>CM057465.1:33940837-35257005 GCA_030035585.1 Dugong dugon
CTGTTGATCTTGGTTCTCCTTCCTCCTTGTGGGGTTGGAGGTCAGACACTGCCTCCAAGCCGTTTTACACCCCAATAGAGAGCTTTACTTCTCTCTGAAGTGCATTTTTAATATTAAAAGAATTTATAAACAAGGAAAAATTTAGATACTTTTTGTACTAAATCTTGATTATATTTGAATTTCAGGGAAGATATTTATAACACTGTGTTGCAATGTCTGTGTCTTCAGAACACTTTTTTCAATATGAAATTTCATAGTAACATGAATAGCATGCTCAATGTAATCTTTACATAGTATAAAACTATCTTCTATAAAAGAAAAAACCGTGAAAAATACCTTTAATTTTCCTCATAAAAATTTCGACACTATCTTCAATGGATTTAAAAACAGTTCTTTAAAATTAGTAAACAATGGACTCAGACTTCATCTTCTTAATTAGAAAAACCAAAATGTCTGAGTAAAAAGCTATTTTTCTGCCTAGAAAATTTTATTCATAGACAGTGAAGAGAATGTTTAGAAAGTTACACAGGAAACTGCATACTTCCAATAAAATGAATTATTAGAAGCCCTTACATGAAAACCCAGTGTAATTTTTAAAACAAGATTTCTTGTTGATTATCTTCTTTAAATTAAAATATGAAAGTCAAAATCAGACGTTGGAAGAGTGATGAGTTACATTATCTTCCCTGCTGCTTTCTTGGTGTAACTTACCGGGACACATATATAAACTAGGTGTAATTTATCTAGTTTAACAGAATAGTAATTTCACATGTGATTTTACCCAGTTTCTACAAGAACTCATTTTGGGCTAGCTGCAGAGGTTAATAAATCATTAGAGAGCATTCACTTTGAGATAGGTGTAACTAATTAATAATCAAGACTTCCCGGTCCATTCCTTCAAAACCTTTCATATTAGTCGAATTACTCACGTTTCTAAAAATGGCAGTAAACTAAAACCAAACCTGTTGCCATTGAGTGGATTCCGACTGGTAGTGATCCTACAGAATAGAGGAGAACTGCCACATAGAGTTTCTAAGGCGTGGTTAGTAGATTTAAACTGCCGACCTTTTGGTTAGCAGCTGAACTCTTAACCACTGTGCCACCAGGGCTCCAGCAACAGGTATTGTGTATTTTTTTTAGGATACATTAATTGTATTGTGGATAAATATCTTGGAAGCAGAATGATGTCTTCTCAAATGGTTTTGCACTTCTCTCCGACTCACCGGATAATTTGCTGTAGAAATTGTGTTAGACTGTTGTGGACTTTTTTGATACGTTACATGATTTAATTCTGAAGAGAACACAATAGGGAAAATAACAAATATTAGAAAAATTTGAAACAATTTCCAAGTTTCAGTATGATTGGGAAAGGACAAAAAAGAAAATATATTGCAAAGTAATTATTTGTGGATGCTTTGAAAAGTCTTGTATTTTTATAATCCTTTTTTTCAAAACATATATTCTGAGAGCCTCCTAGGGAAACCAGCCTTTCAAAATGCATTAACGGATGCATGCTACTGCACTGAAAACCAGTGCAGAGCAGGCAAGGTGCCTCTTTCTCAATAAGGATTGACTATTATATCTCTCAGACCTTGGTTAGTCCTAGGAAAACTTGTAACAAGATACTCTTGTGATAATTCTGATCTCTTTTGTGTTGGGCCACAGACACTAGGGCTGCTAGTAAAATCACATTTATGAATGTATGAACCATGGCCAGCCGTAATCCTAGCATATGGAAAACCATTTCAGATGTCTGCTATCATCCTCAGTGCTCTGGAAGGTCTATGGCCCAGCTCTGGATGCTTTCGCTTCAATTATGCTCCACTTGGGAGCTTCAGCCTCTGGTGGCAACAAGCCAGGTTTCCAGGCTGTGCAGTAAAGCATGTTATGCACAGGGCTTGTGCTGCTGAGTTTGCTTCTTGAGGCAAAGGCTCCCAAGGCTGTAGGAGCAGACACTGGCTCAACAGGAAGCGTGCCTTCCTGCCAGCAGGCTCTTACATCACCACGGTTTGGCACCCCTGGGAACCAGGAGGTTTTTTGGGCACTGGTGTTACTGGTAATTTTTTTAGAAATACAGATGTCAAGATATCTTAACAGAGCACGCACGCACACACACAAGCATATTAGGGAAGGAAATCTTTCCCATCACCTCATAACGACAGAAATATGGATGTTAAATCAGAAATAGATTATGAAGACAGAGTTGATTATTCACCATAGTTTTAATTAGAGGCAGGAGAAGAAACAGCTGTTGATTGACGTTTTAATTCAAGCACTATGTCTATGAGTCTAGAGAAATAAGAACAAATATAGAACCTTGAACCAAAATTCTCCACATTCAGTTTACAGCTGAGTAAAATGATAGCAGGTGCTCTAGTAATTCAGGATCGTAAGTCAGCGTATAAGTTCTTACATCACAATTTTTTTCTCATGCAAGAAGGAGTTCTGCAGACAGTTGACCCTAAGAGCCGTTTGTAGGAAATTTATAACCTTGGCATTCAATATCATCAGACAGGTCAGAATGGAGGGAGGTGCTAACATATTTGTCCTTTCAACTCAAATATCTTATTTCTTTATTGGCGATTTAAAATATTACTGTGGTATTTTAAAACTATCCACACAAATGTCAGGGCTTCTGAATCATTTTTTAGTAATGCTCCAAAGGAAAGAATAATGATATGAAACAAGTTGTAAGGTAGCCTTGATAAAGGCTGGGAACAAATTCTACCCCCCGCCCCCCCAGTACATAGGGAGCCGTGGTGATGCAGTGGTTAAAGTGCTCAGCTGCTAACCAAAAGGTCAACGGTTCAAACGCACCGGCCGTTCAGTGTGAGAAAGATGTGGCAGTCTGCTTCCATAAAGATTTACAGCCTTGGAAACCCTATTAGGGCAGTTCTCCTCTGTCCTTTAGGGTCACTATGAGTCAGAATCAACTAGATGGCAGTGAGTTTGGACCCCAGTGCAGACTTTCCAATGCCTGACTTAGTAGTTTCTTTCTTTTTTTTTTTTTCTTTAATAACACAGGGAACAACACGGCCATTGACAGTCATGGCAAATGTCTTCAAAGACTGCTTTGAGGTTAACATGCCATTCCCTTGAGATCTCAGGTTCAAAACTGTTACCACCACCTGAGATAAAGCACGTGGGGAAGTTCTCTATGAGTCTCCATCTTGACCTTTTTTTCCCTCCTCAAAATCAGAGATACTTCCTTGTCTTTAACCATTTAGCCAGTTTGGGGCACAAAATAATTTTTCTGTAGGATATAAAGATGTTTAATATGTAACCATAAATGGTTAAACTGACTTCTGTAACACTGAGTATAAAATCCAGAATATTAACCTCCAATTTAAATTTCTTTTAAAATTTATTTACATGTATTTAGAATAAATTTTAAAAGAAAATCCTAACAACTCCAGAGCATGGCCTACAAGGACCTACGTGATTTGCTCATGTCCACCTCTCCAACTTCACCTCTTCTGTCTCCTTATTACATAGGCTGCAGCTATCCTGGCTTCCTTTCTGTCCATGGAACATACCAAGCTTGTTCTCTCTTCAGGGCTTTTGTTCTTGCTGTCCTCTCTTCCTTTTTATTTTGTTTTTTAATTTTTTTTTAATTGTACATTAGATGAAGATTTACAGAGCAAGTAGTTTCTCATTTAACAGTCAGTACACATTGTTTTATGACATTGGTTAACAACTCGATGACATGTCAATGCTCTCCCTTCTCGACCTTGATGACCTGGTTTTTGGTGAAAACATACACAGTCAAAATTACACCATTTTGAAAGTTTCTACGTGTACAATTCAGTGACATTGATTACATTCTTCCAGTTGTGCTGCTATTCTGACTATCCTTTTCCAAATTATTCTATTAACATTATCCTCAACTCACTGTCCCTTAGGCTTCCCATCAAACCTTTTGAGTTGCTGTTGTCAATTTGATCTCACATAGATAATTCTTTTTTTCTTTTTGTACCTTAGATGGAGGTTTGCAGAACAAATAGTTTCTCATTAAACAGTTAGTACACATATTGCCCTATGACAATGGTTAACAACCCCACGACATGTCAACACTGTCCCTTCCCAACCTTGGGTTCCCTATCACCAGCTTTCCAGTCCCCTTCTCCTTCTAGTCCTTGTCCCTGGACTGCTGTACCTCATTAGTCGTGTTTTGTTTTATGAGGCTGTCCAACGCCCGGCTGAACTGTGAAGTTCGGGAGGGGCTTCACCACTGAGCTAAAAGTGTGTCTGGGGGCCATACTCTCAGGGTTTCTCCAGTCTGTCAGGCCAGTAAATCTGATTTTTTTTTTGTGAGTTAGAATTCTGTTCTACATCCTTTTCCAGCTCTGTCCAGGACCCTCTATTGTGATCCCAGTCAGAGCAGTCAGTGCTGGTAGCCGGGCACCATCTAGCTGTGCTGGACTCAGTCTGCTGGGGCCTGGGTAGCTGTGGTCCATTAGTCCTTTGAACTAATCTTTTCCTTGCATCTTGTTCTCTTCATTCTCCCTTGCTCCCGAAGGGGTGAAACCAGTGGAGTATCTTAGATGGCTGCTCACAAGCTTTTAAGACTTCAGATGCTACTCACCAAGGTAGAATGCAGAACATGGTCTTTATAAACTGTGTTATGCCAACTGAGCTAGATGTTCCCCAAGACCATGGTCCCCACAGCCCTCCGCTCAGCAATTCAGTCCCTCAGGGAGTTTGGAAGTGTCTGTGGAGCTTCCATGACCTTTCCTTGTACAAGTTGTGCTGGCTTCCCCAGTAATGTGTACTGTCTTACCCTTCACCAAAGTTACCACTTATCTATTCCCCACCCCCACTCCTCCCATCCCTTGTAACCAACAAAGATTGTTTCTTTTTGTGTGTAAACTTTTACATGAGTTATACAGTAGAGGTCTCATACAATATTTGTCCTTTTGTGACTGACTTATTTCACTCAGCATAATATCCTCCAGTTTTGTTCCTCTCCTGTGCTGAGTTCCTTTTGTTTGTGGATTTTTTTTTTCATTTCTTTTGTTTTTGTAGGTTTTGTTTCTACTGAGACTTTATGATTTTCTTCTTTATTTTGATGAGTAGGTTTGTTAATTTTCTTTGTGGTTACTGTGAAATTTACCCTTATCTTCCTAGATTTGAATCAGTCTATTATTACTTGGTATCACTTGACTTCCTCTCCATTAGAAGGTTCTATATCTACCCCGTTTATTCCCTCTTTTATTGTTCTGATGCTGTTGTCATTTACAGATTAACCTCTCTGGTTCCCTTTTGTAATTCTTTTGGTTTTGCATAGTCCTTAAGAGTTCATTTCCTAGATTGGTATCTGGCTAGTACAATCCTGTGTCCTATATTCAGCCTGTGGTCTGATATTGTTTGTTCTCAGATAAAAGGACTTCCTTTAATAAGTCTTGTAAGTTTGGTTTGGTTTTTACATAGTGCCTTAATTTCTGTTTATTTGGAAATGACCTAATTTCACCATCATATCTGAACGAGGGTTTTGCAGGATATATTATTCTTGGCTGACAATTTTTTTCTTTCAAGGTTTTACATATGTCATCCCATCACCTTCTTGCCTGCATGGTTTCTGCTGAATAATCCTGAGCTTAGTCTTATTGTTTCTCCTCTGTATGTGACTTTTTGTTTTTCTTGAGCTGCGCTTAGGATACTTTGTTTGTCTTTGGTTTTAGCAAGTGTGATTATGATATGCCTTGGTGATTTTCTTTTGGGATCTATCCTATACGGGGTTCGTTGAGCTTCTTGGATGGTCAGCTTTTCATCTTTCATGATATTGGGGAAGTTTTCTGTCAGCAGTTCTTCAGTGATCCTCTCTGTGTCTTCTGTTTTCTCCCTCTGTTCTGCAACTCTGATCACTCACAGATTTTTGCTATTGATTGTATCCCACGTAATTCTCAGGGTCTCCTCATTTTTCTTTGTTCTTTTTTCTGATTTTTCCTCAGAGTTATATCCAAGCGTTTGTCTTCAATTCTGCTGATCCTGTCTTCCACCATTTCAAATCTGCTCCTCAGCCCTTCTATGACAATGTCCATTTCTGAAATCTTGTTGTTTATCTTTTGGATTTATAATTGTTGTTTTTGTATAATTACTAGTTGTGAATTTATTTTGGCATTTTGTTCCTGCATTATTTTCCTCAATCCTTCCATTTTTTGGTCTATATTTTCCATGAATTTGTCTGCCTTTTCCATGAATTTGTCTACTTTTTCCTCATTTTTGTCTGCTTTTTGCTTCAACTCTTGGCTAATTCTGAGTATTAGAGATTTGAATTCCCTATCAGGTAGTTCTAGTGCTTTTTCTTCTACTGGAAAGTCATCTGGTGTTTTATTTTGGATGCCTACTGGAACCATCCTGTCCTGTTTTTGTAAATGTTTTGATATCGTCTTCTGTCTTGGGGGCATTCGGTAGTTATTTTTCTTGTTTATTGATTGTAGATTTGTTTGTTTCATCCTTTTTTTTTTTTTTTGTTTGGCTATGTCTGAGCAGATGGGCTGTGTGTTCTTTGTTGTTTGCTTCTCTGTGGGCATGATACTTTTCACCTCCTTTTCCAGTTGGCAGAGTCAGTTGCTAAGATATGGTACAGCAGGGCAGGTCTAGCTGAAGAGGAGTTGCTGAGATAGGTTGTTTGTGACTCTTACTACAGCCACTAGGGCAGGTCGGTAATCAGTGCAAGGCAGGTTCCGGTAGGCCATGCCTGTGCTTCTTGGTGGTGTTATGTTAAGTGCACAGTGTAGGTAGGCAGGATGGAGGGGGGAGGTTGTGATGTGTGAAGCTAAGATGGGTATGGGAGAGAGGAGAGAGGAATAGGATCCAAAAACATACAAACAAACAAAAAAAAAGTGCTAGGGGAGCTTGTCATTGGAGTGGAGAGATGAGAGACTATGAAATGGAGAAACACAAAAAAAGGAAGAAGAAGAAAAAAAAGAAAAGAGAAGAATGAATAAACAAAAATTAGAAAGAAAAAAGAACAGCAAAGCTTCCAAGCATCCCACTGGTGCAGCTGCAAAGTCTGTGGAAATTGTTCCCAGGTGTTGCAGTACAGCCTGGCTAGAAGGCATAGTGGTATTCAGTGCCAGGTATTCAGGGGACAGGAAGAGAAGGAAGGTATAGAGAGACGAGAAACTGAGTAATGAAGAAAGACAAAAAGGGAAAAGAAAACAAAACAAATTAAAAAAGAAAAAGAACAAGAAACCCCCCCAACAAAAAAGAAAAAAAAAAAACCCACAAGAAAAGAAATGCTCTCAGGGATCCCTCTGCGCTTCTGCGCAAGCTGAGGGGGTACGTCCCCAGTCACATGGCACCACGTGGCCAGAGCAGGCTCCCAACTCAAGAAAAGAAAAAGAAAACAAACAAAAAATTGAAAACAAACAAATAAACAAAAGCCCCGGGATCCCACCAGCGTGGCAGCACGGACCGGGAAGCAGTTCCACTCTCGAGCAGAGCTCCACAGCCCCTCAGGAAGAAGCAAAGATGGTGCACAGAGCCAGGTATTTGAGCAAAAGTAGGGGGAGGTGGTGAGAGGTAAGGAAGAATCAAAAGAAGCAGAAAAAAGCAACACCAGCAACCAGAAAATGGCACTCAGGGAGTCAGTCATTGGGGGCGGGTGGAATCCAAGCAGCCGGTGCTTCTTTGCCAAGAGACTGTGGCCACAGGAAGTAGAGGAGGCCAAGTGTGGGTGAAGAAGGGTGGGGGGTGGGAAAGCTTATATCGCCAGTTACCGGTTGTTCTGTCTCCTTCTGGAAGCTCCGTGAAGCTGCTTTCTCGTACCCCCTATTTTCTGGTCTCTGCTAGGAGTCCAAGATGGCAGCTCCATGCTGCATTAGCTGATAGGGGATCTCTCTGTGTATGTCTCCTCGCTCTCTGTTCTCTGTCCGTTTCTTATTCCATTTGGTGCTTGGCTGAGTTCTTTCTCTCTTCATTTGATGATTTAGGATTTCAGGATTGCTGTTTTCTCTGTTTGGCTTAGTTTTTCAGATCTTTGCTGTGGAGGGACGGCGTGGTGCTTCTGCCTAGAGCACCATGTTTCTGGAAGTCCCCCTCTTTCTTTTTATATGGCTGGCTTCATTATTCCATTCTCAGCTCAAAAATTATTTTCCAGAAAGACCTTCCTGACCACCATATGGGAAGTAGTACTTTTATCATCTTTTACCATCATATCTGAAGTAGCCCTTTTACGAGCCCTTTGCTATCATCTTTTATCAAATAAGCAATTTTATTTCCTTCATAGAACCTTTTATTATGTGAAAATATTATTACTTATTGATTTATTAATATCTATGACCAAACCCCCTACATGAACCTCTTGAATATCAGCCTCAAGAGGGCAGGGATTTTTCTGTTTTGGTCACTGTTGAGTATCTAGCACTTAAAACAGTGTCTGATGCGTATAAGGAGCAGGATAATTGAGTTAGTAGAGGTTTGCTTCACTCCATTGGCTTGACCAACTTTGAAAGTATCAGATGATTTCACAGACACTTTCATCATTCTTTTCTCAGTAGCTCTTAATCCTCTATCCCTAACCATAAGAAATTTTCAGTGGCCCATATTAGTTAGGATAATACTATCAGCTGTAAGAGACAAATTCCACATTCTCAGTGGCTTAACATAAGAGAAGTTTATTTCTCGCTCATGTCACAGTGCAGTATGTATTTCTGGTTGATTGGTTTACATGTACTTATTTGGGGATCCAATCTCCTTCCATGGTGTCTTAGTTATCTAGTACTGCTATAACAGAAATATCACAAGTGGATGGCTTTAACAAACAGAAATTTATTCTCTCACAGTTTAGGAGGCTAGAAGTCTGAATTCAGGGTACCAGCTCTAGGGGAAGGCTTTCTCTCTCTCTTGGCTCTGGAGAAACATTGTCTGTTCTGAGCTTCTGCTCCTGGGTGATCTTCATGTGGTTTGGTGTATGTCTTCCCCTATCTCCGCTTCTTTCGCTAGCTTCTTTCATCTCTTTTATCTCTCAAAAGAGATTGATTTAAGACACACCCTGCACTAGTCATGTCTCATTAACATAACAAAAACAATCCATTCCCAAACAGGATTATAACCACAGGCATGCGTTCTCATGTAGAAGTTAGGATTCACAGCACATATTTTGGGGGGACACAATTCAATCCATAACAGATGATGTCCTCTTCATTCAGTCAGTAAAATGGAGAAGGAAACTGTGGAGAATGCACACATGTATCTTTACCATTTCAGTCAGGAAGTGGTGCCTATCACCACACTCCATTCCATTGGCCAAATTCAGCCACACAAGCCACACCTAACTGCCAGTGAGACTGGGGAAAGAAATCTAGCTAGCTGTGAGCGCAGGAGAGAAAAGGAAATGGATTTGGTGAACACACAGTATAATCCTCCAGGAAAGATTGCTGTTTCCTCCACCTGGAGCTATGGCTCAAGCTCTTCTTTGTTGTTGTTAGGTGCTGTCGAGTCAGTTCTAACTCATAGTGACCCTGTGTACAACTGAACAAAGTACTGCCCGGTCCTGGCTATCCTCACAGTTGTTGTTATGCTTGAACCTATTGTTGCAGCCACTGTATCAGTCCATCTCATTGAGGGTCTTCCTCTCTTTCACTGACTCTCTACCAAGCATGATGTTCTTCTCCAGGGACTGGTCCCTCCTGATAACATGCCCAAAGTATCCGAGATGAAGTCTTGCCATCCTTGCTTCTAAGGAGCATTCTGGCTGTACTTCCAAGACAGATTTGTTTGTTCTTCTGGCAGTCCATGGTATATTCAATATTCTTCACCAACACCATAATTGAGAGGTATCAATTCTTACAGTCTTCTTTATTCATTGTCCAGCTTTCGCATGTGTATGAGGCGATTGAAAACACCATGGCTTAGGTCAGGTGTACCTAAAACTCTTCTCAAGGAATTGAAAATCGTCTTTTGGAGCTATCTCTGGTTATAGGTCTAAATTCAGTCAGGTGATATCCCTCTGGGATGTTTCTCCCATCTCTGAAATCTTGTTTTCTTTTGGCCAGGCTATGTTCTTGGTGTATTTATTAAATGCCCTTTTTAGAGACCCAGAGACTCTGATACTAATTTTCTCAGTCTTGGTCCACTTTGCCTTGGTCATGGATTCATTTTACAGGCTGTGCTTTTGATCTGTATTTCCTCATATCCTTGGCCCGATATCCATGTCTGCATTAGATTTGGACAGCTCTATCAGCCCTCTAATCTTCTGTATCAGGTCGTTTGCATTCAGTTCATTCTATCCCCTTTGCAATATCTCCATTGGGAGATTTTCCACACACTTCTTTATATTAACTGCCATCACCATTTTCCCTATGAAGTCTAGACAATGCTTTAAAACTCCCGTTTGCATTGTAGGATCATCCTTATTACAATTTATCATCACAGTTTGGGAAATTTTCCACAAACGTTTATCAGAGCCTGGCTCATAATAGCAGTATGGTAAAATTATGTAAGAGAAATAGCATGTGCTTTGGGATTAAATACATCTGAATTTGAATCCATATTTTAATTTATTAACTGAATCGTTCTATGGAGATGGTGACAGTCCTTATTGCATAGATTTATTATGAGGATTAATTAAAATAATGGAAAGCTTAGCATATAATGGTTACTCATATCAGTGGGTAAACCTACCACCTTCATTTATTATTTTTATTTATGATGGTAAGTCTGGAAGAGATAACTCAATGTCTGGCCAAATGGAACAAATTAATTTTTTAAAAGTTTTGGTTTGCACAGTGTGGAGTGGATACTCAGGAACTGGTTTAGGAAGTCTTTATTCTGACAGTAGTAGACTAGGAAAAGTCAGAGCCACCATGCAGAAGTGTGCAGCCGTGTACTGCACAACTCCAGCGGGTTCCATCCTCATAGCTATGATGTGAATGATACCAATGGGAGTTATTCAGTAGAATAGCCCTGGGGAAAATTGATTTGACTTGGTTGAAATAACTTCCTTGTTTTCTATCATTGAAATTCAGAGAAGTAAGATTTTCCAGCTATATTCTTTAAGTTACTCAAACTCCTTTGGGATAATTTTTGTCTTAGTGTTTTAAATATAGAGTGTGTGATGGTAACAGAGGATAAGAAAATTAACACTTAAATGTGCATTGAATATAAACGTTAACTAAATTCAAGTATTTTTCAAACTTAGTAGAATGGACTGTCAAATGAATACAAATTAATACCATTTTTTTCTTGATAATTCTTATATACATGATCTTTGAACATAAGACATAAAATGATTGATATGCATTATTTGGTTCAAGAAACAAAAATGTATTTTTCTCCCCTTACTTGCCCATTCTAACTTACTCAAATTGAGGTTCCCCTATAGCATAGATGTAATTTTCTAGACCTGCTTAGACAAGTACCATAAAAGAATACTGTATCAGATTTACAAATATTACTGTAAGTACCATGGAAAAGACAATCTGCTACTTGAAATTATAAATTCTCACCCTAATAATTGGTACATATTTATATAGTTGTTGTCCCTGACACCGTACAGTTATGAACGTTATACAGGTTTCTGATGTCCAAAGAAAACAAATTACAACAATTCCCTCCTGCATTGTTAATTAGGTGAGCAGATGTGACTAAGAGGCAGGGTCTTTGGGGATCCATTGCCTGTGTTACCAAAATTAAAAGTGGGCTGGATGTTAGGGAATCCCAGATCAAATCCCCTAATTACATTTACCAAAGCAAATCAGTTTTAGAAACACGACTGCTTTATTGGTAAAGATTTGGAAGATATTATCTAGCAATCCATTAAGGATGAAGGCAAAATGATTAAATGTCAGTTACAGTAATTGTTGTACTTCCTTGGGTGTCATGGTTCTTTGTGGGTCTTCCTATTTTAATTTTCTCAATCCAACCAAAATGAACTTGCTCCCATTACTGCTAGCTTTTCTATTTGGCTCATCCTCTGACATTTTATAATCTCCAGGTGTCTAACTCTATCTTTCAGATTCAATTCAATGGCAGAAAAAATGAACTAACCTGAAAATGGCCTTGTTAGCTTCATGTGCTATCAAATTAATAAAAGGTCCTGCCCCTGTGTGCACCCCCACCCCCACCTCTGGTTGCATTTTTATTAGAAATGGGGACTTCTTTGTCTGGCTTGGATTTGTGTGTGTTCTGGCCTTGGCCGAGCTCTTTTCCTCTTCTAAATAGAAACTTAATGCGTATAAAATTAACAGCAAATCTGACTATGGTGATTTGCATAAATTAGAAAACATTTTTATTAATTTCTGAGGGCTTATCTCTACAAGAGAGGACATATAAATTTGGACGCTAATTAAGCCAGGATTACTTTTGTTAATGAATATAAACATGCATTAAGGTTTCTAATGAAGAGGAGGGTACACACTGGTGGGTGAAGGTACTATAATGTGAGTGTTGGCAGAAAAAATAAGATTGTGTTGTGATATTTCACAACACGAGATGGCTCATTTATATTAAAAATATTTTTGTTAGTTTGTTTTTTAAAGAACCAAAAAAAAAAAAAAAATTGGAAACATCTTTTCCCAGAAGAAAGCAAGATTTGAAAGGAAAAACATGTCTCCTGTTCCTGGTAAAAAACCAACATGAATAATTCATACCAAGGATAAATCACTCTGCATTGTTAATTGACTCCTGATTACAATGATCATGCTCTTCATTTGGCCTTGATTTTAGGTGTACTTCTTTCTCTGTTTCTTCTGCCCCGTAATGTTTCTCAATGTTATTGGCAGTCTGAGAGATAGTGGAAAACTTGGAGAGGGTCAAAAGCAAAGTTATTCAAGAAAATCGTGAGGTATAAAAAGGACGGCTGGGCCAGTCCTGAACAGAGTTTTGAAAGAGGTAACATTTGCCTCTGGAATTTAATCTTCTCTTTCTGTACTTTTCTTCTTCTTTGCTTTTCCTGCATATCTTTCCTTTTGGTCTTCTTTCTAGTTGCCTGTCTTTAGAGTGTCCCATGTTTATCCTCTCTAAGTTCTAAGCATAGTGCCATATCTAGAAGTCATTCCATGCTCTGAAACTCTCCCCTCCTTTTTCTGTCCATCAAGTCTACTTGGTCTGTGCTCCAGGGTTCACTAAGCACCTTGCTGGGTGACTGGTTAATCTGTTCCACAGAGTCATAGCAAATGTTAGTGGCTAGAATGAGGCTGAGTGAGATACTCTCTGAAAATAGAAGCAACATGGTGCACTGTAAAGCACACAGGCTTAAGACTCATGTTCAAGTCCAACCTGTAACACTTTCGAGATACTGTGACTCTGGACAAATCATTTAAGTTTTTTAAGCTTTAGTTTCTGTATCCATAAAATGAGGCTAATTGAGAGATTCAAGTAAGATCATGTAACAGCTAATATTCGAGTGTTTGCTGTATGCAAGGCACTTTTCTAAGCTAAGGGAGCATCTCACTGACCACCCAGAACAGTGAACATTTTTATGTGCATTTTATAGATGAGGGAAAAAAAAAACACAGAGATACTAGTTAATACAAGCCATCATCATCTCTTGCCTAGATTATTGCAACAGCTTTCTAACTGATCTCTCAATTTTTTTTATTGTACTTTAGATGAAGGTTTACAGAACAAACTAGCTTCTCATTAAACAATTAGTACACATATTGTTTCGTGACATTGGTTACCAACCCCATGACATGTCAACACTCTCCCTTCTCGACCCTGGGTTCCCAGTCACTAGCTTTCCTGTCCCGTCCTGCCTTCTAGTCCTTCCCCCCTGGGCTGGTGTGCCCCTTTAGTCTCGTTTTATTTTACTGATCTCTCAATTCTTGATACGGTAGGCAAAATGATCCTGTTGAAACTTGAGTACAATCTTGTCACTCCTTTGTTCAGAACTTTTGAGTGACTTCTCAGCTTACCCAGAGTAAAAGCCAAAATCCATCCTATGCTCGGTAAGGCCCTCATGATTGGGTTGCCTATCTGGCCTTAACCTTTTTGTCCTCTCTCCCTCGCTCACCCTGGTCCCTTATGCTGGCTTCCTTGCACATGCTCCACTTTTAGGTCCATCAGATTGGCTGCTTTCTTTTCCCAGAACGCTGTTCCCCTAATTACCTGTATGACTCCCTCCTTCATGCTCTTTTCTCAAAAATCACCTTCTTAGTAAACCTTTTCTAGTCACCTTGTCAAGAATTGCAGCCCCTACACCTACAATGTGTTCTTGGGTAGCACAAAAAGTTAAGTGTTTGCCTACTAACTGAAAGGTTGGTGGTTTGGGTTCTCCCAGAGATGCCTTGGCAGAAAACCCTGGTGATCTACTTCTGAAAGGTCATAGCCATTGAAAGCCCTATGGAGCACAGTTCTACTCTGCAGCACGTGGTGCCGCCATGAGCCAGAATTGACTTGACGGCAACTGAGTTTTTTTTTTTTTGGTACATCCTTTTCTTAGGCTGGGTTCCCTAGAGAAGCAAAACCAGTGAAGTGAATATATATAAATATATATATGGAGAGAGATTTATATCAAGGAAATGGCTCACATGGTTGTAGAGGCTGGAACATCTGAAGTCCTTAGGTCAGGATAGAGGCTTCTCCTGATTCATGTTGCCACAGGGGATGGCAAACCCAAGAATGGCAGATGAGAGAGCAGGGCTCTTGCTAACAGGCTGCAAAGATAGATGAATTCCAAGATCAGCAGGTAAGACCGCAGGTAAGCTGCTAGCTCAAGTCCCGAGAACCAGAGGTCAGATGAACAGGAGCCAGCTGCAGGAGCCAGCATGAGTAAAATGCCCCCAACCCCTGCCAAAATGTCTGCTTATGTTCGATGCAGGCCACATGCCCAAGGACACTCCCTTTCAACTGATTGGCTACTCAGAGCAAATCCCATCATGGGGGTGATCACATATCAAATCTCAACAGGGAAATGATCACAGCATTATAGGACTGCCAAAACACTGAAAATAATGGCCCAGCCAAGTTGACACACAATCTTAACCATCACAACCCCCAATACTTCATCTCTCTCTCTTCTGCTTTATATTTTTTCTCCTTCAGCATCTAGCATGGTCTAATATATATACATATGTTTACTTATTTGTTTATTGTCTATCTTCTCCACTAGAATTTAAAGTCCATAAGATAGTGATTTTTGTTCATTGCTGTGTCTCTAATGACTGGCACATTAAACCAGTTGCCGTTGAGTCAGTTCTGATTCATGATGACCCATGTGTGTCAGAGTAGAACTGTACTCCATAGGGTTTTCAATGATTTATTTTTCAGAAGTAGATTGCCACGCCTTTCTTTTGAGGTGCGTCTGGTAGACTCAAATCACCAAACTTTTGGTTAGCGGCTGAGCACGTTAACTATTTGCACCACCAAGAGACTCCTACCTGACACATTATGGTTCAATAAATATTTGCTGAGTGAATGAATTAACTCATTCCCCATGTCACACAATCAGTAAGAATTAAGATTTAATCTCACGCCGTCTGATTCCAGATCCGTAGTCATGAAGGTTTATTGCCTTGTAAACTGTAAAATATTAATCAAATAATAATTCTTAATGCGTTATTTAGAGAAATAATGATGGCATATGGGAAGAGCACATATCTCACTTGCCTAAGCTGAGAATCTGGGAGGGTTTTATTCCCTATTACCAAAGCACCAGTTGTGGATGTAGTACCCACAAAAGGGTAGACTGGGGATTCTCTCCAACCACTGTTTGCATTTCTATCTCTAATATCCAGTCACATGTGGAATGGATTAGGTAAAATCTAGCCCAGGGGTAGCCTAGACGTTGAGTCACAGATGCTATGAGAAAGTCTTGCGCCAATTGTAGCTACCGTTCCCCAGTTACAGTTCTTTTCCTTTGTTCTTTCTCTGCCTTTCCCTTCTCTTACTTTTCTCTCCAGGCAGTTTTCCCAGTTCTCCATCTGTCCCGCAGCCTGAGGGTGGCACTGCTGTTCTTTGCCTCATTGTGTTGGTGGCACTCACATGAGGACATTGCTGATCTAATCTGGACCAGATCACCCTCCCCAAGCCCTTTCCAGCTCTGAAATTATATATCTGAGATGAAAGTATTTTTTTACATTAATGTAAATTTCTGTGTCCACACTAAGTGAGGTTTCAGGTTCCAGACTCAGAGCCTGAAGCCAAGAGAGGGAAAGAAAGACGGAAAATCAGACAGCAGTCCAGAGGTGGAGCAGATTAAAGGCCATGTATTTTTTTGGCCAGTTGTTACTCCCCCATCACTAGTAGGTCTCCCACGAGTCCTATTTGGAACCCAAATACACCCTGTCAAGGCCTGTTCTTATTCTCAGAGATCTCCTGATTAAAATTCATTTCTTTCTCATATTTCTCTCACTTGGTGGTTTATTCTCAGGTTAGGGTATAGCGGAAGTCTGGTATAGAGGAAGCCATCCACCTGCCTCTGACCATTTACACCCCTGGTTCCAGTTGCTGGCCTTAGTGGACATTTTTAGCCTAGATATTCTGCAATCTATGAACCATTAACTACAACTATATTAAAGCTCAAGAATCAATTTGTAGCGTGCCAAGAAAGGGTTTATTTATAACTGTTTTAAGTTTGCTGTACCAGCTTAGACATTTTTAGTAAAAAAATGTTTAAGGTGTAATAACATGTAAAAAATCACGGCAAATCCATATGCTTTTAAAAAAATTGATTTCACTCAGTGTGTTTTAAGCATCAAGTAAAGGAACAAAGGTTCTGATTTCATCTTTCTTAAAGAGTGGGAGGCCCCTTCCTTTGTGACCTTCTGGTTTTGCATTTAGCCTCCCCTGTATGACAGTTTTCCTTCCAGCCAGAGAAGACTGGCTGCTTTGGCACTCTGGAAGTCATGCTGCATGTAAGGGTGGCGTGAGTGTTATTTATTAGCTGTGGAGTGAAGTTCCGCTAAGCTTGATGATGGTTCAAGATCATTCACACTGCAGACGGTTCTATTGATACTAGTTATTTTTCATTGCCTGTAGGCACCTCTTTTTCCTTTTTGACCTCTGAGAAAGCAGTCTTCTTCAAGAACAGAAGAGGAACACAAGACATTTTCACTCAGTCGAGTATGAAGTGGGGCAGGAAAAGAGAAACAATCATTATGATAATAACAGTAAACAGTTTTGAAACGTGCAAGGTGCCAGTCACTTTGGCTGAGTACTTTATATACATTATTTCATTGAATTCTTACAGTAGCTCATCTTACAGATGAGAAAGCAGAGACCCAGCGACGTTAAGGGCGTTCCTCAAATTAACCCAGCTATCTTAGTAGTAGAGCTACCTTTCACCTAACAAAAAAATGGGACTTTTTTCCCCCCCTTTTTTCCTAATTCAGAACAACACACCTGCCTGTTGGCATCTAGCTATATATTATGGGATTTTAGGAAAATTACTGTCTGTCAGACTTTGCTCTCAGCCTTTTGTATCCCCTGCTTTATCATTTTGCTCCACTCCTCTTTCTTCCAGCCCACATGGTATAGTAGAAAGATAAAAAGTTTTCGAAATGGGCAGATGTATTCAAATCCCTGCTATTCAATTTTCTAGAGGTAAGAGTTGAAGCAAATTCCATAGCCCTTTTTGAACCTCAGTTCCCCATTCAAAAAAAAGAAAATCTCTTTCATAGGTTGTTGTGATGATTAAATAATGATAATGAATATTCTGGTCCTTCTTAAATTGCCTGACATTTTTGCTTTGTACAATATCTCAACCAATAGAAGCATATATTTACTTCCAAAAACCCTAAAAAATAATACAAATCATTACTGAAATGCCTAAAGGGAAAGGAAGGAGGAATTCCATTTAACATTTTCTAGAGCTCCCTGAGAATTCTTTTTCCCCAAAATTCTGGTTCACAGGGCAGCTACCCCAACCTCTGTCCAAAAATATTAGTTCTTCCTCATTACTCTCTCTCTCTTTTATGTCCCTACCCTACTGCCATGGTGCCTGGTCCTGAAGGATGACAGTTCTGTTGTCTGAACTTTGATAAGAAGGTATTCCTCAAGGCATTTCTAAAGCAGTTTTGCTAGCATAAATAAATACAACAGCAAAACTCTTTTCATTTTTTACAATCTCTTCATCCTTAATAATTTCCTAGATGAAAGCAGTTTTCATTCCTTAAAACTACTAGTGCTTCACTGGAAAAGAATTTTCTTCTTTTTGCCTTGTATTTTTTTGTTATCTGTGTTTAATCTTTTCAAATAGACTCTAAATTAATTGATTCAGTTAGGAATGCTGTAGGCTGCAAGTAACAGAAAATTGGACTCAGTGGCTTAAACAAATAGAGGTTTGCTTTTCTTATAAAATAAGTGTCTAGATGAAAGAAACCAGCTGCTAGTATTGGTTCAGCAGCTCCTTCTTTACAGAACTGAAGTCTGCAATTCCCTGGTTCTTTTCCTCATGGTCCTAAGAGGGCTGTTACACTTCTAGGCTTTTTACTTGTGTTCTAGGCAGAAAGTCCAGGGGCAGGGGGCAGGGAGAAGAGTGGCTCTAGCTAGGTCTTCCTTTTCATTAGGAAAGGTTTTCCAGAAACTGTAGCAGATTTTTTCTTATGTCTCATTGGTCTGGGCTGTGCCAGTTGGCCACACAAAGCTGAGAAGGGAGACTAGGAGCACCATAGCAGAGGTGGACAAGAGAGAAGGGAGTTGGGTTTAAGCTTCCTGTCTACCCATCTCCTTAAAGACAGAAAATGTATCTTGTTAAATTCTTCCTCATTATGCCTAATGCCACCTCCTGAACATAGAAAATACTCAATAAATATCTGTTAAATTAATGAATTTATGAATAAATAATGGATGGATGGATGAATAAATGACTTCTCAGCTGTGAAGGCACATAGGCCTCAGACAGGATTCTCTACAGGGTCAGAATGTAACACAGAGAAAATTCCTTGCTGAAGTTAGAATGATAACTTAAATGACCCACACTCTGATTTTTGAAAACTCCTCAGAGGCTAAGAAGAATTCAGAGTTCCTCCTATGACCTTCTGGTAGTAGTATATTAGGTAGTACTAGCTGCAGGCTTTGTGAAAATATTTCCAAAGAAATATGGAGGAGATGATGACCTAAAATAGATAAAATTTATGACTGTTTTCTGCATTTAAGAATTTATTTGTTTTTAACATAAAAGTTTTAAACTCATAGAACAAATGAAAGGCTGGGAGAGATTTATCACAAGATGAGAGCCCTGTGTACCAATGTTCACATGACGTCAATCCCACTTGGCTTTACTCAGTGATGGCCTTGAATCTTAGAACAATCTCTTGCATGGGCACTACCTTTCTGGGCAAGTTTATAAACGTGCTTTTGTGGGCTAGCCTCATTCCTTTCTTTGTTTTAATGTTTTCATTGCTCCTCCCACTTTTTTTTCTTTTTTGTCACTTATTTCTAATTTATATTACCTTACTTCATGTATCTTTAGAGTCTGTCTTAAATCCTTAAAGCAGGATATAAACAAACAAGTAGTTAATGATCACACGTGGTGATATTTTCTGTACCCTTTTCTGGAATAAAACACTGCAGTGACTTGCATTTTTAAATAATTAAGCATATTCAGAAATAGTCACAATATCTGAGACAGAACTGATATCACAGTGTTAAGTTTTGATTGAATTGTAGTTGAAAATGTTAAAGATTGCACTTGAAAACTGATCTAGGTTTCTTTGAAGTGTGACACTTTTGTAAAGTTCAGGGCTGGTTTGTATCATAATGCCAAGC
This sequence comes from Dugong dugon, assembly GCA_030035585.1. Taxonomy (NCBI): domain Eukaryota; kingdom Metazoa; phylum Chordata; class Mammalia; order Sirenia; family Dugongidae; genus Dugong; species Dugong dugon. The sequence continues at coordinate 33,960,494 of CM057465.1, forward strand.
TGTGAATTTAGGCATATGGTGTTCCTAATTATGACTGGCAAATCTGTTGTTTTCACAATTGCCAATCCACCCTCCCCCAACACTCTCTCTAATATTCCTTGGATGATTAAACTTTTTTTTGATTATTATCTCATTTAGATTTTTTGCATTTGATGAGGTATATAGGAAATTAAGAAAGCTTTTCTTCTTGTAGGACTTGGTTTGCACCTACGAAACAAGTGTGATATAAAGGTCGCTTTTCTTTACTGCTTGCTATAGACAAGGAAAGAATCCAGCCAAAGTCTTATTTTAAAAAAGAGCTAGTCTTAGGAGCAATTCTTCGTTTTGTATAAATTCTCAGTTTGTAATGTCAAGTGAGTAGTACTGAAAATTTAACAGGTGGCTTAGCAATTGTGGCACAAAGGGAAAGAATTATTATAACACCTTAAGCGCTTGCAGATGTCCCGGTGGGGATATAGCTGTTTCTTTTGTTTCAGAGTGCAGTCTTGGCTTTTCATGTTTAATAGGTTTTTTTTCTCTCTCTGTCTTTATTATTAATGGGACTGTCTGTAAATGAATCCAACTAATTTTTGATTTATGACACGGAGAATTTCAACTAGAGAAGGGAAAATCCTGCCAATATAAGGAAGAAAATGAGAATTGGTAGACATGGAATGAATTGTTCATTCTTATTTAGTAAAACTAAAGAAATGTGATTGAATAGTGAGCACACAGGAAATGACATCAGGATTCCAGAATTGTCTATTTCATGGTAGAACAATTGTGGAACCTGCATTTAAATCTCTCTCTTCTCAAGTTAGGCGTCAGTTTTGGGACATCACAATCCTGTTGTTAAATGAGACTTATTGATGCACTTAGGAACAGCAAAAAACTTTATTCTAGACTAGGTGGGTAAGCTGTGGTGTTCTCTTCTTCATCCCTCTATAGATTTTAACCCAAGAAAGTTAGAGAATGGATAGTAATAGGAAAAACTAACAAACAAAAAAATCACAGAGGACTATAAATTATTTTTGTGTGATTTGTTACAAGCCTTTAAAACACAAATACAATGGAGGATCAAGACAATCGTTTTTATTTTAGGCAATCAATATTCCGCCCAAGGAATATTAGGGTGAATGTTGAGGGGTGGTGGGGCAGTGATCAGAGGAGCAATGGAAAATTATGTGACTCCTATTATAAGTTTACAAAACCACTCTCTTGATCATCTAGTGCTGTTATAACAGAAATACCACAAGTGGATGGCTTTAACAAACAAATTTATTCTCTCACAGTCTAGTAGGCTAGAAGTCTGAATGCAGTGTGCTGGCTCCAGGGGAAGTCTCTCTATTGGCTCTGGAGGAAGGTCCTCGTGACACTTCAGTCTTCCCTTGGCCTGGGAACATCTCAGTGCAGGAACCTCAGGTCCAAAAGATGCACTCTGCTCCCAGCACTGCTTTCTTGGTGGTATGAGGTCCCCATGTCTCTCTGCTTGCTTCTCTCTTTCATATCTCAAAAGAGATCGGCTTAAGACACTATCCAATCTTTTGGATTTCATCAATATAACTGCCACTGATCCATCTTATTACACCATAGTGATAGGATTTACAACTCATAGGGAAATCACATCAGATTACAAAATGGTAAGACAATTATGCAATACTGGGAATCATGACCTAGCCAAGTCGACAGATATTTTTGGGGGACACAGTTCAATCCATGACAACCACCAATAAAGTATTTTTTGTCCAAAAAATCAAAGATATACCAGATCAAGCTTCTAGGTCTAACTGCCAGTTTACAGGGAATAAAGGAGACAGAGAAATATATAAAGAGGCACAACAGCAAAATCCAGAATGTGAGAAACTCTACAGGACAAACCATCTGGTTTCTTTGACAAATACACTGCTAGAAAAAAGGAGGGGGAATCTATAAATGAAAAGAGACTTAAAATAAATATTAACCACATACGTATGAACCTCCTTGTTTTGGAATCTGATTTGAACAAGTTAACTGTAGTTAAATAAAACTGATATGAATAGGGAAATTTGAATGCTGACGGATTGGTTATTTGATGATATTAAAGAAAAAGAATTATTGTTGATTTTTATGTGTGATGACAATATTGAGATTATATTTTGAAAGTCCTTACCTTTAAAAAGAAATATATATTGTGATGTTTATAAATAATAAGATGTCTGTAATTTGCTTCAAAATAATTTGGGCAGGGGAGGTGGTTGGTGTAGTAAAGGAAATAAGATTGGTCAGGAGTCGGTAATTAATGAAACCAAATGATGCACCTGGTGATGGTGATTCACTGCACTCTTATTTTACATTTATGTTTCAAGTTTCCCAAAATCAAAACTAACCAAACAAATAAAAAAATCACACGCATAAACTAACACGCATACCTTTGTACGAACTCAGATCCTATTCTAAAAATTTCAAGCCTTTATGCCTCCCCCAGACCTTTCTCAGTCCCTCCCACTGGATTATCTGTTCTTCATTTGTATTCACATATTGCTCGATGCATACTCCTCTTGTTTTTTGACCTTATGTTGTAATTGCTTAGTCACTTGTGTGGTGGAATAATATTTTTGAATGAGCTGTTGGTTTCTTATATTTCTTCTTACCCCTTTGCTGTTACCCCATTCAGCCAGCTCAGCTAAGTATTTTGTATTCGTTGTCTCAGGGAAGGGGTGATGGAGGAGACATAAAGAGAGAAAACAGTTGATTCTTGATCTTTGAGTTCCAAAATCTGGGCATCATGGGAAGAAGAAGAGCCCATGCAGAGTGGATAGAGTTGTTACATGATATGATGAGTTAGAGAAGAGCTAACTTGTAGCTAGGATTCTCTGGGCTGGAGTGTGGGGGACAAAGGGAAGATGGAGGGGGAATATAGCCTAGTGGGAGACAGAGATAGTTGGGGTCTAAGAAGAGGGACCAGGTCTGGAGGATTCACACAGGCAGGTACAGAACCAGTCTCCAAAAAGAGCTTGGCCCACGCTTGACCATCCTCTGGAGAGAGCCCTGCTTGACGCCATGTGAGAGCTGAGTTAGCAGTCGCAGATGGACCAGTGCCCATACCAGTGTGGAGTGTGTGTCATTATAGCTATCCTTCTCATTACTACTGGGGTCTCTTAATGTGAGCAAGGGATGGAGAATGGAGGGAGGCAGAGCTAGGCGGGATATGGGACAGTGGGATCTGCCTGAGCTCTGAACAAATCGAGAAATAAAGCATCACCCTTCTTACTGATAAATCCTGGGTTAGAGATGTCCCCAGATGAGGTAGACATGTTCCCCCATTATCAGAGGTGCTGGATGAAGCGTAGGCTCTCCGTCAGTGGAGGAGGGTATCCTATGAGGCTTATGGCAGCCCTCACTACTCATTCTGGTAAGCAGGTTTTCTGCCAAGAAGAAAAAGGGAGGAGACGAGGTGATCAGGACAAACTTATTTTTCTAATTTTATCTGATAGGTAACTGAGTATACCTACTTGGGATGAAGAAAGGGCAGCAATGTTACATTAGTTTTGCTTGTCTCCACATGGAATGAGGAAGAGGCTCTTCATTCTAATAGTCAGCAGCTGGCACATCACTTACTGATCATCTAATAGGAGTGATACCCATCTCCCAAGACTTTGCTCAGTAGCCAATCAACCGATCCAAGTGGGACAGCTACCATCTCAAAATCTCAGGACCCTTGGAAGCTACCACAGTGAAGACTGTGAACATTAACACCCAAAGGGACAGTGGTGGCTGTAAATAAAAACTTGAAATCTCCCATTTACCCATCAAAGTGGTGAAACACATTTCCATCTTTTTTTTTTTTTCTGTCTTCCCTACAAGCGTATAGAATTCCTTTGAGGGCATTGATTAGGCTATATTCAAAGTTGTATATACTGCCTGTCAAAAGGAAGGAACTCAATAAATATTTACTGAATTAAATTAAATTATAGTAACATTTTATCAGTAAAGCAGATATCTTGATTACTGACATCAGTTCTCCTTGTTTTATGGTTAACTCCATAGAAAATCATAATCCCACATATACTCAATTCTAGACTGCCATCTATTACCTAATTTAGTCAGTAAATCTTCAAAATAGTTACTGTCTTTGTGGTGTTAGAAATTAACTCATTCTCACAAGTAGTTGAAATAAGTAATAGAAACGATAAATTTACCAGTATTTTTTCCTGTCATCCCCTGGAGTTATGGAAATTGACGATTTAAAGTTATAATCATATTTTTAACTCAAGGCAGTATCACACAATAAATCAATTCTTAACTATTCAGTGTTATTCCTATAATAGATACATAATTTATCACTGTAATAGAAAAATAATTACATTTAACTATCAAAATTTTATAGCAGATATCTTCTTTCTAAATTTCAGTTTCCTTTTCTTCAAGTTGTACGGGGTCTTAGGTATGTGTTTCATCTTGTAGTGGACATTTGTCAGTTGTTGACCATTCAGCACCAATACCCCTTTCTACCTGCACCCCAATTGCTTTTAGGGGGTTTATCCTCCCCCATTATGTGCAATCTTGGTGGGATGGTAAATACAGGTATTTGCTCTTTCATTGTAAACTCTGAAATGATTCCCGGAGGCTTCTTTCATCAGATCCTTTCTCTTATCACTCAGATACTGCCGGAGGTAGGCACATCCACCACCTGTCAGTTTGTTGTACTGAGGTAGCTTGCATGTTGCTATGATACTGGAAGCTATGTTACTGGTATTTAAAATACCCTCAGGGTCACCCACGGTGGACAGGCTTCAGTAGAGCTTCCAGACTAAGACTAGGAAGAAAGGCCTGGTGGTCTACTTCTGAAAATTAGCCTATAAAAATCCTATGCATCACAACAGAATATTGTCAAACGTAGTGCTGAAGATGAGTCCCCTCGGTAGGAAGGCACTCAAAATACATAATGGCTGCTACAATGGACTCAAGCATACCAATGATTGTGAAGATGGCACAGGACCAGGCAATGTTTCATTCTGTTGTACATGGGGACACTGTGTGTTGAAACCAACTCAACAGCCACTAACGACAACAACATGCAACTGTAAGTCTTGAGTAGAATTATTCAAGAGCAGAGGGAACTGTGAGAGCTTCTGCTTACCAGTGGCAGCGTCTTCCTGCTACAAAGACCTTCTAGAGTCACATGGTTCTGTCCCAAGACAAATTTTTCATCACTTTCTTCCAACTTGTGCCCTGCCCTCCATATCCTTTCAGTTAATCCTTCCCTTTTTGCTTATGTTTGCCAAGACAGTTTCTCTTGCTTGCTGCCATAGAACCCTAGCTGATTCACACAACTTGGGAGGACACGTCATGGAGTGGAAGAAACACTGAGCTAAGAGTCAAGGGACATGAATTATCGTTGTAGCTTTGCAAGCAAGTTGTTTGAGACCCAGGAAAAGTCATCTAACCTCTCTGGACTTCAGTTTACTCATCTGTGAAGGCAGTAGGCCATATAACCTCCAAGGTTCAGTTTTAAAAACAATTCTATCACTCATGTTGTTACTGGTTAGGGAGCATTATCAGTAAATAACACTTTGGTTAAAGTAAGAACTTTTATAGACGTTTCACTTTGTTTTAACACATGAGGTGCTGTGAGTATTCCAGATCTGTTAATTCTTGACTGAACATTTACTCTGTAGGTAATCTCTTGGGTGGGGTAACCAGATATTGGAACAGATTCCTACAATAGAGAGAGTAAAGGGACATGTAATTGCCTGTTCTTGGAAAATATTACCTCAGCTCATTAGGGTGTTTATGACAGAGCCAGCCTCAAAGATGATTGATATAACTGGCTTTAGATCCAGAGAGTAGGAAATGCTGACACATTACATTAAAATTAAAGTCCAGTCAGCAGATATTTACTGTGCGTAAGGCACCCTGCCTTTGGGAGGGTGTGTGCTGGCTGTAAATTTCAGGTACGTACACACGTTCTCTGATTTAGGAGTGTTCATCATTTAATGTTTCCCACTGAATGTTTCCTAAAATTTCTAGGCTTTTTCTTGTGTTTGGTTTCATCAAATTTGGACTATTCCGATGTGAATTAGCACTCTATATAGATAGTAAACCTTCCTCCTATTAATTAACCATATACAACAAAATCAAACCAAATCCATTGCCGTCAAGTTGATTCAGACTCACAGCAACCCTGTAGGGCAGAACAGAACTGCCCCATAGAGCTTCCAAGCAGTGGCTGGTGGATTCGAGCTAATGATCTTTCAGTGAGCAGCTGAGCTCTTAACCACTACACCACCAGGGTTCCAATTAACTCTATAAATTAACTTATTTCTATCATTACCTGCCATATTATGTGTATATATTATTTTATTATTGGTCTCTCCTACTAAAATGTAGGCTACATGAGTGCAGGGTCTTTGTTTTGTTCACTGATATGTTCCTAGGGTCTGGAATCATGTCTGGTACTCAGTATATAATGTAGAATAAATGTTAAATAAATAATGAATGCCATGGCTTAATAAGGGGATATTTGTTAAAGATGCTCAGAATAAAGTAACAGATTCCAGACACACAGAGGGGGCACTAACAAATATTTCTTAAATAAATGAACGGTTAGTCTTCCTGCCATTCTCTTGTTTAACCTAGTGACTAATTCTGGTGTTCCCAAAACCTGGAGTGGGAATTGCACATAGTGGGCAGAGTACACATGTTGCTCTCTCTCATTCTGCTTCTCCTCTAATTCTGATGCTTTTTCTCTCATCAGTTCTGAAAACTTTTTTCTCTGCACATAGATTCAATTCTAGACTGCTGTTGATGGTAGTAGGAACTCTAAAAGCCTGCTAACATTCTTGCTTGTAACCTTAAAGTAGAATTATTTTTTTTGAATATTTTTTAAATGATTTTTTTCTGATTCGATGCATGTGCATTGGAAAGAGGAAAGAAATGAATATAGTCAACATTATGCATAATCTTATCACCTTTTAACATCTCTTCTATGTATTCTAGTTTATACTTGTATATGGATATGTAGATGAATTTGTATGTATATTCCTCACAGAAATGGGATTGCACTACATATATAGTATTCTGCTATTTTCTTTTAAATTTAAGACTTTATTTTGGTCATTTCCATGTGGTATTTGTTAAAAACATGATTCTAAATACTGCATAATATGGATATATTGTCACTTATTTAACAACTCTTTTTTTATTGCTTGACACTTGGGTTGCTTTAAAATTTTCACTTTTGTAAATGATGAGCTTTTTTTTTTTTTTCCCCCTAAATATTTGTTCACAGTTTATTACTAGAAGACGTCTTAGAAGTGGAATTACTGGGTCAAAGAGCATGACCTTTTTAAGGTCTTGATACATATATTACCAAATTACTTTTCAGAAATATTCAAATATTTTTCCCTCCTTCTGGCAGTGTGTAAGTGTTTTCATTCCACTGAATCAAAGTAGGATTTTAACTACATATGTAGCCCCAGTTTTCCCAGGCCACAACATCCTGAAGATAAAAATCAGGTTGTCCTAACAGAAATAAATTTAAATCCCCAGCTCACTTGCCAGATCCTTCATAGTCTTCCCCTGGGGAACTCCTGTTGCTCGTGACAAAGTCCTGCCACCAGCTCTGAGTGCAGAGGCCTCCAGGAACCTCAAAGCTGCGTGAAGTGGTCCTTAACTACCAATCCACCAGAGCTCACCACCAATGCACCCCCTGCCATCAACACTGCATCGGCTGCCGTTAGAACCGAAAAGTCTGAGGCTGGGTGCTAGGCTTGAGAACTGCTTTGTGTCAAAATCGTCCACTGTTCCTCAAAGCCAGCTGCATGCCACGTTCCTGTGCTGAAGCTGGGAACACTACTTATGCTAGTGCCATCCCCAGAAGGGCAGAGAGTCAACACCACAGTTCATTAATAATAGTAACTGACGTATCTTGAGTATTTACTATGTGCCAAGCACTTTACTCATTCAGGACTCATAGCTGTTCTAATGAGGTGGGTACTATTATTACTCACATTTTATAGATGGACAAAACACAGTCTTTGAAAGGGTTAAGAACTTTGCTAAGATCATACACGTAACAAGTACAGAGCCCGGATTCCCACTGAGGTGTTATGACTCCAGAATTGACTTAATGTCACTGCTGTGTTGGGTTAAAGTGGGAAACAATGCCTTTCTCCCGCCTTTGCCACTTTGAGCTCGATGTCTTCAGTTGGTTTGCATTTAAAAAATATAACTGTAGTTTCGTTCAATTTTTATTTACTGCACCGGGGACAAATCTGAGAGTCAGGCTCTGTGCCAGAATCAGAACTAACTCTCCCCTCTGATACCACCTGGGTACCATGATTGGATCTGACATTACCTCTACAACAGGTAACAAAATCTGGGAAAATTTATCCATGTGTATGAACTAAATTAAAACAATGAGGACGATGATTATTTTTGAGAGATGACTCAGGGTTAGGGTGGGAGCAAGTAAGCAATCAGCAACCCTCTCCCCATCCCCGTTTCAGTCAGAGTGTCTCCACTTTTGTGTTTTTATTTGTTTTACATTTTGGACTTCCTGGTGTGGTTTCTTTTGAAGAAAGTGTTCTGGTGCTTTAAAAACAGGTTGAAATCTCAAATCCAGAAAGAGTCGCTGTTGATCTTTCTCCCTCTTCCCTTTTATGGTAGAGCATGTTGGAGCCCAGTGAGGAGCATAATTCAGGCTATAGTCTCATGGGGATTTTGCCAACAAGGATAGTATATTTTGACAAGGATCAACATGGAGACCTTATTCCTTGACCTTCTGGATGGAAGTTGACTTCCTGGCAAGGACGTCTTTGAAATTTCTTTTTTTTTCAGGTTTCTCTTTTGAAGTATGAGGATAAACAAAACCTTCTTTTAAATTCTTTCCATTGTCTTTGGTTGTTTCTCTTTTCTCAGTGAATAAAAATAAAATAAAATTAAATTAAGAAACCCAGCTACCTTTGATGCTGCTTCTTGAAAGGGAGGATGCCGAGACTTTGTCTCATGTACTTTGACTTGTTATCAGGATATCACGCTTGGTAAAGTAGAGGGTCAGCGAAAAAGAGGAAGACCCTCAATGAGATGGATTGACACAGTGGCTGCAACAATGGGCTCAAGCATAACAACAATTGTGAAGATGGTGCCGGACCAGGCAGTGTTTCGTTCTGTTGTACATAGGGTCGTTATGAGTCAGAACTGACTCAACGGCACCCAACAACAGCATGTTCACTGAAAGCAGTCATGTGGTGTGATGGTTAAGGTTATGTGTCAGTTTGACTAAGCCATGATCCTTAATGGTTTGGCAGATATTATGTAATCATTCTCCATCTTGTGATCTGATGTGAACAGCCAATCAGTCGAAAGGGGAATTTTCTTGGGGCTGCAGCCTGTATCCAATATATATGAATGTTTTGACAAAATCGTCCTCTCTTGATTCTGCATCTGACTCGTCATCTTCTGACCTCTGGCTCTTGGGATGTGAGCTAGCAGCCTGCCATCTTACCTGCAGCTTTGGAAATTTGCCAGCTCTCACAGCCCCATGAGCCAGCAGCCTGCATCTGACCTGCTGATTTTGGGATCATCAACCCATGCGACAACGTGAGTCAGGAGAAGCCTCCAGCCTGGTGCCTGACCCATGGCTTTCAGACCTGCTAGCCTCTACAGCTGTGTGAGTCATTTCCCTGAGATAAATCTCTCTCTGTATACACACACATGCATGCTTCACTGGTTTTGCCCTTCTAGAAAACCCAGCCTAAGACATTTGGTACCAAGAGAAGTTCTAGAGAAACAAATTGTAAGGATGAGTTTTCTAAATTGGTTCTCAAGTCTAGCTAGTCTTTTTTGTTTGTTTATTGATATTATATTCATTTTTTTAGTGTACTTTTTTCTTTTGAACATTTTATTGTGGTTTGGGTGAAAATTTACAGACTAAATTAGTTTCTGATTCAACAAATTTATATACATTTGGTTTTATGACATTAGTTGCAATCCCCTCAATATGACAGCACTCTGCCTACTTCCTCCCTGAGTTCCCCATTTCTATTCACCCATCTTTCCTGCCCCTTCCTGCCTTCTGAAATTTGTCTTTGGGCAAATGCTTCCCTTTTGATCGCATATGGTTGATTGTTCTGAGAACCACATTCCTCACAGGTGTTATTGTTCACTTTATAGGCCTGTCTATTGTTTGGCTGAAATGTGATCTCTAGGATTGGGTTCAGTTCCAGGTCTGAAGGGTGTTTAAGGGCCATAGTTTCGGGGGTTCCACCAGTCTCTGTCAGACCATTAAGACTGGTCTTTATGAATTTAAATTTTGTTCTACATTTTTCTCCCACTCTGTCCAGGACCTTCAATTGTGATCCTGATCAGAGCAGTTAGTAGTGGTAGCTGGACATCATCTAGTTCTTCTGATCTCAGTCTAGTGGACTCTGTGGTTCATGTCGTTCATTAGTCCTTTGGACTAATTGATTTCCTTGGGACTCTGATTTTCTTCATTCTTCTTTGCTCCAGATAGAGACTAATAGTTGTATTTTAGGATTCCAGTCACTAATCACCAAGGCAGAATATAGAGCATTGTCTTTATGGACTTTGGGTGTAATCAACATGGGTGTGTATATATCTATTCCTGTCATGGCTCTTATTTCTCTAGTATGTATATATACCCATGTTCGTTGCAGCATTATTCACAATAGCAAAAAGATGGAAACAACCTAAGTGCCCATCAACTTTTTGAGGAAGTGCCATACCATTTTCCACAGTGGTTGTACCATTTTATATTCCCACCAGCAGTGCATGAGGGTTCTAATCTCCCCCCATCCTCACTAGCATTTGTTGTTTTCTGTTGTTTTGATTATTGTCATTATTGCTGGGGTGAAGTGCAAACTCATTGCTGTTTTGATTTGCATCTCTCTAATGACTGCTAACCAAAAGGTCGGCAGTTTGAATCCACCAGGCGCTTCTTGGAAACTATGGGGCAGTTCTACTCTGTCCTGTAGGGTCGGTATAAGTTGGAATCAATGGTTGGCAACTTTTTTTTTTTGTTAAATAGCTAATGATTGCAAGCATCTTTTCAGGTATTTGTTGGTTGCCTGAATGTCTTCTTTGGGGAATTGTCTGTTCATGTCCTTGGTACCTCCCCCCTTTGTTTTTTAAATCTTTGGCTAAAAGGTGAACCTCCAGAGTGACTTCATTACTGGGCTAAAAAGGGTGGCTGGGGGCCATACTCTTGGGGTTTATCTGTGTCTGTCAGGCCAGTAAGTCTGGTCTTTTTTGTGAGTTAGAATTTTGCACTACATTTTTCTGCTGCTCTGTCTGGGAACCTCTACTGTGATCCCCGTCAGAGCAGTCACTGGTGGTAGCTGGGCACCATCTAGTTGTACTGAACTCAGTCTGGTCTAGGCCATAGTAGTTATGGTCTGTTAGTCCTTTGGACTAATCTTTCCCTTGTGTCTTTAGTTTTTTTCATTCTCCCTTGCTCCTGAAGGGGTGAGACCAGTGGAGTATCTTAGATGGCTGCTCAAAGGCTTTTAAGACCCCAGATGCTACTCACCAAAGTAGAATGTAGAATATTTTCTCTATAAATTATGTTATGCCAATTGAGCTAGATATTCCCTGAGACCATGGTCCCCACAGCCCTCAACCCAGCAGCTCAGTCCTTAAGGGAGTTTGGATTTGTCCTTGGAACTTCCATGACGTTGCCTACTACATGTTGTGCTGCCTTCCCCAGTATTGTGTACTGTCTTAACCTTCACCAAAGTTACCACTTATCTATTGTCTATTTAGTGTTTTTCCATTCCCCCACCCTCCCCGCCTTGTAACCACCAAAGATTGTTTCTTTTTGTGTGTAAACCTTTTCATGAGTTTTTACAGTAGTGGTCCCATTCAGTATTTGTCCTTTTGTGATTGACTTATTTCACTCAGCATAATGCCCTCCAGATTTATCCATGTTGTGAGATGCTTCACAGATTCATCATTGTTCTTTATAATTGCATAGTAATCCATTGTGTGTATTTACCATAGTTTGTTTATCCATTCATCTGTTGATGGGCATCTAGGTTGTTTCCATCTTTTTGCTATTGTGAACAATGCTGCAGTGAACATAGGTGTGCATGTGTCTGTTCGTGTGACAGCTCTTATTCCTCTAGGATATATTCCTAGAAGTGGGATTGCTGAATCATATGGTATTTCTATTTCTAACTTTCTAACGAAGGGCCATATTGTTTTCCAAAATGGTTGTATCATTTTGCATTCCCACCAGCAGTGCATAAGAGTTCTGATCTCCCTGCAGCCTCTCCAGCATTTGTTATTTTCTATTTTTTTTTGTTCATGTTTTTAATGCCGGGCTGAGATGGTATCTCATTGTGGTTTTGATTTGCATTTCTCTAATGGCTAGCGATCATGTGCATTTCCTCATGTGTCTGTTAGCCACTTGAATGTCTTCTTTGGTGAAGTGTCTATTCATTTCCTTTGCCCATTTTTTAATTGGATTAGTTGTCTTTTTGTTATAGAGGTGTTGATTTTCCTATAGATTTTAGAGATTAGACCTTTGTCAGATTTGTAATGTCCAAAAATTTTTTCCCAGTCTGTAGGTTCTCTTTTTATTCTTTTGGTGAAGTCTTTTGATGAGCAAAAGTGTTTAATTTTTAGAAGATCCTGGTTATCTAGCTTATGGTTATGGTTTATATCCTGTTAATGCTGTGTATTAGGACCTCTAGTGTTGCTCCTATTTTTTCTTCTATGATCTTTATAGTTTTTGGTTTTATGTTTAGGTCTTTGATCCATTTTGAATTAGTTTTTGTGTATGGTGTGAGGTATGGTTCCTGTTTCATTTTTTTGCAGATGGACATCATTTTTGCCAGCACCACTTGTTAAAAAGACTGTCTTTTCCCATTTGATGGACTTTGGGACCTTGTCAAAGATCAGGTGATCATAGGTGGATGGATTTACATCTGGGTTTTCAATTCCGTCCCATTGGTCGATGTATCTGTCGTTGTACCAGTAGCAGGCTGTTTTGATGACTGTAGCTGTATAGTAGGTTTTGAGGTCGGGTAGTGCAAGTCCTCCTACTTTATTCTTCTTCTTCAGTAGGGCTTAACTTATCCAGGGCTTCTTCCCTTTCCGTATAAAGTTAATGATTAGTTTTTCCATCTCTTTAAAGAATATTGTTGGTATTTGGATGGGGATTGCATTGTATTTGTAAATTGCTTTGGTTAGAATTGACATTTTCACAATGTTGAGTCTACCTATCCATAAGCATGGTATGTTTTTCCATTTACATAGATCTCTTTTGGTTTCTTGCAGTAGTGTTTTGTAGTTTTCTTTGTATCAGTCTTTTATATCCCTGGTTAGATTTATTTGTAAGTATTTTATTTTTTTAGGGCCTATTATAGATGGTATCATTTTCCTGATTTCCTTTTTGTAGTTCTCTTTGTTGGTGTATAGGGATCCAACTGATTTTTGTATGTTTATCTTGTATCCTACTACTCTGCTGAATCTTTCTATTAGTTCTAGTAGTTATCTCAGGGAGTCTTTAGGGTTTTCTATGTATATTATCATATTATTTGCAAATATGGAAAGTTTTACTTCTTCATTACCAGTTTGAATACGCTTTATTTCTTCTTCTTACCTTATTGCTCTTATTGCTAGGACTTCCAGCACAATGTTAAATAGAAGTGGTGATAAAGGGCATCCTTGTCTTGTTTGTGTTCTCAAGGGGAATGTTTTTAGCTTCTCACCATTAAGAATACTTTGCCCATTTTTTAATTGGATTGTTTGTCTTTGTGTTCTCGAGGTGTTGAAGTTTTCTATAAATTTTAGAGATTAGTCCCTTGTCAGCTATATTACTGCCAATTTTTTTTCCCAAGTCAGTAGGTTTTCTTTTTACACTTTTGGAGAAGTCTTTTGATGCATGTAAGTGTTTAATTTTTAGGAGGTCCCGGTCGTCTAGTTCATTTTCTGCTGTTTGTGAATTTTTAGTTATGTTTGAGTCTATTTATGCCATAAATTAGGAGCCCTAGGTTTGCCTCCATTTTTTCTTATGTGATCTTTATGGTTTTAAGTTTTACATTTAGATTTTTTATCCATCTAGAGTTAGTTTTTGTGTATTGTGTAAGGTATAGATCCTGTTTCATTTTTCTACAAATGGATATCCAGTTTCACCAGCACCATTTGTTAAAGGGACTATCTCTTTCCCATTTAATGGATCTTGGCCCTTTGTTCAAGATCAACTGTCTGTAAGTGGATGGATTTATTTCTGGCTTTTCAATTCTGCTCCATTTGCCTATGTGTCTGTCGTTGTACCAGTAGCAGGCTGTTTTAACTTCTGTGACTGTGTAGTAGGTTCTGAGATTGGAAAATAGGGAGCTTCCTACTTTATTCTTCTTCAGTGGTGTGTTGCTTATTCAGGGCCTCTTTCCTTTCCATATAAAGTTGGTAATTAATTAAAGACCAGTATTGCATTATATCTATAGATTGCCTGGGATAGTATTGACGTTTTCACAATATTATTTCTTCTTATCCATGAGTATGGTAGGTTTCTCTGTGGTTTCTTGCTGTAATGTTTTGTAGTTTTCTTTGTATAAGTCTTTTACATCCCTGGTTAGTTTTCTTCCTAAGTATTTTATATTTTGGGAGGCTATTGTAAATGGTATTGTTTTCCTGATTTCTTTTTCAGAGTTCTCTTTGTTAGTGTAGAGGAATCCAATTGATTTTTGTATGTTGATCTTGTACCCTGCCACTTTGCTGAATCCTTCTATTAGTTCCAGTAGCTTTCTTGTAGAATCTCTGGGATTTTCTATGTATAGGATTACATCATCTGCAAATAGGGATAGTTTTACTTCTTCCTTACCAATTTGAATGCCTTTTATTTCCCTTTCTCACTTTATTGCTCAGGCTAGGACTTCCAGTACAATACTGAATAGGAATGGTGATAAGGAGCATCCTTGACTGGTTCCCATTCTAAAGGGGAATGATTTCAGTCTCTTTAACATTATTGAGAGTAATGTTGGCTGTTGGTTTTCAATCTATGAAGTCTGGCTAATCTTAAAGGTGCTGATGGCTCTGCCTCCAGGATAAAAGAGGGCACTGCTAATTCATGGCATGAGGTGGCAATAGAAATATGCAAAATATCAGCACCATTGGATCAAATATTTGTAAGAGACAATACTCTAGGTGATTGATACTTTTCTACAATTTTTTAAAAATGAGAAGTATAAGGAAGCTGGTTGGTTGGTCTTATTTTCCCTAGACAAAGTGGTGAAAGAAAGACATGAGTTCAAAGCTTCAGAGTCACAGCTCAAGCACCACATATAAGACGTGAAAGTTGCCTCTTGTGCCCTGAAAGAAAGTCTTATTTCTTGTAGTAACAGAGCTGATATTACAGAAAATCAAACCCAGATCTTCTTGTAAAAGTGGCTGGATTACAATGCGAATTGAGTTCCCAACCTGGAATGGTGTCTAAAGTTAAAGTGAAAGCATTGATTTGCAAGAAGTGGATCCTGAAAAGGGTTGGAGACATATGGGCAGATAATCAGGAAGCTGGGGACATCGAGCTTCTAAATTTCATTGTATCACGCCTGCCAACAGAACAAGTCCTCTGACTCCCATCTGAAGAGATTACTCCATCACTGTCTGCTAAACCACTGTCCCCAGTAAAAACATCCCTTCCACCTCCATATGATGAGATTAACCCAGCTGTGCCTGAAGAGTATTTATCTGAAATATCGCTTGAAGCAGTACCTGAGGTGTTGCCTGGAGCATCGTCTAAGGCAGATGCCTTACAAGACATTGCTGAATGTCCCTAGGACTCACCCTTACCACCCATTTTTGCTTCTAGACCTACAACTAGACTTAAGTCCCCGTGAGCCCCAAGAAGTGAAGTACAAAATGTGACCCATAAGGAGGTACATACTACACTCCAAAAGAACAGCTTGATTTTTCTAATATATACAAATAGAAACCTGGGGAATATGTGTGGGAATGACTATTAAGGGTGTGGGATAGTGGTACAAGGAACATAAAGTTGGATAAGTCTGAGTTTATTGATATGGGCCCACTCAGCATAGATTCTTCAATATTTCAGGTCTAGAGGTTAGAAAAGGATTTAATAGCTTATTTGATTGCTTCACTGAAGCATAGATTAAGTGATGGCCTATTCTAAATCAAGTTAAAATGCCAGACCTGCCTTGGTATACTGTAGAAGAAAGCTTGGGGGAAATTGGCATGTTAAAGTGGATTTATCAGGTTGGGTCCACAGACCCATACATGGAGTGCCCCGAGGACACACCTTTTACCACAACATTGAGGAACAAATTTGTGAAGAAAGCCCCAGCATCCCTGAAGACTTATATGATTGCTATTTTATGTAAGTTAGATTTGACAGTGGGAACTGCCCTAACTGAATTAAGACACTTAAATACAATGGGGCTGATTGGACTCCATGGTGATAGGGGCCAAGTGGTGACACTCAATAAACAAAGACAAGGTGAGTGTGGTTACCATAATGGACAGCATAGTCAAAGCACTAATCAGAATAGCCTGACTCTTATGGATTTATGGCATTGACTACTTAGTCATGGCATCCATAGGAGTGAAATAGATGGGAAATCTACTAAATATTTACTTTATTTGTACAAGCAGAATTCTAGGTCAAGTGAATGGCAGTCTAACTCGAATTGCCAGAATAGAGAGTTAGGGCCCCTCAATCAGTTCTCAGACTTGAGCAAGTTTACAGACCCACAACCCCTTGAATGAAGGGGAGGCCAGGTACCCTTGAGGAAGGATCCCACTACACTTCCAAAAATGTATGCTGTTAATCTCTATCCCAGCCTTCTCCAAAGGGGCCTATGGCCTTTTATGAGAGTGACTGTTCATTGGAGAAAAGGAAATAATCAGACTTTTTGGGGATTACTGGATACTGGCTCTGAACTAACACTAATTCCAGGAGACCCAAAATGTCACTGTGGCCCACTAGTCAGAGTGGGGACATGTGAAGGTCAGGTTATTAATGGAGTCTTAGCTCATGTCTGTCTCACAGTGGGTCTGTTGGGTCCCTAAACCCATCCTGCAGTGATTTCCTAAGTTCTAGAATGCATAATTGGAATAGACATACTTAGCAACTGGCAGAATGCCCACATTGGCTCCCTGACACTTGGAGTAAGGGCTATTATGGTGGGAAAAGCCAAGTGAAGCAATTAGAACTGCCCCTTCCTAGCAAAATAGTAAACCAAAAGCAGTACTGCATTCCTGGAGGGATTTCAGTGATCAGTGCCACCGTCAAGGACTTGAAGGATGCAGTGATTCCCATCACATTCCCATTCAACTTGCCTATTTGACCTGTGCAAAAACCAAATGGATCTTGGAGAATGGCAGTGGGTTATCATAATTTAACTAGGTGGTGACTCCAGTTGCAGCTGCTGCTCCAGATGTGGTTTCATTGCTTGAGCAAATTAATACATCTCCTGGTATCTTGTATGCAGCTATTAATCTAGCCAGTCCCTTTTTCTCAATTCCAGTTTCGAAGGAACGCCAGAAGCAGTTTGCTTTCAGCTGGCAAGGCCAGTAATACACCTTTACTGTTCTACAACAGGGGTATATCTACTCTCCAGCCCTATTGCATAATTTAGTCTGCAGGGAACTCAATTGCGTTTCCCTTCCACAAGACACCACACTGGTGCATTCAATTGATGACATTATGCTGATTGGACGTAGTAAGGAAGAAGTATCAATGACCATAGACTTACTGGTAAGATATTTGCATGCTATTGTTGTTGTTAGGTGCCATGGAGTCAGTTCAAACTCATAGCAACCCTATATACAACAGAACAAAACACTGCCCAGTCCTGCACCATCCTTACAATAGTTGTTATGCTTGAGCCCATTGTTGCAGCCACTGTGTCAATCCATCTTGTTGAAGGTCTTCCTCTTTTTCACTGACACTCTACCAAGCCTGATGTCCTTCTCAAGGGACTGATCCCTGCTGATAACATGTTCAAAGTATGTGAGATGTAGTCTCGCCGTCCTTGCTTCTAAGGAGCATTCTAGTTGCACTTCTTCCAAGACAGATTTGTTCGTTCTTTTGACAGTCCGTGGTATATTCAATATTCTTCGCCAACACCACAATTCAAAGGCGTCAATTCTTCTTCCATCTTCTTTACTCATTGTCCAACTTTCACATGCATATGAGGTGACTGAGAACACCATGGCTTGGATCAGGCGCACCTTAGTCTTCAAGGTGACATCTTTGCTTTTCAACACTTTAAAGAGGTCTTTTGCAGCAGATTCGCCCAATGCAATGTGTCTTTTAATTTCTTGACTGTGCTTCCCTGGGTGTTGATTGTGGATCCAAGCAAAAGGAAATCCTTGACAACATCAGTCTTGTCTCCGTTTATTATGATGTTGCTTCTTGGTCCAGTTGTGAGGATTTTTGTTTTCTGTATGTTGAGGTATAATCCATACTGAAGGGTATGGGCTTTGCTTTTCATCAGTAAGTGCTTCAAGTCCTCTTCACTTTCAGCAAGCAGGGTTGTGCCATCTGCATAACACAGGTTGTTAATTAGTCTTCCTCCAATCCTGATGCCCTGTTCTTCATATAGCCCAGCTTCTCGGATTATTTGCTCAGCATACAGATTGAATAGGTATGGTGAAAGGATACAACCCTGACACACACTTGCCCTGACTTTAAACCATGCGGTATCCCTTTGTTCTATTCGAATGACTGCCTCTTGATTTATGTACAGGTTCCTCATGAGCACAATTAAGTGTTATAGAATTCCCATTCTTCACAATGTTATCCATAATTTGTTATGATCTATGCAGTCAAATGCCTTTGCATACTCAATAAAACACAGGTAAACATCTTTCTGGTATTCTCTGCTTTCAGCCAGGATCCATCTGACATCAGCAATGATATCCCTGGTTCCACATTCTCTTCTGAATCTGGCTTGAATTTCTGGCGGCTCCCTGTGGATATACTGCTGCAGCCACTTTTGAATGATCTTCAGCAAAATTTTACTTGCATGTTATGATGTTAATGATATTGTTCTATAATTTCCGCATTCGGTGGGATCACCTTTCTTGGGATAGACATAAATATAGATATCTTCTAGTCGGTTGGCCAGGTAGCTGTCTTCAAATTTCTTCGCATAGATGAGTGAGTACTTCCAGCCCTGCATCTGTTTGTTGAAACATCTCAATTGATATTTCATCACATGTGAAATTATGATTCACAAAAAGGATTGTGGCCCAGCCTGAAGCCCTGCCAGGTCTTGTAGATTTCGGGTGTACAGGGAGTGAGGAATTTTGCTGCAACATCTGCTGTGAGTTTAAAACTGTGAGAACAGCATCACCTTATGATTTCTGTAAGCCTTTCTCCCCATAACCATTAGCTGTGAAAACTGAATTTACAAGGGAGGAAAGTATGCGCAGAAATAAAATTGAAATTGTTTTATTGCTTGACTACGTGCCTTTCAAATTGAGCATTTTACGAATCCAGGGTAAAATGTAGTGATGCAAATTTGTAAATATCTTTTTACATTTTAATATAACCATCTCAATGTGTGAATGCTGTGAAAATGTAACATCAGAAGAAAGAAATCTCAGCATATTTCAGAACACAAAACACTGGAGAAAGTTTTCTTACATTTGATCTGTGAAAGTAATAACAGTAACAACAAAAATCTCTTCAAAGTGTATTCTGTTACCATGGTTGGGTCGTTTTGCACAGGAAGTAACTGCTGAAATGATTTTTCTTCTTCTCAGTGTGTTGATTTCCCAGTAATTACTGGCCTATCAGTTTCCTCATTTTTTTTTTTTTTTTAAATATCATTCTATCCTGAAGCCTATTTTTTCCTTCAAAGAGGTGGAAAATGAATTTCTCAGTGTCTGGCTCTGTAACTACCAATAGTAAAATCCAGAAAATGTTTGCTGAATAAATAAATGAATGCAGGCATTTCGAAGTCAACTGAAAATGAGCAAGTTGAAGCGTTTATTTGAAGTCCATTATTTTACTCCTTTTGAAACAGAATTCTATTTTCTGAATTTGACAACCTTTTTAAACTCTGGATACATACATAATTTCACACTTTATATCACATTGATTCTTTTACATTTATGAAAGAACAAACAGGCTATTTTGGCATGAATCTTGTGAAGTTCAAACTTAGAAAGTTGAAGTAAGTCAGTGCAAACTTGCAGTATCTAACTTACTATACAATTACTTACCTGTGTTCATTTTTAAGAACAGTAACATTTAATTTTGATTTAGTTTAACCCCTTTGAGGCCTCCAAGTTCCCAGTAGAATCTAGGACCCTTCAGCCACTTTCTGTATGAATGATCCCTTTGAAATAGGAGCCAACCTGGAGAACATATACTTCCCCCTGATGTCTATTGCTGGAACACATCTATTAAATAGATTATGTCTCTGGAGGGAACCAGACTACTGGTATTATTTCTGACTTCAAAATATGTCATTGATAAAATAGGATTCAAAATATGGAACTGAGATCTGTGGTACAGGCACACAACACTTTCATATTGAGTGATCCATTCCCCAAAACCAACATTCAGTATTTGTTATGATATATTTACTTAACATAATATAAACAGATTGTTTACTTCATTAGAGTTAGAACATTCACCTCTGAAAGAAACTTAAAAATCTAACTGTTGCATGATTCCCCTGAATCTGTATTCATTTTCTCCCTAGATAGTGGTACTCTGTAATTTTATCTCTTCATGAGATGCTCAATCTAATTTAGGGTAGCTCTAGTAGTTTTGGATAATAATTTAGGATAGTTCTTTCTCACAAAGAATCGAAATTTTGTTTCTTTAACTTTAATTAGATTCTGGCTTGCATAGACATTTTTTGTAGGGAGCTAGGTCTGGTGGGTGGAATTTACAGTGAGACTGATTTCTTTTATTATCAAGAAGAACTTTCTACTAGTCAAAACTGTCCTGGCATGAAGTGGGCTGCTTTGGGGTGGTGGTGGTAGAAATAAGTTCCTTATTACTGGGAGGGTCCAAGTGTCTTCAGATGTCTCTTCTGAACTCCACACATGTATATCAAACTGCTTACTTGTCATCTCCACTTGGATGTCTAAATGTCATCTCAAACTCAATGTATCTAACCCCAAAATCGTGACTTTTTCTTCCAATCCTGCTCTCCAACAATCTTCTTCATATAAGTAAATGACTCCTACTGTAAGGTAGCATCAGAACTCTTCTAGATTCCCAAGGGTTAAGAACCAGAATCAGCACAAGGCTGGCTCCTATGTGGTGGAGGTTAGACATACCTCCACTCTCCAACTTGACCATTTCTGACATCAGCCATCCCTCTCCCCACCCCCATGGCACTCTTTATTTTTCTGCTGGGTTTGATAATGTTGCAATGGCCACCCAGAACTTGAAGAGCATACTCACAGTTATGTGGTTTATTAGGGAAGTAACAGGCTACAACTGGGGATCAGGATCAACTTGGAAGTAACAGGAACATAGGATCAGGAGCAGGAAGCACATAGGCAAGGTTTGGAAGTCTCCCCCAAGGTGGACAGCACATCCATCCCTTCTTTCAGTGCAGGACAGCTTCCAACCAGGATAGCTCTCTCAGGCCCTTCTCAGATGTGCAACCAGGCAGGCTCTCAGCCATGCTAGCCTTCTCTCAGCTGTGCAAGCCTCTCCACTGCTAACTGGCCCAGCTCATAGCCAGTGTAGCAGCTTACTCAGCTCTCTTAGCTGCTTTCCTAGCAGCATCTTTCTGCTGTTACTGCCAACTCTACTGCAGGGCCCCCTTTGAGCCTGTCACCACTGGCTCTGCCACAGGTCCCCTTCAGGGCTCCTCATTGTCTTCAGTGTTACAGCCCTTTTTTAGGAGGTTCCTTGCCTCTTTATTTCTTCTGTCTTCTTGCCTCTTCTCTGCCTCTAAAAAAACCTCTGTGGGGTTGGCTGCTTATATAAACAAACTTCTGTCAATTTCAAGGCATGACCCTCCCAGCAGGACCATGAACTGACCAATTCCTTCAGTGGACCATAAGTCACTCAATTTTCATAGTAAACCAACCAGTCCTTGCAAGGTGCATGAAACAGACCAATCACAGGGCAGATTGCAATCCAGGACTAGACAAAAATGTATCAAACCATTGTTTACAGCTCATCCAGGAAATGTCAATCTGCCTGGACAAAAGTAACAAAACCTCTGAGGTAGAAAACAACCTGGGAGCCCCTCATCCCCCAAGTTACTTCTTCAAAGAACTAGGGCAAAGGTAAATCATCAGGGCTTAGGGGAAATATCTCTCAAGCTGTTTTTCCAAAGAACCCAGGCAAAAACCACATAAAGGCACTCATTTTGCCACACTCTTTTAAAAACTCTTCTATGGCTTCCCATCTTACCTTCTGCTCACTTTGCATGGAACTCTTTTCCTGCATATATTTGCATGTCTCACTCCTCACTTTCTTGGCCTCTGCTCAAATATCACCTCTTTAGAGAGGCTGTCCTTGACCACCATATCTGATGTAGAACTTCCTGTCACTCCTCCCTGTCATTCTATCCCTTTACCTACTTTATTTTTCCATAATAAACTGACATCACCACCTGATATATATATATATATATATATATATATATACCCACACATATATATATATACGTACATACACGTGCGTGTGCACACACTCATGTATCTTTACTCATTTAATTGATAGTTGTTGGTTTTCCCAACCAGAATTTAAGCTTCTTGGGGAGAGAGAATTTGTTTTATTCACTGCTATATCCTCACTGCCTGGAACTATTCATGGCTCATAGTAAATATTTGATAAATATATACTCAATAGTATGAGCACTTAAATAATAATAAAGATTTAAGTTGAACAAAAAAGTAGAGAGTGAAAACGTAGTATAAACTATGTGTATACAGGACAAAAGAAGAGGGACAATGCTTATGAATTTTTCATAGTTAAGGAAAATGAATTAAGGAATCTGATGCCTGTTTGCATAATTATCTGTCCAAAGCCAGCATCTTCCTATGAACCTCACACAGTCAGAAGTGCACATGTTCTCTCTTGGCCTTCAAAAGGAATTGCAGACTTTAACAGCATTGACTGCGATCAGTATCCCTAGAGAAAGCAGACCCCCGGATACCTCAGATACCAGAACTGGTTGACGCGGTAGATGGCCAGAGGTGAGGAGTAATAATTGGTTTTATCCCTAGATCAGTCTTATAAGTGGAAGACAGATCCATTTTTCATATCTAGAGGGCAAATAAAGACTCATCTCCTCTTTTTTACAAATATGGTCTTCCCCTTTGCAAACCCTCTGGGCCTAGGCTTTCAAACCATATTGAATTTCACGGTTTTTGTTTAGACACAGCAAACCTCCTATCTCCATTAAACCTGAGTGGGATGACAGCCACTTTCAATATTTCATTAAAAATTGGCATTTTCTTTCTTTCTTACTGTCTGCTTTAATTAAATAGCTTTTATCCTGAATAATAATAACTGATGATTTGTACATTTTTCTAAAATGAATAGTACTATATTTTACATCCACCTTTCAATTTCTATTAATAACAGAAAAATGGATATTCTCACAGTGAATACACTTTAAATCTTTTCTATGTAACAATGGTTTTAAATGCTAGTAGAGAAAGCAATCAATTTTTATTTATCTTGAAATCTAAATACATCATCTTACAACCATTACGGAATTTAAAACTCATCAAGAACAAATTTTGTGGGAACTATTTGTTTCAATTCCTGGAAACTCTTGTGTTTTAATGAGAAATGTATCAGAGAAAATAAAGAAAAATGTCTCTAGATTCTGCAAGCAATGAAGTAATTTTCTTTTTTTTTTTTTTAGTTACATGTAGTGTTATGGGTTGAATGGGTGAAAGAATGCCATAATTCCACGGTCTATTCTGGAGTGCGGTTTAGCAACATGTAAAATATCAGATCCTCTGACCCAGTGCTCTTAGTTCTGGGCATTTGACCTAAGGAGTTAATCACAAAAGAGTGAAGAGATGTATACAAATATTTCCTATAAATCTGTTTTTAATGTAGGAAAATTGAAAACATCTCAAACATCCACCAATAAGGGGCTGATTAAATAAGTTATTGCACATACATACGATAAAATTCTCAAGCTGTTAAACGTGATGTAGCTCAATATATATTGACCCAGAAAGATGTTTGTGGCATACTGTTGAGTGAAAAAAGTTGTAAGTATGATTCCATCTATATAAAATTATATTCTCTTTTAAAGAACATTCATTGAAATGTTATTTATGGGTAATGGAATTTTGGTGATTTCATTTTTTTCCTGGGTATTTTTTGGTTTTTAAGTTTGTATTGTATATATATATATAATTTTAATAAAAGCAATGTAAATTCAAAGGTAAATTCCTTATAATGAAATAAAATCTAATTGAAAATTTACTACCTATGGCTATTTATGGAAGAAAATATAACAATCAATTTTGGATCAATTTGTTTTATGAAAGAACAAGAAAATTAGAAAAATATTGTATAAAGAATTTATTCATGAAAATTACGTTTCAAAAAGAATTTTAAAGGATGATATAAACAACATGACATAGTATGTCATTTAAACCCAATCTTGAAGACTTATTTTCTTACAATAATATCCCTTGAATTTTATAATTCTTTACATTTCCAGCAACTTTTCATGAAAACATTCCTTCATAAGGATGTTTTAAGAGTCTGCTTTCTTTATATCTAGCAATGTAAACACCTAAATTCCTGTATTAAATCACTTTCGGAAAGAAAAACCTAAAGCGATTTTTGCTGTTTGCAATTAAACCCTACCTTATATACCTCACTCACCCCATGTGTTTTTTGGGGGTGATGATTTCATGGGAAATTGTTTCCCACATTCCTTGATAGGTGATAGCAGACCCTGCCAGTGCTTGTGCAGATCCCCCCAGGCCATCTGTACCTTTGCGGTGCTCTTCTCCCCCAGAGTTTAGTGTTCGTTTGTTTCCAACAGCCCATGAACTGCTACTTTTCTTCAAAGGACTGTCCTCAGGCTACTGGAGCAGCTTTGGCAAAGGACACAAAGAACTGGAAGAGCCTGGGAATTTATGACCCCTTAAAGTGCTGGGTTGCTAACCAAAAGATTCTACTGTGTCCTACAGTGTTGATATTAGTAGGAATGACTCCATAGCCAACAGGTTAGTGTGACTCTAGGCAATGAGATAGATCACTTTGGGAGATGAAAGCCCAGCTACCTTGCCTTAGGGCACAACCACTCCGAGGCTGCAATTTATACTCCAGAGATCTCCTGTGGAATCAGGCTAAAACTACCTTCCCAGGAATTTGCTGAAATCACACCCTTCCTGGTTTCTTTTTTTTTTTTTTTTAATTAATTAATTTATTTTATTGTACTTCAGGTGAAGGCTTACAGAACAAATAGTTTCTCATGAAACAGTAGTACACATTTTGTTTTATGACATTGGTTAACAACCCCACAACACATCAACCCTCTAACTTCTCAACCTTTTCTTTTTTTGGTGAAAATACACAGAGCCAAAGGTACACCATTTCAAAAATTTCTACATACACAGTTCAGTGACATTGACTACGCTCTTCCAATTGTGCTGTTATTCTCACTGAAGATGAAGGCTTACAGAACAAAATAGTTTCTCATTTAACAGTTACTACAAATGTTGCCCTATGACGATGGTTAACAGTCTCACAACACATCAACAATATCCTTACTCAACCTTGGGTTCCCTATCACCAGCTTCCTTGTCCCCTTCTGCCTTCTGGCCCTTGTCACAGGACTCCGGTACCTCGTTAGTCTCATTTGGTTTTACGGGGCTGTCCACTTCAAGGCTGAACAGTGAACCTCGGAGGTAACTTCACCATTGAGCTAAAAGGGTGTCTGGGGGCCACACTCTCGGGGCTTCTCCAGTCTCCTTTAGGCCAGCAAATCTGGTCTTTTTTTGTGGGTTAGAATTATGCTCTATATCCTTCTCTAGCTCTGTCCAGAACCCTCTGCTGTGATCCCCTTCAGAGGAGTCAGTGATGGTAGCCAGGCACCATCTAGCTGTACTGGACTCAGTCCTGTGGAGGCCTTGGTAGCTGTGGACAGTTAGTCTTTCAGACTAATCTTTTCCTTGTATCCTGTTCTCTTCATTCTCCCTTGCTCCAGAAGGGATGAGACCAGTGGAGTATCTTAGATGGCTGCTCACAGGCTTTTAAGACCCCAGATACTACTCACCAACGTAGAATGTAGAGCATTGTCTTTATAAGCTGTGTCATGCCAATTGAGCTAGATGTTCCCCGAGACCATGGTCCCACAGCCCTCCACCCAGCAACTCAGTCCCTCAGGGAGCTTGGATGTGTCTATGGGGCTTCCATGACCTTTCCTTGTACAGGTTGTGCTAGTTTCCCCTGTATGTGTACTCTCTCACCCTTCACCCAAGATACCACTTATCTATTGCCTATTTAGTAGTTCCCCCCCCCCACCCCTCCCATCCCTGGTAAACAACAAAGATTGTTACATTTTGTGTGTGAACTTTTTCATAGGTTTTTACAATAGAGGTCTCATACAATATTTGTCCTTTTGTGATTGACTTATTTCACTCAGCATAATGTCCTCCAGTTTAATCCATGTTATGAGATGCTTCACAGATTCATCATTGTTCTTTCTCATTGCGTAGTACTCCATTGTGTGTATGTACCATAGTTTGTTTATCCATTCATCTGTTGATGGGCATCTAGGTTGTTTCCATCTTTTTGCTATTGTGAACAATGCTGCCACGAGCATAGGTGTGCATTTGTCTATTTGAGTGACAAGTCTTATTTCTCTAGGATATATTCCTAGGAGTGGGATTGCTGGATCGAATGGTATGTCTCTTTCTAGCTTTCTGAGGAAGCACCATATCATTTTCCAAAATGGTTGTATCATTTTGCATTCCCACCAGCAGTGCATAAGAGTTCCGACCTCCCCACAGCCCCTCCAACATTTGTTATTTCCAGTGTTTTTGATTCGTGCCAGTAATGCCGGGGTGAGATGGTATCTCATTGTGGTTTTAATTTGCATTTCTCTAATGGCTAGTGATTGTGAGCATTTCCTCATGTGTCTGTTGGCCATTTGAATATCTTCTTTGGTGAAATGTCTGTTCATCTCCTTTGCCCATTTTTTAATAGGATTATTTGTCTTTTTGTTGGAGAGGTGTTGGATTTTCTTGTAGATTATGTAGACCTTTGTCTAACTTGTACTGTCCACAGATATTTTCCCAGTCTGTAGGTTCTCTTTCTACTCTTTTGGTGAAGTCTTTTGAAGAGCAGAGGTGTTTGATATTTAGAAGATCCCAGTTATCTAACTTATCTATTGGGGTTTGTGTGTTGATGGATATGGTTTGTATCCTGTTAATGCCATGTATTAAGGCCTGAAGTGTTGGTCCTATTTTTGATTCATGAACTTTATAGTTTTAGGCTTTATATTCAGGTCTTTGATCCATTTTGAAGTAGTTTTTGTATACGGCATGAGGTATGGGTCCTGTTTCATTTTTTTGCAGATGGATATCCAGTTTTGCCAGCACCATTTGTTAAAAAGACTGTCTTTTCCCCATTTGATGGACTTTGGGCCCTTGTCGAAAATCAGGTGACGGTAGGTGGATGGATTTACATCTGGGTTCTCAATTCTGTTCCATTGGTCAATGTATCTGCCGTTGTACCAGTACCAGGCTGTTTTGACTACTGTAGCTGTATAGTAGGTTCTGAGGTCAGGTAGTGTGAGTCCTCCAACTTGATTCTTCTTCAGTAGTGCTTTACTTATTCGGGGCTTCTTCCCTTTCCATATAAAGTTAATGATTAGTTTTTCCATCTCTTTGAAGAATGTTGCTGGTATTTGGATCGGGATTGCATTGTATTTGTAAATTCCTTTGGGTAGAATTGTCATTTTCACAATTTTGAGTCTGTCTATCCATGAGCATGGTATGTTTTTCCATTTATGTAGATCCTTTCGGGTTTCTTGCAGTAGTGTTTTGTAGTTTTATTTGTATAGGTCTTTTACATCCCTGGTCAGATTTATTCCTAAGTATTTTATCTTTTTAGGGGCTATTATAAATGGTATTGTTTTCCTGATTTCCTTTTCATCGTTCTCCTTATTGGTGTATAGGAATCCAACTAATTTTTGAATGTTTATCTTGTATCCTGCTACTCTGCTGAATCTTTCTATTAGTTCCAGCAGATTTCTCGTGAAGTCTTTAGGGTTTTCTGTGTATAGTATCATATCATCTGCAAACAGGGACAGTTTAACTTCTTCATTACCAATTTGGATGCCCTTTATTTCTTTTTCTTGCCTTATTGCTCTAGCTAGAACTTCCAGCACAATGTTAAATAGGAGTGGTGATAAAGGGCATCCTTGTTGTGTTCCTGTTTTCAGGGGGAATGTTTTCAGCCTCTCTCCATTAAGAATGATGTTGGCCGTTGTTTTTGCATAGATGCCCTTTATTATGTTGAGAAATTTCCCTTCTATACCTATTTTCTTGAGAGTTGTTATCAGGAATGGGTGTTGGACTTGGTCAAATGCCTTTTCTGCATCAGTTGAGATGATCATGTGATTCATTTCTTTCCTTTTATTTATGTGGTGGATTATGTTGATTGATTTTCCAATGTTGAACCATCCTTGCATAGCTGGTATGAATCCTACTTGGTCGTGGTGTATTATTTTTTTGATATGATGCTGAATCCTATTGGCTAGAATTTTGTTGAGAATTTTTGCATCTATATTCCTGAGAGATACTGGTCTGTAATTTTCTTTTTTTGTGACATTTTTGCCTGGTTTTGGTATTAGCGTTATGCTGGCTTCATAGAATGAATTTGGAAGTGTTGCTTCCTCTTCTATGCTCTGAAATAGCTTGAGTAGTACTGGTACAAACTCTTTTGTAAATCTTTTGTAGAATTCTCCAGTGAAGCCATCTGGGCCAGGCCTTTTTTTGGTTGGGAGTTTTTTTTATTACCTTTTCAATCTCTTCTCTTGTTATGGGTCTGTTCAGATTTTCAGCATCACTTTGTTGTAGTTTGGGTAGGCCGTGTGTTTCTAGAAATTTATCCATTTCCTCTAGGTTTTCAAATTTGTTGGAGTATAGTTTTTCATAATATTCTGTTATAATCCTTTTTATTTCAGTTGGGTCTGTTGTAATGTCCCCCATTTCATTTCTTATTTGGGTTATTTGTGCCCTCTCCTGTTTTTCTTTTGTCAGTCTGGCCAGTGGTTTGTTGATTTTGTTGATTCTTTCAAAGAACCAACTTCTGGTTTTGTTGATTCTTTCTATTGTTTTTCTGTTCTCTATTTGATTTATTTCTGCTCTGATCTTTACTATTTCCTTTTTTCTGGTAGTTGTGGGCTTTTTTGGCTGTTCTCTTTCTATTTGTTTGAGTTCTGTAGTTAATGTTTTGATTTTGTCACTTCTTTTTTGATGTGTGCATCTATTGCTATAAATTGTCCTCTGAGGACTGCCTTTGCTGTGTCCCAAAGGTTTTGGGATGATGTGTTTTCATTATCATTTGATTCTAGGAATTTTTTGATTCCAGCTCTGATTTTTTCTGTTACCCAGTGATGTGTAAGCAGGGTGTTATTCAGTTTCCATGTAATTGATTTTTTTCCCTTGCTCTTTCTATTGTTAATTTCTACCTTGATGGCATCGTGGTCAGAGAAGATACTTTGAATTATCTCAAAGTTTTGGATCTTGTTGAGGATTGCTCCATGGCCTAAGATGTGGTCTATTCTGGAGAATGTTCCGTGTGCATTGGAAAAGAATGTGTACTTTGCAGCGGTTGGATGGAGTGTTCTATATATGTCTATGAGGTCAAGTTGGCTGATTGTGCCCTTTAGGTCCTCTGTATCTTTGCTGAGTTTCTTCTTAGTTGTTCTGTCCTTTACCAGGAGTGGTGTGTTGAAGTCTCCTACTATTATTGTGGAGCTGTCAATTTCTCTTTTCAGTGCTGTTAGAGTTTGTTTTATGTATTTCGGAGCCCTGTCATTGGGTGCACAGATGTTTATTATGGTTATGTCTTCATAATTGACCATCCCTTTAATCATTATGTAGTGTCCTTCTTTGTCTTTTATGGTAGATTTTGTTTTAAAGTCTATTTTATCTGAGGTTAGTATTGCCACTCCTGCTCTTTTTTGGTAGTTGTTAGCTTGATATATTTTTTTCCAACCTTTGACTTTTAATAAATTCACATCTTTGTTTCTAAGATGTGTCTCTTGTAGACAGCATATTGATGGATCCTGTTTTCTTATCCATTCTGTGACTCTCTGTCTCTTTATGGGTGCATTGAGTCCATTTACATTCAATGTAATTATTGATAGATGTGAGTTTATTGCTGTCATTTTGTAGGGCTTTTTTTTTGTGGTGCTGACGTTTTCTTTGTTCTTCTTACTCTCTTGTGCTGAGTTACTTTTGTTTGTGGATTTTTTTTCATTTCTTTTGTTTTTGTAGGTTTGGTTTTTGCTGAGACTTTATGTTTTTCCTCTTTTTTTATGAGTATGTTTGTTAACTTTCCTTGTGGTTACCATGAATTTTACCCTTATCTTTCTAAGTTTGAAGCAGTCTACCATTACTTGGTATCACCTTGCCTTCCTCTCCATTAGAAGGTTCTATACCTATGCTGTTTATTCCCTCTTTTATTGTTTTGATGTTGTTGTCATTTACTGATTAACTGCTCTGATCCCCTGTTGTATTTCTTTTGGTTTTGGATAGTCCGAGAGTTCATTTCCTAGATTGGTATCTGGCTGGTACAATCCTGCGTCCTAGATTCTGCCTGTGAGCTGAAGTTGTTTGTCCTTAGATCGAAGAACTCCCTTTAATAATTCTTGTAAGTTTGGTTTGAATTTTATATATTCCCTTCGTTTCTGTTTATCTGGACCTAATTTCACCATCAAATTTGAACGAGAGTTTTGCAGGATATATTATCTTGGCTGGCAATTTTTTTTCTTTCTAGATTTTATATATGTCATCCCATTGCCTTCTTGCCTGCATGGTTTCTGCCGAATAATCTGAGCTTAGTCTTATTGTTTCTCCTCTGTATGTGACTTCTTGTATTTCACGAGCTGCTCTCAGGATTCTTTGTTTGTCTTCGGTTTTGGCGACTGTGATTATGATATGCCTTGGTGATTTTCTTTTGGGGTCTCTCCTATATGGGGTTCGTTGAGCTTCTTGGATGGCCAGCTTTTCATCTTTAATGATATTGGGGAAGTTTTCTGTCAGCAGTGCTTCAATGATCCTCTCTGTGTTTTCTGTTTTCTCCCCTGTTCTGGAACTCCAACGACTCGAAAATTTTTGCTTTTGATTGTATCCCACATAACTCTCAGGGTCTCTTCATTTTTATTTGTTCTTTTTTCTGAGTTTTCCTCAGAGTTGTATCCAAGTGTTTGTCTTCAATTCTACTGATCCTGTCTTCCACCGTTTCAGATCTGCTTCTCAGCCCTTCTATGACACCGTCCATTTCTGAAATCTTGTTGTTTATCTTTTGGATTTCTAATTGTTGTCTTTGTATAATTTCTAGTTGTGAATTTATTTTGGCCTTATATTCCTGTGTTATTTTCCTGCATTCTTCCAATATATTGTCTGTATTTTCGATGAATTTGTCTATTTTTTCCTCATGTTTGTCAGCTTTTTGCCTCAGCTCTTGGAGAATTCTGAGTATTAGAGATCTGAATTCCCTATCAGGTAGTTCTAGTGCATAGTCTTCGACTGGAAAGTCATCTGGTGTTTTATTTTGGACGCCAACTGGAACCATCCTGTCCTGTTTTTGTAAATGTTTTGATATTGTCTGCTGTCTTCGGGGCATTCAGTAGTTATTTTTCTCATTTATTGATTGTGGATTTGTTTGTTTCATTCCTTTTTAAAAAAAATTTGACTATGTCTGAGCATGCAGACTGTGTGTTCTTTGTTGTTTGCTCGTGTGTGGGAACAATACTTTTTGCCTCCTTCTCCAACTGGAAGGGTCAGTCACTCAGATATGGTACAGCAGGGCAGTCTAGCTGGGGGAGTTACTGGGACGGGTTGTTTGTGGCACTTACTACAGCCACCAGGGCAGGTCAGTAATCAGTGCAGGGCAGGTTCCAGTAGGCCGTGCCTGTGCTGCTTGGTGGTGTGATGTTAAGTGCACAGTGCAGGTAGGCAGGATGAAGTGGGGAGATTGTTATGTGTGGAGCTAAGATGGATATGGGAGAGAGGAGAGAGGAACAGGAGCCAAAATATACAAACAAACAAAAAAGAATGCCAGGGGAGCTTGCTGTTGGAGTGGAGAGATGAGAGACTATGAAATGGAGAAAAACAGAAAGGGGAAGAGGAAGAAAAGAAAAGAATGAATAAATAAAAATCAGAAAGTTTAAAGAACTGCATATTCCCAGGGATCCCACCGGTGCAGCTATGATGTCTGGGGAAGTTGCTCTTAGGTGTTGCAGTACAGCCTGGCTAGAAGGCATAGAGGTATACAACGCCGGATATTCAGGGAAAAGAAAGAGAAGGAAGATATAGAGAGACGAGAAACTGAGTAATGAAGAAAGATGAAAAGGGAAAAGAAAACAAAACAAATTTTAAAAAAAGGAACAAGAAAAGCCCCTAAAAAAACAGAAAAAAAAACCAACTAAAAAAGAAATGCCCCCAGGGATCCCTTTGCAAGTCTGTGCAAGCCGAGGGGGTAGTCGCCTTGCTGTGCAGCACCACCTGGCCAGAAAGGGCTCCCAACTCAAGAAAAGGAAAAGAAAACAAACAGAAAATTCAAAACAAACAAATGAACAAAAGCCCCGGGATCCCACCAGCGCGGCAGCCCAGACTGGGAAGCAGCTCCACACTTGTACGGAACTCCACAGCCCCTCAGGAAGAAGCAAAGATGGTGTACGGAGACAAGTATTTGAGCGAAAGGAGGGGGAGGTGGTGAGAGGTAAGGAAGAAATCAAAAGAAGCGGAAAAAAGCAACACCAGCAGCCAACAAATGGCACTCAGAGAGCCAGCCCGTTTGGGTGTGTGGAATCCAAGCAGCCTGGACAAGAGATTGTGGCCACGGGAAGCAGAGGAGGCCAAGTGGGGGTGAAGAACGGTGGGGGGGGGGTGGGAAAGCATATATCGCAAATTACCGGTTGTTTTGTCTCCCGCTGGAAGCTCCGTGAAGCTGCTTTCTTGTACCCCCTGGTTGCTGGTCTCCGATAGGAGTCCTAGATGGCAGATCCGCTCTGCGTTAGCTGGTAGGGGACCTCTGCATGAATCTCTCCTCGCTCTCTGTTCTCTGTCAGTTTTCTCACTCCATTTGGTGCTTGGCTGAGTTCTTTATCTCTTCATTTGATGTTTTAGGGTTTCAGGATTGTTGTTTTCTCTGTTTGGCTTAGTTTTTCAGATCTTTGCTGTGGCAGGACGGTGTGGTGCTTCTGCCTAGAGCACCATTTTGCCAGAACTCCTCATTTGATTTCTTGACTGCTGCTTCCATGGACATTGATTGCGGATCTAAGGAAAATGAAATGCTTGACAACTTCAGTCTTTTCTCCATTTATCATGATATCGCTTATTGGTCCAGTTGTGAGGACTTTTGTTTTCTTTATATTGAGGCAATCCACTCTGAAGGCTGTAGTCTTTGATCTTCATCAGTAAGTGCTTCAAGCCCTCTTTCCTTTCAGCGAGCAGGGTTGTGTCATCTGCATATTGCAGGTTATTAATGAATCTTCCTCCAATCCTGATGCCGCATGTGTTCTTTATATAGTCCAGCTTCTTGGATTATTTGTTCAGCATATAGATTAAGTAAGTATGGCGAAAGGATACAACCCTGACACACACCTTTCCTGATTTTAAACCATGCAGTATCCCCTTGTTCTGTTTGAACAACTGCCTCTTGATCTATGTACAGGTTCCTCATGAGCACAATTAAGTGTTCTGGAATTCCCATTCTTCACAATGTTATCCATAATTCGTTATGATCCACACAGTTGAATATGTTTGCATAGTCAATAAAACACAGGTAAATATATTTCTGGTATTCTCTGCTTTCAGCCAAGATCCACCTGGCATCAGCAATGATATCCCTTGTTCCACATCCTCTTCTGAATCTAACTTCAATTTCTGACAGTTCCCTGTCGATGTACTGCTGCAACCATTTTTGAATGATCTTCAGCAAAATTTTACTTGCATGTGATATTGATGATATCATTCAATAATTTCCACATTCCATTGGATCACCTTTCCTTGGAATGGGCACAAATATGGCTCTCTTCCTGTCGGTTGGCCAGGTAGCTTCTTCCAAATTTCTTGGCATAGACAAGCGAGCGCTTTCAGAGTTGCTATAGAAGCATATATAGCCTTTTGGTCAAAGAAATCCAGGCACTAACATCCTGCAAAAAGTACTTTTAAAATTGCAACATATGTCATACCTTGCCGTATGCCTAATGCTATACTTGGTATTGCAGGAGAAACAAAGAAATAAGACAAAATACATGTCCTCAGGAGCAAAATTATGTTCTGAGGGAAAAAAAATTCCTAAGTCCATGTTCTGATGTCTGGTAGAATAATGCTTTTGTGTGTAAAGAATGGTATATTTGATTCTTGTTTTATGGCCTTTTTTTACTTTTCACCGCACAGATTTTTAAAAACATATATTAAAAATATATGCAGCTTACGGTAATAGGGAACCCAAGGTTGAGTAAGGACAGTGTTGATGAGTAGTGAAGTTGTTAACCATTGTCATAGGGCAACATGTATACTAACTGTTTAATGAGAAACTATTTTGTTCTGTAAGCCTTCATCTAAAGTGAGAATAGCAGCACAATTGGAAGAGCGTAGTTGATGTCACTGAACTGTGCATGTAGAAATTTTTGAAATCGTATATCTTTGGCTATGTATATCTCCACCAAAAAAAAAAAAAAAAAGTCAAGAAGGGAGAGGGTTGACACGTCGTGGGGTTGTTAACCAATGTCATAAAACAATATGTGTACCACTGTTTAATGAGAAACTATTTGTTCTGTAAACCTGCACCTGAAGTACAATAAAAAATAAATAAAGAAAAATAAAAATATATGCAGCTTAGAAAGAATACAGAATACACAACTTCAGCAACTTTGATGTTTGCTGCTGAATCTAATGAATATGATATATTTAAAGTTGCATGTAACTCATTGTAAAAAAATAAAATAAATAATGGGGGTTGTGCAGTGTTTGAGCTGTATCCAATTGGCTTTATTTTCTTAGATTAAGTGGCTTAGCTCAGCTCCCTCACTTTGGGTAAATCACTTATGTTTTAAGGCCACAATTTTCTGAACTTAAAGACATTGCTAGATAAAATTAATAAATAAAAGCCCTTAAAAAATTGAGTTTTAAACAATGTTAAAAGAAATAATATTTTTAATATTATAAAGGATAATAAATGTTAAGCACCTAGCACAGTTCCTGGCATATAATAGGTGTTCAATAAAATCATGATCTTTTTAATAAGGCAAAACGGATCCTTGTTACTATAGCCTTTGGGTACTATGTTCAGAGTTACACAGGCATTCTGGGTTTCCCTTTCCTGCGTTTATTTACTGGTATATGATTTACCTCACTATTAGCATAAGTCATAAGAATCCAGTTCTGTTTTTCAGGAAAAGAAGGCAGTTTGAGCTGCAGTCATGTTCTCGTTAGAGAAAATGAGGGCAGTTAATGGTTAGTGTTCAAGAACAATAAAGCTCTTTCAGTTTCTTAGCAACTGAAGCTGGGGGGTAGGCAGAGACTGTGTAAGCAGAGGAGAAGAAAAAAGCAGCAAGGAGTGTGAAAAATGAATTTAATGTCTAAGTATTCCCAAGTAGGTGAAAAGAGATTTATATAGCTCCGGTATTTATTAGCTAAAGCTTATTTGTTACATGACTAGAAAACTTAATGAGATATTTTACAATTCAGCAGTGCTGAGTCACAGTGGGCATTTGTGCGTCCTATGCAAAGGACATGTAAACTGTTCATCTAATATGCTGATTGCAAATGAAATACAAAGATGGTTTAGAAGTCTAGCTTTGGAAATGAGTCATGTTGCATGGACACTACTGCCACCCTGTGGACAATGAGGGAGCTTACCGGGTGCTGAAGGATGAAAGATGGGTGTGAGAGCCTAGATCTCTCAGGCCTTAAGACATTTTTGCTCATGTGTGCCTTAGAATAATTTTGAAAAACTGTGTACCTCCTGGCACATTTTTAAACTTGGTAAGTAAAAATTTTGATCACATATTTAGGAGGGTGTAAGGAATGTTATCTCTCTTGGTTTCTGCATATTGACATTTAAAAATAAAATTGTTATATTACTCCTCTAAATGTATCCAGTGGACTCTAAATACCATAGGGGTTTGATATCTACCATCAGTCGTTTTTAAATTACATGAGCAAGCTCTTTTAAATGACAATTTTTCACATCGTTCCTTTTTCTCCTTGAGCTTGTGTTTGCATTCCACTTCCCTAACAAACTTGTATTTTAATTTTGTGTGTGTGTGTGTGCGTGCATGCATGTGTGTATTCATTCCCTAAGGGTCTTTTATTGCTCAATCTTTCATATTTCTCTGTAAGCAAAATAAATATATAAATTGAAATTTCAATTAGAAGTTGTATTTGTGGCTGTAAGGCTTTAATTATATTTTTAATATGCAATTGATTACATAACACAAATATAAATGTTTCTGAATAATTATTAAACATTAGAAAGTAATGATTTATTTGAAAATCTACCTCTTAATGAGGTAGATGGGGTTTTTAGTTCATGTATTCGTGATGGATATTCATTTTAGCTAGGCTGAGACAAGGGTCAGTATCAACACTATTCAGAGTTTCAGATTTTGCTCAAATGTCTTACATTTAAAAAAGATGCTGGTGCTAGGGGATGTCAATCATGATTTTGAAAGCTCCGGTCTTCTAAAATCACGTATTGGCTATGCTCTGTTGGTCTCCCCATTTCTTACGCTTTTTAAGTTGTGCCAGTCGGGATAGCCTAAATTACGCTGAGTGGTAAACAACCTCCATATCTCAGTGACTTGAAACAAGTTTTATTTCTACTCACATTACATGTTCATTGCAGGTTGGCTATGGCTCTGCTTCTCGCCCAAGACAGTGACAAAATAGCCTATATCTGGGACACCGCTGGTGTCTTGGCAGAGGAAAAGAGACAGACGTAGAAAACCATGAGCAGTCTCTCAAAACTCTGCTCTGGAGGGACACACGTCACTTCCATCCCATTTCTTTCGACAAGCAAGTTCTTGGCCTCTCCTGAGTTCAGTGAGGATGTACAAACTTCTTTCAGGGAGAGGCAGCAAATATTCTGACCAATGTTACAACCTGCCACACCCATGAAAACCCTAAATCTAGGAACCACTGACTTATAGTAAACAGGTGGTTATCATTTTCTAAAATTATTATACTAGAAAGTTATTTTAATTAAAAAATTAGAAAATACTTCCAACATACAAAAAAGTACATAGATTAATATAAAAAAGATACAAGTACTTATCTTCCAGAATTAACCATTGTTAACAGTTGCCATATTGACTTCAGATCCCTTAGTTAAAAAAGAAATAAAACATAAGTGTAGTTGAAACTTCCCTAGCCCATCCCATCCATTCCCTTTTTAGGCCCTTGCCTTTCTGCAAATAAGCCTATTCTGATGCTAGTTGTATTCTTTTATATATTTACTACGTAAATTTTTTAAAGTTTACATAATTAAATAATTTACATAATATTACACAATATTTAAATTGCCAAGGATTTCATTTTACTTGGATCCACAATAAATGCCCATGGAAACAGCAGTCAAGAAATCAAATGACATATTGCAGTGGGCAAATCTGCTGTAAAAGCCCTCTTTCAAGTGTTAAAAAGCAAAGATGTCGCTTTGAGGACTAATGTGCACCTGACTCAAGCCATGGTATTTTCAATCACGTCATATGCATGTGAAAGCTGGACAATGAATAAGAAAGATCAAAGAATAATTGATGCCTTTGAATTATGGTGTTGGTGAAGAATATTGAATGTACCACGGACTGGCAGAAGAACAAACAAATCTGTCTTAGAAGAAGTACAGCCAGAATGGTCCTTAGAAGCAAGGATGGTGAGACTTTGTCACACAAACTTTGGACATGTTATCAAGAGGGCCCACTCCCTGGAGAAGGACGTCATGCTTGGTAAAGTAGAAGGTCATCTAAAAAAAAGGAATACCTTCAACAAGATGGATTGACGCAGTGGCTGCAACAATGGGCTCGAACATAGCAACAATTGTGAGGATAGCACAGGACCAGGCAGTGTTTCGTTCTGTTTTACATACGGTCAGTGTGAGTCAGAACCGACTCAACGGCATCTAACAACACTATAAATGTTAAAAAATTTACATAATATATGTATTTTTTCACAAGTTACTTTCTGCATTCCTCATTATGTAATTTCAGATATATCCATGTTTATACATGTAGATCTAGTTATTACTTCATTATACCATTCAATATAGTATATCGCATACAATTTATCTTTGTTGTTGGAACTTAACGTTGTCTATGGATTTTGCTGTTAGAACAATGGCACGATAAACCCTTTTATAAATGTCTCTTACCCATTGCCATTGAGTTGCGTCCAACTCACAGTGACCCTATAGAACAGAGTAGAACTGCCCCATAGGGCTTCCAACAAGCAGCTGGTAGATTCGAACTGCTGACCTTTTGGTTAGCAGCCAAATGCTTAATATAACCACTGTGCCACCAGGGCCCCAAGTGTCTCTTAGTGCACAACAAAAGAATTTCTCCAAGATTTATGCCCTCAAAATGATTGAGGGTCTGGTAGAGTTGAAAATGCTAATTGCTTTTGTGTACCAAGTTGAAGCTTTCTAAATGGCAGCTCCAAAGGGACAAAGTCAGCAGAAAATGAGACTGTGGTCCAATCTCACCAAAACGATCTTCCTGGCAGAGAGAACAAAAGACAGCCTTACAAGACATTTCCAGGCCCCTGAGTTGTTTGAAAACAACTGTAGAAAGTTTTCTACTGGGAGTGGTATGGTAAACATGGGACGGAGAGTCACAGACCTGGAGAGGCCTTGCTGTTGGCTAAGGAAGGCCCTGCAGGGGATTCCAGTGTCATGGAAATGGTCTCCAGTGAAGTCGTAGCAGGTGCCAAAAGGGATGATAGGGATTAAAGTCCAGAAAGGAACATGTACATCTCAGCTGATGACAATTTGAACAGATAAGGACTGAGAACCAGTTTGCCCTTTCCCAGGACTTGATGCCATGTAACTGCAGGGATAAGCGGATAGGGCTGTAGTAAAATTGCATCCTAACGTTTCCTGCTTTTTGCATCCTAACAGAACCCTAATTTTGTTCGAGTATCAACCCCTCCCCTATGCAACCTATGTGCTACATACAATTCAACGATAGATCTAAATGGAATAATCTGTACTACTGTGCAAAGAAGGAGTCCTGGTGGCGCAGTGGTTAAGCATTCAGCTGTGAAAGGTCGACGGTTCAAACCCACCAGTTGCTCTGCAGGAGAAAGATGCAGCAGTCTGCTTCGGTAAACATTTATAGCCTTGGAAACCCTATGGGGCAGCTCTACTCTGTTCTGTAGGATTGCTATGAGTCAGAATTGACTTCACCGACAACAGATTTGGTTTTTTTGGTTTACTGTGCAAAAGGAGGATTGCTTGGATAATAAAATTACAACTTTTTGCACATACAAATTTTTGATCTATGAAGTTCATACAAGCAGAAAATTGGATAGATCTGTATGGATTACTCCTTCAACGTTTTGTTAGAACAATTTGCTTTACCTTGATAAGTGGCATTGCATAGCAGCAAGTGCATTGGCCTGGGATACCAGGAATCTTGTGTTAACAATTTTGTGGTTAAGTAGCTGTGTCACCCAGGGCAAGTAGTTTAGCCACCTTGTTTCTATTTTCTCCTCTGTAAAATATGTGAGTGAATAAGATAGTTTCCAAGGTTTCTTTGGGCACTAAATTTCTATAATTATCTATCATTATTCAGAGAGAAAAAGAGGACAAGATGCCCTCCCACCACCGTGACTACTCTGGTTTGCCTAGTGTCTTAGTCATCTAGTGCTGCTATAACAGAAATACCACAAGTGGATGGCTTTAACAAAGAGAAATTTATTTTCTCACAGACTAGTACACTAGAAGTCCAAATTCAGGGTGTCAGCTCCAGGGAAAGTCTTTCTCTGTCAGCTCTGGAGGAAGGTCCTTGCCGTGAATCTTCTCCTCAACTAGTAGCTTCTCTTCACAGGAACCCAGGGTCCAAAGGATGCCTTCTGCTCCTGGCACTGCTTTCTTGGTGGTATGAGGTCCCCAACTCTCTGCTTGCTTCCCTTTCCTTTTATCCCTTGTAACATAAAAGGTGGTGCAGGCCACACCCCAGGGAAACTCCCTTTACATTGGATTAGGGATGTGACCTAAGTAAGGGTGTTATATCCCACCCTAATCCTCTTTAATATGATCTAATCTTGCCTCATTAACCATAGGCAGAGATTAGGATTTATAACACATAGGAAAATTATGATCACAAAATGGAGGACAACCACACAATACTGGGAATCATGACCTAACCAACTTGACACATATTTTGGGGGGACACAATTCATTCCATGACACCTAGAAACAGTAGTTGTTTGTTGAGTGAATAAATGACTAGCTTGACTTTGATGGGGTAGGACTACACATGAGATGCTTCATTTACATGAGAAGCTGGTGTTTATTATACTCACTATTTTCATGTTGTCATTGCATATTAAGCCACAGTTACTCTGATAATTGAGGATGTACTATTCTGTATTCTTTTTCAGCTTGGTTGACACTTGTTCACATAATGTTTGAGCACAGTGCTAGGCCCTCGATGAGAAAAAACAATTTCTGCCTTGGAAAATCTCACAGTATGGTGGGGAAAACAACTTATTCTTCCTGAGGGACAAACACTTGAACTGGGCTTTGGAAGATGCACATGAGATTATCTGGTAGAGGAAGAGAAATGAGGTGAGGGAGGACATTTTAAGCAGAGGGAATGGCTGGTGCAAAAGCATATAGGTGTAAAAGAATATAGAGGCTGTGAACACTCTGAGAGTGAAGTGATTGATGGGGCGAGTGGAGGAGAAGGAGGGTGAAGTGGTGGGAGATAGGACTGCTGGGTTCTTTGTAGAATTTAGAAGACACTCTAGGTATTTCTAGCAGGAAGAATTTAATTCAGGGAATTAGGTGCTTAGAGAATTGGAAGGGAGGGAAAGTGGAAGTCAGGAGTTTGTTGTGAAATATTTAGATCATGTTACCACAGCTGTTACCTAGACAGAGGTCAGGAAGATGCTGCTGCTTCTGATGGTTAGGAGCAGTGTGAAACCTCTGCTAATATCACATTGGCTCATTGTCCTAACTAGACAGTAGAATAAAGTGTGGCTGCTGCAAAACCTCAATCAGTTGCAGACTGTGCATGAGTTGCTACTACTCTAAGAGGGAGAACAGCCACAGCTTCCTTTTTATCTACTAAATCCTACACGAGTGTGTCTTACTGGCAGAATCCTATCTAGAACCTGGTAATGAGAGAATATGGGAAATGTAGTTCCCAAGCCTCCAGCCACTGTGTTAAAAAGAACTCATAAGAAAGTAGGAATGGATGCTGAGGATCAATAGACAATCTCTAGCATAGCTGGTAAGGGAAGATGGGTCCAGACTCTGAAGGGACTGGGAAGGCATGCTAAGGAGTTAGGGCAATGCTACATGGGATGCCACTGGAAGTTTAAAACCAGTACTGTCATGGTTAGATTTGTTTTATAAATCTTGGTGGCACTGTGAAGGCAGTTCTTCTAAACAAAGAAAAATGTTATACAACAATTGTTTATTAAATATTATATACCTAGACCTGTGTGGAGTCCTGGTGATGCGGTCGTTAAGAATTCAGCTGCTAACCAAAAGGTCGGCAGTTCGAATCCACCAGCCACTCCTTGGCAACTCTCTGGGGCAGTTCAACTCTGTTCTTTAGGGTCGCTATGAGTTGGAATTGACCCGGCAGTAAAGCGTTTGGTTCAGTTTTAGACCTGTGTAATGAAAAAGCCCTCTAAAGTTGTTTTAAAAATTGTTTGTGGTAACTCATCCATCCAGTATTCTTCCCCCAAATGTTTACTGGGTGCATATTTTGTGCCAGGCACTGTGAATACACATGTAAGTCGTATGTAGTCATATATGACCTGTGCCCTTCTTTTCAGTGAAGAGTGAGAAAGTGTTAGGGAGTTGTTAAACTAACAAACTTAAAAACCAGAGTATATATACTGTATTTCCTTTTGCATATTTAATGGTCTGATAAATCCTGTAGTTAAAAATTTTTTTTTTCCGTTTTGTTTTACCATGGTTAGCCACTTTTATTTGACTCTTAATATTCATTCACAGTTGAGTTCTTCAGGGCACAGTTGGGGAAAGACTAGATGCTTATACACAAGAGCCAAGACTTGTTGTTGTTAGTTGCCACTGAGTTGATTCCGACTCACTACCGGTAGGCTATTTACAAGAAAGGATTTAGATGTGAGAAAATGAAAAGAACAAAACTATTTTTGCTTTAATTATGATTTCTTAATTTCAGAAGCATTTCCAGTCAGAAAGGATAAATTAATATCTATTAAAATTTACTTCTGAAGGACAAATACTATACGAGACCACTACTATAAAAACTCATGAAAAGGTTTACACATAAAAAGAAACAATCTTTGATGGTTATGAGGGAGAGGAGGGGTGGGGAGAGAAAAACACTAACTAGACAATACACAAGTGGTAAACTTGGTGAAGGGTAAGACAGTACACAATACTGGGGAAGCCAGCACAACTTGTCTAAGGCAAAGTCATAGAAGCTCCATAGATACATCCAAACACCCTGAGGGACCAAATTAGTGGGCTGAGAGCTGCGGGGACCGCGGTCTCAGGGAACATCTAGCTCAATCGGTATAACACAGTTTATAAAGAAAATGTTCTACATTCTACTTTGGTGAGTACCATCTGGGGTCTTAAAAGCTTCTAAGCGGCCGTCTAAGATACTCCACTGGTCTCAACCTGTCTGGAGCAAGAGAGAATGAAGAAAACCAAAGACACAAGGGAAAGATAGTCCAAAGGAAAAATGGACTGCAACTACCACAGCCTCCACCAGACTGAGTCCAGTACAACTGGATGGTGCCGGGCTACCACCACCACTGACTTCTCTGACAGGGATTACAACAGAGGGCCCTGGACAGGGCTGGAGAAAAATGTAGAACAAAATTCTAACTCACACACACACTTCAAAGACCAGACTTACTGGTCTGACAGAGACTGGAGAAACCTTGAGAGTATGGCCCCCAGACACCCTTATAGTTAAATAATGAAGTCACTCCTGAGGTTTACCCTTCAGCCAAAGATTAGACAGGCCCATAAAACAAAATGAGACTAAACGGATAGACCAGCACAGGGGCAAGGAAGAGAAGGAAGGAGAGGACAGGAAAGCTGGTAACTGGAAACCTAAGGTCAAGAAGGGGAGAGTGTTGACAGGTCGTGGGGTTGGCAACCAATGCCACAAAACAATATATACATTAATTTTTCAATAAGAAGCTAGTTTGCTCTGTAAATTTTCATCTAGAGTACAATAAAAAATTAAAAATTAAAAAAAGAAAAAAATGGATGAATCTGGAAGGCATTATACTGAGTGAAATAAGTCAATTACAAAAGGACAAATACTGTATAAGACCACTATTATAAAAAACACATGAAAATGTTTCCACACACAAAAAAACAATCTTTGATGGTTATGAGGGAGGGAAGGGGTAGGGAGGGAAAAACTCTAACTAGATAGTAGATAAGTGGTAACTTTGGTGAAGGGTAAGATATGGTGCCCGTGGACCAGGTGCTGCCGAAGGACTGCGACAGTGACGCTCCCGGAGCCGAGGCCGCGGGCTCCTGAGGCGGCGGCGGCTGTTGAAGGGGCTGGTGGAAACTCAAGCCCGGCAGGAGCGGCGATTCCATCTCCATGTTGTCCGGGCCATTGAGGCTGAGGGCCGGCACTGCGCTGCTGTCCTCGGGCTTGGGGGGGTCTCTGAGGAGAGGGGCGTGGACGGGGCTTCGGCTGCGCTGGGCTCGGGCTCGGGCTGGGGCTGCTGCCGCTGCTGCTGGGGCTGGGGCTGGGTTTTGCTGGGACGTCAGCACAACTTGACCAGAGCAAAGTCATAGAAGGTTCACAGGTACATCCAAAAGCAACGAAAAGAAAAAAGAAAAAAAAAACCTTTTGAAATATCAAGGGCCGTAACAATCGTCTAGGAAAATGCAAATCCTGGACAATTAATGCTTGTAACTATTTAAACAAACAAACCCACTGCTGTAGAGACAATTCCGACTCATAGTCGAGTGACAGTAGCAACTCATAGCGACCCCAGAGGATTTCCAAGGCTCTAAATCTGTAAGGAAGAGATTTCCACATCTTTTTCCCACAGAGCTGCCAATGGTTTTGAACCACCTACCTTTTGGTTAGCAGTCAATCCCTTTAACCACTGCACCTCCAGGGCTCCTGTAACTATTGTAACAGGATATTAAATAGTAAGTTCGGCTCCAGCACCAAGTTACAGTAAATGATGCATTCCAAAGGAGGTGTTG
Organism: Dugong dugon; assembly: GCA_030035585.1. Classification (NCBI taxonomy): domain Eukaryota; kingdom Metazoa; phylum Chordata; class Mammalia; order Sirenia; family Dugongidae; genus Dugong; species Dugong dugon. The sequence goes on from CM057465.1 coordinate 34,005,060, forward strand.
GCCTCTCTGTCGAATTGACAGAGGTTTTGTAAAAACCAGTTACATAACTGTTGCATTCCCTTCACTCACAACAAAGCGACTGAGGGAATGAAAATAAAAATGGATTTTATGAGAATTTCTTTGGCAAGTTATGCTGTGATTCCTCACCTTCACCACACTGGAGCCACTAAGAGGAGGCGAGGGGGTTGCGGGGAGGGCTGGGTTGCTTGTCTCTCAACTCTCCTACAGTTAGAAGTGTGTTCTGGTACCTGATTCTAACTCTGGCCTGGGGGGAATCTGGGAGAGTTGGGTGGGTCAGCAGTTTTGACAGTGGAGGGAGGCTGCAATTGCTATGAGTTTGGGTAGACCTTATCTCCTAGAGGAGTCCCTGGGTGGTACAAACGGTTAATATGTTCAGCTGCTAACTGAAAGGTTGGAGGCTCCAGTCCACCCAGAGGCACCTCTGGAGAAAGGCCTGGTGATCTACTTCTGAAAGGTCACACTCTTGAAAACCCTACGGAGCACAATTCTACTTGGACACACATGGGGTCACCATGAGTCGGAATTGACTCTGCAGCAACTGGTTTGGGCTCTGCCAGAATCAAAGCTGTGGGCTAAGGGAGAGAGAGCCAGTCTGAAACTGTTAAATCCTGCTCAGAAGTCTGTGTGGAGCCAATTACAGGAAAACCAGAGGCTGAGGGAGAATAGCTGCTAGGGGAAAATGCATTGCCTGATCACAGGAAGTTCAAGAACTCTTCCCAAGATGAGCCCTCTGAGGAAATGACCACGAAAATCGAAAATCGGCTTAACCATCTGCCAGTCCTACTGTTTGAGAAGCCTGGTTACAGTACACCTGTTGCTGAGTTGATTCCGACTCACAGTGACCCTACAGAACAGAGTAGAACTGCCTGTAGGGTTTCCAAGGAGTGACTGGTAGATTTGCATTGACCTTTTGGCTAGCAGCTGAGTTCTTAACCACCATGCCACAGGGCTCCCTGCTTACAAGAGTGCCTGCTGAACAGTTGCTTTCTCGTACCCTTTACCTGTCCGACTGTCCTTGCTTTGACCTTGCTGGGATTAGAAATCTAGAAAAGCATGCTGAGGGAGGAGGGGAATTGCTTGGCAAGGAAGAGAAAACAGCCATACTTTTCTCTCAAACTATAAGTGACCAGGCTATAGCAAGCCCTAGCTGCAGAAGAGAGCTTTTAAATGGATGCTTCTGCATAATGAGTCGAGACTGTTTTTGTAACTTAAAATGACTATATGACTTCTCTAATTTACAGCAACCAGAAAAGTCATGGCACTTGACCTAGTTTCCATACAAAGGCAAGTGGACTCCCACGACTGACCAGGCTTAAAGGGACACAAGGTGACAAAATAAAGCTGCTTTCATGATTACCACCCCGCAGGTGTCCTGCTTGTTCAATGCACATTTACATCATTAAAGACAACCAAGACATGGTGTGCATGAGGTAAGTGTACAATACAGCAGGACTCAGTTATGTCACTAAACAGAGTGCTAATAAAATCCCAATCCTAGGGCATGTGTAGAAGCAAGTTTATTCTAGGTTATTTGGTATCTGTCTTGGCTAGAGATCATGGGTTAAAGAAGCTATTTTAAAAGGAAGGGGTCAGAGTAGAGTACAGGTGGCACAAGCGGAATCAACTGAATGATGGCAATGGGGCAAGCTCTGCTGTGAGGGGTCCTACGGTTCATCTGGTCATCATTTTGGGGAGCCCTAATGAGTACCCCAGAGCCCTGGTGGCGTAGTAGTTAAAAGCTCAGCTGCTAACCAAAAGGTCAGCAGTTCAAATCCACTAGCTGCTCCTTGGAAACCTTATGGGGCAATTCTACTGTCCTACAGGGTCACTGTGAGTCAGAACTGACTCGACAGCACCTAACGAGTACCTCCACCACCCATCTGGCAGTTTGTTATACTGTGGTGGCTTGTATGTTGCTATCATACCGGAAGCTATGCTACAAGAATTTCAGATACCAGAAGGGTCACACATGGTGGGTAGGTTTCAGCAGAGCTTCCAGACCAGAAGGAAAGGCCTGGTAATATACTTCTGCAAATCAGCCAACGAAAACCCACAAGATTGTCTGACTCGTTTGCTTTGGCCATGTTATCAGGGGGGCTTCAATCACTGGAAAAACACATATTTGATGATGTAGAGAGCCAGCGAGGGTGAGGGAGACCCTCAGTGAGACGGATTAGCACAATAGCTTCAACAATGGACTCAAACATGCTGGTGATCATGATGACACAGGACCGGGCCGTTCGTTCTGTTGTACATAAGATCGTCCTGAATCAGAGCTGGCTCGATGGCAGCTATCTTTCAATGAGTACGCAACACTAGGCATGGTACTGGGTTTTCAAAGCTGTCCTTTTCTCTAGCACCTCACAACTTAGCAAGGGAGGCTGGTATCACAACATAAATGATTCCCTGGAGATACAATGAGCTGGGGAAAGTCAGATTAATTCTGCTTGGAGGTTAATTTAAAAGTGAAGGTTAATAATGGAATTTGTCTTTGAACTAAAGGGGCATTTCCTAGTCTGAGCACTTAACCTTAAGGATACCACCAGAAGTCAGGGAGGTGGTCTGCATTCACCTGTGATTCCTGCATTGGGTAAGCATCAGAATCAGCTGGAAGTTCCAGAGATTCTGACTCAGTGGAAATCAGAAACTCAATTGCATAGCTCCTGTACCCCTCAAGTGCCCACATAATTCTGATGCAGTCAGTCGGTTTTGGTTTTGGGAACCACTGGAAGGTTTCAGCAAAAAGATCTGATGGGTTTATGAGGAGTTGACTGGCGATGTTCCAGCTGTTAATGGTTTTACTGAAAATGGTACACACAACAAGCCCACCAAAACCACAACCAACATTTCTTATTAAACAAAATTTTATTGCTATTTTATAAAGCTTAATATTTTTCTAAATGAAAAAAAAATCAATTTACATGTAGCACAGTAATAAGATAGCTATAGATAATATAGCCATAAGGAAAAAAAAAAAAAATAAAAAGCAGAGCTAAATATGAAAACAAGCAGTTGCAGCAATAAAATTAATACCTACATAAAACTAGCAGTGCAATAAGCAGAAAGCAGCTTTACATTAAAAAAAAAAAAAAGTTATTTAAATACAGAAATAGCACCTTACAAAAAGGAATTGAGAAATGTAAACTTGGTAGGTAGATTCAAGTATAAAATTATACCCCCGACTCTTGTACCAGAATGTAAGGGCTTCACAAACCCTGGACAGTGTAGGGTACACACCTTCCTCAGTGTCAACTCATAGCTGCCTTTCCTTAGCAGTATCATCAACAATTATTTGCTTTCACTAAGTTGTACAATGATAGATTCAAGACTGCCGTTGCATCTTCTCTACCCAAAATACCCAAATCGAGTTCAGCAGTGTCTCTACCATCAGTTGCTCTGCAAAAAACAGAATGACTTTTCTGACAGTGGCAGCTGCATCATTATTGCTATTATTATTATTTACATATCACAAAGCCACATGAAGAGGTGGGCACTGAATACAAAACTAAAAGTTTTTCTTAGTCTCTTCTTGCTAAGTACAGCTGTTTGGTCACAATGTCATAATATTCTCATTTATGGGATTGCTTCTTAATACCCCTTAAGAATCATGAATTCTCTGAGGTAAATGTGGCCGCATCACCAACAGAATAAAAGAAGTGATAGCAAAGAAGTAAAAATAGAAGTGGAGAGCATCCAGGAGGAGTGAGGAGAAAATTAGTTTGTGTTTTCATCTAAAATGGAGGCCTCTCAGTGAAAATGTTTTGTGGAAGATACTGTATTTAAAATGCATGTACCCCAGACAGATGAATATACTCATATAGGTGGAGCCCTGGTGGCGCAGTGGTTAAGCGTTTGGCTGCTAACCAAAAGTTCAAATCCACCAGCCAGCTGCTCCTTGGAAACCCTATGGAGCAGTTCTTCTCTGTCCTAAGAGTTGCTATGAGTCAGAATTGACTCAGTGGCAATGGGTTTAGTTTTTTTTTTTTTTTTGAGAGTAATCTACCTGAAAAAAAAAGCATGTTTTTCTTTGTTTTGCTGAGGAACTCCTCAGTATTAGTTCAGGCTAATCTTTACTGTGTAATTGTTCATGATTAAAACCATATTTTTTATCTGTTTCACTCCAGAGAAGATTGCAAAAAAACGGGGGTGTGGTGAGGGTAGATACCATCCTATAAACATTAAAAGTGTAATGTTGATAACATTTTTACACAAGTACCAAATTTATTTAATCTGGCTACCTGCCTAAACTTTTCAAAATTCTTGTGGGGGTAATAAGGCTAATATTATCCTGCAGTTAATATAAAGCTACTTTGACTCCCAGAGTCTCTTAATATTTTTATTCTTTTATATAACATTTTCTTGAGTCCAAAAATAAAGATAAAATAAAACACTACACCAAGATTCCAAATCTAGGATAGAAATTTAAAAAAGGAAGGAAGGCAAGAGGGAAGAAAGAAGAAAGGAAAAAGGGAAGGGTAAAAGAAGGGAAGAAGAAAGAAAAAGAAAGGAGCCACTTACCCTGAAAAGACAGAGTGACGTAAATATCACTAAACCTAGGAATATGAAAAGCTAGTTTGGCTGCTTCATGAAACCCTAAAGTAATGTAGGTTAACACGGGATGTTTCACAATAGCTTCCAGAACTGTATTTGTGCTAGAACATTGAACTCCTGTACTCATTGTTCTCATTTTTCAGAAGTACCATATAACTCTGGTTTGAATACTCTTAGATACTGAAAATAATGTGTCCATTTTTCCCTCTTACCCTTCCAAACTTAAAAAAAAAGAAAAGTGAAAAAATCACCTATTGCCCTATATCAATTTCTACACCGTTACTCTTCTTGTCAAATGGTTCCATCCAGATCCCAATTTTCCATATAATTACTTTATATCATCCTGATTTATTCTATAAACAGTAATTGTTAGAAGGCATCCACACCTGCCTACTCTAAAGTTAACACTTAAATAAAAAATGCAGGGGCATGTAGTGAAGGGAACTGAACACAGGAGAATTTTTACACACGAAGACTAAAACCTCACTGTTCACGTGGTTTTTTGAGAAGCAGCAATTGGGCTGCTAGAGTTCATCTTAGCTTTCAAGTCTGCAGACAGGGTTAGCGCAGTTCATTTATAGCAAAGTGGGTCACTCTTCACAGTTATTTTGGTCTTGACATTTTGCCACGCATATACATTTATCCACACTATTATTACGATGTAGAATAACTGCAGGGCAAATTTCAGAAAAAAAAAGTATCAACATTCAAGTCGTCATACCCTGAAAAGAATTCTGTTTTGTTGTAGTTGTAAACTTTTTTGCACTAAATCCCATTTCAGGAAGAAAATAAATAACATCATAGGACTCACAACTGAAGATGGCTTCACTGATGAAGCCTAAGGACACAGTAGCTTTTTTAAACTGCAGAAGGGAAGTTTCTTTCACCACAGATGTACTCAGGGCAAGTGGAATACATGTCAAGAATGTTTACTCTACTTAAGTGCTAGACAGCCCCCCTTTAGAAAAACCACAAGGCTCCAGTAGCCTGTTCAGATCTACTTACAGCAACGAGATGCTTCTGGAACCAAAATCACAAAAGTCAGTCAATGCTTTCACTGTGACACCATGCACAGAGTCTGAACTCAAACCGGGATTAAATGCACGATTAATAACAATTACTTTCAGGAAAATAGATGATTCATGATGATGAGGAGTTAACAGAACCAGTGGCTGGAAAACAGAGGAAGGAGGTGCACGCTGACGACCGGATGGTCTGCAGTTGCTTTGCGTTCAGTGTTAGAGTACCACCTGCCAACACAGGGAGGTTCACGGCGGTTTGATCCCACCCGACCCGGCAAAGCGTCTGGTTAGTCAGCCCCTCCGCTGGGAATTTCTAATCTTCTCTGGGCTGAGCTGGTGTTTCGCAACTGATTCCATTCTCTTCTCGTAACAGGGTCTCCAAGGCTGCCAGGTGTCTTGAAAAATGTTTCACGATGCGTGCGTTGAATGCTTTTGGGAGTCACTGGGGCTGGCGACTAAAAAGAGAGTAAAATCAGAAACACCGGAAGCAAAGTCAAATTGTTCTCGACCTGAACTGGAAGCCCTTTCCTGACCAGTGCCATCCTAATACTTGTATGTAGGTATTCCCGTCTCTTGACTTTTCTATCACACTCATTCCATTTATCTCCTGCATACACTGATCACGACTGGAAATTGACTTTTTATTTATTTTGTGTGCAGAAAGGCAGCCTAGCACAGAGGTTACAAGCGTGGCTTCTGGAGACACAGTCTGGGTTCTGTCGTAACTAGATGTGTGACCTTGGGCAAATTACTTAACCAATCTGTTCTTCAGTTTCCTCACCTGAAAAATGGGGATGATAAAAGCACCGACTTCATGGCATTGTTAGAATTAAGCGAGATGATGTTTGTAAAGCATTTTAGAGCACGCTAAGCCAGTAGTGTTTTTGTGTCAGCTCTTTTTGTTTATTTGATTATATTTATCCTCTTAAAGTACCCTAAAAGGGTAGGGACCTTCTCCTGTTCACTGTTATAGACTTATTGCCTACATCATTGCCCAGCATATAACAGGTGATAAGAAAGTAAATGTTATTATAGTTGTCTTGTCTAAAAACTAACATGTTTACTTCAATGTTTAGCAAACTTTTGAGCCTCTAAATAACTTATCTAAAATATTTTTGGCTTCCACATAACTCTTTTTCTCTTTGAGAGAAAGAAATCACTCTTAACAATGCCTAATTCATAACAGGAATTCAACAACTACTTATTGACTGAACTACAAATGGAGTCTGGGGGAGCAAATACAGTACTCATTAGTTTATATTGATTATATATTTATATATACACATGTATTTTATATGTCTTATGTGAGTATATACATTCATTGCTTCATTTTAAACATTGCATTTTAAGAAATCACTGATTCAAAAATTAGTTAGAAGACTTTTGTTTCTCTCAATTGTTTCTTTAGCTGAATGATTAAATTTAGGGTGGCCTGACCTAACGAAATGAAACCTTAGAGAAACTGTTCTGAATATTCAGCATCCATCAAAAATCCATCTAAACCATGCCTAAAATACCCATTGCCATTGAGTCAATTCCGAATCATAGGTCCCCTCAAATTCTAAGAAACACAGTGACAATTAAAAAAATGTGTTTTCTTTAAAGCACAGGATGTCCCGCCTTACGGCTCAGTGCTTTATAAAGTAACTCTGGGTCTACAATGGAAGTCAGGTAGAGGCGGACCTAAAGCCTCTGTCCTAAAATCAAAACTCATTAAACACAGGTGTTTAATGTAGGGTAATGTAGCTGCCTTGTGCCAAAATGAAATGAATGTTCAGGGCTCACCTGTTGTAACTTCACTGTTGGTGCTGGATGTCTCACATAAACAGGTGATTCAGGCTGGACGGCATTGCAGGACTGTGATGCGTCTGGACTCAGGTTCAGTGAGGGCTGACCCTGAAGTGGAGGGTCTGTGGAGGGGAGCGTTGATGACTTTGGATTAACCATGGTTGCAGGGCCGATGAGAAGATGAGCTGTTGATCCAAGGCCAGGCAAGCCGAAATTCACGGGTCCTGTGTTTGGAAGTGTTCCAGGAGCAGAAGAACCCAGCCCAGGCATTGTGGGAGAATAGAGGACTGGAAAAGGGCCCAGCGTCGGAGATGGTAAGACCATGCAAGGAACACTGAGGGATGGCAGCTGGCCTGAAGATGGCCCCACAGCATGAGGGCTCTGACTGCTAGGTAAGAGCACATTGAAACCATTTAATCCTGAAACAGAAGCAGGACAAGGTGAAAAACCATCACAACCTGAAGACACCATGTTAGATCATTCAAGCTCACATCCTTCCTAGCACTTTCAAATAACAATCCACAATCAATAATGAATGATGAAACGTCCCTTGGCCTAACGGTGTCAAATCCCCCTGCGTATGCCCTCTTAGCCCCACACCTCTCCTTCGTAGCATTGGTCATGGTGATAATTCACATTAATCTCTGTCATAATTTGGTTGATGCCGGTGTCTCCTGTGAGGGATTCTTCTTTTTTTTTTTTTAAATTTTTATTGTAGTGAAATACATATAACGAAACATTTGCCATTTCCACCATTTTAATGTATACAATTCAGTGACATTAATTATGGTCACCATGTTGTGCAACCATCACAACTATCTGTTTCCAAATGGTTTCATCACCCTTAACAGAAACTGAACACCCCTTAAACAATACCTTCCCATTTTCCCCTCCCACCTGCCCTTGGTAATCACTAATAAACTTTTCTCTCTGCCTTTGCCGATTCTGGATATAAGTGAGGCCATACAATATTTGTCTTTCTTGTGTCTGATTTATTTTACTTAACAAGTTTTTGAGGTTCATCCATGTTATAGCATGTATTAGGATTTAATTTCTCTTTATGCTTGAATAACATTCCATTGTATGGCTGGATGGTATAGCCATACAATGGAATGTATGAAGTATGAATCTAGGAAAATTTGAAGTCATCAAAAATGAAATGGAACTCATAAAGATCAATATCCTACGCATTACCTGTTGCCATCGAGTTGATTCCAACTCATAGCGACCCTACAGGACAGAGTAGAACTGCCCCATAGTTTCCAAGGAGCGGCTGCTAGATTTAAACTGCCGATCTTTTGGTTAGTAGCTATAGCTCTTAACCACTGAGCCACGAGGGCTCCATCCTAGGCATTACTGAGCTGAAATTGACTAGTATTGGTCATTTTGAGTCAGACAAACATATGGTCTACTAAGCCAGGAATGACAAATTGAGGAATGGCGTCACATTCGTCGTCAAAAAGCATATTTCAAGATCTATCCTGAAGTACAATGCTGTCAGTGATAAGATAATATCCATACACCTACAAGGGAGACCAATTAATATGATATTATTCAAATTTATGTACCAGCCACTAAGGCCAAAGATGAGGAAATTGAAGATTTTTACCAACTTCTGCAGTCTGAAATTGCTCAAACATGCAAGCAAGATGCATTGATAATTACTGGTGATTGAAATGCAAAAGTTGGAAAGTATGGCTTTGGTGACAGAAATGATGCTGGAGATGGCATTTTGCAAGACCAACAACTTATTCATTGCAAATACCTTTTTCAACAACATAAATGGCAACTATACACCTGGACCTCACCAGATGGAAGACACAGGAATCAAATGGACTACATATGTGGAAAGAGACAATGGAGAAGCTCAGTATCATCAGCCAGAACAAGGCCAGGAGCCAACTGTGGAACAGACCATCAACTGCTCATATGCAAGTTCAAGTTGAAGCTGAAGAAAATTAAAACAAGTCCACGAGAGCCAAAGTACGACCTTCAGTATATCCCACCTGAATTTAGAGCGCATCTCAAAAACAGATTTGATGCATTGAACACTCATGATCGAAGACCAGACAAGTTGTGGGATGACATCAAGGACATTATACATGAAGAAAACAGAAGGTCATTAAGAAGACAGGAAAGAAAGAAAAGACCAAAATGGATGTCAGAAGAGACTCTGAAACTTGCCCTTGAATGCAGAGTAACTAAAGGGTTAGAAGAAATGATGAATTAAAAGAGCTGAACAGAAGATTTCAAAGCCAGCTCAAAAAGACGAAGTAAAGTATTATAATAAAATATGCAAAGACCTGGAGTTAGAAAACCAAAAGGGACGAACACGCTCAGCATTTTCTCAAGTGGAAGGAATTGGAAACAAAACAAAATGAAAAAAAAAAAAAAAAAAAAAAAAAAAATTGAGTTGCAATTGTGAAGGATTCCATGGGCAAAATACTGAACAACTCAGGAAGCACCAAAAGCAGATGGAAGGAATACACAGAGTCACTGTGCCAAAAAGAATTGGTGGACATTCAACCATTTCAGGAGGTAGCATATGATGAAGAACTGATGGTACTGAAGGAAGAAGTCCAAACTGCACTGAAGGCATTGGTGAAAAACAAGGCTCCAGGAATCGATGGAATACCAACTGAGATGTTTTAACAAATGGATGCAGCACTGGAAGCACTCACTCCTCTATGCCAAGAAATTTGGAAAACAGCTACCTGGCCAGCAGACTGGAAGAGATCCATATTTGTGCCCATTCCAAAGAAAGGTGATCCAACAGACTGCAGAAATTATCAAACAATATCATTAATATTACATGCAAGTGAAATTTTGCTGAAGATAATTCAAAAATGGTTGCAGCAGTACATCGACAGGGAACTGCCAGAAATTCAAGCCAGGTTCAGAAGAGGACGTGGAACCAGGGATATCAATGCTGATACCAGACGGATCTTGGCTGAAAGCAGAGAATACCAAAAAGATGTTTAGTTGTGTTTTACTGACTATATAAAGACATTTGACTGTGTGGATCATAACAAATTATGGATAAGATTGTGAAGAATGGGAATTCCAGAACACTTAATTGTGCTCACGCGGAACCTGTACATAGACCAAGAGGCAGTTGTTCAAACAGAACAAGGGGACACTGCATAGTTTAAAGTCAGGAAAGGTGTAAATTCTTTCACCATATTTATTCAATCTGTATGCTGAGCAAGTAATCCAAGAAGCTGGACTACATGAAGAAGAACATCAGGACTGGAGGAAGACTCATTAACAATCTGCAATATGCAGATGACACACCTTTGCTTCTTGAAAGTGAAGACAACTTGAAGCACTTGCTGATGAAGAGCAAAGGCTACAGCCTTCAGAATGGATTACACCTCAACATAAAGAAAATAAAAATCCTCACAACTGGACCAATAAGCAACATCATGATAAATGGAGAAAAGACTAAAGTTGTCAAGGATTTGTCTCGCATACTTTGGACATGTTTTCAGGAGGGACCGGTCCCTGGAGAAGGACATCATGCTTGGTAAAGTAGAGGGTCAGCAAAAAAGAGGAAGACCCTCAACGAGATGGATTGACACAGTGGCTGCAACAATGTGCTCCAACACAGCAAAGATTGTGAGGGCGGAACAGGATGGGGCAGTGTTTCCTTCTGTTGTACGAAGGGTTGCTATAAGTTGGAACTGACTTGACAACACCCAACATTTTATTTATCCGTGCATTGTCCTTGTGTTGTTTCCATCTTTTGCCTATTGGGAACAATGCTACAGTAAACACTGGTGTACTAGTATCTGTTTGAGACTGCCTGGGGTTCTTAATGTGAGTTCCAGTGAACTGAAATTGAAGAGCGAAGTGACTGTGGATGGGAAAAAATGGTATCCTTATTTTCACTAACTTCTAACTGAAATTTTGCATTTCCCTCAATTATGATCACAGGCAAAAAAAAAAATCACAGTAGTATTCATAGTACTTTTGTCACTAGTAAACAGCACAGATATATTCATATTACGTTATAGCTACTGCAGATTTCTTAATAGACTATTTAAGTTCATTACACTTCTGAAATGATAGTACTGGATTAGCAGCCAGATTGTTTTATTACTATAAAGAATTTAAAAATTATTTTCTAATTGTATTTCAATATGGTTTACTTCCTTTGTAATCCTATGTATTTAATGCTATGCATTTGTTAACATTCTGGGGAGGAATGCGAGGGATTCACCAGATTGCCCACGGGGACATGGCACAAAAAAAGTTAAAAATCCCTGTGCTGGGCTGTAATTTTCGTTCGGCAGGGGTGAGTCTGTTTTTTGTTCATCAGTCTTATCACCAACATTGAGTATCATACTTAGAGCAAACATGCAAAAATATTTGCTAAAAGGATAAAGAATGTTTTCTAGATAAATTAATAATTTACAAATACCTAATCTGGCCTAGCAAAGACACTTAGGTCAACGAGGAGTTGGGGAAAATCAATTATGTATCTTGACATCAAGAGTAGATTTATGTATACTTTGCATATCTTGCAAATTAGGTGTCTGTGGTATTTTAGCTTTAATTCAAAATACTATACTAACAGTGAAAATTTATTGAGTACTTAACTAAGTTCCAGGCACTGTTCTAAGTGCTTTAGACATATTATCTTATTTAATATTCAAAGCAACTCTATGAAGCAGGTGTATTATCCCTATTTTTACTAAAGAGGATGGCTGAATAACTTAAGTTCACACAGATAATAAGTGGTTTTTAAACCTCACGCCCTCTTATTTGACCACAATGATATACTCAGAACTTGATTCTCAAGAGAGCAGAATGCTCATTGCAGATAATGGCCAATAGGTTCATGCTGTTATAATGAACCAATGTCAGATTCAGCTAAGTTATAAAAATAGAGTCATCTTTTGAATTTGTTGTACTTTTTCACCACATAAACCATAAATGTTTAATGCATTAAAAAAAACCATCTGTCTAATTATGTTCCCATTATGCCTGACATTGGTAACAGTAGGAACAGCCTTTACTTTCATTTTATAGATGGAGAAAACAAGGGGATTATCATGGATTGAACTGTGTCCCCCAAAAATATGTGTATCAATTTGGCTAGGTCATGATTCCCAGTATTGTGTGATTGTCCATTATTTTGTCATCTGATGTGATCCTCCTATGTGTTGTAAATCCTATCTTTATGATGTTGATGAGATGGATTCACGGCAGTCATGTTAATAAGGAAGGACTCAGTCTACAAGATTGGATTGTCTTGAGCCAATCTCTTTTGAGATATAGAAGAGAGAAGCCAGCAGAGAGACATGGAGACCTCATACCACCAAGAAAGTGCCTAGAGCAGAGTGTGACCTTTGGACCCTGGGTCCTTGCACTGAGAAGCTCCTAGACCAGGGGATGATTGATGACAAGGACCTTCCCTCCAGAAGAGGGAAAGCCTTCCCCTAGAGTTGCTGCTCTGAATTTGGACTTGCAGCCTGCTAGACTGTGAGAGAGTAAATTTCTCTTTGTTAAAGCCATCACTTGTGGTATTTCTGTTATGGCAGCACTAGATAACTAAGACAGGGACTAACAGAAAAATGACTCAGAGGCCATTGGCAGCTGCTTATCAATGAAACGCTTGGGTCAGGTGACAGATGAAAATTTAAAAACCTAATTTATGATCCAACTACCACCAGGGACCCTGGGACAAGATGACACCCCTTACCTGCTGGAGACTGCACATAAAGATACTGCAGCAAAGGAGGCTCTTTGGTGCTTTCGTTTTCTTTGGAAGGCTTTTCAATCTCTGCATTTCTTGAAGGATTTCCCCATTCCGGAGAAATGAAGCAGTTCACCACAGCCTTTCCTGAAACCTCATCTGCAGCAGGCAGTTGGCCATTCACGCGGATGTCTTTTAGGGGCATGGATTCCGTGTTATCGATAGTCTTGGGAGAGGTGATGTCTGTGAGATCTGAGGGTTTCTACAAGCACAACCAAACCAGAACCAGAAAGGCAAGTGAAAACTCAAGCGGTAAATCTTAATGACAGCTTTCTCACTACACCATAAACAGAATGTTAAAACACAGCTGTGTGCCACACTGATTGTGTGTGTCAGTGGTTTCAAGAGGATTTATAGGCAGAGTCTGAAAGTGAATGTCAAGTCATGGGAACCTGTAGGCTTGGTTTCCTAAGTATAAAATAATGGGGATTTTAACAATGGAAAACTGGCTGTGGTGTTTAGACTGTAAAACACATTTTAAAAAATTGTGGTAAATATATATATATATATTTCAACATATTTTACATGTACATGCAGTGACATTAATTATATTCATCATGTTGTGCGACCATCATCGCTGTCTGTCTCCAAGTTCTTCCATCGCCCTTAACAGAAGCTCAGTGCCCCTCAAGCAATGAATCCCCTTTTTTCTCCCCCTCCTACCTCTGATAACCACTAATAGACCTTGGTCTACATATATCTGCCATCTGTAGACATTTTATATAAGTAGGAAGATTGCAAAATAAATTTTTGAACTGATAATTCATAAAGGATGTTGGCGCCACAGTCTTTTAGGGGCCTCATAGAACTGGCAGCACAATGGTTAAAGCACTGAGCTGCTTACCGAAAGGACAGTGCTTCGAAACCACCAGGTGCTCCACAGGAGAAAAGACCTGGTGATCTGCTCCTGTAAGGATTACAGCCTAGGAAACCCTATGGGGATGTTCTACTCTGTCCTTACAGGGTCGTTATGAGTCAGAATTGACTTGATGGCACACATTGAACTGTAGGGCTGACCCAAATCTGGGTTGGTTGTCTAAGATATATACCAGTCCATCTTTCATTTCTGTTCTGCAACCCCAGGCTATATACAAAATAAGAAAAATTCATTCTGGCAAGAGAGAGGAGTAGAGGAGAAAGTCATAATTAATGGAATGATTTCCATGAAGTGTGCCTGGCTGACCCACTACAGACTGCTGTAACAACAGTGCTTCTTCTTTCTGAGAGTTTTACAGGTCACATCTCATTAACCTCTGAATGGCTACTAAGCAGGAGACGTGGACAGCTCATGCTTTTCTTCTGCTCATTTTGTGGCTAAGGAAATAGGACCACTGAGCAGTGATGAGAATTGGCCAAGCAAAGGCAGTGAAAGCCAGACAGCACCCAAATCCCTGAATCTGGAATTCAGCTGCATCCTGGATTAAGACAATTACTTCAGTGATCCTAGCTTGTGTACAAAAAAAAGATACAGAAGTACACAAACATGCTAACAGTGATTGCCTCCGTGTGGTCGGATTATGGGTAAGTTTTTATTCTTCCTTATACTTTTCAGCATTTTATATAAACTGTAACTTTTATAAAAATCATTTACTTATAGTACTATTATGGCAAGGTTGTTTTGCAAAACCAGTCCGGTACTTAACTGTGTAAGTGACACGTGACTATTCCCATATTGCAGACTTGGTAGCTTATTGTATCTGTGTGTCTTCATTAGGAAGATACTTCTGGGTTAATGGGAGGTCACCAGACACATCTATCTGCACTCCCTTACCTTGGGCATGACAAGGGATAGGGGGCTGTCTTCGTATGCCATACTTTGTCTTTTAGTGGCCGGCTCTTCCTCCTCTTGAGGCTTCCTCTCCTCACTAACACGCTTCTGAGCTGAGGGCACAGATGACAGCTCTGTTGCTGCTGAGACTTCTGTGCTTCTGCTGTCCCTCTCTGAGCCTGACCCTGGGGGCAGACCTTCCTGAAGGCTCCCATACAGCATGAATAGTGAAGTGGAGGGCACGTACACCAAGGGCTGACCAGCAAGCACAGCTGGTTTCAGGGTTTCCACGTCAGAGGCTGCAGGAGTGAGTGAGACGCCTACTTGTCCATTCAGACCATTCTTCATGGAGAATGCCTGCACATCCGTTTGAGGAGCAGAAAATACTTGTTGGGCTAAAGGACTAGCAGAATATTCTGAGTCAACAGGAAGGACAGGGTAAGGAGGAATAGGGTCCAAGCTGCCTGATGGAGGCACCACTCTCTTACTGGCAAAGGCTTTGCTCCTATAACATGAAGAAAAATAATGAGTACCATCGAGTTATCACATTCTACCAACTCCTGAATCTTTGCTTTTCTAAAGAGAACTGTAGCAAATCAGGAGTGAGGTAATGTAGCTCATGCTAATCTTAAAATGAACTCTCCAGCACATATTATCTAACCCCAGAGGCACATGGCCAGGTATAACCTGGATGGATTTTTAGGGCTGTGGTGGGAAGAGCTCAGAGCTGGGGGATCTCAGCTTAGTGCTAATACTGGCTAGTTATTGATTATGGAGCACTTACCCCTTATTGAGCATTTAGATTATTAGCATCCACCACCACTCTGTCAGTTTGTGCTACTGTGATGGCTGTGTGTTGCTATGATGCTGGAAGCGACACCACTGATACATCAAATACCAGCAGGGTCACCCATCGTTGACAGGTTTCAGTGGAGCTTCCAGACTTAGACAGACTAGGAAGAAAGGCCTACTGATCTACTGCTGAAAATCAGTCAATGAAAACGTTATGGATCACAACAAAACATTGTCTGACTCTCTTTCTTTGGACATGTCATCAGGAGGGGTCAGTCACTGGAGGAGGACATCATATTTGGTGAAAGAAGAGGGCCAGCAAGGGCGAGGGAGACCCTTGGTGAGATGAACCGGCACAACAGCTGTAACGATGGACTTGAAGATATTGGGGACTGTGATGATGATGTAGGACTGGGCAAAGTTTTGTTCTGTCATACAGAAGGTCATCATAAGTTGAAGCCAACTCTATGGCATCTATTTATCTGTTACTAGCATAATACTGTAGTAATTTTATACTGGTGGTACAATGGTTAAGAGCTCGGCTGCTAAGCGAAAGGTCAGTGGTTTGAACACACCAGCCACTCTGCGTGAGAAAGATGTGGCAGTCTGCTTCCACAAAGATTACATCCTTGGAACCCTGTGGGCAGTTCTACTCTATCCTGTAGGGTTGGTGTGAGCCAGAATAGACTGGACAGCAATGGGTACAGGTATTACAATAACAGCTACTCTTACTACTCCCCAGTTTACTAGTGAGGAAAACCAAAGAACAGAGGTTAGGCAATTTGCCTAAGGCCATCTAGTTATGAAGTGCTGAATCTGGGCCTCCCACCCAAGTCCATGTGAGGGCAAAGCCCATGTTCTTACTCAGATGGCCTGGATTTGAATCCAGCTCTATCATTTATTGGCAATATGACTTTGGGCAAATTATTTAACCTCTCTGGCTTTCAGTTTCCTCTTGGTAAAATGAGGATAACAGCGCCAACCTCAAAGCGGTATTATTATAATTAGATAAGTTAATACACATAAAACTCTTGGAACAGTGCCTGGCATTTAGTAAGCAAAGTCAGACATGATGATGCTGAAGTGATTCATCGGACTATCTCGCATCATTTCTCAGTGCCCCGTTACTAGTGAATTGCCTTTTTTCCATGTATTTATCTTTTTGTTTTCTCTCCCCATAACCTGTCATAACTTACGGCATAAATTTTTCGTGTTTTTTATGTCTCTGAGGCTACTTATGCATTGTGTTTGGCACCAAGGGGAAAACTTATAAAAATCTTAACAAATGACTGATGTACTAGCTGGACTACTGAACTTCCTGTTTTGCAGGGTGACAATTCCATTTTGTCAAGTTAACGCTGGGAAATAGAAAAGAATACACTCTGAGTTTTAAAGACTACTCACTGTGAATTTTCTTCTATTTGCTGTCTGTAGACAGCTGCCAGACTTCCAATTTCTAAGGAGTAGCCACCTGATCCTGAAAGGGAAAATGGAGGTTGAACAAATATAGCAAGAGACTTATATACACCAATTCTATACAGCAGAATTCATTTTTCACAGCTTAGGGATTATAAGACTATCTCAAATCCTGTTCTGGTTTTGATTCTAAGACAGAAATTTTAAGAAGCTACTAGCTGTTCATGGCGAATTCAGTCTCATCAAGAATTAGTAAGCATACACACACACACAAAGGAAAAAAAAAGAAAGAAAACAAGTGTTGCTTTGTAAGTCTGATGAATTTCTGAGGCTGATCAAAACAGGTCAACCATGGCAGACCAACTGATCTGCAAGGCTGACCAGGATCAATTTCGGACATGAGGCCATGTTCATACACTGTAAACTCAGCATTTCTTCTGCCCCCAATAATCGTTTCACTTCAGGCAAGTGAAAAGTAGACCCCTGGACACAATAGCTAGGACCTAGAGAGTCAGCTCATTTTAAAATGCCAGCACATAGGCAGGGCTATAGTTATACTGTGATGGATAGATCCCATGGATTAAGCAAGGGCAGATACCTTGTTCTCTGTAAGGGCTGCTGGGTTCTGAGTTCACTTTCCTCTTGATCCTGTCAGAAGCCTGAACTGTGTTAAAGGAACTGTGTCGAGCCAGCCTCTGTTTTGCACAAACTTGAATGTGGCCATATGTTTCTCTTTTCAATTCTGGTAAGACAGATGCAGAAATATCCACTAGTTCTTCATCTACATAAATGAGAGAATTGGTAGTGTTGTTATACAACTGTAATTCAGGATAATGTTAGCCTTTTTAGGACATGACTTTGAGCTTGTAATTGTAAGGGTGACACTCTATAAATCAAAAACTGGAATTTTATGAGCCTTGTCTCAAACCCCAATTTCTTTTGATGCACTATTTTTTTTTTAAAGTTAGCAAATGACTATAATGTGAAATTGAATCAATATAGATACATATTCTAAAATTATCTGAACTACAACAACAGTAGAGCAAGATGTTCTTCAACCCAAATTAGAATGGACCTGACGTTTTAGATGCTCTGTTTGGGCAGAGTATCAAAGGAAAACCCAACCATGCTCAACCCTCCAAGCATATTTTGAGATTCACTTTCAAGATTAATGGAGATCAGCCTCTTATGCCACAGCTCTAGGGCAATGAATGTAAGAATCTCTATATCTTTTATTACATTTTATTATTTCTCTCTTATATTGTAGGAGGCTCAGTTACTAAGTGACCAAAGAAATAAGGTCGGCAGAAATCTCACAGCTGAAATGCTGTAGAACAGTGAGGATAATAGAAGGTTGGGCCTTGGAGGTACATTTTATGCTTAAGGGAGTCTGTGTGAAGTTAAAATAGAGCCTTACCTATACAGTCAGGCAGCTGACCCTGGTGCTCAGACTGGCATTACTGCCCAGTCCATTTCTACTATTTTTTAAAATAACCTCAAAGGGTGTACATTGTAAATTTCAGACTGATTTAACAAACTGAAAGGCCCACTTAGACATTTTCTAGAACACGCACTTTCACATTAATCTAACTGTAACTTTCACATTAATGTAAAGAGCATAATTTTTAAATTTAAAAATTAAAAAGGAAATCACCCTTATAATTTTCTCTTTCTTATAACAAAAGCCTAATAAATGTTATTTTAGAAAATTGAAATTACAGATTTAAAAAGAAGAAAATGGGTCAAGACAGTAACAGGGATCATATTTACCCTTCTTCTGAAACAAATAGAAAATTGGACAAAATATATAAAGCAACAGCTCCTAAGACACTGGATATCAAGCAATGTAGGACAGTGATTTCCAAAACAGGAATCAAATGAGGTGAGCTCTACGATTGCCCCAGCTTACTGCCTGGAGAATGTTTCCAGGTTGGGATGTGTGTGTGTGGGGACCTAGGCAAAGCCCAGAGGTCTCCCTAAGTTGAGAACATGGAGCTGGGAGTCCGGGAAAGCCAAGGCAGCTAGAACCCATAAGGCAGAATATTGGAGAGGAGAGAGGTGTGCAAAAAGAGAACACTGAAGATCTGCAGAGAGTCACCTGGAGTACTCAGTGGAGTACTGACATATGTGAGGAAACTAAAAGACCAGGTGAAGAATCACTCAGAGATTATAGGAAACAGCTTATACAGGGCTGGGAATACTGCCAATTCCCAACAGCCAGAGTGGATAAACCTCATAATTCAGCGGGCATTGGTTAGAGCAATAAAAAGGGTGTTGTCTCAGTAGTGGGGAGAATGTGCCCTACACTAAATGCTAATAGGGTCCTGCCTCACAAAGCTTAAAAGCAAAACCTGAAAGGATTAATGCTTCCAGGAACAAAGCTTGAGAACATCTTTAGGAATACAGAAATATCCAGCTGCTAACCATGTATAATTCTCAATGTTTGGTATACAATTAAAAATTACCAGATACACAAAGAAGAAGGAAAATACAACCCACAATGAGGATAAAAATAAATTGAAACTGACCCAGAAATGACAGAGATGATAGAATTAGTAGACAAGGATGTTAAAAGAGTTATTATAATTGTATTCCATATGTTCAAGAAGCTAGACAAAAGACTGAACATATTACATACAGACATGGAAAACATAAAGGACCAAACTGAACTTGTAGAGATGAAAACTACAGTGTCTAAGATGAAAAATACTAACGGCAGATAGTAACACGAAATATTAATAATAGCAAATATTAACTACAGAATAAAATAGGGAACTTGAAGACATAGCAATAGCAACTATCTAAAATGAATCAAGAAAAAAGACTGAAAAAAATGAAAAAAAGCATCAGTGAACTGTGGGACAACTTAAAGCAGCCAAATGTATGTGTCACTGGAGCTCCCGAAGGACAGGGGAGAGGAAGGAACAGAAAAGAAACATTTGAGAAATAATGGCCCAAATTAGCCAAATATGATGAAGTTAAACCCACAGATCCAAGAAGCTCAACAAAGCCAAATACAAAAAACATAACCTACACCAAGGCCATCATAATCAGAATGCTTAAAACCAGCCATAAAACAGAAAATCTTAAAAGCAACCAGAGGAAAAAAAATGTTACAAACAGAACAGGATTACAGTAGATTTCTCTTAGAAAACAATGCAAGTTAGAAGACAGTGGAACAAGTTCTTTAAAGTACTGAAAAACAAAACCAAACAAACCCTGTTAACCCAGAATCCACTGCCCAGCAAAAATATCGTTTAAAAACAAAGGAAAAATAAAGATGCTTTCAGATATACAAAGCTGAAATAATTCATCGTTGGCAGACCTGCACTAGCAGAAATATTAAAAAAAAAAAAGCTCATCAAGAAGAAAATGATACCAGATGGAAACCTGGACTCTGCAAAAAGCAATGATGAGCATGGGAAATGGTAACTCCATGGTGGCTTAGAGTGGGGGTACACATCTTAGAATTTCTACTTAAATTTATTTTTTATAAACAAATCAAGAGGTTAAACTTTAGTGTGCATAAGAATCATATCAGGACTTGTTAAAAATCCAGATTCCTGTCCTTTTTCCCAAGAGACTCTGGTTCAGTTGGCCTAGGATGGGACCTGGAACCAAGTATCCAAGACATTCTGATGCAGGTGGTCCACTCTGAGATACGCTGGCCTGGCTCCAAGTCCTCTTCTCCTCGAGAGAGCACAGAGCTCTCCCAATTGCTGTCCCACTGGTCATGCAAACACATGAATTCCTTAGCCTTAAAACACCAGCTCACCTCCCCAACTATCTTGTTTTCTACAGTGGTACCATCGCCTAAGTTTTTGTTCTCTTCTACCTATTACAACTAGTCCAAATTTCTTGGCTTAGGTTTTGAGGCCTTCCAAAATGTGGTCCTAATAGACCAAATCTGATTTCTCAGTATTTTCTATCCTATACGCTCCACTTTAATCAGGGTGGCTGGTCTCCCCAGCAAACCAAATTTGTTTCTTACGTTGTTCCTTTAACTAAAAGGCTCTCCATCCCTCCGAAACCGAAAAGTCCATCAGAACTCAACCTGTATTCTTGCTGAATTCCGACAGAGCGTACTACCCTGTCTAGCATTTAATTGCTCTGTAATTTTCAAATGTGTGCTAATTTTCCGCCTTCAGTAGAAGCTCTTTAACCAACTAATATGAGGAAGGCACTGAGCTGGGTAATCAAAGATGGATAAAGAAAGTCTCTGCACTCAAACACGTAGACCAGGGGCAATGCCGTAACATCAACATCACCAAGTACAATACTAAAGTGCAGTAGTTCAGATGAGTCATTCTTTGGGTAATCAGGGAAAACTTCGTGGAGGAATTGACATTTGAGCCAGGTCTTGAAGGTTGAGTAGAATATTTTTCTGTGGAGAAGACGCCAAGGAGAGGAGAGGCCTGACAGGGGAAAAGAATATGAAAAACCAAAGGTAGAGAAGCAGGAAATGGCAAAGTTGTGTATTTCATGCACGCAGGGACTGCGTTATACATGTCTTTAAATCTCTCATAGCATTTAGCATAATTCGTGCACAGTCCATACTCAGTAAGTACTTGCTGGGTTGAATTATTTATACTTAAGTGGTTTCATCCAGTCCTAAGTGAATAATGTGTGACAAGAGAGATGGACAGCTATGTTTTTTATAAGCTTGGGTTAAGTGGCACAAATTTATACCACTAGCACCAAAATTGTAACGGTAATTTAAAAATAACTTTAATTGCCTTTTTTCCTAGGCAGCCCAGCTATATATAAAATAGCTGGTGTGGTAGTATCTAGACCCTGATTGCTCAGATATTAACTCTGAAATAAGTAGAAGATAATACCCTCTTACTCCAGTTCAATAAAATTACAACATTTGTAACCTTTTAAATAAATTACAGAAAAAGGTGCTCATTACTTCCACATTATATTCAGATGCAATTTTACCACATATTAGTTTTGTGATAGTAATTGATATAATTTCTACATTATCTGCAATTTAAAAGAAAAACCATGTTTTATCCCGCTAATATAGAAACAACCAGAGTTTCAAAAGAAGTGCCATTTTTAATCTTTAGTCCCAAACTTCCGGCAAAAAGCTTTGGAGCAAAAAAAAAAAAAAACACTTCTAAAGAGCTATAATTTAATAATTATAGAAACTCCCAAGTAAGAAGCTCTCAGAATCTCTCCTGCCTCCTGGCCCCACTCTTTGTCAGTTGACCAGTAAACACAGTTTGTAGGCTAATGCTTACTGTTCCAAGAGTGAAGTCACTAGTCTAATTTTGCATTTGACTTGGATCATAGGAAATGTGGAGAAGCCCTGGTGGTACAGTGCTTAAGCCCTTGGCTGCTAACTGAAAAGTTAGCAGTTTGAACCCACCAGCTGCTTCACAGAAGAAAAATGTGGTAGTCTATTTCCGTAAAGATATATAGCCTTGGAAACCCTATGGGGCAGTTCTACTCTGTCGTACAGAGTTGCTATGTGTTGGAATTGGTTTTTGTTTTTTTTTTTTAGAATGGGAAATGAAGGGGAAGTGGTGGTTCAGTGGTAGATTTCTCGCCTTTCATGCAGGAGACCCAGGTTTGATTCCCAGTCAATGTACCTCATCAGCAGCTACCACCTGTCTGTCAGCAAAGGCTTGCATGTTGTTGTGATGCTGAACAGATTTCAGTGGAGCTCCCAGGCTAAGACTAAAAAGAAAGACCTGGTAATCTACTTCCAAAAATCAGCCAATGAAAACCCTAGGGATCACAATGGTCTGATCCCATCGTGCATGGGGTCACCATGAGTTGGGGGCTGACCTGATGATAACAACAGGGGAAATGAAGAAAAAAAAAAAATCAATCTCACTGTGCAGTATATGTATAACTTGAAAGAGAAATTTGGGATCGTAAATAAATAGGTCTCTTGGACAAGCACACTGCCTTACCATTGGTGCTGAAATCCACAGGCCCGATCCATTTGAAGGCTGGTTTACGGCCTCGTTCTTCTGTTACATGCACTTTCTTTATCAGAGCCAAGCTGGTCAGAACATTGGCTATGTCATAGAGGCGGCGTACCTTTGCTTGAAGATAAAAAACACAGTTATGGCTATACCATTCCTGACACCAGTAAATTTCAGTTTATGTGCTAGGTAACTTTTCTAGGCCACCATATAAACGTCAAGTGGGAAGCAGTGAGGTGAGACGAAGAGACCAATAGCTTAGTCACTAAATCTCACAGGACTTATGTACCTGATGTATCTGAAGACAGATACTAAGGGAAGGTCAGTGTGTCCTTCCATTTCCACAACTTCACACCTCTTACAAGATTACCTGGTGACATGCAGGGTGCACTGGAATTGTAAAAACACCAAGGGAGGGAAATGGGCCGTAATTAAAGTCTTAGTAAATGTAATTCTGATATGTGGCAAGTCAGAAGCTGGCCGAGTTTCTCCAAGCAGGAGGTCATGGCATCAGTGGGCCTGTGAAAATGACAGGGATTCCCCAGCACTTCCTGCAGAGGCTGCACTGCGGGGCACGCAGAATGGCCAGGACTCTAGGTCATCAGGTATAACCACAAAAGACAGGCAGCTCCATACCCCAAATCCCGGCATTCTAGCAACTCAGCCACACGGGATGGGGGGAGATGGCGGTGGTAGAAACTGGGGTGGGGAGCATTCCCTGAATCTTGAGAGGCTTTGGGAAAGATATTTGAAAATGCATGTACTAGAAAAGAAACTCAAGGGGATAATACACAGAAAGTATTCTCTAGTCAAGATATCAATCTACAGGCAGGAAAACTCCTTGACTTCAGGGCTAAGATCAAGCAAAGGAGCTTTGACTATCATTTAGAAACACTGAGCAGTCACAGATGCAGCTTTCTTCCCAATTCTGACAGGGCCAAATTTTATCTAGCCATTTCCCCCACAGGATGGCTGGAATTCCAGCTGGAAAAAGAAAAAGCTAGAGAATGTTGAGCTCATGGCTTCCCAAGGCTTGAAAGGGCTACCAGCAACTGGAGGCATTTGGCTCAGTATCTGTGCTCTGACAGAAAAGGCAGATGCATTGGGCGTGGTACTCAGAATGTCTCTCCTTTGTCTAGGAGCCGTATCCCGCCTCCCTACCATACCCAGTTCTTACCTGTAGACAACTTTCATCTCCACCCTTCAGAAAAGTATGCAAGGGGTGGGGAAAAAAGGGGAAAGAAAACTCAGACATTCCTTGTTGGATGCAGTGATACTAATGAAAAATGCAAAGTAGCTCATATCCTTCCTGACTGGTGTTTGTGGTGATGGCGTTCTTACCACCCACCGTAACTGCCCAGGGAAAAGCATCTGACAAACTTTAATGGGAATTCTAGCATGTGATTAACTTAGCTTTCTCAACACTACCTACCACCCGTCAT
The DNA here is from genome assembly GCA_030035585.1 of Dugong dugon. Taxonomy (NCBI): domain Eukaryota; kingdom Metazoa; phylum Chordata; class Mammalia; order Sirenia; family Dugongidae; genus Dugong; species Dugong dugon. Next base: position 34,029,560 of record CM057465.1, read on the forward strand.
TTTGTTGTACTATGGTGGCTTGTGTGTTGCTATGATCTGGAAGATACGCCACCAATATTTCAAATATCAGCAGGGTTACCCACAGTGGACAGGTTTCAGTGGAGCTTCCAGGCTAAGAGAGACTAAAGAAAGGCCTGGCACCAAAAATCACCCAAGGAAAACCTTATGAATCATAACATAATGTTGTCTGACTTTGGAGACGTTGAGGGGGGAATCAATTGCTAGACAAGGACATCATGTTTGGTGAAGTAGAAGGCCACAAGACCCTTGGTGAGATGGACTGGCACAGTAGCACAACAATGGACTCAGACATGCTGGTGATCATGAGGATGATGCAGGACCAGGCAACATTTTGTCCCGTTGCTCATAAGGTCGCCATGAGTCACAGTCGACTCAACGGCAGCTAACAACAACGGCACAACACCAACAAGCTTTATGAAGAAGTGCGTTTCACCAAAAAGAAATAAATAAATCAATCTCAGGCAGAAAATACCAACATGTGAAATCCCACTCTTTTGGTGCTGATAAATGGACAGAGGTGGAGATTCTTACTTTTAAATTTACTATGATCCGGAGTATCTTGGCCTTCTTCTATCAGTATTTTGGCAGCCACATCAAGAGTAACAATCTTGGTTTTGGATACGAGGAACAGCATGACAAACTTCTGGCTCATAATTCTCAAAGATTTGTCTTTTCTACTATTTGCAGATGCTACAAAGGGAATAAATGAAAGCATCAAACATACAATTTACCACCATGAACAATGTACTTAGAGTTAGCTGGAACTATCTAGTTTCGAAACTAGCAGATGGAAAGACCATCCTTGTTATAGGCAGGAGCCTATTTAGACACACATCACAAAAGTTGGCCCATAAAGAAATAAAATTAATTTTCTTGTGGCTCATAAAATTACTCTGCAGTAGGCAGAAACTCTGAAGCACATATTTTAAACTTCTGTTAATGCTTTATACTCATACTTCATAGAATCCATGATGCTATCTTCTTGAAGCGACTTTTTGAGAAGATGAATGCAGAATAAAAAGATAAGGCAGGGATCAGGACTTGTTTTCAGGACATCAACTCTTCCCTCAAAGGCAAGGACTCCATTTTTACTTCTCTGCACCCACAATACCTAGAATATACCCTACATACTAGGTGTCCACCTCCTCCAATTCTCTTCCAAAGTAGGTGAATAGGTAAACTATAAGTAAAAAGGAGACACTGATTAGATGTGGATGGCAGGCAAACCATCTCTGACAGATGGCTGTCTCCTTTGGTTATTAGGATAAGTACTGGCTCATGGGGTGGAACTAAAAGGCATGAGGTAGTGAATCTAATGAAAACCAGGTTCACCATTCTTTCCTTTTCTAGTATTTGCAAGTGAAATGTGAGTGATACTTGCACTTTATCATCTTAGCAATAGGGAGGAGGATTAAGAATGATAAGATCAATGGGTAAAACAGGAGAAGCAAGCCCTGACAAATATGAGTTGATGGTAGAGAGGAGGGGCAATGCAGATATAAGCCCCCCCAAATTTCTGCATCAAATGAAAGCAGGTATTGTCTTTGTAAACCAACATTTTTTTGGTAAAAGGTTCTTTTCTAAGTAATCCACTCCAAAATATAATCTTTTTTTTTTAAATGGAATTTTTCAAAATATTACTTTCAAAGCAATTTTTACATAAAGGCTCACAAAAAGAAAATAGCACAGGGCAGTCAATCTAAAACAGGAGTACTGTTAGCGATCTATGGTCCAAAACCATGAAATATCAGCTGAACTGCCACTAGACAGGCTTTAAGTGAGGCTGACTGGGCAGCCCAGTTGGGGAGCCATCTGTCTCCCTTTCTCCAGGAGAGAATAAGAGGGCGCCTCCCTCCAGGGTTGTCAATCTGGCACTTCCCATTTTAGTAGTAATCTCTTCAGAAGAGACCACTCTTCACTCTGCCATTACTCATGTGGTTATAATGGACTCACAAGAGGGATAGTCAGGTTCAGAGAAATCCAGTAACTGTTGGTCTTGGGAATCTGGATAGCCATCTTTTTTGCGTTCTCCAAATTTATAATCCATCAGGTCTAGCTCCTTCTGTTGGAGGTGTGCCATCTGCTCTTCATATTTCTGCTCCTCTCCTAGTCTCTGGAGGTTCCTCAGGGTTTTTGGCAGGCTGTGCCGTCCATGCCAGCCGTACTGATTCTTGGCCACCCGGCTCACCAGCTGTAGCGACTCCAGCACATTTACAATGTCATAGATGCGTCTCCTTTCAACGCCTGTTTGAAAAACACAAGCCAATAGACATCATGCAGTTGAACATTTTTGAGTATAAATTCCTCGAGAGCCTGGAAACTATATGATGCCCAGTGCAATGCCCAGCGAGTGTGGATATTCAACCAATTCAACCTGTAAGGATGCAAGCAACAGAAATTATTATTTTTTCTTCTTCTTGGGATCCAAAACTCAGTAAGATCTAGGATAAAACATCCATCTAGAGACGGATGATAGTTCCATCTGTGTTTCATAAACAGCACAGCAGTGTTTCTTTAGATGTGTCAGGCAAACCACATAAGCATTTCAGCAAATCAAAACTGATGGCACTGAGTAATACATGTAATAGTGTTCTTAATGGATGCTTGATGTATGCTGGATAGTTGACTTTGATTTGTATTCCTCGTTATGGAGACTATACAATAAAACGTGTCCAATAACTGACACCTCATTATTGGATGGTATCATTTCCTGGAGTTTCAATGATGTGAAAAAACTACCTTGTTAACTCTCTTAGTGGTCCAGTAAGGAAAAAAAGATGGTAAATATTTTGTCTCCTATCTTGAACTAGAAATTCAGGAATCAAGAGCATGGGCACCCTTCTCGGGTTGCTGGAAGAAGCCATAAGCAGGGCTGGAGCAACACAGGTGTCTCCTTTTGCTCATCATGGCTACTGACAACTATCTCTCTTTGTGCTCCCATTCACCATATCCTGCCAGACAGCTCGAAGTGAAGCACAGAGACTCATACAGGCTGACTATGAAGTTCATCAAGTTCTTACCCATTTTCCCAACATCCTTAAACAGCTAGGATTATGAGCTGACATCGAGTTTACCAACAATATTTACAGTGGTTAAGCGTGGGAACCACCAGTTGGGTGGTCCTGGGTAGGTTATTTTCCATTCTTGTGCCTTCATATTCATCTCATAAAAGGATGAGGTTTAAATGTGATAATAAATGTAAAGGGTCCATGGTGGGTGTTAATTTTATCTACACCTATACTATCATACATTGTATTGTGAATATATTTTGCTTGGCATTGGAGATACCTGCAATCCCTACTAGCTTAAGAGCGCACAGTAGAAACAGATTTTTAAAACCTCCCATCTATGGCACATCCTGTTGTACAACAGGCCCTTAGGGTTCGGCGTCCACAGCCCTCATTTGCTGTCATCTAAGTATCCATAACAAAAGCCTCCAGGCATCTCCCAGAAAACCAGCCCAGCTACAAAGATGCCCTTCTTTTTGGCTCACTTGCCAGAAGCTGTAATATAATCAGGGCAGATTCAGTGAATGCAGCTTTTGGCCCTTCAAAAATTTAACATGAGAAATAGACCAAATGACAATGAAAACTTTGAAGCCCAGAGAAAGTTCTGTCGCATGCATGAGAAAGTATTCCAGTCAACTGGGACTTTTCAGCTTATGACCCTGAGTGCTCTTCACCCTCAGAAGTGCAGGCTCGGGTGCCAGATGCCTCCTGGAAGGTGCTGGCAGGATCAAGTCAGCAGCCCTTGTCCAGAACCACCTACTTCTTATCTATCTTCATATATTAATTCATCTTGTTTAAAGTATAATGTTCTATAAACCTTCCCATTAGAAATGTCATGTGAATGCAACTGAGACACCCCAGGGCCAGCCACACGCCTGCCCATTTTGTCATTATGCATTTGATAGAACTAGAAGCTGTTAAGTCTCCATCTAGTGGCTAGACATCCTGAGAAGGAAATTAAAGATTCTGACCACTTGGAGAGTAAGGTGCTGCTTAATATGCCCAATGAATGTTTACAAGATGGTGCTGGAAAAGGCAAATGTGGCAGCCACTTGCCTGGTTAGTCACTTGCCTTTTCCATCTGGACTGAGTTTAACTGTCTGTTGGCTGCTGTACTAGAAAGTTCCATTTCACAGATCTCAAGTCTGTAAGTTACTTTGGGGACTTCCTATCAGGAAGGTTTTCTCTGGCATTCAGCCATCTTTTTCTTTTGTACCAAAGAAATCCTATTAATCTTAGTCATGGCATTTGTTATCAAGGATTTACCAGTTGTTACCATGCTTCCCTTAGTCCCTAGTGGAGCTTATCAAGAACCTCTCTCAGTCCAATAAAACAGTTTCCGAGGCTGTGTTATTTTCCATTTGCCAAAGTCACAGTTCTTTTTCTTACCTATAATGTCAATCTCAAATTTGATGGCACCAGAATCCAGGAAACAATGCAATCTCAATGCTCTGCATATCCGTGGTTAAAATATGATCTTATACCTTGTAACCTGGGATGTAGCAGTGAATTTAACTCCAAGAGAAGGGTACCTCTGAAATAGCTTCCAAGAGACACTGCCATGAGAGAGATGGCCTGTGCATTTGGCAGGTCTGGGTGATTAGGAGGCAATGGGAAGCTGTTGTAAAAAATCTCTGGAGTTCTGCTCCTGGCAGCCATAACATGGGGATTTGCAGCATCCTCTGCAACCCATACTAGAGTAGGGTTCCACGTTTCTGTCCTCCTTGGGACCTGTAACATAGCCTTCCAACTTTTCATTGTTTGCTTTCTACACTGACATCAGTGTAAGGCCTGTTGATGAAAGTTGGGTATATGGAAGAAGTTGGCTTCATGAACTCTATTGAGAAGACAGAATGCCATTGAAAAAACACTGGATGATCTATTGTTTTACCCTTATCCATTGTAAAGGAGCCTTGGTGGCACAATGGTTAAGTGCTTGGCTACTAACCGAAAGGTCAGCAGTTCGAACCCACAAGCTGCTCTGAGGGAGAAAGACCTGGCAATCTGTTCCGGTAAAGATTTACAGCCTAAGAAAGCCTATTGAGCAGTTCTACTCTGTCCTATAGGGTCACTACGAGTCAGAATCGACTTGACAGCACACAACAACAACAACATCCACTGTAAGACCAGTTTCAGGACCCTGTTCTTTCAACTGGCTCAACATTATGCCTCTGTCTAGCAGGGTCACTTCCTCTATTTGTTCCATTGGCCCCAATCTTAGAATACTGTATTCTACTTCTGGGTTCCAAAATGGTTCCCCAAACCCAGCACCCTACTTTCTCTTCCTAGCTATAGAGGGTAACAGGGCAGCTTCGGAAGGACACGGGTGGGATTCAGCTAATATGAGCTGAGTAGAAACTGTTCCACATAACAATAGAGTTTTTCATGTGAGGCACTGAGTTAGGTATTTTACTGATATTCTCTCCAAATCTTGCTATGTTTCTGCAAGGTCGGTGCTACAGTCCATATTTCATAGATGAGAAAAGGTTAAGTAAATTTTTCAAGCCCCACAGCCTGTAAACTGGGGAGCTGGGCTTCAAACCCAGCCCTATCTGACCCAAAGTTCAGCTCACAGTCTTCCCATCACAACCTATTGCCTCCTCATTATCTTAGCTTCTGAAAACTAAAATCTTCTTTTCAGCCACCAGCTTGAATAATTCAGATTGACAATTATCTACTGCAGCATACTTCTCTGGGCTATGGGAAGACATAGAACCAATAAACAAACTAAAAATATAATCTACCACAAAACTTATTTAGCTGATTTCTTCAGAACTTTTTACTTCTAGGAGCCCTGGTGGCACACTGGTTAAATGCTCGACTGCTAACCAAAAGGTCAGAGGTTCAAACCTACCAGCTGCTCTGTGGGAGAAAGCTGTGGCAGCCTGCTTCCAGAAAGATTTACAGCCTTGGAAACCCTACTGTCCTAAAGGGTCCCTACGAGTCAGAATCGACTCGATGGCAACAGGTCTTGGTTTTTCTTTTTGGTTCTGTATGTAAAACCTCTTATTTTTTAAGGAACACCCTGAGCCACTTTCAAACCACTGTGATTTTTGCTTAATGATTGTCATTAATATGTTCATCCTGAAACCAACTGCAATCCATGCCCCCAAGGCGTCTCTATTCTGAAGCAGCTGTATACGTATTTATAGCCACACTGTCCCACATTATACACACGCATGCCATGTGAACACATGAATCCCTCTTTGTTATAAGGTTTAACTATTTCAGTTACATCTAGATGTGTTTTTTTTTCTACTTTGGCAGGGTTGCTGTCAATATTGTGATATAGGGCTTCAAATGTAATGCTTTTGCTCTCATATCTTGCTTTATAAAGGAAATAAAAGCAGTTCTGAACTCCTGGAAGATTATTACAAATAAATAGGATATTTCTAAATCATTTTTTAGTATGTCTGAGGTAAGATAAAATGAGAACATTAGTTTATAATGGTGTCTGTTATAAAAATATTATTTCATAAAAATATTTTTTAGATTAAAAAAAAAATCTAAAAAAGTTTTTTAACACTTTGGCCTAGAAGCATCCCTGAAATTTTATGCATAATGAAGAGAAATTTGATGACAGAGGAAGCTTTCCCTGCTCCTCTGTCTTCACCTTTTTGAAGGGCCCACTCTTTGCTTAAAAAAAGTGCTACCACCTAAGGCCTTCAGCCTCCCCAATGAAATCAGTTTCCCATTGTAACTGGAGACAGGTCTCCAGGTAAGCTGATGATACATACCAAGACTGACAGCAACTTCATCTAGGGAGATAGTAGTTTTCTCAGTTGACAAGGGATAACTCGGGTAGCGAGCTAGAAACTTCTGGCACAGGAGTCCTAAACTTTTCTGTTTTCTGCTTGGCCTTTGCTTTTCAAATTCGTCCACAGCACTGTCCCCAACAACATCAAGCTACAGAGGGCAGACAGAAGGAAGAGGGGAGATGTAACAGTTAATATCCTAATGGAGAAGTTGTAATGGCAAGTACTGGCCAGTTGAGGGGGACATCCAATCTATACCATCTTTGATTCTGGTTAAAATAACATTGTCTAATCTAATTTTCGTACCGTTTTACCTGTTCTCTGTATTAAATGTTTTCTTCTTTGCCATTTGAGGCTGAGTCTATTGGTTAAAGGCTTAGACAGTAAAAAAATCCAGTTATTTACAGGCTGTTAAACCCTTGTTAACAGTGTGGTTACTGGACCTGTAGAATCAGCATCACCAGAAGCTCAGGCCTCAACCCAGACCTGCTGTCTCAGAATCTGTCTTTGCCTAGATCCTAGGTGATTCCCATTGACGTGAAAGTTTGCGGTGCACTGGCCTGCACTGTATTGCCAAACTGCTTTGGTTTATTTTTTACAACCGACCAAGGGTTAACGACACCGAGTAGGGGCAGCTAAATCTTATGCTTCCTTACGGTAAGTGTAGCAGACCAGTGCACTTGTCTCAACCTTCATGTGAAAGAACTCAGTTCAAGCCCCAAGAAAGCAGAAGTCTTTTCAATGAAGATAATTCAAGGAGAAAAATGATATGATTTTCTCAATAGATTCATAAAACGCATTTAATAAATTTAATACTCACTCATGATTTCCAAAAATCCCTTAGAAAACTAAAAGGATAGTTTTCTAAATAGGAGAACTTCTTTAAATTAAAAAAGTGTACCCATGAAAACTTAACAGCAAACATCTGTCTTAATGGGAAAACCTTGGGAGAATTCCCTAATCAGGAAAACAATAAGGATGCTCATTATCACACCACTTCTTCTACACCACACTGGATGAAGAAGACAAGTGCATGAAGACAAGAAAATGAAACTGAGGCACAGGAATTGGAAAGGAATAAAGAAAACTTCCATTTTGCAGAAAAGACGGTTGTTTACATTAAAAACTCAAAAGAAACTCAGACAAATTATTCGAAATAAGAGAATTTAGCAAGGTAGCTGAGTAGAAGATCAATATTTAAAAGAAATCAGATGCATTCCTATATAGCCAAAATAGAAAATGACTTAAGAGAAAGACATCATTTACAATGGCAACAAAAATGATAAGGTTCTTAGGAATCTACCAAAACTATTTGCATAAAACAATAAAGTTTAGATCTAAATAGTGGAAAAATAGACTATCTTCATGGAGAGGAAGACTCAGTACCATAAAGATGCTAATTAATCCCAAATTAATTTAACAGATTGAATGTAACACCAATTAAAATGTCATCTAAAGTGTATATGGAAGAATAAGGGCCAAGAATAGCCAAGATCTTCCTGATTTAAAAAAAAAAAAGGTGAAAGTATTGCTTTACCTAATATCAGGCTTGTTATAACATGGTATGGGTGTAGGGATGAATAAATTGACCAATGGAACAGAAAAGAGTCTAGAAACACATCCACATATAAATGAAACTTTGATATATGACACAGGTAGTACTGCCAACTGGGGAGAAGAGAAAGAACTATTGAATAAATGGTGTTGGGACAATTGACTATCCACATAGAAAAAACAAATTGTATCCCTGACTCACATGATACAAAACCATCAATTCCAAATGGATTAAGGTTTTAAACTTATAAAGCAATTTTTAAATGAAGAAAATATAGGAGAATATTTTTCTAACCTTGGAATAGGGAAGGTTTCTTAAAACAGACATAAAAAGCACCAACCTTAGAAGAAAGAATCGATAAACTGGACTATGTTAAAATTAAGAACCTGTGTTCACCAAGCAACAATATAAAGTGAAAAGACAAGCACCAGACTGAAAGAATATATATGCAACACATATAATTGATAAACGTTTAGTATCAAGAATATGTAATAAACTGCTACAAATCAATCAGAGAAGAGAAACAACCCAATAAAAATTAGCAAAAAACACAAACAGGCATTTCACAGAAGAGGAAACATGGTGGTCAGTAAACACGAGGAAAGGTGCTTAACCTCATGAGCGATCAAAGAATGCAAATGAACATAATAAGCTACAATACCCACTAGGTTGGCAGAAATCAATAAATTTGACAATTTCAAGTGCCAGAAATAATGTGGATCAATAAATGTTTATACATTGCTGGTGAAAACAAACAGCACTTTTCTAGAAAACAGTCTAGCATTATTGCATATCCAATGACCTAGCAATCCCACCACGAGGTGTGTACCCTAGAACAGCAGTTCTGAAACTTTCTGGTCTCAGGACCCCTTTATATTCTTAAAAATTACAGGCAGAAGACCCCAAAGCGCTTTTTGTTTATGCGGATTTTATCTATCAGTATTTACCACATTAGAAATTAAAATGGAGACACTTTAAAACATTTAATTATATTTAAAAATATTTTAAAATAAGAGATGACATATTTTTTAATGAAAAGTAACTACATTTTCTAAGACAAAAAATGTTTAGTGAGAAAAGTGGCACTATTTTATGTATTTTTTCAAATCTCTTTAGTGTCTGGCTTAACAGAAGAGAACTGGATTCTCATGTTTGCTTCTGCATTCAATCTGTTGTAATATCCACATGTCATCACCAGAATACTCCAGTGTATGCTTCTGAGAGAAAGACAGTTCAAAAGGCAAGTATCTTATTATTATGAAAATAAGTTTGACCTTGTTGACCACCTGAAAGAGTCTCAGGGACTCTGAGGTCCCAAGACCACATGTTGAAAACTGCTGCCCTAGAGAAACTCTTGTATATATACACCAGCAGTCACATACAAGAATATCACAGCAGCATAGTTTATACTGGAGCCCTGGTGGTGCAATGGTTAAGCATTTGGCTGCTAACCAAAAAGTCAACAGCTCAAATCCACCAGCCAGTCCTTGGAAATCCTATGGGGCAGTTCTACTCTTTCCTACAGGGTCACTATGAGTCGGAATCAACTTGATGGCAGCGGGTTTGGTTTTTTTTTTAATAGTTCATATGAACCCCAAACTAAAAACAACCCACATGACTATAAACAGGAGAACAGATAAATACATTGTGGTATATTCGTGCAATGAAATATCACACAGCAGTGAAAATGAGAGAACTATGGCTAACTATGTGCAAAAATGTGGATGAACCTTAAGGATAGATGTTGATGGAAAAAAGCAACTCCCAGAAGACTACAAGCTTAAAACCCAAACAAAACAAAAACCTAAGCAACATATTATATAAGCATACACACGTGTGTGATAGAGTGATTTAAAAATAGCAAGGAAATGATAAATACAAATTCAAGATAGAGGTTTCTGTTGGGGAAGCAGATGTTGATTAAATAGTATTGTGCTGGTTTTTGAGTTGGGATGTGGATTCATGGGTATTAAAACTATTGCACGTATGACAACCAGATATTATAAAATAGTCAGTAGAAATGTAATAAAGAACAAACTAAAAAATATATTAAAAGTTTTTCTTCAGGCCACTCAAAGTTTAGGGTATTTACATTTTTAGATGACTAAAAAGTTGAAAATTCTCCTACAAAGCTTGGATAGAAACAAAAACTCACTTGTTTTAGGGGCAAATGAATCAACTAGTTGTACCAAAGCAATAGATCAATAACATTACCTCGCAAAAGAGGTTGCTCATTAGGTGATTTTACCTTTGTTACTTTTTGTGAAGAAAATAAACAACAACTAATATTTATACGCCTTTCATAGTAAAAAGCACATCTAATTTCATTCAATTCTTATAACCCTAATATAATCAGGGCAAATATTATGATCCCATTGTACAGATGAGGAAACTAAGGTACCGAGACACTGAGTGATTATACCCAAGCCACTCAGCTAATGACTCGAACACAAGGCCTCTGAAACCAAGTCTTTTGCACTTTCTGCATCAAATATAAAATGTAAAAGGAAGCAAAAGAACAGCCTCGACTTAACAGAAGAATTATGAATTTCTTTCTGGTCTTTCTGGCTTTAAGTATGTAAGAACTATTCTCAAAATTGTATGATTTGTATTTAGTTACATGAAGGAATCTTTTAAGCTCTATCCCTGCAATTAAGTGTATAGCAGACTAAATTCATTTTGCTATATTAATTTCAATTATAATTCAGAGATGGATTAAATTATTTTCTCCTTTCCCAACTTCTTCATTTTGGCAATCTTTATAGCCCCTCTTCTCAAAAAAAAAAAAAAAAAAAAAAAAAGAAACCACCAAAAGGAGGAAAACTGGCAAAGACAAGACTCAAATCTACAAGTAACTTTTATTATGTGTTGGCAAGTTTGGGGAAAAGTTTGATCGGAGAGTGAAAACTGACCACTGTTTTTTTGTTTTTGTTTTTTTTTAAAGTATACATAAGATACTTATTCAACAGCTCTGGTTCCCCCACAAGACAGGTAATTTAAAGATGGCTTTACTTTAATAAAGCCCCAAGCCAACAAAGTGAAGATATACAAGAATGAAATTTCCAAGTCAAAATTACTTAGATTCTATTACCCTTAAAATTGAAGCAAAGTGAAAATTAACAACATCATTAAAAAAACCCCAAATTCCTTCCTTAAATCAAAATTATTAAATACTATTACATAAAAAAGTTCATCATTTTAAAATGTGTACTGGTCAAGGGAGTAACAGCAGAAACGAAAGTATTCATTATGAAAAATGAGATACAGCTGTAAATTTAAAAAAAGACATTAAGTTTACTAATGCTTTTGGCTCAACAGGAACTGAAAAATTCTTTGAGAATTCAGTGACTGTTTAATAATCAAGTAACTTAAAAAAAAAATTCAGTAAAAGTCCTTAGGAACACAGCCTGTTTACCTGTAAAGAGTCTGTAAATGCATCATCCTTGTTTTCAATGGGTCTGAACAGTCCCTTTTTCTTCTCCCTGTCCCTTATGTCAGGACTGGCTGCACTAATGAGCATTTTCAGGTTAGCTGTGGGTGTCCATGGTTCTACCTGCTGTCCGTCGACAAGCTTAACCGGAGTAATAGGATTTCTTTCTGGAGTGAAGATTTTTTGCTTCGATAAATCAATTGGTTCATTTTTTATTGGAGTCTTCGGAGCCATCCTTGATCGATCAACAAATATATTTTCCTATTAAAAAAAAGAGACTTTTTAGCAAGAACGAGGAAGGGCAGGTATTAGCTAAGAGTTCACTTTGTTTCCACCGTTCACTTAGTCACGGAAATGCAAACAGGCCCATATGTTCAGGGCTAAAAAGAATTAGGCTAGGACTAATGAAAATTAGAAGGATTCATGGGAATTTAAGAGTGGTGCCAAGGAAAAACTGAATATGATCTACTACTCCTTTTGTCTTAGTTACCTAGTGCTGCTGTAACAAAAAATATCTCAAATGGGTGGATTTAAAGAACAGATAATTATTTTCTCATAGTTCTGATTCCTTCTGTCCGGCCTTTCTGGTGACTGCTGGCAATTGTTAGCATTCCTTTGCTGCATCTGTGGCCTCTTCCCCCGTGTGCGTCTGTCTCTCTGTGTCTGTACTCCCCTTTATCAAACACCACCTAGAAGGGATTAGGTTTGGGACCCACCCTCCTCTGGTAGGAAACTCTGGTGGCGTAGTGGTTAAGAGTTCAGCTGCTAACCAAAAGGTCAGCAGTTCAGATCCACCAGGCACTCCTTGGAAACCTATCGGGCAGTTCTACTCTGTCCTATAGGGTCGCTATGAGTCGGAATTAACTCAACGGCCACGGATTTTGTTTTTGTTTTTTTCCTACTCTGGTATGGCCTCATTAACACAACAAAAGAAAACAACTATTTCCAAACAGGGTCATATTTACAGGTACAGGGGTTAGGACTTCAACATAACTTTCTGCAGACACAATTCAATCCATAATACTCTTTAAATACGTTTTTCAAGGTATCTCCGTGAGACAATAATGAGTGTATATGTCACTGCTGGATGTTTTAGTTGGGGATGATAAGGGCAGATGTGGATTGAGTCCATATTGCCTCTGTAAGTGCCATATTTTTTAAAGAATCATTTGTAAGTCTGCACTAAGCAGAGACCAATTATGCTTTTGTAGTTCAACGCTTATGAGCGCTAATGTAGCAATTCATTACAGGACCAGTTAATGGAAGAGCATCCAAGGAAATATCACATTTCAGATCAACCTAGAGAGCTGTCTGCTATTCTCCCAGAGCAGTGTTTCTCAAACTATCCATGGTGAAGGCCCAGGTATTTTATTTCTAAACTCCCACATACTAACATGTGGTTCTACCGTGTATGGCTAGTATGCAGCTCCCACCACATGTGAATTACCACTTGAGTTCGACAACAATCAAACTAGTCTATACCCTATTCAACAAGAAGAGACCTTGGATCACAGACGTGGATGTTACAGTGGAAATAACAAACTGCTATGGAAATTCCTAAGTGTTTAACTCACAATCTCTGATCTTAAGTTTTTGCAGCCCGGTGATGGTTCATTGGGAGAATTCTTGCCTTCCATGTGGGAGACTTGGGTTCAATTCCTGGCCAATGCACCCTTGTGCAGCTACCACCCGTTTGTCAGTGGAGGCTTGTGTATTGCTACAATTAACAGGTTTCAGCAGAACTTACAGACTAAGACAGACTAGAAAGAAAGGCCTGGCAATCTACTTCTGAAAATCAACCAATAAAATCCCTATGGATTACAACGGTCCAGTTCATAACCAGTCATGGGGATGGTGCAGGATTGGGCAGCATTTTGTTCCATTGTGTATGGGGTCACTGTGTGAGCTGGGGGCTGACTTGATGTAGCTAACAACACAATAGTTTATGGACAAGCATCTGTCCCTAGACCACACTTTGAGTTAACACTGTCATATATAATTATAAGAAAGATTAGTGATGGGCCCATTATGAAAAAGGATTAAGTATACAGAACTCACGTTTAGAACTAAGTGTTAAAAACAAATTTCTTTCCCCTAAAATAAGTTTTACCATTCAAAAACTAAAATATTCTGCTCTTGTAGTAGAATTCAGTTCCAATCATCAGGGTCTTATATAATTATGAAAGTGAATGAGTTAAACATTTGTCACTACCTTTCCTGTACATGTATCACATTACAGCTACTGAATGCTTGGATTTTGGCTGAGCAGTGGAGTATTTATGGTTTTAAAAAAAGTGCTTTCCAATAAAGGAATTTGTGAAGAGGTGAACATTTGTTTGGGAGAAACTGGAGTTTGTCTTAGGACCCTAATTCTTGTTCCTTGGATCAGCAGAAGCTACCAGCTAGCTATGGCTGAGGTTCTGTCCTAGTATAACAGCAAGTGAGGGAGTGGGAATGGGGATGATGATTTCTCACTCCACAGTGGTAAGCATCCAGGCGAAAGCACTCCATCTATCTACATCTTTTAACAAGTCCCTGTTTGAAGTACAATTCTGATGAAATCTTCTACAAGTGAACTCTCAAGTGAAATTATTAACAAGTGTTTGCTGTGTGCCATGCTGTTTATGTACCTTACATGTATTAACTTCTTACCCAACCCTGAAATAGATACTATTATTCTTCCCCTCTATAGATGAAGAAACTGAGGCACAGAGAGGTTAAATAACTTTTCCAAGGTCAGTATAACCTCACTTAGTGTAAAAAACACTGGTATACATGAAACAGCTGAAAAGTAAAGTTGCTCAAATTCTGCATCCAGAAACGAACTTGTCCTGGGTGAAAACTGGGAAATTAACATTTTCACAGCTCCAGCACAAGGTCCTTCAGAGGCCATATTGATCTCCATTAGCATCTATAGAGAGGCAGTATGGAGAAGTGGTTATGCATGCAGGCTCAAGAGCCAGCTCATTTGGGTTTGATACCTGCCTCTGCTACTTATTAAGCAGTGTGAGCTAATACTTTTTTTTCACTATATTTTTATTCCCTGACTGCAAATGAAGTTAATAAAAATATCAACCTCCAGGGTTATGAGAATAGTTCTTGGCATATAGTGAGCACTCAATAAAGCTTAGCTATTATCTCTTCCCCATTCTTTATTACCATTCATTCTGGTACTTAGTGCTAATATAATATAGCATACCATATTGCTATTTAACTTCCTGGCTGTGTGTCTTGTGTCATTAGTGAGACTGTGCACTTCTGGAAGTCAGAGAAAAACTTCTACATCTTACTCCTCACAACACCTGGCACAGCGTCTTGCTCATTTACAAGTGCTTGAAGAATAAAAAAAAAAAAAAATTACTGCCATCAAGTCAATTCCAACTCATAGTGACTCTATATGGCAGAGTAGAACTGCCTCATAGGGTTTCTAAGGCTGTATATCTTTAATGAAGCAGACTGCCACATCTTTCTTCCGTGGAGTGGCTAGTGGGTTTGAACCACCGACCTTCTGGTTAGCAGCCAAGTGCTTAACCACTATGCAACCAGGCTCCCACTGTTCCTCGATTATTTGGTTATCCCAAGAGGTATCTGCAGGGTGGAAGGTGTGGCTCAGGCTTGCTGAGATGGATTGAGATTTACCCTCCTCCATAGTATATGAACTCACAGGGAAGATGCACTCCTAATTTTTCCTTACCTCAGGAGCAATTCAGCACTGATTATTTCCTCCTATACTTTGATAAGGAGCCCTGGCGGTGCAATGGTTAAGAACTTGGCTGCTAACTGAAAGGTCTGGCTGGAACTCACCGAGTGGCTCCACAAGAGAAAAGAGCTGGTGATTTGTTCCTGTAAAGATTAGAACCAAGAAAACCCTATTGGGCAGTTCTACTCTATCATATAGAGTTGCTATAAGTTGAAATTGACTTGATGGCACCTAACAACACTTTGATATGGTATTTTCACTACAGCTTAAGTGATACTTAAAGTAGGAAGAGATTTAGGTAGTATGGTAGAAGGTAATGATTACATCACACCTGTGCAGCAGTAGAAAAAAAAAGCCAAGCAAATTACTTTCTGAGGCCTCTGTTGGACAGAAAGTTAACTGCAACCTAGTCACACCCTGCTCCACCTGTTTATCCTGCTATCCTGACATTGTATAGGGCAGTGGAAAGGGAATTTGGAGACCTAGTTGTGTCAGCTCTGTATCTTTCTGACATTTGACAAATTGTTCATTCTGTCTGGGCCCAAGTTTCTTTATCAATAAAATAAGGGATTCAGAAGAAAATATCTTTTTCCAAGGCTTTCCAGCAAGGTGTCCAGTTGTGTAGTGGATACTGTGATGCACCAGATCCCCTTCAGGAACAAATGACTAATTTTCCAGCTGCTGGAAGCACTGCCAACAGTAAGCACTCAGCAGAATTGCTTTGGCTGAAGGGGGCTGACTTGGCCTTCCTAGAAGGCCTGTACCCCATGGCTGATAGAAGTATCACTGAGCTGTAAAGCCCTGGCCCACAGGCCGCAACTCAGAACTACTCTAGGGTCATTCTAGAATTCCCCATAGGTCAAACTAGACTTCTAGTGAGATTGCATTGCAGTTCCATTTCTCCCTCTGTCCATCCTTCCCTTCCCTTGCACAGGCGTTGATCCCAAGAGTATTCCATAGTAAACCTCCTGCATACTAAACTCCATCTGAGTCTGCTTGCCAGGAAATCTAACCAGTAACACCCCAGAAATCACTTCCTTAATTAGAAAGCTTGGGAAATGTAACCCATCAACCACCGGGTTCTCACATATACCTTGGCTTACCTGCCATAGAGTTGCTGTGAGGATCAAACCAGATAATGAATGTGAAAGCAGTTTGTAACATGTGAAGTGCTATACAAATGTTCATTATTATTATTACTACTAATATCATTGCCATAAATAAATTGGCAGTATGTTGCTAAAGAAAGGGCTTGGTGGTTAAAAGGTCTGTGTTCTAGTCCTGCCTCTGTCTTGTACAGCTTTGGTCATGCTACTGTAAATAATGTATATAGTCTTCAGCCTTAAGATCCTTGATGATATTTTAAGCCAACCTCTTTTGCAGTTCCAACTCATGCCTGGAATATCCCACATTATGCTCCGATAGTTCACTTGCTTTTCTTCAAACCTGCCCTGCACTTTAGGTTGCTCACACCATTTTTCTCTTTAATACTACTGGCCAAGCTTTGATTATTGAAATCCTATCCTTTTTTAAGGCTCATCACAAAGACCACATCTTAGGAACTGAGTCTCCTTCCAGCTGTTGACTAAAAGCCCTCTTTCAGAGTATACTTTCCAGAAAGAATAATTTAAACTAAGACCTTCCCCTGCCCATCTCTCTGGTTCTGTCCCACTCCTCTCACTGAGGTCACCGCTCAGTTGCCAAATCACTGGCAATGTCTGGATGTCTTACTTGGCCTCACTGCAGCAGTTAAAACTGCTGACTATTCTTTGCTCTTTAAAGCTCTCAGCTTGTAGTTTGAGATACGACTCTTCCTCTCCTGGTTCTCTTATTGCTCTATTGCTTCTCAGTCCCCTTCATTGGTTCTTCTTTTCCACTCTTACAAACCACGGTAGTCCACATTCAGCCCTCTACTCTCACTAGTCAATCTCTCTGGAATAGTTCACCCACTCTCACACACGGCTTTAAAGTCCACCTGTACCTTGACAATTCCCGAGTTTTTATCTGGCCAGGACCTTTCATGAATTCCAAAGTCAAGCAACCAGCTACCTCCTGTACATATTTATTTATATGTATACTACACAGGCACGGACATATTCCAAACTGGACTCAGGTTTTTTCTCAGCCACTCCCAAAAGAGACCAGTGACCTTCAAAGAGAACCTATGCCCACATAAATCTGGGCATTGACCCAAAATAATAATTAAAAAAAAAAAAGTAAACCCATTACTGTTGAGTTGATTGCAACTCATAGCGACCCCAAATATGCCATGCTTATTTCTACTTCTTTACCAGTTCCCGTCCTCTCTACTTGTCTAAGTCTCAGCATTTATTTCTCCAACCGTAGCTTAAGCGTCACCTCCTTCACAAAGCCCTCCCACAAGCTCAATCCTTAGTGTTCACATCTTTGTACCAAACCATCTATTTTCTATTTTTGTCATACCTAAATGAACTTACTGTAAACAACTTAAGAGGAGAGTTCTCTTTAAAACCCCACAACTTGGTATAATAAATTTTAGTTGTTATTATTTGCAGTCAAATCAATTCTGATTCATGGCAATCCCATGTGTACAGCGTAGAACTGCTCCATAGGGTTTTCAAGGCTGTGATCTCATGGAAGCAGATCACCAGGCCTGTATTCCAAGCTGCCTGTGGGTAGGTTCAAACTACCAACCTTTCGGCTAGCAGTCAAGCATTTAACCATTTGCCCCATCCAGGAACTCTATATTTTCAGTAATGATGTTTCTTATATTTTAAAGAAAAGTTTTTCTATGAGTGGTAAGATGACCCAGGCATAATATAGATCTTGACCATGTGCAAGATAAATCTTCTAAGCCCCAACTGATCCATCAGGACACCACACCAGCCATCCCTCACAGGAATTTTAAGGAATAACTCAGTACCGCTAGCTTCCAGCCTTTAAGGAATAACTCAGTACTGCTAGCTTCCAGCCACTCTGGATTTCTCCAACATTTCTTGAATGTCCATACCTCATGTGCCTTCTTCTACCTAAAATGTCTGTCTCACTCACTCTTGTTTTCTTGTAGGCTGAACTCACTCATCCTTTGATGCTTAGCCCAAATGTTATCTCCTCTGAGAAGCTTTCCAATTCTCCCTGGCCTTCCCATGAACTCATCTTTCTCCTCTGTTCTGCCTGAGCACTTTGTTCCTACTCCTCTTATGGCACTTACCAAATCACAGTGGAGCTGGTTAGTTTTACATCTGGCCTCCCTGGGAGTATGTCAGGTGAATGAGGCCAGGTTCTATATCATATTCATCTTTGTTGCTGGGTGCTTTACAAAAACCCATTGGAGGAGGTGCTGTTTATTAGCCTCAATTTATGGAAGTTAAAAACAGACTCCGAGAGATTAAGGCAGCTAATTAAACCACTGTTGCCCCAGTGTCTGGAACATAAATATTTGTTGAAAGACTGAATGAACAGACTTGTTTGAGATCACAAAGCTAATAAATGGCAGAGGAGGAAATCAAATTCAGGTCTGACTCTAAACCCCATGCTCTCACTATCCCTAGAGATTCTCCCTCCTTTACTTCACTGCAATGTGAAGAGACAACGCCTCCCCCCACCCCAGCCCCAGTATTTCTGCAGAAGCACTCTGCTGTCATTCCTTGTTTTCTCTTGGAGAGGTGGAATAATCCGTGCTCATTTAAAAAATTTTAACCACTTCTCCCAATATCTTCCAGTATTTTGTGGTCTTTCTTCACTGTAAGAATGTGAAAGCACAATAGTCACAGCACTTATTAATCTAACTATAGGAAAAGTCCCCCATATGTCTTTCAGTTTGTCATACTGTGGGGGCTTGTGTGTTGCTACGATGCTGGAAGCTATGCTACCGGTATTCAGATACCAGCAGGGTCACCCATGGTGGACAGGTTTCAGCTGAGCTTCCAGACTAAGACGGACTTAAAGAGTCTGAATATACCATGGACTCCCAAAAGAACGAACAAATCTGTCTTGGAAGAAGTACAACAGAATGTTCCTTAGAAAGAAGGATGGCGAGACTATGTCTTAACATACTTTGGACATGTTGTCAGGAGGAATCAGTCCCTGGAGAAGGACATCATGCTTGGTAAAGTACAGGGTCAGCGAAAAAGAGGAAGACCCTCAACAAGATGGACTGACACAGTGGCTGCAACAATGGGCTCAAGCATAACGATTGTGAGACTGTCACAGGATAGGGCAGTGTTTCGTTCCATAGTACATAGGGTCTCTATGAGTGGGAACAAACTCAATGGCACCTAACAATAGTAGAAATGCCCTTGTTAAAGGTACTTGATAAAAAGTCATTCAAATATTCAAACAGTACATTGGTGGGCTCAATCACTTTATCTCCCTATATGGTAGGCACATGTCATATCTAGGAGCTGATTTATTGGTCTGAGGACATTTTACAGCACTTTTAGTAATCCAGCATTTATAGCAACTGCCATTCATCTACCTGAAAACTGAGGCTTAGCATTCCTACAAAGCATTAGTTAATTCCAGTATTAAAACTTTTGACTGCAGACTTCAGCATATCTTTGATCCATTATTAGTTGGTTTCAACATTACATCTAACCTGGCTTCTCTTCCACTGCAGTGACTGAAGAGAAATGCAACAGTAATGGTCTGGATAGCACCATCCTAAATACAGTGGAGCTTAAGGTATTTATGTGTAGGCACTTACCTTTTGTGCATTTTCCCCGTCTTCGATTGCAAAATCTAGTCTGGGCTGCCTGGGGTTGATCAGGTCTTTTAGTGTTAAACAATTTACCTCCATCTACAAAGCACAATTACATTAGAACGTGATTTTACAATTAGATATCCTCTCCTTCGATGAAAATGTCTATTTACTATTTGTTCATGAACATGAACTTCCCCTCCCTAAATTTGTCATGGGAATTTCCAGGAGTGTAGCCACCCCCACCCCACCCCTCTCTAAAACTCACATGCACACACAAACGCGTAAAGTGTGCTTAGTAACTACTGAATATCTGGGAAGGAAAAATCATTGACAAAACTAAGAATTCTTCTGGAAAACCAACAGAGCAAAATAAAATTACCAATTCAGGGGGGAAGGTGTTGGGTAAATCTATCAGAAAGTATAGGGTCTCCGAGGTCAGTTAATTTTGGCGCAAAGAACTGAGAGGAATTTGGCTTCGAGGGGGGCTTGAATCGGGAGGGAAGGAAATCTGATCGCTAGACCTAACCCATTCAGCGCTTGGCGCAGTCCCTTTCAGGCCCTGAAGCGGACCACAAGAATAAACTCTTCCAATGAAACCCCCAAATCGTGAGGGAGGATAAGGCCCCTCTGCTGTCCCGCGGAGAGAGAGCTGGAGCCAGGAGAGCCCCCACGAACCAGGTCCAGCGGCAGAAACGCCTACATCACCCGCCAGCCGGGGGACGGGAAGGATGGCAGGCTGGCAGCCGGAACGAGAGAGGACCCCTTTTCCTCCCAATTCCCGCCTCAGCACCAATGCAGGGACCGCACGCTACTTACTCCCGCTTCGCGAAGGAGGCTTCCTCCTCTTCAGGGATCTCCACCGACCCGCACCGGCGAGGAAGGGGGAGCGGCGATCAGCAGCCGGGCGGCTGGAGCGGCGACATCGAGCAGGGAAGGCGAGGCGCGCGGACCACCCCCTCCGAGGGCCCTGCGCTGGCTGGGAACCCACGGCCTCTGGGCAGCGCCAGCGCTCCAACCCGCCGAGCGCGACTCTAGCCCTGGATCCCGGTCCCCGCTAAAACACCTCGTCTGGCGCCTTGAGACCGAATTTGAGAATCCACCAATCAGCGGCGGCCGGCGGGGCGGCTCGGCCAATCGCGCGGTGGCACGGCCGGGGCTCCCCGCCCCTCGGAGTCTTGGCGCTCCCGACCGCGCGTTTCGCCTTCACCCGCCCAATTGTTGCCGCCTCGACCCCCACCCCCTTCCGGGTACCTGGAAACCTCGCGTCCCGGGGCCAATTCCTGCCGGGGACGCGGGCCTGGGCGCCCGCGGGAAGCCAAGGTGGGGGCGGCGGGAGGAGGAAGAGGAGGAGGCGGCGGCTCTTTTGTTATGCATAAAAGACCCGCTCACGTTCGTACGGCTTGCCGCGCCCGGAGACCGCGGATGCAGCTAGGGGAGGGGAAAGCAGATGGAGTTTGGAAAAACGATATACAGTCTGGATGCTGCTGCCGCCCCTTTCCACCCCACCTCCCCCAGCAACCTGCGCGAAAGCGAAGTTGTCCAAACTTGTTTGGGCAAACTTCCTAACACCGAACGCGGGTGTGAGAAGTGAACCATGGTTACCATTTTATGCTGCGAACAGATGGCACGCCAGTTAGCCCTGGAAAGTAGACTGGAGGCAGAACCAGCCTTTTTTTTTTTTTTGCAAGCCCGGAAATGTCTCTCGATGTTGTTCCCTTTTCAGAACATCTCAAATAATTAGAGGAAAATAAGACTTATTAATAATTCTTCGCAATGTGGACCAACATTCAGGTAAACGGTCGAGAAAATTTCCTCGACACCAGTGATTTGTATTAAATGTTTCACTTCCTTCAACTTTAGTTTCTTATGTAAAACGTGGTGTTGGTAGAGTCAGCCTTGTTTTTTTTTTTTTTTTTTAACATTTTATTTTTTAAAACAGTTTTAGATTTACAGAAAAATTGAGAAAGTACAGAGAGTTCCCATACACCCCAGAACCAGTTTCCCTTTTTAGCATCTCACATTAGTATAGCACGTTTATTACAATTAATGAGCCAATACTGATATTATTAACTAAAGACCATGCTTTTATTCAAACTTCCTTAATTGTTACCTAATGTCCTTTTTTTTTTGCTCCAGGATACCACATTACATTTAGTTTTCATATCTCCTTAGGCTCTGCTTGGTTATGAGAATTCCTCAGACTTTTCTTGTTTTTGATGACCTTGGCAGTTTATAAAAGTATTGGTCAGGTATTTTGTAGGACGCCCCTTTACTAAGAATTGAGACAGCTTTTAAAGCATATCTACAAACATTTCCCTACAAACCATACACTTCACAGCAAGGATATCATTCTCTGCACACGTGGAGTCGCCATGTGTGGAATAGTCAGCAACTAGCAACAACAACAGTTCTTTCTGTACCAAGTGCTTCTCTCCATCTGGCACCCCACTTCCCATGCCATATATGTATATGTACTGCAAGAACCCTTGGTGGTGTAATGGTTAAGCACTACCAAAAGGTGGGTTATTTGAACCCACCGGAGGCTACCGGGAGAAATTACCTGGCAATCTGCTCTGGTAAAGATTACAGCTTAGGAAACGCTGTGGGTCGCTTCTACTCAGTCATATAGGGTTGCTGTAAGGTGGAATCCGCGGCACACAACATACATACTGCCAGTGGAATTAAGAATGCTCAGTCAAGTCCTTCAATTTGTGCTCTAGATTGCTGGTAAATAACAGCCTAAACCTCTCTGCTAGGTCATACGTTAAAAAGACAAAAAAGCATGCAAAACATTAAACATAAAGAAAAATAACAGTAGTTTTAAAAGTGGACATTTTAATAATAGAAATAACATTTTTTCATAGTTAATATTTTTCTAATGTTTGCCATGTGCCGGTTCTGTGCTAAGCATGCTACAGACAGTATCTCAACTACCTACATCTATGAGATAGTTACCATTATTATGTCCATGTTACGGTTAAGAAAACTAAGATTTAAAAAAATCAAGTAACTTTCCCCAAGAACACACTGCTGGAAAGTGAAGGTGCCAGGGTTCAAACCCAGGTCATATCACTCAAAGCCATACATACGATCAACATTTATTGATCGTGTGCCATTTAGAAATAACATTTTGAACAGAAAACTGTCTTCTAGGTAGACACATAAGGAGAGAAATATGATGAATAGAATTGTAATTTATTAAATTTTGAGCTTATGTGGAAGCAAGAAATTTAAATGAGGAGATAATTTTTCCAACTGTATTAGTTTCCTGTGCCTGCTATACAAATTACCACAAACTGGGTGGCTTGAAATGACAGAAATTTATTCTCTTATAGTTCTGGAGACCATAAGTCCAAAATCAGGGTGTCTGGCAGGACCGCACTCCCCCTGGAAGCACTGGAGATGAGTTTGTTCTTTGCCCAGAAAGCTTTTGGTGACTGTCTGCACATCAATTCAGTCTCTGCCTCTGTGGTAACATTGCCTTCTCTTCTTCTGTCTGTCAAATCTCCCTTGTGTATCTCTTATAAGGACATTTGTCATTAGATTTAAGTCTAACTGGAATGATCCCGTATGATCTCGTCTCAAGATCCTTAATTACACCTGCTAAGACGATTTTTCCAAATAAGATAACATTCACAGGTTTTGGGTATTAAGATGTGGACATATTTTTTTGGAGGCTTCCATTCAGTCCTCTAGACCAATATTCAAATTATTAAAGTTCATTCATTTCTCTGATGTTTCAAACTAGTAGTGGTTGTTTCTTTGAGGTTAGACAGTTTTATGTTACAGACTTTTTCCTGGCATTTTTCAGAGTAAAACCATTTTTTTTCTGTTTCAATTTGAATGTAACCTGTATCCATTCAAATCAAAGAAAACTCAGTTAATATGTAGCCTCAGAAACTAGTAATTTTATCAATTGTTCAAAGTAATGGTAATCTTAGATTTGGGGGGAAAACTGAAAACTGAGTGCTTAATGGACAAATTCAGAGGGATTACTCCAACATGGAAACCTGGTAGTGTAGTGGTTAACAGCTACAGCTGCTAGCCGAAAGGTCAGCAGTTTGAATCTGCAAGGTGTTCCTTGGAAACTCTATGGTGCAGTTCTACTCTGTCCTATAGGGTAGCTGTGAGTTGGAATCAACTAGACGGCAACTGGTTTGGTTTTTTTGTTTACTCCAACATACTTACTTATACTGATGCTTTAAAGTCCCAGAATTATAATCTGTCGATCTCTCACTTATTCACTTGATGATGCTGTTGTCTGGGAACTCAGCTAGAGCATCCAAAGAATCCCTGCATGGCTTCACATCCTGGCAATTCTCTCCACATGGTCTGTTCTTCCTTACAACATGGTGGCTGTTCAGAGTTGGACTTCTTCTATGATGGCTCAGGGCTCCAAAAGTAAGTGTTTCAGCAGCAAAGTAGAAACTGCATTACCTTTTATGAAGTAACATAGCAATGCTTCCATAGTTTGTTGGATGAAACAGTCAAAAAAGCCCACCCACAATCAAGAAAAGGGGTAGAGGAGGCATATATTCCACCTATCAATAGGAGAGGTTTTGAAGAATTTGAGACCATATTTTAAAACTGCCACAAAAGGTTTCATGTTAACTAAAGTATTTTATAGTTCTAACTCAGTAATCTTTGCCCAAAAGATCATTGGACCTAATGTCAGTAGTCCCTAGTGTTCTGTTCTGTGCTCGCTTTATGGTTCTCAACTCTTCGTTAGAATCACGTGGAAAGACTTTTTAAAATACCAATACCTGAGCCCCATACCCAGAGATTTCTGATTTATTTGATCTGGAATTGGACTTTGAATTTTTTAAATGCTTAATGTCTTGTCTTTCAGCATCATGCTAGTTGTGCCCTTATTCATGGACACCTTTGGAGGCTTCTGACTCAGCGGTTTCAGAAATGGCTGCTCAGGTCCGATCAGTGAGAACAGGAAGAGTTGGGCAGGTATCTACCCTCTGGAGTAGGGGCAGAGGCTTTAAGGGGCTGGGTCTTGATGGTTCATGGCTATGTCAGTGGTATCTGGAAGGAGCTGAGGTTGTAAATGAGAAATCTGAGTGGCAGGGTGGAGGTATAACAGAAGAATGAGTAGCAAAGGCTGTGATCAGGAGAATATACACAGATGATGTTGGGCATTCCCTGTGCAAAAGACTTACTCTTCCCCTTCTCAAATCTGGGAATAGGCTTTTACCATTTGGGGGTTCCAAATCCCAAGACTTATCACACTTTACAGAAACAAAAGATATATCACACTTCACAGAAAAAACGACACTGTAGTGAAATATAATTCATGTCAGTCAGCTCTAGAGCAAGACAGTCTGAGGTGTCCGGTGACTGGATCAACCTCCTCAGATATTTTTGTTTTCTTCCACTGCTGTAAGCACATCCCTGTTGGTGAGGCATCTGTTCTCAAAAGTTCAGTAAGAGAAGGGAGTTAGAAGCTGATTTTTCACCATGCAGGTACTAGAGAGATCATGGCTTCACATCTTGGCAATTCTCAGTCTCTGAATCAGTTTATCTGTTCTTAAACAGAGGGCTGCCACTTAAAATGGCCTTTGTTTTCAGCTATTCATGGGTCTAGGAATGTGATACATTTGCTTCTCTAACTACTAGCAAGTTCAGAGAGGGCAGAAAATTTATTCTTGGCTGACCAAAAGCAATATCCAAAAGAGCCTATGATTGGCTCTTGCTCTTGACCTTAGCAACAATAATAATAATGATAAAATACTAATACCAAAGGGCAGAATGGCCCCTATCTCAAATGACATCCAGATGTCCAGCTGTTCGAAAGGAAGTGCCTAATCTGTGCTTATGTGTCCCATGGGAAACAGAGGGCATTCATTCTTTATCTTTTCTAGAATCCTTGTAATCCTTAGCACTGTGGAATAAGGTCAGTTTCCTTAATGCTGTGTTCTGTGTAGAGGGTCAGCCAAGAAGAGGAAGACCCTTAACGAGATAGATTGTCACAGTGGCTGCAACAGTGGGCTCAAGCATAACAATGATCATGAGGATGGCACATGACAGGGCAATGTTTCCTTCTGTTGTACATAGGGTCACTGTGAGTTGGAACTGACTTGACGGACCTAACAACAACAACAACATGCACCTCACTAAATGAAAAAATAGTGTATTTATGTGTGCATGTGTGTATGAGTGTGTATGTGTGTGTATATGCTGAGGGCAGGAATGGATGGGAAGGAGGTTGTGCTGAAACAAACATTCTTGATCATAACAGACCAGATACATTTTGAGCTGGGCTGGGTGGTTCTAGGAATAGTCTGAGAATGTAGATTGTAAAATGGGGCTCCACCCTTTTATGTTGTGCCACACTTATACTGCATGGTTTGGACATGGTTGTTGGAGGGACCACACTGGGCAGGACAGTAAAAATAGGGACTGACCACTGCCCTGGAACTGAGGTTGTAGAGAAAATAGGAGATACAAACTGCACCTTCACCTCCAGAGCCTTACCCAGAAGGGAAGAAATTCACTTTGAGCAGTAAAGATGTTGCTGGAAATTCTGGGTTCTGCTCAGCGCAACTCCATCCAACACCAAAAAGACAGAGACCAAGTTGGGGAGAACAAAAGGCAACTTTATTGGTTGGCCAAGCAAGGAGACAGATGGGGCTTCATGCCATCCAAGATTGCCTTGCAGGCAGCTTGTTGAGGCTGGTTTATATAGGCAGGATTAGTTTTGGAATGACTCAAAATGAGAAGAAACAGCTGTAAACATCATTAATACTCAGAACACGGAAGGTACAAAGTATGAGTCTAGGAAAACTGAAATCATCAAAAATAAAATGGAACATATAAACATCGATGTCCTAGGCATTAGTGAGCTGAAATGGACTGATACTGGCCATTCTGAATTGGACAATCATGTGGTCTACTATGTGGGGAATGACAGCTTGAAGAGGAATGGCACTGCATTCAAAGCTGAAATGGACTGATACTGGCCATTTTGAATTGGACAATCATGTGGTCTACTATGCGGGAATGACAACTTGAAGAGGAATGGCATTGCATTCACTGTCAAAAAGAACATTTCAAGATCTATCCTGAAGTACAACACTGTCAGTGATAGGATAATATCCATACACCTACAAGGAAGGCCAGTTAATATGACTATTACTCAAATTTACGCACCAACCACTAAGGCGAAAGATGTAGCAGTTGAAAATTTCTACCAACGTCTGCAGCCTGAAATTGACTGAACGTGCAGTCAGGATGCATTGGTAACTACTGGTGATTGGAACGTGAAAGTTGGAAACGAAGAAGGATTGGTAGTTGGAAAGTATGGACTTGGTCATAGAAATGATGCCGGAGATCACATGATAGAATTTTGCAAGACCAACAACTTATGCATTGCAAACACCTTTTTTGACCAACATAAATGGTGACTCTATGCATGGACCTCACCAGATGGAATACACAGGAATCATACTGACTACATCTGTGGAAAGAAATGATGGAGAAGCTTGATATCATCAGTGAGAACAAGGCCAGTGGCTGACTGCAGAACAGACCATCTATTACTCATGTGCAAGTTCAAGTTGAAACTGAAGAAAATTTGAACAAGCCCACGAGAGTCAAAGTACGATCTTGAGTATATCCCACCTGAATTTAGAGACCATCTCAAGAATAGACTTGATGCATTGAACACTAATGACTGAAGACCAGATGAATTGTGGAATGACATCAAGGACATCATACATGAAGCAAGCAAGAGGACATTAAAAAGGTAGAAAAGAAAGACAAGACCAAAATGGATGTCAGAAGAGACTCTGAAAGTTGCTCTTGAACATTGAGTAGCTAAAGCGAAAGGAAGAAATGATGAAGTGAGGGAGGTGAACAGAAGATTTCAAAGGGCAGCTCGAGAAGACAAAGCAAAGTATTATAATGACATGTGCAGAGAGCTGGAGATAGAAACCCAAAAGGGAAGAACATGCTCAGCACTTCTCAAGCTGAAAGAACTGAAGAAAAAATTCAAGCCTCGAGTTGCAATATTGGAGAATTCTATGGGGAAAATTAAATGATGCAGGAAGCATCAAAAGATGGAAGGAATACAGAATCACTATACCAAAAAGAATTGGTTGATGTTCAACCATTTCAGGAGGTAGCATATGATCAGGAACTGATGGTACTGAAGGAAGAAGTCCAAGAGGCACTGAAGGCATCCAGAAATTAACAGAATATCAATTGAGATGTTTCAGCAAACGGATGCAGCGCTGGAAGTGCTAACTCATCTATGCCAAGAAATTTGGAACACAGCTACCTGGCCAACCTACTGGAAGAGATCCATATGTATTCTTATTCCCAAGAAAGTTGATCCAACTGAATGTGGAACTCTCATTAATATCACATGCGGGTAAAATTTGGCAGGGAACTGCCAGAAATTCAAGCCAGTTTCAGAAGAGGATGTGGAACCAGGGATATCATTGCTGATATCAGATGGATTCTGGCTGAAAGCAGAGAATACCAGAAAGATGTTTACCTGTGTTTTATTGACTGTGCAAAGACATTCAACTGTGTGGATTATAACAAATTATGGATAATATTGTGAAGAATGGGAATTCAAGAACGCTTAATTGTGCTCATGAGGAACCTGTACATAGATAAAGAGGCAGTTGTTCGAACAGAAGAAGGGGATACTGCATGGTTTAAAGTCAGGAAAGGTGTGCATCAGGGTTGTATCCTTTCCCTGTAGCTATTCAATAGAGAAACAAATAATCTGAGAAGGTGGACTGTATGAAGAAGAACGGGGCATCAAGATTAGAGGAAGACTCATTTACAACATGCGATATGCAGATGACACAAACTTGCTTGCTGAAAGTGAAGAGGACTTGAACTACTTACTGATGAAGATCAAAGACCACTGTCTTCAGTATGGATTACACCTCAACATAAAACAAAAATCCTCACAACTGGACCAATAAGCAACATCATGATAAACACAGAAAAGACTGAAGTTGTCAAGGATTTCATTGTACTTGGATTCACTATCAACTCTCATGAAAGCAGCAGTTAGGAAATCAAAAGACCCATTGCATTGGGCAAATCTGCTGCAAAATATTCCTTTAAAGTGTTGAAAAGCAAGGATGTCACCTTGAAGACTAAGGACCACCTGACCCAAGCCATGGTGTTTTCAATCGCCTCATATGCATGTGAAAGCTGGATGATGACTAAGAAAGACCGAAGAAGAATTGACGCCTTTGAATTGTGGTGTCGGAGAAGAGTATTGAATATATCCTAGACTGCCAAAAGAATGAACAAATCTGTGTTGGAAGAGGTACGATGAGAATTTTCCTTAGAAGCAAGGATGGTGAGACTATGTCTCACATACTTTGGACATGTTATCAGGAGGGATACCTCCCTGGAGAAGGGCATTATGCTTGGTAGAGGGTCAGTGAAAAAGAGGAAGACCCTCAACGAGATGGATTGACAAAGTGGCTGCAGCAATGGACTTAAGCGTAACAATGGTTGTGAGGATGGCGCAGGACCGGGCAGTGTTTCGTTCTGTTGTATATAGGGTCGCTATTCACTCGATGGCACCTAACAACAACAACAGCAACAGTTTCAGAATACAAAATGGCACGTGCGCAGGTGCAGAGAGTTTTAGAGATGAATAAGCATTTTCTAAGGCCCTGGTTCGATTTCCTACGCAGGAGGAACTTTTAGTCATTTTTGTTCATTAGCATGTCAGCTCTCCACCTAGAGTGGAGTATTTACCATGCATGAAGCAGTTAATGAGCTAAAGGTCATCGGGAATGCCAGGATGGAGGGCAGGATCTGTTGCAGCTGATTCCAGCTAGCCAGTGGCTGTTTCTCTTTAAGGAGGTTCTGAGGTGGAAAAGAAAGAACTCTAGGAAATGGGCTGGGTGAGGGGGCTGTCTTGAGGCTAAGAAAAATGGCTCTATGGCTCTAGCCCTGTCTTAGAGAGACATAGGTTCTAGAACAAGTTTGGCCATAAACTTGCTAGGTGACATGGAACAAAAAGTATTGCCTATCTGGAAGCCCTGGTAGTTCAGTGGTTAAGAGCTCAGGCTGCTAAGCAAAGGTTGGCAGTTCACATCCACCAGCCCCTCCTTGGAAACCCTATGGGCAGTTCTACTCTGTCCTAAAGAATCGACTCGATGGCAGCGGGTTGTCTGGGCCTCAGTTTTGTCTGTCATATGGCCTGGCTGATTTGGAAGACCTTTGAAGAAGCATCCAGTTCTGTCATTCTAAATACTTATTGGACACATAGGACATTCCTTTGAAACTATTTGCTACTGACTCCTTACTTAGTGTGGAAATATAAGAATATTGTTGAAATCACTTTTGTGTTTTCATATTTGGTAAAACAACACATCTCTACTCATTCATACATTAACAATGAGAGTGTTAAAAAGTATCAGGCCAGAGACAGACCTTTATGACCTTTATTTTTCTAAGCTTAGCATTAAATTACTGAATCTATCTTTTTATACTTAACAATTAACATTATCTCAATAGCATTTATTCATTATTAAACTGTCGGATCAAATGAAAATGTTTTCATTGTGCAGTAGAAAGAAGAGCTTGGGGTTAGCGGATCAGGGACTGAAAATTTAAATTACTTCCGAAAAATACTGCCTTTTCCTAGCCCAGAGCCACCCATCGTATGTAGGGCCTTCTACCTTGGAAGAGCTGGAGAAGTGGGGTATTAACCCTAAATGGAGATACAGTAGCCTAGGCTTTCTCTAAACAATGAGGAGGTAATGTTACTGTCCAAAGGTTAAGGTACTGTCTGCAAGAAGTCCCTGTTAAAATGCAAACTGTTCCTGAGAAGAGTAATTATTTAACCAGCATTACCCATATAACACATTAAAACATCTTTCCTCAGATCATACCTGGGGGTGAAAATGGGGTTACCCTTAAACTACAAAAAACAGTTTTTCTCTGCTACACCTATGTAAAATACTGGATACTTGTGAGGTTAAATTCTTCCTATCCTTTTGACTTGAGGATTTTTTTCCTATTGTCAACATCCAGTTTTACTGGATTTCTTATTCTTTAATTATGTTCCCCATGTGACCACTTCTACAGTTTCCTTAAGCTCGCTGAAATTTGCTCTTGAAATTTGTTTTTCCGTTTTACTGATTTCTTTACTTCTCAGTGGTTAGTAAATGTTTTATTGATGCTTGCAATTACAATGACATAATGCTAGCACATACAGCAGGATAATTTGTTTTGGTTGTTTTCCCAGACCTTCTGTACTCTTGTGATTTTTTCTTAATAATTAAAAATTTTAAAAAGTTTCCACCTTACTCAGTATTAACATAAACCAAGCAAAGTGGTTTGTTGAAGAATAATACTGTTATGTAAAAGATTTGCCTTTTCCCAATGATTTTTAAAAAATATCGAACCACTTTATTGAGATATAATTCATATACAATATAATGCATCCACTTAAAGTGTGAAATTCAGTTGCTTTTAGTATATTCACAGAGTTGTACAACCATCACTTCAATCAATTTTAGAAACTTTTCATCAAATTACAAACTTACCTGAGGCATAGCTGAGAATGTATTATAAAGAGTAGAAAGCAGACAGTTTTGCCAATGGAGGATATCCAGTGTTGTAACTCTAGAGCTCAAATAAAAAAAGTAAAAGCAGGAGGTGAATTAAAATTTGCACAATAGAAAATTCTCACCATTATCTAATGATTCTCTTGTTAATTATGCAATTAGATGGCAAGAGACTATACCACTGTCTTAGGCTGGGTTCTCCAGAGGAAAGCACATACAGAGAGAGAGAAAGAGAGAGATTTATATCAGGGAAATGGCTCACACAGTTTTTGAGACTGTAACATCCTAAGTCTGTGGGGAAGGAAAGAGACTTCTCCTGATTCATGTAGCTGCAGGGGCTGGCGAACCCAAGATCAGCAGGCCAGAGAGCAGGGCTGTTGCAGGCTGTGAACATGGACGAATTGCAAGATTGGCAGGCAAGACCACAGGTAAGTTGCTAGCTCAAGTCCCAAGTACCAGAGGTCAGACGAACAGGAGCCAGCTGCAGGATCTAGAACAAACAAAAGCCCCTGCTAGGAGAGCAGGAAGCACTGGGTGGCGGAGGGTGGAGAGATGAAGGCTGAGTGGGTGGTGAGCCGCCTCAGGCCCCACCCCTGCTGGCACCACTCACAGCAGATCCCATCATGTGGGTGATCACGTATCATATCTCAACAGGGAAGTGATCACATTATACAACTGCCAAAACACTGAAAATCATGGCCCAGCCAAGTTGACACACAGTCTTACCATCACAACAACCATACAGTCTGTAAGGACAATGAGAGAGAAACTTTGCTGAATTTCAGGACTACGAAAAGGGCATCTCAGTAGTTTCCCTATTTAAAGTGCTAGCCTATCTTTTCTTCTTTGAACAATCACAGTGGGCTGTTTCAAAGAACCCAAAGTAATCTTGTTTCTCAGGCCAGTGACACTCAAATGGCAAATATTAAAGATGGCACTGAGGATGAATATATTTTAATAGCATTAAATCTCAATGAAAAATATATTGAGATAGGTAACTCAGAAAGCATTCATCAGACCTTTGGCTAGTTTTATTTACTTTTTACACATCAATTATTAATACTTATAATGACAAAGTCTAACCATCCTCGCTTCTATGGAGCATTCTGGCTGTACTTCTTCCAAGACAGATTTGTTCATTCTTCTGACGGTCCATGGTATATTCAGTATTCTTCGCCAACTCCATAATCAAAGGAGTCAATTCTTTGATCTTCCTTATTCATTGTCCAGCTTTCACATGGATATGAAGCTATTGAAAATATCATGACTTGGATCAGGAGCACCTTAGTCTTCAAGGTGACATCTTTGCTATTTAGCTCTTTAAAGAAGTCTTTTGCAGCAGATTTGCCCAATGCAATAGTCGTTTGGTTTCTTGACTGCTGCTTCTATGGGTGTTGATTGTGGAGCCAAGTAAAATGAAATCCTTGACAACCTCAATCTTTTCTCCATTTGTCATGACATTGTTTATTGGTGCAGTTGTGAGGATTTTTGTTTTCTTTATGTTGGGGTGTAATCCATACTGAAGGTTGTGGTCTTTGATCTTCATCAGTAAGTGCTTCAAGTCCTCTTCACTTTCAGCAAGCAACGCTGTGTCATCTGCATACAGCAGATGCTGAGTTCTTCTTCATATAGTCTAGCTTCTGGGATTATTTGCTCAGATTGAATACATATGGTGAAAGGATACAACCCTGATGCACACCTTTCCTGACTTTAAACCAGGTAGTATCCCCTTGTTCTGTTTGAACAACTGCCTCCTGGTATGTATACAGATTGCTCATGAGCACAATTAAGTGCTCTGGAATTCCCATTCTTTGCAATGCTTTCCACAATTTGTTATGATCCACACAGTCAAATGCCTGTTTTATTAACACAGGTAAATGTCTTTCTGGTTTTCTCTGCTTTCAGTCAAGATCCATCTGACATCAGCAGTGATATCCCTCGTTCCACATCCTCTGCTGAATCCAGCTTGACTTTCTGGCAGTTCCCTGTTGATGTACTGCTGCAACTGTTTTTTAATTATCTTCAGTAATATTTTACTTGTGTGTGATATTAATGATCTTATTTGATAATTTCCACATTCTTTTGGATCACCTTTCTTTGGAATGGGCTTCAAGGTATCAGCTTCTGTAACAAATAGACCTCAAAATTTTAGAAGCTTAATACAAAATAAATTTTTTTTCTCTCTCATGTAACAATATGATGTGGGTGTCCCTGGATGACAGGTATCTTTCCACATATGGAGATTCAGGGACTCATCTGTTTTAATTTTAGGGGTCTACCATATTCCAGAGCCATGCTGTCCAATATGGGGCTACATGTTGCTATTGAGCATTTGAAATGTGGCTAGTCTGAAATGAGAAGGGTATAAGTGTCTCTGGATGGCACAAACGGTTAAGTGCTGGGCTACTAACTGAAAGGTTGATGGTTTGAACCCACCCAGAAGCACCTCGGAAGAAACGCCTGGTGAACTGCTTCTGAAAGGTCACAGCCACGCAAATCGTATGGAGCACAGCTTTACTCTGTAACACATGGGGTCGCCATGAGTTGGAATTTACAACAACTGGTTGTAAGTGTAAAGTATGCACTGGATTTTGAAAAAAAAAAAAAAAAGACTATAAGGTATCCAATTAATGTTTTTATATTGATTACATGTTGAAATGATATTTCGGAAATACTGGGTTCACAAAAAAGTACTACTAAAATGAATTTCCCATTTTTCTTTTTACTATGATTAGTGTGAATACTAGAACAGTTAAAATGACATATGTGGCTTATCTTTCAGTTGGACAGCACTGTTGTAAACTCTTGGAGTCCTCTGCTTCAGCTGGTAGAAGGGAAGAGAGACAGTGGAGAAGACAACAGATTCATAAAAACTGTAGCTTAGAGGTAAGACAAAGCACTTCAGCCATTCTCACCATTGGTGAGAATTAGTTACATGGCTATGACTGCATGCAAGAGGGGCTGGGAAATGTAGTCCTGGCTCAGAAGTCTTAGCAACAGCTCTATACCACGGATGGGGAGCAGGACTTCTTATGGACAGTTCGCCCTCTCTGCCACAGGGCTTTGCTCAAACATCACCTTCTTGTTGAAGTCGTCTCTGACCACTGGCAACCACCCCAAGCCCTCATCCCTGCATTTTCTGTATACCTTCCGTGCTTTATTTTTCTCCAAAACACTTACCACCATCTGGCATATTACATGTTTTGTTTATTTGTTCATTTTCTGTTTTTCTCACTCTATGTAAACTCCTTGAGGGCTTTAACTTTTATCTGTATATGGAGGGCTTTAACTTTTATCTGTATATGGAGGGTTGTGTCCCCAGTGTGCTAGCATGTAGTGGGCACTCAACAAACGTACACTGACTGAATTAATGACTGAGCCTTATTGACCTGCTTTGTTGTTGTTGCCTGTGGGGTGCCATCAAGTCAATTCTGACTCATAGTGACCCTGTGTGACAGAGTAGCACTGTCCCATAGGGCTTTATTGACTGTAATCTTTTCTTTTTTGTACTTTAGATGAAGGTTTCCAGAGAAAACTACCTTCTCATTAAACAATTAATACATATATTTTGTGACATTGGTTGCCAATCCCATGACATGTCAACACTCTTCCCTTCTCAATCTTAGGTTCCCTGTTTCCAGCTTTCCTGTCCCCTCCTGCCTTCTTGTCCTTGCCCCTGGGTTGGTGTACCCATTTGGTCTCATTTTCTTTTATGGGCCTGTCTAATCTTTGGCTAAAGGGTGAATTGCAGGAGTGACTTCATTACTGAGCTGAAAAGGTGTCCAGGGGCCATACTCTTGGGGTTTCTCCAGTCTCTGTCAGACCAGTAAGCCTGGTCTTTTTTTTTTTTGAGTTAGAATTTTCTTCTGCGTTTTTGTCTAGCTCTGTCCGGGACTCTCTATTGTGATCCCTGTCAAAGCAGTTGGTGGTGGTATCTAGGCACCATCTAGTTGTGCTGGACTCAGTCTGGTGGAGGCTGTGTACTTGTGGTCCATTAGTACTTTGGGCTAATGTTTCCCTCGTGTCTTTGGTTTTCTTCATTCTCCCTTGCTCCAGATGGGGTGAGCAGTGGAGTATCTTAGATGGCTGCTTACAAGCTTTTAAGACCCCAGACACTACTCACCAAAGTAGAATGTGGAACATTTTCTTCATAAACTGTTATGTCAACTAAGCTAGATGTTCCCAGAGACCATGGTCTCCACTATGGCTATAATCTTTATGGGAGCAGATCACCAGGTCTTTCTCCCGTAGAGTCACTAGGTGGATTTGAACCACCAGCCTTTTGGTTAGTAGCAGAATGCTTAACTGTTGGGCCACCAGGGCTCCATTGGCCTGCTAGGCCACAAGTAAAGCACTGGGGAAGGAAACTGAGATATTTGAGAAGTTTAGAAGCTCATTTGTATATTCAAGATAAATGATGTATCATAGTGTATCGGCATGTAGGTATGAGTAAACCAGAATTAACACCTGATGGCAGTGTCAGCTTATATCACAGACTTTAAACTGCTGTTCCCTGAGTTGAGTTTTGCCACTCATATTTTGTTTGGTTTACACAGAACTGAAAGTTATTTTATTTTTGAAAATTTGTATTCTTTTTCTATTTATTTTGTATTAGTTGCAAACTTTAAACAATCTACATAAAAGTCAAGATTTCATTTTTTTTTCTTTTACTCGTTTGTAAATTATAACCTAACGACAGTGGTTATCATTTAATTGTAATCTACATTAAAGTCAAGATTTCATTTTTTTTTCTTTTACTGGTTTGTAAATTATAACCTAACAACAGTGGTTATCATTTAATTGTATTATATTGGCATACCTGTAATAATAATTATGAAAATGATTATAATACTTGGTGTTACAAAGAAGACAGAACCTAATTCTGGACAATAACCCATGTAAGCTGGGAGAGAGGATATCAAACTTAAGTTCTAAAGTCCTCTTATTGTTTTGAAGGGGGTTAAAATATTAACTTTAGACTTCGATAAGTTATTGCATATACAAGTCATTAGTCAATGCTTAGCCTGGACCTCCCTACATTACAGTGGCTGGATTATAAGAGGGATAAAGTGGAAGCCGTCGGTCTTCTTAAGGGCTAGGCCCAGAACTGACCCAGCATCGCTTCTGCCACATTCTGTTGGTCAAAGCAAGTCACAGGGCCAGCCTGGATTCAAGAAGATGGGATTCTCTTGATGGGAGGAGTTGCAAAGAATTTTCGCCATCTTCAGTGCACCACACATACATTTCTTTGTGTTTTGGAAATCACCTATCAACAACCTAAAGAAGGATGTGGCTAGTGTTTTGGGTATGTTTTGAATCTATGGCAATAGCTTGCTACATCTTTTTGTCCAACCTTTGCTTTGTTACTCCAGCCTCTTCCCTAGGTTCTAAAGAAACAGGATGTTTCTCAAGACATGCCCCTCTGCTTACCTTCTGCCCATCAAAATCTCTCTCATCTTACAATGTCCATCTCAACTGCAACTTTCTCCATGGAAACTCTATGACATTTTTGTTTTCTATCTGCCATACCCACATCTTCTGATGGCAACACATTAGCTCCTTCCGGCTCTCACAGCATTCTTCTTGTCATTCTGTCTTGTGTTTTATTTAGTTATTCTGAGAAAAACCTTGGCCTTATCCGTGATTTCTTACTCCCTGCATCTAGCTTGTGTGTCCTAGGGAAGTGTTCTTTTCAGACACGCGTCCTATTTAGGTGTCTTACTTTCATAAAAGAATGTCAACTCTGCATTTTGACTGACCAATAAAACATACGAGATTGAGCGTGGTAGAATAGTTTGTACTCCAAGTTCTTGTCAAAAGTTATAACCTCGAAATCTCTGTTGCCCAGTGCCTGTGAAAAGCTCAATTGTGAAGAATTATACAGAGAATTGCCTGAAGGATATACAGTCCATCCCTTCTGTAGACACATTCAGTTTCAGGTTTGGATTAATCCAAACTGAGAGAGAGCTACAACTGGAAATACTTTTGTTTTAGCCCCACAGAAAATTGTTTTTACAAAATTGTCCTCAGCATTATGCCATTGGCTTTCATTTTTATGGATATTATGAAAAAGTCTTCAACTTTTTGCTAATAAATTTGAAAATCTAGATGAATGAATTTCTAAAAAGATATAAATTATCAAAATTCACTCTAGCAAAGTTAGGAAAGCCTGTACAGACCAATGACAATGGAGGGAATTAAAAAGGTTGCCAAAGATTTATTCCCTTCTACTGTGTTTATTTGTCCAGCAATTCTTGTGTCTTTCCCTATCTCTCTCTTTTTCTTACATTATTAGCACCATTCTTTCCTTTGGAGGTGGGTTCCATACCCCAATCATATGATTCTAGGATAGTGGAAAATTGCAGCACCCTGATCCCTAGCTACAGGAGTAAACCCACAACATAGGATCATGTTAGGATATTTCCCTGTCTCTACTGATTGATCAAAGGGTGGACATGTGACCCAAACAGTTCATCAGAGTCCTTTCCTATTATTACGGAAAATTATTATTATTATGGGAAAAGTCCTCTTATTCTAGGTTGCTAAATGGGGATGATGGTGAAAGTTTAGAGTCAGGTGTGGTCACAGCTGTCTCCTCCCACATAAATTTAGCTCATCTGCCATGGGAAAAAGAATGAGACCTACTTGCAGAGAGAGGGAGAAGGAGAGAGAGAGAGAGAGAAATGGAAGGGAAGGGAGGGGAAGTAAAAGGAAGGGAAGGGAAGACAGAGAAGAACAGGGTGGCAGAAGCGGGGCACAGAGACAGAAACTATCTGACTAATGAAGAGATGGAGACCGAGACAGGCAGACACATACAGACATAGAACTCAGACACAGGCAGAGAGAGAGAAGAAGATAAAGAAAAGACAAAGATTCCAACATTGCTTAAGTCCATGGTGCAACTCCTAACCTTCCCACACGTGTGGCAGTAAATTTCTTTATTTATTTATTTTTGGTAAAGCTAGTTTAAGTATCTTTTACTTGCAAGTGAAATGCTTTTGACCAAAATGGTTTTATAGGTGAGCTTACTAAGGAACAGATAATTCCTTTGCTACTTTTACTATTCTAAAGCATAGAAAAGAAACCCAGAAATTTTCCTCACTCATTTTATAAGGCTATACATACTGAAAAACCATAGCACAGAAAAGGAAACAACAAATATGAGTGAATACATATGCATATATGCTAAGTGCAACCCAGAAGACATCTGGGTCCCTGGCCCCACGTGTGACTCCATTTGGCCCTACATCATTCAGTGCAGAACTCACCCCCTTCCCTGGTTTACACAAAAAACCTAATCCGTGTCTTTGTGGTACCTTCTGCCCATCAAAATCCCTCTCATCTTCCAATGCCCATGTCAACTGCCACTTTCTCCGTGAAACCTGTATGACATTTTTCTTTTCCATCTGCCGTGCACACACCCTCTGATGACAACACATTAGCTCCTTCCAGCTCTCATAGCATTCTGCTTGTCATTCTGTTTTGTGTTTTGTTTAGTTGTTCTGAGAAAAACCTTGGCCTTATCCACAAATACTTACCCCCTGCACCTACCTTTGTGTGTCCTAGGGAGGTGTTCTTTTCAAACGTGTCCTATTTAGGTGTCTTACTTTCATAAAAGAGTGTCAGCTCTTCATTTTGACTGACATTGTGTCTCTCAGGATAGACAAGATTTTGCTGTGGTAACAAATTGCCCCAGAATTCTCAGTGTTTTAAAACAATGAAAGCTTATTTCTTGCTTACTCTGTTGAGGGTAAGCTGGGGATTTCCTCTCTCAGGGATATAGGTTTTCAGAGTCTCAACTACCTGGAACATTAGATGCAACTGCTGTAAGAGAAAGGAAACATGGAGAATCATACTCAGAGGCTTAAAGAATCATGATAAAGATGAAATATTTTTACTCACATGTCGTTGGCCAAGGCAAGCCACATGGCTGTGTCTAATGGTTAAAGTTTGATTAAGAGCAATCCTATCCTAGCTCTGGAAGTAGAAAGAACTGAAATATTTGCAAACAGCCCTAGTGGTTACTAGATTCATCCTTGCTGGTCACCAATTATTTGCTTCATTTCCTCATACTTTCAAAATAAAGTTGTTTCCTCTTCAAGGGAGACTACTCAAAAGTTCCATAGTGTAAGAGGGCCAAACTCACAGTCCAGAATCTCTGGGTGGTGTGTGGTGGTCTCTTCAAGAAAGAAGTGATACCTAATAATATGTATCAGGCCTGGATGTGGCTTTTTTTTTAATCTGGAGACTTATGAACTGAAATGTTATCTGCTCCTCACACACCCAATACACACAGGCTGGATAACTGCAATAAACACTTTCAGCTGGAAAGGAGAAGAACCCCCTTTTCTGGAGATGGAGACGATTCCTTGATCAAGTCCTGATTTGGCTGCTTTGACTATTATTCTTCATGTTCCCTAGCTTCTTCCTCTAAGAGATTCTTCCTTTTCCATTATTCTTTTTGGTCATATCTGAAGTGGGTATTGGGGAATATGTCCTTTATTGGGGCAGACAGCTTTCTTAGCCTATTTACTATCCACAGAAGATTGGGGCCCAAGGGTTATCTTAAGTCTAAAACAGTTACTATCATTTTTAGTCCAGGTTGGTGTTTCTTTTGCTGTACAAATCTCAAAGACCTTAATGGCTTCTTTCCATTTATTTCTAATCACCTCCATGTGCCGATAGTGTGCCCATAATTCTTTTCTGGACATAATTTTCTAATACTTGCTGTATACCTTTGTTTTCTTAACCCTGTGCAAAATAATTTCTCACTGCATAATGTGGGATTTTTGTCTTTTCATGCTCTAATGTTTTCTTCACTACCCACCTCTCACTTCTTAATCCAATGCCACATATTTTGGATTTTGTTTTTGATACAGCAGCACCTGACTGCAAGTCATCAATTTCCATATCAGTTAGGATAGACTGAATTATGCTGTGGTAACAAACAACCTCAAAATTTTAGTGGCCTAAGACAACAAAGATAGGAGCCCTTGTGGCACAATGGCTAAGTGCTTGGCTGCTAACCTAAAGGCCAGAAGTTTGAACCTGCCAGCGGCTCCATGGAAGGAAAGACCTGACCATCTACTCCCATAAAGTTTACAGCCTAGGAAACCCTACAGGACAGTTCTACTCTGTTTTGTAGGGTCGCTATGAGTGGAATCAACTTGACGGCACACAACAACACCACGATGGTTTATTCCCACTTGTGCTATGTCTATCGTAGTTTGCCTGTGGACTCTGCTGGATCTGCTCTTCAGTTAGGAACACAGGCTGTCAGAGATTCCACTCTCTGGAATGTGGCCAGTAGTCATTAATGGGAAAGGGAATGTGGAAAACCATACACAGGAACTTAAAACTTCTGCTTAGAAATGACCCATATCTCTTTCACTCACATTTATTGGTCAGTACAAGTTACATCTAATTTTAAAGGGTTGAGGAAATGAAATTCTCCCATGTATCTGGAAGAAGAGAGAAATGGAATACCTGTAACTGCATCCGAAGGTTACCTCACATACACATACCGACAAAATAATGACCTTTGTGGACTTTACTGAAAATTTGTAGAGCTGAAAGGAGGAGGAATTATATCACGTGGTATACAGAATTTTGCTAGAAAAATAATCATCTGACATTTCTGTCTTGTCACTTTTCTATGGTGTCACTAATGCTTCATTTTTCTCTTCTTCCCTCATGTAGCACGCAGCCCTCCTGGCTCCAGTTTGCCCCTCACACTTTTTCCTTTTGGGGCTTAAAATTTCATTCCCCTTTGTTATGAAGAGGAAATGCCATTGTCCTTGTTATTCAAACATCCCTTTGAGGTCTCATATACCACCCTAAGAGATATATCAAACATTTCTTCTGGACAAATAAGTGCTTTCTCTAATAAGAATTCTGGTGAATGCAATTTTCTTCATCTTTTACATTAATAATATATTAGCAAATCCAATCTAGCGTTTCCAAGTAGGCTTTGTTCTAAAAAGGTAAAGATATTCAGCATTAAAAATATCTATTATTGCAATATCTTATATTACTAAAGAAAATACCTATAAGACCATCTGAGTCTGCTTTGTCTAATATGGTTGAAACTAGCCACATGTGGCTATTTAAATTTTTTATATTTTATTTTTTAAAGCAAAAAGAAAGGTTTTATTCGGCATAAATTCAAGGAGGCAAAAGTAGGAAATGGAAAAGCCTGCTGCTAGAGCCATGTCTGTCTGAGTCCAAGGAACGTTACAGAGTCATCAGTATGTATTAACATTATAAATGGAGAAAACCATTGAAAGCTTCACCTTTTCACAGACTGGCTAGAAACTGCTAAATCACTGTGATTCTACATTTTGAGTTGTCTTTCTTAATAATCTTTGGTACAGGTTTCAGTAACAACAGTCAGGAGGGTCTTCATTGGTCCAACAAATTTTCTATTCACTAAATGCTAATAGAAAAAGATAAAAGTGGAAAGTATGTGGGTCATTTGTTCTCTGTGTAGGATTTGTTTATGTGAAAGAGTCCCTAAAAAATGTTTTCTAAGATTGTACTAGCTATTGTCTTTATACTTCAGGGCCCAGTTGATGTATCCTTGTGAGTCCTTGTGAGTCCTTGTGAGTCCAGCTCCAGCTGGGTCACATTCTCTATGTTCAAGGACAGGGAATAACAGCTCCAATATTATCTCCTAAATCATTCCCTCCTTTTGATCAGAGATTGAAGATAACACATCAGTGGTTAATACCTGTACCTAGTCGTGCTCCTAGATGATGACCATAGCAGGCTTTTTAAACTCAGGGTACTGGTTTTCCATCAGATACCATCTGGTTCTTCACCAGAGGCCTTCTTTTGCCTTTTAAGTATGTAAGACAATAGAAGATAAGTTTTATCACGCCTAATACTATCAGGATGCAGACTAAGAATATTATTATTCTTTGCAGTAGTGATCTAGGCCGTGTACTTATTCCTGATTGTAACCAAGAAAATTTATCTGGTGTTTGTAACGGTGTTACAGTGTGTAACCGGGTAGCTTGCTATCTAATTCTACGTATACCCTGTTCTACTTCTCCTGTGTTATTTATCCAAATGCAGCAAGAGGTGTTTGCTACAGCACAGACTACATTTTCTTGGACTAATAAAAATCTAAGGCTATTCTGTTATCTCGTGTCACCTTGGCTAATGAGGTCAGAGATCGCTGTTATGTTTCCATCCTGTTAGAAGCTTCTTCCGCTCTTTGCCCCATAGTGATTAATAAATTTCTTAAAGATTTCTCCAATTCAACTATCCCATAAATAGGAATAAAATCTACCAGCCCCACCCTGAGTGTTGGACCAATGGGTTTTCTTCTGACTCTTAAAGTGTAACAATTTAACACTACATTTCCCAATATTTACTAGCATCATTACTATAACTATCTAAGGATAATTCTAAAATTCCCAAAGTGCATTGCCCATGCATTCACGAGGAATCTAAACAATAGATTGTCCACATAAATTCACTGTCCATTGGAAAGAGATCATCTAAAGTAGTATAGTTGGATCCACCACACAAAAACATAAAGCGTACACAAAGTTTGTCTAGAGAAAAGAGAAGGTATAGAAGAACTTACAGGTGACAACCAAGTTTCCATTAGAGAATTCATGATTAGCAAGATAATACAGGCTGGACCTCTCCTGTTGGAGGTCTTTAATCCATCTATTTAACATACTAAGTATTCTTCCCAAGGACAAGCTGCCCCTCCTTGATTTACCTATTAACAGTCGTGGGTCACTTTCTCAGAAGCAGAAGTGGAGTCTAAGAAAAAATGGAGTCTGAGCCATGAGGATGATCTCTTCGGAGACTCTGGTTTCTTTAAGATACATAATTTTCTGCATAGCAAGGGGGTGACAGTTTGATTAAAAACATTAGACAGATATTTCTGTCTTGAAGACTAATTAAATTAATTACCAATTTACCTTAAACATAACTCCCAGTCTCATCTTTGGAGTCGGTTCCCAAAACAGGCTGAATTCTTCAAAAAAAAGCACAACGCCCAGAGCAAAACAGTCTTACTAGCTTGTCTGGACATTTGTTTGACTCAAAAGTGGCTTCAGAAACCAGTTTTTTGTCTCCAAGTTCGAGGTTCAAAAGGACACCAAAAGGCAATAGCCTATGTGGGTTACCCTAACCTCCATGAAAGCCAGAAACCTGAATTTCAGGAGAATCACAACTGTTT
Organism: Dugong dugon; assembly: GCA_030035585.1. Taxonomy (NCBI): domain Eukaryota; kingdom Metazoa; phylum Chordata; class Mammalia; order Sirenia; family Dugongidae; genus Dugong; species Dugong dugon. The sequence goes on from CM057465.1 coordinate 34,073,470, forward strand.
CATCACTGCCTCCTTTGGATCATGATCTTGGTATAGAATCTTTGATCAAAAATGTTCAACAATGGTAGTTGGGCTCCAACTGGTTTTTAAGATCCCAGGCACCATACAACAAACTAGGAGGTAGGACAGAAACACTAACAATAGTATTAGGCCAATTGTCTGAAATAACCAATGAAGCCATGACCCTAAGGTTTTTGAACCCAGGAAGTAAATCTTTTGAGGTATTTATACATGAGCAGCATCAGCCATTCCTTTTCATGTGCAGCAGCAGCAACTATATTCTGCAAAACCTCAGATTGCCTGTTAATATAAGTATAGCAACATTTATCTATTAAGGCACAAACGGTTCCTTGGGAAACTAATAGGAAATCTATACTATTCTATTTTATAAAATCATAGCTCAAACTTCAGACATTTATCTGGTTATGATAGTTACAACTTTGCTAAGCTTACCAACAGGAACTTCTAATTCAAGAGTTACAATATCTAAACCTATTTGTTAGATAATTTAGGAGAGAAGAGGGAAATGATTTCTTATATCCAAAAAGTAGGACCATAAAACATCAGCAATATTCCCACATGAAACCCATAGTAATCCTTTAGTTTACTCAGTCTTATGTAGTTAATTTCTGTTCCACGTGATTCTGGATCAGCTGCAGTCTGTGAACCTGTCAGCTTCTACATAGTCCATCTTTTTGTTGAGATATTGTGGGCAAATGTTTTCAGCAAATCAGCAGAGTAAGAACTTATATGAATAGTAATTAAAAAACTTCATAGGTAAACGATGTGAATTCCCCAGCAAAACCATTGGCTTTAATGATGCTTGTCGATGTGGGGCGTCTAAATTTAAATTTTAATTAATCGAAGTTAAATTACTAAAAAGAACTTGTTCTTCATTCCTGCTAGTCACATTTCAAGTGCTCAATAGCCACATATGGCTAGTGGCTACAGTCTCAGTGCAGTTATGAACATTTCTGTCACTGGAGAAAGTTCTGCCTTATAAGGCTGACCTAAATAAATACTGATTTGGTAAAAGTGATAGTCGTTCCTGGTTAAAATGTTTGAATAAATTAGAACTAGGAAGGAAACTTTTTTAAGTTGAGAAGTAGTGTATATAAAAAGCCTGTGGTAAATATCTTACTAGGTGCTGAAACACAAGTGGTATTTCCATTATATTCAGGAGAAAGGGTGACGATCACTATCACAATTGTGTCCATTAGGATTAGGTTTGGTTCTGATTGAAGAACAAGTTTATTTCTCTTTCTTATTCAAGAAGACTGGCAGAAGGCAGTCAGGGTTGATAAAGTGGCTCCACTCCATGGTCTCTTCATGGACCCAGGTTCATTCTATCACTCCTAGGTGACGGTCATCATTCTCCTATTTCAAGATAACAACTGCAATTCCAGATATAATATCTGTGTTTAGGCTGAAAGATGGAGAAAAGAACTATGGACAAGGAAGAAAGGAAGCCAGTGTGGCATCTGCTGTTTTTTTAAGAATGCTTGTAGAAGTTACCACATGATGCTTCTGATGACATTGGCCAATACTTGGTCACGTGGCCACACTTGGCTGCAAGGAATGCTGGAAAATGTAGTCTTTATTCTGGGAAGCCATGTGCTCATCTAAAAACTAGGGTTTTCCATGAACGAAGAGGAGAGTGGGTACTGGGTGACAACTAATACTTTCTTGTTTACCACCTTATTTAATATTGTGCTGGAGGTTTTAATCAAAGCAATTAAATGTGAAAACAAAAAGTACAAATATTGAAAGGAAACAGACACAATTATTTTTTTCTTCATAATGCAGAATTAAATGCCTAAAAATCCAATTGATTCAACTGAAAATAATAGAATTTAGTAAGCAGTGGGAAACAAGATACAAAAATCAAGAGCTCCTGATTGGTGTTTTATGCTGTGAGAGACAGGAAATATGATGAAAAATATGGAAATAAAAATGTAATGCCTATGAATAAATTTAGCAAGAAATGTGTGAAAAGTATATGAAGAAAAACAATAACATTTTACTGAAGTACGTAAAAAGAAGATCCAGATAAATGGAGAATCATAGAATGTTCCTTAATGGGATGATACAATGTTGTAAAGACATCATTTCTCCCCAAATCTATAAATTTAATGTAATGCTATTCAAAATATATATTTTAACTTGACAAATAAATGATGAAACTTGTCTTGAAGGTTGACTGTATGAGAATAGCAAGGAAACTGAAAAAGAGCAATGAGGGGCATGTTCCTTAGCAGATGTCAAAATATACTATAAAGCTACAATAATTAAAAGTGTGATACCAGCTCAGGGATGGCTAATTGGACAGAATAGAGTTCAGGACAGGGTATACACAGCAAATGAGCACAGTGTAGTGAGTGATAGCATACATAAATTCTGGAGTCACCCTGCCAAGGTTCAAATCATAGCTTTGCCACTCAATGCCTGTGACCTTGAGCCAGATATTAAGCCCTCTGTATTTCTAATTTCTTTTCATAAAATGGGAATAAAGTGGTCCATAGATCATAGAGTTCCCGTAAGGGCCATATGTGTAAAGTATTTAGAACAGTGTCTGGTTTGTTGTAAGCACTATGAAAGTGTTAGGTATTATTAATGCTGGAATTTAATATATGATACAAGTCTCATTAAAATCATTGTGGGAAGTATGTATTATTTAGTGCATGGCTTTGGAACAATTGGCTTACCATTTGAAAAGAAAGAAAAATTGAAGAATGGGAAGTAAGGAAGGAAGGAAAGAAATAAAGGAGAGAGAGAAAAAGAAAAAAGGAAATTAGAACTCTAGCTCATAGTCATCATAAAGTAAATGGATTAAATATTTAATTATTAAAAAGCTCCATAAAAGTATTAGAAAAATGAAAAATTAAAAAATACTCTTGGTATGTGGAAGGTCTTTTAATGTGTTATTCTCATTTTTTTTTCCATGATACCAACACAACAGACCATTAAAAAAAAAAAAAAAAAGTCAGATTTCACTGACAATTAAAAAGGAAGTTGAGATATAGTGATGGTCTGGGGATTGGTGGTTTGAAACAGTGGTTGGGCAAGTGAGAGATGGTGGAGCAGGAAAACAGTTTATTTAAATACAACCAAAATTTTCATGTCTAGTTTCTTCTGTATATTGTGCCACATATATAGTTTAGACATTTATTTTGAAATGCTGACTTTGGTAACAGAAAATGTCAATGAACATAATAGATTTTACTTTTTTAATTTTCAGGAATACTTACTTTCAGCAAGTCAGTTTTCAATGATTGCTTCTACTTTGAGCCGTATATTTGATAGATGCTTGTAGTTTTAAAAACAAGTTGATAATGATGGAGAAGACATAAACTATTGTAAGTCAGATGTATAAGATAGCAATATTAGAACAGGTTGGCTGTTCCAGATTCTAAATTGGAATACATTTTGTTGAAAGAAGGCAGCATTTAAAAAAAAAAAATCATTATTTTTATCATGCACGTTTAGTCTAATGGAAATAATGATTGCAACTCTCCATCTTTTTAGCTTTATAGAAAAATATACACTGAGAAAGTTACATAAATGTAAAAAGTTACAGTAAAAAGGGCAGAGCTTAACATTGTGTTACATATACACTATTCATTATGAGGAAGAGAGCTGTAAAATGTAAATTTCTAGAGGGCACAGTTTTTATGCAAAAAAATTTGATTGAAACAGAAAATAGCTACTGATTTTTTAACTTAGAGGCATTAAGATTTATTATGTCAGTCTGGCTGCTACCCAGATTATGCAATATTCAAAGCTCTGAGTTAAAACTCTATAAAATGTAAGTGTGATGACATACAACGAAAATGATTTTTATAGAAAAAATCTGATGACTTTGGATTTTTTCCTCCCCAAATACTTAAGAGCTTGAATCCCATGTGAAACATTAATGGATTCTGTATTTCACTTACAAATGCCCTCTGAGAATTATTAGAACATCAAAGTGACTGTAGCTGCTAGTAGGCATTTTCTTTAGCTACACAACATGAAAGAAACTAATTAAAAAAGAAGTTACAAGCAAAAACACTTAGTGTATTTGATACTCTCTGATTTATGAAAGGATACAAACAAGTCAAGTTTTTTTTTTTCTTCCTCTTTCAGGATGATTTTTAAAGCTTTTCACACTATTCATTCCCTGTGAGTTTTAAAGGGAAAGAGTTAAGCACCTAGTGTCTTGAATTAGATGTGTTGATTTGTTAATGCCTGTCTGAGAAGCATTGCTTTTTACCACACAAATTAGACAGTCACTGGTGATGTAGTCTTATTCATCCCTTCTGTCTCCCCCTTCTTATTCCAGATGTATAGAAGTTTTCACAGCATGGGTCACATTGTGGTAAACACTGTGGCAGTTGTTATTGTTTCTGTGTTGGAGAAAGTGTCCATTTCTTCAACATTTCAGACCTGCTTCCCAGGGCTTGACACCCTTAAACTGACATCCAGGTATTTATTTGGAGGGTTGTGTGTATTGTGGTCACCTCTGTTTTTTCAAAGAAATGGGCAACTAACAGGGATGAATGAATACGAGCTCTTCCTTTCTAACCAGCATCTCTAACCTTTCTCCAAACAATAAACATTATGGTGGTTAATTAAACTCCCACCTCCTCTGTGCCTCCCTTGCAAAGGTCTCACCTGGAGACTGCTTAAAGCATTGCCTACCATCCTCCAGATCCCATCCATGGTCTTCCAGGTAATACTGGCACTCATCAATATTGCCATTACCCCTGGCAAACCATTCTTCTTCCACCTTTAAGCAAAGCCTCCTTGCCTTTTAGACTCTACCTTCTGTGCATACCACCATCTAACCTCCTTCTGACTGTCATCTAATCTCACTCATTCCTCCTCATTTGTTGAGGATGTTGCCATTTGGACGATAGATAGCCTTCCAAGTTCATGCCATGATCCTGGATAACTTTACTATTTATGTGGATGATAAGTTCAACACTTTAGTCTCAAAGCTTCTTGACCTCCTCATATTCCCACTACCTACGTGGCTTCTTGCTGGACCCAATCGGCACTACCTCTGAAATCTTTAGCTCAGTCTTTGTCACTTTCAGTTACCCAAAACCTGATCCCCTGCTTATCACTCTTTTCTGTTCTTTCATCCTATCCTCTTAATTTAGTTCTTCCCCGAAGTCTTAACATGCCCATATCTCTTCTATATAAGAAAAAAAAAAAAAAAAACTCATCTCTGACCACCATAAGTCCTACTCTGACTGCTTCCTTATATCTTCTATTCCCATCTGAGTCAAGTGTCTCATAAATTGTCTTTGTTTTCTTCCTTCAGTCATTCTTCAGAAGTCAGGCAACTGGTCTGACCAGGCCAGTGAAATCGCCCTGGCCATTTCCTCTTTATATATCATTCCAATGGACACTTTTCATAGTTCAGTGTAGTTGATTTCTCCACAGCATTTGTTCCACTCTCAACTTTCCTTCGTTAGCTTCTGTGGCACCGTTCTCTCAGTATCGTCTTATGATCTCTTTCGAGTCTCCTTTGCCAGTTCCTTCTCCTGTTCCTACCCTGAAATGTAGGCAGTCTGTTTGTGATCTCTTCTTATTTTACATGCCCACCCTGGACTTCTCATTCTCTTCTGTGACTTTCATCTATAGGTTTAGGATTAATGAACTCTAAAGAGAAGATAATGAATGCATGATTATTTTTTAAACAATGCACCTTGTTCCAAGAATAATTTAATGCTACTAATACAAATACAAAAATTTCAACTATCACAAAGTGAGTATGAGACAAAAGAAGAAAGAAAAATAAGAGTAGAAACAAACTATAATAAGGAAGAGTGAGGCTAAATATAAGTCCCAAATTTGGTTCTAAGCTTTTAGAAGCCAATGAAAAAAGGGTAAAATCTGGTCAGTTACACAATCCACAATGCCTACAAGACAAAAAAGCCAATTGTTTAGAAATACAAACAGGGGCTCCATCCCACAAGCAAGAGCCCTTTCACTAATGCCTGTGAACACTGCAGCTGGCCAGTCCAAGCTCTGTGTATACACTGGTGCCCCCACCCCAAAAACCATCCCTTGACCTCCCCTCTGGCTGAATGGTGTGCGTATCAGTGGTCCACGGGAGATGCAGGGCATTCTGGGTAGAGATTCTTAGTCTTAGGTACCCAGAGCTTGGTCTGGGACGAGGGTTCAGGGAGTGGGGTGTGGTCTGTGGGTAGATTCTCCCCCTTGGCCCCAAGGACTCCTTGTCCCTGGAGAGGGTGTAGTGAGGTAAGGGCCAGAGTAGGCCAGTTAAAGTGCAGAGGTGCCAGCTGCTGGAATCTAAAGCCAGTTGTTCTTGTGTGCCATCGAGTCAATTCCAACTCATAGCGAATCTGTAGGACAGAGTAGAACTGCCCAGTAGGGTTTCCTAGGCTGTAATCTTTACAGGAGCAGATGACCAGGTCTTTTCTTCCTTGGAGCTGCTGGGTGGGTTCAAACCATCGACCTTTTCGGTTAGTAGCCAAGTGCGTAACCATTGCGCCACCAAGGCTCCTTCTAAGGCCAGTACTGGGCAACATTTCACTGGGAAAAAATCTCTATCATTGTGACTCTGCCTGTCTGCCCTCCAGGACTCCTCAGCACCTGCTCCAGGCTCCTTCCCCTCCGCTGCCTGCACCATTATCTGAATCTCTAAATCCTTCATGTCTTTCTCTTGCAGAGCACTTTGGCTTTCTGATTAGCCAAAACTTGAAGATTCATACAGGTTACTAGGTTCAGCTAAGAAAAGGTCCTGCTGGTACCAGGATATACTTACTTCCTTACAAGGCACTGGAAAGTCATGCGTATCAGCCCAGGGAAGATGGGATTCAAACCAATCACACTGCTTCTGTGGCTAGTTGGGTGATCCAAGGAGACTGCATTAATTAAATTGCAGATATAATAGCTATCTTGAAGAATTATTTTTCGGATTAGAGCTAATATTACAAAAGGTCTAACAGTGCTTAGTACAGAGAAATCACACAATAAATGGGAATTATTATCAAGTCTTCTCTGATTAAACTCTTTTCCGCTCTCATATTTTAAATTTTAAGTCAGAATAAATTTAATTATCTCCATTACCATCCTCCTTTCCTTCCCCTTACTTTTTTTTGTTTTTTAAAGTCTGCAGGAAAGGGAGTCCTGAACAAGAGATCAATAAACCAAAACCATAAAACCAAACCCATTGCCGTCGAGTTGATTCCAACTCATAGCGACCCTATAGGACAGAGTAGAATTGCCCCGGTAGGGTTTCCAAGGAGCAGCTGGCAGATTTGAACTGCCAACCTTTCAGTTAGCAGTTGAATGCTTAACCACTGTGCCACTAGGGCTCCTTAAGCGATCAATAGACCAGCTAAAAATGAGAACGGGGAGTGTGCTTGGCTTTGGCTAATGATTTTTAGTCACCTCTTTTCAATAACTGCCCACTTTATAGCCCCAGTTTTCAACAATTCCATGTTTGAATGTCCAATACAGGCTGAATCAGAAAGGTAGATTCTAGGAATCCAGCCCTGGGCCAGCTCAGATTATTTTAAGTTAATATTTGGCCTTCCAAAGGGCAGGGCAAAGCACAAATAAAACAGAGCTCAAACCACGGGCTGTCCAGATTACATATTTCACCAAACTGCCTCTGGTAATCCCAGTAGAATGAAGTGGTATAGGTTGGTTTTTGATAACTTCAGCTGATCAAACGGTATCTGAGTGCTTTCAGGAAAACAAAAGGCAGAAGTGATAAACAGTGACATACTATGGGATTGGTTCAGGAAAAAACTAATAACCCTATCAATTTCCATCATTAACATCCTGGGGAAGCTATGGAATTATTCATGGGCTTGGTCTTAATTATCTTCTAATGAAGGTTTGATTTCATTTGCTCTTTGTAATCTCTCATTCTTGTTTTTCTTTCCATATACTTCCCTTGTATTTAATTTCACAGTGTTAAAATGTTCCATGTTTAATATTCTCAGTACACCAGCTGAGCTTTTCAGAGGAAAGACTGTCTTATAAGTAATATCACTAGTTACCAGGGCACCTGGCATTACTGCTAATAGACATATTATTGTATGCTACCTCTACTCAGTGAAAGGAACAAGGAAGGGGTTCAGAGAGAAGCAATGTGGTATCCATTGCTTTAAATCTGTTCATCTACTGCTTTCCCAATTTTCTTTATTTTGTTAAAAAAGAAAACAAAACCTTTTAGGCTTTCTTCATATTTTGTTAAATTTTAAGTTTTTATATCAAAGTAATATATTTGCACTATTTAAGAGAGTCAAATAGTTCTATAAGGCTAATTATGAAGAACACCAGTCTTTACCCACCCTGCTCCCCACCTCTCACATTTCCCATTACTAAGAGGCAAACACTTTCATCTATTACTTAAGTATTTTATGTTGTTTTTCTAGATCTAGACATCTGTAAATAATTTGAAAATATTGCTACTTAATGATTTTTCAGTTTTAGGCACCATTTACTGCTTTCCCACTACAGAAGGTGAAAATTTAGCTTTCTTTCACTACCCTCCATGTCCACCCCAATCACACACATACTTCTCATCCATCTATTCTTCCATCCTTTCAATATAGTTTTGCAACATTGGAAAACTTGGTTGGATCCATATTCAGCATTTGAATAACTATGGATGTACAAATGCTGGTCACACCTGAGTGATGTAGTATACTCTGATAACTTTTCTTGCACAGCATTTTGTTTTTTCTGGAATTAACAATTATTGTCTTTGTTAATGATAATTCTTTTTATGTATTTATCACAAATTTAGCCTCAAGCTGTCCTCCAATTATCTAAATCTCCTATTAACACAGAAGATATTCTATCAATTTCAACTTTAGGGAATTCCTTTCCCAGAATTTCTAACCCACTCAAATTTAGTTAGTGGTTTTCATGACCTGCTGTGCAACCATCCTCCTAGGATCTCCCTTCACCATTATCCTGGGGTTTCCTTCATCTCTCTCTTGTGTTGGATCCTCTTTCTTCAGAACCTGTTTCTGAATCTTTCTATTCATTTATTTCACCATTTTTATGGATCACATCTTTTGGTAGTGTCTAGATAAAGAGAGGATGGGAGATTAAAAAAAAATTGAGAAAAATTTGAGACCTGGGTTTGAATCATAGTCATGTGATCTGAACTTTTTCTGAGCCTTATTTCCTCATCTCTAGGGATAAAAATCAGGAATAATTCCAGAATTTCTATTTTTAAGAGGCTTACTCTGGCAGTCTGGTTGGAAGGGCAACTTGAAGCTGAGATATATTTTTTTTTTTCCAAAAAGACATGTCAAAGAATGAGGAGTGCCTGACAATGATTGTTGGGGGTGGGTGTGTGTGTGTATTAAAGATACCCATTATTACCACCATTCACAATAACAATGTTGGTTTGTTGTGAGGATTAAATAACGTGGTCTATTCTGAAAGTATAACATAATGCCTAGCAATAAGTGTTCTATGTATTATTACTGGTAATGTTAAGTTATTATGATTGTTTTTATCAGGCATGTGAATGAAGGAGACATGACTGGGAGGAGCAAGAGTTTCTTGAAATGAGAGGGAGTGGGTCCTGATAATTCTACATTGATTCTTAACAACAGGTTTAATAAACCTCTACTACAAACCTGGAATTGAATGATTGTTGCTCTGCTTGCTGTACCAAATACCATCTCTTTAGCGCTCTGGAGAACTCCTCTTCTGTGGTTACTGTCTGTGGTTGAAAGTGTCTACTTGCTGGGTCTTTGCTCTATTACTGTGTCATGCCTACTTAAAACTGCAGTTCCAGGGAACTACCTTTATATTGTATGCAGTGCTTGGCTACCCGAAGATGCTGCTTTTGATTTGTAAATTTGTGTCCTGCCAGAAAAGTTCGGTTTAGACTCCTGGTTGGCCATATAATTTTTTTTCCCCCCTGGACTATTCTCTGCATCAAGGCTTTATTAACTGTGCAAATCTCATCATGCCTGTATGATAGGGCTGAGACAGTGCACATGTACATATAACCCTGTAGTAGACATTGTTTCTATGGCTGAGGGAGGCAGTGAAATTATCCTGTTACTCAAATACTGTCATACGTACTTAGCTCTTATTCACGATCATTCAAAACTTTCCAGTGAATTGCTATGTAAGTTGAGACATAGTTAAAAAATTCCACTGCTGCTGAGGCTTAACGAATAAAATGTTCTTTGAGGTAAAATTACAGCATCTGTTTGCATGCTCTTGCTGTCTAAAATAGCTCAACATTCTAATGATCCACACACCTGCAGGCCTAAATTTGTTTTGAGGCAATCCTCCCTCACCCTTACTTCCACATTCTTTACTTTCTACTTTATCCTTTCTAGGTTTGATGTTCTTGCCCTGGTTTAGCTTTTCTGAATAGGTTTCTGCCAGGTTGTTTTTTTTTAAATATCTCTATGAAGCACTTAAATGGAAACTTTTTGCAAGGATGTCTGCAGCTCTGACTTGTGGTTCTTAGAAAGAAACTCCCTATTTTACCCTTAAGTGAGCCATCCATCCTTCCCCGTCCTGGGAGTAGAGGAGTTAGACATTCTCAAAGTTGTAAGGACTTAGGATGTCATCAAGATCACCAGTTCTCAACCTTTATTTCTATCAACACTTACAAAGGGTAACGTTCCCATAAATAACACACTCCTAGGGGTGTGGCTGGATTTTGTGACATTCCTACCACACTAGTAATAGCTTTACTCTTGTCTCTCCCACTCAAGAATGCAACTAGAAATGTTAGTGAGAGTGATGTTATTAATGGGTTACCTAGAAATCCACTGTAGTTTATTTAAAAATTCATCAACTTCATTACTTTACTATGCAGAACAAATTAAGACACACTTCATAACTACGACATCTCAGTAAATTTTTTAAACTTGTTTTTTTAAGCAGTGAAATTCTTTTTAGCAGTGGACTTTAGCTGAAAAGCCCAATATGTAAAAAAAAAGAAAAAGAAAATTAAAAGGGAACTTCACTGGTTGGATTAGTGTAGAGGTCCAGAACTCTATCCCTTCAGTGTTCTTTGGACCCTGAATCCTTCCATAAAATCCTTAAAGCTCTGCCCATTCCATTTTGAAAACCCAGTACCCTTGATTACATCGTAAACTAAAAGCAATGATTCCATGAAGTTGGAACCACAATGAGAATTATTTCTCTGGGAAAGCATTTTAGGACACTATTGAACTGTAACAGCAAAGTACCAGTTGGAATGTTGGAACTGGATTCTTACGCACGGCCCCACTCCCTCATTGCCATGTCCCTTCAGGCACTTTGGTAATTTTTTGACTGTCTTCTTTTTGCTACTCTTGATTAGCACCCAGAGGGCAAGGCTGCCTGCCTTGTTGTCCTTTCCAGAACTCTCATTGCCATCCCATCTCTATCCATCTCAACCTCACCCCCATCTGGCTCTTGTCTTACTGATGCTCATCTCTCCACTTCACTGTGCCCTCTGGAACTACTCTGCTATTGTCAGTAAATTCCATTGTATACTTCATGCCAATTTTTTCCTTCTCCTTGTTCTTTCTCTTGTTTAATGACACCATTATCCTTCTCTTGCTCTCTGAATTATCATCTCTGATTACTCCCTCTCATGCACCTTGTACTTAGAGTTCGTCACCAACTCCTATTGATTCTAGGTCTAAAATGTGTCTCAAATCTGACATCATCATCTCTTCTGTGGGCTATTAAAATAACTTCTTGCACAGAGCTTTCAACATAGAATATACTTATAAAAGTTAGCTAAGTGCAGAGAGATGTATTGGTTTTAGTCTCTTCTGAATTTTTGTGTCATTTTTCTTGCCTTCTCTGCCTGGTCTCTTGTTTATATTCTTCCCTGCCTCCATTTTATATTTGGATGGAGATATTTAAGATTTTTTTCTATTCCATTTTCATGGTGGACTGTATTTTAAGACAAATAGTTGTAGCCTTAAGGTAGGATTTTCTATACAGTACATAACAAGCATTAATAATTTTACTCAGTTTTATTATATACAGCAGCAGTTCTCAGCCTTGGTTTTGTTTTGAGCAGGTGGTTTAGAGGAGAAGTGGAGTAACAGCACACTCAGAATCATGCATGACTCATAGCCCATTTTTACACTGCAGCCAGTCAAAAATCCAAGTTTGCCCATGGAAGTGTGATGTGTTGGCTAATGTCACCTGATGCGTGTACCATAACCTCCCATTTCTCCCTTTGTTCCCCTGTAAAGTGGGCATCTTAATGATACCCAGATCAATTATATCCAGATTATAGAAATGTGAATTTAATCATATAATTAACATAAAGTTTTTAGCACAGGGCATTGCTCAAAGTAAGTCTTCAATAAACAGGAATAAGAAGTATTATAGTCAATCCAGAGTAGAGATTTAAAAAAAAACTGGAAACTCACAGGCCTCATCTCAGTACTCCAGACATATTTAGTTTGGATTGCACAGTGTTTTTTATTTCTTTTTAAATGAGTTGGTTCCCCAGCATTTAAAAATTGGGGAGATATTATGTAAAATATATGTTTGAGGCTTCTTTTGAAAATTGGAAGGTTTAGTAATAATACTTGGCAGTGATGAAAAACTCTATCTAGTTTATCCTAGTTACTACCACTGACGTTGTTTTACACCAAGGGTGAGTCGTGTTCTCATCACCAGTCTGTTGCCAGCTCCTCATCTTCAGCTATTTTAGGAATTTACAAATTTGATTTAAGCTGCACTAACTTTTGCAAACAATAGCGGTGTCTCTTCATAGAGCAAGCAGAAGTTACATTCTTCTGCTGGCCTTTCTGGTGTAGTTTGAAGAATTACAGAACTGCTATTACTCATTAAACTTCTCCCATGTTAGAAACTGGTAGGCACAAACTCCTCTTTGGGAAAGACCCAGTTCTTGCTTTCAGGAGGCTCACTATCTAGTAGGAAGGAAAAGATAACTACTTAAGTAGCTTCACATTAAGGAATAATGTGGTTGGTTAGTTCAGTGATTGAGGTACAGAGAGCTGTGGGGCCACAGAGAGAAAAGAGATATTTGGACGGGATCTAGGAGAGATCAACGCAGGCTTCATGGGGGCCTCATGAATTCAGCAAACACATTTACAGACACTAAGTGGTGAAATTGGTGGTATGTGCTGGACACAGAGTGCTGCCCTTCAGGAACTTGGAGTCTAAAGGGTGAAATAAACATGTGAAAAAAAAAAAGACCCGCAAAGTGTGATAGAGACTACAAGGGGAATATGTGCCAAGTAGTTTGGTTCAGTGATCAATTCTACCTGCAGTTAGAGAGGTGGAGATCTACCTTAAGAGGCTTCAAAGAAGAAATAACTCCCGAACTTGAAATTTCAGTGATGAGTAGGTGCTCAGGTAATGAAGAAGGGATAAGAGGGAGTTTCAGGCAGATTAAGCCAAAGAAAGTAAGGTATTTTAATTGAATTTTAAAGAAAGGATAGGGTTTTAATAGTTGTACATGGAAATTGAGAATATCAGGTAGAGAGAACAGCAGTAATGGAGGCACGTGTTTTAGGGCATGCTCAGGAATGATCAGTTACTGTTTGACCTCATGAGAGGGTGTGTTGTGAGGAAAGACTGGAAAGGAAGATGGGTGTCAGATTATGGAAAGCCAGGAGAATCAGAGTAAGGAGTTTAACTTAATTTTTTAGGAAATGGGGAAGGCAAGAATGTTCTTGAGCATGGAAAGACATGAGCAAAGCTTAGCTACAGGATATGAATTCTATATAAGATTTTGGATTCTAGTGGGGAGAAACTGACAGGACCTGAGACTGATAAGTATCTTAATTTTGGTGGGCAATGTCCAGATGTTATAACCCCATCTTCTGTTTTAGATTGAAAGTATTATGAGAAAAGAGAGGAAAACTACAAGTGTTGTACAGGGTACTCTAAAATCTGATTTTTTAGGGGATTGACGTTGCTCATGAGCCTTGCTTGTAACCATGAGGTAGAGTAGCAGGAGGGGAGAAATTAGGGTGGGGAATATTGCTACTTGTTGCAGCAGCTACGTGATTACTCAAAAGATTTACATTATCTCATCCACTCAACAACTCCCATTCTAGCAATTAATATATCTAATAACAGGGAAGATAATATGGAAGAAACTTTAATATAGGCAGTAGTTGGCCATTGGTTCACACTAGCAGTATGCAACACTTTAAATTCATTTAATTCTTACAACACTACCGTGAGGTAGATTTTATTATTCCTATTTTATAGTTGAAGAAACTGAGACTCAGAGATGATGAGTGACTCTTCAAGGTCACATAGAGAGTAAGTGGCAGAGCCAAGGTCTTTACCTCGGAATGCCCAAATTCAATGCCCGTTCTCTCTCCAGTAAATGCAACATACTATTTTGAATTTTTGTATTATCTTAGAAATGTTTTAATTTGCTTTTGAAATATGATTGTTAAGATATGTCTCTCAAGTTGATATCATATATTCCAAATCTAGGCAGTAAGGAAAGAAGCAAATTAAAAAAATGCACACCGACAGAACACATCCCCTTCTGATTTTGTTCATGTGAGTTTAACTTTACACACTGAAAAGCCCACAATCACAAAATTAGCTAGCCACGAATATAAATGGCACTTTATTCTCTTCTTGTATGACTGCCAAGAGTTGATCTCACCTAAGATTAGAAAGTATTTTGGTATATCACATCTCACAGGAACATAAAAAATTAAATTGATAAATTTACCCACCACTGTCAATTCTTTATGACAGAGTTGTCAATCGCTTCCTCAGGCAGTGAGCCAGTGTTTATTAAGTAGCTATAATGGGCAGAGTGTTTTGCAAGGCTTTGTGGAAAGTTTCAAAGGAAATAGCTATAGATGTGATGTACTTCACAAGAGAGTAATGATCTAATGAAGAAGATGAACAAAATATATGAGAAGGTAGGAGAACATGAGCATGTACATAACTATAACTCTATGACAAGAGATCATATATGTATCACTGCAAAAAAAATGATTATAACAGTGATAGATACATTCTAGAGACTACAAGAATGACTAGAATTAAATGAGAGTGTTCTTCATAGGCTGTATATGGTATAAGTAGTCAATTCTGAGAAAAATTTTGAAGAAATTTTATAAATTTAAAAATCAAAGAAATCTGTTTAGTTGGGATGCTTATTAAACATTTTTTTAACTTCTTGTAAGTCTTATAATTTTTAGTTTTTTCAAATTGTGCAGTCTGTTTCTAATAAGTGATGTAATATAGAAACACTTCATACCAATTTAGCAGGCAATCTTTGGCTTTCTTGCTAGAGCTTATAAAATTCATTCTTTTTCAGAGTTTCTCAAATTTAAACAATAAGAGATAACCTGAAGGCTAGTAAGTACAAATAAAACACAGTACACAGAATCAACAGAACAAATATTTGTGGTATTATGATAAAAGTAGCTCATATTAATTCCTTTTTAGAACTTTCATTATTTTGAATTTAACAGTAAATAAGTTATCATACTGATGTTATACATCAGTGAAAAATAAATTGAAGCAGCAACTATTCTGTAGGTTTTTTCTGGTTTTGAATAAGCTGTGAATAATTACTGATTAAGAATTAATAGTTACTTTCAAAAGAGTTGTGTCTTTAGTTGTTGTTAGGTGCCATCAAGTTGGTTCCGACTCATAGCGACCCTATGCACAACAGAACGAAACACTGCCCGGTCCTGCACCATCCTCACAGTGATGGTAGATGGTTCACCTTAGTCATGGAAAGCAGCAGCTGTACGAATTTGGATTTGAATTCTGAAAATCCTTAGGTTTTATAGTTTTACTCCATATATTACCAGAAAAACAATACTTTGTACTCCTTGAGGAAAAGTCTGGTACAGTGGACCAACTGCTAGATGAAAACAGGGGATTAGGGTTCTCTTCTGGCTAGGATAATGATTAGTCCCTATCTTGAACAAATATTGTATATCTTTAGTCTTGACTTCTTTGCTTATCATATCATTTATTAAAAAAGTCTTTACGATGGCCTACAATGTGTTTGGTACTGCGCTGTTGTTAGATGCCGTCAAGTTGGTTCCGACTCACGGCAACTCTATGTACAACACAATGAAACACTGCCTGTCTTGCACCATCCTCACAATCATTGTTATGCTTGAGCCCATTGTTGCAGCCACTGTGTCAGTTCATCTTGTCAAGGGCCTTCCTGTTTTTCCGTGGCCTTCTACTTTAACAAGGATGATGTCCTTCTCCAGGAACTGATCCCTCCTGATAACATGTCCAAAGTATGTGAGACATAGTCTCACCATCCTTGCTTCCAAGAAGCATTCTGATTGTGCTTCTTCTGAGACAGATTTGCTCATTCTTTTGGCAGTCCATGGTATATTCAATATTCTTTGCCAACACCACAATTCAAAGGCGTCAGTTCTTCAGTCTTCCTTATTCATTGTCCAGCTTTCTCATGCATATGAGGCAATTGAAAACACCAGGGCTTGAGGCCATTGCGGTAGAGTTGATTCTGACTCATAGTGACCCTACAGGACAGAGTAGAACTGCTCCATAGGATTTCCAAGGAGTGGCTGGTGATTTGAACTGCTGACCTTTTGGTTAGCAGCCAAGCTCTTAACCACTACGCTACCAGGGCTCCAGCTCATAGAGGTAGGATTTACAACACATAGGAGAATTACATCAGATCATAAAATGATGGACAACCACACAATACTGGGAATCATCGCCTAACCAAGTTGACACACATTTTGTGGGGACACAATTCAATCCATGACATTGGTAAATCAATTTTAGGTTAGGTAGTTAGGAAAGTCTCTCTGAGGAAGTGACATTTGAGCAGAGACTTGAAGATTGAGTAGGAGTTGGCCAAGTTCCAAGAGAAGAAATGAGGAAGATAGTGCTGAGCCCAGGAAACAACACACAAAGGCCCTGGTGAGAAAAAGTGTAGCATGTTTGAGGGTCCTAGGGAAGGCTAATGAGGTTGTAGCTTAAGAAACAAAAGGAGAGTGGCCATGGGTTGGGGTGAGATTTGAGAAGCTAGATCAACACAGGGCCTCTCAAACCTCAGTCATGTTAAGGGGATTGGATTTTATAGCAAGTGACATGGGGAAGCCACTGAGGAGTTTTAGGCAGAAGAATAACATGAGCCTTAAGGCTATGGTTTGGAGAATGGATTGGAGGGGGTCAGGAGGAGCAGGGAGACTACTAAAGAGACTGAATGCATTGTCTAGTTGACAGATGATGGTGGCCTTTTGTTATAAGGATGATAGTGTAAATGGAGACAAAGGGAAAGCCTTAGGTTATATTATGAAGGCAGAATGGATAAAACTCATTAATAAATTGAATGTAGTGATGTAGGAGAAAGACATGTCAAGAATAACTCCCAGGTTTCTGGTTTGAATAACTGCTGGACTAAGGTGCCATTAGTGAGATGTGGAAGTCTGGGAATTATGATAACACTCCACTTTGCTGCTTTGAGGCTATATCTGGAAAGGTCTATACATTTCCCTGGAGTTGGTTGATATATAAACTGGAGCTATTTATAGTAATTATATTCTTGTTTAGCATAATATAATATATACCAAGGGCATTGGTGCCAATACTTAAAAAGGCAATAGCAATCTTTTTTTTTTAATTCAGATAATGGATTCTTTTTTTTTTTCACTAGGAAAAAACATCTTGGAAAAATTTGAATGTTCATTGATGCATACTACTGAATTGTGAAGGAAACAGTGAATTTAAAGAAAAACCTTTAATCAGGGTGTAGCAAACACTGAAGTAATGTGATACACAAAATTACAATTTTAGTCCCAGAAGGACTTGAAATAGGAATGAACTGGCATAAGAATCCCTCAGAGGGACAAATCTCACCTTTCCTTAAAGAAAATGATTACTATTAAAGGTATTTTGGTATTGAAATACTGTAATATTTGAGGTCTGTCCCCTCTTCCACAAACAAGTTCCTTTGGAGACAGGGCAACAGCATGGATTATTAGAGAGAAGAGTTTGGAGAACTCTTTGGGGAAGAGTAAAAACTAATGTTCTGAGTGAGCAAGGACTTGACTCTGGGAATCAATCATTCTTGTTCAGCAAATCACTGGGTAGTAGAACTATCTCTTAAACAAAGGATCTTAGTGAAAGACCCACATGGGGCATTCACTATCTTTGATATAGGGAGAGATGGAATTCTGATAAATGGCCTCTGAAGTAGACAAGTTCATAGAGACATAAAAATTTTCTTGATGCCCTGTGGCCATTGGTAAGTGAGGGTTCAGAGAGCAACTTAAACTGGGAAAATGAAAAAAGCTCAGACTGGCTAAAATATAATTATTGGCTAATAAATACATTTCAAGCATATGGAATGAACACCAACAAATGCTCTAGGGACAACATAGTATTTCAGGGGTTTCAGTGAGCTCCTGGGAGGCTGAGACAAAGCGGGTCTGAAACCCAGGTGTGAATCCTTGAAGGCATGTAAAGAAGTGCCTTCTTCATGCAGGAACAGGGGCTGGATGGGACTGGAGTGCTGCAGTGGCAGTAGTGGAAAGTCATTGAGGCCAGGGAATATCAAGCGAGCTCTGATGGACAGGAATTCAAGCTGGGGTGTTGGTGATGATGGGTAAGTGTAGTGGCAACAATACAGAAAGATGGACCCTCAGTCAGGAGGTGAGGCTACTCTGGTTGGCACAGTCTTCTTGGTTGAAAGATGCCCTAATACCAAACCTGACCCATTTTCTTTCCTTAGACAAGGCCCTTGGCAGGGATCCAATGCAAGCATGTCTTAGTCTGAGGGGTCACCAACATTCCATCCCCTGGGGGAGATGCCTCAACTGTGAGGCCATCTTGGGGCCACTGGAGCCAGTGGTCAGGGATGAGGAGGTGGGTAGTTAACATAACTTCCTTCATTGTTCACAGTACTGAAAGTTAGAACTCTGTCTCAGTTATCTAGTGCTGTAAGAGAAATACACGCGTGGATGGCTTTAACAAAGAGAAGTTTATTTCCTCACAGTAAAGTAGGCTCAAAGTCCAAATTCAGGGCGTGAGCTTCAAGGGTAGACTTTCTCTCTCTGTTGGCTTTGGAGGAAGGTCCTTCTCATCAATCTTCCCTTGGACTAGGAGCTTCTCCATGCAGGGACCCCAGGTCCAAAGGACATGCTCAGCTCCCAGCACTGCTTTCCTGATGGTATGAGGTCCCCCCTCTCTGCTCACTTCCCTTTCCTTTTTATCCCTTCAGAGATAAAAGGTGGTGCAGGCCACACCCCAGGGAAACTCCCTTTACATTGGATCAGGGATGTGACCTGGATAAGGGTGTTACAATCCTACCCTAATCCTCTTTAACATAAAATTACAATAACAAAATGGAGGATAACCACACGATCCTGGGAATCATGTCCTAAGCAAGTTGACACATTTTTGGGGGATACAGTTTAATCCATGACAGACTTCTAAGCATCTTAGTCCCTGCATGATGCAAACAGTTAAGTACTCCACTACTAACCAGGTGGTTGGAGGTTCAGCCTCACCCAGAGGTGTCTCCAAAGAAAGGCCTGGTGATCTGCTTCTGAAATGTCACAGCCTCGAAAACCCTATGGAATGCAGTTCTACCCTGTCCTATAGGATCACTATGAGTTGGCATCAACTTGACGGCAGTGGGTTTGGTTTTTTGCGGGGGGTGAATGAGTTAAAAAAACTTTAAATAGCCTATGTTTAATTCTAGTCAACTTGTAAGGCATTTTGCAACAATTGGAAGCAGTTTATTTCACCAAATCAATTCATGTAGATAACCTCATTTTCCTTTTTTTTTTGGACAGTTGTTGATTTGGCTGTTCAGAATAGCTCACTGATCACAGTGTCTGTCTGACTTTCAGCCAGACATCTGATAAAGTCTGTCATACAGCTTTTTGAGAAGAGTGAAATATGAGCTGTGTGATAGGATAAGTGGAGTCCCTGGTTGGCACAAATGGTTAAGTGCTAGGCTACTAACTGAAAGGTTGGCAGTTTGAATCCACCCGGAGGAGCCTTGGAAGTAAGTCCTGGTGATGTACTTGTGAAAGGTCACAGCTATTGAAAACACTATAGAGTGCAGTTCTTCTCTGAAACACATGGGGTTGCCATGAGTTGGAAGCAACTTGATGGCAACGGGCACTGGTTTTCAATAGGATAAGCAATCTTTCTATCAGAGACTTGGATGTAAAAAGAGAAGACATGCTTATCAAATTTGTACATAAATCTTGGCAAGATCACTAACTTATTAATCATTGGAACTGAGATCCAAGATTCCCATGGAATGAGCCCTCAGCCTAACTGGAACGAGTTTATCAGGGATCACTCCATTCACAATGAGTAACTTGCAGATTTGCAAGTGGTCGATGCTGGTTGCTCTACCGGAATACCCTCCTGATCACTTGCCCACTTGAAGTTTGCTTGGCTGCCTCCTCCTTGTTCTTTGAGACCCAGCTTGAGCATTGCTGTCACTTACAAGTGGTTTACAGTCTCAACCTTTCCTCACCCTGGCTTGACTGAGAGGATTATTTGCTGAACTCCAGTAACAATCTTACATTTCTTTCATAGCTCTCATCACCCTGTGAGAAAATCAGATTGTCTTGCTTGTCCTCTCTCCCCACCCTGCTTGACTCTGAGCTCTTTAAAGTCATAGACTGTTTATTTCTATAACCTCAGCACTCAGACAAAAAAAAAAAAGAGATTTAATACATTGGTCGAATGTATGAAATGACTTACAGCTTGGTAAAAAATAAAGCAAACTAAGACAAAGAAACAACACCCAACTGCACCATGATAGGAAAGGAAAATTTAGCTTAAAAGTGGCGTATAAAATGTTACTGTGAAAGTAGAGACTGAGTGTCAAGAAAACAGATGCATATTTGTCTGCATTAGAAGGATCACAGTGTTTAGATTGATGAGGAGGTTAGGATTGCTCTATTCTGGGAAGATCACATCTACAGTCGTATTACAGTCTGCTCTAGATATCATGCCTTAAAAGGGACATAAGCAAATTGGAGTGTACTCAGAGAAAGTCTGCCAGGCTAGTAACAGACTTAAAACTGTGTTTTATGAATAATGATGAAGGACCTGTGCAGATTGGAGAAAAGATGACTGAAGCAACATGATTAACTGATTGAAAATATTTGAGTAATATCAAGTGAAAAAGGGAATAGACTTGGTCCTTACAGATCAAGGGGTATGACTGGGACCAACTGGTACATCTTATAGGGAAGTAGACTTTGGCCCAACATGAGGATCTAATTAGGGTTGGAGGTCATGGCTTGCAATGGTCCCATTCTCCATGATTATGCTGCCTGCAACAGCTCAGCAACCCAGTGGTTGGAGTGGACAATGACTTAGTGATCGAATCAGGTTTGAGATTTTTATGGGATGAGTGTGACGAAAGAATTGTGATGCTGTTTTGAGTCGTTGTTGTTAGGTACCATTGAGTTGGTTCCTACTCAAACAACCCCATGCACAACAGAATGAAACACTGTCTAGTCCTGTACCATCCTCACAATCATTGCTATATTTGAGCCCATTGTTGCAGCTGCTGTGTCAATCCATCTTGTTGAGGGTCTTCCTCTTTTTCACTGACCCTGTACTTTACCACACATGATGTTCTTCTCAAGGGACTGGTCCCTCCTGATAACATGTCCAAAGTCACTGAGACTAAATCTCACCATCCTTGCTTTTGAGGAGCATTCAGGTTGTACTTCTTCCAAAATAGATTTGTTCGTTCTTCTGGCAGTCCATGGTATATTTCAGTTGTTAGTGAGAGAATAACTTGGTTTTCCTTATGGACAGGGCAAAAGAAAACAAAACAAAAAATTCAGAGAATCTTAGCAACAAGAAACTATTTACTCCATCATTATGGTAGAAAAGTAAACACAAAATACACCCCCTAAGTTCCTGTGATGGTTAATTTTGTGCATCAGCTTGACTGGACCATGATTCTCAGTGGTTTGGCAGTTATGTAATGTAGTTTGGCAGTTATATAAATATGTAATTACTCTCCATGATGTGATCTGATGTGATCAGCCAATCAGTTGTAAGGGGAGTTTCCTTGGAGGGGTAGCCTGCATCCAATATATACATAGACATTCTGGCAAAGGTTGCTTGCTTGCTGTGGATCCTGCATCTGGCTAATCATCATCTGACCTCCAGTTCTTGGGACCTGAGCCAGCAGCCTGCCATATTGACACTGATCTTGGGATTCATCAGCCTCCTGCAGCCCATGAGCCAGCAGCCTGCCATCTGACCTGTCGATCTTGGGTTCGTGAGCCATTGCAGCTACCTGAGTCAGGAGATACCTCCAGCCTGACACCTGACCCACAGACTTGGGATTTGCCATCCTCTACAACCCTGTGAGCCATTTCCTTGAGATAAGTCTCTCTCTCTCTGTCTCTGTCTGTCATGTATATATATACATGCTAACCGAAAGATTGGCAGTTTGAACCCACCAGCTTCCCCAAGGGAGAAAGATGTGGCACTCTGCTCCCATAAAGATTACAGTCTTGGAAATGGTAGGGGGAAGTTCTGCTCTCTTAGATAGGGTCACTGTGAGTTGGAATCAACTCAACAGCAACAGGTATGGGTACAGTCACTGGTTTTGCTTCTCTAGAGAACTGAGTGTAAGATAGTTCCTAAATTCTAAGTAGTTGCTGTTTTGTACTGTGAAGGACATTTATGTATGACAGAGGCTGCTCTGATATAGTGGTAGAAAATCACCAGGCTGGGGTCAAATGTTAGATTCACTATATATTATCTATGAGGCTTTGGGCAAGTTTCTTAACATCCTTGAATATGTTTCTTCATTGGAAAATAGGGACCATAGTACCTACCACACAGAGTAACTTTGAAGGTCATATAATATTTTCTTTGTTTAAATGCCTAACATTGTACCTAGAGTAGGCTGTGACTGAGTGAATATTGAGTCAGAATCATAGAATTATTATTTTTTAATTGTTGTAGTTTAAATGAAGTTTACATTTCAAGTTAGTCTCCCATACAAAAATTTATACGTACATTGTTATGTGACCCTAATTGCTCTCCCTGTACTGTGACAGCACACTCCTCCTTTTCACCCCTGATTTCCAGTGTCCATTCAGCCAGCTCCTAACCTTCTCTGCCTTCCCATCTCACCTCTGGTCAGAAGCTGCCTGTTTAGTCTCTTGCATCTACTTGAGCTAAGAGTCACACCCCTCACGAGTATCACTTTATGTCCCACAGTCTAGTCCAATCCCTGTCTGAAGAGTTGGCCTCAGAAATGGTTTTAGTTCTGGGCTGATAGAGAATCCAGGGGCCATGCTTTCCGGGGATCCTCCAGTCTCAGTCAGACCATTAAGTCTGGTCTACCTACTAGAATTTGAGTTCTGCACCCACCTTTCTCCAGCTCCATCAGGGACTCTCTGTTGTGTTCCCTCTGAGGGCAGTCATTGGTGGTAGCCGGACACCATCTAGTTCTTCTGGTCTCAGGCTGATGAAGTCTCTGGTTTATGTGGCCCTTTCTGTCTCTTGGGCTACTACTTTCCTTGTGTCTTTGGTGTTCTTCATTCTCCTTTACTCCAGGTGGTTGGGACCAATTGATGCATATTAAATGGCCGCTTGCAAGCTTTTAAGACCCCAGACGCCACTCACCAAAGTAGGATGCAGAACATTTTCTTAATAAGCTTTGTTATGCCAATTGACCTAGATGTCCCCTGAAAGCATGGTCCCCAGACCCCTATCCCTGCTACTCTGTCCCTCAAATTGTTTGATTGTATTCAGGAAACTTCTTAGCTTTGGTTTAGTCCAGTTGTGCTGACTTTCCCTGTAGTATGTGCTGTCCTTCCCTTCACATAAGATAAATCTTATTTACTACCTAGTTAGTAAATAACCCTCACTCTCCCTCCCCACCCTCGTAACCATCAAAGAATGTTTTCTGCTGTGTTTAAACCTTTTCTTGAGTTCTTATAATAGTGCTCTTATACAATATTTGTCCTCTTGTGACTGACTAAATTAATTCAGCATAATGCCTTCCAGATTCCTCCATGTTATATTTCACGGCTGCATCGTTGTTCTTTATCACTGTGTAGTATTCCGTTGTGTGGATATACCATGATTTGTTTATCCATTCGACTGTTGATAGGCATCTAGGTTGTTTCCATCTTTTTGCTATTGTGAACAGTGCTGCAGTGAACATGGGTGTGCATATATCTATTCGTGTGATGGCTCTTATTTCTCTAGGATATATTCCAAGGAGCGGGATAGCTGGATCATATGGTACTCTATTTCTAGCTTTTTAAGGAAGCGCCAAATTGATTTCCAAAGTGGTTTCACCATTTTACATTCCCACCAACAGTGTGTAAGTGTTCCAATCACTCCACAACCTCTCCAGCATTTATTATTTTGTGTTTTTTGGATTAATGCTAGCCTTGTTGCAGTGAAATGATATCTCATTGTAGTTTTGACCTGCATTTCTCTAAAGGCTAATGATCGTGAGCATTTCCTCATGTGTCTGTTAGCTGCCTGAATATTTTCTTTGGTGAAGTGCCTGTCCATATCCTTTGCCCATTTTTTAATTGGGTTATTTGTCTTTTTGTTGTTGCGGTTTTGCAGAATCTTGTAGATTTTAGAGATTAGACGCTGATCGGATTGGTCATAGCCAAAAATTTTTTCCCAGTCTGTAGGTTGTCTTTTTACTCTTTTGGTGAAGTCTTTTGATGAGCGTAAGTGTTTGATTTTTAGGGGCTCCCAGTTATCTAGTCTCTCTTCTGGTGCTTGTGCATTGTTACTTATGGTTCATATTGTGTTTATGCCATGTATTAGGGCTTCTAGCATTGTCCCTATTTTTTCATTCATTATCTTTATCATTTTCGATTTTATATTTAAGTCTGATCCATTTTGAGTTAGTTTTTGTGAATGGTGTGATGGATGGGTCTTGTTTCAGTTTTTTGCAGATGGATATCCAGTTATGCCAGCACCGTTTGTTGAAGAGACTGTCTTTTCTCCAATTAGTGGACTTTGGGCCTTTGTCAAATATTAGCTGCTCATAGGTGGATGAGCTTATATCTGGATTCTCAACTCTGTTCCATTGGTCTGTGTATCTGTTGTACCAGTACCAGGCTGTTTTGGCTACCGTGGTAGTGTAATAGGTTCTAAAATCAGGTAGTGTGAGGCCTCCCACTGTGTTCTTCTTCTTGAGTAATGCTTTAGTTATTCGGGGCCTCTTCCCTATCCATATGAAGTTGGTGATTTTTTCCTCCATCTCATTAAAAAATGCCATTGGAATTTGGATGAGGATTGCATTGTATCTGTAGATCGCTTTGGGTAGAACTGACATTTTCACAATGTTGAGTCTTCCTATCCATGAGCAAGGTATGTTTTTTTACTTATGCAGGTCTCTTTTGGTTTCTTGCAGAAGTGTCTTGTAGTTTTCATTGTATAGTTCTTTTACCTCTCTGGTTAGATTTATTCTTAAGTATTTTATCTTTTTGGGGACAATTGTAAATGGTATTGAGAATCATAGAGTTCTTTTTTTTTTTATTGTACTTTAGGTGAAGGTTTACAGAACAAATAGTTTCTCATTACACAGTCAGTACGCATGTTGTTTTATGACATTGGTTAACAAACCCACAACATGTCAACACTCTCCCTTCTCAACCTTGGAGGATCTTTTTTCTTTTTTGGTGAAAATATACATAGCCAAAGATATACCATTTCAAAAATTTCTACATGTACAATTCAGTAACATTGATTACGTTCTTCCAGTTGTACTGCAATTCTCACTGTCCTTTTCCATATTATTCCATCACCATTATCTTCAACTCACTACCCACTAGGTTTCCCATAAAATCTTTTGAGTTGCTGTTGTCAGTTTGATCTCACATAGAAAATTCTTTTTTCTTTTGTACTTTAGATGAAGGTTTACAGAACAGAATAGCTTCTCATTAAACGGTTAGTACACATATTGCCCTATCACAATGGTTAACAACCCCATGACATGTCAACACATTCCTGTCCCCTCCTGCCTTCTAGACCTTGTCCCTGAACTGTTGTGCCTCATCAGTCCCATTTTGTTTTTTGGGGCTGTCCAATCCCCGGCTGAACGGTGAACCGTGGGAGTGACTTCACCACTGAGCCAAAAGGGTATCTGGGGGCCATAATCTTGGGGTCTCTCCAGTCTATGTCAGGCCAGTAAATCTGGTCTTTTTTCTCTGTGTTAGAATTTTGTTCTACATCCTTCTCCAGCTCTGTCCAGGACCCTCTGTTGTGATCCCAGTCAGAGCAGTCAGTGGTGGCAGCTGGGCACCATCTAGCCATGCTGGACTCAGTCTGGTGGAGGCCTTGATAGCCATGGCCCATTAGTCCTTTGGACTAATCCTTTCCTTGTATCCTGCTCTCCTCATTCTCCCTTGGTCCTGAAGGGGTGAGACCAGTGGAGTATCTTACTTAGATGGCTGCTCACAGGCTTTTAAGACCCCAGAGGCTACTCACCAAGGTAGAATGTAGAACATTATCTTTATAAACTGTGTGATTCCAATTGAGCTAGATGTTCCCCAAGATCATGGTCCCCACAACCCTCAGCCAAGCAATTTGTTCCCTCCGGGAGTTTGGATGTGTCTATGGAGCTTCCATGACCTTTCCTTGTACAAATTGTACTGGCTTCCCCAGTATTGTGTATTGTCTTACCCTTCACCAAAATTACCACTTATATGTAGTCTGTTTAGTATTTCCCCCCACCCCTCCCATCCCTTGTAACCAACAAAGATTGTTACTTTTTGTGTGTAAACTTTTTCATAAGTTTTTACAGTAGAGGTCTTATACAATATTTGCCCTTTTGTGATTGACCTATTTCATTCAGCATAATGTCCTCCAGTTTCATCTATGTTATGAGATGCTTCACAGATTCATCTTTGTTCTTTATCATTGCATAATACTCCATTGTGTGTATGTGCCATAGTTTGTTTATCCATTCATCTGTTGATGGCCATCTAGGTTGTTTCCATCTTTTTGCTATTGTGAACAATGCTGCAATGAACATTGGTGTGCATATGTCTATTCATGTGATGACTTTTATTTCTCTAGGATATATTCCTAGAAGTGGGCTTGCTGGATCCTATGGTATTTCTATTTCTAGTTTTCTAAAGAAGCAACATATCATTTTCCAAAATGGTTGTATCATTATGCATTCCCAGCAGCAGTGCCTAAGAGTTCCAATCTCCCTGCAACCTCTCCAGCATTTGTTATTTCCAGTGTTGTTGATTCGTGCCAGTAATGCCAGGGGTGAGATGGTATCTCATTGTGGTTTTAATTTGCATTTCTCTAATGGCTAGTGATCATGAGCATTTCCTCATGTGTCTGCTGGCTGCTTGAATGTCTTCTTTGGTGAAGTGTCTGTTCATTTCCTTTGCCCATTTTTTAATAGGATTATTTGTCTTTTTGTTGTAGAGGTGTTGGATTTTCTTGTACATTATAGAGATTAGACCTTTATCTGACTTGTATTGTCCAAAAATTTTTTTCCAGTCTGTAGGTTCTCTTTTTACTCTTTTGGTGAAGTCTTTTGAAGAGTGTAGGTGTTTGATTTTTAGATGATCTCAGTTATCTAGCTTTTCTGGGGTTTGTGTGTTGATGGTTATGGTTTGTATTCTGTTAATGCCATGTATTATGGCCTCTAGCATTGATCCTATTTTTTCTTCTATGAACTTTATAGTTTTTGGCTTTATATTTAGGTCTTTGATCCATTTTGAATTAGTTTTTGTTTATGGTGTGAGTTGTGGGTCCTGTTTCATTTTTTTGCAGATGGACATCCACTTTTGCCAGCACCATTTGTTAAAAAGACTGTCTGTTCCCCATTTCGTGGGCTTTGGGCTCTTGTAAAAGATCAGGTAACTGTAGGTGGGTAGATTTACATGTGGGTTCTCAATTCTATTCCATTGGTCAATGTATCTGTCGTTGTACCAGTACCAGGCTGTTCTGACTACTGTAGCTGTATAGTAGGTTCTGAGGTCAGGTAGTGTGTGTCCTCCTACTTTATTCTTCTTCTTCAATAGTGCTTTACTTATTTAGGACTTCTTCCCTTTCCATATAAAGTTAATGATTAGTTTTTCCATCTCTTTAAAGAGTGTTGTTGGTATTTGGATTGGGATTGCGTTGTATTTGTAAATTACTTTGGGTAGAATTGTCATTTTCACTTTGTTGAGTCTAACCATCCATGAACATGGTATGCTTTTCCATTTATGTAGATCCCTTTGGGTTTCTTGCAGTAGTATTTTGTGAATTTCTTCGTATAAGTCTTTTACATCCTTGGTTAGATTTATTCCTAAGTATTTTATTTTTTTAGGGGCTATTATAAATGATTTTGTTTTCCTGATTTCCTTTTCATCATTCTCTTTGTTCATATATAGGAATCCAACTGATTTTTATGTTTATCTTGTATCCTACTACACTGCTGAATCTTGCTATTAGTTCCAGTAGTTTTCTTGTGGAGTCTTTAGGGTTTTCTATGTATAGTATCATATTATCTGCAAACAGGGCCAGTATAACTTCTTCATTACCAAGTTGGATACCCTTTATTTCTTTTTCTTTCCTTATTGCTCTAGCTTGAACTTCCAGCACAATGTTAAATAGGAGTGGTGATAAAGGGCATCCTTGTCTTGTTATTGTTCCCAAGGGGAATGTTTTCAGACTCTCTCCATTAAGAATGATGTTGACTGTTGGTTTTGCATAGATGCCCTTTATTATGTTGTGAAATTTCCCTTTTACACCTACTTTATTGAGAGTTTTTATCAGGAATGAGTGTTGGACTTTGTCAAATGCCTTTTATGCATCGATTGAGGTGATTGTGTGATTCTTTTCTTTCCTTTTATTTACGTGGTGCATTACGTTGATTGATTTTCTAATGTTGAACCATCCTTGCATGCCTGGTATGAATCCTACTTGGTTCTGGTATATTATTTTTTTTGATATGATGCTGAATTCTACTGGCTCGAATTTTTTTGAGAATTTTTGCATCTATATTCCTGAGAGATGTTGGTCTGTAATTTTCTTTTTTCTGTGGCCTCTTTGCCTAGTTTTGGTATCAGGGTTATGCTGGCTTCATATAATGAATTTGGAAGTATCCCTTCCTCTTCTATGTTCTGAAATAGTTTGAGTAGTACTGGTGTAAGCTCTTCTCTGAATGTTTGGTAGAATTCTCCAGTGAAGCCATCTGGGCCAAGGCTTTTTTTTGTTGTTGGGAGGTTTTTTTTTTTTTTTATTATCTTTTCAATCTTTTCTCTTGTTATGGGTCTGTTCAGATTTTCAACATCACTTTGTGTTAGTTTGGGTAGGTAGTGTGTTTCTAGAAATTTGTCCATTTCCTTTAGGTTTTCAAATTTGTTGGAATATAGTTTTTCATAATACTCTGTTATGATCGTTTTTATTTCAGTTGGATCTGTTGTAATGTCCCCCATTTAATGTCTTATTTGGGTTATTTGTGTCTTCTCCTGTTTTTCTGTTGTCAGTCTGGCCAGTGGTTTGTCGATTTTGTTGATCCTTTCACAGAACCAACTTTTGGTTTTGTTGATTCTTTCTATTGTTTTTCTATTCTCTATTTCATTTATTTCTGCTCTGATCTTTATTATTTCCTTCCTTCTAGTGGGTGTGGGCTTTTTTTGCTGATCTCTTTCTGTTTGTTTGAGTTGTGTAGTTAATGTTTTGATTTTGTCCCTTTCTTCTTTTTTTTGATGTGTGCATCTATTGATATAAATTGTCCTCTGAGGACTGCCTTTGCTGTGTCCCAAAGGTTTTGGTATGAGGTGTTTTCATTCTCGTTTGATTTTAGGAATTTTTTATTCCATCTCTGATTTCTTCTATTACCCAGTGATTTGTAACAGAGTCTTATTCAGTTTCCATGTAAATGATTCTTTTCCTTGCTCTTCCTGTTGCAAATTTCTAGCTGGATGGCGTTGTGGTCAGAGAAGATACTTTGTATTATCTCACCATTTTGGATCTTGTTGAGGATTGCTCTGTGGCCTAACATGTGGTCTATTCTGGAGAATGTTCCATGTGCATTGGAAAAGAATTTGTACTTTGCAGCTGTAGAGTGGAGTGTTCTATATATGTCTATGAGGTCACGTTGGCTGATTGTGCCCTTTAGGTCTTCTGTATCTTTGTTGAGTTTCTTTTTAGATGTTCTGTCATTTACTGAGAGTGGTGTGTTGAAGTCTCCTACTATTATTGTGGAGCTGTCAATTTCTCTTTTCAGTGCTGTTAGAGTTTGTTTTATGTATTTCGGAGCCCTGTCATTGGGTGCACAGATGTTTATTATGGTTATGTCTTCATAATTGACCATCCCTTTAATCATTATGTAGTGTCCTTCTTTGTCTTTTATGGTAGATTTTGTTTTAAAGTCTATTTTATCTGAGATTAGTATTGCCACTCGTGCTCTTTTTTGGTAGTTGTTTGCTTGATATATTTTTTTCCATCCTTTGATTTTTAATAAATTTACATCCTTGTTTCTAAGGTGTGTCTCTTGTAGATGGCATATTGATGGATCCTTTTTTTAATCCATTGTGTCAGTCTTCATCTCCTTATTGGTTCATTTAGGCCATTTACATTCAATGTAATTATTGATAGATGTGAGTTTATTGTTGTCATTTTTTAGTGCTTTATTTTGTGATGCTGCCATTTTCTTTGTTCCTGTTACTCTCTTGTGCTGAATTCCTTTTGTTTGTGGATTTTTTTCATTTCTTTTGTTTTTGTAAGTTTTGTTTTTACTGAGACTTTGTTTTTCCTCTTTATTTTGATGAGTAGGTTTGTTAACTTTCTTTGTGGTTACCATAAAATTTACCCTTATCTTTCTATGTTTGAAGCAGTCTATTATTACTTGGTATCGCCTTGGCTACCTCTCCATTAGAAGGTTCTATTCCTGCACCATTTATTCCCTCTTTTTTTGTTCTGATGTTGTTGTCATTTAGAGATTAAGTGCTCTGATTCCCTGTTATATTTCTTTTGGTTTTGGATAGTCCTTGGGAGTTCATTTCCTAGATTGGTATCTGGCTGGTATGATCCTGCATCCTAGATTCAGCCTGTGAGCTGATGTTGTTTGTTCTGAGATCAAAGGACTCCCTTTAATAATTCTTGTAGTTTCAGTTTTGTTTTTACATATTCTCTTAATTTCTGTTTATCTGGAAGTGACCTAGTTTTACGATCATATTTGAACGAGAGTTTTGCAGGATATATTATTCTTGGCTGGCATTTTTTTTCTTTCAAGGTTTTATATATGTCATCCCATTGCCTTCTTGCCTGCATGCTTTCTGCCGAATAATCTGAGCTTAGTTTTATTGTTTCTCCTCTGTATGTGACTTTTTGTTTTTCTCGAGCTGCTCTCAGGACTTTTGTTTGTCTTTGAAGTTTTTGGTGAGTGTGATTATGATATGCCTTGGTGATTTTCTTTTGGGGTCTATCCTATATGGGGTTCTTTGCTCTTCTTGGATAGCCAGCTTTTCATCTTTTATGATATTGGGGAAGTTTTCTGTCAGCAGTTCTTCAATGATCCTCTGTGTTTTCTGTTTTCTCCCCCTGTTTTGGAGCTCTCATCACTTGCAAATTTTTGCTTATGATTGTATCCCACATAACTCTCAGGGTCTCTTCATTTTTCTTCATTCTTTTTTCTGATTTTTCCTCAGAGTTATATCCAAGTGTTCATCTTTAATTTTCCTGATCCTGTCTTCCACTGTTTCAAACCTGCTCCTCAGGTCTTCTATGACACCATCCATTTCTGAAATCTTGTTGTTTATCTTTTGGATTTCTTATTGTTGTTTTTGTATGATTTCTAGTTGTGAATTTATTTTGGCATTTTGTTCCTGCTTTATTTTCGTGAATTCTTCCTTTTTTGGTCTGTATTTTCCAAGAATTTGTCTGCCTTTTCCATTAATTTGTCTATTTTTCCCTCATTTTTGTCTGCTTTTTGCTTGAACTCTTAGATAGCTCTGAGTATTAGAGATGTGAATTCCCTATCAGGTAGTTCTAGTGCCTTTTGTTCTACTGGAAAGTCATCTGGTGTTTTATTTTGGAGGCCTATTGGAATCATCCTGTCCTGTTTTTGTAAATGTTTTAGTATTGTCTGCTGTCTTCAGGGCATTCAGTAGGTATTTTTCTCATTTATTGATTGTAGGTTTGTTTGTTTTGTCCTGCACATACTAGGGCCAACAAGGCAGGCTGAGAATCAGTGCAGGGCAGGTTCCAGTAGGCCATGCCTGGGCTGCTTGGAGTTGTGATGTTCAGCACTTGGTGCAGGTAGGCAGGATGGAGGGGGGGAGATTGTGATATGTGGCACTAAGATGGGTATGGGAGAGAGGTGAGAGGAGCAGGAGCCAAAAACATACAAATAAAAAATAGTGCTAGGGGAGCTTGCTGTTGGAGTGGAAAGATGAGAGACTATGAAATGGAGGAAAACTAAAAGGAGAAGAAGAAGAAAGAATAGAAAAGAAAAAAAAATGAATAAAGATGAGAAAGAAAAAAGAAAAGAAAAGCTCCCCAGGATCCTATTGGCGCAGCTGCGTTTTCTGGGGAAGTTGTTCCCAGGCTGTGATTTACAGCCTGGCTAAAAGGAGTAGAGGTGTCACTCAGTGGTAGGTATTCAGGGGACAGGAAGAGAAGGAAAGTATAGAGAAATAAGAAACTGAGTAATGAAGAAAGACAAAAAGGGAAAAGAAAATGAAACAAATTAAAAAAAAAGAAAAAGAACAAGAAACTCCCCGAAGAAAAACAGAAAAAAAAAAAAAAAGCAAGAAATAGAAATGCTCTCAGGGATCCCTCTGCGCGTCTGTGCAAACTGAGGGTATAGGTCTCAAGCTGCACAGTACTGCCCAGATAGAACAGGCTCCTAATTCAAGAAAAGAAACAGAAAACAAAGCAACAAACAATTCAAAACAAACAAACAAAAATACCCCAGGATCCCACCAGTGTGGCAGCACAGGCCGGGAAGCGGTCTCACACTCGAGGGGCATTTCACAGCCTTTCAGGACAAAGCAAAGATGCTGCACAGAGCCAGGTATTTGAGAGAAAGGAGGGTAAGGTGGTGAGAGGTAAGGAAGAAATCTGAAGAAGTGGAAAAAAGCAACACAAGCAGCCAACAAATGGCACTTAAGGAGATGGCCAGTGCAGGCAGGTGGAATCCAAGCAACACTGGGGTGAAGCCGGTGCTTCCTGGCCAAGAGACTGTGGCTGCAGGAAACAGAGGAGGCCAAGTGGAGGTGAAGAAGTGTGGGAAAGCATATATTGCTGATTACCGGTTTTTCTGTCTCCTGCTGGAAGCTCCATGAAGTTGTTCACTGGTCTCTGATTGGAGTCCAAGATGGCAGATCTGTGCTGTGCTAGCTGATAGGGGACTTCTGCATGTATCTCGCCTTGCTTTCTGTTCTCAGTCAGTTTCTTATTCCATTAGGTGCTTGGCTGAGTTCTTTATCTCTTCGTTTGATGCTTAGAGTTTCAGGATTGTTGTTTTCTCTGTTTGGCTTAGTTTTTCAGATCTTTGCTGTGGAGGGATGGTGTGTTGCTTCTGCCTATAGCACCATGTTGCCTGGAAGTCTTAGATTTGGCTAGGATTTTTGCATACATATTTATGAGATACTGATCTGTAAATTGTCATTTTGCAATATCCATTTCAGGACTTTTATATTCTTTGGAAGTATTTTTGTAAGATTCATATTATTATTGTTTTGCAGTAAAGCATTTGATTCTATGGTTTACCTTGTAGTAATTCACTACTTGTGGATTTTCAAAAAATAGATATAATGCTATTCTTTTTTTTTTTTGTTTAAAGCTTAATCCTCATTGGGTTGGATTTTTTAAAAATTTTTTTATTTTTCATTGTACTTCAGGTGAAGGTTTACAGAACAAATAGTTTCTCATTAAACAGTAGTACACATATTGCTTTATGACATTGGTTAACAACCCCACAACATGTCAACCCTTACCCTTCTCGACCTTGTTTTTTTTTTTTTTTTTTTTTTTTGATGAAAATATACATAGCCAAAGGTACACCATTTCAAAACTTTCTACATGCACAGTTGAGTGACATCGATTACATTCTTCAAGTTGTGCTGCTATTCTCACTTTAGATGAAGGTTTACAGAACAAAATAGTTTCTCATTAAACAGTTACTACACATGTTGCCCTATGACAGTGGTTAACAACCTCACTACACATTAACACTGTCCTTACTCAACCTTGGGTTCCATATCACCAGCTTTCCTGTCGCCTTCTGCCTTCTAGCCCTTGTCCCTGGACTGCTGTGCCTCATTAGTTCCATTTTGTTTTCTGGGGCTGTCCAATCACCAGCTGAATGGTGAACCTTGGAAGTGACTTCACCACTAAGCTAAAAGGGTGTCTGGGGGCCATACTCTCGGGGTTTCTCCAGTCTCCTTTAGGCTAGTAAATATGGTCTTTTTTGTGTGTGTTAGAATTTTGTTCTACATCCTTCTCCAGCTCTGTCCAGAACCCTCTGTTGTGATCCTGGTCAGAGCAGTCAGTGGTGGTAGCTGGGCACCATCTAGCTGTACTGGACTCAGTCTGGTGGGGCCTGGGTAGCTGTGGTCCATTAGTCCTTTGGACTAATCTTTTCCTTGTATCCTATTCTCTTCATTCTCCCTTGCTCCCGAAGGGGTGAGACCAGTGGAGTATCTTAGATGGCTGCTTACAGGCTTTTAAGACCCCAGATGCTACTCACCAAGGTAGAATGTAGACCACTGTCTTCATAAACTCTGTTATGCCAATTAAGCTAGATGTTCCCTGAGACCATGGTCCCCACAGCCCTCCGCCCAGCAATTCAGTCCCTCAAAGAGTTTGAATGTGTCTATGGAGCTTCCATGACCTTTCCTTGTACAAGTTGTGCTGGTTTCCCCAGTACTGTGTACTGTCTCACCCTTCACCAAAGATACCACTTATCTATTGCCTATTTAGTATTCCCCACCCCACCCCTCCCATCCCTGCTAACCAACAAAGATTGCTACTTTTTGTGTGTAAACTTTTTCATGGGTTTTTACAATAGAGGTCTCATACAATATTTATCCATTTGTGATTGACTTATTTCATTTAGCGTAATGTTCTCCTGTTTCATCCATGTTATGAGGTGCTTCACAGATTCATCGTTTTCTTTATTGTTGCATAGTACTCCATTGTGTGTATGTATCATAGTTTGTTTATCCATTCGTCTGTTGATGGGCATCTAGGTTGTTTCCATCTTTTTGCTATTGTGAACAATGCTGCCATGAACATAGGTGTGCCTATGTCTATTTGAGTGACGACTCTTATTTCTCTAGGATATACTCCTAGGAGTGGGATTGCTGGCTCGTATGGTATTTCTATTTCTAGCTTTCTAAGGAAGCGCCATATCATTTTCCAAAATGGTTGTATCATTTTGCATTCCCACCAGCAGTGCATAAGAGTTCCAATCTCCCCGCAGCGCCTCCAACATTTGTTATTTCCAGCGTTTTTGATTCGTGCCAGTAATGCCAGGGGTGAGATGGTATCTCATGGTGGTTTTAATTTGCATTTCTCTAATGGCTAGTGATCGCGAGCATTTCCTCATGTGTCTGTTGGCCATTTGAATGTCTTCTTTGGTGAAGTGTCTGTTCATTTCCTTTGCCCATTTTTTAATAGGATTATTTGTCTTTTTGTTGGAGAGGTGTTGGATTTTCTTGTAGATTATGTAGACCTTTGTCTAACTTGTACTGTCCACAGATATTTTCCCAGTCTGTAGGTTCTCTTTCTACTCTTTTGGTGAAGTCTTTTGAAAAGCAGAGGTGTTTGATATTTAGAAGATCCCAGTTATCTAACTTATCTATTGGGGTTTTTGTGTTGATGGTTACGGTTTGTATCCTGTTAATGCTGTGTATTAGGGCCTGTAGTGTTGGTCCTATTTTTCCTTCTACGAACGTCATAGTTTTTGGCTTTATATTTAGGTTATAATGCTCTTCTGATCTTTTATTTCTTCCTATGTATGTTTTGGTAAATTGTATTTTTCTAAGA
Source organism: Dugong dugon (assembly GCA_030035585.1). Taxonomy (NCBI): domain Eukaryota; kingdom Metazoa; phylum Chordata; class Mammalia; order Sirenia; family Dugongidae; genus Dugong; species Dugong dugon. The sequence continues at coordinate 34,109,425 of CM057465.1, forward strand.
ACTTATCTATTTCATGTAAATGTTCAAGTTTATTGGTCTGAAGTTACTAATAATAAGCCTTATGATCTTTTTGCTGTCTATAGTCTGTAGTGATATCCCCTTATTTATTACTGATATTGTAATTGAGCATTTTCTCTTTTTTTCTTAATCAGTATTGCCAGGGGTTATTAAGGAGCCATGGTAGTGCAATGGTTAAGCGCTGGACTGCTAATCGAAAGGTCTGAGGTTTGACCCCACCAGTGGCTCTGCAGGAGAAAAGACCTGACCGTCTGCTCCCGTAAAGTGACAGCCTAGGAAACCGTATAGGGCAGTTCTACTGTGTCATATAGGGTCGTTATGAATTGGAATTGACAGTGCACAACAACAACAAAACAGGAATTATTAATTTTATTGGTTTTATTAATTATTTCTGTTGTAAGTTTGCTTTACTTTAATTTCTGCTCCATTTTTGTATTATTTCTTTCCTTTTCCTTTCTCTGGGTTTAATTTGCTATACTTTTTTTTTTAATCTTTTTGAGTTGGGTACTTAAATAAATGATTTTAAACATTTTTCCTTTCAAATATGTGCATTTAAAACTACGTCTTTCCCTCCAAGTATGGTGTCACCTTCATCTCATTAGTTTTGATATGCCATGTATTCTTATTATGCAGTTCAATTTATTTTATTTTTTTTTAGTTTTATTACGATTTTAACTATTATTTAGAAACTGGTTAATTTCCAATATTTTGTGAATTTTCTAATTATCTTTTGTTTTTAAAATTTTGCTTAATTTCACTATGATCAAAGAACACACTTTATATTATTTCAATTTTTTAAAATTTGTTAGGACTTACTTTATGGCCCTGAATCTATGATCAGATATTCTATACATACTTTTATCTAGTATTATTCTTGTCCTAACATCCACTTGTTTGATATTAGTACTTTTTCCATGAAGGAGTCTACTGTTCATGTTATTGTTGTTACTTTGAAAGTAGTGTGTCTTTTTACTCATTTACTTTTAAGATTTTCTAATTTTTGTTTTTGTTTTCAGAAGTTCCACCAAGATGTGTCTAGGTATTATCTTATTTGTATATTATCTGCTTGAGGTTTGTCACGCTTTCCAGCCATTCTCTCTTTGTATTTCTTCTGTGCCATTTGCTTTATTCCTTAAGTGAATCAATTACATTTAAGCAGGATCTTTTCATAATGGTGCATATCTTGCTCACATTCTTTTCTATATTATCTATATTCTCTTCACCTGTGTATAATCTGTTGTTAAACACATGTATTGAGTTTTTAATTTCACATATTGTATTTTTTCAGGATTTAAAAAATATTTTATGGTTAAATTTTTCATTTAATAATATGCTGTTGTTAGGTGCTGTTGAGTTGGTTCTTACTCATAGCAACCCTATATACAACAGAGTGAAACACTACCTGGTCCTGCACGATCCTCACAATCGTTGCTATGTTTGAACCTGTTGTTGCATGTTATATTATTAAATATATTATTAAAAAGTAAAGATTTAATAATATAACATTTTGGAAAATATTAATTACAGTTATTTAAAAGTCCATGTTGGACAACTTCAGTTTCTTCTGTGAATTTGTTTCTATTGTCTGTTTTAAGCCTTTGGTTTTTGGTCATGGAAAAAATCGCTTTAATCCAACAAGATATTGAGTTAATTCAAAGCTGGCATTTAGTCTTTGTTAGGGCTGTTTATTTCTGGCTCATCCCTATTCATAAGATGAGGCAGTCATCTAGAAGGATCCAGTTTGAAATCTTTAAGTATTTATCAGGACCTCTTCTCTTTGTTAGGCTCTCAGTTTCAATTTTTGTCTCTTTAGTCCCAGAGGTTCTCCAGAAGCTCTGCTCCACTCATAAGCTTCTCAGCTGCTACCTGGGAATCCGAAAATGCCTTTAGGGGAAAAATTGGGCTCCCCTCTGTGTTTTCCTTCTCTCTTGGGTCTTTGTCTCTTAGGGCCTCACTGCCTTGGTGGCTCTGAGATACTTTCAATCAGATTTTTAAAAAAATATTTTGTGTAGGCCTTTTAGTTCTTCCCCAACCTGGCAGGAAGTTTTTCTGCAAAATCTAGTCCACCATTACTAAAAATAGAAATCCATTATGGAAGTCCTTTTGAATTTCAGAAACAGTGAAAGCTAGCTTTTCTTTTATTCTTCTTAAAAAAGAAATGATAGAATAAGAATTATTCAGGCGAATGAATGTGAACCCAGAGAAAGAACAGAGGGACAAGCATAAGTAAAGATAACAGCATAATATGTACAAGGAGAATGAAGAAGAGGGAAATGTCAAAGATGACTGCCCAGTTTCTTACTTGAGTGTTTGGTGGGTGATAGTGACAATAGCTGACACATGGAATGCAGCAGGAGATCTCCTTTGTTGGGGAAAGGGAGTGTAGATAATGAATTTGCTTTACACAATGTTGAATTTGAGGTGTCCTTGGAACATACAGGTACATGTATAAGTGTGGTGCTTGAGGATATAGTCAGGGCTGGATATAAATATGATTTGGGAGTTATTGGTATATAATAGATGGTTATAAAAACTATGAGAGAAGATTAAATAACTCAGATGAGACAACTCATGTAGAGTGAAAAAGAAAGTGAGTCACAGACAGAGCACCAACATATGAAGGAAGGCAGAGGACGAGCGAATAATGAAGGAAGTCAATAAATAATTATCAGAGAAGTAGGAAGAGAACTAGGACAGAGAAAGGTAATTGAAACTAATGGGATAAGTATTTTAAGGAGGGATTGATTTAGCAGTGTTAAAGTTGGATAGCTGAATTCTCAGATAACAACTATGTTCATTGTAGTTGGACATTAGGATCTTGTGGTTTCAGTTCTGTAGAAGAGAAAGAAACCAGATAACAGTAATTTGAGAAATGAATATACCTTACTCTTGAGATGTTTAGATGAGAAGAAAAAGAAAGATAAATTGGAGGGCTAAAGAGAATGAGAGGTCAAAGGACATTTTTTAAATTATGGAGGATGTTTGACCGCATATGGGCTGAGGGAGAAGAAGAAATAGCACTGGCCTGATCTTGAAGGAAGAGAGGTCAGAAGGGACTAATAAATTGAGAAGATTTGAGGCTATAGTCAGAGATTTTAGAAGACTAGCAATTCTGGGTAGTTGCAGGCTCCTTTGCTTTTTATATTATGCATTTCTGAAATATTTGAATTTTATAATAATCGTAATTTTTTCTTACAATCTGAAAAAGCAATAAAGATTAAAATAAAGATGGGATAAAAGAGAGCTTTGGGTTTTCTGTAATGATTTAAGGAAACCAGAGTGAGAAAATCCCCCATATATGAACTTAGATCACTGAATAGTTTTCCCCCTGTACATTTATTATTCAGATGAAAGAAACTTTTTTTGAAAACCAAGAATTTGTACTGTTTGTATGGGGCATCATTCTGATTTTTTCTAGGCTAACAGAGGAACATTCCTCTGAAGGGAAAAATGTTTCCTCAGTATCTACCCACGTAACTCATTAGAAAAGACTATCACAGGAAGACTGCGTTAAAGTACTTAAAACCAAAAAAACAAACCTATTGCCATCGAGTCAATTCTGACTCCTAGCGACCCTGTAGGACAAAGTAGAACTGCCCCATAGGTTTTCCAAGGAGTGACTGGTGGATTTCAACCGTGAACCTTTTGGTTAGCAGCTCAGCTCTTAACTACTATGCCACCAGTGCTCCATTGAAGCACTTAATTATCTAGTATGCTTGTTCTCAGAATGGTGTTCGTGATATTATTTACATCATTATTTGCTTGATTCAGAATTACATTTAGTAATACCAAAAATAACTGATTAATTCTGGGAAAAATTTGACAGTGGCAAGGATTTGGCAGAGAGAAGTGTTATACTTCATGGTTTAGTGTCTTGTACTACTTGGTCATTTTTTTTTCCTTCATTAGAAGTTCCTGTTGGGTCTAGCTCAGAAGCTAGAAAATGGAAAATGAAAAATAACGATCTATCTATTTTAGTTGAGTAACGGAAAAAGCAAGATGCTTAAGTTCACAGAGTATTATAAAATCATGTAAAGCTCTGATGACTCTCCCTCTTCTCTTTCCTTCTTCCCACCTTTTGTGTCAAGAAATGGTTAAAGGACTTAGTTGGTATATTTTTTTATTATATTTTTTAAGGACATGGATTTGTGAACTCTCAAACATTATTACAACTCAAAAAAATTTATCAGTTGTGGCATGTTCACATCAGCATTGATTGCATTTTGCATTAAATTATAGCCGTATGAGGTGAACATTCCTGTACTGTGAGGAATTGGGGCAGAATATCCAATGTATTGCTGATAAGTGCACTAAGTCAGTGTGAAGTATAGAGTGTACAGATACAGATACAGTGCAGTCTGATCCAGTGTTTGTTATTCTGAGATGCACAATGTGATTCCTCCATATTTCCTGTATCCAGGATTGCAAATAGAGTTTATTTTATTTTTATATAGTTTTTTTTTATTGTAGTTTAGATGAAGGTTTACAGAATAAGCTAGTTTCTCATTAAACAGTAAACATATTGTTTTATGACATTGGTTAACAACTCCATGACATGTCAGCACTCTCCCTTCTCAATCTTGGTTACCAGTTTTCCTGTCCCCTTCTGCCTACTAGTCCTTGTCCCTGGGCTGTTGTGCCCATTTAGTCTCATTTTGTTTTATGGGCCTGTCTAATCTTTGGCTGAAGGGTGAACCTCGGGAGTGACTTCATTACTGAGCTAAAAGGGTGTCCGAGGGCCATACTCTCAGGGTTTCTCCAGTCTCTGTTAGGCCGGTAAGTCTGGTCTTTATTTGTGAGTTAAAATTTTGTTTTACATTTTTCTCCAACTCTGTCCAGGGCCTTCTATTGTGATCCCTGTCAGAGCAGTCAGTAGTGGTAGCCGGGCACCATCTAGTTGTATTGGATTCAGTCTGGTGGAGGCCGTGCTAGGTGTGGTCCATTAGACCTTTGAACTAATCTTTCCCTTGTATCTTTAGTTTTCTTTATTCTCCCTTGCTTCTGAAGGGATGTGACCAGTGGAATATCTTAGATGGCTGCTCACGGGGTTTTAAGACCCCAGATGCTACTCACCAAAGTAGAATGTAGAACATTTTCTTTATAAACTATGTTATGCAGCTGAGCTAGATGTTCCCCGAGACCATGGTCCCCACAGCCCTCCGCCCAGCAGTTGGGTCTCTCAGGGAGTTTGGATGTGTCTGTGGAGCTTCCATGACCTTGCCTTGTCCACGTTGTGCTGGCTTCCCCAGTATTGTGTACTGTCTTACCCTTCACCAAAGTTAGCACTTATCTATTGTCTAGCAAATAGACTTTATTTTGAGTGCAACTCTGATCAGTTGGTACTGGCTGCTTGGAGCATTGTAATAAATGGGCTGAAGGCAGAAAGAATGTTGTGACTGTGGTGATGTCTACCACTGTAGTGGTGACCTGAAAATTGAAAAGTAAGAAGAACAGAGCCACTGCCTTCAGGAGGACACACTATGGCAATCCTGCTCACAGGGCAGAGCAAGCACACCATGGGCACTCCATGAGAAGTTTGGGGGTCTGTCAGTGGAGGCTTGTGTTTTGTGATGCTGGACAGGTTTCAGTGGAGCTTCCAGACTAAGACAGACTGGGAAGAAAGTCCTGAAGAACTGCTTTCAAAAATCAGCCAGTGAAAATCCTATGGGTCACAACAGTCAAATCTCATTGTGTATGGGGTTGCCATGAGTCAGGTGCCAACTTACCAGCAGCTAACAGCAACAATCACAACAGTTATATAGCGCTTACTATGTGCTAGGCACCTTCCTCAATCCTTTACATAAATCTACTCATTTAATATACCCCTTTGAGGTAGGTATAATTATTGCTCCTATTTTTTAATGAGAAAACTGACACTGGTCTCTATCTTGCCCAAGATTATACAGCAAATAACTGGCACAGTTGTGATTTGAGCCTAGGCATTCTGACATTAGTATTTGTGCTGCTAACTGCTGTGTTGTGCTGATGCTTGTTCAGTCTCATAATATTCGGCTCCTTCCTTAGTATTTTTAATTTGGTTGCTTATATATTTACCCTACTTTTCTTCTCTGCCTGACCCTGGGCCTTTAACCCTGGTGAACACACCTATTGGAATTGGAAATGCACTCATTGAGAGGGAGTAATGTGTATCTTTTTGGAGCCCTGGTGGTGCAGTGGTAAAGCTTTCATCTGCTAACCAAAAGGTCTGCAGTTTGAACCCACCAGCTGCTCTGCAGGAAAAAGGTGTGGCAGTCTGCTTCTGTAAAGATTACAGCTTTGGAAACCCTATGAGGCAGTTCTACTCTGTCCTATAGGGTCACTATGAGTTAGAATCGACTCGACAGCAATGGGTTTTAATGGGTGTTCTGTTTCTAAGCATGCCCAAAATCCTTTTAATTTTTGTCCTAGTTCTTGCTCTATTACTGCATTTACCTTACCTTTATCTTTGTTCATATTTTGGCATTTGTACTTATTTCTTGTACTTGATGATAAATTTGACTTCTCATATTTTTTTTCTTTATTTCTTTTTCTGGAACACTGTCTTCTTCGAGTTGCTACTGAATCTGGGTTCGGCCCTCAAATCCTAGACTGACATGGGCTCACATGGCTGGCACTCTTCCCCCATCTTCTCTTGGGAAAAGAAATCAGAAACTGCTAGATTATACATTCCTAAAGTCTGGGATTGTGTCAGTTTTAGTCTTCTGTGTCCCACAGAATGAGAATGGTGTCTTATACAAAGGAGCTCAGTGATCTTTTGTTGAATGAAAGGATGATCAAATGAAAGTGGCAACCATCGGCATAGTTAGCTTTGACTGCCAGTTGTGCCTTCTCTGATGACTATCACTCCTAACCTATTTCCCCCACTAGCCTTTATGTTGAATTAAGATTTAGCCTCGACTCTTCAAATCTTGTGCATCCTGCTGTGACACAGCTTAGTTAAAACAACAGGTACTCAGTGAATTCCGTTACGTGCAGGGCACGGAGGCGATACAATGTAAGACACAGTATGTCCCAAGGAGGTACGTGACTAAGCAACAAGTAATATGACAGACAATAATTTTTTGGAAGGGATGGGGTCACTTCAGTCAGGGATGGATAATAAAGAATTTAAAAAGAATGTAGACTTTGAGCTAGGTCTTGAAAAATGAGTAGGACTAAATAGACAGAGGGGAAAGAGGCTAAAGAAGGTAAATGGATTAGTATAGTGTGAAGGGGTATGTTTCCCTAATGTGTACCAAGACAGGTAGAAGCCTAAGCATCATGTTCTTATTTATTTTCTTGGGGCAAATTCCTCTTGGATTACACATGTTTTAGCTGCTTTTCACTTTGTATACCTATATCTGACATTACCTGGCAGTTCTCAAATTTAGGAGGATCTTTGGATATGAGTTATGTAAGATTAATCAGTGTAAGTGTAATCCAGACAAAGAAGCACCTGCCTAGGGCAAAAACCATGAACACTTGGAATCATTCATTTTGACTTTAATTGTGACAGAATGGGGTGCTTTGATTTGTCTTTGGAACAAGGGGACTTTTTTTTTTTAAACCAAAGCAATGCTATAGGCAAATTATATATGGGTGTATGGAATACTAAATGCAGGCACATGTATAACAAATTACAACACGTGTTTTACTGTTGTGTTACTCATTTAATTAACAATTCCATGTCACTAGGAATTTGTAAAAATGAATTATCTATGGTTTGCAGAAGGAACCATGGTGGTGCCCTGGTTAAGCACTTGGCTGCTAACCAAGGTCAGAGGTTTGAACCCACCAGCCGCTCTGCGGGGAAAGATGTGATAGTCTGCTTCCATAAAGATTTCAGCCTTAGAAATTCTATAGGGTAATTCTACTCTGTCTTGTATGGTTGCTATGAGTCAGAATTGACTCAATGGCAACGGGTTTGGTTGGGTTTGAGTGGTTTGCAGAGGCTTGGCTCTGACATACTTCTGGTTCTATTATGTGCTGTATCTTCTTGAGTTTTGTGCTTAGTTTTATTAGTCAGGCCATGTGATTTGCCCTCCTGATTAGGCAGGAACAGACCTCACGTGTGGAACCACCATAAGTGCACGTTACCTTAGTGAATTAGGAAAAGGGGCCCTTTCCTCAAGATATATAACTTCCATATGATAGACTATTGTCTTGATAAATCAAGACACTTGGCTGCCATCTGCTAGAAAATTGTCATAATAACTGTAGAATTATGAGGATAGTGACCTCTAGGCTTATATAGTGCACAGCACAGTGTAGTGCACAGTGTAAAACTGTATGTAATGATCCTGCAACTGCCGTAAGCAGAACATGGAGCAGACCACTTTTGGATCACGATTTGTGAAGGAGTGGGAGTTAACAGGAGGTGAGTTGTATTCTGGAGACGTACCAAAAAGTAAAAACAAGATGGAAGCCCAGAACTTGGTTCTCATGACAATGGGAGCTAAATATGGTACCAAAATGGGGAAGTAGGAGGTCAAGGATGCCAAGAGTCAGGAGTTGAATGGACAAGTGGAATGCATATATGCAGAAATTTTGGGAACCTAAGTTTGTAAAGGAGCCTTTTACAAGATTATAATGCAAGCTTGCATAGGGATGTGCAGTTAAGGAGTAATGTAAAGGAGCCCAAATGAGGTAGATATCAGTTATCTTGTCAGTAGCGGACATTTTTTTGTAGTGCTTCAGAGGTTACAAGACATTTTCATATTTGCTACCTGTCTTAGTTATCTAGTGCTGCTATAACAGAAATACCACAAGTGAATGGCTTCAACAAACAGAAGTTTATTCTCTCACAGTCTAGTAGGCTTACAAGTCCAAATTCAGGGCATCAGCTCTAGGGGAATGCTTTCTCTGTTGGCTCTGGAGGAAGGTCCTTGTCACTTTCCTTGGTCTGGGAGCATCTCAGCACAGGAACCTCAGGTCCAAAGGATGCATTCTGCTTCCTGCACTGCTTTCTTGGTGGTGTGAGGTCTCCAACACTCTGCTCACTTCCCTTTCCTTTTATCTCTTGCAAGATAAAATGTAATACAGGCCACACCCCAGGGAAACTCCCTTTACATTGAATCGGGGATGTGACCTGATCAAAGGTGTTACAATCCATCCTAATCCTCCTTAACATAATCCAGTCTTGCCTCATTAACCACAAGCAGAGATTAGGATTTACAACACATAGGAAAATTACAACCACAAAATGGAGGACAAGCACACAATACTGGGAATCATGACCTAACCAAATTGACACATATTTTTTGGGGACACAATTCAATCTATGACAATACCTCATTTTGATATTTACAAGTAACTCTTGAGGTAGGAGAGTTGTTATTTATCCCACTTTAGCAAAGAAGGATTAATGAATTCACATGATCTCTCTAGGTTATAGGGTAGTATATTATAAAGCCAGATTTTAAATCAAATTCTTCTAAGCCCATGGCATTTTTTAATATATATATGTTGGTTTGTTTTTCTGATAATGTTTCACGGAAGTATGCTGGCTAAGTTGTTCCTTGGACTTCTATGCAAGGAACTGACTAGCTGGTCACCAAATCCATTTCCATATATTTCTGGGAACAAAATGTTGGACTCCTTTCCCAGCCAAATTACTGAATGGGAGAAATTGATGGAGGCCACTTCCAGGTCTGGCCCATAAAACCCATGCAATGCTTTTCTCCCTTTCTCTTGCCATGTTGATGGCAACCTTGGCAACCTTAGAAACTATGTATTGAAGATGCAAGAGCCTCTACCAACTTGAATTCTTAAATAACTGCATGGAACAGAGCCCATCACCTTCTAAGAAATAAACTGCTATTGAGTTTATTGAGCAGGAAATAAATTTCTATTAAGATAAGCCACTGAACTTGCAGGTTTTATCTATTTTATACAGAAGTAGTGTTGCTGTAATAATGTACTTCCTTAACATTGTTTACATATAGGCTCTACTGTGTAAGTATTTCTCTCTTAGCTGCTTATCTACAACTGTACTTATTTATGGTAGGTGCCAACCTTTTTCTTCAAGGCTGCTTCTATGCCATTGTTTTCATTTCCTCTCCAAAATCCCCTGGTATGGGATTAGGATATACTGCTTTTGGCCCTACTTTTTTTTTAATCTACTTCCCTCTCCATCACTTCCCCCATGGATTAAGGATTTTAGCTGTTAGTTTACTAAATTTCTCACTGACACTATGCTCACTGGCATCACCAGTATCTCAGTGTCAAGCATGCTATTCTCTGGCCACCTCTTCTTATCTCTCCAGTTCACCGACTCTAGTGTCTCTACCTCAGCAATTCATAGATACCACTGGGACCCCCAGTTCATCAGACTTACTACCATGTCACTGTCCAATATCCATCTTTACTCAGTTGAGATTCCTTGGTCTATTGTTAAATATTTTTCATCTATACAGCTTCAGCTACCTTGCCAACTTTTCCTGTTTTTGTCTAGTAAAGTTCCACCCTTGGCAAATCCAACTTTCTTCCTCTTCCACCCTGCAACAGCACAGCTAAATGTGGCTGGAGAAAAAACAGTACAAAGATGTTGAGTAGTCTAACTTTAAATTTATGACCAAAATCCTCAAGTGGGTCCTCTGCACTGTCCAAAAACCCTACTATATTCCCTGTGTTAATTCTCTGTCTCCTTATTCAAAACTGTTATTTCATATCCTTCTATTTAATACTCAGAGTTCATATCACTGCCAGGAAAAAAACACCATAATCATTCTTTAGGGCTGAGTGAGGAGCACTCAGGGGGAACACATCACAAGTTTAATGTTTCAGCCACTGAAATGTTCTAGCTTCTGAGACTCTGTTCTATATGTTTAAGGAACATATAGGTCCAGAGGTAGTGCAAATGGTTTGCATTCTACTACTAACCTAAATGCTAGTGGTTCCAACCAATCCAACTGTGCTGCAGAAGAAAGGTCTAGGAAGCTGCTTCTATAAGGATTAAAATCCAAAAAAACCAAACCCATTTCCATTGAGTTGATTCTGATTCCTAACAACTCTATAGGACAGAGTAGAACTGCCTCAGTGTTTCCAAGGCTGTAATCTTTACAAAAGCAAACTGCCATGGCTGTCTCCTGTGGAGTGCCTAGTGGGTTCGAACTTTCAGTTAGCAGCAGAGCACTTAACCACTGTGCCACCAGGGCTCCTTCCATAAAGATTACAGCCAAGAAAATCCTGTGGAGCAGTTCTACTCTGTAACACATGAGGTTGCCTTGAGTTGGAATTGACTTGACAGCAGTGGGTTTGGTTTGGTTTTGGTTTAAGGAATATGTTCCCTTCAGGATGAAGTGCTAACATTTCTTACCAGGACCTTCACGATCTGTCCCGTTTGTGACTATTCAGTGTTATTAATCCCTCCCTTTCACCCCTTCTGGCAACACCGAAGATCTTGGGGGTTTTGGAACTTGCAGGTCTCTCTCACCTCAAGCTCTTTGTACATCCTGTTCTTTCTGCCTGGAAAATTCCTAACAGCCTCCCTTCATTGGGCAGTTTCAATAATAACTTGTTCTTTAGGACTCTACCCCAGATGTTACTTTCTCTGGGAGGTTGCTCCAAAACACCATATGGCTGGTGGTTATTTTTGCTCTGTGCACCATAACCTCATGCTTATTCCAACAGTGACTTTTATTACTCTGTATGTTGTTGTTGTTAGGTGCCATTGAATTGGTTCTGACTCCTAGCCACCCTATGTACAACAGAGCAAAACACTGCCTGATCCTGTGCCATCCTCACAATCTTTGCTATGCTTGAACCCATCACTGCAGCCACTGTGTCAGTCCATCTTGTTTAGAGTCTTCATTTTTTTCAATGACCCTCTACCAAGCACGATATCCATCTCCAGTGACTGGTCCCTCCTGATAACATGTCCAAAGTACGTGAGATGAATTCTTGCTGTCCTCACTTCTAAGGAGCATTCTGGCTGTAATTCTTCCAAGACAGATTTGTTCGTTCTTCTGGCCGTCCATGGTATATTCAATATTGTTCACCAACACCATAATTCAAAGGCATCAATTCTTCTTTGATCTTCCTTATTCATTGTCCAGTTTTGTGTGCATATGAGGTGATTGAAAACGGCATGGCTTGGGTCAGGTGTACCTTAGTCCTCAAAGTGACATCTTTGCTTTTTAACACTTTAAAAAGGTCTTTTGCAGCAGATTTGCCCATGCAGCATGTCGTTTGATTTCTTGACTGCTGCTTCCGTGGGTGTTGATTGTGGATCCAAGTAAAATGAAATCCTTGACAACTTTAATATTTTCCTCGTTTATCATGATGTTGCTTATTGGCCTAGTTGTGGGGATTTTTGTTTTCTTTATGTTGAGGTGTAATCCATACGGAAGGCTATGGTCTTCATCAGTAAGGGCTTCAAGTCCTCCTCACTTTTAGCAAGCAAGGTTGTGTCATCTGCATATCATAGGTTGTTAATGAGTCTTCCTCCGATCCTGATGCCCCATTCTTATTCATATAGTCCAGCTTCTTGTATTATTTGCTCAGCATACAGATTGAATAAGAATGGTGAAAGGATACAACCCTGATGCACACCTTTCCTGATTTTAAGCCAAGCAGTATCTCCTTGTTCTGTTTGATGACTGTCTCTTGATCTATGTACCAGTTCCTCATAAGCACAATTAAGTGTTCTGGAATTATCATTTTTTTCAGTAGTATCCATAATTTGTTATGATCCACAGTGGAATGCCTTTGCATAGTCAGTAAAACACAGGTTTATATCTTGCTAGTATTCTCTGCTTTCAGCCAGGATCCATCTGATATGAGCAATGATATCCTTCACGTCCTCTTCTGAATCCCACTTGAATTTCTGGCAGTTCCCTGTGGATGTACTGCTGCAAAAGTTTTTGAATTTCTTCAGCAAAATTTTAATTGCTTGTGATGTTAATGATATTGTTCGATAATTTCCACATTCTGCTGGATCACTTTTTTTGGAATACACACAAATATGGATCTCTTCCAGCTGATTGGCCCAGTAGCTGTTCTCCAAATTTCTTGGCATAGACAAGTGAGCACCTCCAGCATTGCATCTGTTTGTTGAAACATCTCAATTGGTATTCCATCAATGCCTGGAGCCTTCTTTTTCACTAGTGCCTTCAGTACAGCTTGGACTTCTTCCTTCAGTACCATCAGTTCTTGATCATATACTACCTCCTGAAATGGTTGAATGTCGACTTGTTCTTTTTGGTGCAGTGACTCTGTGTATTCCTTCTGTCTTCTTTTGATGCTTCCTGTCTTGTTCAATATTTTGTCCATAGAATCCTTCAGTATTCCACCACTCGTCTGTCAGTTTGTTGTACTGTGGTGGCTTACATGTTGCTATAATGCGGGAAGCTATGCCACTGGTATGTCATCCATGGTGGACAGGTTTCAGAGGAGCTTCCAGACTAACACAGACTAGGAAGAAGGACATGGTGGTCTACTTCTGAAAAAATTGGCCAGTGAAAACCTTATATGAATATCAGTGAAACACTGTCTGATATAGTGTCAGAAGATGCACCCTTCATATTTGAAGGCACTCCAAAATACAGCTGGAGAGGAGCTGTCTCTTCAAAGTAGAGTTGACCTTAATGATGTGGATGGAGTAGAGCTTTTAGGAACTTCATTTGCTGATACAGCACAACTCAAAATGAGAAAAAACAGTTGCAAACATCCATTATTAATTGGAAAGTGGAATGTATGAAGTATGAATCTAGGAAAATTGGAAGTCATCAAAAATGAAATGGAATGCATAAAGATCGATATCCTAGGCATTAGTGAGCTGAAACGGACTGGTATTGGCCATTATGAATCAGACAATCATATGGTGTACTGTGCTGAGAATGACAAATTGAAGAGGAATGGTGTCGTATTCATCGTCAAAAAGAACATTTCAAGATCTATCCTGAAGTAATGTGCTGTCAGTGATAGGGTAATATCCATACACCTACAGGGAAGACCAGTTAATACGACTGTTTTTCAAATTTACACATCAACCTCTAATGCCAAAGGTGAGGAAATTGAAGATTTTTACCAACTTCTGCAGTCTGAAATTGATCAAACATACAGTCAAGATGCATGGATAACTACTGTTGATTGGAATGTGAAAGTTGGAAACAAAGAAGGATTGGTAGTTGGAAAATATGGCCTTGGTGATAGTAATGATGTTAGAGATCACATGATAGAATTTTGCAAGACCAGCGACTTATTCATTGCAAATACATTTTTTTCAACAATGTAAATGGTGACTATACATGTGCACCTTGCTGGATGGAATACACAGGAATCAAATGGACTACATTTGTGGAAAGAGATGATGGAGAAGGTCAATATTATTGGTTAGTACGAGGCCAACTGCCAACTGGGGAACAGACCATCAATTGTTCATATGCAAGTTCAGGTTGAAGCTGAAGAAAATTAAAACAAGTCCACAAGAGCCAAAATATGACCTTGAATATATCCCATCTGAATTTGATGTATTGAACACTAATGATGAAAGAACAGATCAGTTGTGGGATGACATCAAGGACATCATACATGAAGAAAACAAAAGGTAATTAAAAAGAAAGGAAAGACCAAAATGGATGTCAGAAGAGACTCTGAAACTTGCTCTTGAAGGAAGAGCAGCTAAAAGCTAATTACTCTGTATAGAAATTGCTTTTTTGCTCATCTGTCTCCCTTAATACTGTGAACATCTTGATGGCAGGCACTATTTCTTATTCATTATTTTAGCTGTAGCACATAGCAATGTGCCTGGTATGGAGGAGACCCTCAGTATATATTTGCTGAATGAATGAATGATGTAGGTCAGATTTTTCTTTGGTGTGGCTGAGAGAAGCTTTATTTATATTGTTTACCTTAAACCTTGTCCCTCCGCTCTTGATGTCTCAGGTTGAGGGGAGCATGCTCTGTGGCCCTCACTCAGCAGAGTGGGCAAATTACTTTATCTTCTTCTAGCTGGGAAGCCATAGGTATAGCACTGATTTCTTGAGAGTGTTAATGACCCAGAAATGCAGGGCTTCTTAGCAAATAAGGCCTAGTGGATGGCTGTAATCAAAGAGGTATATAAAGAGTCAGAGGCTCTGCATACAGTGAAAAAAGCTTAACTTTGGAGTCAGATTTATTGTGGTTCACATACCATTTTTTCCACTTTTTAACTTAACTGAGATTTAGTTTCCTTATCTGTAAAATAGGGATAAGAATATGTGTCCTGCAAGATTTCAGCAATACGGGAGAAGGGTTTGAGTTAATTTACGTAGTACGTGTCTGTATCTGGTAGGTGCTAATCACAAATTGTAGCCACAGCCGTTAAGTCCTATCATAACCCTTTGCTAACCATGTTAGGGGACACCAGCATCCAGGGCTGCACACAAAGACATAGAGTCTGTCTTAAGTCAATTTAATTACAATACCAACTTGAGTCACAATAGCAACTTCAGATGGGAATTGCTTGCCTGCAATGTTGGATTTCCATTCCCAAATAAGTCTGAGAAGTTCCTGGGTGGGGCAAATGGTTAAAGGACTCGGCTGCTAACCAAAAGGTTGGAGGTTTGAGTCCACCCAGAGGTACCTCTGAAGAAAACTCTGGCAATCTACTTGAGAAAAATCAACTGTTAAAAACCCTATGGAGCATAGTTCTACTGTGACACACATGGGTTCACCATGAGTGGGGATCAACTTAATGGCAACTGGTAACTAGTAATAAGGTTGAGGTCAATGTAGGAGGCTCTCAAGTTCCCATAAACACACTTTTCCACGTAGATCTTGGCTACTTGAAAATAAAGCATGCAAAAGTGCACACAACAAAGAATTTGTCTATTTAATTTGTTTTTCCCTAATTTGCCATTGTTGGGAGTACATAAACTGTGAGAGACTGATTACTAAGTCAGATATTTTTTCTTCAACAAAATAGCACTGAGATAAGTGCTGTTGTTACTTCCAGTTTCTCCTTCTTGATATTGAAAATTACCCAGAAGGTGATTGGTTGACCAAGGAGCTCACTGCTTGAGAGGAGAGTGTTTGAGCAAGGATATCTCCCTTCTGGTGGTGAACTGTGTGGCTGGGGAAGAAAGCATTACAAGGTATTTTCGATGGCTGCCAATATCCCTAATGTCTTAGGTACAGCAAACTGATTTTCCACTGCCAGCACATTTAGTTTACAAGATGATCCTCCCATAAAACACTGTTGGTGACATTTATGGGAACATATACAAAATTAAACTAGTGACCCAGTAGTCAAATAAAACTTCTCATCAATTGTTGAGATTGCTCTTTGCTTTTCGTAATGAAAACAAGCCCACTGTCCATTCAGACTTTGCCAAATAAATAAATACTCTTGCAACAAATCTGGGCTTTATGGATCCAGAAGAGGGCACAAGCTCAGAAGTATGCCATCCCAGTGAGGTCAAAGACTTCCTCTGCTAATTGGACACAGATTAGGGCACCCATGCCCAGTTCTACTAACACAGCCTATCATCTGTGGCAGCACCTTGGGGCATTACCTGGTAAGTCAGAATCCTGGTTAAATTGGAAATAAGGTCTCACAATGACTTGGACTTCACCCAGGCAAGCCTCAATTAGAACCTGCTCCATATGGTGACTTAATGTTAAGTAGATAAGATGCCTTATTTGGCACCAACAAGGGCCTCTGTATTTCTACCTAGGCAGCACAAATAAAGAACACATGTGCCGGTCAAACTTCTATTACCTGTGATATTGTGGGGAAGAGAGAATGAGAATATAAAATGCATAGAATGTATTCAATAGTGCTATCCTGCCCGCCAATCAGATTTTTCACAAAACTTCTAACACATGGTAAAATCTAGGGCTTTTACCAATCCAGTCATCTTTGGAGAGTTTTCATGTGTGTGATTCTTGTCATGATCATCGGTTATTTACTGAGGTCACTTAACACCTGTGAGGCTCTATGGCAGGAGCTATGGAGGATAAGAAGAAAGAAGTAGGAGGCATAATCCTTGCTGGGGGATGACATTGCCGTAGCTGACTGAGGTGGTGTGCAGGGAGGTGGTGGGGATGCGAGAGGGAGGAAGCTCATTGGTCCCCTAGGCTCAGGTAATCTGGGGTTTTAGAACACACCTCCAGGAATCGTATTTGAGCAGGACCTACACATTTCTTCGGAGAACTTGGAGGGGAGGCCTTTGGTACTGGTGAATCAGGGTCCTCAACCCCTATATTATTCCTAAGGCTGGTGAATGAAAACCAAGTTGAAAAATATCTACAGTATAAGGCAGCAAACCACGTGTGTATGTATGTGCTGTCTGACATCTGAAATTCTACTCCTGGTGGTTAAGGAATAGCCAGTTGCAAACAATGCTTTGTGAATCAGTCTCAGGTTCTTCCAGGGTTGGCTTTTTCTGCACTGAATTTTCCTTAATATTTTCTATAGCTCTCACAGGAAGATGGAGACATTTGGGTGCTTTCACAGAAGGGAACTGGTGTGCTCAGGTGTAGTGAGGGAACTTTTCCCAGCTTTTCTCCCCTTGACCTGTCTCTGAACTGACAACCTCCTCGGTTGTATTTTCATTCTTCTGGTCTCAGCATTTATAGCACTTTGTTGCACTTAATGTGTTTAAACTTCTGTGTCTTCTATTAGATGATAAGCTTCTTGAGGACAGGAACCATTTATCCTTTTCACCTCCGTATACCCAGTGCCTTGCACAGTGCCTAGTACATCTGTGAATAGAAATTTAGAACACCTTCCCATACTATGTAAAAGGAGGCATCATAGCCCACCCACCCTGATTCTTCTTGATAAACGGTTATTTCTGCATTATCACATGCAGTTAAATATCAACATAAGCTTAGGGAACAAGGAATGCAGTGACTCTAAAATCATATAGTAGAGCACATTGATGATATTATGGTTTTTATTTCATACGAGTTCAATTAGTATTAATTAACTTCCATCTCCAGGATGCATTTCAGTGAATGGCAGGGGAAGCCACTCTCAGGTGTGTTCAATGAGAGGCAAACTATACTGTTTAACATTTCAAATGAAGAGTCTACACGTGGTTGAAAATCTATACTACATAGGCCTTGATAGAATACATGTTTATTATTTTCAATATTTATTGGCTGCCTACTGTGTGCCAGATAGTCTTTTGGCAGGATGTTTGCCTGAATGAGCTTGTAATTTACTTTCGGGATACAGCTATGGATGTAATTTAACATGATTGGGCAGAAAGATGACTCCATTAATTGAATTGATGTATTTATAAATCAAAATATATGAGTCAGGATTTACGCTGCTCTAGTACATTTATTACAGATGAGTATTAGAAGTCTATGTCTAGTCTACACTAAAATAAGGAATATTTTAATAAAGAAAAGGTCATTTGAAATTCACTTTCAAGTTATTTAGTTTATAGGAGTTGTCCCAACTCTAACCATAATTCAAGAATATATTTAATGTGTTGGCTGTGTGTTCTTTGGAATTTGACTGTTGTGTAAAATAACTATCTAGTAATTGAAACAATGCAGAACTTCCTTAGCTTTGAAGTGCGTGTAAGTTTGAGCACATTTCTGCTGACATAGTGCAGAGCAATTTTTTTCTTTGCTCGTCTTGTGTTAAGACTGCAGAATCTTTTTCAATACAAGAAGCTGGTTGCAATTTCAGCTTTAAATAGGCAAAGAAAAACTTAAAGTGAAAAATTCTCTTCTATTTAATTGACCAGAAGGAGGCTCCCTTCCACCTCATTCTGGAAAGTTAGAACAAAAGCTTCCAAATCTGTTTCTTCCTAGCTGGCTCCCATGTTCCCCAAGCAGTCTCTATCCTTGGTGTTTGTAGGAGTGGTGCTCTGAAATTTTCCCTAGGAAAATTTGCACCATTGGTAAGAAGGTTTCAGTAAGTGTAAATTGCCCTTCCTTCCATGATCCATTCATATAGCATTTCTCTCCCAGTTGAGTAACAATTAACAAAAATTTTATGGTATCTATCTCCCACTAACTTTGGATTTCACATCATTTCTTTACTTCATTGTTGTGGCTTTGTTTTCTCAAAATTGTCCTTGAATCTATAATATGATAATTTAAACATTAATATTTTGAAATGAATCAATAAGGTGTTTGGATTTTTTAAAAGTATAGTTGTTGCCTCTACCTATCTGTGCATCTTGGTCTCTATGTGTCTGTAACTAAGAGACACTTCTCACGTTCATAGGATAGAAAAATCACAATTCACTCCAGGCACTTTAAATTGTATTGCATTTGGCAATGAAGAAGCCACTATTAGATTCAAAATCCTGAACAAGAAGTCCAAAATCTTTGGAGAGTAAAGAGGGATGTGGAGATGCAACCATCACTATAGGGATATAGTCCACCATATGATGCCATGAAATTATTTTCAATCAATTGATTTTTGAGTTTTTCTCCTTCATTGTCAAGGAAGGCAGTTGATGCAAACACTGCACTGCTGCTCTTTTGAGAAACCTTGCTCTTTAATGATGGAACAGAGCTGGTTATGAAATGCCCAACTTTGACTTATTTTTGAGGAGTAACATCTCAAATAAATTATCTCCTGGAGATGCTATTGGAGCCAGTGATCAGGGGAATGATGATGAGTTTATATGGAGCTTATCTGTGCGATCACACTTAAGAGGGTTTGTTCGTAGACAGGGAATAGAGTGGATTGGTGCGGCATCTCAGACTTCTCTTTGGCATGAAGATTCTGGTTTTGGAGAACTGTGGTGGGCAGAATAACAATCCCCAAAGATGTCTACGCCCAGTCCCTTGTTGTTGTTGTTCTTAGGTGCCATCCAGTCAATTCTGACTCATAGCGACTCTATGGACTACAGAATGAAACACTGTCCGGTCCTATGCCATCCTCACAATCGTTGTTGTGCTTGAGCCCATTGTTGCAGACACTGTGTCAGTCCATCTTGTTAAGGGTCTTCCTCTTTTTCACTGACCCTCTACTTTACCAAGCGTGATGTCCCTTCTTCAGGGACTGGTCCCTCCTGATAACATGTCCAAAGTATGTGAGACAGTCTCACCATCCTCGCTTCCAAGGAGCACTCTGGGTGTACTTCTTCCAAGACAGATTTGTTTATTCTGGCAGTCCATGGTATATTCAGTATTCTTTGCCAACACCATAATTGAAAGGTGTCAATTCTTCAATCTTCGTTATTCATTGTCCAGCTTTCATATGCATATGAGGCAATTGAAAATAGCATGGCTTGGGCCAGGTGCACCTTAGTCCTCAAAGTGGCATCTTTGCTTTTCAGCACTTTAAAGAGGTCTTTTGCAACAATTTGCCCAATGCAATATGTTGTTCGATTTCTTGACTGCTACTTCCAGGGGCATTGATTGTGGATCTAAGTAAAACGAAATCCTTGACAACTTCAATCTTTTCTCCATTTATCCTGATGTTGCTTATTGGTCCAGTTGTGAGGATTTTTTTCTTTATTTTGAGGTACAATCCATACTGAAGGCTGTAGTCTTTGGTCTTCATCAGTAAGTGTCTCAAGTCCTCTTTACTTTCAGCAAGCGAGGTTGTGTCATCTGCATATTGCAGGTTGTTAATGAATCTTCCTCCTAAATTGATGCCTCATTCTTCTTCATATAGTCCAGCTTCTTGGATTATTTGCTCAGCATAGAGATTGAATAAGTATGGTGAAAGGATACAACCCTGGTGCACACCTTTCCTGACTTTAAACTATGCAGTATTTCTTTGTTCTTTTTGAACAATGGCTTCTTGGTCCATGTAAAGATTCAGCATGAGCACAATTAAGTGTTTTGGAATTCCCATTCTTCACAATGTTATCCATAACTTGTTATGATCCACTCAGTTGAATGCCTTTGTGTAGTCAATAAAACACAGGTCAGTGGAATGCCTTTGCATAGTCAGTAAAACACAGGTAAACATCTTTCTGGTATTTTCTGCTTTCAGCCAAGATCCATCTGACATCATCAGTGATATCCCTTGTTCCATGTCCTGTTCTGAATCTGGCTTGAATTTCTTCCAGTTCCCTGTCAATGTACTGCTGTAACCACTTTTGAATGATTTTCAACATAATTTTACTTGTGTGTGATAGTAATGGTATTGTTTAATAATTTCCGCATTCTGTTGGATTACCTTTCTTTGGAATGGGCACAACTATGGATCTCTTCTGGTCAGTTGTCCAGGCAACTCTACTCCAGATTTCTTGACATAGATGAGTAAGTACCTCTAGCACTGTATTCATTCGTTGAAACATCTCAGTGGGCCCCAGTCCCTGGAAGTTGTGAATATATTAACTTACATGGCCAAAGGGGTTTTGAAGATATAATTAAGGTTATGAGTTTTAGATGGTGTCATGGATTGAATTGTGTCCGCCAAAAAATGTGTGTAGCAACTTGGCTAGGTCATGATTCCCAGTATTGTATGATTGTGTAATCTGATATGATTTCCTTATGTGTTATAAACTCTATCACTATGATGAGGTTATATGTGATCTCCTTATGTGTTGTAAATTCTGTCACTGTGATGAGGTTTACAAGATTAGGTAGTGTCTTAATCCAATCTCTTTTGAGATATAAAAGAGAGGAGCGAGCAGAGACACATGGGAACCTCATACCACCAAGAAAGCAGTGCCGGAGCAGAGCGTGCCCTTTGGACCTGAGGTTCCTGCGCAGAGAAGCTCCCAGACCAAAGGAAGACTGATGACATGGACTTTCCTCCAGAGCCAACGGAGAAAGCGTTCCCCTGGAGCTGATGCCCTTAATTTGGACTTGTAGCCTACTGGACTGTGAGAGAATAAACTTCTCTTTGTAAATCCATCCACTTGTGGTATTTCTGTTAGAGCAGGACTAGATGACTAAGATGGGGAGATTATGGACTCTCCAGGTGTGGCCAGTCTAATCACAAAAACCCAAAACCCATTGCCATTGAGTTGATTCCGATTCATAGCAACTCCATAGGGTTTCCAAGGCTGTAAATCTCTAAAGAAGCAGATTGTCACATCTTTCTACAGTGGGGCTGCTAGTGGTTTCAAACTGCTGACCTTTCAGTTAGCAGTCCATCGCTTTAACCACTGCACCACCAGGGCTCCTTAATCTAATCACAAGAGCCCTTAAATTCAGAGAACTCTCTCTGGCTGCAGGTGGAAGAGAGATGCAACAGAAAAAAAGTCAGAGATTCCAAGTGTGAGAACAAGTCGATGCTCCATTGGTGGTTCTGAAATCTAAGGGGCCCGTGCAAGGACCAGAGAGAAGCCTTCAGAGTTAAGAACGGCCCCTGTCTGACAATCAGCAAGAAAATCGGGATCCTAGTCCTACAACTTCAAGGAACTGAATTCAGACAACAACCTGGATCATCTTGTAATTGAATTCTTCCCAATAGCCTACAGTAAGGAACACAGCCCGGCTGACACCTTGATTTTTGCCTGGTGAGTCCCATGTCAAACTTCTGCAGAAACTATGAGATAATAAATTTGTGTTGTTTTAAGCCACTAAGTCTGTGATGATTTGTTACCACAGCAACAGAAAGCTAACACAAAGGAGATACTCTGAGGGGAATGATAATTGTGTTAGATTATTACTTTGGTGGTAGACCTTTACCATGAACCATGTCTCCATGATTTCAGCCTATTGATGCTGGACTTTAGCCATGGGATATTAGCAAATGTGATACAAACAAGTGTAATAATTTTCTATTTTGCTGTAACAAACTACCACAAATTTACTGACTTAAAATAATACAGTTTATTATCTCACAGTTTTGTAGCTCAGAAATCACACTGGGCTAAATTCAAGGAGTCAGCAGAGCTGTGTTCCCCTGCAGGCTCTATTGGAGAATCTGTTTCCTTGTCTTTGACAGATTCTAGAGGCAGCTTATATTGCTTGGCTCATGGACCCTTCTTCCATATTTAAAGCCAGAGGTATAGCATCTTCAAATTTCTCTCTCTGACTTTGACACTTTCTTTCCCTCTTATAAAGACCCTTGTGATTACATTGAGCCCACCCAGGTAATCCCTATCTCAAAATCCTTAACTTAATCACACCTACAAAGGCTCTTTTGCCATATAAGGTAACATATTCACAGATTTCGGGGATCAAGGCATGGACCTCTTTGGGGCCATGTTGTGTCTATCACAAGTGTTTGCATGTGGGCTTTATACTCTTGCAATGTTCATTCTTAGAATGCTACCTCTTGGAACCCAACTGCTATGCAGTGTGGAAGCTGAAGCACCCATGTAGAAAGACCCACACAGAGCAGAACCAAGGCCCCTGGCCAACAACCCTAACTGAGCTCCCAGCCAGCAGCCAACACCAACAACTTGTTATGTGAGTATGGTCATTTTAGACCTTTTAGCTAACCCAGCCAGCACCAAGGAAGCAGAACTGCAGTTAATCCACAGAATCGTGAGAGACAATAAATGGTTGTTGTTATTTTAAGCCCCTAAGCTTTGGAGTAGGAGCCCTGGTGGTGCAGTGGTTAAAGTGCTTGGCTGCTAACCAAAAGGTCTGCGGTTCAAACCTTCCAAGTGGTCTGTAGGAGAAAGATATGGTAGTCTGCTTCTGTAAAGATTTGTTGTTGTTGTTGTTAGGTATTGTCAAGTTAGTTCTGACTCATAATGACCCCATGTACAACAGAATGAAACACTGCCTGGTCCTGTGCCATCCTCACAGTTGTTGGCTGTGCTTGAGCCCATCGTAGCCACTGTGTCAGTCCATCTCGTTGAGGGTCTTCCTGTCTTTCGCTGACCTTCTACTTTACCAAGCATGATGTCCTTCTCCAGGAACTGATGCTTCCTGATAACATGTCCAAAGTATATGAGACGAAGTCTTGCCATCCTCGTTTCTAAGGAACATTCTGTCTGTACTTCTTCCAAGACAGATTTGTCTGTTCTTCTGGCAGTCCATGGTATATTCAATATTCTTTGCCAATATCATAATTCAAAGGCTTTGATTCTTTTTCAGTCTTCCTTATTCATTGTCCAGCTTTCAGATGCTTATGAGATGATTGAAAGTATCATGGTTTGGGTCAGGCTCTCCTTAGTCCTCAAAGTGACATCTTTGCTTCTTAACAATTTGAAGAAATCTTTTGCAGCAGATTTGCCAATGCAGTATGTCATTTGATTTCTTGACTGCTGTAAAGAGGTAGAGATTTACAGCCTTGGAAACCCTATAGGGAAGTTCTACTATGTCCTATAGAGTCACTATGAGTCGGAATCCCGTTGACGGCAGTGGTTTCAGTAAGCTTTGGGGTGGTGATTATGCAGCAATAGATAATTGAAATAACACTGTAGCCTCTTTTCATAAATGACCTAACTACTTGAAAGTGAAGGATTCTGACTAAAGGGAGAAGGACTCTTTTATCTAATTTTGGGATGAAAATAGATTACATAAGACAAATTGCACAAAGTCCTTAGCATGGGACCTGGCACATACTAGGTCTTCAAAAATATTAATTACCTTCTCCCAAGCAATCTTTTGCTTCGGATATTCCCAGTCATCTCCTCATCGAGAGAGAGAGGATTCCTCTCTGCTAGAGATGTATTTAATTTCGCAAATAACAAAATATAATGTATGTCTTAGTCACCTAGTGCTGCTGTAACAGGAATACAACAAGTGGATGGCTTTAACAAAGAGAAGTTTATGTCCTCACAGTAAAGTAGGCTAAAAGTCCAAATTCAGAGCATCAGCTCCAGGGGAAGGCTTTCTCTCTGTCAGCCTTGTTCTCATCAGTGTTCCCCTGGACTAGGAGCTTCTCCGTGCAGGGACCCCGGGTCCAAAGGACACGCTGTGCTCCTGGCACTGCTTTCTTGGTGGTATGAAGTCCCCAACTCTCTGCTTGCTTCCCTCTCCTTTTATCTCTTGTAAGGTAAAAGGTGGTGCAGGCCACACCCTAGGGAAACTCCCTTTACATTGGATCAGGGATGCGATCTGGGTAAGAGTGGTGTTACAATCCCACCCTAATCCTCTTTAACATAAAATTACAATCACAAAATGGAGGCCAACCACACAATTCTGGGGATCATGGCCCAGCCAAATCGATACACACATTTTTTGGGGGACATAATTCAAACCATGACAGTGTATTATCTGATAACTTAACAATGGTTCACAACTTAATGTTATAGTCTTAATCTGAACGATATCTGTGTTTATTCTGAAAAGATCATTTCTTGAAAAATACAACATCATAACTAAATTTTAAAATGCAAAGTAGAGTCTTGCAGTTCACATTGTTTAGTTGTGCTGTCACATAGGAATCTTAGGTTTTTTCTTAGTTTGTTCAATTGCCTCAAATGACTTCTGAAAGTAATATAATTATAACTTGTAATGGTAAATGCATTCATAGAATTCATGGAGCAAGCTGATTATGTAACTGCTCATTTGGAGCTGAGTTGATTACCATTTGAAAACAGTTAATGGAGTAGCTGATTAGAATATATTGTAAAGAGTCATGATTCAATTTCACATACCTAGAAAAATCTGATGCCATGCATGTTAATGGCAGTTTTGAGGGGCACAAGGATTGACATGTTTTCCTGAGCTAAGTGATCTGGTCATGCTGAGTCAGTGAAAAACTCTCATTTCAGAATACATGAAGTAATACAGTGCAACCTTATGTAATTAAATTCATCACCTGAGTATTAAAAATGTGAACAAAGTTTATAAGTAACGTTTAAGCTCATTTAAAGCAATGTACCATGAGAGTTGGGCAGAAATCCAGATCATGTTTTCACAGAAAATGACTTGAATGGATTATGTCCACTTTGTGTTTAACCTGCTTTTCTTCCTCCCTACAGTGGAATATCCACATCGAAGCTCAAGAGATTTTTTTATTTTTTTAACCCACAGATCTGATCATGTCATTTCTCTGCTTAAAGCTCTTCAGTGGTTCCCCCGTTGCCACCATGTAAAGTCCAGATTCCTCAAGTCAGCATACAGGGCTCTACATTATCTGGCTGCTGCTAATCCTGCAGTCTTCTCTCTTGACCGTTTTTCTCACCCTCTCTGGCTCCAGCAATGGAGAAGAACTTGTAGTTCATGAATTCTCTTTCTCCTCTAGGCTTTTTCAGCTACATGACCTAGCTTTCCTGCACATCTGTAAAGCCTCGTTTAAATATTACTTCATTAGGAAGCCTTTCTTGGTGCTTCTCCTTATGTAGTCTTAAAGTAATGTCAGGTGCACCTGTAATATCTCA
This sequence comes from Dugong dugon, assembly GCA_030035585.1. Classification (NCBI taxonomy): domain Eukaryota; kingdom Metazoa; phylum Chordata; class Mammalia; order Sirenia; family Dugongidae; genus Dugong; species Dugong dugon. Next base: position 34,135,569 of record CM057465.1, read on the forward strand.
AGTTTACTCATGTGATGGCACTGATCAAGCTATATCACAAATGCTTTTTTAATTGCCTCCTTCCCTCAATCAAATATAAGTGCCTTGAGGGCAGTATTGTGTTGGGTTCATAATTAAATCTAATGCCAAGTCAGTGACTGGCATATGGAGGAGCTCGATACAAATCCACTCAATGAACAATGGATGCATTTGTTCAAAGTGAGCAGAATATAAAAGAAACTTTATTAATGCCTGGCATTTAGCAGGCCCTGGATATGTATATCCACTGGGGAACAGAGAAACTGGCCACACAGTCTTATATAATCTGTTAATTTTTGGAAAGCACTGTGGGAAATCAATAGAGTTTCTTTTTTAAAGAACATAAAAGTACTACAAAAGCATTGTAACAAATTTTCATAAAGTTTTTGAGGGAACACTTAACTGCCTTTTCTCTGATTTCTTTGAGAGGGATTTTACCCTAATCTCAGAAGGGGGGCAGTATTTAGGGGGAAATGTTCTTAATTTTTCTGTACCCCTTACTGGCTTCTTCTCAGTGGGAAGGAGAATCACAGCTGATTTTGAAATGGGGTCAGGCAGTCCTTACTTGGGCCATGGTAATGAGGGATAGAGTCACCATGTATACACACTCTCTGGATATTTCATGGGGTATGTTATGATGTTCCCTGCAGGTGTTTGGGTGAGACCTCTTGCAGATTCAGCCTTCCCCAAGACAGACTCCAAGGTTTAGATTTGAGGGAGGGGTGTGTATAGTCATATAGTGCTCCTATAACAGAAATACCGCAAGTGGATGGCTTTAACAAAAAGAAGTTTATTTCCTCACAGTAAAGTAGGCTAAAAGTCCAAATTCAGGGCATCAGCTCCAGGGGAAGGCTTTCTCTCTCCATAGGCCTTCTCATCAATCGTCCGCTGGACTAGGAGCTTCTCCCCGCGGGGACCCTAGGTCCAAAGGATGCACTCTGCTCCAGGCACTGCTTTCTTGGTGGCATGAAGTCCCCCACTCTCTACTTGCTTCCCTGTCTTTTTTGTCTCTTGAGAGATAAAAGGTGGTGCAGGCCACACCCAGGAAAACTCCCTTTACATTGGATCAGGGATGTGACTTGAGCAAGGGTGTTTACAATCCCACCCTAATCCTCTTTAACATAATTACAAACCCAAAATGGAAGACAACCACACAGTACTGGAATCATGGCCTAACCAAACTGACACATTTTTTGGGGACACAATTCAATCCATGACAGGGTGTTAGGGAGCTTACTGCTCTTCTAATATAGCCTGTACCAGAGAATACTAAATTACATTTCATAGTTTATTTCAACCCCCATCGCACCTCGTTTGCCTGGTTTCCAAATTAATTGGAACCCATAGGGAAAAGAAGGATAGAGTAGGCTTCCCAGAACTTCCAACACCAATAATTCCACTTCCTCCAACCTAATGAGAAAATTTCTTTAGTTTCTAGATAAAGAAAAAATTTAGAGAATCTGAGAATTACATGTTATTACTATCAGAGAACTATATGGAGCAATTCTGCTCAGCACACATAGGGTCACCATGAGTAGGAATTGTCTCGAGTGCAATGAACAACAACCATCAAAGAACAACATAGGAATAAGGATTTTTCTATGTAATGAACATGGAGAATTTAGAAATGGTTTTTATTTAGAACTTGAAGTTGTGACATTGAAATGATACCAGTAGCACTATGGTATTTCTGCCAAGGGAAATCTGAAGCCATGCTCAGTCATAAGCTGAATTTGACTAGAATCAGCAGAAGGCTAATGAGCAAACATTTCTGTCTGGCAACCATTAAGCAATATACTGTTTGTCTTTTTTTTTTTTTTTTCTAATTCTATGCACATCTGCAAAGTAATGGTAAACAGCTTATGATAACCGCTAGGATTCTGTATTTGTTTTAGAAATTGATACTTCATAAATATCAAAGTACTGTTTCCTAGGTGTTATATTTCTGTATCTAGAAACTTAATAATTGTCACTATACTCATTTGGTATTTTTTAAAGAGAGAGGGAAAATAAAATTGGCTTGTCTCTTTATTGTCACTTTAATTTGACACCACTCCAAATTATCTCACTTGACTGAAATTCAAATTTAAACAACAGGCCAATATACTTTGACATCTAAGAATATGATGTAAGAGCCTGCTGTAAGCTGATATTATACTCTTCTTGGATAGAAAAGTTATCACGTAACCATTGAAGGGATGCTCCCAGTAGAGAGATAACAAAGGAGCACAAAGTGGCAAGTACTACCTTACCTTATAAAAAAGTGGAGGCCTTGTGGCACAGTAAGAGTTTGGCTGCTAAACAAAAAGTCAGCAGTTTGAATACACCACCCGCTCCTTGGAAACCCAATGGGACAGTTCTACTCTGTTGTGTAGAGTCAGTATGAGTTGGAATCGACCTGATGGCAGCTGTTTGGTTTGGGTTTTTTAAAAAAGCTGCTGATTTTTTAAACTTTATGAATGGAATTTATCAAATATTGTCTAAAATTTTGGAGAGTAAAAGATTTTAACACAAATCATAGTCTTGATTCTTTTAGTTCCACCAGTGTCATTTCTCTTTAACCTTTAACTCTCATCCTTTTCTGATTATGGTTATGCAAGAGCACTGATCGATGAGGGTGCAAATCTTTTGTTGATGGTACAGATCTTTGTTTTTCATCTTCCTAGGCTTATAGAATCAGAAGTTCAACCTGCCCATTTTGTGACCTAATCAATTTTCTTTGGTTTAACACCCAGGCTAATATATCCCTTTCTTAGGCTCTACTTGATTATCTGAACTTAGACTTTTAGTCATTCACGTAAAGCTTTTCATGCTGGTTTTAGATTTGAAAGTAGGTCCCAGCTGCTCTGGTTTTCTTAATCCCTCCCAGAAAGGCATGTGTGACCGTGTCTCCCCCAGGGAGGTGGCAGCTCCAAAGCTTTCTCTCTTAGGTAGGGAAAGTGCTAAGCCAGACGCTATTATCATGCTTACTTCCCAGCTGGCTAATTTTAGCTCAATAAATATTTTATATTTTTATGAAGAGGCACAAAAATATAAGAATCGTATAATACCTATATGTGTGTATATATACGTTTATGTGTACATATAATACTTTATGATTATGGACAATGTCATTTAATTTGTATTTTTGAAATTTTTATCCATTCGTAACATGGAGTCAGCTTTCAATAAATGTTTGTTGAATGAATGAATGTATGAATATTGAAAGGATAAAAGTATTAAGTAGCCCACGCAGGGAATTCTTTGAATTACTTTAAATGTTTCACATATTTTATTTCTTAAATAAGATCGAAGGTTGTTAAGTATTTGACTTATATTTATTTCAGGTATTTTCTTATTTACTAAAAGAACTAAACGTTTATGGGCTTATTTCTTTATCTTTTTATAATTATATAACCTTAATTTTGAAGTTGTTTCCCAAGAAGTTTTAAATTATTTTTTATCTATTAACAAAAACCAAACCTGTTGCCGTCGAGTCAATTCCAATGCGTAGCAACCCTATAGGACAGAGTAAAATTGCCCCATAGGATTTCCAAGGAGCGCCTGGTGGATTAGAACTGCTGACGTTTTGGTTAGCAGCTGTAACTCTTAACCACTACGCCACCAGGGTTTCCTTTTTCATCTATATCTAATATTATTAAATAACTCAGTTTTACATTTAGAAATTTCTAAACTAAAGAATCCACAGGACAAAACTAATTTGTACACATATATTTGTACATGCCATATGGCATTTTGTTCATGAATAAAGTTATAATAATGGATTCCATTCCTGTATTCTAGCTTAAGATAGTGATCTATAACAATATATACTTTATTTATACTCAGAGTAGATTCTTATGTTCTTCCAAAATAATCGGTTTGGGATAATGGAATTCAAATTCTATTCTTGAAGCTTAAAGACAACATTGGAACTGGTCAGAAACAGTAGAATATATGATTGTGAATGGAATTTATCAAAATGGAAGTAAACTAAGCATTCTGAAGCTTTAAATACACTTCTGAAACAATAACAAGCAGGCGTTTTGCCAGTGCTAATTTGTCTTGGAACTAAAAATCTGTCTTGGAAGAAGTACGGCCAGAATGCTCCTTAGAAGCAAGGATGGCAAGACTTCGTCTTACATACTTTGGACATGTCATCAGGAGAGACCAGTCCCTGGAGAAGGACATCACGCTTGTTAAAGTAGAAGGTCAGCGAAAAAGAGGAAGACGCTCTGTTTTGTTCTGCTGTACGTAGGGTCGCTATGAGTTGAAACCGACTCGATGGCACCTAACAACAATTCATCTTACTCTGTTGACTCAAACTTTATTGGGCATTCTAATATCTGCTGTAGGGAGGGCCTAAGTGGAATACAGAATAAACCCATTGCTGTTGAGTCAAGTCCAACTCATAGCGGGAATATGGAATAGTGAAGCCTTATTCAGGATAATAGTATACTTATGAAGCACATGATATACTACCTGCACTGCTTACATAATGCAGGACCTAAAGAATCTTTTCAAAATACCTTAGTAAGAAGTATCTCTTCCTGCATGTGGAAGTTGAGGCTTTTGTATAACTATTCTTCGGAATAATTACATTAAGTGTACTCTACTATTTTAAATACATTCTTGCATAACTGAAAAAAAATTTCCCAAGTCGAAATAATCTTAAACCTTGGTCAGCTTTCCTTTAACATTTCTGAGTTAATAAAAGATCATTCTTTTTATTATTACATATTGCTGCTGATCTGTCTTTAGTTACACACCCTGGTTAAGCACATTATTGAGTGAAGATAAAATAGTTTATTATGTCTGTGCAGTCAAGACATGAAAATATTGTGTGTTCAAGGGAGAAAAAGAAATTTTTGAAGATAAATGGAGTGGTCATCTCATTTTTCATCCCGATTACAGGCTAGCCTAACAGTCAATCTTTCCATGACTGTCAGAACAACTGATTGACATTTCTTCTTTACTGCGCTTCTTGCCTTGGTTGAATGACACAGAGGGTGTTTGTCCAAATCATTGCTCTCGGGACAGTCTGCTTCTTACTTTCTCTGCAGTTAGAAACACCAAATCTTCTTCTTCTTCTTTTTTTAATTAATATCTACTAGGTGTCAATAAAAAGCCTTTAAATATAAAGCTTTGCAGAAGAGTATTTTAGATATATGATTTCTGAAATTTAGAAGAGAGTAGCCCTATGTACCACTGTACAAAAATTTACAACTGTTGCTTAATAGAGCTATTAATCATGACTTCATTTCATTCAGTAAATCTTAGATGAGAAAGGAAAATAAGCTGACATCCTGATGTCTAACCTCTTTGTGTCTTTAAATGGACTGAATGAGATCTGTTGGTTAGTGCAACAGAATGAATACAACAGCAGGATGACACAATAGCTGAGAAACATGTTCTCATACATCTAGATGGGGTTTGAAAATAGGCAACTCCTTCACTAAGAAAGAAAATAGATCATAATTAAAGTTTGCAATATACAGTTAGAGGTATCTATTATTATTCAGTAGTCTCTTGAAATGTAAACAATTCAAATTTTGCTTTGAGTTATCACGAAGCAAGTGAATTTTTTTTAACTCCCCTCTCCCCGGCCCCCGGGACATCTAGCTCAGTTGGTGTAACATAGTTTATAAAGAAAATGTTCTACATCTGACTGTGGTGAGTAGTGACTAGGGTCTTAAAAGCCTGAAAGTGGCCATCTAAGATACATCTACTGGTCCCATCCCAGCTGGAGCAAAGGAGAATGAAGAAGACCCAAGACACAAGGGAAAAATTAGTCCAGAAGACTAATGGGCCATAACTGCCTCAACCTCCACCAGACTGAACCAGAACAACTAGATGGTGCCTGGTTACCACCAACGACTGCTCTGGCAGGGATCACAAAAGAGGGTCCCAGACAGAGCAGGAGAAAAATGTAGAACAAAATTCAAATTCACACACACACATACAAAACAGGCTTTCTGGTCTGACAGAGACAGGAGAAACCCTGAGAGGATGGCCCTCCGACACCCTTTTAACTCAGTACCAAAGTCACTCCTAAGGTTTACCCTTCAGCCAAAGATTAGACAGGTCTGTAGGGCCAACAATAACACACATGAGGGACATGCTACATAGTTCAATCATTTATACGAGACCAATGGGCACACGAGTCCAAAAGCAAAGATGAGAAGGCAGGAAGGGACAGGAAAACTGGACAAATGGAAACAGGGAACCTGGGGTGGAGAAGGGGAGAGTGTTGACACATTGAGGGGTAGGCAACCAATGTCACAAAACAATTTGTGTATTAACTGTGCAATGAGAAACTGATTTGCTATGTAAACTTTCACCTAAATCACAATAAAAAAAATATATATTCCCCCCCTTTCCTTCGTTGCATCATTTTATCTAGAGAGCGGCCTTCATTCAGTTTTTATTCAGTTTGTTAGTTTTTCACCTTACTAATGGAAGGTGTGTCTTAACTGTGGGTTTATCCTTGACCAAACCAAGTGGAGGCATATGGAACAACTTTGACTATTCTATTTTTACCAGGCTGTACATTTAGGTGAAAACTAGGGACAACCAGCATTACGGCTAAGTACTGAAGAGGGGTGAACTGGAGGGGAAGAATAATCTGAAATTTTACTAACTTACTGTATTATTACGAAAGACAGGATTTTAGGATTACAGAATGTTAGAAACAGGTCACTCGGTTCAACTCACTGATTTTACAGAGGCGAACCCTGATCCCAGAGAGATTAAGTAAGGTGGGACCACTCAGATGTGAGTGAAGCTGATTATTGGAGGCTAGGGTATGACAGCGGTGTCCTCTTTGCAGCTCCAGCTTATTGTCGATAGGCAGGAAAATGGGCTTCCTGTTATCAGATCTTGAATTGAAGCCAGAAATCCAGGTTTTAATGTGAAAGCTACAAACTTCTAAATATTGACAGTTACATAATCCAAAATTTTTGAAACATTAAGCCACACAGTTCATGTCTGTGGGTATCCGGTGTGTAACCTGTGAGTTAAGGCAAAATTATTACTTAACTAACAACTACTATAAAAATGGGAAAAAAAGTTTTGAAAAATTATAATTCAGTGAACAATTGTTTAGTACCTGCTGGGTGTCTTGCATTTTATTTGATACTATGATAGATATGGAATAAATAATTTCATTTTATGTCTTCTAGGAGATTACAATTTACTTAGGGAGAAGCAATCGAGATCTATAAAACAACCAGAAGACATAAATAAGTACATACTTCATGACTTGAGAGGAGTGGTTATCTTGCCTGTACTTTAAAAGGCCAGAATAACTCATCAAGCGCTCACTGGTTTTGGAGATGTCACTTTAGTGGTATAAACTGTGAAAGTCTGATTCACTGCATTTTCCACAATATAGATGTACTCAATATAAATGCAGACATGCAGTCATCTGCTAGTACGGATACCAAGGATAGGTCCATTCTCCCTTATAAGCTTCAAACCCACATATTAAGCTGTCTTGACTCACGTTATCTGGCTCTCTCACAGAATCATTCAAGTTCTTTGTTTAAAGTGGTAGTCAGGTTTTTTGTCTCCTAAACCTGTTCCTTCCCTCTACTATTTAGTAGACTTTCTTAAACATGTAACAAAAAATCAAAATCAAGCTGGCTTAAACTATAAGGAAATTTATTAGGTAACATTCTGATTGGTGATGGAGGATCCAAGGTTGTTTAACTCAGCAGTTTAGTTATTGTTACCAAAGTTCCATTTATTTCCACTATTGTATGACTTTTTAGCACCTTGCAGTAGAGCAGGCAGATTTTATTCCCCCACAGCACTGATGTTGGGCTTTGCCATGTGCCTTCCTTTGGCCAATGGAATGTGGGTAGACATGACTGGTTCCAGACTAGGCCTTCAGAGATATGCTGTGTTCCCATCAGCCCCTCTTGCAGTCTTGAACTCCTGTGAGAAAAACATGCTATGGGTAGCTTCTGGTCCCAGAATGAAAATACTTGAAGCAGACCAGAATCCAACAGAAGCTGGATTCAAGTCCAGCTGAACCCCAGCTGAACTCCTGGCTATCTGCAGTCCTGTGAAAAGGAAAAATAAATACTTCTTTATAAGTAAATATTTTGCCTTGCAAGCCACTGAGATTTTGAGGTTTTTTTTTTCTTATTCATTGTTCTCACAGTAATGGTTGACTACTAGAGTTGTATTCAGAATTTCAGCATAGTACTTGGTACGCAGTAGATATTATGTAAGTATTTATTGAATATATAAAGGTGCACATGGTTAAATCAAAGTTTTTGATAGATTAGTACATTTGAACTTATTCAAACTGTTTTTTCCTCATTTGCTCTTATCTTAGGCTGTTTCAGGTTTCTCTAAATAATTATTATCCCCATTGATCGTATTGATCCTATTGGAAAATCGGCTTCTAAGACTCTTCAATTAAAGTTTATAATTTCAGGTCTATAATATTATGTTAAGTAAGAGGTGTAGATTCATTAGAGCTATGTGGAAGTCTATGAATTAGGTTGTTCTGTATAAAAGTGAATCTCTTCCATCTTGGCATTCCACCATTCAGCATGCTTGCTTCTTAGTACAAGCTGTATACTCTAGTGCAGCCTTCTGTAGACAACTTTAGCTTTAAAGATGATGGAATGAGAACCAAGCATATGTTCAATCCATAAACATATCTTTAAGATGTACTAAGTGCAAACCATGTGCCTATCCCTGCGCAGGATGTTCATTGGGAGGTGGTATGAAATGCTGGCTCTGCCCTCAAAGAGCTTATAATCTCATGGACAATGGGACTAATACCTATGATATGATTATGAGCAATGTGAGACACTTTACATGCAAAACAAACCAATCTTTTTTTTAACTTGGGTGCAGCCTTTTAATTTGTATAATTCTTTTTACATCAGTGCTGATGACCTTGTTTAACAGGGCACACTGTGTTGATGGCTGTTTGTAGGTGGTATCAAAGGGATTTCCCATTTAATGCTTACACTGATGGTTGCAGATGGGGTTCCCTGCTTCAATAAGGCTGCTGGGAATTTTGTTCAAATGACTCCATTCAGGCATACTTATTTTCTAATTGAAGGATCTAGGGAAGCTTCGCCCAGAGGAAAGAAGACAGAGGGGGTATGGTAGCTGCTATGAAGTATTTTGAAGTCTGCCATATGGAAGAAGGATTAAATATGAGATAGGGATATGAGGTTGAGTGTAAGCTATGTTCATTCTAGAATTCAACATTGTCTAGGCTGGCCTGGCTGACTTTATGGGGGGAGGACACCTTCCAGTGTCCATTTGTAAGAGTATAATTATGGTTTTCATTCATTTTTGCCAAGTCTGCCTCGAAAATCCTGGACTTTCTCCCCCTCTGACAAGTAGAGCAGCAGCTCTGATGCACCCTAATCTCTGTTAGGTGTCTGGGGGTGTTTCTGGAGAGCATACTTTCCAAGGCTGAAAGGTGAGGGTAGGGCATGCTGGAGGGGGTTGCCCAGAGAATTAGTGTGAGGGGCAGAGTAGGAGCCTGACTAGGGGAGTATCCTTTTTAAAGTAGGGTATTGATTTGGGCCTTCTGGGCTGGCCTCAGTTGGGGCACTGCAGCATCATCTTATTTATGGCAATCGTTATTGTTCATGGCCTGGACACCTCTCACATCCCAGATGGATACCAGAGCTGATCTCAGGCTGTCTGCTGCCTCTCAGGCCCAGAGAACTATCTCTTTTCCTTCTTTCCATTTTCTACCCTGAGTACTCTGCCATTGCTGATTGACCCTCCTCATAAGCAATGCTCATCCCATTCCTCTTCTCTGACAATTGAGTCTGTCTATCAGAAAAGGTGCAGACCTTAGAAACAACATGAAGCCTTATTTATCCTACCCTGTTCGGGGTATGTCTTTTATATGTCTCTACTGTGATGAGGGATTTCTAACACTTTATTACTAAAGCAAAAAACAACAACAACAACAAAAAACAAAAAATCAAACTCGTTGCTGTTGAGTCGATTCTGATGCATAGCAACCCTGCAGGACAGAGTGGAACTGCCCATAGGGTTTCCAAGGAGATGCTGGTGGATTCGAACTGCCAATTTTTTGGTTACCAGCTGAGCTTTTAACCACTGTGCCACCAGGGCTCCATTACTAAAGCAGAAGAAACAAAATACAAGTCAAGTCTCTATTTGTACTCCCTACCCCAGTACATGAAGGGTAGAAAGAACTCATCCCATGGGAAGATAATTGAGTTATTGACACTTTATTAGGGACAAGACAATATGGCATGGGAGAGGCAGGTGTTTTGGGGTTCTTTAATTTGTTGGGAAGCTTAACAAGATGACTTCTAAGGTCTGTAATTTAATGAATTAGCACAGGTTCTGCCTCATGGATTGTTCTGTGACTTAACCTGTATGGAGTCATACTTAACTCCTTGGAGATGGAAATCACAATTAAAAAAAAAAAGCATAAACAAAACCTAAAAGAGTAGTTCTGTCATAATCTCTGGTCCATAGGGAGCACGGGCTATCAGTGTCTTTGGTGCCAGAGGCTTCTACATGAGGGGGGATGGTGCCAGGAGCTTTGACAGAGGAGAGTGGGAGCCCCCTCAGAGCAAACATCAGACACTGATAGCCTGGCACAGACACCAATGGCCACTTACAGGGGTAGATGTGTCTCTGCTGCATGCCAGTAGTGGTTTCACCTTCAGTAGGGACCCTCTACAAGGCTACTGCTTTTGGACAGTGATAAGAAACATAATTACAGTCAACTGCAGCACGAAAGAAATAAAATGGTAGATGCTATGTAGTAGCCAAGAGAACTGTGGAGATCATCCTGGGGATTCCTAGAACCACCTGAGAGAATTTGAGGGGCCTGGAGTTCCTGTGGAGCCCTGATGGTGCAGTGGTTAAGAGCTTGGCTGCTAATCAAAAAGTTCGCAGTTCAAATCCACCAGCTGCTCCTTGGAAACCCTATGGGGCAGTTCTGCTCTGTCCTATAGGGTCACTATAAGTTGGAATTGACTCGATGGCCATGGGTTTTTTTTGTTTTTTTTTTTTGGTTGGAGTTCCTGCAAAGTGCGGGTGGAGGCAGAGAAGTACTGTTCTGGGGGTTCTTTCTGACAGATTAGTCTTGCTTGGGAAATACGAATTTTAGACTTGTTCTGATGAGCCTAAACAGCAGAGGTAGTGTTAGTGAGTAGATAAGAAAAAAGTTCTGTTGATACCTCAGAAACAGTGAGTTCCTTCTATTTTTGCATTTTATTTTGTTCTATTTTGGATTGGGGAAGAGAATTGATCATAATTTTTGGTTTATAACATCCACATCAGTGGTTTAGTGCATAGCTCTCTCTCATTCATTCATTCATATATATATAATGAATATCCAAGCTTGGATCTCAAAAGTAGAAGTCTAACATGAGTTCCTTGTGTGGTTCAAGGAAAAGGTAGATGACTGTTGTCAGGTATGTTACATAAAGAGTAGGTTCTTGAATTAAGTGGGAAGCTGAACAAGATGATCTTAAAGAGGTTTAGTTTTTAATTGTAAGATTCTCTGGGTGAGAATCTTAGCCATGTGGGTGGAAGAGATGTTATTTTCAACACAATGGATGTATTTCTCATGAGAACATCTGTAGTTCAATGAATCAGCAATGGTCAGTTTGTTTGGAAAATTTTGCTATATGAGAGGACCACTGTATATGTTAATTTACCTCAGAAACATGGGTATGTATTGTATAAGTGAATAGACTATGAAGTCATACCATTTAGGTTTTGCATAATAGACAAAAATTGTTCTCCATAAAAGTAACTTGTCTCATTTTGAACAGATTTTAGATGAACTTTTCTTCAAGATTTATTGAGTAGGTCCTCTTTCTTCTGAAAGATAAGAAAACAAAAGGCATTTTTCTGACATTGTAATATTCTGTAACCACCATTTGTAATAGTGTATCAGTTACCTATTACTGTTTAAAGAATCACCCCAAAACATATTTACATAAGAGAATAACCATTTGTTCAGCTCTTGGGTCTGAGAGTTGACTGGATGGCTCTGCTGATATACAGGCCAAGCTCAGCTATTCTCAGCTGGCCTGGCTCATATGCCTGTGACTGGTTGCCTGGTTGATTAGGGTCTTGCTGGTCCAGGATGGTCTTGGGTCCTTGCCCAGCTCCACAAGTTCTCTCGTGGTTTCTGAGAGAGGGAGATTTCTGCAGGTCTCTTGCAGGAGTCTGAACTGTCACAACATTACTCAAACACATTCTGCTAGCTAAAGCAAGTCAGGTCAGCCCAGATTCTAGTATTGGAGAACTAGACTGTACTTCTTTATGGGAGGAGCTGCAAATTCACACTGCAAAGAGACATAGATACAGGGAAGGGAATGACTGTAGCCATTTTTACAAAGAATTTGCCACAGCATGTTACAGACTAAAGTAACCCTGTGGCGCAGTGGTTAAGAGCTTGGCTGCTAACCAAAAGGTCGGCAGTTCAAACCCACCAGCTGCTCCTCGGAAGAAAGATGTGACAGTCAGCTTCCTTAAAGATTTCAGCCTTGGAAACCCTATGAGACAGTTCTACTCTGTCATATATGAGTCAGAATTGACTCGATGGCAACAGGTTTGGTTTTGGTTTTGTTGTAGACTACTAAGTGCTCTCATACACATGATGTCCTCCCAAATAGTCCAGTGAGGTAAGTATTACAGGTAGTAGTATTTCCTTTTTATAGAGGAACAAACTAAGATCAGTGATATTTTCACTGGATTACAAATTCTAGAAGTGGCATGAGTTCAAATATATTTTGAAAAGCACATAAGTGAAGATCGACATTGTTACAGTCAAAGGGTTGTAAATTAATGATTTTCAACATGTTGTTCCATGCAGACTCATTGAGCCTTATTGAAATAGCTTTTTGTAATTGAGATAATTGAACTTTGAATTTTTTTTCTAAATACTGTCTAACTTTAAATGATAACATAAGAATGTTAAGTCCAAGTAAAGGAGATTTTGAAGCCCGGTTCATGTGGGAATACTGTGACTTCTTTCAAGAACTTATGTCCAATCTACTTCATGTCTGACTGCAATATATTTCGTTAAATCTTCTCTCTTGAGCTGTGTGAATACAATACTTGAAAAAACCACTCACTAGATTGCCTCTATGCTGCATCATCCTGCTAAAGATTTGTAGGGAAGTTATAGTGGAGACAGAGTGAAGAAAATCTTCAAATCTCTTATTTCCTTTAGAAGCAGGTTGATTTAATCCATAGAAATTTATTCTTTGGGGGTTGCTTTCATATTTAGGAATTACACTCTTTGGACAACCCTCAAAGCCCAAATTTTATGCCACATGATTTTATAAAAATACATGCTTGCAAGGAACTGAAACCTAAGTTCTTGCTTCTTGGTTCTTGATATCTTCTTAGTTATCAAGGGGACACAGGAATGTCATAAATGGCCCAGGTTTCTGGACTCAAAAACTGAAGTCCTATCTTTAGAAGTTAATTGCTTTTTGAGTAATTAAATTAAACAATATAATTTATGTGAAATCCCTTAGCATACGTTATAATACATGTAAAAACTCCCCAGTTGAAAAGCAAATGTCCCAGGGAAAGTTAATCTTTAAAGATATTTACAGTTTATATGTTTTCTCATTAACCTTCATATTTGAGACATGATGTTGGGATGTCACTCATTTAATCTTTACAATACCTCTTAGAAGGTGATATTATCTTAATTTTATGGAAGAGGAACGTGGACTCGGAAAGAATATATACATGTTAGGGTAAGCTAGGAAATGATCAGACCTAGAATCAAATTCTGATTTACTTGACTCCTATTCTCTTTCCTCTATACCACAGTGTACAACCAAGAGAGGATAAAGTCTTGTAGGAATGAGATACAGGTTGGGTATTTGGCAGAAGTAAAGGCAGAAAAAGATATTGAAACTGAGACTGAAGAGTCAAAGTCACAACTCTCAATGTCACCCTTCTGAGGAATGAGGGAGGTTGCACTCTGTTGTGGAAGAGCCTACTTTACATTTCATGACAGTGGTAAATAGGAAAATAGTATGGTTTTATCTTCTTCGTGTACAACAGGAGCTGCCTCTTTTACATTTCCTGTGTATACCAACTACTCAATCCTTTATAGAATCTCCTCCAGTAAGGGACTGTAAGCCATTCACCTTCATTGTCGTCTTTGCAGTATTTTCTCCAGGTGTGTATATGATGTTTCTTGCCTATTTTTTAATTCTGATTTCTTTTCTTTTTTTTTTTAAATATTTCATTGTACTTCAGGTAAAGGCTTACAGAACAAATAGTTTCTCATGAAAAAGTAGTACACATGTTGTTTTATGACATTGGTTAAAAACCCCACAACATATTAAACCTCTAAATTCTCAACCTTTTTTTTTCTGGTGAAAATACACATAGCCAAAGATAACACCATTTCAAAAATTTCTACATACACAGTTCAGTGACACTGACTATGCTCTTTGAATTGTGCTGTTATTCTCACTTAAGATGAAGGCTTACAGAACAAAATAGTTTCTCATTTAACAGTTACTACAAATGTTGCCCTATGACAATGGTTAACAATCTCACAACTCATCAACAATATCCTTACTCAACCTTGGGTTCCCTATCACCAGCTTCCTTGTCCCCTTCTGCCTTCTGGCCCTTGTCACTGGACTCCTGTACCTCGTTAGTCTCATTTGGTTTTACCGGGCTGTCCACTACCAGGCTGAACAGTGAACCTCGGAGGTAACTTCACCACTGAGCTAAAAGGGTGTCTGGGGGCCATACTCTCAAGGTTTCTCCAATCTCCTTTAGGCCAGTAAATCTGGTCTCTTTTTTTTGTGAGTTAGAATTATGTTCTACATCCTTCTCCAGCTCTGTCCAGAACCCTCTGTTGTGATCCTGGTCAGAGCAGTCGGTGGTAGCCGGGCACCATCTAGCTGTACTGGACTCAGTCTGGTGGAGGCCTTGGTAGCTGCAGTCCCTTAGTCCTTTGGACTAATCTTTTCCTTGTATCTTGTTCCCTTCATTCTCCCTTTCTCCCGAAGGGATGAGACCAGTGGAATATCTTAGATGGCCGCTCACAGGCTTTTAAGACCCCAGACACTACTCACCGAGGTAGAATGTAGAGCATTGTCTTTATAAACAGTGTTATGCCAGTTGAGCTAGATGTTCCCCAAGACCATGGTCCCCACAGCCCTCCGCCCAGCAATTCAGTCCCTCGGGGAGTTTGGATATGTCTATGGGGCTTCCATGACCTTTCCTTGTACAGGTTGTGCTAGTTTCCCCTGTATTGTGTACTGTCTAACCCTTCACCCAAGATACCACTTATCTATTGCCTATTAGTATTTCCCCCCAACCCCTGCCATCTCTGGTAACCAACAAAGATTGTTACACTTCGTGTGTGAACTTTTTCATGGGTTTTTACAATAGAGGTCTCATACGATATTTGTCCTTTTGTGATTGACTTATTTCACTCAGCATAATGTCCTCCAGTTTCATCCATGTTATGAGATGGTTCACAGATTCATTGTTCTTTCTCATTGCATAGTACTCCATTGCGTGTATGTACCATAGTTTGTTTATCCATTCACCTGTTGATGGACATCGAGGTTGTTTCCATCGTTTTGCTATTGTGAACAATGCTGCCATGAACATAGGTGTGCATATGTCTATTCGAGTGATGACTCTTATTTCTCTAGGATATATTCCTAGGAGTGGGATTGCTGGATCGAATGGTATGTCTATTTCTAGCTTTCTGAGGAAGCGCCATATCATTTTCCAAAATGGTTGTATCATTTTGCATTCCCACCAGCAGTGCCTAAGAATTCCGATCTCCCCACAGCCCCTCCAACATTTGTTATTTCCAGTGTTTTTGATTCGTGCCAGTAATGCCAGAGGTGAGATGGTACCTCATTGTGGTTTTAGTTTGCATTTCTCTAATGGCTAGTGATCGCGAGCATTTCCTCACGTGTCTGTTGGCCATTTGAATGTCTTCTTTGGTGAAATGTCTGTTCATTTCCTTTGCCCATTTTTTAATAGGATTATTTGTCTTTTTGTTGTAGAGGTGTTGGATTTTCTTGTAGATTATGGAGATTAGACCTTTGTCTGACTTGTACTGTCCAAAAATTTTTTCCCAGTCTGTAGGTTCTCTTTTGACTCTTTTGGTGAAGTCTTTTGAAGAGCAGAGGTGTTTGATTTTTAGAAGATCCCAGTTATCTAGCTTATCTGTTGGGGTTTGTGCGTTGATGGTTATGGTTTGTATCCTGTTAATGCCATGTATTAAGGCCTGAAGTGTTGGTCCTATTTTTTATTCTATGAACTTTGTAGTTTTAGGCTTTATATTCAGATCTTTGATCCATTTTGAAGTAGTTTTTGTATACGGTGTGAGGTATGGGTCCTTGTTTCATTTCTTTGCAGATGGATATCCAGTTTTGCCAGCACCGTTTGTTAAAAAGACTGTCTTTTCCCCATTTGATGGACTTTGGGCCCTTGTCAAAGATCAGGTAACCGTACGTGGATGGATTTACATCTGGGTTCTCAATTGTGTTCCATTGGTCAATGTATCTGTCGTTGTACCAGTACCAGGCTGTTTTAACTACTGTAGCTGTATAGTAGGTTCTGAAGTCAAATAGTGTGAGTCCTCCAACTTTATTCTTCTTCTTCAATAGTTCTTTACTTATTCAGGGCTTCTTCCCTTTCCATATAAAGTTAATGATTAGTTTTTCTATCTCTTTGAAGAATGTTGCTGGTATTTGGATCGGGATTGCGTTGTATTTGTAAATTGCTTTGGGTAGAATTGCCATTTTCACAATATTGAGTCTGCCTATCCATGAGCATGCTATGTTTTTCCATTTATGTAGATCCCTTTGGGTTTCATGCAGTAGTGTTTTATAGTTTTCTTTGTATAGGTCTTTTACATCCCTGGTCAGATTTATTCCTAAGTATTTTATCTTTTTCGGGGCTATTGAAAATGGTATTGATTTCTCGATTTCCTTTTCTTCGTTCTCCTTACTGGTGTATAGGAATCCAACTGATGTTTGAATGTTTATCTTGTATCCTGCTACTCTGCTGAATCTTTCTATTAGTTCCAGTATATTTCTCGTGGAGTCTTTAGGGTTTTCTATGTATAGTATCATATCATCTACAAACAGGGACAGTTTAACTTCTTCATTACCAATTTGGGTGCCCTTTATTTCTTTTTCTTGCCTCATTGCTCTAGCTAGAACTTCCAGCACAATGTTAAATAGGAGGGGTGATAAAGTGCATCCTTGTCTTGTTCCTGTTTTCAAGGGGAATGTTTTCAGCCTCTCTCCATTAAGAATGATGTTGGCCGTTGGTTTTGCATAGATGGCCTTTATCATGTTGAGAAATTTCCCTTCTAGACCTATTTTATTGAGAGATTTTATCAGGAATGGGTGTTGGACTTGGTCAAATGCCTTTTCTGCATCAGTTGAGATGATCATGTGATTCTTTTCTTTCCTTTTATTTATATGGTGGATTACGTTGATTGATTTTCTAATGTTGAACATTCCTTGCATACCTGGTATGAATCCTACTTGGTCGTGGTGTATTATTTTTTTGATATGATGCTGAACTCTATTGGCTAGAATTTTGTTCAGAATTTTTGCATCTATATTCCTGAGAGATATTGGTCTGTAATTTTCTTTTTTTGTGATGTCTTTGCCTGGTTTTGGTATCAGCGTTATGCTGGCTTCATAGAATGAATTTGGAAGTGTCGCTTCCTCTTCTATGCTCTGAAATAGCTTGAGTAGAACTGGTACAAGCTCTTCTGTAAATGTTTTGTAGAATTCTCCAGTGAAGCCATCTGGGCCAGGGGTTTTTTTGGTTGGGAGTTTTTTTTATTACCTTTTTAATCTCTTCTCTTGTTATGGGTCTGTTCAGATTTTCAGCATCACTTTGTTGTAGTTTGGGTAGGCCATGAGTTTCTGGAAATTTGTCCATTTCCTCTAGGTTTTCAAATTTGTTGGAGTATAGTTTTTCATAATATTCTGTTATAATCCTTTTTATTTCAGTTGGGTCTTTTGTAATGTCCCCCATTCCATTTCTTATTTGGGTTTTTTGTGTCCTCTCCTGTTTTTCTTTTGTCAGTCTGGCCAGTGGTTTGTCGATTTTGTTGATTCTTTCAAAGAACCAACTTTTGGTCTTGCTGATTCTTTGTATTGTTTTTCTGTTCTCTATTTGATTTATTTCTGCTCTGATCTTTACTATTTCCTTTCTTCTGGTGGTTGTGGGCTTTTTTTGCTGTTCTTTTTCTATTTGTTTGAGTTCTGTAGTTACTGTTTTGATTTTGTCCCTTTCTTCTTTTGTGATGTGTGCTATATTGCTATAAATTGTCCTCTGAGGACTGCCTTTGCTGTGTCCGAAAGGTTTTGGTATGATGTGTTTTCATTCTCATTTGATTCTAGGAATTTTTTTATTCCATCTCTGATTTCTTCTGTTACCCACTGATGTCTAAGCAGGGTATTATTCAGTTTCCCTGTAGTTGATTTTTTTCCCTTGCTCTTTCTAGTGTTGATTTCTACCTTGATGGCATTTTGGTCAGAGAAGATACTTTGAATTATGTCAGCATTTTGGATCCTGTGAGGATTTCTCTGTGGCGTAAGATGTGGTCTATTCTGGAGAATGTTCCATGTGCATTGGAAAAGAATGTGTACTTTGCAGTGGTTGGATGGACTGTTCTATATATGTCTATGAGGTCAAGTTGGCTGATTGTGCTCTTTAGGTCTTCTGTATCTTTGCTGAGTTTCTTCTTAGTTGTTGTGTCCTTTACCGAGAGTGGTGTGTTGAAGTCTCCTACTATTATCATGGAACTGTCAATTTCTCTTTTCAGTGTTGTTAGAGTTTGTTTTATGTATTTTGGAGCACTGTCATTGGGAGCGTAGATGTTTATTATGGTTATGTCTTCATGATGGATCATGCCCTTAATCATTATATAGTGTCCTTCTTTGTCTTTTGTGGTAGATTTTGTTTTAGAGTCTATTTTATCTGAGATTAGAATTGCCACTCCTGCTCTTTTTTGGTAGTTGTTAGCTTGATATATTTTTTTCCAACCTTTGACTTTTAATAAATTCACATCTTTGTTTCTAAGGTGTGTCTCTTGTAGTCGGCATATTGATGGATCCTGTTTTCTTATCCATTCTGTGACTCTCCGTCTCTTTATGGGTGCATTGAGTCCATTTACATTCAGTGTAATTATTGATAGGTGTGAGTTTGTTGCTGTCATTTTGTAGTGCTTTTTTTTGTGGTGCTGAAGTTTTCTTTGTTCTCCTTACTCTCTTGTGCTGAGTTAGTTTTGTTTGTGGATTTTTTTTCATTTCTTTTGTTTTTGTAGATTTTGTTTTTGCCGAGACTTTATGTTTTTCGTCTTTATTTTTATGAGTTGGTTTGTTAACTTTCTTTGTGGTTACCATGAATTTTACCCTTATCTTTCTAAGTTTGAAGCAGTCCACCCTTACTTGGTATCACCTTGCCTTCCTCTCCATTAGAAGGTTTTATACCTATGCTGTTTATTCCCTCTTTCATTGTTTTGATGTTGTTGTCATCCATCGATTGACTGCTTTGATTCCCTGTTGTATTTGTTTTGGTTTTGGATAGTCCTTGAGAGTTCATTTCCTGGATTGGTATCTGGCTCGTACGATCCTGCATCCTAGGTCCTGCCTGAGGGCTGAAGCTGTTTGTCCTCAGATCGAAGAACTCCCTTTAATAATTCTTGTAAGTTTGGTTTGACTTTTACATTTTCCCTTCATTTCTGTTTATCTGCAAATGACCTAATTTCACCATCAAATTTGAATGAGAGTTTTGCAGGATATATTATTCTTGGCTGACAATTTTTTTCTTTCAAGATTTTATATATGTCATTCCATTGCCTTCTTGCCTGCATGGTTTCTGCCGAATAATCTGAGCTTAGTCTTATTGTTTCTCCTCTGTATGTGACTTCTTGTTTTTCACGTGCTGCTCTCAGGATTCTTTGCTTGTCTTTGGTTTTGGCGAGTGTGAATATGATATGCCTTGGTGATTTTCTTTTGGGGTCTCTTCTATATGGGGTTCATTGAGCTTCTTGGATGGCCAGCTTTTCATCTTTCATGACATTGGGGAAGTTTTCTGTCAGCAGTTCTTCAATGATCCTCTCTGTGTTTTCTGTTTTCTCCCCCTGTTCTGGAATGCCAATCACTCGTAAATTTTTGCTTTTAATTGTACCCTACGTAACTCTCAGGGTCTCTTCATTTTTCTTAGTTCTTTTTTCTGAGTTTTCCTGAAACAGAGTTGTATCCAAGTGTTTGTCTTCAGTTCCACTGATCCTGTCTTCCACAGTTTGAAATCTGCTTCTCAGCCCTTCTATGACATCATCCATTTCTGAAATCTTGTTGTTTATCTTTTGGATTTCTAATGGTTGTTTTTGTATAATTTCTAGCTGTGAATTTATTTTGGCATTTTGTTCCTGCATCATCTTCCTGAATTTTTCCAATTTTTTGTCTGTATTTTCCATGAATTTGTCTATTTTTTCCTCATGTTTGTCAGCTTTTTGTCTCAGTTCTTGGAAAATTCTGAGTATTAGAGATTTGAATTCCCTATCAGGTACTTCTAGTGCATTTTCTTCCACAGGAGAGTCATCTGGTGTTTTGGTTTGGACGCCTACTGGAACCATCCTCTCTTGTTTTTTTAAATGTTTTGATATTGTTTGCTGTTTTTGGGGCATTCGGTAGATATTTCTCTCATTTATTGGTTGTAGATTTGTTTGTTTCGTGCCTTTTTTTAAGAAAAAAAATTTGAGTATGCCTTAGCAGGCGGACTGCATGCTGTTTGCTGTTTGCTTGTCTGTGCGCTCAATACTTTTCACCTCCTTCTCCAACTGGCAGGTTAAGTCACTCAGATATGGTACAGCAGGGCAGGTCTAGCTGAAGAGGAGCCACTGGGACAGGTTGTTTGTGGCACTCACTACAGTCACCAGGGCGGGTCGGTAATCAGTGCTGGGCAGGTTCCAGTAGGCCATGCCTGCACTTCTTGGTGGTGTGATGTCAACCGCACGGTGCAGGTATGCAGGATGCAGCGGGGAGATGGTTATGTGTGGAGCTAAGCTGGATATAGGAGACAGGGGAGAGGAACAGGAGCCAAAAAACATACAAACAAACAAAAAAGAATGCTAGGGGAACTTGCCGTTGGAATGGAGAGATGAGAGACTATGAAATGGAGAAAAACAGAAGGGGGAAGAGGAAGAAAAGAATGAACAAATAAAAATCAGAAAGGTTATTGAACCGCAAAGTTCCCAGGGATCCCACCGATGCAGCTATGACATCTGAGGAAGTCGCTCTCAGGTGTCGCAGCACAGCCTGGCCAGAAGGCGCAGAGGCATAGAACGCCTGGTATTCAGGGATCAGAAAGAGAAGGAAGATATAGAGAGACAAGAAACTGAGCAATGAAGAAAGACAAAAGGGAAAAAGAGGGAAAAGAAGACAAAACAAAACAAAACAAAAGAACAAGAAAGGCCCCCCAAAAAAACAGAAGGAAAAAAAAAACCAACGAGAAAAGAAATGTCCTCAGGGATCCCTCTGCACTTCTGTGGAAGCCGAAGGGGAGTCTCCGTGGCTCGCAGCTCCACCTGGCCAGAAATGGCTCCCAACTCAAGAAAAGGAAAAGAAAACAGACAAACAATTCAAAATGAAGAAAAGCCTGGGGATCCCACCAGCACGTTAGTCCAGACCGGGAAGCAGCTCCACACTCGAATGGAGCTCCGCAGCCCCTCAGGAAAAAGCAAAGATGGCACACGGAGCCAGGCACTTGAGCAAAAGGAGGGGTAGGCGGCAAGAGGCAAGCAAGAAATCCAAAGAAGCCGGAAAATTTAAAAAAAAAAAGCAACACTAGCAGCCAACGAATGGCATCCAGAGAGTCGCCTGCTTGGGTGTGTGGAATCCAAGCAGTCGGCAACTCCCGGTCAAGAGACCATGGCCGCGGGAAGCAGAGGAACAAGTGAACAAAAGCCCTGGGATCCCACCAGCGTGGCAGCCCAGACCGGGAAGCAGCTGCACACTCGAATGGAGCCCAACAGCCCCTCAGGAAGAAGCAAAGATGGCACTTAGAGCCAGGCACTCGAGCAAAAGGTGGGGGTGGGGGGTGGCGAGAGGCAAGCAAGAAATCAAAAGAAGCAGAAAAAAAAAAAAAAGCAACACCAGCAGCCAACAAATGGCACTGAGAGAGCCGCCCACTTGGGTGTGTGGAATCCAAGCAGCCGGCGCTTCCCAGTCCAGAGACTGTTGCCGCAGGAAGCAGAGGAGCCCGAGCCGGGGCAAAGAGGAGTGGCGGGTGGGAAAGCGCACACCGCAAATTACCGGCTGTTTTGTCTCCCACTGGACGCTCCGTGGGGCTGCTTTCTCATACCCCCATTTGCTGGTCTCCGATAGGAGTCCAAGATGGTGGATCCGGGCTGCGTTAGCTGGTAGGGGACCTCTGCGTGAATCTCTCCTCGCTCTCCGTTCTCTTTCAGTATTCCCACTCCATTTGGTGCTCGGCTGAGTTCTTTATCTCTTCATTTGATGTTCTAGGGTTTCAGGATTGTTGCATTCTCTGTTTGGCTTAGTTTTTCGGATCTTTGCTGTGGAGGGACGGCGTGGTGCTTCTGCCTAGAGCGCCATCTTGCCGGAACCTCGATTCTCAGAATCTTCCTGATTTCTTTTTGTTGTTGTTGTATGGGCTGTTTTATTTTAAGTAGTTTTTGCAATGATTTGGTTTCTTGCCTGTGATTTGGAAGATGTGTAGACTGTTTTTATTTCAACTGTTGGTTACCTTAAGATTGTACAAAAATGTCTTCAAAAGTATGTTAAACTAGTAAGTTAAATAATGAAGAATACTTACTCATATGGAAATGTGGGGGTTTGTGCTTTTAATTCTTCCTTCCCAATCATTGCTAATTAAAGTTGGTATTATAAACCTAGACTCCTGCTTTCTGTAAATTTTCAATGTAAATTATCTCTTTTACTTAAAAAAAAAGTCTTTGGGGATCAGCTTTGTATATCTAAAACAATTGCTGGTGTTTAGACATATCACTGTGTACTACTTAGTTTAATGTCACAGCCAGTTGTTTCTTATGACAAATTTCTTGTACTTAATCTTACACTTCCCTCCCCCCACATTGTTTTGTACGGGGTTGAAGTAGATTTTTCTGGAAGGGTATCTGAGTGACTATCATA
Organism: Dugong dugon; assembly: GCA_030035585.1. Classification (NCBI taxonomy): domain Eukaryota; kingdom Metazoa; phylum Chordata; class Mammalia; order Sirenia; family Dugongidae; genus Dugong; species Dugong dugon. The sequence continues at coordinate 34,158,752 of CM057465.1, forward strand.
TTTTATGAGTCCTTCCATATCTGAGATTGTCTTTTTTGTTGCCTTCATACATTAATGAGAACTTTGCCAGGTATTGAATTCTGGCACCATTACTTTTTTTATTTAGAATGCTAAAGATACTCTTACATGTTGTTTTGTTAGCTGCCATCTAGTTGATTCTGACTCATGTATAATTTAGTGTTATTGAAAGAAAAGTGTATGCAACTTGATTTTTATTCTATTTGATCCATCTGACTTTTATTATTTTTGTAATTGAAAACTTACAGTAAATATGATTCTATGCAAAATTTAGTCTTCTTAGAACATGGAGCACATTCTGAATTTTCAGACTTAGATCTTTCTTCATTTTTTCTTTCCTCTTAATTTTATTTTAACTGATGTATAATTTACATACGATGAAATAAAAAATCTCTTGATGGCCATCTGGGTTGCTTCCAATTTTGGGCTATTATGAACCAAACTACTATGAATATTCTTGTATAAATCTTTTTGTGGACCTATGTTTTCAGTTCTCTTGGATAAATACCTAGGTAACTGGGCAGGTATATTTTTAATACTGTAAGAAACTACCAAACTATTTTCCAAAGCAGTTGTACCATTTTATACTCCCATAAGAATGTATGAGAGTTCCAGTTGCTCCACATCCTCACCCACATTTGGCTTTGTCAGTCTTTTGAATTCTAGCTATCCTAATATCATGGATTGAATTGTGTCCCCCCCAAAATCTCTGTCAACTTGGCTAGGTCGTGATTCCCAGTATTGCGTGATTGTCCACCATTTTGTCATCTCATGTGATCTTCCTGTGTGTTGTAAATCCTATCTCTATGATGTTAATGAGATGAGATTGGTGGCAGTTATGTAGACTCAATCTACAAGATTAATCTACAATTTAAGCCAATCTCTCTTGAGATATAAAAGAGAGAAGCCAGCAGAGAGACAGGGAGACCTCATACCACCAAGAAAGTAGTGCCAGGAGAAGAGCATGTCCTTTGGACTCAGGGTCCCTGTGCTGAGAAACTCCTAGTCCAGGGGAAGATTCATGATAAGGACCTTCCTTCAGAGCCGACTGAGAGGGAAAGCCTTCCCCTGGAGCTGATGCCCTGAATTTGGACTTGTAGCCTACTAGACTGTGAGATAATAAACTTCCGTTTGTTGAAGCCATCTATTTGTGGTATTTTTGTTATAGCTAGCTGCACTAGATAGCTAAGATACCTAGTATGTAGTATGTACCTGTTTGGTTTTATTTTGCATTTCTCTAATGCCTAATGGTGTTGAATAGAATTCAATTTCTAATTGGCTATTCATATATCTTATTTATGCATTGTATATTCAATTCACTTGCCCATTTTATTGAGTTTTTATTTTTCTTATTGAGTTATAGGAGTTTCTAATATATCCTGGATACGCATACTTTGTTAGATATAAGTATTTTGAATATTTCTCCAAGTCTGTAGCTTGCTTATTTATTTTCTTAATGGGGTATTTTGATGATCAGAAATTTTAAGTTTTGATGAAGACTAATTTTTCTATTTTTTATGGTTAATGTTTGTAAGAAATGTATACTTACTCCAGATTGTGCAAATATTCTCATTTTTTTCTAGAAGATTATAGTTTTTGCTTGTAAATGTAGGGCTATGATCAATCCTTAATTATTATTTTTTGTATGGTATGACATAGGGGTTAATATTCTTTTTCTTTTTCTAAATATGGATATTAGTTCTTTCAGCTTTATTTGTTGAAAAGATTTTTTCCCCCATTGAATTGACTTTTTGACTTTGTCAGAAGTCTATTGGCTATATAAGGGTGGGTTCATTTCTGAACTCTTTTTTCTGTCCCAATGCATTATTTGCTTATCCTTATGCCAGTATCACACTGTCTTGCTTACTGCAGCTTTATAGGAAGTCTTGAGCTAATGTAGTTTAATCCTCCAAATTCCTTGTTTTTCAGTATTGTTTTGGCTTTTCTAGATCCTTTGAGTTTTTATATAAATATTATGAATTATTTGTCAATTTCAACAAAAAACTGGGCCTTTTCTAGATCAGAAAGTTTTCCCTCTATCATTGCTTTGATTTTTGATTTCTTTCTTTCTGAGATTTATATTAATCAAAGATTGAAGATTGAGGATCATTCTGTCTCCCCTCTCCCCCCACCGCTCTCTCTCCTATTTTACATTTTTAGGGCTTTTATGAGAGTTTTGGGTGATTTTCTCAAATTTATCTTGTCATTTTCTGATCTAAATTTTGGGCATTTTTTTTTTTTTAACTGCCTTCATTGTGGGTTTTAATTAAGCAATTTATTTATTTATTTTTATTGTACTTTAGATGATGGTTTACATAACAAATAGTTTCTCATTAAGCAGTTAGTACACATATTGTTTTATGACAATGATTAACAACCCCATGCCATGTCAACACTGTCCCTTCTCAACCTTAGGTTCCCTATTACCAGTTTTCCTGTCCCCTCCTGTCTTCTAGTCCTTGTCCCTGGACTGTTGTGCCCATTAGTCTCATTTTGTTTTATAGGGTTGTCTAATTTTTGGCTGAACAGAGAAACTCGGGTGTGACTTCATTACTGAGGTAAAAGTGTGTCTGGGGGCCATACTCTCAGGGTTTCTCCCGTCTGTGTTAGAATTCTGAGTTAGGATTTTGTTCTATATCTTTCTCCAGCGCTTTCCAGGACTCTATTGTGATCCCTGTCAGAGCAGTCAGTGGCAGTAGCCGCGCACGATCTAGTTGTACTGGGCTCGGTCTGGTGGAGGCCATGGTAGTTGTGGTCTGTTAATCCTTTGGACTAATCTTTTCCTTGTATCTTGTTTTCTTCATTCTCCCATGCTCCGGAAGGGGTGAGACAAGTGGAGTATCTTAGATGGTTGCTCACAGGTTTTTAAGACCTCAGACACTACTCACCAAGGTAGAATGTAGAAAATTTTCTTTATAAACTGTGTTTTACCAACTGAGCTAGATGTTTCCCAAGACCATGGTCCCCACAGCCCTCCACCCAGCATTCAGTCCCTCAGGGAGTTTGGATGTGTCTCTGAAGCTCCCATGACCTTTCCTTGTACAAGTTGTGCTGGCTTCCCCAGTATTGTGTACTGTCTTGCCCTTCACCAAAGTTACCACTTATCTATTGTCTATTTAGTATTTCCCCCTCCTATCCCTCCCCTCCCTCATAACCAACAAAGATTGTATTTTTGTGTGTGTAAACCTTTTCATGAGTTTTTACCGTAGAGGTCGCATACAGTATTTGTCCTTTTGTGATTGACTTCTTTCACTCAGCATAATGTCCTCCAGTTTCCGCCATGTTATGAGATGCTTCACAGATTCATCATTGTTCTTAATCTTTGCATGATACTCCGTTGTGTGTATATACCATAGTTTGTTTATCCATTCATCTGTTGATGGGCATCTAGGTTGTTTGCATCTTTTTGCTATTGTGAACAATGCTACAATGAACATGGGTAGGCTTATGTCTATTCATGTGACAGCTCTTATTTTTCTAGGATATATTCCTAGGAGTGGGATTGCTGGAACGTATGGTATTTCTATTTCTAGCTTCCTAAGGAAGCACCATATCATTTTCCAGAATGGTTATATCATTTTGCATTCCCACCAGCAGTGCATAAGAGTTCAAATCTCCCCGCAGCCCCTCCAATATTTATTATTTCCAGTTTTTTTGATTTGTGCCAGTAATGCCAGGGTGAGATGGTATCACATTGTGGTTTTAATTTGCATTTCTCTAATGGCTAGTGATTGCAAGCATTTCCTCATGTGTCTGTTGGCCACTTGAATGTCTTCTTTGGTAAAGTGTCTGTTCATTTCCTTTGCCCATTTTTTAATTGGATTATTTGTCTTCTTGTTGTAGAGGTGTTGGATTTTTTTGTACATTTTAGAGATTAGACCTTTGTCTGACTTGTAATGTCCAAAATTTTTTTCTAGTCCATAGGTTCTATTTTTACTCTTTTGGTGAAATCTTTTGGTGACCATAAGTGTTTAATTTTTAGAAAATCCCAGTTATCTAGCTTATCTTCTGGAGCTTGTGTGATGTTGGTTATGGTTTGTATCCTTTTAATGCCGTCCATTAGGGCCTCTAGCATTGATCCTATTTTCTCTTCTATGAACTTTATAGTTTTTGGCTTTAAATTTAGGTCTTTGATCCATTTTGAATTAGTTTTTGTATGTGGTGTGAGGTATGGGTCCTGTTTCATTTTTTTGAAGATGGACATCCAGTTTTGCCAGCACCATTTGTTAAAAAGACTGTCTTTTCCCCATTTGATGGACTTTGAGCCCTTGTCGAAGATCAGGCAGCTGTTGGTGGATGGATTTACATCTGGGTTCTCAATTCTGTTCCACTGGTCTGTATATCTGTCACTGTACCAGTACCAGGCTGTTTTGACTACCATAGCTTTATAGTAGATTCTGAGGTCAGGTAGTGTGAGTCCTCCTACTTTATTCTTCTTCAATAGAGCTTTACTTATCCAGGGCTTCTTCCCTTTCCATATAAAGTTAATGATTAGTTTTTCCATCTCTTTAAAGAATGTTGTTGGTATTTGGATCAGGATTTCATTGTGTTTGTAGATAACTTTGGGTACAATTGTCATTTTCACAATGTTGAGGCTACCTATCCGTGAACGTGGTATGTTTTTCCATTTATGTAGATCCATTTTGGTTTCTTGCAGTAGTGTTTTGAAGTTTTCTTTGTATAGGTCTTTTACATCCCTGGTTAGATTTATTCCTAAGTATTTTATTTTTGGGGAGTGGGGGGCTATTATAAATGGTATTGTTGATTTCCTTTTCATCATTCTCTTTATTGGTGTATAGGAATCCAACTGATTTTTGTATGTTTATCTTTTATCCTACTACTCTGCTGAATCTTTCTATTAGTTCCAGTAGTTATCTCATGGAGTCTTTAGGGTTTTTTATGAATAATATCATATTGTCCGCAAACAGGGACAGTTGAACTTCTTCATTACCAATTTGGATGCCCTTTATTTCTTTTTCTTGCCTTATTGCTCTAGCTAGGACTGCCAGGACAATGTTAAATAGGAGTGGTGATAAAGGGCATCCTTGTCTTGTTCCTGTTCTCAAGGGGAATGTTTTCAGCCTCTCTCCATTAAGAATGATGTTGGCCATTGGTTTTGCATAGATGCTTTTTATTATGTTGAGAAATTTCCCTTCTAGACCTATTTTATTGAGAGTTTTTATCAGGAATGAGTGAGGGACTTTGTCGAATGCCTCTTCTGCGTCTGTTGAGATGATCATGTGATACTTTTCTTTCCTTTTATTTATGTGGTGCATGATGTTGATTGATTTTCTAATTTTGAACCATCCTTGCATACCTGGTATGAATCCTACGTGGTCGTAGTGTATTATTTTTTTGATATGATGCTGACTTCTATTGGCTAGAATTTTGTTCAGAATTTTTGCATCTATATTCATGAGAGATATTGGTCTGTAATTTTCTTTTTTTGTGGCATCTTTGCCTAGTTTTGGTATCAGAGTTATGCTGGCTTCATAGAATGAATTGGGAAGTGTCGCTTCCTTTTCTATGTTCTGAAGTTGTTTGAGTAGTACTTGTATAAGCTCTTCTCTGAATGTTTTGTAGAATTCTCCAGTGAAGCCATCTGGGCCAGGGCTTTTTTTGGTTGGGAGTTTTTTTATTACCTTTTCAATCTCTTCTCTTGTTATGGGTCTGTTCAGATTTTCAACATCACTTTGTGTTAGTTTGCATAGGTAGTATGTTTCTAGAAATTTGTCCATTTTTTCGAGGTTTTCAAATTTGTTGGAGTGTAGTTTTTCATAATACTCTGTTATGATCCTTTTTATTTCAGTTGGGTCTGTTGTAATGTCCCCCATTTCATTTCTTATTCGGGTTATTTGTGTCCTCTCCTGTTTTTCTTTTGTCAGTGTGGCCAGTGGGGTTTGTCGATTTTGTTGATCCTTTCAAAGAACCAACTTTTGGTTTTATTGATTCTTTCTGTTGTGTTTCTTTTCTCTGTTTTGTTTATTTCTGCTCTGATCTTTATTACTTTGTTTTTTCTAGTGGCTGTGGGCTTTTTTTTTTTTTTTCTGTTCTCTTTCTATTTGTTTGAGTTGTGTAGTTAATGTTTTGATTCTGTCTCTTTTGTATTTTTTGATGTGTGCATATATTACTATAAATTGTCCTCTGAGGATTGCCTTTGCTGTGTTGCAAAGGTTTTTCTGTGATGCGTTTTCATTCTTGTTTGATTCTGGGAATTTTTTATTCCATCTCTGATTTCTTCTGTTACCCAGTGGTTTGTAAGCAGGGTGTTATTTAGTTTCCAAGTAATTGATTTTTTTCGCTTGCTCTTCTTCTTGTTATTTTCTACTTTTATGGCATTGTGGTCAGAGAAGTTACTTTGTATTATCTCAGCAGTTTGGATCTTGTTGAGGATTGCTCTCTGGCCTAAGATGTGGTCTATTCTGGAGAACATTCCATGTGCACTGGAAAAGAATGTGTACTTTGCAGCTGTTGGGTGTAGTGTTCCATGTATGTCTGTGAGGTCAAGTTGGCTGATTGTCCCCTTCAGGTCTTCTGTATCTTTTTTGAGTTTCTTTCTAGATGTTCTTTCCTTTACTGAGAGTGGTGTGTTGAAATCTCCTACTATTATTGTGGAACTGTCAATTTCTCTTTTCAGTGCTGTTAGAGTTTCTTTTATGTATTTTGGAGCTCTGTCACTGGGTGCATAGATGTTTATTATGGTTATGTCTTCATTATGGATCATCCCCTTAATCATTATATAGTGTCCTTTTATGGTGGATGTTGTTTTAAAGTCTATTTTATGTGAGATTAATACTGCCACTCCTGCTCTTTTTCAATAGCTGTTTGCTTGATATATTTTTTCCACCCTTTGATTTTGAATAAATTTATGTCTTTGTTTCTAAGGTTTGTCTCTTGTAGACAGCATATTGATGGATCCCATTTTTTTATCCATTGTGTCACTCTCTGTCTCTTTATGGGTGCATTTAGGACATTTACATTCTGTATAATTATTGATAGGCGTGAGTTTATTGCTGTCATTTTGTAGGACTTTATTTTTTGGTGCTGACATTTTCTTTGTTCCTCTTACTGTCTTGTGCTGAATTCCTTTTGTTTGTGGATTTTTTTTTTTCATTTCTTTTGTTTTCGTCAGTTTTGTTTTTACTGAAACTTCATGTTTTTCTTCTTTATTTTGATGAGTAGGTTTGTTAATTTTCTTTGTGGTTACATTGAAATTTACCCTTACATTCCTAGGTTTGAGCCAGTTTATTATTACTTGGTATGGCCTTGCTTTCCTCTCCATTAGAACATTCTATACCTATACCATTTTATTCCCTCTTTTATTGTTCTGATGTTGTTGTCATTTACAGATTAACCTCTCTGTTTCCTTGTTGTTATTCTTTTGGTTTTGGATAGTCCTTGAGAGTTTATTTCCTAGATTGTTATCTGGCTGGTATGATCCTTCATCCTAGATTCAGCCTTTAGTCTGATGTTGTTTGTTCTCAGATCAAAGGACTCCCTTTAATAATTCTTGTAAGTTTCTTTGTTTTTTACATAGTCCCTTAATTTCTGTTTATCTGGAAATGTCCTAATTTTACCATCATATTTGAACAAGAGTTCTGTAGGATATATTATTCTTGGTAGGCAATTTTTTCTTTCAAGGTTTTATATATGTTATCCCATTGCCTTCTTGCCTGCATGGTTTCTGCTGAATAATTCGAGCTCAGTCTTATTGTTTCTCCTCTGTATGTGATTTATTGTTTTTCTCAAGCTGCTCTCAGTATTCTTTATTCATCTTTGGTTTTAGTGAGTGTGATTATGATATGCCTTGGTGATTTTCTTTTGAGGGTGTATCCTATATGGGGTTCATTGAGCTCTTGGATGGTCAGTTTTTCATCTTTCATGATGTTGGGGAAGTTTTCTGTCAGCAGTTCTTCAATGATCCTCTCTGTTTCCTGTTTTCTCCCCATTCTGGATCTCTGATCGCTCTCAAATTTTTGCTTTTTATTGTATCTCATATAATTCTCAGGGTTTTTTCATTTTTCTTTGTTCTTTTTTCTGATTTTTCCTCAAACAGAGTTGTATCCAAGTGTTTGTCTTCAGTTTCACTGATCTTGTCTTCCATTGTTTCAAACCTGCTCCTCAGCCCTTCTATGACACTGTCCATTTCTGATATCTTGTTGTTCATCTTTTGGATTTCTAATTGTTGTTTTTGTATGATTTCTAGTTGTGAATTTATTTTAGCATTTTGTTACTGTGTTTATTTCCTGAATTCTTCCATTTTTTTGTCTGCCTTTTCCATGAATTTGTCTATTTTTTCCTCTTTTTTGTCTGCTTTTTGCTTCAACTCTTGGATAGCTCTGAATATTAGAGATTTGAATTCCCTATCAGGTAGTTCTAGTGCCTTTTTTTCTACTGGAAAGTCATCTGTTGTTTTATTTTGGACGCCTACTGGAACCGTCCTGTCCTGTTTTTGTATATGTTTTGATATTGTCTGCTGTCTTTGGGACATTCAGTAATTATTTTCCTCATTTATTGATTGTAAATGTTTTTGTTTCATCCTGTTTTTTTGTTTTGTTTGGTTATGTCTGAGAAGGCAGGCTGTGCGTTCTTTGTTGTTCACTTGTCTGAGGCATGATACTTTTCACTTCCTTCCAATGGGCAGGGTCAGTTGCTCAGGTATGGTACAGCAGGGCAGGTTCAACTGAAGAGGAGTTGTTGGGATGGGTTGTTTGTGGCAAATACTAGGGCCAACAGGGGAGGCCAGGAATCAGTGCAGGGCAGTTTCCAATCGGCTGTGCCTTTGCTGCTTGGGGATGTGATGTTCAGTGTATGGTGCAGGTAGGCAGGAAGGAGGGGGAGACTGTGATGTGTGGAGCTAAGATGGGTATGAGAAAGAGGAGAGAGAGGAGAGAGGAACCAGAGCCAAAAACACACAGAGACAAGCAAACAAAACAGAGTGCTAAGTGAGCTTGCCATGGAGTGGAGAGATGAGAGACTGAAAAATGGAGAAAAACAAAAAGGAAAAAAAATAAGAAAAAGGTTAAAAGAAAAAAATGAACAAAGAAAAATTAGGGGGAAAAAAAGCCCCCCAGTGGTTCCCACTGGTGTGGCTGTGAGTACTGGGGAATTTGCTCCCAGGCTGTGAAGTACTGCCTTGGTAGAAGGGGTAGAAGTGTCACACAGAGCCAGTTATTCAGGAGACAGGAAGAAAGGATAAGTATAGGAGAGAAGAAACTGAGAAATAAAGAAAGACAAAAAGGGAAAAAGAGAGAGAAGAAAACAAAACAAAGAAACCAAAAAAAAAAAACAAAAGTAATGTCCCCAGGGGTGCCACTGCACATGTGCAGAGTGTAAGGGAGTATCTCCCAAGCCACCAGTACTTCCTGGCTAGAAGTGGCTCCCAAGCCAATGGAAAAAAAAAGAGAACAAACTAATCAGAACAAAGAAACAAACAAAAAAAAAGCCCCAGGGGTTCCACCGGTGTGGTAACAGAGGCTGAGAAGCAGTTTTGCAGTCAAGCAGTGTTTCACAGCCTTTCAGGAAGAATCAAAGATGGAACATGGAGCCAGGTATTTGCTAGAAAGGAGGGAGAGGTGGTGTGAGGTAAGGAAGAAATCTAAAGAAGCAGAAAAATCAACACCAGCAACCAATAAATGGCACTCAGGGAGCTGGCCAGTGAAGGTGGGTGGACTCCAAGTGGCTCTGGAGTGAAGCTGGTGCTTCCCGGCCAAGAGACTGTGGCCGCAGGAAGCAGAGGAGGCTGACTGGGGGTGAAGAAAGGTGGGGGTTGGGAAAGTGTATATTGTTGGTTACCAGTTGTTCTGTCTCCTGCTGGAAGCTCTGTGAAGGTGCTTTCTTGTACCCCCTGTTTGCCGATCTCCAGTAGAAGTCCAACATGATGAATCTGTGCTGCATTAGCTGATAGGGGACCTCTGCATGTGTCTCTCCTTGCTCTCTGTTCTCTGTCAGTTTCTTACTACATTTGGTGCTTGGCTGAATTCTTTATCTCTTCATCTGATGCTTGAGGTTTCAGGATTGACGTGTGTCTCTGTTTGACTTAGTTTTTTTCAGATGTTTGCTGCAGAGGGACAGAGTGGAGCTCCTGTCTATAGTGCCATGTTGCCTCGGTGCCTCTTAATTGCGCAGTTTAGTGGCACATGGTAAGTGCTCAAAAAAATACCTGTCGAGTGAATAGATAAGTATAATTTTTCTAAGTGCTTCCCTTCATTTGTACTTCAGAAGGTTTTAAGTTTCATGATTTTTTCAGTTTTCTTTTACTTCCAGAAGGATGCCTATGCTTGCCAACCTTTGTAGGAGTTGAGTGGGTTCTGTTAGAAATTTGTATGCTTCCTGTTCTCCCCAGATGTTTCAGAGAGGTCCTCAAGTCTAGACATAAGGAGGTAGGAAAGAAGCAAACAACCAAATCAACAAAAATATCACAGTAAATTACCAGTATGAGAGGATCTGAGAGGGAGCTAGTGCTTGGGCAATCACGACAGGGAGATATGTCTCTGTGCTACATTATGGATTAATTGTCTCTCACATTCCATGTGCCTGCTTCCCTGCTTACGATGATTCTACCTATGCTAGGAGCAAACATGTAGCTTCCAGTGTGGACTGTGGGTCCAGTGGTACCTGTCTGCAAACGCAAGAAAGAGGGGATGTACCCAGGACCTTGTTTCCTGCCCTTGTCTCAGGATGCTGATTCAGGACCTGTCCATCTTTTTTTTTATCTGGAAGAAGAGTTTCTGGCTCTGTCTTCTAGTTTCCATTGTTGAAGCAGCATTCCAATTTGAATATTCCGCTTGTTACTTTAGCAGGGGGATTTGGAAGAGAAGCTAGAGTCATGTGCTCACAGAAACCATCCTTCCCAGAAATCACACAGTAGCATCTTGTTTACTAACTTGAAGAAAAGGTGCAATCATAACTTCTTTGAGTCCCAGCTATAACAGAATGACTGAGAGAAGACTTTGCCTCTGCCCTAGGCCTAAAAGAATCATTCTGCTTGTGATAGGGGCCATGTTTTTAACCAAGGATTGTCCTGACTTCATAGCTTGAGATGACCCCTATCAAGTGTTTTTTTCCATAAAGCTGTTGTTTTACTTCTAAAGACACAGATATAGATGAATCAGTGACCTCTGTCACAAAAATGTACATTTGGTAACACCTGATGTACTGGGGAAGGAAATAGCATTCTTTGCTACATTTCTTTAGTCAGGTAAGATTGAATATCAGTACGTTGGAGTTCTAGCTGTTTTTCTGACTTTCTGGCTCTCTTTGTACATCTGTACCTAAGGCAAAAGGAGCAGCAGTAACAAAGTAAAATGACTGTCCTTTGCATAGAAGGAAAATGTCATGGACAGACTCAACGTAGAGAGCAGAAGATTGGTTCCTTGTAAACTTTTTAACCAGTAAAGTTTCTGATTTTATTCTGCTGTAAAACTGCTCTGCCCATCCAAGGTGTTCCTGAGAGCAGATTAACTTTATTTTTAGTTTCTAGCACCAACAAATTAAAACAATTAGAACATAAACTTGGCAACTTAATCACCCAACAGCTAAAGATTGCATTTTGCAGGGAGACCAATACATCTATTTTATGTGGAAAAATGGATGGTCTTATTCACCATGATTCACTTACCTGCTGTCTTGTGTGAACAGTATTTGTCAAATTGATGGGTGACACAAGCTGTTCAGCTAACCTGGAAGAGAAATCACTGTTTTACCACAATATTTAGTGATGATTCTTTTGGTTCGTAAATATAAAATTTCATGTGTGTAAAAAAAAGATCAATTGATAATTATTTATTGAACTCCCTAGTTCATGTACAGTGTCTTGCTGAACTCAGTGGAGCATGTAAAAATACATAAAATATTGTACTTACAGAAAAGTTAGAGGAGAAAAGATTTCATCTCCATGGCTTTATCTCCATGGCTGTTTAATTCATTTTAATAAGTTAAGTTCAAGTCTAGCTTGGAATTCTCTTTATTTAGACAATTCAAAAAACCCCTAGCCTTTCTGATTGGGCAAACTTTTTTAAAAATAGGGAGAATTGGACCTTTGTGTTTAACAAATAAATGGAGCTGATTTTACTCATGGGTTTGACCTTATTGTTTGCAAGTGAATTGAGCATGTAAAGCATTGTACTAGGTAAGTAATCCCTGTGCTTCAGTGGAGGAATCCCTGGGTGGTACAAACGGTTAAGTGCTTGACTACTAGCCAAAAAGTTGGCATTTTGAACCCACCCAGAGGTGCCTTAGAAGACAGACCTGGTGATCTGCTTCTGAAAGACTACAGCCTTGAAAACCCTATGGAACATTTCTATTCTGTGCACATGGGGTTGTCATGAGTCTGACTTGATGGCAATTAACAAATGCTTAAATGGACTCTTTTTAGTGAGTGAAACAATAAGTAAATCAATAATTACAGTGTGGTAAATGGTTTAATCAAGGTCTGCAGATATTTTTCTATGGGCACCGCACTTAACTGAGAGTATCAGGAAGGTTCCCCAGAAGGAGAATAGTCGAATGATGTCATGAAAGTTGAGAAGGCTGTGCACAGACTGCCAACCTTTGCCATCCACTCATGGACCTTAGACATTTGAACATACCCTAGTCTCTCGGATCTGAAAAAAGAAACCAAGCTAAATTGTCACTGGGTCCTCTCATACCTTCCAGCTGTTGCCCCAGCATTCTCCTACACTTCATAGCCAAAAATCTTCATCTGGCATTTACATTTCATCCCAGCACAGTTTGGCTTCTATCTACAGCACTTCACTGATTGGCTCTTGTCAAGACCACCAAAGACCTAAAGACTACAATGGGCAATATTCAGTTCCCATGTTACATGAACTCGTTTTAGTTTTTGGTATGTTTTACCACCTTATGCTTCTCTGTTGTTGTTAGGTGCCATCCAGTCAGTTCCAACTCATAGCAACCCTGTGTACAACAGAAACACTGCCCGTTCCTGCACCATCCTCACATTTGTTGCTATGTTTGAGCACATTGTTGCAGCCACTGTGTCAATTCATCTCATTGAGGGTCTTCCTCTTTTTCGCTGACCCTCTACTTTACCAAGAATGATGTCCTTCTCCAGGGACTGGTCCTCCTGATAACATGTCCAAAGTATGTGAGACGAAGTCTCGCCATCCTCGATTCCAAGGAGCATTCTGGCTATATTTCTTCCAAGACAGACGTGTTAATTCTTCTAGCAGTCCATGGTATATTCAGTATTCTTCGCCAACACCACAATTCAAAGACATCGATTCTTCTTCAGTCTTCCTTATTCATTGTCCAGCTTTCACATGCATATAAGGAAATTGAAAACACCTTGGCTTGGGTCAGGTGCACCTTACTCCTCAAAGTGACATCTTTGCTTTTTAACACTTTAAAGAGGTCTTTTGCAGCAGATTTGCCCAATGTACTACATCATTTGATTTCTTGACTGCTGCTTCCATGGGCATTGATTGTGGATCCAAGTAAAATGAAATTTTTGACAACTTCAGTCTTTTCTCCATGAATTGTGATGTTGCTTATTGGTCTGTTTGTGAGGACTTTTGTTTTCTTTATGGTGAGGTGTAATCCATACCGAAGGCTGTAGTCTTTGATCTTCATCATTAAGTACTCAAGTCTTCTTTGCTTTCAGAAACCAAGAATGTGTCTTCTGCATGACGTAGGTTGCTAATGAGTCTTCCTCCAGTCCTGATGCTTCTTTCTGCTTCATATAGTCCAGCTTCTTGGATTATTTGCCCAGCATACAGACTGAATAAGTATGGTGAAAAGATACTACTCTGATACACATCTTTCCTGATTTTCTACCACTCAGGATCCCTTATTCTATTCAAATGACTGCCTCTCAGTCTATGTACAGGTTCCACATGAACACAATTTAGTGCCCTGGAATTCCCGTTCTTCGTAATGTTATCCATAATTTGTTATGATCCACACAGTTGAATGCCTTTGCATAGTCAATAAAACACAGGCAGACATCTTTCTGGTATTCTCTGCCTTCAGTCAAGATCTACCCGACATCAGCAATGATATCCCTCGTTCTGTGTTCTCTTATGAATCTGGCTTGAATTTTTGGCAGTTCCCTATGGATGTACTACTGCAACCATTTTTGAATTATCTTCAGCAAAATTTTACTTGCGTGTAATATTAATGATATTGTTTTGCATTCTGTTGGATCACTTTTCTTTGGAATGGGCACAAATATGGATGTCCTCCAGTTGGACCAGATTGCTGTCTTCAGAATTTCTTGGCATAGATGAAGGAACACCTCCAGCACTGCATTCATTTGTTGAAACATCTCAATTGGGATTCTGTCAATTCCTGGAGCCTTGTTTTTCACCAATGTTTTCGGTGCAGTTTGGTCTTCTTCCTTCAGTACCGTTGGTTCTTGATCGTATGCTACCTCCTGAAATGGTTAAATGTCAAGCAATTATTTTTGGTACAGTGATTGTGCATTCCTTCCATCTTCTTTTGAGGCTTCCTGCACCACTCAGTATTTTGCCCATAGAATTCTTTAAAATTGCAACTCAAGGCTTAAATTTTTTCTTCACTTCTTTCAGCTTGAGAAATGCTGAGCCTGTTCTTCCCTTTTGGCTTTCTAACTCCTGGTCTTTGCACATTTCATTGTAATACTTTGTCTTCTCAAGCTGCCCTTTGAAATCTGTTCAGCGGTTTTACTTTATCGTTTCTTCCATTTGATTTAGCTACTCGACATTCAAGAGCAAGTTTCAGAGTCTCTTCTGACATCCATTTAGGTCTTTTCTTTCTTTCCTGTCTTTTTAATGATCTTTTGCTTTCTTCAGGTATGATGTCCTTGATGTCATCCCACAATTGGTCTGGTCTTTGGTCATTAGTGTTCCGTGTATCAAATCTATTCTTGAGGTGGTCTCCAAACTCGTATATGACCTTGAGTATATCTGTTTCTTTATAAACATACTTTCCTTGGCTTCACAAAACTAACATTTCCTGATTTTCCTATATCCTGGTGTGCTTTCTCAACATCTGCTTTTTCATAAACACGGCTTCCATGAAATTAAAATTTATTTTTTTTCTTTAAATATTTTATTGTGTTTTTGGTGAAAGTTTGCACAGCAAGTTAGGTTCCCATTTAACAATTTCTGTATGTATTGTTCAGTGACATTGGTTACATTTTTCACATTGGGTCAATATTCTCATTATTTTTGTTCTTGTGAAACTAAAATTTCTTGATTTTCCTATCACACTAGCTACTCCTATACTTGGAGATTTCTTCTTCTCTACCCAACCTTTATTGCTGAAGCTCCTTACAGCTACATCTTAGAATCCTATCCTTTTCTGACTGGCAATCTCATTCTACTCCCAGGACCTCAAATATCATGTGTATATTCAAGACTCTGTCCCATTCACACCTGAGAACCTCACTTAAGTGTCCAAATACTCACTTGACATCTCTATTTGGATGTCCTATACCCACTGTTGGAAACCCTGGTGGCGTAGTGCTTAAGAGCTACAGCTGCTAACCAAAAGATCAGCATTTTGAATCCACTCCTTGGATACCCTATGGGGAGTTCTACCCTGTCCTTTAGGGTTGCAATGAGTTGGAATCCACTCTACGGCAAAGAGTTTGGTTTTGGTTTATACCCGTTGTCGTTGAGTCGGTGCTGACTCATAGCCACCCTACAGGACGGAGTAGACCTGCCCCACAGAGTTTCCAAGGTTGTAATCTTGACAGGAGCAGATTGCCACATTTTTCTCCTGTGGAGTGGCTGGTGGGTTAGAACTGTTGGCCTTTTGGTTAGCAGCATCACCACGGCTCCTATAGTCATGTCCTACAGGTATCTTGAATTAAACTTGTTCAAAACTGTGCTCATGATCTTCTCCTCAAAATTTATTTTTCCTCTAGTTTTTCTGGTAATTAAATAAATGAACCTTATTCTCAATTTCTCAATTATGAAACCTGGTATTGGTTTTTAATATCTCCTTCTCCCCTACCCAGTACAGCTAATTAAGTACCTAGCTTTTAGAATTTTACATTTAAAATAAATTTTAATTCACTTTGTTCTTCTAGTTCTATAGTTTCTACCCTTAGTTAAGTATCTTTTTTGCCTAAATTTTGACAGTAGTTTTCTGAATGGTGTGTCTCTGCTTCTGCTCTTGCCCCACTCCAATCCATTGTCTTTACAGAGGAACTGGGTTTTTTTAAGAAGGCAGGTCAGATGGTGAAACTTACTTTCTTGAAATGCTTCACTGAACTCTCATTTCCTATGGGGCCTGCATGATCTGGTGCAAAAATATGCAAGTAAATGCTAAGTTTTCACCCAGATTTTAATGTATATAACAACAAATGGTTAGATTGAACTTTTGAAGAAATTCTTCTGAATTTACATTTTGGCAAAACCAAAGAATACTTGCCACATGGCTTCGTATTATGCTGTTTCTTTGCCAGGGGCCTTACTCTTCTTTGCTTGGCACCTGTCTGCAGGAAATGTTCCTATGACATTCGGGTGTGACAAAGTTTCTCACTTCTGTACTTCCAAAGAGCTCTGTGTAGTGTTTTTTTTGTTTTGTTTTTTTAATCATCTTAGCTTATTTAACCCTAATTTTCTCATTTAATGCTCACAACAACCCTCTGAGGTAAGTACAATTATTATCCCCATTTTATGGATGAGGAAGTTGAGGTACTGAGAAGTAAAATAACATGTAAATATGTAGTGGAGTTAGAATTTAAACCCAGGCACTTCAGCACACTGTATGCTAACCACTGTACTCATTACACATTGAAATGATCTGTTTCAGAGTCTATAATCACCACTAGACTGTAAACATGTAGACTTTAGGAACTGTGTCTTGTTCATTGCTGTATCATCATTATCTACCATGAAGCCTGGCATATAAGAAGTGCTCTGTAAATAGTTGTTGAATGAAACTGAATCAATTGGTTGTCTTGTTATTGGAGACAGGACTTCATTCTCCTTTTTGACTTAGAGCTCAGTGGGTATTTAGTGCTAATGGAATTTATAGCCATTATGGAATGTATGTGGTAGAAGAAACCTCAGCATCCACAGATTACAGGTTCTTTGAAACATGATCCATTTGGCTAAGGTTTGCTTACCCATGTTCAAAGGTCTGTGGTTAATCTCTTCGCTCATCTTTTAGGCTGCCTCAGGCTGATGTTACAAGGACTTTAAAGCAGTCAGTCACCTTTGGCAGCTGATCTCTTAGCTGGTCATCTTCATGCTGTTAAGCAATACTTGTCCTGATAAATGTCAGAACAGAGGAAAGAAGTTATCAAATCTCCTGGATTTCTAATACATGTGGAAGGAAATTGATATGATTCAAGTAAATGACTTTATGATATGTCATATGTGTGTCTTTTTCTTTTTTTCACAATCTCTGCTGTACTTAAATTTTTCTAGCATTTGGGGGTAAAGTGAAATCAACAGCAATACTAATATTAGTTCATATAATTACTAATGACCTGATCTTACTTCATGGAAACAGTAAGTTTTTATATTCTTGCAACAAAGCAGAGGAAGGGTTTCTTTTTTTTTTCTAGCTATGGAACATGAGCCACAGATGGAAAATAATCCAGGTTTTCATTTTTGTCTCACAAAAAGCAGAGATTTAGACACAGAAAACATCCATTTAAAGACTTTGGGGCAAATCAAGACTCTAACATACACAGTAATTTATTGCAGTCAGCATGCTTCATTCTGACGTGAATGTGATTGCAATCCCATAGCATCAGTGCTGTAATGGTTTCTCTGCATACCAAAATGTTTAGCAAACCCCTTATTTCACTACCCTTTTATCTTATGCACAGGGGCCTGGTCAACTGTGAGCTGAGAAAAGAAAGGAAGATTTTCATAACTGAATTGCATTTGACTTTGTTAACTTTAATTTATGAACTAGAGATTATGTTTAATTGAAAAAAGAGAGACTTACTTTTGGAACATTTGTTCAGTGTGACTAATAAAAAAAGTCAACTGTAATTTTGTCAATAACAAAATGGTGTATCATAAGCCACAACACAGCTGTTTTCTTTTATGTGTTCTTCTATTTAGGTAGTGTGGCATGAACCTCAAGACAAGATCCAGCATGACAATATTATTTAAGTACTACTGAAAGACTCCTACTACTTTTCAAACAGCATATAGAACTAAGACCTGACCTTTTCTTGGTCATTAGGATTTCCTATGACTTTTCAGGCAACACTGAGGCCTCCATTTCTGCCATTGTGACCCTAGTGGCCAAGCAATCCCCTTGTAGTTTCTTCTCACTTCTGTTACTCACTTCTGTCACTTCTTAGTGGCTATTATATTTTGCTTGCAAACTGACTGAATTTCAAAAAGTTCAAAATGGGAGCCACATGAGGTGGCACTTTTGTCATCCCAAGAAAGCTTCAAGAGAAACTAGGGTTGGGCATGACTGGCAAGAAGTTGTGTAATGTAGTTGAAAATGTTGATGGCCACGTTAGGTAGAATGCAGGTGCGACTTTGCAACAAAGACCAAAACAACAGTGTTTTAAACAAGATAGAAGATCGTTTCTTTCACAAATTATGGTCCAAGGGTAAGCAGACCAGGAATAATACAATGGTTGCACTGTTACCAGGACCCACACTCCTGTACATTGTTCTCTACCATTTTCAACTTGTGGCTTCCATCTCACGATCTAAAATGACTGCTTCATCATGCCCACCTTCTAGCCAACAGTAACAGGAGAAGATGAAGTGGATAGAATGCTTCTTTACTTTAATATCGTGATGTAGAAGTTACACTCATCATTTCCACTCACATCTCATAAGCCAGAACTTAATTCATGAACCAACCTAGCTACAATGAAGTTTGGGGAAGATACTGTTTGGTTGAGTGGCCATATGCCTAGCTAAAATCAGAGGCTAAGCAACTGAAGGAAAAACAGAATAATGGATATTGGGGGACAACTAATATTGCTATAAATCACAGCTGGTAGAAATTGAAGGGGTAGAGAAATAATGTGGTAGGTAGATGATCATCTTTTAGCCCTGGCAACCTATAAGTACATAAAATACAAAGACCAATTCTAGTTAACTAAAGCTGAAAGAGTTTTGTTGGCTGAACATCAGGTTAATCATAGGATTGATGTAAAGTCTGGAGAACCAGGCACAGATCTAGGCTCAAAACAGTGCAGCCACAGACATAGCCAACTCATCCATGGAAATAGTCTGCCACTGGTTACACCACTGTTAAACTTTCGTTGGATTATTGATTCTGCTGCCACCATCATCACTAGGTAATAGATGCTGCCAGCACTGGAAATGAATTCTAAACTATCTCTCCTTTTATTCCTCAAGCTAGACTTAGAATCCAGATTTAGACCTAGACACCAGATTTGTTGAGCTTAGTATATTGGGTCTGTGCCCTAGCTGCCAAGGGTCTGAGAGCACAAATAACTAGCTTGTAGGCATTGATAGTGAGAGGTAGAACTCTGTCTCCTGCAGAAACAGACTTACATAATGGTGGACCCCAAGCATGAAGAGGAATTCATTTTCTGAATAGGCATTTTAAAAAATGCCAAAATGTACAATGTAATTGGGCAAAAATAGGATAAGGGATTAAAGTGCATGGATTTTAAATTTACACACACCTGCGTTCTACTCATTGCTCTGTAAATGGAGGCATTAATAAAGCCTATTTCCTAGAGTTTTGTGGATAATGTATGTGAAGTAAATGTTTAGTAAACTGAGGAGAAAGGGAAAGATATACATACTAATTTAACCGTTAAATATACATTCTTCCTATCTAGGCAGTCTTAATATTTTCTGTCCATATCATTAGCTGATTATCCATTATTTCAATTCAGCTAGCCAATAAATATATGCTGCTATTAGAAAATTAATTTGGAATCCTGTAATGAGCATTGTTGACAGTTTGGGTCAGTTTGGTGTTTACCCTAAATTTACCCAGATTTATAAAGGTAGGTGAAGTACATATTGTAGAACATACAGTAGATGAAAGAGAGCAAACTTTTTCCTACAATCTGAAAGTGCAAAGAATAACATCTCAAACACATATTCTCATAATAGTCCTCCATAGGTATTATTAAGTGAATGACTGGTTTTCTTCTCTCAGAAATGAATTCTCCTTAACAGTACAATTGTATCAAAGATATAGGCATTTAAAAACTTGATTGTTTCCAATAACCACTTCAAACTTTCTCCTCTAAAAAACATCTTAAGCAGCATTAGGAAGAATGACAAAAGCAGACTTAAGTACCTCTCTATGCTGCCAAAAATACAGGTCGGATGGTGCTCAGCAGCTGGGAAATTTCGTTGAGACCATATGGACTGTCAAAAGTTCACTGTTCTAGAAAAGAAAACTCCCTGCAGTGACAGCATTTGAATGAAAAAATCATTGTAAACAATGGCTTTAGGGGATTACTGTGATTATTCAAGAAGCTGCAGGTTCTGCTGTTAACAGAAAAATTATAAACTAAACTATAAACTCGCTTGTTGTGAAATAAGCAACCAGACAAAGAGACAGAACTGAAAAGAGCTTTTTGGGTAAATGAGACCAATGTCTCTTTACTTGACCTTAGTTACATATGCATTATGTTCATAAATATAAACAGATGAAGTCAATATAGATACAAAGCTAAGCTTTAAATACTTCATTTTTTTAAAAAGCAGATCACTCATTACATACAGTATTGTTAGGTGCCATTGAGTCAGTTCTGACTCATAGCAACCCTATGTACAACAGAACAAAACACTGCCCAATCCTGTGCCATCGTCATAATCACTGCTATGCTTGAGTCCACTGTTGCAGCCACTGGGTCAGTCCATCTCACTGAGGGTCTTCCTCTTTTTCAGTGACCCTCTACTTTACCAAGCGTGGTGTTCTTCTCCAGGGACTGATCCCTCCTGATAACATGTCCAAAGTATGTGAGACATAGTCTCACCATCCTTCCTTTTAAGCAGCATTCTGGTCATACTTCTTCCAAGACAGTCCATTCAATATTCTTCGCCAACACCGTAATTCTAAGACATCAATTCTTCTTTGGTCTTTCTTATTCATCGTCCAGCTTTCACATGCATATGAGGTGATTGAGAACACCATGGCTTGGGTCAGGTACACCTTTGTCTTCAAGGTGACATCTTTACTTTTTAATACTTTAAGGAGGTCTTTTGCAGCAGATTTGCCCAGTGCAATGCATCTTTTGATTTCTTGACTGCTGCTTCCATGGGTATTGATTGTGGATCCAAGTACAATGAAATCCTTGACAACTTCAGTCTTTTCTCCGTGTATCATGATGTTGCTTATTGGTCCAGTTGTGAGGATTTTTGTTTTCTTTATGTCGAGGAGTAATCCATCCTGAAGGCTATAGTCTTTGATCTTCATCAGTAAGCGCTTCAAGTCCTCTTCACTTTCAGCAGGCAGGGTTGTGTCATGTGCATAACACAGGTTGTTAATGAGTCTTCCTCCAATCCTGTTGCCCCATTCTTCTTCATATAGTCCAATTTATTGAATTATTTGCTCAGCATACAGATTGAATAAGTACAGTGAAAGGATACAACCTGGATGCACACCTTTCCTGACTTTATACCACACAGTATTCCCTTCTGTCCGAATGACTGCCTCCTCATCTATGTACAGGTTCCTCATGAACGCAATTAAGTGTTCTGGAATTCCCATTCTTTGTAATGTTATCCATAATTTGTTATGATCCACACAGTCGAATGCCTTTGCGTAGTCAATAAAACACAGATAAACATCTTTCTGGTATTCTCTGGTTCCAGCCAGGATCCATCTGACATCAGCAATGATATCCCTGGTTCCATGTCCTCTTCTGAATCTGGCTTGAATTTCTGGTAGTTTCCTGTCCATGTACTGCTGCAGCCACTTTTGAATGATCTTTAGCCAAATTTTACTTGAATGTGATAGTAATGATATTGTTCAGTAATTTCCACATTCAGTTGGATCATCTTTCTTTGGCATAGGCATAAATATGATCTCTTCCAGTCAGTTGGCCAGGCAACTGTCTTCCAAGTTTCTTGGCATACATGAGTGAGCACTTCCAGCGCTCCATTCATTTGTTGAAACAACTCAATTGATATTCTGTTAATTTCTGGAGCCTTGTTTTTCACCAGTACCTTCAGTGCAGCTTGGACTTCTTCCTTCAGTACCATCAGTTCCTGATCATATGCTACCTCCTGAAATGGTTGAAAGTCGACCGATTGTTTTTGGTATAGCAACTCTATGTATTCCTTCCATCTTCTTTTGATGCTTACTGTGTTGTTTAATATTTTCCCCATAGAATTATTCAATATTGCAACTCAAGGCTTGAAGTTTTTCTTCAGTTCTTTCAGCTTGAGAAATGTCGAGCATGTTCTTTCCTTTTGGTTTTCTAACTCCAGCTGTTTGCACATGTCAGTATAATACTTTGTCTTCTCGAGCTGCTCTTTGAAATCTTCTGTTCAGCTCTTTTATTTTATTATTTATTCCTTTCGCTTTAGCTACTCGACATTCAATAAATAGCAAGTTTCAGAGTGTCTTCTGACATCCGTTTTGGTCTTCTCTTTCTTTCCTGTCTTTTTAATGACCCCTTGCTTTCTTCATGTATGATGTTCTAGATGTCATTCCACAACTCGTCTGGTGTTTGGTCATTAGTGTTCAGCGCATCAAATCTGTTCTTGAGATGGTCTCTAAATTCAGGTGGGATATACTCCAGGTTGTACCTTGGCTCTCTTGGACTTGTTTCAATTTTCATAAGCTTCAACTTGAACTTGCATATGAGCAATAGATAGTCTGTTCTGAAGTCAGCCCCTGGCCTTGTTTTGACTGATGATATTGAGCTTTTCTATTGTCTCTTTCAACATATATAGTCTATTTGATTCCTGTGTATTCCATCTGGCGAGTTCCACATGTATAGTTGCCATTTATGTTGCTGAAAAAAGTTATTTGCAATGAAAAATTCTCTGTCTTGCAAAATTCTGTCATGCCATCTCTGGTATCGTTTCTTTCACCAAGGCCATATTTTCCAACTACCGATCTTTCTTCTTTGTAACTTTCATATTCCAATCACCAGTAATTATCAGTGCATCCTGATTGCATCTTCAATCAATTCAGATTGCAGAAGTTGATAAAAATCTTCAATTTCTTCATCTTTGGCGTTAGTAGTTGGTGTGTAAATTTGAATAATAGTTGTATCAACTGGTCTTCCTTGTAGGTGTATGGATAAGATCCTGCCACTGACAACCTTGTACGTCAGGATAGATCTTGAAATGTTCTTTTTGACAATGAATGCAGCACCATTCCTCTTCAAGTTGCCATTCCTGGCATAGTAGACCATATGATTGTCCTATTCAAAATGGCCAGTATCAGTTCATTTCAGCTCCCTAATGCCTAGGATATCGATGTTTATGTGTTCCATTTCATTTATGATGATTTCGAATTTTTGTAGATTCATATTTCATGCATTCCATGTTCCAGTTATTAATGGATGTTTTCAGCTGTTTCTTCTGATTTTGAATCGTGCCACATCAGCAAATGAAGATCCTGAAAGCTTGACTCCATCCAAGTCATTAAGGTTGACTCTATTTTGAAGAGGCAGCTCTTCTTCAGTCATCTTTTGAGTGCCTTCCAACATGAGGAGCTCATCTTCCAGCACTGTATCAGTCAGTGTTCTGCTGCTATTCATAAGGTTTTCACTGGCTAATTTTTTTTCAGAAGTAGACCACTGGGTCCTTCTTCCTAGTCTGTCTTAGTCTGGAAGCTCAGCTGAAACCTGTCCACCGTGGGTGACCCTGGTAGTATTTGAATACTGGTGGCATAGCTTCCAGCATCACAGCAACATGCAAGCCCCCACAGTATGACCAACTGACAGATGTGTGGGGAATATAAAGTATTAGTGTATTATACATTAGTGTAATATATAATTCACACACGCACATATACAGTATTAGGGAATTATATATTAGTAAAATTAACACAAAATATGAAGGCCCTGTTGTTGTTGTTGTTAGGTACCATCGAGTTGGTTCTGACTTAGTGATCCTATAGGACAAAGTAGAACTGCCCCATAGGGTTTCCAGGGCGGCTGGTGGAAGTGAACTGCTGAACTTTCGGTTAGCAGCTGAGCTCTTAACTGCAATGCCACCAGGGCTCCCTGAATGCCTTAAAAATGGGAAAATAAGTGACAATAATACAGATAGCATTTTTAAAAATTAGAATTTGTCCATTGATATTTCAGTAATTGTTTTGAGCTTTATAGAACAAAGGATTAAGCTCTATGAGTATTACTTTTATATATTTCCAAGGTAAAATGAACTTTATTCATTTCTTTTAGATTCATTAGGTGAAACTTACAAACCGGTGTAAGATATCTATGTAACTATCTGCAGTTTATTTTTCTCTCTTCCCAAGTTCTACATAATGTTATTAGAAGACTGGAAAATAAATCTACTTTTGTTAAATTTCTCAGATTAGAAAAATATTATAATACAATATCTTGGCCGAATGAACCAGGATATTTCAGTATTTATCTGCCATCCAAGAGTAAGCGAGGAAAAGTGATGAGAAATTTATAAAATGAAAAAAATAAAATAAAATAAAAAGAGACAAAATACGTAATTACTTAGTGGAGAGTTTAAGAAAGTCTTGCTTAGTGGACACTGAGCTTCTGTTAAGGGTAATGGGAAAAACTGGAAACCAATATTGGTGATGGTTGTACAACATGATGGACATAATTAATATCACTGAATTGTACACGTCAAAAATGTTGAAACAGAAAATGTTTTGTTGTATAAATGCAATATATATATATATACACTTAGGACCCTGGTAGCTCAGTTGGTTAAGCTTTTGGCTGCTAACCAAAAGGCTGACAATTCGAATCCACCAGCTGCTCCTTGGAAACCGTACAGGGCAGTTCTTCTCTGTCCTGTAGGGTCACAATGAGTCAGAATCGACTCAGTGGCAACTTCTGTTTTTTTAAAATATGTATCTATATATACTGTAATAAAAAATACTTGATTTGTTATTTTCCCATAGAAAATCTCTTTTAGATTTAAAAAAGAAGCTGTAGTGTGTGTGTGTGTGTGTGTGTGTGTGTGTGTGTGTGTGTGTAGTTAAAGTAGTAGGTGCTCTATTAGTGAAGTGACCAGCACGTCATCTTTCTTTTTATTCTCACCATAAGGAGTAATAGAATTTTGGCAGAATCCTACCCAAACCCAAACCCACTGCCATTGAGTTGATTCTGACTCGTAGATCCTACAGAACACAGTAGAACTGCCCCCCTAGGGTTTCCAAAGTTGTGATCTTTATGGAAGCAGACTGCCACATCTTTCTCCCGTGGAGCAGCTGGTAGGTTCCAACCACCGACCTTTTGGTTGGCAACCGAGCAATTTAAGCACTCTGTCACCAGGGCTCCTTGGAAGAATCCTAAACAATCTTAAAAAGATAGTGTTACCTATGAGGAGCTTGGCCCTTTGGCACGGACACCAAGGACAGTGAGATATGAGATTAATTTTAAAAATAACTTTCTTTTTAAGGAGCCCTGATGTCGCTGTGGTTAAAGTACTCGCTTGCTAACTGAAAGGTTGGCGATTCGAACCCACCAGCTGCTCCGTGGGAGAAAGATGTGGCAGTCTGCTTCTGTAAAGATTTACAGCCTTGGAAACCCTATGGGGCAGTTCTACTCTGTCCTATAGGGGCGCTATGAGTCAGAATCAACTAGATGGCAGTGGGTTTGTCTTTCTTGGTTCTTTTTCTACATGTAAAAATAGTACATTCTAACTGTAGAAAATTTGTAAAAGATAAAAATAAATGTCACAGTAAATTCACTATTCAGAGTTAATCACTATTTTTGGTTTATTTCGTGCTAATCTCTGCTTTTTTTTTCCTTGCCTGTACACATGTAAAGATGCAGAGCTCCATTAAAATGATGTTTGTAAAGAAATTTGGAAGACACGAGATTTTGCTCAGAAAAAGAAAAAACTGAATGATATAGAACTATATGAACAAGTTTCTGCAGAGTACTTTTAGAGTTCAGTGAAGATCTCAGCAGTAACACACAATTAGCAAGATCATTTTCATCAGGAATTTCCCTTTTATTTATTTGTTTGCCCATCAGGAATAGATGCTCTTTTATGGCCCCTGATACTTGTGTTTATTTTTTAGAATAGTTTAAATTTAGAGTAGAATGCTCCATGTGTTTAGGAAAAAGATCACCTTAAGATTGTTAGATAAATAGATGGAATCAACCAATAACACAGTATTTCTATTCTTCAGAAACCCTGGAATTTATAAAGAGATGGTCAGATTGTGTGCAGGGTAGAAATGGCAGGTGTTGAAAAGTGAGTCTTGAATTCATGTAGTGTGTTTCAGACAGCAGCTTCTCACCACATGTTGCCTTAATTTTGAACTTTCATTTGATGACAGAAGATGTTTCAAAAAATGAGTTCTAACTGCAGATTTCTAAGGAAATGTTAACACAAAATTTATCATAGTTCTAATCATCCTTGTTTGTTCATGTGTACATCTGGGTGACATCTACAGAGGGTAGTTATAATTCCTTGTTTAGGTATTTAGTCTTTTGATACCATACAGAGCTGATCACTTCTTTCAGTTTCTTCCCCAATTCTGACATTGATCGTAATAAAATTAGCCCTGGTAGGTCTCTCTTTATATCATGATTGTTGTTTTCATGCGTGATTCTGCATCTCGAACTGGAAGATGATAGTCTTTGTTTAACTGGTTAGCGTTCTGTAAAATTTGTATTTAAGGTTTTTAAGATCTCCAAGTGAAAAATTGGAGTCCTGGTGGCACAGTGGTTAAGAGCTCAGCTGCCAATCAAAATGTCGGCAGTTCAAATCCACTAGCTGCTCCTTGGAGACTCAGTGGGGCAGTTCTACTCTGTCCCGTAGGGTTGCTATGAGGCAGAATTGACTCCACGGCAATGGGTTTGGTTTTTGGTTTAGGGGAAAAATTGCTGACTTAAGGATATATTGTTATTCAATTGTGGATTCCTGTTGAGAGATCTCATCACAGCACTAAGTTTGTGAACTTCTTTCTGGGAAATACTTTGACACTTTCTAAGTAGTAACTTGAAATGGATGCAGCTGTCTTTTAAAGATGTGTTACTGTGATACTTGAACTAGGATTCCTTGTAAGTATGAATACCAATGACTAATCAAGCAGGTCACCTACAGTAGCTATTCAGTTCCTGTATTGCCTTCAGCTCTGTGACGTGAGGACCACTGAAAATTCATAGTAGGGGATGCTTGTTAATTTGGAGGGTCAAAGCTGTGATTTATGACCAGAAAAAGAAGACGGATTAAGCAATAAAGTGTGGTATCAATCACGTATGAAATAGGAGCTCACAAAAGTGAATATTCGTTGTGGCCCCAAGTATTTGTGGGAAGTCTTTATGATGTGGTAGAGCCTGGGCTGTGCCTGGAAGAAAGGACAGGTTTAGAAAAGGCAGAGATAAGACCTAAGAAAATGTGACTGGATAGATGGGTAGGGGAGGAGAGGGGTGTTAGATTCTGGAGGACTTAGTTCCTAAAGCAATTTGGACTTGGTGTTGTGACTGTATGATGTTGAATAGATTTCTGTTTGACTGGCAGTGGCTCTCAGGTGGTGGCTGTCCTGAGAAAGATTCTAAGCCTAGTCAAAGGCTAAAAGGCCAACATGCTGTGATTAATGGTGTCTACCACAGGCATGAGAGGGGGCAGTTTAACATAACTGCCACATAGTTGTCAAGCATGCAATAGGCAACATAGGTTGTTGTTGTCAGGTTCCGTCGAGTCGGTTCCGACTCATAGCAGCCCTATGTACAACAGAATGAAACACTGCCCAGTCCGGTGCCATCCTCACAATCATTGTCATGCTTGAACCCATTGTTGTAGTCACTGTGTCAGTCCTTCTTGTTGAGGGTCTTCCTTTTTTTCGCTGACCATCTACTTTACCAAGCAGGATGTCCTTCCCCAGGGATTGGCCTCTCCTGGTAACATGTTCAAAGTATGTGAGATGAAACCTCACCATCCTCGCTTCCAAGGAGCACTCTGGCTGTACTTCTTCCAAGGCTGACTTGTTTGTTCTTCTGGCAGTCCATGGTATAGTCAATGTTCTTTGCCAATACCATAACTCAAAGACATCAATTCTTCTTCGGCCTTCCTTATTCATTGTCCATCTTTCGAATGCATATGAGGCAATTGAAAATATCATGGCTTGAGTCAGGTGTGCCTTAGTCCTCAAAGTGACATCTTTGCCTTTGAACACTTTAAAGAGGTCTTTTGCAGTAGATTTGCCCAATGCAATACGTTCTTTGATTTCCTGATTGCTGCTTCTATGGGTGTTGATTGTGGATCCAAGTAAAATGAAATCCTTGACAACTTCAGTCTTTTCTCCATTTATCATGATGTTGCTTACTGGTCCAGTTGTGAGGACTTTTGTTTTCTTTATGCTGAGATATGATCCATACTGAAGGCTGTAGTCTTTGATCTTCATCAGTAAGTGTTTCAGTCCTCTTCACTTTCCTAAACTGTGAGAGAATAAACTTCTCTTCGTTAAAGCCATCCACTTGTGATATTTCTGTTATAGGAGCACTAGATAACTAACACAGAATTTGGTACTGGGAGTGAGGTACCTCCATCCACTTACTGGTAGAGCTAAAGAGCTTGGGCAGACACGGGTGGTGAGGTTTGAGGGGCCAAGAGGCCAAGGAACCAGGAAGCAGAAGCTGAAGAGACAAGGAACACAGGAAGCGGAGCTGCCTCAATCTCAAAGGGTAGGGCCACCACCTCTGATGTCTCAAAGGGTGGAGTCGCCATTCAGGTGGATGAGGAGAATGGGGCTGCCCAAATTCGAGAGAGCAGAGTTGCCATTCCACTGGGCCTAGAAGGCCTTGCTGAAACCCAGGGCTGAGGGGCCTCCACTCAGGATCCGGAGAGTGTGACCAGTACCTAGAGTCTGGGGGGCTGGGCCACTGCCTAGATGGTCTCAGAGAAACAGGATTATTTTCAGGCCTTGAGAGTTGATGTAATGTGTTCTGCTGACTTGCTTGGGCTGATATCCCTTCTTTCCTTCCAATTTCTCCCATTAGTAATGGAAATGTCTAGCTTGTGGCCGTTCCACCATTGTATTTTGGAAGTAGATAACTTGTATTCTAGATTTCACAGATGAAGAGGAATTTTCAGATTTTTTAAAATTTTTTTATTGTACTTCAGGTGAAGGCTTACAGAACAAATAGGTTTCTCATGAAACAGTAGTACACATACTGTTTTATGACATTGGTTAACAACCCCACAATATGTCAACCCTCAAACTTCTTAACCTTTTTTTTTTGGTGAAAATACACATAGCCAAAGATACACCATTTCAAAAATTTATACATGCACAGTTCAGTGACATTGACTATACTCTTCCAATTGTGCTGCTATTCTCACTTAAGATGAAGGTTTACAGGACAAAATAGTTTCTCATTTAACAGTTACTGCACATGTTGCCCTATGACATTGGTTAACAATCTCACAACTCATCAAAAATATCCTTACTCAACCTTGGGTTCCCTATCACCAGCTTCCTTGTCCCCTTCTGCCTTCTGGCCCTTGTCACTGGACTCCTGTACCTCGTTAGTCTCATTTGGTTTTACAGGGCTGTCCACTCCCAGGCTGAATGGTGAACCTCGGAGGTAACTTCACCACTAAGCTAAAAGGGTGTCTGGGGGCTATACTCTCGAGGTTTCTCCAATCTCCTTTGGGCCAGTAAATCTGGTCTCTTTTTTTTGTGAGTTAGAATTATGTTCTACATCCTTCTCCAGCTCTGTCCAGAACCTTCTGTTGTGATCCTGGTCAGAGCAGTCGGTGGTAGCCGGGCACCATCTAGCTGTACTGGACTCAGTCTGGTGGAGGCCTTGGTAGCTGCAGTCCCTTAGTCCTTTGGACTAATCTTTTCCTTGTATCTTGTTCCCTTCATTCTCCCTTTCTCCCGAAGGGATGAGACCAGTGGAATATCTTAGATGGCCGCTCACAGGCTTTTAAGACCCCAGACACTACTCACCGAGGTAGAATGTAGAGCATTGTCTTTATAAACAGTGTTATGCCAGTTGAGCTAGATGTTCCCCGAGACCATGGTCCCCACAGCCCTCCGCCCAGCAATTCAGTCCCTCGGGGAGTTTGGATATGTCTATGGGGCTTCCATGACCTTTCCTTGTACAGGTTGTGCTAGTTTCCCCTGTATTGTGTACTGTCTAACCCTTCACCCAAGATACCACTTATCTATTGCCTATTAGTATTTCCCCCCAACCCCTGCCATCTCTGGTAACCAACAAAGATTGTTACACTTCGTGTGTGAACTTTTTCATGGGTTTTTACAATAAAGGTCTCATACGATATTTGTCCTTTTGTGATTGACTTATTTCACTCAGCATAATGTCTTCCAGTTTCATCCATGTTATGAGATGCTTCACAGAATCATTGTTGTTCTTTCTCGTTGCATAGTACTCCATTGTGTGTATGTACTATAGTTTGTTTATCCATTCATCTGTTGATGGGCATCTAGGTTGTTTTCATCGTTTTGCTACTGTGAACAATGCTGCCATGGTGCATATGTCTATTCGAGTGACGACTCTTATTTCTCTAGGATATATTCCTAGGAGTGGGATTGCTGGATAAAATGGTATGTCTATTTCTAGCTTTCTGAGAAAGTGCCATATCATTTTCCAAAATGGTTGTGTCATTTTGCATTCCCACCAGCAGTGCATAAGAGTTCCAATCTCCCTGCAGCCCCTCCAACATTTGTTATTTCCAGCGTTTTTGATTCGTGCCAGTAATGCCGGGGTGAGATGGTATCTCATTGTGGTTTTAATTTGCATTTCTCTAATGGCTAGTGATTGCAAGCATTTCCTCATGTGTCTGTTGGCCATTTGAATGTCTTCTTTGGTGAAGTGTCTGTTCATTTCCTTTGCCCATTTTTTAATAGGATTATTTGTCTTTTTGTTGTAGAGGTGTTGGATTTTCTTGTAGATTATGGAGATTAGACCTTTGTCTGACTTGTACTGTCCAAAAATTTTTTCCCAGTTTGTAGGTTCTCTTTTTACTCTTTTGGTGAAGTCTTTTGAAGAGCACAGGTGTTTGATTTTTAGAAGATCCCAGTTATCTAGCTTATCTGTTGGGGTTTGTGCGTTGATGGTTATGGTTTGTATCCTGTTAATGCCATGTATTAAGGCCTGTAGTGTTGGTCCTATTTTTTCTTCTATGAACTTTATAGTTTTAGGCTTTATATTCAGGTCTTTGATCCATTTTGAAGTAGATTTTGGGTACGGCATGAGGTATGGGTCCTGTTTCATCTTTCTTGCAGATGGATATCCAGTTTTGCCAGTACCGTTTGTTAAAAAGACTGTCTTTTCCCCATTGGATGGATTTTGGGCCCTTGTTGAAGATCGGGTGACACTAAGTGGATCGATTTACATCTGGGTTCTCAATTCTGTTCCTTTGGTCAATGTATCTGTTGTTGTACCAGTACCAGGCTGTTTTGACTACCATAGCTGTATAGTAGGTTCTGAAGTCAGGTAGTGTGTGTCCTCCAACTTTATTCTTCTTCCTCAGTAGTGCTTTACTTATTCGGGACTTCTTCCATTTCCATATAAAGTTAATGATTAGTTTTTCCATCTCTTTGAAGAATGTTGTTGGTATTTGGATCAGGATTGCGTTGTATTTGTAAATTACTTTGGGTAGAATTGTCATTTTCACAATGTTGAGTCTGTCTATCCATGAGCATGGTATGTTTTTCCATTTATGTAGATCCCTTTGGGTTTCATGCAGTAGTGTTTTATAGTTTTCTCTGTATAGGTCTTTTACATCCCTGGTCAGATTTATTCCTAAGTATTTTATCTTTTTGGGGCTATTATGAATGGTATTGTTTTCCTGATTTCCTTTTCATCATTCTCCTTATTGGTGTATAGGAATCCAACTGATTTTTGAATGTTTATCTTGTATCTTGCTACTCTGCTGAATCTTTCTATGAGTTCCAGGAGATTTCTCTTGGAGTCTTAGGGTTTTCTATGTACAGAATCATATCATCTGCAAACAGGGACAGTTTAACTTCTTCATTAACAAGTTGGATACACTTTATTTCTTTTTATTGCCTTATTGCTGTAGCTAGAACTTCCAGCACAATGTTAAATAGGAGTGATGATAAAGGACATCCATGCCTTGTTCCTGTTTTCAATGGGAATGTGTTCAGCCTCTCTCCATTAAGAAAGATGTTGGCCGTTGGTTGTGCATAGATCCCCTTTATTATGTTGAGAAATTTCCCTTCTATACCTGTTTTATTGAGAGTTTTTATCAGGAATGGGTGTTGGACTTTGTCAAATGCCTTTTCTGCATCAATTGAGATGATCATATGATTCTTTTTTTTCCTTTCATTTATGTGGTGGATTACGCCGATTGATTTTCTAATGTTGAATCATCCTTGCATACCTGGTATGAATCCTACTTGGTCATGGTGTATTATTTTTTTGATATGATGCTGAACTCTATTGGCTAGAATTTTGTTAAGGATTTTTGCATCTATATTCCTGAGAGATATTGGTCTGTTATTTTCTTTTTTTGTGATGTCTTTCCCTGGTTTTGGTATCAGCGTTATGCTGGCTTCATAGAATGAATTTGGAAGTGTTGCTTCCTCTTCTATGCTCTGAAATAGCTTGAGTAGTACTGGTACAAGCTCTTCGTAAATCTTCTGTAGAATTCTTCCAGTGAAGCCATCTGGGCCAGGGCTTTTTTTGGTTGGGAGTTTTTTTTATTACCTTTTCAATCTCTTCTCTTATTATGGGTCTGTTCAGATTTCAACAACACTTTGTTGTAGTTTGGGTAGGCCGTGTGATTCTAGAAATTCATCCATTTCCTCTAGGTTTTCAAATTTGTTGGAGTATAGGTTTTTCATAATATTCTGTTATAATCCTTTTTATTTCAGTTGGGTCTGTTGTAATGTTCCCCATTTCATTTCTTATTTGGGTTATTTGTTTCCTCTCCTGTTTTCCTTTCGTCAGTCTGGCCAGTGGTTTGTCGATTTTGATGAGTCTTTCAAAGAACCAACTTTTGGTTTTGTTGATTCTTTCTATTGTTTTCCTGTTCTCTATTTCATTTATTTCTTCTCTGATCTTTACTATTTCCTTTCTTCCAGTGGTTGTGGGCTTTTTTTTGCTGTTCTGTTTCTATTTGTTTGATTTCTGTAGTTAACGTTTTGATTTTGTCCCTTTCTTCTTTTTTGATATGTGCATCTATTGCTATAAATTGTCCTCTGAGGACTGCCTTTGCTGCGTCCCAAAGGTTTTGGTATGATGTGTTTTCATTCTCATTTGATTCTAGGAATTTTTTTATTCCATCTCTGATTTCTTCTATTACCCACTGATGTGTAAGCCGGGTATTATTCAGTTTCCATGTAGTTGATTTTTTTCCTTGCTCTTTCTATTGTTAATTTCTACCTTGATGGCATTTTGGTCGGATAAGATACTTTGAATTATGTCAGCGTTTTGGATATTGTTGAGGATTGCTCTGTGGCCTAATATGTGGTCTCTTCTGGAGAATGTTCCAGGTGCATTGGAAAGGAATGTTTACTTTGCAACGTTTGGATGAAGTGTTCTATATATGTGTATGAGGTCAAGTTGGCTGATTGTGCCCTTTAGGTCTTCTGTATCTTTGCTGAGATTCTTCTTAGTTGTTCTGTCCTTTACTGAGAGTCGTGTGTTGAAATCTCCTACTATTGTTGTGGAACTGTCAATTTCTCTTTTCAGTGTTGTTAGAGTTTGTTTTGTGTATTTTGGAGCCCTGTCATTGGGTGCGTAGATGTTTGTTATGGTTATGTCTTCATGATGAATCGTGCCCTTAATCATTATATAGTGTCCTTCTTTGTCTTTTGTGGTAGATTTTGTTTTAAAGTCTATTTTATCTGAGATTAGAATTGCCACTCCTGCTCTTTTTTGGTAGTTGTTAGCTTGATATATTTTTTTTCCAACCTTTGACTTTTAATAAATTCACATCTTTGTTTCTAAGGTGTGTCTCTTGTAGTCGGCATATTGATGGATCCTGTTTTCTTATCCATTCTGTGACTCTCCGTCTCTTTATGGGTGCATTGAGTCCATTTACATTCAGTGTAATTATTGATAGATGTGGGTTTGTTGCTGTCATTTTGTAGTGCTTTTTTATTGTGGTGCTGAAGTTTTCTTTGTCCTTCTTACTCTCTTGTGTTGAGTTACTTTTGTTTGTGGATTTTTTTTCCATTTCTTTTGTTTTTGTAGGTTTTGTTTTTGCTGAGACTTTATGTTTTTCCTCTTTTTTTTTTTTTTGAGTCTGTTTGTTAACTTTCTTTGTGGTTACCATAAATTTTACCCTTATCTTTCTAAGTTTGAAGCAGTCTACCATTACTTGGTATCACCTTGCCTTCCTCTCCATTAGAAGGTTCTATACCTATGCTTTTTATTCCCTCTTTTACTGTTTTGATGTTGTTGTCATTTACTGATTAACTGCTCTGATCCCCTGTTGTATTTCTTTTGGTTTTGGATAGTCCTCGAGAGTTCATTTCCTAGATTGGTATCTGGCTGGTACGATCCTGCGTCCTAGATTCTGCCTGTGAGCTGAAGATGTGTGTCCTCAGATCAAAGAACTCCCTTTAATAATTCTTGTAAGTTTGGTTTGACTTTTACATATTCCCTTAATTTCTGTTTATCTGGAAATGACCTAATTTCATCATCAAATTTGAACAAGAGTTTTGCAAGATGTATTATTCTTGGCTGGCAATTTTTTTCTTTCAAGATTTTATATATGTCATCCCATTACCTTCTTGCCTGCATGGTTTCTGCCAAATAATCTGAGCTCAGTCTTATTGTTTCTCCTCTGTATGTGACTTCTTGTTTTTCATGAACTGCTCTCAGGATTCTTTGTTTGTCTTTGGTTTTGGAGAGTGTGAATATGATATGCCTTGGCGATTTTCTTTTAGGGTCTCTTCTGTATGGGGTTCGTTGAGCTTCTTGGATGGCCACCTTTTCATCTTTCATGATATTGGGGAAGTTTTCTGTCAGCAGTTCCTCAATGATCCTCTCTGTTTTCTGTTTTCTCCCCCTCTTCTGGAATTTCAATCACTCGCAGGTTTTTGCTTTTGATTGTATCCCACATAACTCTCAGGGTCTCTTCATTTTTCTTTGTTCTTTTTTCTGAGTTTTCCTGAAACAGAGCTGTATCCAAGTGTTTGTCTTCAGTTCCACTGATCCTGTCTTCCACTGTTTCAAATCTGCTTCTCAGCCCTTCTATGACACCGTGCATTTCTGAAATGTTGTTGTTTATCTCTTGGATTTCTAATTGTTGTTTTTGTATATTTTCTAGTTGTGAATTTATTTTAGCATTTTGTTTCTGCATTATTTTCCTGAATTCTTCCAATTTTTTGTCTGTATTTTCCATGAATTTGTCTATTTTTTTCCTCATGTTTGTCAGCTTTTTGCCTCAGTTGTTGGAGAATTCTGAGTATTAGAGATTTGAATTCCCTATCGTGTAGTTCTAGAGCATTTTCTTCCACTGGAAAGTCATCTGGTGTTTTATTTTGGACTCCTACTAGAACCATGCTGTCCTGTGTTTGTAAATGTTTTGATATTGTCTGCTGTCTTCGGGGCATTTAGTAGTTATTTTTCTCATTTATTGATTGTAGATTTGTTTGTTTCATCCCTTTTTTAAAAAAAATTTGACTATGTCTGAGCAGGCGGACTGTGTGTTCTTTGTTGTTTGCTCGTCTGTGGGCACAATACTTTTTGCCTCCTTCTCCAATTGGCAGGGTCAGTCACTCAGATATGGTATGGCAGGGCAGGTGTAGCTGAAGAGGAGTTACTGGGATGGGTTGTTTGTGGCACTTAGTACAGCCACCAGGGGAGGTCGGTAATCAGTGCAGGGGAGGTTCCAGTAGGGAGTCCTGTGCTGCTTAGTGGTGTGATGTTAAGCGCACAGTGCAGGTAGGCAGGATGTAGTGGGGAGATTGTTATGTGTGGAGCTAAGATGGATATGGGTGAGAGGAGAGAGGAACAGGCACCAAAAACATACAAACAAACAAAAAAGAATGCTAGGGGAGCTTGCCATTGGAGTGGAGAGATGAGAGACTATGAAATGCAGAAAAACAGAAAGGGGAAGAGGAAGAAAAGAATGAATAAATAAAAATCGGAAAGGTTAAAGAACTGCAAAGTTCCCAGGGATCCCACCAGTGCAGCTATGAGGTCTGGGGAAGTCGCTGTCCGGTGTTGCAGTACAGCCTGGCTAGAAGGCACAGAGGTTTACAATGCCAGTTATTCAGGGAGCAGAAAGAGAAGGAAGATATAGAGAGACAAGAAACTGAGTAATGAAGAAAAACAAAAAAGTAAAAAGAGGGAAAAGAAAACAAAGCAAATAAAAAAAAAGAAGAAGAAGAAGAAAAGCCCCCAAAAAAATAGAAAAAAAAAAAAAAACAATGAGAAAAGAAATGCGCTCAGTGATCCTACTGCACGTTGTGCAAGCCGAGGGGGTAGTCTCCCAGCCACACAGCACCGCCCGGCCAGAAAGGGCTCCCAACCCAAGAAAAGGAAATGAAAACAAATAAAGAATTCAAAACAAACAAACTAACAAAAGCCCCGGGACCCCACCAGCGCAGTAGCCCAGACCGGGAAGCAGCTCCACACTCGAACGGAGCCCCACAGTTCCCCAGGAAGAAACAAAGATGGTGCACGGAGCCAGGTATTTGAGCAAAAGGAGGGGGAGGTGGTGAGAGGTAAGGAAGAAATTAAAAGAAGCAGAAAAAAAAGCAACACCAGCAGTCAACAAATGGCACTCAGAGAGCCAGCTAGGGCGGGCTGGTGGAATCCAAGCAGCCAGTGTTTCTCAGACAGGAGACTGTGTCCGTGGGAAGCAGGGGGGTCAAGTGTGGGTGAAGAAGGGTTGGGAGTGGGATAGCGTATATCACAAATTACCGGAGCTCTGCAGCCCCTTAGGAAGAAGCAAAGATGATGCACGGAGCCAGGTATTTGAGGGAAAGGAGGGGGAGGTGGTGAGAGATAAGGAAGAAATCAAAAGAAGCAGAAAAAAGCAACACCAGCAGCCAACAAATGTCACTCAGAGAGCCGTCCCGTTCAGGTGTGTGGAATCAAAGCAGCCAGTGTTTCCCAGACAAGAGATTGTGGCCGCGGGAAGCAGAGGAGACCGAGTGGAGGTGCAGAAGGGTGGGGGGGTGGGAAAGTGTATATCGCAAATTACCGGTTGTTTTGTCTTCCGCTGGAAGCTCCGTGAAGCTGCTTTCTCATACCCCCTGTTTGTTGGTCTCTGATAGGAGTCCAAGATGGCGGATCCACACTGTGTTAGCTGATAGGGGACCTCTGCATGAATCTCTCCTTGCTCTCCGTTCTCTGTCAGTTTTCTCCATTTGGTGCTTGGCTGAGTTTTTTATCTCTTCATTTGATGTTTTAGGGTTTCAGGATTGTTGTTTTCTCTGTTCAGCTTAGTTTTTCATATCTTTGCTGTGGAGGGATGGCGTGGTGCTTCTGCCTAGAGCGCCATTTTGCTGGAAGTCCAAATTTTCAGATTTTGAGCTTGGAGTTGATTTAAGACTTTTGCTACAGTATGAGAGGGTGAATGTTTTATATATGGCAAAGACATGAATTTTTGGGGGCCAAAGTGTGGAATGCTAAGGATTGAATTGTGTCCCCCAAAAATGTCTGCCGACTTGGCCAGGCCATAATTCCCAGTACTGTGAGATTGTCTACCATTTTGTCGGTGGATGTGATTTTCCTATGTGTTATAAATCCTACCTCTATGATGTTGATGAGTTGGGATTAGCGGCAGTTACGTTAATGAGTTAGGACTCAATCTACAAGATTAGGTTGTGTCTTAAGTCAGTCTCTTTTGAGGTATAAAAGAGAGACATGTGCAGAGAGTCATGGGTTCCTCATACCACCAAGAAACAGTAGCCAGAAGAATAGCGCATCCTTTGGATCTAGGGTCCCTGTGTTGAGAAGCTCCTCGACCAAGGGAAGACTGATGACAAGGACCTTCCCTCAGAGCCAACACAGAGAGAAAGTCTTCCCCTGGAGCTTGCACCCTGAATTGGGACTTCTAGTCTACTAGAGTGTGAGAGAATAAATTTTTCTTTGTTAAAGCCATCACTTGTGGTATTTCTGTTACAGCAGCACTAGATACCTGGTAATATTTTTGTTCTATAATCTGCTTTGTTTTACGTTAATATAGCCCAGTTGGCTTTATTTTGATTAGTGTTTTCATGATGTATCATTTTCTATCCTTTTATTTTTAACCTATGTTTATATTTAAAATAAGTCTTATAGTAGGGTTTTGCTTTTTTATCCAATATGACAATTTATTTTAATTGGTGTGTTTATATCATTTACATTTAATAACATTATTAATAGGGTTGGGTTAAAATTACCATGTAGCTGGCTATTTTTATTTGTGCCATCTGTTTTTTGCTTTGTACCTATTTTTTTTTTCCATTTTTAAATATTCACTGTTTTATGATTTTGGTTTATCTTCTCTGTTGTTTTATTTTATAGTCCTCAAAAATTTTTAGTGGTTTCTTTAGGATTTGAAATATATATTGCTAATTAATCACAGTCTACCTTCAAATGATATTACACTACTTAATGTGTAGTGTAAGAATCTTATAGTAGTATACTCTCAATTCCTCCCTCCCATCCTTTCAGCTAGTATTGCCATGCTTTTTAGTTTTCTATATGTCAAAGACACATAAAACAGTAATTCTATTATTAGTTTAAATAGTTATCTTTTAGAATAAGTGAAAACAAGAAAAAATGAGTTATATATTTACCTCATTTAATCTGTTTCCAGAGCTTTATGTAGATCCAAGATTCTGTTTGGTATCATATATATAGATACATGTGATATTTTGCTGAGAGAACTTCTGTTAATAGTTTCATGCAGTTCTTGTTGGTAATAAATTCTCTAAGTTTTTATTGATTTCAAAAATTATTTCTCCTTCATTTTTGGAAGTTATTTTCACTGGATACAGAATTCTGAGTAGACAGTTATTTTGTGTTTAGCACTTTAAAAATGTCACTCTATGTTTGTTTAGCTGTATAGTTTCTGATGAGAAGTTTCCTATTATTATTACCTTCATTCTTCTGTTTGTGATATGTGTCTTTTCTATAACTGCCTTCAAGAAATTTTCATCTTTAGTTTTTAACAGATTGAATACAATGTGTCTAGATGTGTATTTTTGGATATTTATCCTGCTTGGTGTTCTCTAAGCTTCTTGTATCTATGCTCTGATGCCTTTCGTTAATTTTAGGAAATTCCCAGTCCCTATCTTCAAAAATTTCTTCTGTATCATTCTCTTTCTCTTCTTCTTCTAGGACTCTAATTACTTACATGTGAGAATGTTTGCTATCTTAACACAAAAACTGGATTCTTTGTTTTTTTCTTAACTCTTTTTTTTTTTAATGTTTCTATTTGGCTATTGTCAATTGACTTGAGTATATTGATTAGCCCATTAAAGGCATTCTTTATCTCTCTTACCATATTTTTAATTTATAGCATTTCACATTTGATTCTGTTTTATAGTTTTCAACTTTCTGCTGAAATTCCCAGTTGTTTATGCATGTTGTTCATGTTTTACACTAAAGCCTTTAATTTGTTAATTATATTTTAAATTCTTTGATGGTTGAAACATCTAGGTCATATCTGAGACTGGTTCTGTTGCTAGCTTTGAGTTTTGACAGTGTGTTGTTTTTTTCTTGTTTCTTTGTTGTTTGAATGTTGGACATTTTATGTAGAGCAATAGAGATAGAAGTTGATACTATTGATACCTGAAAATGGTTAAACAGCCACTTGAGGGTCTCAAAAGCCTTGGGTGAAAGCAGCTTATTTCAAGGAGGTTGTGAGCAGATAAATAATAACTACCATCTCTAGTTCAAGACCAGTGCTTTTTACTCTTCCTTTTCAAGTAATCTTTATGGAGGAGAAAAGAGCAAATTATTCAATATCTGTGAAAATCATTGAATTAAATTTACAATTCATCCTATACATCCCAAATCATTGCATCCTTTGCTATGCGCATATTGCCTACATTCCATACCAGGGATGAATTAGCCAATAAACAAGGTAAGCACGTGCTTAGTGCATCAACAAAACAGGGGCACCAGTTGTCTGAAGCAAAGACCCACAGACACCAAGCAGACAGGACGCAAAGAAAAGTGAACACCACAGTGGAAGGGAACTGGCAGGGCACTAAATGAAATGATACCATCTTACAAATTTTGTGTATGATAGCAATTCTATTTTCCTTTTCATTTCGGACTGACCAGGTATAACTTCACATTCAGTTCTCTCTCACCGACCACACAAGAACACGCCCACGACACTATAATTATGTGACTTGTGATGAATCTGGTCCTGCACAAAGTGAACCAAAATGTGTCTTCAGATTGAGCATACCCTTATATTTGTATCATGCTCCTTGCAATCGCTCTTGCCCCCATCATGTATCAGCAGTAGTCCAATGAACTGTGAAGATGCAGCATCAAAGAACAGAAGTGAGTGCACAAGTTTTTAAATGTTATTTCAAGATGAAAAACACTCAGGGAGATCTGCAAAGGGCCTGCTAGCAAACATTGTACGACAAATAAATGACATTATTTTCAACTGCCTTATACGTACTATTTCTTTTAACTATCTTAGACCTGCTGAACAAGATTACATGTTCCAAATCAGTTTTTTAAATTTACTAATTTTCAAATATAAATTTTTGTGTTAATGTACAAATTTGAATGTAAATTTTATTTTGTAAGTTTTGTTTTATAAATTTACTTATTTTTAATTATTCAAATTTAATTGCTATGGTAGAACCAAATTTAAAAGGTGACATAATTTTATATCCAAGTAAAATTCAATGATAACAACTAAGTGGAGCACAAAAACAAAAGTTTTCAAAAGATAAAAAGAAAGGGATTTGTGAATACCTAAAGACAATTCCAAAATTAACTTTTTTAAATATAATGAATCAGAAGAGACTTCCGCTGAACGCTCGAGTTTAATGGGTGCAAATCATTGTACTAGTACTGCTAGTGCTGAAATTACTAATAGTAATACAAGTATTACAGAATTTGTCCCAAATTCAGCATCCATTCCTTGCTGTAGTAAAAAAGAAAATTAATAATGGTGTAGAAAGAGAAACTATTTTAGAATCTAAAATTGTCGCATCTGCATTCGTCATAAATAACAGAAATACAGGTCCTGTTTTGTGGAATAATTTTTCTACTAATGATGTAAATTATTGGATCAAAAGAGGGCCAAAGTGATTGCCAACATCACAATGGACCATTTGAAAATTGGTGTTGAAAATTTCTGGATGGTAAACAAACAAGTTTCTGTAACCAGAATATATTTCCAGGGTGCAAAGCTAATGGTGAAAATTATAAGAGAGAGTGGCTACTGTATTCTCCATCAGTAGGCTCTGTTTATTGCTTTGTTTGCAAACTATTCAGTCCTAAATCATTTAATTCTCAATTTGCTATGGATGGATTTAGTGATTTGTGCAACTTGAATGTGGTTGATAAACATGAAAACAGCTCATTTCAAAGAGATTGTATGTTGCTATATTTAAACCAAAGACATAGTTTTGGTTTAACTCATGAACTGGAAACACAAATTAATGAAGAATGTCAGTGTTGGTAAGCCCTTTTGCAATACATCGTTGCTGTCTTTATAATATTCCCTGAATGTGGACTGTCTTTTTGAGGAAGAAATGAAGTGTTTGGGTCCCCACAAAATAGAAATTTTTTTAGATTTACTTGAACTTGTTGCTCAGTTTGATCCATTTTTAGCAGGTCACATATGCTAACACAGGAAAGGGCAACCCATTGTATATGTCTAAAACAATGTGTGAAGAATTAATAAACTTAAGTGATAAAGTTCGATCAACTATTTTCAGTGAAATAAGTATTGCTCAATATTTTAGTTTATCTGTAGATTCCACTCCTTATCTTTCTCATACGGACCAGCTAAGTATTGTTTTAAGATGCGTATCTCCAACAGATGGAAAACCTGTTGAGCAATTTATCGTATTTACTAGCTTAAAAAGTCATACCAGTGAAGAAACTGCAAATCAAGTACTTCACTATGTATGTGAAGTTTGCAAAACTGATTTTTCTAAGTGCAGAGGCCAGTCCTATAACAATGCTGCCAATATATCAGGGCATTATAAAGGGCTGTAACAGAAAATTTTAGAACGTAAGGAATATGCCATTTTCATATCTTGTGCTATTTACTTAAGTCTTGTAGTATGTAGCACAGTAAACTGTAGTCCTGACGGTGTTGATTTTTTTTCTATTGTTCATTACTCTGCACATTTTTTACCACTTCTGCTCGCCATTGAGCAGTTCTTAAAACATATATAGGCAATGATTGACTATTAAAATGTCTTTCTAATTCACTTTGGGAAGTGAATGCAGTAGCAATGAGTGCAATCCTAGAATCGTACACTCAGATACTAGATGACTTAGAAAATATTGCTGAAGACCAGACACAAAAAAGAAATACCAGAAGAGAAGCTGAAAACATCGCCAACAAAATGTAGACACTAGAGTATGGATTTATGTTGGTTATGTGGAATAATATATCACAGCATTTTCATCAGACGAGTCAAGCTCTGCAAGATTCAGAACTAAATTTAAAGACATGCAAAGATCTCTACCTGTCATTCACAGGGTATTTACATAATTTTAGAGAAGATTTTGAGAACACAGTGAAACAAATACTGCCGAATACTGATTATCAAGCAGTTTACCATCGTGGAAGCATTAGAAAGAAACGAGTAAATGACAGAAGTGCTCCAGAAGTATCATTGAGTGCCAGAGATAAATTTCATGTAACCATGTACTACACCATCACTGACACACTTAAGTCTTGCATGAAAAGGAGGGTGAAAGTGTATGAAGTTCTTTCAAATAGATTTTCCTTCTTAAACAATGTGGATGAAGGATGCATGAAGGCATCCAAGAAATGAGTGCAAGTTTATCCCAATGACTTAAATACAAACCTTTACAGAGAAGTGTGACATTTCATTCTTATGTGAGAACTAAGTTTACAGATTCAGGAAGGACAAATTCTACTCTTGTAGGCATGTAGGATTCCATAATAGTAGATAAAATACAATATGTATTTCCCACTGTTGAAATTGTTTTATGCATATTCCTAGCTTTAATGATCACAAACTGCACAACAGAATACGCATTTTCATCCCTAAAGACTCAAAAACCATCAGCGAACAACAATGATTCAAGAAAGACTCAATTCATTATCCTTATTATGTATGGGAGTAGATATTGTTCATCAGCTTACTTGTGATGAAATCATTGAAGAACTTGTAAGAGTAAAGAATAGAACAAAATGTTTTTAATTGTAACATGTTAGAGGTGAAAGATCTATCTAAAAATAAAATATAGTAATTTGTTGTCATATTTGTTTTCTGATCATTAAATTTTCTTTTATGACTTTTTTCATTTGTTTATTTCTAATACTAGCATTTATTATGAAACAAGCATTAAAAATTGAAGCATGAGCCATTTAAAGCAAAATTGGTGAAAGTAAATTTTTTGTTGCGGTGGAGCAACAGAATTTTGCGTTAATTTTTGAAACAACTAGGTTCACTGACTCATTTTTCTTTGTTGTAGAATATGTGGAATATTTTTATAGACAATGTGGTATATAGTAAAAATCTTAGTACCTCACATTCACTAAAAATTTTGTAATCCAGTTTATCTCATACCGCTAAAATGACATATGCCAGTTTTGCATTCAATTGCTAATATTATAGTCGTATTTAAAAAGAAGTTACATCGTGGATAGCTAAGACACACACACACATATATATACACCAATATATATAACTCACATATCCTGTTCGAATGCGTGAGTAAGCAGAGGAGGGGCCACCAAAGATTGAGTTTAGGGCCCTCATATGCCTTAATATGGCTGTGTTCCATATAGATATTACTGCTTTTCCTTAAACCATCTTTTCTTTTCACTTCGCAAATATGTTCTAACTGAAAAGGAAGACATCTTTGATTAATCTTAACGGATTAGAGTCACTCCTTTACCCTGATTAGATGAATAGACAGACCATTGCATTTGCTTACCAGTTTGGCCACTGCCTAGCTGTAAGGTTTTACATTACTTATCTTCTCAGTTTCTTCTTCTCTAAACTGAGGATGATAATAGTGCTTCTCTCACAAGATTGTTGGGCAGGGGAGTTAAATGAGATGATGCACACGAAGTAAGATATCTGAGCCCTTTTTATGGATCACCCATAAGGGGTAAGGGGCAGTGATTTGGGTCTGTGACGGGGTAACTTCTGATCAATTCCTAATCAAGCACTGTGCATGCTGGCCATTGTCTTGTGAGATGGCCAAGAGTGGTCCCTAAAGAGCTGATAAGTCAAAACTGCAATCCTGGAGACCAAGTGCAGAGCATCCTTTGTCAAGTTTAACACTGAAGAAATAGGATGATCCTACCCTGGAGAGCTGAGGTGGCCTGCATGGTTATAGCCAATAGTGTATCATCTGAAGTGGACAACATAATTAGTC
The DNA here is from genome assembly GCA_030035585.1 of Dugong dugon. Taxonomy (NCBI): domain Eukaryota; kingdom Metazoa; phylum Chordata; class Mammalia; order Sirenia; family Dugongidae; genus Dugong; species Dugong dugon. The sequence continues at coordinate 34,203,336 of CM057465.1, forward strand.
AGGCTTTAGAGGAGATGTTTTCAACAATAACACCATAAGGGAGCTAGAAGCAACATATTTATAGCTGACATTTATTGTGCACTTACTATGTACCATGTACTAAGATCTTTACATGAATTAACTCATTTAATCCTCAGTGCATATTTTATAAGATGAGGCAACTGAAGCCAAGAGATAAATTACTCAACCTTGAAAGTGATAGAATCAGGATTCAAACCTAGACAGTCTTTTTCAGGAAGCCACGTTATTAATCAATACACATGTTGTAGACATAAACGATCTCCCAAATAGGGAGGAACAGGTCTCCTTTTGCACTATGTGTACCTCCAGGATTTTGAATAATTCAGAGGGTGTTTGGGAGTTCCATGAAGGAGATACTGGATTTCTTGCTTTTGCTCATGTGGAATGTGACCATACTTATAATTGTTATAGTTTCTGAGTAATTTTCTACATAAGCTTTATTTTTCAATTGATGTTAACCTTCTTGAGGAAAGAACTCCTGATAGTTTTTATTTTTTTTTAAACTCCCCTCTCACTTTATAATACTCTGAACAATATTCTTATAGGAGATTATTGGCAATAGTGGCAGACAAATAAATAAAAAATTAGTTTTAGGCTAATAAAACTTAGACTAAAACCTAAAAACTCATGATTTATTTAGGCTTCTGGTGATAGAAACTTTTAGTTTCATTATTGCTAAGAAATCATTTATAAAGAAAGGTTTTGAACTGTGGTTTACAAGCTGCTTTCATGAGAAGCCACTTACATGCATTGTTTGGGTAATGTACACATTCAGTCTCCTTCAGGTCAGAATGATCAAGCATAAGATGACACTGACTATTTGTCGGTATGAATCTGTTCTGAGTGGGGACCTACAGGTGAGAGATTAGAAAATTAATTTCCATGTCCCTGGAGCTCTTCTGTCTCTTGGAAACATGTCTGTTGACACTGAGCTTGACACCAAGTCCATCTGAAATAGTTCTAAAATTACAGAAAAAAATTCCATTATCCCTACTCTGCCTGTGTGCTGGAAGGTGATGCCCTCTACTATCAATACATCCAGAGTAATGTATGATTTTGTGAGAATTCTCAAAAGAATGATCAAGATCAGTGACAGACCAAAAATCAAAGAATGATCATCTTTCCCAAAGAGATGATAAAAATGGGTATGTGCTTTTATTCAGATTGAAGCTTTTAAAAGAAAATGTTAAAAAAAAAGATAATGTCTTACTGTAGATTCTATGAGGAAGCAGCAAATGTCACTATGCCGTAAAAAAGCAATTTGATTGAGCTTTTTTTTTGTAACTTACTATTTTCTCATTATAAAAGTAATAGTTTGTTGTTGAAAAGTCTAAATTTTTCATACCATATGTAAGTGTAAAAAACTACCTGTAACCTTAATATACAACAATACTCACTGTCAACATGTAATTCCATATTTTTTCTCTATCTACATCTACACGTCTTTCTACATCTAGCTATATCTGTAGGTCTTAGAGGGGACATCATGCTGTATGTATTTTATTATGTGTTTTCTTCTACATAAGGTTACATTGTGAAGTAGTTCTCCACTGTTTCAGAAATGGCCAGCTGACGTACAAAGATTTGAACTCCCATTTCATAGTGTAGAGCTGCTTTTAGGAAGCAACCCCCCAGCCAAGGGCTGCATTTTTAAGCCCCCTTGCAACTGTGTGGGATGACATCATTGGTTTTCGTAAAGTGGATTAGGAACTGAAGTGATGTGTGGCTTCTGGGCCAAAGAGATTAAGTATCTTTGTCTTTTCCATGCTTTCATCCACTTCCAGGGTGAATTTGGACAGCACATGTGGAAGATTAGTTAATCGTTCAAAAATATTCACTCCCTTCCCTACCTAATGGAAAGAGTATACTTCCTCATCCATTAACTTAAGGCTTGGCCACAATACTTTATTTGGTCAATGAGAAGTTTGCAGACATTAAGCAAGCAAAGCTTTGAAATATGTTTTTAGAGTGGAGCTTGCCCTTTTGCATTTTTTCCGTGCCATGAGAAAAGCGTGAATTCAATAGCCTTCTTGTCCCAGGAGCAGAATAGGAGACCATAAAGCAGAGACAAGTCAGCTTCCCTATAATGTGAAGCAGAGTCATACCAGTTGATGCACTCTGAAGCTGAGCTGCCCCAAATCACCTACAAATGTGTGAGAAATAAATGTTTATTGTTGTATTGCATTAAGAACGCTTCTCAGAAGTTGATGTGCCCAAAGTGTACCTATCATTGAGTCTAGAAAAAGGAAAAAAGAGAGAAAGAGAGAAGTATGTCTCAAAAAGAGCTGTGAGTCTGAGTTTTGGCAAATGGTCTTGGTTAGAATCAAATACAAGGGAAATCCACAAAATAATTGAGAAAATTGTATTGGCAAAATGCCCCAGGCTGGACTAAAAGGAACTGAGACAATATGAGATATTAAAAAAGTCCTATTAATATTCTGCAGTTAGGAGGCAGGCTAAGAAAGCTATTTAGGAATCAAGAATGCTATTCTCCAATGCCCTTCTCAGAAGTGGTTGAAGAAAATAATGCAAAAGAATCTTCACCCCCACCCACAGGGAACTGAATCAAAAGCTCTGGAAAAAAATGGGCTAGGCATTGACTCCCAGAGATCAGAACTTGAGCCTAAGCAAGGAACATATTTTTCTTTCAGAAAAAAATGACAACATATTCAGAGTGGGCTTTTAGAATTACTGTGGACCAGTGATTGCTGTGTGCCTCCCATTCTTACCCTTTTCAAATGGGAGTGTTTATTGTGGTTATCCTGTTCAAGTACCTGTATTTTGGGTCTGTATAGTTAAGATAACTTGTCTGTTTATATCTCAGGCCTCTGAATCAAGAGGAGCCTCATCTGGACCTGATGTAGATTATGGGCTCCTGGACTTTAAGCCTGATGTTATCAATGGATGAGACTTTTAGAGGACCTAAGATGAAGATGAGTGTACTAGGAAAAATATAAATACAGTGAAACCTTTGAGAGCCAGAACTCAATGGGACTGCCTTGTTTTTCCGGGTCTCGCAAGTTTTCTGCTTTTGACAGAGTGCAGTCTTACCATTTTTTTATCGCTTGTTTTAGTGGACAATATTTTTCTTCTTTGACAGGTTTCTGCCTTACACAATGTCTTAGACTGGCTTCTCTAGAGAAGCAAAACCAGTGAAGCATATATATAAATTATATACAGAGATTTATTTCGAGGAAATGGCTCCTGCAATTGTGGAGGCTGGCAAGTTCCAAATCCGTGGGTCAAATGTTAGGCTGGAGGCTTCTCCTGAATCATGTGGTTTCAGGGCTGAAGATCTCAAAATCTTCAGGTCAAGCAGTAGGCTGCTGGCTCCTGGGGTGATGGGAGCTGGCAAATCCAAAATCTGCAGGTCGGGCAGCTGGCTGAAGGCTTCTCCAAGAACAGAGGTCAGACCACGAGACAAATGAAGGATGGAGAAAGAAAGCAAGATTTGCCAGAACAACCATGTATATTGGATGCAGGCCACACCCCCAAGGAAATCCTCTTCCAACTGCTTGGCTGCTCACATTGGCTCACAAAATGGAGGATGATTACATAATATCTGCCAAAACCACTGAGAATCATGGCTTAACCACATGACATTAACCATCACACATAGCTTCCAGCTTTCACAGGTTTTTCTGTATTTACAATCAGGAGGACTGTAATAGATTAGATTACAGTTTTAAAATATTCCTTTTTTCCCCCATTCCCACCCTTTCATAAGAGAAGTGTACTTTTCTGCACTTTAAAATGGACTTGACCATATGACTTGTTTTGACCAATGGTATGTTAGCAGTCATGGTGCAAGCAAAGATTTGAAGTATGCTTGTGCAGTGGCTCTTGCCTTTTTGTGCTACTTTCATTGTCAAGAGAATAACAAACCCCAGAGAGACTACCAGTCTCAGCAGAAGGATGAGAGACATGTAGAGGAGAACCACCCTAGCTATTTTCACCTGAAACAAAGCCATCATAGGTCATCCGCAAAATTGTGAGCAAGAAGTAAGTGCTTATTTTTGTTTTTCATGTTAGTTTGAGGTTGTTCTGTGAGATATCTGCATGGATTTTCCTTCATCCACTTCAAATTTTTGCTGAAACATCATCATCTTAGTGATGGACTCAACCTATTTAAAACAATAATCCTCACTTTAGCCCAGCACCCCCTATCTCCCTTCTCTGCTGTATTTGTCTTCATAGCATTTTTTACCTTCTAATATACCATATAATTTTCCCATTTATTGAGCTTATAGTCTGCCTTCCCCAACTAGAATATAACCTCCATTATGTTAGAAACTTTACTGCCATAACCCCAACACCTATAATATTATCTGGTACATAGTAGATACTCAATATTTATTTTTATAAAATTAATGAATTAATCAATATGTACATAGAAAAAATATCAAAAGAAAGTGCAAAAAATAGTAGTAGTATTTATTGCAAGTTTCTGTGAATATGGATGATTTTTATTTTTTTATATTTTCTAAATTATCTACAATGAATATATACAGTTTACTTAATAAAAACCCAACATTTTAGAATTGTTTTAACTAGACATAGAAATTTCAGATTTTCTGCTTATTTTGATATTACTGAGGTTGTCCATTTATTAGTAAGCCTAATTTTTTTCCTAGCATATACTGTGGCATAAGGGATTTGTGGGCAGAAGGAGGCTCAAAATAGAAGGCAAGTGGGCCAAGGAGAGAAAGTTGAGAGGCTGTGAGAGTTGACAATTGAGAGTGGATAAGAGAAACAAATCCTAGAAATCAGTTCCATAAGTCCCTCTGTACAAATCTGGGAATCTTCACTTTTTTTATATCTTCCTCTCTCTTACAGTAGTAATATGTTACCAAGAATTCCCTTTTTTAATTATTCTTGAATTTTAAAACTAGTTCAAGTTATGCTACTGTTTTAAACATTTTAATGAATAATTTCATTGTACCTGTATACTTACTATAAAGATACATTGTTGTTGTGTGCCACTGAGTTGATTCTGACTCTTAGCAACCCTATGGGACAGAGTAGAACTGTCCCATAGGGTTTCCTAGGCTGTAATCTTTATGGGAGCAGATTGCCAGTCTTTTCTCTCATGGAGTGGCTAGCGGGTTTGAGCTGTTGACTTTAAGTTAGCAGGCGAGCACTTAACCATTGCACCATGACCCCTGGTTAAGAAATGTCATGGTCTCATTCTATAGCGTACCAGTCAGTATGCTGATATAATAGTAGGCAATGAGAATACTACTAGGATGGTAGTATAATGATAGCAGTTGTTGTGATTGTTGTTAGATGTCGAGTCAATTTCCACTCATAGCAACCCCGTGTAACAGAGTAGAACTGCCTGGTAGGGTTTCCTAGTTTGCAGTCTTTATGGGAGCAGATTGCCAAGTCTTGTTCCCCTGGAGCTGTTAGGTGGGTTTGAACTGCCAGCCTTCTGGTTAGCAGCCAAGCACTTAACCCTTGCACCATCAGGGCTCCTTAAATGATAGTTATTGTTGTTGTTAGGTGCTGTTGAGTCAGTTCTGACTCATAGCAACCGTATAGGACAGAGTGGAACTGCCCCATAGGGTTTCTAGGTAGTGGCTGGTGGATTCGAACTGCCGACCTTTTGGTTAGCAGCTGAGCTTTTAACCACTATGCCACCAGGGCTCCATTAAATGATAGTAGTAGTGATATAATAATGATTGACAGATCGTTAAACTGTATTTAGAGGATTTGGGTTAATTGCATGAAGTTGTTTCTCCTAGACTGAATTATTGCTTCAAGCCTGAGATGACAATGCAAAATGAAGATGCTCACCATGGAAAGTGTGAGCCATTGAATGTTTGTTTCATTCACCTACCCTTCTTCTTTCCCCCATACTCACTGTGACTGGAAGACAAGAAAGGCTGAGAAGGACATTCTAGGACCCAATGCCAAATACATTTTTCTAAGAAAAAAGTGGTCTATCTTGATTGATATAAGTTTCTTGTGATTCACAGGGTGTACCAGGACTATGAATGAAAGTTGTATACTACAGTATAGTGGTTAAGAGCATTGGGATTTGGAATAAGATGGAACTTGATTTGAATTTCAGCTCTACTAGTTACTACCAATGTTGCCTCAGCAAGTAACTAACTTTTCTGAATCTCAATTTTATCATCCGTAAATGGGAAGAATAAGGATTAAATGAAATGCCATTTGTAAAGTGTTCAGTATAGTATTTGATCGCTAGCAGTCAGTAAATTCTAGCTAGTATTACTACTGCTATTATACTGTTTTATCTAATACCCGCTTAGCTCACCTGTAGGGAGGCTGGTGAGATGACCTTCCAGAAAATGAGGAGAAAAATTGTTTACTAATAATATACCTAAGATTTCCTGCTTTGTACTAAGTGATAGCTATGGATCTCATTGTCTTTATGAAATTTAATTGCAGAGAATTACTATATAGCTTACTTGGTGTCATAAAATTTGGTGCATCTTGACCTTGAATGATGCTCAAGCTGTTCTTTGAGTGTTTTAGCAATCAATACCTGTCCTGAATCCCAGTCATGGTGAAAAAAAAATCTGTATTTTATTTTGTATGAAAAAAAAAAGAATCTACAGCACCAACAGGGTAGACGATTACAGACATTTCCCCCAATAAGCATGTAAGGCATAAAATTCAGTGCATGAACAGCAGGGGATTATGAAACATGACCATAGACTGTGAAAAACAGTATCAGGGAAAAACCTAGTTCATTCGTATTACACATTTGCCTTTTATCAGGATTTTCTTAAATGTATGTTGAGGAGTAGTGTAAACATCACATGTGATATTGAAACAGCTGTTAGCTTCCCTGAGGAAGCAGCCATCACTTGCTCCATGGTGTGCCTTGGCTGCCCTACTGCTCTTTTTGTTTTTGAATCTAGCCTCATTACATTAATAGCTCACATCTTCTAAGGCATGTTAAAAATAGATTGTAAGAAAATTGAATGCAGTGTTTCCCTCCTCCCTCCTACTCCTTTTCTCAACTGTAATATAATGGCACTCCTCAGAAACAGTCCACGGAAATCAGGAGTTTCTCAGCAGCTTGCGTGGGAAGTGCAGACTATTGTGTGGAAGTGTTACAGCCTACTGCTTGGCAGGAAGTCATTTCTGGAAAAGTTAGCTGAATAAACACCTTCCATTGTCTACAGAGGTTGAAGTCCAATGAAACTCCTTATTTCTATCTCCAAACTAACCTGGTGCTGTTAATACATTTAACCCTTTTTTTTTCTAGCATCTCACATTTATTGAAGTGATTCTTAACCTTTTCCGGCTCTTGGACTACTTTGAGACTTTGGTGGGACAATGAACTCCAGTGTTTATTTTGCAAGGGGCCTGTGGCTCGTCCCCCATTCCACCTCTCCGCCTAGTTGTTCTGTAGTAGATATGAGTAAATAATAATCAAGGAAAATATCCTAAAGAAGACAAGATGAGAATCTCCTTTCTCTTATGCCACTCCATTGCATGTTTCCACTGAAAAAAAGGGCCGAGCTCTGCTAAGAACTAATTTAAAAGGTAGTCACTTTTATAGTCTTATTTCTTAAAATGATCATAATGGGCTTAATTTTTTCCCACTGTAACAAAACTGGAAAAAATTTAATCTTACAAATTAGTATGTAAGAAATTTAGACCACGAAGGCAAAGAAAGAAAAACTTGTTGCCGTCAAGTCATTTCCAACTCATGGAGATTTTCATGTGTTACAGAGTAGAATTGCTCCATAGGTTTGTTTTTGTGTTTTTTGTACCCGTTGAATAAGCAGATAGCAAATCTTGTCTTCCATGGCACCGCTGGATGGGTTTGAACCATCAACCTTTAAGTTAGTAGTTGAACGTAAACCCTTTGTGCCATCCAGGGGCCTTCAAAAAGGGAATAGGCTCTGTTTAACCTGGAGAATACTGTTAACGGCACTCTAAAATTTGAAGAGCATTTGTGGAGACATACCAGTCACAGAATCATTACACCAAGAAGGAATTGGCAGAAGATTCTTTTGAAAAAGCACCTTTTGGTTAAATCTCAGATTTAGTCATTCAACAATCTGAGTTAGAAGTGGAACTGGCTGAGTTAGAAGATAGAGTTTGCTGTCACTGAGAATATTCAAACAAAGGAAATTGCATTATGTTTCAGAGTACTGTAGAAGATGTTTCTATTATCTACCGATAGATAATCTTTAGTGTACCTTTGCACTAAGAATTCTACAAGTACATAAAGAATTTAATTGGTTCGTGAGAAGAAACTTTTGAGATGTCTTTTCTTATGCTTTCTTGAAAAGGGAGCCCCGGTGACACAGTAGTTAAGAGCTATGGCTGCTAACCAAAAGGTCGGCAGTTCGAAGCTACCAGTTGCTCCTTGGAAACCCTATGCCGCAACAGGTTTTGGGTTTTTTATGCTGAAGACAGTAGTTTTAATTAGTGCTGAGTTGGAGTTCCAGCTCTCTAGGATCATTTATTTTATGTGTGGCCTTAGATATCCATGATGCTGTTACATGAAACCACAACCTCTTTCCCAATATCTTGAAAGTAACAAAGTACCATATTACCAGTGGAAATTGATTGCTGTCATTTGGGAGAAGTGAAACCACAGTCTTACATTCAAGGAAAGAGTACATCTGAATTAACTCTCTTGTCAAGAACTTTTGTTTTATTTTTCACCAAGCATTTTCATTAACTATTATCTGAGAGTTCATATCTAAAATTATTCTTTTCTCATCTAAGACCATATCATCTATCTGTGTTGAGAATATAGATTGTGGTTTCCAGGCCAAGAAAATGTAATGACATTCAGCATCCATGGTTACTTTTCAGATGGATTCTTCATGACTGTAATAACAACATGGGGGCAGTGTTTGACCTCCTCTAACTACACAAGGGGGAAGGAGAATCAAGATCAGCAGCACAAGGTTGACTCCCATGAGGCGGAGGCCACACAAGCCTCTGTTCTCCACCATCTTTACCAAATCTGACACCAACTGTCCTTCCCACAGCACTCTCTACTTCTCGTCTGGGTTTGATAATTCATTGCAATGGCCACATAGAACTCACAGACCATACTCATGATTATGGGGTTTATTAGGGAAGTAACAGTTACATTTCAGGCTCAGGAATACTTGGGATACTGTTCTTCCATCAGGACAGCCTCTTTCCAGCTGTGCTTCCAGACACACCTCTCCCTGGCCCTACCCCTCTCCCCAAAGACACTCAGCTCTCTCTCTGTGTGGGCCGGCAAGCCCACCACATTGTCTCCTGCTGCCAGGTCTCTGCTGTCACTGCTTCTTACTGTCTTCAGGGTTACAGCTCACTCTCTTGGTGGCCTGCTACCAGGAGCTTCTCAGTGCAGGCTCCTGCGTCCAAAGAACATGCTGACTCCTGGCTGTTCTTCCACGGTAGTAGTGGAATCGTCTCTTCCCTGCCTCTCGGGTGGCTCCTTTCAAGCCCAGCAGGATGGCAAAACTGACCAGTCCCTTTGGTGGGCTACAACTACCCTATCTGCACAGCCCTGCCTGGTCACTTGGTGGGAGTTACAAGACCATGGCTAGAAAGGCCACACACAAAAGTGATCTATCACACCACAATGACAAAGACTCTGCACAATCTAGAATCGCTTACCCTGAAGATTTCCTATAGCCCAAAACTTGGTGTAGCATCCCTCCATTCATATCTTGAGCAAAGTTTTGTCCATGGAAGAATGGGAAAGAATTTTATTGTAGCATAATCTCACCCATAATCTTCTCTTGTGACATGGACTGCAAAGACATTAACTTTCCAATATAATTAAGATAGCTAAAAGTGTGTGTATGTGTGTGTGTGAGAGAGAGACAGACTAATTAAATCAATAAGCATCTTTTAATTAAGGAATTGCTATGCATAGTGTACATCTAGGTGTAAGGAATGATACACCCTCCCTCCCCTGCAACAAACAAACAAACAAAATCCCCCAAAACATTAACTTTTCCCTCAGAGGTTTGGAATTTATTTGGGGAGATGAGAACTAAAAACTATACAAATGAAGAGTACATTAAAAAGAGAAGCCAGTATGTGTTAAGCATTGAATAATTGGATTAGGCAAGAAGAACACTAGGAGACTCTTTTGCGGTGAGGAGATCAGGGAAAATTCTGGTCTTAGAGGATGTAGGATATAGGATGAACTGGGCAGTAAGAGAAGTTTAGGATTTGAGGAGGTATTAGCAGGTTTATAGAATAGATTATGGCTAAATTGTTAAGGAAAAGAGAATAGGGGAAGGGAATGGGCATTTCAAGCAAAGGAGAGAGGGACAGAGGTAGGAAAGAGCACCGTGTGTGTGGTATGGGGAGTGGGTGGGAGAAACCTCAAGCCGTTACTCTGGCTGCAGTTGGAGGGCCAGCTATGGAGTGGAGAAAGAAGTGGAGTATCGGCGGTCATATCACTGAGGGTTCTTTGGGCCATATTTTACCCTGTAGACCAGAGATTTTCAAACTGCAATATCTTTTCTTCAAATGCAAAGCTTATGTAGAAACTTAACGTATATCTCAGATAAGGGCAAAGCTGCTGTAGTGAGTGCAGCATGGGTACTATAGTCTTGCTTTCTCAACATATCCTCTGTTGCCACACCTATAGTTACTGTTGTATCAGACTGACATTTCCTATCACCTGGATTACACCAACAAGTTCCTGCTTCCAATCTTGCCCCCTCTCTCACCTACCTGTCACATTGCTCCAGAGAACATTCTCAAATGCAGTTTTTATCCTGTTATTCTTCTGTTTAATCCTTGAAGTGACTCCCCACTGCCTACTAGAACAAACCTAAACACCCTAGACCCTGCCTATTGCTTCAGTCTCTATTCTTGCTAAGTTCTCTCCATCAGACTTGCTCTCAACTTTATGTTCTAGCCATATTGAAAGGCTTGCAATGTTGTCAAGGCTTTGGTCATGTCAGTCCTCCACCTGGAATAGCTTCCATATATATTCCCACTTCAAGCCCCAGCTCAAATTCATCTTCTGTGTGCAGAATTTCCAAACCTCCTTCACTCCAAAGTAGATCTGGCCATGCTCTTCTTTATGCCTAATTCTAGCTATAGGTAAAATCCTATTATTGCAGCTTTGCATGGAGACAGATATGAAAGACATTAAGAAAGTTGAACTGACAGGATTCATTCAGGGACTGGATGTGGATAAGGCAAGGATTTGGAGGAGTCTAGGATGATTCCCAGGTGTCTATCTGGACTGGCATGTTGTACTATCTTAGAGTTAAAGAATGTAGAAGCAATAAGGCTTGGAGGGGGAAAGATAATGAGTTCCACTTTGGTGAAACTGAGTTTGAGTTGCCTGATCTGAGTTGAGATGAGCAGTTGGTTGTCAGATATATGAGGCTGGAGTGTAGGATAAAGGTCTGAGCTGGAGACATACATTTGGGAATCAAGAGATAGGTAAATCCTTAGGAGTGAATGAGACTGTGGTGTAAGAGGAAAAGAGACATGGATGTGGTGATTAAAGAAGAAAGTGAGGCAGGAATAGATGTCCCAAACCACCCTGGTTCCATTTTCTGTGTCATTTTGGTCCCTGAGACCATGGAGGTACAAGCGGAACTTGATAAATGCTTCATAAGCAGAAAACCTATGTATGCTGTTCAGAGCCTTAGGCCACTCCAAGGTTCAATGAGGTGGTAAACCTGATGAACCTTCAGATAACCTATCATGACTTCTGCAAGGTGTAAATCTCTCTAATCTCACTGTATGTCATTGTATCTAATGCCAGTAAAGTTATGCTTCAATATTTAGAAAAAGAAAAAATTAGTAATGTTTAAATAGGACTTTGGGTTTTTGCGTATTTCTGCTTATTAATAGTTGGCTCCTTGAGTAATTGAGAAACTGTTGATGTTAAAATCTCTCTGAATGCTGTTCTTAGATATAGCAATATATTTTCACCAAAAAGTATACCTTTTTTTCCAAATTAATGCATTTTACAGCAAGATAAAAGTAAGTATGGACATATTATCCAAAATATTCTGTTTCTTTACCAAGAAGAAAAAAATCTTCTTAGTCATAAGAGAGGGGATAGTAAATGTATGATCACAAGGTGTAGATGAAGTGGCTTCATCTTGTGATAAATGAAGGTGAATAATAGAGAATTCCCTTGAAGTCAAGTATGTGGTAAGTTAAATCATTTAGGCTATCTATGATGACTCATTTGTGATTTGGTGTGGGCATTTCTTAGAGCTAACATTTTCACACTCTCTCAGATATACAGGGCCCTCACAGCATTAGAAGAACTTCTTTACTAGCATAAGAGGACTTTACTTTTCTAGAGTACTGTATTTCACTTTGTTGTTGTTGTTAGGTGTCGTCGAGTCAGTTCCAAGTCATAACGAACCTATGAACAACAGAATGAAACACACTGCCCGGTCCTGTGCAATCTTCACAATCCTTGTTATGCTTGAGTCCATTGTTGCAACCACTGTGCCAGTCCATCTCACTGAGGGTCTTCCTCTTTTTCACTGACCCTCTACTGAGCATGATGTCCTTCTCCAAGGACTGATTCCTCCTGATAACATGTCCAAAGATGTAGTCTTGCCATCCTTGCTACTAAGGAGCTTTCTGGCTGTACCTTGTCTAAGACAGATTTGTTTGTTCTTTTGGCAGTCCACAGTATATTCATTATTCTTCACCAACATCATAATTCAAAGGTGTCAATTCTTCTTCGGTCTTCCTTATTCATTGTCCAGCTTTTGCATGCTTTCACTTAGTACTGACTAATAGAAATGGGACCATTTTCTACATGCAAGTTGTGAAAGCTGGTCTCTGTTGTCTGGGGCACTTGATAAGGGCCTCCTTTTCTACCAGAGGTCAGTGAACAGGCAGGAGGAAAGGAGAGGCCAGCCGCTTCTCAGCCAGAGCAGTTAAATCAATCTTGGTGAATCAGGTAATATGCTTCGACCAGGTCACCCTTATCTCTCTATGTGGTCAGTTAGAGGAAGATCTCGTGAAGAAAGAAAAGAAAAGTGGGAAAAAAAGAATGATGTAATTTCTCTTATAACCTCCTTGGCATGATTCATATGAATACTTATTATTACATGTGGGATGTGTATAATTTATCAGATCTGAGCTTAAATGTAGAGGCAACTTAGTGAAGAAAGAATAATTCAACATGAACTCTGTATTTGTTTTAAGGAGGTATGAGATCTTTAGAGCTCAAATAAATTTGGGACTTAAGCATACACAAAATTGTTCTAAAATGTTTCTTTTTCTGCTACGTACCCATAATTGTCTAATTTTGGCAGTAACTATTTTTTGTCTTAAAGTGAAAAGATGCCTTCAATTCAAGTAACAAATTATTATAAGCAATAACTTTCAGTTATTTTTTTTTAAGGAATACATATAAGCATTAGGATGTATAATTATTTTTCATGTTTTTATTTTTTAGCTAAAACTTTATAAAGATGAGAAATTCATGCACTCATAGGATTGTTTAAGTATTTGTTTTTATTAAAAAAACAAGACTTTCTCGTGTCATATTTACAGATGTCTTGGGGAGGAAATTTTTAAAAAATATTTTAATGCAATGATAAATATGCAACAGATTCTATTTTAAAATGTCTTAAAAGTATCTATTTTACTGATGAATAAATAGGAGAAATTTGAATGACATTTCAAGGTCAAAAACAAACTAAGAAGAAAACTGTGACATACTTTTAGAATCTGTTTAAGCCCAGACCTCTCTCCTGTTCCACCTATAAACAAGCTCCACTTACATGTGTAATATCTTAATATGTTCCTAGGAGAATCCTTCATTTATTTTTTCCTAAACCTACTCCACTTCATCAGTGTGGTATCCATCCATCTGATTGCTAAGCCCCAAAACTTGGGTTTATCTTTTATTCTTCTCTTTTCTTTATCCATTTATTCATCAGCAAGTCCTGTCAGTTCTACCTCCAAATATGTAAGTATGTGTATATACTTATATATATATATATATGTTTGTATATATGTATGTATTTTTGACTTTTCACCATGCCAGTGCAACAACCCTAGTCCAAGGCACCAGTACTTCTTACCTGGATCATTGCAATAACCTCCAAAGAGGCCCTTCAGTGTTATTTTTACCCCACCCCCCGACAGGTAATCTATTTTCCATTCAGTGATCAAAGTGATATTTATTAAAAAACAAACAAAAAAACTCAGAACAAATCACTGTTCCATTTAAAAACCTCCATTTGAGTATTTAGAAGAAAACTCAACCTCCTTTGCATGGGCTATACAACCTGCAGAACCACTCCCTGCTTTTCCTCTCTGGCCCTATCTCCTCTGGTTCTCTCACTCTCTGGCTGGTTCATTACCTATCCTTAGCACAGTGCTGAGCACAAGGGTAGGCACTTAGTATATGTTTGTTAAATGCATGAACAGATATTATACATATCTTCCTGAGTTTAGGAAGAAGTTTTCTTTTGACTTTGGTGCTAAGCACAACTCAAACAAGGTGGGAGTTCCTATGAAATTTTGGGTCCAATAATCAATGAATGTAAGCTTAATACAGTGAAGGCTCACTTTGCAAACTCTCCGATGGCCTTTCCTGGACCTCTCCTGTAGACTTAGCAACTCCTTGCCTCTGAGGCCAACCCTGAGTTAAAATAGGAATGACTCAAGGTCATTTTACCTGTAGGTGACTCAACTTGACCTTTCCTTAATACCAGCTTAAATCTGACCTTGTGCTCTTATATTTCAATTTCTGCCTTATTTATGAGCCTAAGTTCATATCTTGATTCTTGTTTTGGTAACTATTTTTCCCTATTTCCTTCTGCCTCAACAACTACTCAGTAACCCCATTCTTCCTGGTCCAGGACACACACATACTTCTATGTCTGCTTCAGTTGATGTTGTACATCCAAGGTTTTACCACATTAGACATTACCATACATCTCTTCTCAAATTGATTTAGCATCTTAGTTGAGACTTGACAGACAGTACTAGAGTGATCCATAGGAGAATAAATGAACAGTCATAAGGTTGGAACCAACTTTTTAGAAAACATCCAGAGCTATTTATGCATAAATCTTGTGAAATCTCTCACAAGCAATTAAAAAACAATTACAACAAAATCCCGATGGTATTCAGCATTTGCATATTTCCAAAATATTTCTAGTTCCTTAAAAAAAAAAAAGAAAACGAACAGTGGAAAGGATTAGAGCAGCTTTTAATGTTCTGATAGGCCAATCCTAGTTACTGACCAAGAGGGCAGTGCTGGCAGTAATGCCCTTGGAAAGTACTCTGGTGAGGAGGTGAGTCCTTGGCACATAGTAGGTGCTCCATAATTTAAAGGGAGAGAACAAATGAATGACAGACTAAGTACTAGCTCTGAAGATCTCCCTAATTGAACTAAGGATGGAGACTGACAAAAGAATGTACTTGGCGGGGAATAACTAGGTTCTGGCTTGTTTTGGAGCATGGCAATGAGATATGGTGATGCAGTGATTAAGAGCTCGGCTGCTTATCAAAAGGTGGGCAGTTCGAATCCACCAGCTGCTCCTTGGAAACCCCATGGGGCAGTTCTTTTCTCTCTTATAGGGTCACTATGAGTCAGAATTGACTCAACAGCAACGGTTTTGGTTTTCGGTTTTGGAATGATACATGAAACTAGGTATTAAGACATAGTTATTTCTTAAAATAGCATGTCCAATTTAAGTGACTGAGATATTTCAAGTAAGGCTTTCACTACTCCGGACTGAGTAGTTAGAAATTTTCCAGCATTTTCAAGCAACGCCTTGCTCAATTGCCCATATGACCTGTGGAGAAGTATTGGCAGGACATTTTCTAATGAAGATAGAATTCTGGCAACCACACTTCTGAAGGAAGCTGTATGTAGTTCCTAAAACTACCTCTGGTACTTACACCTGGTAATTTTATGATCTCTTTCAAGTATCAGTTGCATTAAATATGAGATTTTAAAGATGCTTATGCCATTCTAAAGTGTAAGTTTATTTAGAACCTACTCGGAGTCACAATGTTTGATTTTTAGTATTGCAGTAGAAACCAGAGGAGCTGAGAGGGCTCTCAGGTAGGGATTTATAACCTTTCAAATGTTAGAGCTCACCATTACCTTATCAGAGGATCTAGGTTCCACTATGATAGATGATAAATCCTACTTTTCCAGAAGGATATTTATATGTTCAGAGACACTCCACTATTGAAGATATACTTTAAACTGTTTTAAGAAAATGAACATCACAGTTATATTATTGGGAGAAATTTTTTTTTTTTTTAATGAAACTTCAAGGCACCAACAAAGCAAAACAATAATTACATTAGTGTTTTAAAATTGAAATAATACTTTCGAGTATACAGTTGAATGCTTTGGTGACTTGGAAAACACAAAGAATAAATTGCAGTGCTGTTATTGAGGATATATTTTATTGTTAAGGTGGAAATATGAGAAAACACAAATGAAAATAAGAGTGGATTGTATGCAACCCTTCATTTTGTCCAGTCTAACTTCACATTCCACACTTGATGATGTACCACCCACGAGAACTACTGGTCTAGGATTAGTTCTCTAATCAGTGGTTGGCCTATCATCTGACTATCTGTGTATCATCTATCTACTATTTAGCAGCAGCAAATTTCATCCTGACAGTTGTGCTGGATAACTTCTATTTGCCCCTCCTGGTTTTCTTATTACCCCTTTCCTACCTGTCTGTGCTCTAAGAGGTAACTCTATGAACTAAATCAATAGACTGTTTTGCCCTCTGGGTTCCACTTGGGTCCAGCCAATGGGTAGAAGACTCATGAGATCCAGAGGCAGAGAGGAAAGTGAGGTTGAAGTAT
Organism: Dugong dugon; assembly: GCA_030035585.1. Lineage (NCBI taxonomy): Eukaryota > Metazoa > Chordata > Mammalia > Sirenia > Dugongidae > Dugong > Dugong dugon. The sequence goes on from CM057465.1 coordinate 34,220,151, forward strand.
TCTTTCCTCTGTTTCCTCTCTGTGGGGTTCTATCTCTGGCTCAGTCCCTTTTCTGAAGGTCACAGTTCCTGTCTGGTGGCCCCTTCCACACAACATAACTCTCTCTCTAATCATTCTTCCTTTTGCCCTTTGAAGCCTAGGGTGCTGCCCTAACTCCTGTGGTTTGCCGGTATCTTATCCACACTTGATTAAACTCTCTTCAAATTATCCCACCCTCAGTGAGTCTTTTGTTCCTGCTGGGAAGCTGACATGTACAAAAGTCTAATATGTACAACACATAAAAATGAAGCTGATTTGTTTAAAGCAGAGGAATGTGGTCTGGAGTCTAGTTTCCTAAGTTTTCCTAACAAATGCCCTTGAGGATCTCTGGTGGTTCCAGTGTCCTAGATCATTTAAGCCTAGAGTCATAAATTCAGTTGCCCCAGAGGGCCAGTCAGGTAATGAAAAGGAGTAGGTAGAGTCGGTGGGTGAGGGAGAGGACTTTGGTGAGCTGGAGAACAAGCTGCAGCTAAAGGGGTGGCAGCTTCCCAGCTCCAGCTGATTTTTTTTCCACTTGGGAATGTGGACCCAGTGTTGCCAAACTGATTTTTTTTTTTTTTTTAAAGAGAAGCCAGAAACCAAGATTTTTATGTGGACACTCTTCTTTTTTTGATGTTGGCAACTAGTTTAAAAAAAATTAAAACAGTGAAGGCCAAGCAAAACACTTTTGCAATCTAGATTTGGGCCACAGGCCACAACTTTGGGACCTCTATCTCAGCTCTGTCTTTGCATCCTCTTAGATCATCAGAAAATACCTGGACCACATTACTTTAGACCGTCCAGAGGAATTACAGTGTAATAATATGCCTGGGTTCTTATTAAATTAAAGATTGACACAAAAGGAGATACGTCTACCCTATGTATAATTCACTTTTGAAGACATTTTTCATTAGTTGTTCAATGTTCTTTCCTTACAGATGCATGAAATAAATTCCTCTCCAGAATTTAGCTCCAGAAAAAAATATTTATTGCTCTTGAAAATCACATAAATCTTGTTTTATTGGCTAAGGAGATAAGTAATAAAGTGGCTCCTATGTCAGACTTGGTGTAGTATTTAGGACAGCTAAGCCCGTTCTATGGTAATAGACAACTTCAGAATGTCAGTGGCTTAAAATCTAATGTTTATTTCTCACTCATACGAAGTTCTGTGTGGGTCAGGTAATTCTTGAGGGTATCTTTCTCCTATGTAATTCTAACTGCTTTGATCTGATGGCTCTGCTGAATCAACATGGGGCTCTGTGGAAGGTGCTTATTATGAATTGAATTGTGTCTCCCAAAAAGGTGTGTTGAAATCCTAACCCTGGTACCTTTGAACATGACTTTGTTTGGAAATAGAGTCTTTGAAGATGTTATTAGTTAAGTTAACATCAAGTCATACTGGACTAGGGTGAGTCTAATCCAATCAGAGTCATGTCCTTAAAAGAAGAGAAGAGACAGATAGAGAAAGGATGGCCATGTGAAGATAAATCTATAAGCCATGGAATACCTGGGACTTCCAGAAGCTGGGAGAGAAAAGAAAGTACCTTGTCCTACAGAATTCAGAGGTAGCATGGCCTAACCAACACATTCATTTGGACATCTAGACTCCAGAACTGTGAGACTATAAATTTCTATTGTTTAAATCCACCCAAGTTGTAATATTTTGCTACGGCAGTCCTAGGACACTGATTAAGTACATCGCCTCAATCTGGAAGTGACACATGTTGTTTCTGTTCACAACTTATTGGTCAAATCTAATTCTATGCCCCCACACAACTGTAATGCGATTGAGAGATGTAGTTTTCCACATGCTCAGGAAGGAGGGGAAGTCAGGAATGGTGAGCACTAGCACTGTAATCTTCAATACATTATTTCAGTGCTATGAAAGCCTTTATAAAAGCCGTTTTGCCTTTGACTACAGGAAGTTGTGTTGGTTAAGATAGTGTGTCAACTTGGCTGGGCCATGATTCTCAGTGTGTATATGTGATCACTCCCATGATTGAATATGCTGTGAGTAGCCAATCAGATGAAAGGGAGTTTCTTTGGGGGTGTGGCTTGCATCTGAATATAAGCAGACGTTCTGGCTTTTTGCTCACTCTGGATCCTGTGGCTGCCTCCTGTTGTCTCACCTCTAGTCCTTGGGACTTGAACTGTCAGCTTATCTGCTGAACTTGGGATTCATCGATCTTCACAGCCTATTTTGGAATTCATCAACCTTCACAGCCTGTGAGTGGGAGCCCTGCTCTCCGACCTGCTGATCTTGGGCTCGCCAGCTTCTGTGGCTGTGTAAATTGGGAGAGGCCTCTACCCTGATCCATGAATTTGGGATGTTCTAGCCTCTACAATCGCATAAGCTGTTTCCTTGATATAAATCTCTCTGTATATATTTATATGCTTTACTGGTTTTGCTTCTCTAGAGAACCCAGCCTAAGACAGAAGCTCTCTGTGAGTTGGAATCGACTTGACAGCAAAGGGTTTGTTTGTTTGTTTGTTTGTTTTTAATAGGAAGCTCAGAGCTGCTAATTATAAGCTAAATGTTTCAGTACAGATAATTTTCCTTGTACCTTCTCACGTTAGTTAGGTCATGCTGTTTCTTTTTTAATGGTCCTATTGTTTCTGTCCGGTGGTACTGTTTCTGTCAGTGGTACTGTGATGGCGTGTGTGTTGCTATGATGCTGGAAGCTATGCTACTGATATTTCAAGCACCAGTTGGGTCACCCATAGTGGACAGGTTTCAGCAAAGTTTCCAGACTAAGATAGACTAGGAAGAAAGGACTAGTGATCTACTTCCAAAAATTAGCCAATGGAAACCCTATGGATCACAGCAGAATATTGTCTGATACAGTTCTAGGAGATGAGCCCCTTAGGTTGGAAGGCATTCAAAATACACAGTGGCTGCAACAATAGATTCAAACATACCAACAACTGTAAGGATGGCACAGGACCAGGCAATGTTTTGTTCTGTTGTGTATGGGGTCACCATGAGTTGGAGCTGATTTAAAGGCAACCAACAACAACATTGTATCTGTACTTTTTTTTTTTTTTTAATTGTAAACTGCCTCTGATTCACTGGGGAAGAAAAAGGAAGAAGGATAATATGATGGATTGAGTTGTGTCCCCCAAAAATATGTGTATCAATTTGGCTAGGCCATGATTCCCAGTACTGTGTGATTGTCCACCATTTTGTCATCTGATAAGATATTCCTATGTGTTGTAAATACTACCTCTATGATGTTAATGAGGTGGGATAGGTGGCAGTTGTGTTAGTGAGGCAAGACTCAATCTACAAGATTGGGTTTTGTCTTGAGGCAATCTCTTTTGAGATATAAAAGAGAGAAGCGGCAGAGAGACAGGGGGACCTCATACTACCAAGAAAACAGCCCTGGGAGCAGAGCGCGTCCTTTGGACCCAGGGTTCCTGCGTGAAGCTCCTGGTCCAGGGAAGATTGATGAGAATGACCTCCCTCCAGAGCCAAAAGAGACAGAAAGCCTTCCCCTGGAGCTGACACCCTGAATTTGGACTTCTAGCATAGTAGACTGTGAGAAAATAAATTTCTCTTTGTTAAAGCCATCTATTTGTGGTATTTCTGTTATAGTGGCACTAGATAACTAAGACAGATAATAAATGAACTAAATGATGAAAATCAATAGAAAAACAGAATTGAATATACAGATGTTTGCTTCACAGAGGTCATTAATGCTTACTTAGGCCAGTTTAGTCTAAGAGGCATCCATAGTAACGATGACAATGGCAGCAAAAACCCAGTCCTACTTTTCCCAGATCTTTTCCCACCTAATACAGCCCTGGGGTGGCCCAAGAGCACTCTCCCCTGTAGTCTTTCTCCCTTATGGGTCCCACTGGGCACCAGAAACCATCACTGGTCCCCTCCCTGGTTATGGCCTCACCTTTATACCTTGCTGTCATCACCCCCTCCCTTTCTTATTGATCTTTTCTCAGGTTCCCAAATATGGTAGCCACATTCTGTCAGTTTTCTTGCAGCCCTTCATCTACTAGGATGATTTGAGATAAGCATCTCCAGAGGGTGAGGACACTTCAATAGCCTTTTTCATTGTGACCACAGGTTCGCTTCCCTTTGCTTCCATTTCTCAGTGTCCCAAACCTGTTCTACGTCAGGATGAGTTCTTTGACCACACAAGTTATTCTTCTAGAGGCTTTTGTTCTCTCACAGGAGCCCATCCTCAATTCTGAGTAGTTCTTCTGGTGGACCATTATGTTTGCATAGATAAAGAGAAGGAGACAGTTAAGACAGTTGCTCCCAAGAGTTGATGTTTATGACAGCATAATAATAAAGATTTTACTGTTTCTATTGTTATAATAACTACAATTGCTAGTGATTAAATTAATATTTTTCTTTGTACCTTCCTGCATTAAGTCATTTAATTTCTAACAACAATCTTTGAGATTCATAGTATAACTCACTTTGCAGATGAGAAAACTGAGTCTTAGAGAGATGACTTCACTTACAGTTAAACAAAGGAGTCCCAGTGGTATAATCGTTAAGCACTTCGCAGCTAACTGAAAGGTTTGTAGTTTGAACCCAAGAGCCATTCCACCAGAGACAAGACCTGGAGATCTGTTCCCATTATGATTACAGCCTAGGAAACCCCATAGGAGCAGTTCTACTCTATCCTATGGGTCGCTATGAGTCAGAATTGAGTCAACGGCACACAACAACAACAACGTTTAAATGGTTAATACAAAAGCACAGCTGGGAAGTGAATCCCCACCTGTAAGATGTGTAGGAGTGTGCTGCTGCCTCAATGCTTTCCTATCTCCCACTCTGAGAAGTAGGTGTGTGAGGGAAGCCTTCTGAAACTCCAGCCATGTGGCAATTGTTCAGGAATATATTTATTCCACTGTAAATAACACTATTCTACTATGGCCCATGTTTTGGTAATTTGTCTATGAATCAAATTCCTCATGATCTCCAACTTAAGGAGATTAAAGAGAAACCTTCTAATGAAGGTATATTATTTATAAAATGCTGATGTAGGAAGCAAATGAATCGATCATCTTCAGAGATAATCCCTTTAAACATGAAGGGAAACCTATCTCAAATTTATGAATCAGTTTCTTCTCTGAAGTGACTTCCCTGACAGAGATAGGGACTTAGGAGGAAGGGATAAAGTGAGGTGTCCTCTTTCTGATGTTGCAACTAAGATTTTCATCTTGCTGTGGTCTGCAAAGCACTTTCAAACACAGCAGGAAAATACAGAAGTTAAGTTTTTCCATCTCTTCTGAGCCTTATCAGATTTTCATGCTGTAGAGAACATGCTGGAAAGACAGGGATAAATGAAAAATCCCCTTTAGTGAAGGGGAAGAGTGATCACCACCAATGTTCTAGTTTTTTTCTTTTCTGCTGATCACAAAAGAAATGGTTTAGTAACTTGTGGGGAACTATTGTGTGATAAGGAAAACATGCTATTTGTTTTGCACTTATTCCAGGGATAAATGAATCCTTTTTAAATCACGCATTGACTTCATTATTTACTCATTTTTAAACTCATGCTTAAGTTTTCAACCTTTTTTCTCCCTTGATAGAAAAATAAAAAAAAAAAAAAGCAAGAAATAATACTCCGGTGCTTTTTTACATGAAATAATTTTATGAGATCATTTGATAATAACACCTGTCTGTAAATTAGACATCAAGATAGCTTTAGGAAACTCCCTGTTATTTGTATGTGCCCAGAACCTAGTAAGTATTGCAAGAACAAAATTAATCCAAAAAAATGTTATGGAGTTAAATGAAGTGTTTCTTCCAAATAATAGGATCCTTTGCCTACAGAACTATATGGAATGGGCCTGCTAATTCTTTTCCTTATTGAGTAGCATTTAAAAATAAAATTTATGTGTGCACATAATGGAAATCATCAATAAATTCTGTAAGACTTACTAAGAGCAAAAACTCCAGTTCACCGCTCCCTCAATTCAGGTGAAAGTGGTTATTGTTAATAGTTTCTAACAGATGACAGAAGAAGGCAGAGATAATTGTCTCCTGTTTTGCTTCTGTTTTTTCTGACAAAAACAATGGTCTTAAAACAAGAAAGCATTTATTAAGCAATGTAAAGAAGAAATTATAGTTTATTAGAGGTTAAGAGGTAGAAAGAAAACAACAAACTACTTTAGATGAATTAAAATGTTAAGAACTTAACAATTTATAACTGAAGGATGCTAAAGAATCTTTTGAGGGTCTTTTTGGAACTTTCTGAAACTCCAAGCAATCACTGAAAACCTGGAGAATGAGTGTCTAGAATGGGTACATGTATTAATTTTTTTTAAAAAGGGAAACATCTGCTTAAATTCTAAAGAGAATTTTCCAAAAAATGATCTATGAGCATTTAGCAGCAAATGGAGTGGTCACTGAAAGCCAATCTAGTCTTCCTCTCTGTGGGTTCCCGGGATATCCAGTGTATGTGGGAGTCCAGTTGGTGGCATTGCTTCCTTTCCTGGTTCTGCTCAGGACCTTAGTTGCCCACATCCCTTTGGCTTCACCCAAGAACTTCTCAAGGAACCTTTGGTCCTCCTCTCAGTAAGTGTGGGAACAGATGCTATAGCAATGGTGTAACTTGGTTTCAAAAAACCATTTGAAAAGATCAGAATGTCTTTGTGAATAATATTGAGAAATGTAGGCCTGATGCGAGTATGGTGCGGTGATTTTGTTGTGGTTGTTTGAGTAGTCTTACCACTTATCTCTCCTCCTCATCTCAAAAGATTACGATAGGGAGATGTCAGCCATCAGTTGACATCAGTTGACAATGGAGTGAGTTACAACTGTTGAAATTTCAGGCATCAGGGAGGGAAGGGGGAGATGTTTTTTGCAAGGGTCTTTTTGGCACCCCCTCAGATAACATGAAGTTGGCACCTTCTTGGTTATAGTTCCTGAGGGTAGTAGTATCCCTTGACCAAATATTTTTAAAGCCACAAAATGAGCTTTGCAAAGAATGAGAAAAGTAAAACAAAGGACTGTTTCATATTTAAGATTTAAATCTTTCTTCTTGGACCTGTGCCTAGTTCTGTCAGAACAATGATACCCCTCCAGTAAATCCTGTACAAACTATCCTATAGTGAATATCTACAGAAATGCTGATTTCCTAGTTGAATTATTAATATACAATTAAAAAACTACTTTACTCTTCTTAAATTTATTTTTTAAAAGCTCATTTAAAAGTTAAATGTGTTTTTTGTTGCCTCAAAAACCATCTCATTTTTACCAAGAGGTGAATAGAAAGATGATCTTGTTTTATTGTAATATTTTTACAAATGGTAAATAAATCCCTGCAAGATATATGAGCTGGCCAAGATGACTGAGTGAAAAAAACTGGTATCAGGTAAAAATTTCTCATCTACTTTTCTTATGTAATTCTCACTAACTTTTTTTTTTAACTGCAGATTTTCTTTAAAGAAATTTGTATCTGTGGGACACTGGCACACAAAATGCTTTTTTCATTGTGATATTTTGTTGTATTTATGGAAATCTTGCATCTCTGCTCTGATGATTTCAAAGGAGGGAAGAAAGGCAGTGTGATTCATTCTTTAGGGTAATACTTTGTTCTATTGTATAGATCTGATAAATCCCACCGTACTGAGGTTCAGTTTTATTTAGTTTTGTGCTCACCCAGACTCTTGAGAATAAACCAGATCGCTTTCTCTTTCTGGTGCTGTTAGCTCTGTGCCCTGAAGGGAAATTAAATGCAAATGCTTTCATTGCACTATTCCCTTGTTAATTTATCACAAGTTTAAACACAGCAACATATTGGAAAACCTTCTTATTTCATAATCTTCAGATTCTTTGCACAATGATATTAAGAACAGAATAATGAGTAAAGATAAACCAATGAAAAGCACATGTCTACGGGGCAACTGGCAGTGGTCCCACAACCATTAGTCTGTGGTATCTGGTGAAATTGCTGGAGTCAGCTTGCACTCTAACTTCATGACGGTGCAAAAAAGAAGGGAGGGGGAAAAAAATCCCTGGAATTAGAAGAGGTGAGCGAAGCACCACTTCCAAGTCTTAATTATGCTGTAAACAATTTATTCTCTCCTTCAAAAATGTGCATTCTGAGAAAGCTCATGCTGTGCTGCAGATTTTTAGTTAAAAGCTAATAATAAATCATAGTAAAAAACAATAGAGTACCAGTTTTCAGGAAAAGATGAAGTTAGAGAAGTGTTTTACAGGACACAGCACAAGGTCTTGCACCAGAGGGTATCCAATACATATTTGTGAATGTGATTGATGGTGCTTGAGGGAAATTAAGGGTTGTTGTGTCATTGTCTTGATATACTGAAGGGTAGAAATGCTAACCACAGCCAGATGTTGGTGATCATCCTTGGGGCTAAATGCATGGGAGGGGATATACGCTCAGTGATGATTACACACACACACAAAGACAGAGACGGGGAAGGGTTCTGGAGAGTCTTCTTTCTTAGCCAAATTTGCAACTTTACTCATCAGATTTGGTTTTAAAACCTTCCTGAGAATAAGCAAATATCACCCTATGCACATTTAGACACGTTTCCTCAAATGTTTGCAAACTGTACTTAAAATACACAATTATTCGAGACTTTGCTCAGTCTCTGTATTGCAACAGTCATGTTTCAAAAATAGCTGGTATTGTTTTCTTTGAACTCAGCAGAATATTGATGAACTCGGTTTCAGCTTAAGCCATAGAGACATCTTAAATCGTATTTGCTGACCCTATCATCCATATTTTAAAGTATTGACCCTTTGTGATGTCTGTCTCTTGTTCTTAAAATTTCGTTTCACGTCTGGATCAATAAAGAAAGTATAAACAACTCCTGAAGGTAGTGTTTTAAGCATTTGGCCTGCCAAAATTCTATTGGAAAATTTTTGTTTCTGCTTACATACTTCCCAGTACCACAGGATCCTCCTATTAACCAGTTGTCTACTTTTTTTTTCTCCCCCCTCCCTCTCTTCTTGTTCTCCTTCCCTACGTGGTGGATGAAAGTGCCAGTCACTGAGATGGGCAAGAATAAAGAAAGAGCAGGCTTTGGAGGGGAAATGAAGAGTTCAAATGTAAACATGTCATGTTTGAAATGTTTACAAATTGCCAAGTGAAGATTACAAAGTGTAGAAGGATATATGAGACAAGAGCCCAGAGGAAGGAGCTGGGCTGTAGATATAAATTTGAGAGTCAACAGTGAATTAATATGTTTAAAACCACAAGATTTAATAAAAGCACTTAAAATAGAGAGTACAGTTAAAGAAGAGAAATAGCCAAATATAAAATCCAGGGCACTGGATTTAAAGGTCATCATCCAGGGCCATTTAAAGATCAAGAAGAGAAAGAAGAAAAATAATATTTAAATATATTAAGATAATTTTATTTTAAAGAGTCACCCATCCTTGTTGACCTGTTATTTATTTTGGAGTTGGCATGGAACATGGCTCTTTTCAGAACTTTTTAAAATTTGCTATCTAAAGTCTAGAGTAAATGTCTGATTCAAGTTTTTGGTCCAGTACTATGAAGTTGATCAACATTAGTGTTGTTTGTGAGGCCTGTTCTTAGATTATAAGGCTTCCCAAGGCTGAGACAAATAAGGTCCACTATCAAATACCAGAACTATTAAGGTGGCAGTATATGTCAGGTGGAAAATATAAAATGCAGTATGAGAATGAGGCAGGTGTGTCTGCAGCTGAGTGTCTCATGAAAGTGAGAAGGTAAAACAGGCAAGAAGCAAGATAAGCAAAGGTAATACAGAAGGGTGAGAATTAGGCTGTCTGAGCTGAGGCTGCTAGACTGAAGCCTGTTCAAGAACCAGTCTCCCGAATATGTTCTGGAATATTCCTTTCAAGTTGCACTTGAAATGGCCAAACCACATCAGACAAAACCTACCATCAACCGTTTTTTGGCATTTCCAATTCTAAAATGCACAGTCATTTTCTCCCAAATGTTCTCTTCACTTTCAGTTTTGATGGTTAGAATCATGTCCACTGTACAGTTCTATTTGTTGCTTGCTTCTAAGAGTAAGACTCAGATTCAGGTTTAATTAACGTGACTGAGTGTCAGCGATCCACCGGGCACAGAGATGGTCACTTGCACATATGTCGGCTGTTTTGGGGAATAATTTATCAGCTTGGACAAGGCAGCAGTTCATATAAATAGCTTATACTGCCACAGTTTAAAAGCCATGTGTAAGTTTTTCTAAATCCTCTTGTGTGCAATATTTGCTTAATAGTTTGTCTCATCTGGAATATTTGAAAATTTAGTCCTGTATGATTTAGGTGTGACGTCGGGGAAGTCTTCAAAGCTAATTTTCTTCTTCCCTGCAGAGAGGATACATCTGACATAACAAGTCACATTGCCACAGTAAGAATAAACAGCAAACTATAAACAAGCAAACAAACAAGAAACCAAGTCATAAAACAAAAGAGCTATTAGAAATGTGGCCAAGCATTTTTATTGTGGAGAGTCCTGAGTCTGGCATCAAATTAGGATGCATAAGTCTGGCTGTGTTGTATAGGTGATTGCTCCCTCTGAGCCAGATGTTTCCTTTCTAGAATATCTCGGTCCTTAAGGCTGTCGAATGAGCTAATTGTGGGTGTGTGTGGGGGGGGGGGGTGTCAGAGAACTACTTTCAAAATTTTAAGAATCTAAAGGACATCTTACATTCTTTCATCTGAGACAAGACCACACTGGCTAAATAAATAAAACTTGGTGCCTTTGCCCTTAGCTTCATTTTACCAATATACCACAATATCATACCTGACTGCCTTGTTTTGATCCTGAACAGTTAATGTGTTTAACTACTCTCAGCTCTGATGATTTCCAGTGGGATGCCAGTTATTTTGTGGTGAACAAACACTGTATCTTCACACCAGAAAACATGAGTAAATTAATGGACTCAGCGGCAATGGGGAGTACCATGTGGGGAGCCCTGGTGGGTCAGTGGTTAAGATCTTGGCTGCTAACCAAAAGATCAGCAGTTTGCTCCTTGGAAACCCTGTGGGGCAGTTCCACTCTGTCCTATAGGGTCTCTATGCGTCAGAATCCACTCGACGGCAATGGGTTTGGTTTGGTTTAGTACCATGTGGACTGCCTGCCCTACTTTACAAGTAGAGTGGACCTGGTCCTCTGGAGAGATGAAATGGCAGTGATAACAACCAGGCTTTCCCAGACCCAGCTGCCAACAGAGTGAGCATCCACCATCTCCCATTCCAGAGTTACTAAGTTCCCTTCTTGGTAGTGGTAATGCCGTGCACAACAGGTGAATCAACATGGTCGGCAACTGCATGGTTTCTTACTTGACCAGGACAATAGGAGATACAAAGGCCTGTGGGACCCAGAAGCTCTCTAATGTGCACAAGTTTAGCTAATTTTTTTATACTTACATCATATTCTTCCCTTTTAGGACAATATTCTTTGTCTCTGGAACAAACCTTTTTCAGAATACCCCAAAGACCAGTAGTTTTTAATTTTGGATACACATTAGAATCACCTGGGCAGCTTATAAAACTCTGGGATGGGACTCTGGAATGAGCATGTTTAAACCTCCCCAGGTGATTCCAATGTATAGCCAAGATTGCGCACCACTGCCCTAGTCCTGCAGCCTGGTGGCGCACTGGTTAACAGCTCAGCTGCTATAGTTCAAATCTACCAGCTGCTCCTTAGAAACCTTATGGAACAGTTCTACTCTGTCCTATAGGGTTGCTATGAGTTAGAATCGACTCAGTGGCAATGGACTTGGTTTGGCCCTAGTCCTATTCCCAAGTCTGAGCTAACAAGAACAAGTGTAACCCTGTCTCTAATTATTATTTCCTTAATTTACATTGACTGTTTTTTTCTTAAAGTCATTACTGTCAGCTGAGTTTGGCCAAGACTTTTGCCTCTACTTGGTCAAAACTCTGTGTTCTTGGCTGTTTTTACTCTTGAGAAGTTGAAAGAATGCAAACCACTCTACATTTCTGCCAGTTTGCTCTTCCTGTTTTGTTCTTCTCTCTCCAAAAGGCCTGTTTCTCTAGAAGCTCTGGCTGATCTACATATTTTTTTTAGAAATTACTATTTAGCTCTTCGGAGCCCTGGTAGAGCAATGGTTAAAGCGCTTGGCTGCTAACCAGAAGGTTGGCAGTTCGAACCCACCAGCTGCTCTGTGGGAGAAAGATGCAGCAGTCTGCTTCTGTGAAGATTTGCAGTCTTGGAAACCCTATGGGGCAGTTCTACTCTGTCCTATGGTTGGAATAGACTCAACGGCAGTGGGGTTTTGTTTTTTTCTAATTTAACTCTTTGATGCCTTTTCTGCCTCTTAAATACTTTATTTTCCCCTCTGATCATTATTTGATACTCAGTAGCAGATAGTATCTTGCATAACAGGGTCTGACGGGGAAAGAGAATAAAAGAGACTTGGTTGGTGAAAGGCTGGTGATTTAGAAAAAAACCGGACTTTGGTCAATGATTGAGGTTGTTGTCGCCAGCTGAATGATGGTGAGAGTTGAAGGCAGGGCTTTCAAGAGATTTTGTTCCCAGTTTGACCTCCTGCTGAGAATTTGCATTTCCACCCCAGATATACTGAATCAGAATCTACATTTAAACACGTTCCCCAGGTGATTTTTAGGTACCCCCCATACATAAGAATGTATGTATACATTAAAATCACCTGGGAATCTTGTTAAATTGTAGATTCTGTTTCAGTGTATCTGAGGTGGAAAGGCAAATTGTCAGCAGGGGGCCAAACCGGAAGGAACCAGTTGGAAGCCCTGGTTGAAGGTAGCTTGCATTCACCATTCAGTATAGGAGAGACTGCTCCCTAGCCTGAAATTTCTACTCAGAGTCACTAGGCCTATTGACAAGGCCTGTGACCAATCAAGGTCTTTACCAGAATCAGCCTCAAAACGAGACCTTCATCTCTTGAGAGGGATTTTCCTGCTCTGACCTTAAACAAAACCCATTGCCTTCGAGTAAATTCCGACTCATTGTGACCCTAAAGGACAGTAGAACTGCCCTGTACGGTTTCCAAGGAGCAGCTGGTGGATTCAGACTGCTGACCTTTTGGTTAGCAGCCAAGCTCTTAACCACCAGGGCTCTGACCTTAGTGATTTAAAATGACTTCGCAAGATCTCCAACTCTATCTGAGAGTCTCAGCTACTATTTGTACTGAAGCCATTTATACCACCAGGGCTCTCACCTTAGTGATTTAAAATGGCTTCACAAGACCTCCAACTCAGTATCTGAGAGTCTCAGCTACTATTTGTACTGAAGCCATTTATACCAGCATTGTCTTTGAAACATTGAAGTTAGCTTATCCCTACATGCCTCAGGCATGTACATTTCTATGGTCATTTCTTGCCTGGCATCATGATCTGTGCCACCCATAATGAAAGAGGACCCAAACTCCACTGCTCCCCCTCTCCAAACTTCATTCCATAATAAACCAGTTCCCCTGCATCTTTACTTTCTTTGCACGATGGTCTTGCTGTTTCTTTACCAGAACGAAAATAGAGCTTTCCCATGAATATGCCATTTCCACTGAATCTGCATCACCTCAAATGTGGGGAACCATAGAGTTGAGTGATGGTGTCAGTTTTCTGCCTTCTCTACAAAATGGCATCTATAATTCCATTATTTTTCCATCTTCACATAAAAAGGTTCTGCCACTCTGAGGATTCTGTAACCTGGGTCTTATTTTGTAGGATGATTGGGGAGTCTTTGATGAAGAGTTGTGCCTGTGTTAAGCTAGTGACAGGGTGAGCAAGTACCCCTTAAATCTGTTATTTGTGAACAAAGCAAACGTAGAAGCCTTTACAATGGATGCTTATTAGCCTACATTCAGACTTGAGAAGAAGATCATAGTGTCTTCTGGAATTAAAACAGGGAGGCCATGTACACAGGGTCTGTAGCAGCTGTGCCACACCCTCCTGGGTAATACAGTTGTCAATGGTGTGCTCTTCATAGAGGCTTCTAAGTATGGTGCAACGGTGAAGAGTCTAGGCTAGAGTGCCAGACAGACCTGGATTAGAGCCTTGGCTCTGCTCCTTCCTTGTATATGTCCTTGGGCAAGTTCTTCAACTCTTTGAGCCTCAGTTGTTCTGAGAATCAAAAATGAGATAAGGCAAAAGAAGACATTAAAAAAAATGAGGTATGGCAGGCATAGTACTTGGCATAGTACTTGACATATAGTAAGTGCTCAGTAAATGGTAGTTATTGTTATTATTTTTAAAATTAGTGTCATGATCAAACATTACCTTAACAATGTGGAGCAAGACAGGAGGAAAATGAAGATCTACATTGGAGAGGAAAGGATAGCTCTGGGGAGCTCAGGTGAGACACCTATGTGATCTCATTTCTTATCCACAGGAATTGTGGCCTTACTCAAAGGTATGCTAGGTTCCTCATAAACTTTAGGATGGAAAAGCCTTTCTATGGGCTCTCTTCTACCTCTGGATTTATCAGGTGGAGTCTTATAATATGAGGTCTTTTCTCTGAAGTATAGGAATATTTATGCAAGAAAGTTTATAATTATCAAATTTTAGAGAATACTATTTATTCCTACCTTTATGATTCCCAAATTTTCATTTAATGATGCCAATTTTGTACCAGTCACTATGCTGGTTTCTGTGGAGTAAATGTGAGTAAAATGTGGCCTCTACTAGGGAAATCTTTAGTCAAGTGTAAGACTCTTCAATATAATCAGAACCTTCAAAACATATTTGGAAGTGCTATGATGGGAATGTACTCAGAGGAGCAGAATCTACCTTAGTCCAATGGAAGGGGGAAGAAGGAAGATAAAAAAGTTCTTGTGAAGATTTTTCTGATTAGTCTGAAAGGATAAGCTGGAATTAGATGAAGAAAGAAGGAGAGGGAGACTGTTCTTCAGGCAGAAGGAATAACATGATTAAAAGCACAAAGGGATAAGCTATGTGATATGGTTACGGAGGGACCTAAAACTATTTCAGTATTTTTGGAATGTCCAGTATGAAGCAGGTGGTGATGAGAGATGAAGAGAAGGGAAGCTTAAGGACATATTAAGGAGCTTGAGCTTTGTTCTATAAAAGTTGTACATCTATTTCATTCTTATTTTACTTGCTCTCTCCATTATTTTACAGAATTGACCACTCTTTCTTTCTTCAAAGTCCCTGACCTCTGGACTTCTAGAACACCAGTTTCTTCTGGTTTTCTTCCTACTGTTCAGGTCTTTTCTTCTTCTTCTTCTTTTTTTTTTTTTTTAATGGAAAGTAAGGTGTTTTTCCTGGTATTTTCTTCCTCTTTGAACCTCTTAGCTATATTTGCCAGGACCAAGTTAGTTCTTTGGTCTTCTCACCTGTTAATGATCTCTTGTGCATTGAAAATCCATGGCTTAAACCACCGTTTATAGATTTGATGACTTCCAAATCTATTTCTGGAGCCCAGGCCCTTCTCCTAAGTTCTGAGACTATACACCCAACAGGGGCATTATTGGCAAAGAAGCCTTAAAAACAGAATTGTTGGGACTGAGTTGTAGTCATTGAAACAAATAGCAGGGGGTAGGTGGCTCATTTACACAGACGCTTATTTAGCCACTGGCATGCTCCAGCCCCAGGTCTAGGTGGAGGTGTCTTTGTGGGAAGAGTACAGACACTAGAATTAGACAGCTGGTTGAATGATTTCTACCACTTGTTGATTATATAACCTGTTGTAGGGGTAAAACATCATAAAGTTTACTAAAGCAAACAGAAAGTTTTATTTGGCATATATTCAAAAAGGGCAGAAGTGGGAAGCGGACAAGCATGCTGCCACAGCCATGTCTGCCCGAGTCCAAGGAAGTATCACAGAACAGACAAAGTAGGAAAACGGACAAGCATGCTGCCACAGCCATGTCTGCCCAAGACCAAAGCGTATTACAGAATAGGCAAGAATGGGAAAATGGACAAGCATGCTGCCATAGCCAAGTCTGCCCGTCCAAAGAACAGTTACAGAGCCATCAGTGTATACTAACATTACAAATGGGCAAAACCATTGAAAGCTCAGTCTTTTCACAGAGTGGCTAGAAACTGTGAACCTACATTTTGAATTGTCTTTCTTAACAATCACTGGTACAGGTTTGAGTAACAAGAGTCAGGAGGGTCTTCATTGGTTCAACAAATTTCTATTCACTAAATGCTAATAGAAAAAGATAAGAGTAGAAAGTCTTTTGTGTTGTGTTTGATGGGCTTTTGTGAAAACTTCCTAAAAGATGTTTTCCAAGATTATCTTAGCTATTGTCTTTACACCTCAGGGCCCAGTTGCTGTATCTCTGCTAGTCTGTGAGGGCCCAGCCCCAGCCGGGTCACAGTTCTCCATGTTCAAGGTCAGGGAATAATGAATCCAAATATTATTTATAAATCAAACCTGGGGTAGGTTGTTTAACCCCAGAGAGTCTAGTTTCTTCATCTTTAGAATGAGGATAACGTATATACTTTTAACTTCTTTTCTCAATATCAACAGATAATTCCAGAAGGGCATATGTTCTTTTGTTCTTAGATTTATTAATTTTCTTCTTGGAGTATTTCATTTTAAGAGGAGGGAGGGGGTTCCATATACAACTATGACCGTGTTTAATGGTATCTTTCCTTGGCAATATTTCATTTAAAATCATCTCTTCCCTATTGGTTTAACCTAGCTTGCTAGAGCATGTATTGTGCTGTTACCTTGGTAACCCAACCTTCTCTCCATTGGTTAGGAAGTCCCAAGGTTGTCCATTATATTCCATCACCTTCTTTCCCTTAAGAAAGCCAGTGTCCAACCTATTAGAATTAGCTTGTAACCCTTAGCAACCTGTTACCCACATTTTAAAACTTGGTGTGCTTTTTATCCTAAATTATTTTATAGCCTTTTTGTTGTTGTTAGAGAAGCAGAATTTTTTTTCCCTCAGAGTTTTGTTCTGAATGCTAGTCATCATGGTCTCTAGTTTGTATGACCAAGTGCATTTTCTTTGATAAAAGAAATAATTCAATGATGCCTCTTTCTTTTCAGCACACTTGTTTTAGTAATTCAAGGTGGGTGGCAAGACTGCCCCTCTTGCTTGGCTACTGTGCTCAAACAATGAAATAGGTTTGAAAGGAGAGTTTTAATCTGCCATTTCTAATTGATGTAAGTCAGTTTTTTCCTTTCCTTGTGACTCTATCTGGATTCCTTGACCTTAGTAGCAAGATGATAATAGGCTTTCAGATAGTCAGTATTAGCCTTCCTGAAGTTCCTTCATTGCTAAATCTGTTTGCTTCCTTGGGCTCCAAGCTCTGCAAAGTTAGGGTGGTCTAGTGGTGTACAGGAGCCCTGGTGATGCAGTGACTAATAACTCGGCTGCTAACCAAAAGGTCTGCAGTTCGAATCTACCAGCCGCTCCTTGGAAACCCTATGGATCAGTTCTACTCTGTCATATAGGGTCACTATGAGTAGGAGTCAACTCAACGGCACCTAACAACAATTATAGTGTACACCATGGCCTCTACCTCAATGCCCTTGAAAAAATCTCTTCTTAACTCTTAAGTATTGGTATATAAAAATGGATATAAACAAAATAAAACATCAAATTAAAAATAATCTTCCACTGGAATATAGCTTTGAATCATGTTAAAATTAATAATATGTCCATTCTCCATTTCCTTGTGGATGCAGCCTACTTAGTTCTTTTTTTTTCCAGCAATATTTTCTTTTTCCAAGTGAGCATGTAAATTAATCAACACATATAATTATCTCTGAATATGGCCTTTTTTTTTTAAAGCATCGAATTAAAGATATAAATTTGAGGCATAAAAATGCTACTCTGATGGATTAAGCAAATGTTATATTTTTAATACTCTAAGCCTGAATCTCTCTTTTGAGAAAAAAAGTAGTACTTAGAGGAAATGTAATGTAAGGCATGCATGTGGCTAAGTATACAATTGCTTTTGAAGTCTTTTGTATTATCCTGTCCTGTAGTCTAGAGCAGAGAGTCAATGTGATGTCAGAGAAAGAGCATTGCTCTGTGAGTCAGCACATCTATGTTATCCCAGATGGGCTATGCACCAGCTACATGACTCTGGGTCAGTTAAATCACTTTCTTGGGCCTCAGCTTCCTCTTTTGTAAAATGGGCATAGACTAATAATATGTTTCCTGTTTACTGCACGGGGTTATTATGAATATTTGATGAAAAAAATGATGGAAAATTACTTTTTCAGCTCCAAAAGAATATGGAAAGAAATAAAACTGTTGAGTACACACCAGGTGATGTAAAAAAAAAGTTTAACAAGTCCAGAGAATAATTATCATATTACTCTTATCATGTAAGCTTTTTTGTTTTTCAAAAAGAAATTAGATGTGTGTTGGAGCTAGCATACATGTCTTTCACTTTCATAATTTTATGGACAATATAAGATGGTATTCTCAATCTTATGAGTCTTTTCATGCAAAGAAATGTGTGAAAGCACTCTAACATTTCTGTGTACTCTAAAGGTTTAGATCAACTAATCAAATTTCATTTTTATAATATCTTCTCCTGAAAGTTGAGGTTTTAAAAATATCACACAATCCATCCACAGAAAGAGCCTGTAAAACAGAGAGGTGGTAAGCATTATTTCCTTCAGCTTCAACTTTATTATTTCCTTCAGGAGATCTGAAGCCTGAGGTTTCCCAGGGGAAATGACCAAATTGCTTCTGAGAACAGGTATTTCCTAGCCAGCTGGCCAAGGGGTGGGTTTATATAAGTTGTGGCAGACTGGTCAATTTTGAAAACATGATATTCTATCCTTTTTTCACAGAATCGCCCTGTATATATTTGAAGACAGACTTTGTACCTCACTTTGACACTTATTCTCTTTTGTTATGAATCATTGTACTTGCCTCTCTCAACCTATCAGAGCATAAGCATCTTGAGGGAAGGGAATTTATCTTATTCACCTTTGTATGTCATGATCTGCCTGACATAGAACCCTGCTCCAAACTTTTACTCAATAAATCTTGTTGAATTGATTTGAAACAAGGACTGTAAGAGCTGAGTGAACAGGTGAATTTAGTTTAAATGGGGACAGAAGATAGAAATATCTGTAGATTGACATTATATTCTCTGAAGTTGTAAAAATTGGTTATCAGGTTGCCAATTTATATTCTTCATTTTTATCAGGTGATTATAGTACATGAATCGATTTGGATCATATTTGAGGTCAAAATAATTCTCCGAATTGTGTTAAAATTAAACATCTGTTAGTTAACAATTAAAATGCAGCAATTACAATTGCATTTTTCACCTTCATTTTCCTCATTCATCATTAATGATTATTATAGCCTTCCTTAGGAAGCAAAAATGCCCAGAATTGATTCTTACTGACAAAATTTCTTTCTGCCATTTGTTTCAACATTTATAGAATTAGTGCTAGGAAAAAGCAAAGTGATAATGACTAATGTTTGTAATCAGTTTCCATTAGAAAACAAAGATAGCTTCTATTTTGTCGTCCAAGGCTAGTTATAAAATCAGGAAGGTTTACTTTATTTTAAACTATTCATTCGTGAAAAATTATATTCCAAAAGATATTTGAGTGGTTGTCCAGTAAATAGTCAGAGAAGGAAACTATAGAAATGACCAGGGATATATAATCTTTCATGAATATTAGATCTACAAGAGCTTGCTGTGAAGTATCTTCATTTTCCTAGTAATCAGAGATAACTCTTTGTTCAGATGAACAGAATGAAATGAAAATTATTTTTTGAAGGGCACTAGAGAAAGTACACAGTACTGGTGAAATGAACTGAAGCCCAAAAAAGGATGTTTTGAGCATGTGAATAATACTTTTCAACTCTTCAGTGTTAATTTACAATGATCTTTCTTTAATACCAGTGATAATGCAATAGTCCACAGTAAATAACACTAAGGCCCTTTTCTGTCTTAAAGGCAGGTAATAAAAGTAAGATCTGACAGACAGTTAAATATATATATAGAGATAGAAATGGACAGATATTTTGTGGCCTTGATCTCCATGTTTTCCAGTTCTCCCTATGATCCACATCACACCCCTACAACTTCCTTCCATCAGGGATTGGTTTCAGCATAGCTCCAGGTTGAGGCTTCAGGCAGAATTTATCTTGGATGCTCATAATAGCTTGGATAATTGCACCTGGGATCATCATTCGCCAGGACTGCTGGGAGGCTTGATATTCCACTCATTCAACATTCAACAAATACTTATTAAGCACCTACCATGTATCAGACTCTATGCAACCTTAGTTAATAAGAACCTCTATATAGTGTACCTATATAGTTTTTGAAGAAACCCTGGTGGAATGGTGGTTAAGAGCTACAGCTGCTAACCAAAAGGTTGGAAGTTTGAATCCGTCAGGTGCTCTTTGGAAACCCCATGGGGCAGTTCTACTCTGTCCTATAAGGTCGCTATGAGTCGGAATTGACTTGATGCTAATTGGTTTGGTTTTGGTTTGTCCATGATGGTATCTGCTGTGATTAGCCAATCAGTTGAAAGGGAATTTCCTTGGGAGTATGGCCTGCATCCAATATAGGTGGACTTTCTAGCAAGGCTCGTGGGCTTTTGCTTGCTCTGGATCCTGCAGCTGGCTCCTGTTCACCTGACCTCTGGTTCTTGGGACTTAAGCTAGCAGCTTACCTGCCAATCTTGGGATTTGTCAGCCTCCTCAGTCTGTGAGCCAGCAGCCTGCCAGCCTACCTGCTGATTTTGGGATTTGTAGGCCTCTACAACGTGTGAGCCAGAGGTCTGTTGTCTGACCTGCCAATCATGGGTTCGCCAGTCCCTGCAGCTGCATGAGTCAGAAGAAGCCTCCAGCCTGACCCAAGGACTTGAGACTTTCCAGCCTCTACAACTGCGTGAGTCATTTCCTTGATATAAATCTCTCTCTCTCTCTCTCTCTCTCTATATATATATATATAAATATAGACGCTTTACTGATTTTGCTTCTCTAGAGAACACAGCCTAAGAGTACCTTTGCAGGAAAATCCAGGTACTCACCTCTTACTATAGAGTCCAACGAAGCTAGAGGCTCCCTGTCTCCACCCTTGTTTACCCAGAAGAAGACCTGTAACCTCTTTTCAGCTAGTTGGGAGGTCTTCCCTGGCCCTTTGAATCTAGAGTGATTGAGTCAAACACAAAAAGGATCTTCAGTGCTCACTCATTATAGTAGTGGCATGAATGTCCCGATGTGAGGCCACTGAGAAAACTTACGTTTTTTCTTTCTTGGCCCTCCAAGCTATCTTTCCTGTCTAAAACTGAGCCTTGTTCCTCTGGCCTTCTGCCAGATCTTCGAGTGTACTAATCGTACCCCATGTTTAAGTTAGGCAGAGTTTGTTCCATCTAAGGGCCCTGCTGATGCACCTGGCCCAGAGCTAGTGGCATTTGGCATTCCAAAAGCTCCAAGGAGCAAACATTGCTTTAGATTGGGACAAACAGTTGGCAATCACATTGGCTTGTTTTCTATCTGAACACACCCAAATTGTATCAGTCCCTGGGTGGTGAGAGCTCAGAGTTTCAGACGATATCTTATCGACGACATATGAACTCAGCCAAATCCAGGTAACAAAGTTGTTTTCAACAAAAGAGAAAAAAAGGAGAAAGTAGGTTCTGCGTCTAACCAAAATACCAGCAGAGGGAAGAAGGGAGATGTGAGAATAAACCTTACAGCCTGTGTAAAGGGGAAGAGTTAGCAGAAACCTAGCTCAGAGAGCCCCAGTATGAGAAGCATGGTAGGAAGTGAATACAGACAACATCACAGTATTTTCTGGATGGGAAAGAGAGAGAGAAAAAGGGAAAATGAAATTCCCACAAGTCTTCAGAGGGTTGTGAGAGAATGTAAAGGAGATACTGCCAACATTCAGATAGTGACATGCCCTAGTCCTTGTCCCGGGGGAACCCACGAGCCTATCAGCAAATCATGCTTTCTTGGGAATGTTCACTTACATTAAGTCCCATCTCCCCTTATCTGCCCACACACAGACTCTGAAAGGCCTTCCTTGTTCTAGGCCAGATCCTACAGGGATTGTACAACAGGGTTCTTCCATGCCCTTATTTGTGTGTGTGTGTGTGTGTGTAAGAGAAATGAGAGATGGGTGACTAACTTCTCAGGACTTCAGTCTCATACTTCTGAGAAAAATCACTCAGATTTTCTTATTCAGCCTCCACAAATTATCCATCCCTCTTCTCTTGGTCCCTCCTGCTACCTACCTGTTCATTCTCCTTACTCCTCCTAAGCCGAGGTACTCACCTTTTCCTTTAGCTATTCGTTTTGCTCCTGTCTCCAGACTTTTCACCTACCATACTTTTTTGGAGAGAGCTTAGACGTACTCAATTATTGCTCATTTATTACGAAAACTAAATAATTTTTCTAGTATTTTATTCAGTGAAAAAGCTGTTCTGGAATTCTAATTCTCCAACCAGGAGTTGTATAACCGATTTTGGAAGCTTTAAACGTGTGTATCCCAGGGAAATTCAAGCGATTTTTTTTTTTTTTTTTAACTCAGAGATATAAAAGTTTCAAAACCATAAAGAAAGTTTCCAAACGGCATGTCTTCTCATTCTAGGTATTTTTATCTCTCCAGTACAGTTTCACAGTAGCTTTCCCTTATTGTTCTTTTCAAAGTACTTCTTTGCAGCTACTGATTTTCAGGCCTGGTGCCTTTTCAAAGATGCTTTTCTGAAGGCTGTTGATTTCAGACCATTTCAACTGCATGAGTTATGCAAGTGTGAAAACTTTTTCATTCTAAAAAAAGATGCTCCAGACTATTTTTTGTACTCATAATAGCGGCAAAAGATAAAGATTGAAGTTGGGCATGCGTGTAGCATTTGCAAGGAAAGGAAGAGCTAAGGAAATTTATGTCTTAAATCAATAGCACAATAAAAACTAGGAATGGAGACATGATCACAAAACAATACTTTGAGTTATACAGAAAACTACATTTTTATTAGTATCACCCTTTGCTTCTTCAGCTATTTAGGGAAACAAAAAGTTACACTGATTATAAAATTAAGAAGTTATATAAAGACCTAGATTATACAACATGTTTACACAATAAAAGATGAATACTTACCATGTTTTAAAATTTTCCTTTTTGTCCATTAATATTAGTTCCCCAGTAAGTGTGTTGCACCATGGATTCTTATGGAAATAGGCAGGCCCAGTTGCTGCCTTTGAGAAATTTATAATTGAAGGGAAATTTAAAATCAAACTCTTATCTGTAAATACAGTCTCTCTCTCTCTGTGCATGTGTGTGTACACACACACACACACACACACACACACACACACATTTAAATGAAACCATAAAACATATGTGAGGTTCAATGTATTATTTGGGAAATTTCTAGGAATTGCTGAATTCCCTGATGTCTGTTAGAAACAGAAGGTCTGTTTCTAATAAACTTATTGATACAAATGCCAAATGAAACAAAATTTCACAGTTTAGACACAGAACTGATTGAAGAGTTGGTGGGCTATTTTACCAGTGTTATTTTCATCTCTAGTATTACTTCTATTAATGAAGAGCACGTGTCCTAACACACTTCATTATGAGAAACTTAATTATCAGAGGTAGAAATAGCATCCTGAACATGGATTTCTATCTCCTCTGTTTATCAGCAGAGTGTTCTCTTGATTTACTCTCTCCCTTCCAAGGTGGCCACTGCAAAGTGGGCAGTGACTCTCCAGCCATGTGATCATGGGAAGAAGGGGTACTCTTACTTTAATAGTCAAAGTCTCTGTATCACTTAGGAATCATTCAGCCACAGTAAAATTCTCAACTAACAGAGACTTCAAAAATAGAGGCCTTTCAAGATCTATCTATATAAGATCAAATTGACAACAGCAACCCGAAAGATTAAATAGGAAACTTAGGGGGCAGTGAGTTTATGTTAAAGGAGGAAGAACAACTCAGAAAAGGAGGGTGAGAAAGGTTGCACAATTTGAAGAATGTAATTAATGTCACTAAATTGTACATGTAGAAATTGTTGAATTGGTGTATGTTTTGCTGTGTATATTCTCAACAACAACATAATTTAAGAAAAAAATAGAAGCCTTTAGTTTTCTCATGGAGTGAGGGGTCTAGGGTGCTTCCAGATTTGGTGCAGAAGCTCAAAGTTCATATGGAAGAACCAGGATTTTTCTGTCTTTCCTGCCGTCCTCAGCTTGTTATTTTGGTCCTTAGTACAAAATGGCTGCTAAGGAGACATTATGGCCTCATGCTATCATATTTGATCCAGAGAATGGGCAGGCGGGAAAGGACTTTTTTTTATATTAGGAAGACAGATCTCTCCCAGAGACTTCTTATTAGACTTCCTTTCATAACTCATTGGCCAAAACTCAATCACATGCCCTGCTCCTCCTCTGTCTTCTACCCCAGCTGCTAAAAACATGGGAAAGTGATTAACTAGTAAAGGAGAATAGAATTGCTAGGACTAGTTTGGATAAACCATGCATCATCTCCTGGGCCTGGGCACACTGACACCTTCATCCCCCAACATTATGGTTCTGTTGGCAAGGAAGAAGGGGAAGGGCTGCTGAGTAATTAAGTTTTACTAGTCTCCCAGGCTGTGGCTTCCATGACATCTCCCTCACTCTTCTGTGACTCAGCTGTGGGAATCTTCAGAGTGTGCACCTTTCTTCACCTGAGTTTCTAACCCTCCAGTCAGAAAACCTCCTGATTATTGTTTAAGAGAGAAAGACAGGCTAATTGTTTCTTGCTTCTAGGCTTAATTTACCATTTCATAGCTGGGAAGGGGGAGCTTGTCATATATAATTCACAACTTCATATTTCTGTGCTTTCTCAGCTAACATTTTTTTAAACCTAAGAGTTTCCAGCTTTAAAATATGCCTTTATCCCTTTTTCCCCTCGCCTCTGGCAGATTCTATCTGGGTACAAAATAAAAGAGAGAAAAGTCTGTTTACCTGGTAAGTTTTGATTATATCCTCTAATTTCAGGACCATAATTGTAATTACGGACATAGATTGTAATGCAGAGCATCTGTGTTTTCTCTCATTCCTATTCTTAACCACTCTCCTGGTTTCCCTACCTTTTCCATGAATGTTTAATTAATATGTGATATGGTTCTGCCAAGGAGCCTGGGGTGGCATAAGCAGTTTGCAATTGGCTGCAAACCTAAAGGTTGGAGGTTGGAACCCACCCAGTGAATCCATGGAAGAAAGGCCCAGTGAACTGCTTCTGTAAAGATGACAGCCAAGAAAACCTATGGAGCAGTTGTACTCTGTAACACAGGCTTGTCAGGAGTCAGAGGCCGACCCAACAGCAACTAACAACAACACAGTTCTGCCAGAATTGATTTTTCATTATAGAAATCACTTTTTAAAGAGGTTTGCCACTAATTTTTACATAGCATTTTAGCATGTTTCTAAAAAGCAGTTTTTAACTCAATTTTGTGTAATGGCTTCCTCATAGATAGAAAAAAGGAATTTTTGTTTAGAACATTTTACATTATTTATCTAATAGTGATAAGTAGGAAGCAATGAAACTATCCATTTAGACTTTATTTACATTTTAACAATTGATTTATAAACAACTGAAATGCATATAAACTGGTAATTTATTCATGTTCAAGGGTTCTCTGTGATGTTTGCAAATCAATAATTTTCCGTCAACATAATTTATTCCATCTAGTGAACAATCCTGAGTATCCCTGCAATCCAAGATGAAGAAAAATGAGATCTAAGTGAAAATTAATGTTTCAATTTTGGAATGTGTACTTCTTTTTTCTTTTATATTAGCGGTCTAATTGTTCTTTCTTTCCCCATCATATATTCATTTTTAATTTAACTATCATTAGTAAATGAATAATTGTCTTTCATAATATTGTTTAGCCACATTGTTTTGATCACCTAGAATCAAGGACAGGTGTCATAATTCATTCTCAAAAGGAAGGCTCAGGTAGTAGCTGGTGTTGAAGAGAAATATGGATATAGAGGAAGAGCTCAAATTACCCTCTATAAAAACTTAATTTAACATTCAAAAAAGTAAAGCTCTTTTAATATGGGCACCCATCTGTATTCCCTATTTCCACAAAAAAAAAAAACAAAAAAAAAAAAGCATTTTAAAAGACTTCCAGAAAGAAAAGAAAGATAGCAATTATGCTTCCTTGGACCCTAAATCTTCTCTTATGGATCCTTGTAATGAAATGAAGGTAGAGATAAGAAGTCATCCTTTTTTGCCTCATTTTCTTGAGAGCTTTGTGTCTCAAGATGCCATAAAACTGAAAAAGATAGTTTAGATACTGAGTGAAAAGGCAGACTCAGAGTCTAGAAATGCAAAGTAACAGCCCGTATGCCAAATCACATGCATTGTAAGGCTTGATACTTCTGAAGGAAGATTTAAAAGGTGACAGAGAATTCCAAATTTGGAACGACAGAGACATCTGGTATCTTAGAACTTTCCACTTTCCCTTGGCAGATATTTCAGCTAATTTTCCCACCTTGGTCAGAGTGTATAATTCTTCCTTAGGCTTATTCTATTTTAACATATCCTCTCTGTTCCACTGTTACTGTGAAGTGTCCCTACTGTCAGGACCAACCATTTAATTTTAGCACTTAGGTCATTTAACCATTTAGTAGAAGAGCAAAATAAGGGGTGTGGAATTGAATTAGCATAATAGGCACCACTACCAACTTTCTTTTTGATTTGTGGCATTTATTTATGTTTCCAACTTTTGGTCTCTAAACAGATGCTTGTTTAAAAAAAATGACAAGTGAATCAAAATGTAGAAAAGTCATCACATTCCAAATGGTAATGTTCATCATAGTGCACATGAGCCCTTCAGTACCAAAACTAACTTGACAGGATCCCACCATCATTCTGCCTGCTCCTTACAAGCCAGTTGCTAGTATCTGGTTAGGGTCTACTTGAAGACTTCATTAATTTGGGTCCACATTTGCCCAGTGTGGATGGTGGTGTGGGATGAGGGCTTGAGGAGACTGACGAGGCTTTGGAACAGTTATTGTGAAGAATGTATGAAGGGGTACATACCAGGATTACTGAGTAGCAATGAAGACTGAGTTGAAATTGAATAGTATGAATTTTTAGTAGCATTAACCATCCCTATGTCATGACTCTCAGCAACAATAGAATTGTGTTCATTTTAGAGCTGAAAAGGACCATCTAACTGAATCCTTCATTTGACACATGAAGAAGCTGAGAATCAGAGAAGCTAAATGAGTTGCCCAAGGCTAGATAGTGAGTGGCAGAGCAATTCTGACGTCTAGACTAGACCTAATATGAAATATTTCTTAAAGATTTCAAAGTATGACTAACTTTAAAATAATCTGATTTTGGAATTTTCCATTGATTCTCCCTCTCTCTTTTATTGTTCTATCAAAAAGAAGATCTTGGTAGAATTTGATCAAAGCAATTTCTTTTATATGTGGCAACATTTCTTGAACTACAGTGTCAAGTCTTATCAGAAGCAAACAGAAGAATTTATGTACTATTGATTCATCTGACAAACCATCTTAAAAAAAAAAAAAAACAAACTCTTGCCATCGAGTTGATTCCAACTCATAGCAACCCTACAGGGCTGAATAGAAGTGCCCCATAGGGTTTTCAAAGCTGTAAATCTTTACGGAAGCAGACTGCCACATCTTTTTCCCATAGAGGGGCTGGTGGGTTCGAACTGCTGACCTTTCAGTTAGTAGCAAAGTGCTTAACCACTGCATCACCAGGGCTCCTTTCCAGTCGATATAAATGCATTTATATTCCCAGTTACTATTTTAAAAGGCCATTTTACAGAACCCAGCTACAAAAGCACTCTTTAAATTGGTAGCTGGTCTCTGTTATTTTTAATATATATCTATCTATCTACCAATTTGTCATCTGTCTGTTGTTGTTAAGTTGCCATCGAGTCAGTTCTGATTCATGGTGACCCCATGTGTGCAGAGTAAAACTGTTCCATAAGGTTTTCACGGCTGTAACCTTTTGGAAGCAGATCGCCAGGCCTGTCTTCTGAAGTGGCTCTGAGTGGGTTCGAACCACCAATCTTTCGGCTAATAGTCGAGCACTTAACCATTTGCATCACTCAGGGACTCATCTATCTAGATATATTTAATTCTACCATGTTCTAAGTTCAGCCATACGTATAAAATCACTACTTTCCTGAAAGCACTTCAAGAAGTGAAATGAGTTAGTAGTGTCAGAATCCCTTTTGGATACAAATTAACTCCAATGCCATTTGCATAATTGCAGTACTTTCAACGCAATTCCATGTATTTACCTTATTTAATTCTCATGCTAACTCTGTGAAAGAGGTGGCATTATTTTCCCTATTTATACAATGAGGAAACTAAGGCTCACAGAGGTTAAGCAGCTAATTAGTGGGTGAATCAAGTTCTTCCTTGACGATAGTCTAGTTTTTTTTTTTTTTTTCTTTTATGGCTATACCCTAAGTAGATTGCATATCTGACCTAATAACTTTTAAAGACTAATGTTGATAATGCCTTCAAAAATTGAGAAGGATTCAAGATCAATTTGTCTAAGAAAGCTTTCATTGAACAAACTGAGTCTATGCAGAAGTCTTTCATGCAGTTGGCCAGCAGTTGTTACCAACTGATGACTTCCCTGGAGACATATTCAATCTGAAGTAGAATTGACAAGTCATTTATTTGACCAAGTTGTGCGGGAAAATGAGCCAGCATAAACCCTGAATAAGATAGGTATCAATTTGTACCTGGAAATCCTTAGGGACCACCTAAAATAGTCATTAATGGTTTCTGACTCAAAGTGTAACTGAATTTTGGTACATTATTAGAATGCTTTTCAATAAGATCCAAATGGACACATGTAATTTCATTTAAGATAGTGAACACTACATTTGAAAGGCATGGTGGCCTCATAACATTCAAATGTAGTTGAAAAAGCTAAGCTTGTAGACTGTAGAAATGTCCCACTGGAATCTCTTCTATCAGGGAAATTTCACTGAAACTATACTCATGCTTCTTATTTAAAAGGAAACCAACTTAAAGTTACTGGTATTCTGATTTATTGCTTATGTTAAACCAGGTAAAGCAAGAGTAATCATAACTTGCTTCCTAGGTAAGGTAAATAAAAGCATTATTCCCTTGGTATTCTTGAGCAATTTTTAGGGAATGAACTCCCAATTAGTGAAAATATTAATGTTTCAAAATGGCAGTTTGGGGGTAGGAAATATTTGTCTTTTTTGTTTGACCCTCATGAAATTTAAGAAGGCATTATCACTAGTAAGGTGTAATGGCTGACCAAAATACAAGCAGGTTGTTTTACATATGGCCCCCTCCACACTTTTATGTTACCAGACTGGCACTGGTAGGCGCTAGAAACTATATAGTATGGTTGATCCTTGGATGTGAAACCCAGTCCGTTTTCTAAAATGGGGCATATTCTCAGTTAAAGTGATGGTAATAAAGGCTACATTAAAATCTAACTCAGAGACTACCTTGTAATAATACTTAATAATATGGAATATGTTCCCAGTATACTTCCCCCTCGCCTTTCTTTCATTGTGATGAAAACATACATGAAAAAACATCTGCCAACACAGTATCTTCCACATTTACAACTCAATGACATTAATTACATTTTTCATCTTGTGCCACCATTGTCACTATTCTTTTCCAAAATATTCCACTGCCATTAACATAATGCCCCCAAACAAAACCTCCCTCTTCTTCCCTCTGTCCCACCCCTGGTAACCATTAATGATCTTTGGTTTCTATGTGTTTGCTTATTTCATATAAATGAGATGATACAGTATTTGTCCTTTCGCGACTGATTTATTTCACTCAGCACAATGTTTTCCAGGTCCATCCATGTCGTGGCATGCATCAGAACTTCATTTCTCTTTATGGTTGCGTGATATTCCATTGTATGTATATACCACATTTAGCTTATGCATTCTTCTGTTGATGGACATTTGGGTTGTTTCCACCTTTTGGCTATTGTGAAAAGTGCTGCAATGAACATTGTTGTACAGGTCTCTGTGTTCAGGCCTTTACTTCTTGTGGATATTGGGATTAGGATTGGGATTGCTGGGTCATATGGTAATTCTATGTTCAATTTTTTGAAGAACCTCCAAACTGTTTTCCACAGTGGCTGCACCATTTTACATTTCCAGTAGCAATGGCTGAAGGTTCCAGTTTCTCCACACCTTGCCAACACTTGTTTTCCATTTTTTTTTAATCATTGCCATTTTAATGAGGGTGATTGCCATTTTAATGGGGGTGAGGTGATATCTTACTATGGTCCAGTATGTTTTAAGTGGAAAAAACACTTTATCAAATAGATAACCTATACAATTTCTCTTTAATTAAAATTTAAAAATTTATTGGTAATTATTTCTGGGTATTGAGATTACAATATATCAGGTCCCTAGGTGGCGCAAATGGTTTGTGCTCAACTGCTAACCCACCCAGTAGTACCACAGAAGAAAAGACCTGGCTGTTAGCTTCCATTAAGATTACAACTAAGAAAGCCCTTGGAAGGACTTCTACTCTGTAACACATGAGGTCACCATGAGTCAGAATCGACTCGACGTCAAAAATGACAACAAATATATGTACAGTTATATATAATTATATATAGTGATATACAGTTATCACAGGAGAAAGATGTGGCAGTCAGCTTCCATAGAGATTTACAGCCTTGGAAACCCTATAGGGTCACTATGAGTCAGAATCAACTCAGAAGGTAGTGGGTTTAGTTTATATAGTTGCATATAGTTTTATATATATATATATATATATATATATATATATATATATATATATATAAACCTGTTTCTGTGGAGTCAATTCTGACTCATAGCGACCCTATAGGACAGAGTAGAACTGCCCCATAGGGTTTCCAAGGAGCGGTTGGTGGATTCGAACTGCTGATCTTTTGGTTAGCAGCCAAGCTTTTAACCAGTGTGCCACCAGGGCTCCTATATATATATAGTTATATGTATATTTCAAAATTTCTCCAAAAATGAGTCATATTTTAAGAAAAACACAAACATTATTTTCATTAAAAGAATAACGGACTGTAAAAGTTGAAGCATACAAAAGGAAATCAAGTTAGTTTCTAATACAAAAATTTATACACACACCATTATGTGACCCTAGTTGTTCTCCCTACAGTGTGACAGCACACTCCTCCTTTCCACCGCAAATTTCCTGTGTCCATTCAAACTCCTGTCCCTTCAATTTTTATACTTTTGTAATTAGCATTATAGAAATTAGTCAGAGGAGAACAACAAACTAAGATTATACACAAACCAACAGTACAATAAAAATGATATTAAGGATAATAAGCATTGAAATGCTATTAAAATCTATAATGATGATGTACCTCTTTTCTAACATGGAAACCAAGTTGACATTGTAATTTCAACACATGGGGAATACAAATAATCTAAAAATCAGATGTAAGAATCAAATAGAGTAATAATACATTTATGGAGCATTCATTCATTGTCTATGTCATTATTTTCTCACATCAAATGAGTTACAAAAAAAGTGTTTTTATAGGTGATATCTCATTTAATGCTTATGGTGTTATAAGGCAGGCAGGCAGTTATTTTTCATTCCATAAACAGAAGAGGAAATATACTCCAAGAAGGTAAATGGCTTGCTGAGGCTGAAAAGAAGGGTTGGTGTCTTTTTATAACTTGATGGTAAAGCATTTGTTTGTTCAACTGAATCATTGTGAATAGATTTAATTTTTGTCCTTACTCAGTCTTTTCTTGTCAGATGAAACGTGTTCCCCTCATTCCTGACATATTTCTAAATCCTACTTTTGAATAAAAGTAAAAGTGATATTCAAAATATTTAGCAATCAGAATAAGGTGGGAACAACTAATCAGGATGGCTGCTGGAATGGCACCAACTCGTTAGGATGTCCCACAAAACAATACCATATTGGTATCAGCCACATATCAGCCCTATGGCAGGAAACCCAACTCAACTGCTATAAGGAAGTAAAGGGGGATTCCCCCCCACTTTTTTTTACTGTACTTTAGATGAAGGTTTATAGAACAGTTTCTCATTAAACAGTCAGTATACATATTGTTTTATGACATTGGTTAACAACCCATGACATGTGGATGCTCTCCCTTCTCCACCTTGGAGACCTTTTCTTTTTGGTGAAGATATGCATAGCCAAAGATACACCATTTCAAAAATTTCTACATGTACAATTCAGTGACATCGATTACATTCTTCCAATTGTGCTGCTATTCTCACTATCCTTTTCCATATTATTCCATCACCATTATCTTCAACTCACTACCCCCTAGGCTTCCCATCAAACTTTTGAGTTGCTGCTATCAATTTGATCTCACATAGATAATTTTTTTTTGTACTTAATTTTTTTTTTCTTGTACTTTAGGTGAAGGTTTACAGAACAAATAGTTTCTCATTAAACAGTCAGTACACATATTGTCTTATGACATTGGTTAACAGACCCACAACATGTCAACACTCTCCCTTCTCGACCTTGGAGGACCTTTGTAGTTTTTTAGTGAAAATATACATAGCCAGAGACACCATTTCAAAAATTTCTACATGTACAATTCAGTCACATCGATTACATTCTTCCAGTTGTGCTGCTATTCTCACTATCCTTTTCCAAATTATTCCATCACCTTTATCTTCAACTCACTGCCCCCTAGGCTTCCCATCAAACCTTTGAGTTGCTGTTGTCAATTTGATCTCACATAGATAATTCTTTTTGTACTTTAAATGAAGGTTTATAGAACAGAATAGTTTCTCATTAAACAGTTAGTGCACATATTGCCCTATGACAATGGTTTACAACTCCACAATATGTCAACACTGTCCTTTCTCAACCTTGGGTTCCCTATCACCAGCTTTCCTGTCCCCTCCTGCCTTGTAGGCCTTGTCCCTGAACTGCTGTGCCTCATAGATCCCGTTTTGTTGTATGAGGCTGTCCAATCCCCTGCTGAACAGTGAACATCGGGAGTGACTTCACCACTGAGCTGAAAGGGTGGCCAGGGGACATACTCTTGGGGTTTCTCCAGTCTCTGTCAGGCCAGTAAATCTGGTCTTTTTTTGTGTGGTAGAATTTTGTTCTACATCCTTCTTCAGCTCTGTCCAGGACCCTCTGTTGTGATCCCGGTGAGAGCAGTCAGTGGTGGTAGCTGGGCACCATCTAGCTGTACTGGACTCAGTCTGGTGGAGGCCTTGGTGGCCATGGTCCATTAGTCCTTTGGACTAATCTTTTCCTTGTATCCTGTTCTCTTCATTTTCCCTTGCTCCCAAAGGGGTGAGACCAGTGTAGTATCTTAGATGGCTGCTCACAGGCTTTTAAGACCCCAGATGCTACTCACCAAGGTAGAATGTAGAACATTGTCTTTATAAACTTTGTTATGTCAATTGAGCTAGACGTTCCCCGAGACCATGGTCCCCACAGCCCTCTACCCGGCAATTTAGTCCCTCAGGGAGTTTGGTTGTGTCTATGGAGCTTCCATGACCTTTCCTTGTACAAGTCGTGTTGGCTTCCCCAGTATTGTGTACTGTCTTACCCTTCACCAAAGTTACCACTTATCTATTGTCTATTTAGTTTTCCCCTCCACCCCTCCCATCCCTCGTAACCAACAAAGATTGTTTCTTTTTTTGTGTTAACTTTTTCATGAATTTTTATAGTAGAGAGCTCATACAATATTTGTCCTTTTGTGATTGACTTATTTCACTCAGCATAACGTCCTCCAGTTTCATCCACGTTATGAGATGCTTCACAGATTCATCAGTGTTCTTTATCATTGCATAATAGTCCATTGTATATACGTACCATAGCTTGTTTATCCATTCTTCTGTTGATGGGCAGCTAGGTTGTTTCCGTCTTTTGCTATTGTGAACAGTGCTGCCGTGAACATGGGTGTGCATATGTCTATTCGTGTGACGACTCTTATTTCTATGGGATATATTCCTAGGAGTGGGATTGCTGGATCATATGGTATTTCTATTTCTAGCTTTCTAGGGAAGCACCATATCATCCTCCAAAATGGCTGTATCATTATGCATTCCCACCAGCAGTGCATAAGGGTTTCGATTTCCCTGCAGCCTCTCAAACATTTATTATTTCCAGTTTTTTTGATTTGTGCCAGTAATGCTAGGGTGAGATGGTATCTCATTGTGGTTTTAATTTGCATTTCTCTAATGGCTAGTGATCGCGAGCATTTCCTCATGTGTCTGTTGGCCGCTTGAATGTCTTCTTTGCTGAAGTGTTTGTTCATTTCGTTTGCCCATTTTTAAATTGGATTATTTGTCTTTTTGTTGTAGAGGTGTTGAATTTTTTTGTAGATTTTAGAGATTAGACCTTTGTCTGACTTGTACTGTCCACAGTTTTTTTCCCAGTCTATAGCTTCTCTTTTTACTCTTTTGGTGAAGTCTTTTGATGAGCATAAATGTTTAATTTTTAGAAAATCCCAGTTATCTAGCTTATCTTCTGGAGTTTGTGTGTCGTTGGTTATGGTTTGTATCCTGTTAATGCCGTGCATTAGAGCCTTTAGCATGGATCCTATTTTTTCTTCTATGAACTGTATATGTTTTGGCTTTATATTTAGGTTTTTGATCCAGTTTGAATTAGTTTTTGTGTATGGTGTGAGGTATGGGTCCTTTTTCATTTTTTTTTGCAGATGGACATCCAGTTTTGCCAGTACCATTTGTTAAAAAGACTGTCTTTTCCTCATTTGATGGACTTTGGGCCCTTGTCAAAGATCAGGTGACTGTAGGTGGATGGATTTACATCTGAGTTCTCAATTCAGTTCCATTGGTCAGTGTATCTGTCATCATACCAATACCAGGCTGTTTTGACTACTGTAGCTGTAGGGTAGGTTCTAAGGTCAGGTAGTGCGAGTCCTCCTACTTTATTCTTCTTCTTCAATAGAGCTTTACTTATCCGGGGCTTCTTCCCTTTCCATATAAAGTTAATGATTAGTTTTTCCATCTCTTTAAAGAATGTTGTTGGTATTTGGATCAGGATTGCATTGTATTTGTAAATTGCTTTGGGTAGAATTGTCATTTTCACTTTGTTGAGTCTACCTATCCATGAGCATGGTATGTTTTTCTATTTATGTAGATCCCTTTTGGTTTCTTGCAGTAATGTTTTGTAGTTTTCTTTGTATAGGTCTTTTACATCCCTGGTTAGATTTATTCATAAGTATTTTGTTTGTTTAGGGGTATTATAAGTGATATTATTTCCTGATTCCCTTTTCATCATTCTCTTTATTGGTGCATAAGAATCCAACTGATTCTTATATGTTTATCTTGTATCCTGCTACTCTGCTGAGTCTTTCTAGTATTTCCAGTAGTTTTCTAATGGAGTCTTTAGGGTTTTCAATGCATAGTATCATATCATCTGCAAACAGGGCCAGTATAACTTCTTCATTACCAAGTTGGATGCCCTTTATTTCTTTTTCTTGCCTTATTGCTCTATCTAGGACTTCCAGCACAATGTTAAATACGAGTGGAGATAAAGGGCATGCTTGTCTTGTTCCTGTTCTCAAGGGTGTGTTTTCAGCCTCTCTCCATTAAGAATGATATTGGCCATTAGTTTTGCATAGATGCCCTTTATTATGTTGAGAAATTTCCCTTCTATACCTATTTTATTGAGAGTTTTTATCAGGAATGAGTGAGGAACTTTGTCGAATGCCTCTTCTGCGTCTATTGAGATGATCATGTGATACTTTTCTTTCCTTTATTTATGTGGTGCATTACATTGATTGATTTTCTAATTTTGAACCATCCTTGCATACCTGGTATGAATCCTACTTGGTTGTGGTGTATTATTTTTTTTGATATGATGCTGAATTCTATTGGCTAGAATTTCATTGAGAATTTTTATGTCTATATTTATGAGAGATATTGGTCTGTAATTTTCTTTTTTTGTGGCGTCTTTTCCTGGTTTTGGTAT
The DNA here is from genome assembly GCA_030035585.1 of Dugong dugon. Taxonomy (NCBI): domain Eukaryota; kingdom Metazoa; phylum Chordata; class Mammalia; order Sirenia; family Dugongidae; genus Dugong; species Dugong dugon. The sequence continues at coordinate 34,256,032 of CM057465.1, forward strand.
CAGTGTTATGCTGGCTTCATAAAATGAATTCGGAAGTATCCCTTCCTTTCCAATGTTCTGAAATAGTTTGAGTAGTATTGGTATAAGATCTTCTCTGAATGTTTGGTAGAAGTCTCCAGTGAAGCCATCTGGGCCAGGGCTTTTTTTTGTTAGGAGTTTTTTTTTTTTTAATTACCTTTTCAATCTCTTCTCTTGTTACAGGTCTGCTCAGATTTTCAACATCACTTTGTGTTAGTTTGGGTAAGTAGTGTGTTTCTAGAAATTTATCCATTTCCTCTAGGTTTTCAAATTCGTTGGAGTATAGTTTTTCATAATACTCTGTTATGATCCTTTTTATTTCACTTGGGTCTATTGTAAATGTCCCCCATATCATGTCTTATATGGGTTATTTGTGTCCTCTCCTGTTTTTCTTTTGTCAGTCTGGCCAGTGGTTTGTCGATTTTGTTGATCCTTTCCAAGAACCAACTTTTGGTTTTATTGATTCTTTCTATTGTTTTTCTGTTCTCTATTTCATTTATTTCTGCTCTGATCTTTATTATTTCATTTCTTCTAGTGGCTGCAGGCTTTTTTTGCTGTTCTCTTTCTATTTGTTCAAGTTCTGTAGTTAGAGCTTTGATTTTGTCCCTTTCTTCTGCTTTTGATGTATGCATCTATTGCTGTAAATTGTCCCCTGAGGACTGCCTTTGCTGTGTCCCAAAGGTTTTGGTATGATGTGTTTTCATTCTCATTTGATTCTAGGAATTTTTTGATTCCATCTCTGATTTCTTCTATTACCAGTGGTTTTTAAGCAGGGTGTTATTCAGTTTCCATGTAATTGATTTTTTTTCCTTGGTCTTCCTATTGTTAATTTCTACCTTGATGGCATTGTAGTCAGAGAAGATACTTTGTGTTATCTCAACGTTTTGGATCTTGTTGAGGATTGCTCTGTGGCCTAACATGTGGTCTATTCTGGAGAATGTTCCATGTGCATTGGAAAGGAATGTGTACTTTGCAGCTGTTGGGTGTAGTGTTCTATATATGTCTGTGAGGTCCATTTGGCTGATTGTCCCCTTTAGGTCTTCTGTATCTTTGTTGAATTTCTTTCTAGATGTTCTGTCCTTTACCAAGAGTGGTGTGCTGAAGTCTCCTATTATTATTGTGGAACTGTCAATTTCTCTTTTCAGTGCTGTTAGAGTTTGTTTTATGTATTTTGGAGCCCTGTCATTGGGTACATAGATGTTTATCATGGTTATGTCTTCATGATGGATCATCCCCTTAATCATTATAGAGTGTCCTTCTTTGTCTTTTATGGTGGATTTTGTTTTAAAGTCTCTTTTTTTCTAAGGTTAGTATTGCCACTCCTCCTCTTTTTTGGTTACTGTTTGCTTGATAGATTTTTTTCCATCCTTTGATTTTAATAAATTTACATCTTTGTTTCTAAGGTATGTCTCTTGTAGACAGCATATTGATGGATCCTGTTTTTTTATCCATTCTGTCACTCTTCATCTCTTTATGGGTGTATTTAGGCCATTTACATTCAGTATTATTATTGATAGGTAGGAGTTTATTGCTGTCATTTTGTAGTACTTTGTTTTGTGGTGCTGATGTTTTCTCTGTTTCTCTTACTCTCCTGTGCTGAATTCTTTTTGTTTGTGGATTTTTTTGTTTCATTTCTTTTGTTTTTTTAGGTTTTGTTTTTAGACTCATGTGACTCATGGTGACCTCATGTGTTTCAGAGTAGAACTGTGCTCCATATCCACAGGGTTTTTAATGGCTTGTAAGCTTTTGGCAGTAGATTGCTAGGTCTTCTTCCAAAGAACTTCTGGGTGGATTTGAACCATCAGCCTTTTGTTTAGTAGCCAAGTGCTTAACCGTTTGCGGCACTCAGGGACTCCTGCTAAATTACAGGCCTTCCGAATCTCTGCTGTCTAATGTGGTAGGCACTAGCCACATGAAATGTGCTTGTGCACTTGAAATGTGCTAGTGCTACTGAGGAACTAAAATTTAATTTTATTAAATTTAAATTTAAAAATGAAAGCAGTGTAAAATATTTTTCTGTTAAACATAAATTTATTGTTTTGATAGGAATACATTTCACTTTAAGTGTTAAAATTGGAATTATGATGATCTGTTAAGTATGAGATACACACTGGATTTCAAAGACTTAGTATGACTAAATGTAAAATATCTCATCTGTAATTTTAATATTAATTACATATTAAAATGATAATATTTTGCATAAATTTAGTTAAATAAAATATATTGTTAAAATTAATCTAACCTAATGCTTATACTGGATTTAATGTGGCTACTAGAAAATTAAAAATTACATGTCTCTATTGATAGTGCTGCTCCACTTCTCCTTCCTGAATTATATAATTCTATACGTTAGAATTTATTTAGTGAAGATCTTTAGGTGATAAACTCTCTGATTTGTGTGAGTATGTCTTTATTTCATTTGTATTTTTAAAAGACAGTTTCAGTAGGCATAGAATTCTGTGATAATATTTGTTTTCTCTCAGCACATCAAAGATATGATTCTCCTCTCTTCTGGCTTCTACTATTAGCTTTGAGAAGTGAGCATTTGGCCTAATTGCCATTTGTATGTCAGTGATGTCTTACTTTCTTCTGGGTGATTTTAAGATCTCCTGTATGTTGGTATTCTCCTGTTTCATTGCGGTCTGTCTAGGTGTGGCTTTTTTTGTATCTATACTGCCTGGAGTACGTTGGATTTCTTGGATCTGAGGTTGGGTGTCTTTCAATAATTCTGGAAAATTCTTAGCCATTATCTCTTTAAAGAGACCCTCTTCACTCTTTATTATTGCCTTTTCGGACTCTGAATAAATGTATAGTAGACCATCTCTTTCTAAATTTCGTGCTTTTTAATCTCTCTTTCATGGTTTCTCTTTATCTCTCTTGGCTACATTCTGTCCATCTATTGTTTAATCAGTCATTGAATTTTTTATTTCAACTATTGTATATTTCACTTCTGGAAGTACTGTTAGTTCTTTTTGGATACACTTTGCTCATATAATCGAGGGTCTCTTTTAATTCTTTAAATATCTTAATTACAATATATTTTTAAAATAAAACCTAGGGACATTTAACCCAGAACCATTTTAATTTTCCATTTAAGGATTTTTTTTTTAAGATTTTTTTAATTTTATTAATTATTGATTTTTAAAAAATATTTTATTATACTGCGGGTGAAGGCTTACAGAACAAATAGTTTCTCATGGAACAGTAGTATACATGTTGTTTTATGACATTGGTTAACGACCCCACAACCTATTAACCCTCTAAATTCTCAACATTTTTCTTTCTTTTTTTTTTTTTGGTGAAAATACACATAGCCAAAGATACACTGTTTCAAAGATTTCTATATGCACAGTTCAGTGACATTGACAACGCTCTTCCAATTGTGCTGTTATTCTCACTTAAGATGAAGGCTTACAGAACAAAATAGTTTCTCATTTAACAGTTACTACAAATGTTGCCTTATGACAATGGTTAACAATCTCACAACACATCAACAATATCCTTACTCAACCTTGGGTTCCCTATCACCAGCTTCCTTGTCCCCTTCTGCTTTGTGGCCCTTGTCACTGTACTCCTAAACCTCGTTAGTCTCATTTGGTTTTACGGGGCTGTCCACTCCCAGGGTGAACAGTGAACCTCGGAGGTAACTTCATCACTGAGCTAAAAGGGTGTCTGGGGGCCATACTCTCGAGGTTTCTCCAGTCTCCTTTAGGCCAGTAAATCTGGTCTTTTTTTTGTGAGTTAGAATTATGCTCCACATCCTCCTCCAGCTCTGTCCAGAACCCTCTGTTGTGATCCTGGTAAGAGCAGTCAGTGGTGGTAGCTGGGCACCATCTAGCTGTACTGGACTCAGTCTGGTGGAGGCCTTGGTGGCTCTGGACAATTAGTCCTTTGGACTAATCTTTTCCTTGTATCCTGTTCTCTTCATTCTCCCTTGCTCCTGAAGGGATGAGACCAGTGGAGTATCATAGATGGCTGCTCACAGGCTTTTAAGACCCCAGACAATACTCACCAAGGTAAAATGTAGATCATTGGCTTTATAAGCTGTGTCATGCCAATTGAGCTAGATGTTCCCGGAGACCATGGTCCCCACAGCCCTCTGCCCAGCAATTCAGTCCCTCAGGGAGTTTGGATGTGTCTATGGGGCTTCCATGACCTTTCCTTGTACAGGTTGTGCTAGTTTCCCCTGTATTGTGTACTGTCTCACACTTCACCCAAGATACCACTTATCTATCGTTTATTTTATATCCCCCCCCCAATCCCTGGTAACCAACAAAGATTGTTACATTTTGTGTGTGAACTTTTTCATAGGTTTTTACAATAGAGGTCTCATACAATATTTGTCCTTTTGTGATTGACTTATTTCACTCAGCATAATGTCCTCCAGTTTCATCCATGTTATGAGATGCTTCACAAATTCATTGTTGTTCTTTCTCATTGCATAGTACTCCATTGTGTGTATGTACCATAGTTTGTTTATCCATTCATCTGTTGATGGGCATCTAGGTTGTTTCCATCATTTTGCTATTGTGAACAATGCTGCCATGAACATAGGTGTGCATATGTCTATTCGAGTGACGACTCTTATTTCTCTAGGATATATTCCTAGGAGTGGGATTGCTGGATTGAATGGTATGTCTATTTCTAGCTTTCTGAGTAAGCACCATATCATTTTCCAAAATGGTTGTATCATTTTGCATTCCCACCAGCAGTGCCTAAGAGTTCCGATCTCCCCGCAGCCCCTCCAACATTTGTTATTTCCAGCGTTTTTGATTCGTGCCAGTAATGCTGGGGTGAGATGGTATCTCATTGTGGTTTTAATTTGCATTTCTCTAATGGCTAGTGATTGCGAGCATTTCCTCATGTGTCTGTTGGCCCTTTGAATGTCTTCTTTGGTGAAGTGTCTGTTCATTTCCTTTGCCCATTTTTTAATAGGATTATTTGTCTTTTTGTTGTAGAGGTGTTGGCTTTTCTTGTAGATTATGGAGATTAGACCTTTGTCTGACTTGTACTGTCCAAAAATTTTTTCCCAGTCTGTAGGTTCTCTTTTGACTCTTTTGGTGAAGGCTTTTGAAGAGCAGAGGTGTTTGATTTTTAGAAGATCCCAGTTATCTAGCTTATCTGTTGGGGTTTGTGCGTTGATGGTTATGGTTTGTATCCTGTTAATGCCAGGTATTAAGGCCAGAAGTGTTGGTTCTATTTTTTCCTCTATGAACTTTATAGTTTTAGGCTATATATTCAGGTCTTTGATACATTTTGAAGTAGTTTTTGTATATGGTGTGAGGTATGGGTCTTGTTTCATTTTTTTGAAGATGGATATCCAGTTTTGCCAGCACCATTTGTTAAAAAGACTGTCTTTTCCCCATCTGATGGACTTTGGGCTCTTGTCGAAGATCAGGTGGCAGTCGGTGGATGGATTTACATCTGGGTTCTCAATTCTGTTCCATTGGTCAATTTATCTGTTGTCGTACCAGTACCAGGCTGTTTTGACTACTGTAGCTGTATAGTAGGTTCTGAAGTCAGGTAGTGTGAGTCCTCCAACTTTATTGTTCTTCAGTAGTGCTTTCCTTATTCGGGGCTTCTTCCCTTTCCATATGAAGTTAATGATTAGTTTTTCCATCTCTTTGAAGAATGTTTTTGGTATTTGGATCGGGATTGCGTTGTATTTGTAAATTGCTTTGTGTAGAATTGCCATTTTCACAATATTGAGTCTGCCTATCCATGAGCATGCTATGTTTTTCCATTTATGTAGATCCCTTTGGGTTTCATGCAGTAGTGTTTTGTAGTTTTCTTTGTATACGTCTTTTACATCCCTGGTCTGATTTATTCCTAAGTATTTTATCTTTTCAGGGGCTATTGAAAATGGTATTGTTTTCCTGATTTCCTTTTCATCGTTCTCCTTACTGGTGTATAGGAAACCAACTGATTTTTGAATGTTTACCTTGTATCCTGCTACTCTGCTGAATCTTTCTATTAGTTCCAGTAGATTTCTCATGGAGTCTTTAGGGTTTTCTATGCATAGTATCATATCATCTTCAAACAGGGACAGTTTAACTTCTTCATTACCAATTTGAATGCCCTTTATTTCTTTTTCTTACCTTATTGCTCTATCTAGAACTTCCAGCACAATGTTAAATAAAAGTGATGATAAAGGGCATCCTTGTCTTGTTCCTGTTTTCAAGGGGAATGTTTTCAGCCTCTCTCCATTAAGAATGATGTTGGCCATTGGTTTTGCATGGATGCCCTTTATTAGGTTGAGAAATTTCCCTTCTATACCTGTTCCAGTGAGAGTTTTTATCAGGAATGGGTGTTGGACTTTGTCAAATGCCTTTTCTGCATCAATTGAGATGATCATGTGATTATTTTATTTCCTTTTATTTATGTGGTGGATTACTTTGATCAGTTTTCTAAAGTTGAACCATCCCTGCATACCTGATATGAATCCTACTTGGTCATGGTGTGTTATTTTTTTGATGTGATGCTGAATTCTATTGGCTAGAATTTTGTTCAGAATTTTTGCATCTATATTCCTGAGAGATATTGGTCTGTAATTTTCTTTTTTTGTGGCATCTTTGCCTGGTTTTGGTATCAGTGTTATGCTGGCTGCATAGAATGAATTTAGAAGTGTTGCTTCCTCTTCTATGCTCTGAGATAGCTTGAGTAGTACTGGTACAATCTCTTCTGTAAATCTTTTGTAGAATTCTCCAGTGAAGCCATCTGAGCCAGGGGTTTTTTTGGTTGGGAGGTTTTTTTATTACCCTTTCAATGTCTTCTCTTGTTATGGGTCTGTTGAGATTTTCAACATCACTTTGCTGTAGTTTGGGGAAGCTGTGTGTTTCTAGAAATTCATCCATTTCCTATAGGTTTTCAAATTGTTGGAGTATAGTTTTTCATAATATTCTGTTATAATCCTTTTTATTTCAGTTGGGTCTGTTGTAGTGTCACCCATTTCATTTCTTATATGGGTTATTTGTGTCCTCTGCTGTTTTTCTTTTGTCAGTCTGGCCAGTGGTTTGTCGATTTTGTTGATTCTTTCAAAGAACCAACTTTTGGTTTTGTTGATTCTTTCTATTGTTTTTCTGTTCTCTATTTCATTATGTCTGCTCTGATCTTTACTATTTCCTTTCTTCCGTTGGTTGTGGGCTTTTTTTGCTGTTCTCTTTCTATTTGTTTGAGTTCTGTAGTTAATGTTTTGATTTTGTTGCTTTCTTCTTTTTTGATATGTGCATCTATTGCTATAAATTGTCCTCTGAGGACTGCCTTTTCTGCGTCCCAAAGGTTTTGGTATGATGTGTTTTCATTCTCATTTGATTCTAGGAATTTTTTTATTCCATCTCTGATTTCTTCTGTTACCCAGTGATGTGTAAGCAGGGTATTATTCAGTTTCCATGTAGTTGATTTTTTTTCCTTGCTCTTTCTATTGTTAATTTCTACCTTGATGGCATTGTGGTCAGAGAAGATACTTTGAATTATCTCAACGTTTTGGATCTTGTTGAGGATTGTTCTGTGGCCTAAGATGTGGTCTATTCTGGAGAATGTTCCATGTGCATTGGAAAAGAATGTGTACTTGGCAGTGGTTGGATGGAGTGTTCTATATATGTCTATGAGGTGAAATTGGCTGATTGTGCCCTTTAGGTCTTCTGTATCTTTGGTGAGTTTCTTCTTAGTTGTTCTGTCCTTTACTGAGAATGGTGTGTTGAAGTCTCCTACTATTATTGTGGAACTGTCAATTCCTCTTTTCAATGTTGTTAGTGTTTGTTTTATGTATTTTGGAGCCCTGTCATTGGGTGCGTAGATGTTTATTATAGTTATGTCTTCATGATGGATCATCCCCTTAATCATTATATAGTGTCCTTCTTTGTCTTTTATGGTAGATTTTGTTTTAGATTCTATTTTATCTGAGATTAGAATTGCCACTCCTGCTCTTTTTTCCTAGTTGTTAGCTTGATACATTTTTTTCCAACATTTGACTTTTAATAAATTCACATCTTTGTTTCTAAGGTGTGTCTCTTGTAGTCGGCATATTGATGGATCCTGTTTTCTTATCCATTCTGTGACTCTCCGTCTCTTTATGGGTGCATTGAGTCCATTTACATTCAGTGTAATTATTGATAAATGTGAGTTTGTTGCTGTCATTTTGTAGTGCTTTTTTTTGTGGTGCTGAAGTTTTCTTTGTTCTTCTTACTCTCTTGTGCTGAGTTAGTTTTGTTTGTGGTTTTTCTTTTTCATTTCTTTTGTTTTTGTAGGTTTTGATTTTGCCGAGACTTTATGTTTCTCGTCTTGATTTTTATGAGTTGGTTTGTTAACTTTCTTTGTGGTTACCATGAATTTTACCCTTATCTTCCTAAGTTTGAAGCAGTCTACCATTACTTGGTATCACCTTGCCTTCCTCTCCATTAGAAGGTTCTATACCTATGCCGTTTATTCCCTCTTTTATTGTTTTGATGTTGTTGTCATTTATTGATTAACTGCTCTGATTCCCTGCTGTATTTATTTTGGTTTTGGATAGTCCTTGAGAGTTCATTTCCTAGATTGGTATCTGGCTGGGATGATCCCACGTCCTAGGTTCTGCCTGTGAGCTGAAGCTGTTTGTCCTCAGATCAAAGAACTCCCTTTAATAATTCTTGTAAGTTTGGTTTGACTTTTACATATTCCCTTAATTTCTGTTTATCCGGAAATGACCTAATTTCACCATGAAATTTGAATGAGAGTTTTGTAGGATATATTATTCTTGGCTGACGATTTTTTTCTTTTAAGATTTTACATATGTCATCCCATTGCCTTCTTGCCTGCATGGTTTCTGCTGAATAATCTGAGCTTAGTCTTATTGTTCCTCCTCTGTATGTGACTTCTTGTTTTTCACAAGCTGCTCTCAGGATTCTTTGTTTGTCTTTGGTTTTGGTGAGTGTGAATATGATATGCCTTGGTGATTTTCTTTTGGGGTGTCTTCTATATGGGGTTTGTTGAGCTTCTTGGATGGCCAGCTTTTCATCTTTCCTGATATTGGGGAAGTTTTCTGTCAGAAGTTCCACAATGATCCTCTCTGTGTTTTCTGTTTTCTCCCCCTGTTCTGTAATTCCAATCACTGATAAATTTTTGCTTTTATTTGTGTCCCACATAACTCTCAGGGTCTCTTCATTTTTCTTTATTCTTTTTCTGAGTTTATTTGAAACAGAGTTGTATCCAAGTGTTTGTCTTCAGTTCCACTGATCCTGTCTTCCACAGTTACAAATCTGCTTCTCAGCCCTTCTATGACATCATCCATTTCTGAAATCTTGTTGTTTATCTTTTGGATTTCTAATTTTTTTTGTGTGTAATTTCTAGTTGTGAATTTATTGTGGCATTTTGTTCCTGAATGATCTTCCTGAATTCTTCCAATTTTTTGTCTGTATTTTCCATGAATTTGTCTATTTTTTCCTCATGTTTGTCAGCTTTTTGCCTCAGTTCTTGGAGAATTCTGAGTATTAGAGATTTGAATTCCCTATCAGGTAGTTCTAGTGCATTTTCTTCTAGAAGAGAGTCATCTGGTGTTTTATTTTGTACACCTACTGGAACCATCCTGTCCTGTTTTTTTAAATGTTTTGATATTGTCTGCTGTTTACAGGGCACTCAGTAGTTATTTTTTTCGTTTATTGATTGTGGATTTGTTTGTTTCGTGCCTTTTTTAAAAAAAAAATTTGACTATGTCTGAGTAGGCGGACTGTGTGTTCTTTGTTTTTTGCTCGTCTGTGGGCTGAATACTTTTCGCCTCATTCTCCAACTGGCAGGGTCAGTCACTCAGATATGGTACAGCAGGGCAGGTCTAGCTGAAGAGGAGTTACTGGGATGGGTTGTTTGTGGCACTTACTACAGCCACCAGGGCGGGTCGGTAATCAGTGCAGGGCAGGTTCCAGTAGGCCGTGTCTGTACTGCTTGGTGGTGTGATATTAAGTGCACAGTGCAGGTAGGTAGGATGTAGCGGGGAGATTGTTATGTGTGGAGCTAATATGGGTATGGGAGAGAGGAGAGAGGAACAGGAGCCAAAAACATACAAACAAACAAAAAAGAATGCTAGGGGAGCTTGCCATTGAAATGGAGAGATGAGAGACTATGAAATGGAGAAAAACAGAAAGGGGAAGAGGAAGAAAAGAAAAGAATGAATAAATAAAAATCAGAAAGGTTAAAGAACCGCAAAGTTCCCAGGGATCCCACCGATGCAGCTATGAGGTCTGGGGAAGTCGCTCTCAGGTTTTGCAGTACAGCCTGGCTAGAAGGCGTAGAGGTATACAATGCCTGGTATTCAGGGATCAGGAAAGAGAAGGAAGATATAGCAAGACGAGAAACTGAGTAATGAAGAAAGACAAAAAGGGAAAAAGAGGGAAAAGAAAACAAAACAAATAAAAAAAAAAAAACAGAAAAGAAAAACCAGCAAAAAGAGAAATGCCCTCAGGGATACCTCTGCACGTCTGTGGAAGCTGAAGGGGAGTTCCTTGCCACGCAGCTGTGCCTGGCCAGAAAGGGCTCCCAACTCAAGAAAAAGAAAAGAAAACAAACAAACAATTCAAAATGAACAAATGAACAAAAGCCCCCGGATCCCACCAGCATGGTAGCCCAGACCGGGAAGCAGCTCCACACTCAAATGGAGCTCCGCAGCCCCTCAGGAAGAAGCAAAGATGGCGCACGGAGCCAGGCACTCGGGCGAAAGGAGGGGGAGGCGGCAAGAGGCAAGCAAGAAATCCAAAGAAGCAGGAAAAAAATTAAAAAAAAAGCAACACCAGCAGCTAACAAATGGCACTCAGAGAGCCAGCTAGTGCGGGCTGGTGTTTCTGGGCAAGAGACTGTGTCTGCGGGAAGGAGAGGAGGCTGAGTGTAGGTGAAGAAGGGTAGAGAGTGGGAAAGCATATATCACAAATTGCCAGCACTCTGGAGCCCCTCAGGAAGAAGCAAAGATGTTGCACGGAGCCAGGCACTCGAGTGAAAGTAGGAGGAGGTGGCGAGAGGCAAGTGAGAAATCAAAAGAAGCAGAAAAAAAAAGCAACACTAGCAGCCAACAAATGGCACCCAGAGAGCCGCCCGCTTGGGTGTGTGGAATCCAAGCAGCCGGCGCTTCCCGGTCAAGAGAGCGTGGCTGCAGGAAGCAGAGGAGGCTGAGCCGGGGCGAAGAGGGGTGAGGGGTGGGAAAACGCACACCGCAAATTACCAGTTGTTTTGTCTCCCGCTGGACGCTCTGTGAGGCTGCTTTCTCGTATCCCCGTTTGCTGGTCTCCGATAGGAGTGCAAGATGGCGGATCCACGCTGTGTTAGCTGGTAGGGGACCTCTGCATGAATCTTTCCTCGCTCTCCGTTCTCTGTCAGTTTTCTCACTCCATTTGGTGCTTGGCTGAGTTCTTTATCTCTTCATTTGATGTTTTAGGGTTTCAGGATTGTTGTATTCTCTGTTTGGCTTAGTTTTTCTGATCTTTGCTGTGGAGGGACGGCGTGGTGCTTCTGCCTAGAGTGCCATTTTGCCGGAACCAGGATTTTTTTTTTTTAAATCACATACGTAGTGTGAATTTACATTGAAAAAATGCATGTGGGCTGACTTATGGACACAAATTTTCAGGGAAGGATTTTGTCTCCCCTCCACCAAACACCAAGGTTGTATTAGGCATGTTTCCTGGTTTTCCCTTTCCAAGTGATGGATTTATTTCTAATGTCATTACACTGAGGGTGCAGCCCATGTCGTCACAATTTACCTAGGATTTCTTATTAGGTTCCTAACTCAAGTGGGCCCAAGTCTCTACTTTCAAAGTCCCATGCAGAAATTGAAGTAAAATCTCAAGATTTCTGGGGGATCAGCATAAATCCTCAGGAAACTATCTGGCTTTGGTGTCACCTTCCTCCTACGTTCCAGTTTTTCATGAATTTTGAGAACCTGCAGATTCTTTGCTTTGTGCCAGCTCTGTGATGTGTTAAAAAAATTTTTTTAATTGTATCCAGCATTTTAGTTGTTTCAATCAGTGGATCCTGCAGTGTATCTAATTTCTCATAATGTTAGAAAATGAAGTGATATTTTTTTCCCTTTCTTGTGGTTTCAATTCCCTCTTTTATTCCTCACCCATTTTAAACATAATTATTTCTTACTTTATATCCAATAATTCTGATATCCGAAATTCTTGACTGTCTAATTCTGCACATTGTGCTGTTGTTATTTCTGTTGACTCTTGTTCATGGGTGATTTGTTTTCTCACATGTTTTTAAGTTTGGATTATGAACTCATGGTCATTGGGCTTCATCTATGAAAATCTTGTGAGGGAGGACTTGAGGAAGACACACGCTCCCATGAATGATGAATGTTTGCCTCTGTTAGGTAGCTCATCCTGTTACCAGACCGGGACCACTTAATTAATTTGTTGATTTGGGGTTTCTGGGACTGTACGCATTGTTTAAAATCAAACACCAAACTCACATGAAGGCACACTTGTAGTTACTAATTCTTCAGCAGCTGTTTGATCTTCCTGCTAAGATCTCAGGCTGGCATAGATATGTTTTTCTGTCTTTTCCTGGCAGTAGGACATCTTCTTTCTAGTCCTTGTTTTCCCAAGGGTGTAGCCTTTGAAGGCACCAGCTTCGTGAAGGGCTCCCAATCACTATACCCTCCTTGCTGGGGCCCAGTGTCTTGCTGATCTCCTGTCCCACGTGTGGTTGCTAAAACCTCAGCCTCTTGGTTTCAACATCAGCAGAGGATCCAAAGTCATCCAAAGCTTCAGCACCATCTTCCCCCTCTGCTTTCCAGCAACCTGATCTTTTTTGGCCTGGACTTACTCTTACAGTCCTGCAAGTTCGTCTATGATTTGAAAGGCTATTTGTTATATTTTTATCCAGCACTTATAATTGTTTTGTGTCAGAGGTGTTTTAGAATAACTGATCTGCTATATTTCCCAAAATGGAAATCTTTCCATTGATTTTCCAGTTAAATCATGCTCTGGAAAACATGGTTTTATAACACTTGCATTTTTATTATGTATTCTAACATCTGGTAGGGCAAATTCCCCATTACCACCACCTCCTCTTTCCCCCAGAAAGTTCTTTGCTATTCTTTTTGAAGAAATTTAGTCAAGTCAAATGAACAAATAAGAATCTGGTGATTTTTGTCTTAATGCCATTAAATTTCTAGATTGATTTGGGAATATTATCTTTCAAAGGTTGTTAGTCTTGTATTCAGGAAAATGCTGTGTCTCTCTCTTTTGCCATTTTTTTTTCTAGGTACCTCAGCTAAATTTGTAATGTTTTCATATAGATGTAATATATTTGCCTTTAATGTTATTTGAAGATATTTTTGTTTCTATTGTGTTTGGACTATTTTCCCATTGTATTTCAAACTTGTTATATTTGTTAATAATGTTAATAATAGCTGGCACATAGAGTACTTACTGTGCCCAGCACTGCTCTAAGCACTTTACGTACAATAACTCATTTAATAACACAACAGCCTTGTGAAGTTGGTACTATTATATGCCAATTTCACAGATGAGGAAAATGCATTATTTTTTTTAACTTACCAGTTGTGGTGGCATAATGGTTAAGAGCTTGGCTGCTAACCAGAAGGTCAGCAGTTTGAATCCACCAGGCGCTCCTTGGAAACCTTATGGGGCAGTTCTACTCTGTCCTATAGGGTCGCTATGAGTCGGAATCAAGTCGACGGCAATGGGCTTGGTTTTTTGGTTTGGTATCTGACTCTTTGAATTCTTTAATTTTTTATACTTTTTAGGTTATATTTGCTCTTTATATAGACATTTGTATATACAGCATGACTTCTATTTGTTTTCTTAATGTGTTGAATAACAATAGGAATGGCAGCAGTTATCACGTTCCTGATTTTAATGTCTAGTGTTTTACCATTACGGTTTACCATATTTCCTACTGATTTATTTATTAGTTAGAAGTTGCATTCAAATGGTTTGCATAAGAAAAACCAAATAACTGTGACTACCAAATATGTGTTGATTTTTCTCACAAAATGCGAAGTCCAGAGACAGGCAATTGCCGGGTTGTCTAGTTGCTCAAGGCTATCAGAGCCTAGGTCTTTCCTTTGTGGTCATAAAGCGGCAGCTTCAGTTCTAGCAATCATATCAGAAAGAAGAATGACAGGAGAAATGCAAAAAGGAACATGCCAGCTCTGACTACACATTTTTGAGGAATGTCATAGAAGCCCCACCTAAAAACTTATATTTTATTGGCCAGAACTGTGTCACTTGACACCCTATCTGCAAAGGAGGCGGGGAAATACATATTATTTTGTCTATGCATATTGCTATTCTCAACCAAACAGGGCCTCTGTTAATAGGGAAAAATAGGTAAAGAGATAAGTAAACAGCTAATGGAATCAAAATGTCATATATATATAGGTATATATATGTAAATATATATATATATATCTTTGAAATAACTAAACATAAAACTAATTAAAATATAGAGTATGTCACAAAAGATTAAATAAATGAAATAATATAAAATCATTTAAAAAAGGGGGGGAGGACTTGTTATCTACCAATTATAAAAGGGGGAAAGATTTGATACTTTGTTGTTTGGCGTAGGAGTTTAAATTAATTATATATACATAGTTATACTTCATATATTTCATGCTTTCTGGTGGCACAATGGTTAAGCACTCGGCTGCTAACCTAAAGGTCGGCAGTTGGAACCCACCAGCTGCTCCGCAGCAGAAAGATGTGACAGTCTGCTTCCATAAGGATTTACAGCCTTGGAAACCCTATAGGACGGTTCAGCTCTGTCCTATAGGGTTGCTATGAGTTGGAATCATCTCCATGGCAATGGGTTTTATTGTTGTTGTTGCCCTGTTACTTATTTTGTTCTCTGAATTTCACTATTTATACTATCTTCATGACCAAGAAAAGAATATTAACAAATTTTGTATTTTCTTGACATTTGAAAATAAAAATTTTTATATAGTCAACTTTATAACTATTATGCAATCAAATTAATTATATGATCCATTTTTCCATATGTCATTTTCTTTTTTTAAATACATCAAAGACTGAAAGAGGTATACTAAAGTCTCCCTCAAAAATTATATTTGTCTTTTCCTCTTTGTATTTCAATCAATTTTTAATATGTGTGTATATGCATGTGTGTGTAACTGCATAGTATGATCCCAAACACACACATATACACATATTTGATATATTTGGGGCCATACTATGCAGTCAGCTAAGGTTCATGATTTTTATGTATTTATTGTATACTGTAACTTTAATCTTTTTCATCTTGAATTTTGTAGCATTTTATGTTAAAAATAAATTCTTCATCTTACATTTGTAGATGTAACAAGTAAAGTATTACCTTTGGAAAATGAGGAATTTCACCCACTTATACTTGTTTTCATTTAAGTTTTACCTTTGGAAAATGAGGAATTTCATCCACTTATACTTGTTTTCATTTATTCAATTAAAAAAATATATCTTGAATATATATCATTTCCCCAGGCACTGTTCAGGTTGTGAGAAATAAAAATAAAAATCCCTTCCTGCTTGGAGCTTTATTCTAATTACCTTAATTCGGGTGGTTGTTGCTAGTTGCTGTTGAATCAGCTCCAACTCATGGTGACCTTATGTATAACAGAATGAAACATTGCCCTGTCCTGTGCTGTACAAACAATAAATAAATGACCAGATTTTATTGATTCAAAGAATTACGTTTTTTTTTTTTCACAATTTAACATCTTTGAAACTAGGATGCCTTTTACAAGTGATGATATATCATAGTTTAATTGGCAGTGCTTTTCTTTTTTTGTAGAATATAAAAGAATGGTAAGCCTTATACTTGATATTTTACAATAGATGAAATATGGTGGTATGATGTCAAATGGTGATAAATGCTATGGAGAAAAAAAAAGAGAAGGATGGGAGGTTCTGGAGGAATATTAATGTTTTTTTAGAATAGGATGGTCAGGGGATGCTTCTCTGAAAAAGTGACTTTTATCAAAGACTTGAAGGAGATGAGCGGGTAGGACCACTGTGTTCAGTTGTGCAGGTCTTGCACTGCTTAACGTTAAAAAGTTCCCATTCATGGATTAGGAAGAACCTCACAACCATACTTGTTGGCTATGGGAGAGAGCCATGTGGATACCTAAGGGAAGAGGATACTAGATAAAAGTACGTCATGTGCAAGGACATTGAGGCTAAGGTGAGACCAGCATGTTCAAGGCTTAGAGTGAGTGTGAGGAAGTTGGAGAAGTAAGGATCAGCTCTCACAGGGTCTTATAAGCCACTGTAGGACTTTGTATTCTGAATAGACAAAAAACAATTTAAAGATGTGGAAAAGGCAGCTGCCAATATCTGACATATTTTCAAAAGAACTACTCTGCAGTGTTGAGAAGATACTACGAAAAGGGACAAGGTGGGAAGTGAGGAGGTCAGTTAGGAGACCTATTACAATAATCAAGGTATGAGATGAAGGTGCCTTAGTGGAGGGGTGAGAAGTGACCAGAGTCTGGGTATATTTTAAAGATATGTAGAGCTAACAGGATTTGCTGATGGATTAAAAATAGTGTGTGAGTGAAAGAGGGAAGCCAAGGATGTTTCCAAGTATTGGGGCCTGACGATTTGCTCTCACTCCTCTGTTTATCTAATCTAGAGCTTACAATTCAAATTATTCTTATAAGATTACTCTGAATTAACATATGTTTTCTTTAAAGTACCTGCACCCATTGCCATCAGTTCATTTGACTCATAGCAACCCTATGAGTTGAACTGTCACCTAGGGTTTCCAAGGCTGTAATCTTTATGGAAGCAGACTGCCACATCTTTCTCCTGTGGAGCAGTTGGGGGATTCAAACTGCTGGCCTTATGGTTAGCAGCCAAGCATTTAACCACTGCAATTATTATCACTGATATTTAGAATCAGTTTTTGTAAACAAATTTATGATTATTTTTATGCTGCACTAAATTAAGCTGGTTTTAGTTCTCATCTGTTGTGTTACCATTCTTGGGTTCTTGATTTTGACTCATCTTTTGATTTCCAGGACTATCTCCATATCTGACCTCTTCCCATAACTTTTTGCTGTGTATTTTTGTATTTGAAGTGTCTAGTTGGATAGTGGGAGCAAGGACAATGGCACTTTGATTTTCCATGTGATAGAAGTCTCTGGGTGGCACAAACAATTTGCACTCGACTACTAACTGAAAGGTTGGTGGTTCAAATGCACTGTGAAAGAAAGGCCTGGCGATCTACTACCATAAGATTACAGCCACTGAAAATCCTGTGGAGCACAGTTAAACTCTGAAAACATGAGGTCACCATGCGTCAGAATCAACTCTACAGCAACAAGCAAAGGGTTTGGGTTTGTTCCTTTTTTTTGGTTTAGAATGGCTGCTTAGTTTTTTGCTTGGTACAACTGTGTTTCTAAACCTGGGGAAAGATAGAAGATGGATAAGTGTCATCTATCTACTTGTAGGCAGAAAAACCAAAAAAAAAAAAAAAAAAAGAAAAACACACCAAACCCGTTGCCATCAAGTCGATCCCCACTTGTAGCGACAGTATAAAGGTTGGCCATTAATTTGGTCTTTCAGTATGGTTTTATTGAACTTGCAGTGAATATTTTTCCCTGATTCACAACTTGTTTGGGAGTTTCTGTGTGTTTTTCTCTTGTTCTGTGCCTTCATATATTTTAGTGGGACAGTGGTACGATGTGTGTCAAGGTGGTTTGTTGAGTGTTACTTTAGTGGGAGTTCAGAGGCTTCAGATTTAAAATTAATATAACAAGCTGCCTTAGTTAAAGAAAATACCATCTGAGAATTAAAAAAGATATTTAGCTTCATTGGACTCAGTACTGTTCTGACTTTTAGTAACATTTCAAAATAGCAATATAACCTTTACATGCAATTATCAAGTGGAAATATGTTATGGGAAATTATGTCTTGTATGACATCATATATAACACCCTACTTCTTTCTTTTATGGAGTCCATGGGTGGTGCAAACAGTTAACATGCTTGACTGCTATCTGAAAGGTTGGAGGTTCGAGTCCACCCAGAGGCACCTAGGAAGAAAGACCTGGCGATCTACTTCCAAACAATCAGCCATTGAAATCCTTTTGCAGCAGTTCTACTGTGACATACATGGGGTCTCCAGCAGTCAGAATTGACTCGATGGCAACTGGATGGTTCTTCTTTTCACATAGACATTCAGTTTGTGTTTTTGTTGAGCAGAATTTGAAAGCAAAGTCACTCTTATATATGCAAGACTGTATCTTGAGCCCTGATAGAAGAATATTGCTTTCATGTTGTTGTTAGTTGCCATTGAGTCAGCACCTGACTCATGATGACCCCATGAAAAACTGAATAAGACACTCCCTGGGCCTGTGCTGTCTCCACAACCAGTTGCAGATAAGACTGTTGTGATACAAAGAGTTTTCATTGGCTGATTTTTAGAAGTAGATTTCCAGCCCTTTCCTCTTAGTCCATCTTAGTTTGGAAGTTCTACTGAAACCTGTTCAGCATCATAGCAACACGGAAGCCTCCACTGACAGATGGGTGATGGCTGTGCATAAGATGCATTGGCAGAGAATTAAGAAGTGTATTCAGAAATTTAGGATATAACATTGGAGCTGTATGATGATGTGGTTTGTGGCAAAGCCCTAATCCGCCTCTGTTGGTTTCTGTGTTGTCATGTAGAGGTAGCGAACCATTTATGAAAACTTCCTACACCTGAGTTCCTTATACATGCTAGTGGAACAGTAAGAATTAATAGCTCTGTGGACTTGCTAGAATAGCACTTGTACAAATGAAAATTTTACAATGTATATAGGAACAGTAAGTATTCTAGAGTGAGTTTTTATAGGCAAAATAATATTAACTCCTTTTAAATGTTGGAAAAGACCAGCACCAGGCCACCTTCCTGGTGCCTGGAAGCCTAGCCATCTGTCAGCAGAGGGAAAGAAGTGGTATTAACTGAAAGAGAAATGGCCTTTGACTGAAGGAAATTGTCCTCAGGATATTCTAGTCATCGTTTGTGAGTTTTGCTTCACTGAACAATAAAAACAAAAGCTATTTCATATTTTAAAAAGATTTGTGTAATTGGAAAGAATGTGGCTTATTCTCTTTTGTCAATATTAAGTGAAAGGGTATGCAAAGGGGACAAACTAGACCAGATTTTTCAAAACAACAGAACCTAGAAAAATAAATTGTATTTACCTTTTGGAAACATTGAGACATGCTTAGAAAAACAAGTCCATTCATTCCTCTTATTCTTCAAACTGATTCTCCGTTGGTGCTTTTCCCCATTGTGATGGCCTAGTAACCTGCTGAGATCTCAGGTGGGGAAGCCACAGTTGCCCAGCTGTTCTAAATAATCTGCAGAATTCATTATTTATCTGTGGACAATGTAGAGGACCATAAATATAGCCTTCTTTTAGGAAAACCTATGCTACAAAGACCGAAACTCACAAGGCAATCTAGGAAATCATTATTCACACTACAGAGATGTGTGTGTGTGTGTGTGTGTGTGTGTGTGTGTGTGTGTGGTTTACAAAGGGAATTACCCTGAGATTCCTGTGAAGAGCAATCTCCCGTGTACACTAAAACAAAAATCGACTGCTGCCTTTTTTTTGGACATGAAAGTAAGTAGACTATTCTTTCTAGGCATTTTAGGAAGGGAGTTTTAACTGTAATGGAATAAATTCTCAAAGTTATGATTCCTTATAGTTTTCTGTCGTTCAGATCTTGGACGGAAGTTTTAATTCCAGATATTAAATATTAATTAATATTCGCTCCTCTGTTGAATTGCCTCCATTATCACCACTGGATAGATTTCTGTCCAGGAAAATGATTGTTACAACTTTTCAGTGGAATGACTTACTGGTTTACAATATCATTAAAAGAAACTTGTAGGATACTAGGTGGCTGCTCTTAAAAGTGTTACTTGCTTTTATAAGATGTTGCACTGCAAATCGTAACTGCTCTTTTTTTGTGCTCCTGGGCGTGTATGTGTGTACATGCACACACACCGAGTTTGCATAGTTATTAGAGTGTGGTAACAACACTATACTTCCTTGGTTAAAAACGATAGGGGGGTTTTATATATACAATTTGAATATCACTATCAGTCAGTAGGATATACATATTTGAATGTGAGATACAGAACTAGGTCTTTTATTAGCAGTTGACCAGTTTAGGTGCTTTCTAAAGCCAGGTTCAAATCCCTTCTAAAGCAAAAAAAAACCGTTGTTGTTGAGTCGATTCTGACTTATAGGGACTTCTGAAGCAAAGGAAGATGTTTACCTTGAGAAGCTAAGGCACAGGAGGTCATTTGGAGACTGTTTACTGCAAAATAAATGCTAATGCAGTGGAATGTAATTTTCGTCAGTCTACTCCTAAATACATTAATTTCCTCTTTTGCTATTCCGAATGCTCAATTAAATTCCTCTCTCTCTCTTTTTTTTTTTCCTATGGAGAATAACTTGAACATAGAATTAGTTCCATCTGAAACAAGACTATATTAACCTGTTATATCTGGGCTGCATTTGTATGTTTTATATACTAGCTTAAAAAAGACTAAATAATGAATTTGCAAATCATGACATAAAGTAAAATTATTATGCAGTGAAATGTGTGATTAAATGAGTGCTGATTTTTAAACAAGGATTTTTTTAAAAATGGTTTATAATTAAATTTTTCCTAACTATAGATTTTTCTAGCACATTTTTTTCCTGAATCTATTTTCATATTTATTTATGCTATTAAAAAGAAACCACACTGACCGAAAAAAAAAAAAAAAGGGTTTAACGTAAGGACCCAGGAGTATGATTATACTACTTGGAGACATAAGAAGACAGTGTGAATGTGTGTCTTTTTAATAAGGCTAATGGTAAGGAGTTAAGATTTTATTGTGCTTTTATTCTATAAGTTAAAGGGCACTGTTTACCAATATTTTTTAAATGTTTATTTTTCTATGATATGTTATATACTAAGAGTTAACAGATTGCTGTGGTAATAAAGGGATAGAAAAATTGGATGAAGAGCCATCTATCATTGAAATTAACTCCCCTTTTGAGAGTTCATCCTGGAAGATCTGAGGCAGAGTGGGGTCAATAATATCTATAAACACTGAAGTTATTATGGAAATGACAAATTATCATCTTTATGGGATCAAAACCAAAGACCAAGAAGGCAGAATTTGAGGTCATCTAAATTAGGTCCACTGCCTTCAGTTATCACATGTTTGCCCAGTTCATTTGGCTGGAGAACTTGATTTCTTTCTCTAGTCTCTGACGAAGAAAATTCAGTGCTTCATTTAGGAATTTGATGGTCAATGCATCCATGAAATTCTTACTTATACATAAACAAAGCAGAATATTTTTTTGTAATTTAGCTATGTGAGGCAAATTTATGAGCACAATGTATGTAATTGTATGTCTATTATTATTTAAAGTAAAAATACTTACAGGTTAAGATTAAAAGAAGCTTCAGAGACATATTAAATAAATGTGATGAGTGGTCCTTGATTGGATCCTGATTCAAACAACCAGGTTTAAAAAAGTATTCTTGAGACAACTGAGAAAATTGAACATGGATTAGGATGTAGACAATAGTAAGAACACATTGTTAATTTTATTGGGTGTAATAATGGAATAGTGATTATGTTTTTAAAAACTCCTGGTTGTGAGAGCTAAATTTTATTATGAAAAATTTCAAACATATTGCCCAGCTTCCACAACCATCAACGATCTGCTGTTCTTTTTCTTTAATCACGTCCTTATTTTGTTCTGGAGTATTTTAAAGCAAATTCTAGATACCATATCATTTACCCTATACATACTTTGAATGACTTCTATTTTCGCAAATTAGATATACCCTGAGAAGATGAAGATTTGCCACTCTGGTCAGTGTGCAAAAGAATATGTCATAGGTTCTAAAAGCCATTCCCAAATAAGAATTTGCAAAAGGCTAGGCAATAGAATCCTTGAAATAAAAATATAGCTTCCATTCTTAAAGAGGACAAAACCTATTTACATAATGTAAAAATTCTTTTGTTTGTTTAAAATCCAGCCAAATTACTTTGTAGTTAGAGCTTACAGCGTTATGGCTTTGCAATTTGTAATTTAAAGATAATAAGAATAAATAACATAACTAACTTCTAATAATTCACAGTATAAAAATGGTGTGTGTTTGTGTGTGTGTGCATATATTCATGTGTGTGTATATGTGCATGTAAGAGAGAGAGACCTTTACTGAAGGTGTCCACCTCTTTGCATGGAGGAGTTCTACCCTTACCTCCTACTCTAATGTAATCTTTCTTGGTTCTTTTAACAGGTGACTCTGTCAACAATTCCTATGAGAAGCAGCACTGACGCCTCTAGAAGGTTGCCTTATTCATTCATTAAATGCCATCCGCCTTGCTGTGTACCATGGCCTGAGAGCACCTCCCTAGAGCCTTGGAGCACTAAGAAAAAAAATACAGCTTATTTCTTTTCTTTCCCTAGGGATCTCTGATCACCTAGCCAGACAAAGACTGGATGTAGCTGATAAACACAAAGTTTATGCTGACGCACATTCCCCACTCACAGTGGATGAGCAAGACCCCCGCATGACTTCAGTCTAGACAGAAATCATTGCAAAGGTGCCCTTGATCCTGCAGGGTCCCTCTTCTGTCACCACCTATATGAACTGGTGATTGCTGTGCTAGTGACATTACCATGGGGAGGTGGGAGGAAGAGCGTGAAGACATTTGCAAATTTATTTCTTCTTTTCTTTTCTTCTTCATAGTTCTCACAGTCATACTGGATGCCTGACATTTGACATAATGAATGCATTATCAGATCGTTAACCCCCATCTAATATATCCTGATTGTATCTGCTGTCAATCAGTCAGTCCAGTGAAGATCCAGGAGGGAAGCAGTTAAGTGGTAATGGATTTGCTTTAGGCATTTCACAATCTATTGGTTCTAATTAGACTGAAAAGGGTTGCACAGATGACCTGGAAATTTCAATAATGCATTTTATGGCTCTTTTCGTATATTCTTCCTAAACAAGTCTGCAAGAAGTAAAAAAAAGCAAAGCGATGTCTCAAAAATGTGTTAGTTTGCTTTTCAAAACATAGATCCAAAACTCCACTGACTTATTTGCAATTTATGATGTGGCTTCGCAGATTTTAAAATGGTATTCCAACTATAGTACATGCAGGAAGCTGTCACCTAAACAATGCATTTGCAAAACTAATTTGAATTGATCACTAGCAACACAAAGTTAAATTGTAAGAAAGCGCAGATTCTCCAAGCAAGGAGCAGGGAAGGGATCTGAAAGCAGCAAGGGTCCTGGCGAAGTTACACCTGGTGCAGTAAGAGCAGAGGGGTCTTTCTTTATATGAGCTTTAATGAGCTCTTTTGCAGCAGCAACAGTGGACTTCTTTGAAAAACCCAGAACCCTCAAAAGACAACGTTTGGAGAGACATACAGACGTTTGCAACAATCAATAGAAACGATGGCAAAAGCATTAATTAAAGCTGCTGCAGTTTCTTGCTCTCCAATGAGGCTGCGATTTCAGATAGTTTAGTATAGTAAATAGAATACAGAAACTGAAGCTATTTGTCTCATACGCAGACCAATTTTCCATGCACAATCAAATTTTATTTCTTATATTCCCTAACAGCTTCTCTAAACCCATTGAGGATATGAAGCCATGATACAATATTAGTAAGAAAATTAGAGTGGTGGCAAATCACAAGCTGCTTTCTAAGCAACACAGTAGGAGGTCAGTTAATATTAAATATCCACTGCCAGTGCTCACACACTCACAGTTCCTAGGAGAATCTAAGCAAAATACAGCCTTCAGGGATGCACACTCAGTAGCTTTTGCATAACAATAACCAAGATGCTGATAGCAGCTAATGAAATTCTGATGTTGAAGAAGGACCTCCAAGGCTCAGAACAAAGCGCTCTAGGAAAAAAGGGATAATCTCCTTGTTTAAAAAAGTAAATAGTTGATTTCATTTATTTATTTACTCAATATGTATTTATTGAGAACCTGCTTTCTATGGACTTTGGATAGGCCCTGGAGATGTCCTAGTGGGCAAATACATACCTGTCCCTGACCTCATGGAGTTTAAAGATTAGAGATACAGATTTCAATGAAACAACCACACAAATAAATGCATATTTGAAAACTGAAAATTGCTCTGAAGTAAATGTAGATGGTGTTATGAGAGTTTATAACAGAAGAAATTAACCTCAGTTGGGGAAGGTGATCAGGAATATGAGGAATGACTAGGAATTCTAAATTAAGAGGGATGCAAGAGAACCCTTGTTACAAGGAAAAATATGTGCAAAGAGCCTGTGGCCCAAAGGAGCTTGGCGATTTAAGAAACTGAAAGAGCCAGAACGTTTGGTGGGTAGATAGCAAGGAGCAAGATGTGAAATGAGATGGAGACATATAGGCAGAAATCAGACTGTGTGGGCTGCAAAAATTTTTTATTCTAGAAACAGTAGGAAGCCATTGGAATTTAGGCAGAGGGGTATCATAAGACTTTTGAAGTGATCATTCTGGGTAAAGTGTGAAGAATGGATTGGAAGAATACAAGAAGATTGCCATAGCTAGTGGTCCAGGACAAGAGGATAGACAGCAGTTTGGACAAAAATGGCAATGGGTAATGAAGGCATGAAGACATAAACAACACAGAGTTAGGATGTAAAATACTCAGGAGTAAATATAGTTTTAGATAACGGGGTGAGAGTAAATGAGAGTGAGTTGGATAGGGAGCCCAGAAAAAATAACTTGTTTATTACAAGTTCATTTTGGAGCATACATTGAGTCTGGGGTAACTTTGACACATGAGGAGCACTGGTGGTGTAGTGGTGATGAGCGCGGCTGCTAACCAAAAGGTCAGCAGTTCGAATCCACCGGCTCCTTCTTGGAACCCCTATAGGGCAGTTCTACTCTGTCCTGTTGGGTCGCTATGAGTCGAAATGGACTTGACGGCAATGGGTTTGGTTTTAGTTTTTGGTTTTGACACATGAAGTAGAGATTTTTTACTCCAGTTGGATATTTGGGTCTGGATCTAAGTCAAGAGGTCTAGGATAGATACGTAAATTTGTGTGCCATTGAAATAAGAGATGGTAACTGAAGCTATGGTGTGCATGAAATTGTCGATGGAAAGAGAAGAAAGTAAAGATAGAAGGCTGCTAATGCTAAGCCTGGAAGAACTACAATATTTAATACAATGGTTCTCAAAATACAGTCTCCAGACCAGCAGCATCAGAATGGCCTGGAAACCTGTTGGAAATGTGAACAGATCTACTGAATCAAAAACTCTAGTCGTGGGGCCCATCAAAAGTTCAGCAACACGCCTTCCAATGTTTCTGATGCATACTAACATTTGTGAACCACTGATAAAGGAAGGGTGGAAAGGACAAGTCTGTAAAAATTACTGAGACTGAGCTGCTGGGCAATAAGGGGAAAACCTGGAGAGTGTGGGGTCATTGAGGCCAAGGGAAGAGAATAATTCAAGGAGAAAGGCCAAGGCCAACAGAGTCAAATTTTGGTGAGAGACCAGGTGAAATGGAAATCACTTCTGACTATAGAGAGACTTGTTTCAGTTAAGGATTGGGATGAAAACAGACTGAAGTATATTGAAGAGTAAGTGGGAGAGGAGCCAAGGGTTGATATGTATAAACAAGTCTTTTGTAAAGTTTAAATAGCCTCTGAATATGGGGGGGGGGGGAGGTATATTAGTTTCCTAGGGGTACTGTAACAGTGCACAAATTGAGTTAAAAGAACAGATATTTATTTTCTCATAGCTCTGGAGGCTAGAAATCTGAAATCAGGGTGTAAGTGGGACCAGGATCTCTCCAAAGCCTCTAGGGGAAGATCCTGCCTTCCTTCTTTCAGCTTCTGGTAGCCCAGGCTAATTCCTTAGCTGTGGCAGGACGACTCCAATCTCTGCCTCCATCATCCCTTGGCCACCTTCCCTCTATGTCTTTCTCGTGGAATTCTCCCTGCGTGTCTTTGTCTGTGTCTCTTCTCTTCTTATAAAGAAACTATCATAATTGGATTAGGGCCGACACAACTCCAGTATGACTTCATGTTAACTAATTACATCTGTTATTTCCAAACAAGGTCACACTCACAGGTACCAGGGGTTAGGACTTAAACATTAAAAAGTTGATATCCATAATTATTCTTTTCATTTGGACTGGTTCATTTGTGGAAGCATCAATTTCATATATCAATAAATAAACTAACCAATATAACTTGTCTACTAAAATCACATAAAATGTTTCATTGAATTTTTGCAGTACTATTTCTCTTTTCTTTCTTTTGGTCTTACGTCTCTTCTTTTATTATTAAGTAAACATGCATTGACCTAAACCTGGTATTTGGTGTTGTGAGCAGAAAGAGGCAAAAAGAATAAGTGATATACTTATTTTTATCAAGAAATGAGGACAAACCTCTCATTTTACAACATGAACAGTAATCATAAAATATATCAATCAAATAAACCCAGATCCTCTATTTACTAACTTGACCACACCTATGTTAGAGTTCCCCCCATCATTTTTAGTTGGTAGCTCAGTGGGGGGTATAATTGAAAGCAGACTAACCAAGTCCTATGTATGAAAAATTGTGTTTGTATCCTGTCTCCAGTGTGTGTCTAGGCACTGCTAAATGAAGATGCCACTTGAAAATACTGTGAATATTTGTTTTGATTACTTACATCTAGATTGTCTCAATCTATTAAGAGAAGTAAGTTATGTTTCTTTCCACAAACTCACTAAAATCTGGGCTTACCCATCTCTCAAGTTAAAATGGCACTTAATTGGTGGCTGCTGAAAAAGTTCAAAGAAAAGTCACCAATACTAGGTCCCATGCCACGGATGGTGTCTAAATTACACTTGCCACAGTGCCAGTGAACGTGAAGCAATTTTCAGTAAACATTCTGTTTTGTTTTGTTTTTAAATTCTTGGTAAGGAAATTCTTATTGTATGTGTTTTTCCTCCACTTGTTAAAGAAAAACATCATGCAGCAACAGTACAAATCATTGTGCCTTAGGTAGAAGGAAGAAGGGAAGTAGAATACTTAAATGTTGTGTTAAGGGAAAAACAAGTCAAACACAATAGTATTTGTAATAATGACGCGTTTTTTTGCTTTTTTTTCCTTCAATTTTGATTCAAAGTAGGAAATATAATTAGGTAAACTAGGTTAGTTTTCTATTACAAAGCTGCCTTGTGATTCAAAAAACTTGATTTGAATTCTCTTTTATGTTTTTCCATTTTCTTCTGGAAGATCTTAGAAGCCAGACCCTGGCTATATGACTCACAGAGAAAGCATTCTACTCACACTCCCTTCCAAGGGAAAAGTAGAAACTGACAATACATGGCATGCATACGTGGTTACAGAGGCCAGGAATCTCATTTCTTGTCAATCGTTGGACAGCACTGGCATGGATGCCAGTCAACATGTTGTTCTGTCTTATCAGTGACGTTGTTGTTGTTGTGTGCTGTTGAGTCAATTCTAACCCATAGCAACCATGTAGGACAGAGTAAAATTGCCCCATAGGGTTTCCTAGACTGTAATCTTTACAGAAGCAGATTGCCAAGTCTTTTCTCCTGAGGAGCCGCTGGTGCATTCAAACCATCAACCTCTCGGTTAGCAGCCAAGTGCTTAACCATTGTGCTATGAGCAATCCTATATCAGTGACAGGTAGGTGCTATTGACCAGGCAAGAAACAGGAATTGATGCTTGCAGGACTCACCAGTCAAGTGGACATTGAAGGCTCCCTCAACCAACCAGTGTCAGGGCAGGACAAGGGTCGAGTAACAGAAATCCTGAATAATATCAAGAACTCTGCTGTACTTTGTCTCTGCTTGTCTCACTAGACTCTCCTCATGCTTTAATTTTCAGCTACGTGGAACTTCTTTCACTTACTCAAAGCAGTAGTGTATCTGGAAACAGGGATCATATAGGGGATCAGGGGACACAACTACTGTCCCTGAACACATTCTCCATAAACAGTGACTTTTTAGAGTGTGAGGTAGGAAACACAGTTGAAGAATTGCCTAATGGTAGATATTCAGTACACATATGATTCAAAGGGGCCATTCACTCTCTCACTTTCTCTCTTCCTAGTCTGTCTACATGTGGTTTCCCACTCTTTTCTCGTGGGTAGCTCCTACTCAGAATCCAGGACTCAGCTTAGACATCATTTCCCATGGGAATCCTTCCTATGGTCTCCCCCAATCTGGGCTTGGTGTTTCTTTTCCATGTATCCATTGCCCTGGGTCTGGGCACTCGGTATTCATCATACCATGTTATAACTGCTGGTTGACTAGATCCCTCACAAAACCACATGCTTTCTAAGAAAAGAATCCCTGTTTTTATTCCTGGTGTCTGACGGAACTTCTGGACCATAATAGGTTTGTAATAAATATTTTTTAGATGGATGAATGAATGAATGAACTGCAACGGAATACATGCCATCTTGGGTGAATTTGAAATAAATCCCTGTTCTTATTTTGAAATCATATATATGTAAATTAAGCATCAGAGCTGCAATGGTGTGGGGAAGTACATGTGTTTTAATTTGGTCTAACCATTGATTGGGAGGACTTAAAATGGGACTTTCCAGATTGATCTCAGCTGACTGATTAAAAATATCAATATGGTATAAGTCGATATTTATGCTGTTCCTGTTTCACAAAATATCAAGTATTTATGGCAACGAATGTAAGTTTTGAAAATGAGAACAGGTTTTTTTTTTGAAGTCTAACATACATGTTGTTGTTATTGTTAGGTACCATCAAGTCAGTTCCAACTCATAGCAACACTATGTACAACAGAACGAAACACTGTCCAGTCTTGCACCATAGTCACAATCGTTATGTTTGACCCCATTGTTGCAGCCACTGTGTCAGTCCACCTCATCGAGGGTCTTTATCTTTTCTGTTGACCCCTATGTTACCAAGCATGATGTCCTTCTCCTGGGACTGTTCGCTCCTGATAACATGTCCAAAGTACATGAGACAAAGTCTCACCATCCTTGCTTCTAAGGAGCACTCTGGCTGTACTTCCAAGACAGATTGTTTGTTCTTCTGGCAGTCCATGGTATATTCAGTATTGGTCACTAAATCCTTAATTCAGAGGTATCAGTTCTTCTTTGGTCTTCCTTATTCATTGTCCAGATTTCATATGCATGTGAAGCGATTGAGAATATCATGGCTTGGGTCAGGCGCACCTTAGTCCTCCAAGTGACATCTTTGCTTTCGAACACTTTAAAGAGGTCTTTTGCAGCAGATTTGCCCAATGCAATGTGTCTTTTGATTTCTTGACTGCTGCTTTCGTGGGTGTTGATTGTGGATCCAAGTAAGATGAAATCCTTGACAATGTCAATCTTTTCTCCATTTGTCATGATGTTGCTTATTGGTCCAGTTGTGAGGATTTTTGTTTTCTTTATCTTGAGGTGTAATCCCTACTGAAGGCTATAGTCTTTGATCTTCATCAGTAGGTGCTTCAAGTCCTCTTCACTTTCAGCAAGCAAGATTGTGTCATCTGCATATTGCAGGTTGTTTATGAGTCTTCCTCCAATCCTGATGCCTCATTCTTTTTCATATAGTCCAGCTTCTTGGATTATTTGCTCAGCATACAGATTGAATAAGTATGGTGAAAGGATAAAACCCTGATGCACACCTTTCTTGCACAGTATCCCCTTGCTCTGTTTGAATGACTGCCTCTTGGTCTATGTACAGGTTCCTCATGAGCACAATTAAGTGTTATGGAATTCCCATTCTTCACAATGTTATCCATAATTTTTTATGGTCCACACAGTCGAATGCCTTTGCGTAGTCAATAAAACACAGGTAAACATCTTTCTAGTATTCTCTGCTTTCAGTGAATATCCATCTAATATCAGTAATTATATCCCTTTTCCACGTCCTTTTCTGAATCTGCTTTAAATTTCTGACATTTCACTATCGATGTACTGCTTCAACCATTTTTGAGTTATCTTCAGCAAAATTTTACTTGTGTGTGATATTGTTCAATAATTTCCATATTCTGTTGGATCATGTGTCTTTGGAATGGACACAAATATGGATCTCTTCCAGTCAGTTGGCCAGGAAGCTGTCTTCCAAATTTCTTGGCGTAGACGAGTGAGCACTTCCTGCGTCACATTCCTTTGTTGAAACATCTCAGTTGATATTCCATCAGTTCCTGGAGCCTTGTTTTTCTCCAATGCCTCCAGTGCAGCTTGGACTTCTTCCTTCAGTGTCATTGGTTCTTGATCATATACTGCCTCCTGAAATGGCTGAACATCAACCAATTGTTTTTGGTATTGTGACTCTGTATATTCCTTCCATCTGCTTTTGATGCTTCCTGCATCATTCAAGATTTTGCCTATAGAATCCTTCAGAATTGCAACTCGAGGCTTGAATTTTTATTTCAGTTCTTTCAGCTTGCGAAATACTGAGCATGTTCTTCTTTTTGATTTTCTAACTACCGGTATTTGCACATTTCATTTTAATACTTTACTTTGTCTTCTCGAGCCACACTTGGAAATCTTCTGTTCAGCTCTTTTACTTTATAATTTCTTCCTTTCGCTTTAGCTACTCTCCATTCAAGAGCAAGTTTCAGAGTGTCTTCTGGCATCCATTTTGGTCTTTTCTTTCTTTTCTGTCTTTTTAATGACCTCTTGCTTTCTTCATGTATGATGTTCTTGATGTCATTCCACAACTCGTCTGGTCTTCGGTCATTAGTGTTCAATGCATCAAATCTATTCTTGAGACGGTCTTTAAATTCAGGTAGGATATACTCGAGGTCATACTTTGGTTCTTGTGGACTTGTTATAATTTTCTTCAACTTCAACTTGAACTTGTATATGAGCAGTTGATGGCCTGTTCCGCAGTTAGTCCCTGGCCTTGTTTTGACTGATGATATTGAGCTTTTCTGTTGTTTCTTTCCACAGATGTAGTCGATTTGATTCCTGTTTTCCATCCAGTGTGGTCCACATGTACAGTCACTGTTTATGTTTTTGAAAAAAAGTGTTTGCAATGAAGAAGTCGTTGGTCTTGCAAATTTTATCATGCAATCTCTGGTGTCTTTACTATCACCATGGCCATATTTTCCAACTCTCAATCCTTTGTTTCCAGCTTTTGTATTCCAATCACCAGTAATTAACAATGCATCTGGATTGCATGTGTGATCAGTGTCAAACTGTGGAAGTTGGTAAAAATTTTCAGTTTCTTCAACTCTGGCATTAGTAGTTGGTGCATAAATTTTGAATAATAGTAGCATTATTTGGTCTTCCTTGTAGGCATATGTATATACATGTCCATGTATATGTATTATATATATATATACACACATATACATATATGTATATGTATATATATTGGAAACCCTGATGGCATAGTGATTAAGAGTTATTGCTACTAACCAAAAGGTTGGCAGTTCGAATCCGCCAGGCACTCCTTGGAAACCCTATGGGGCAGTTCTACTCTGTCCAGTAGGGTCACTATGAGTTGGAATCAACTCTATGGCAATGGGTTTGCTTTATATATATATATCTCTACTAAGTATATGTACTATATATATATCTATATATATACCTATATATATATATCTCTGTACTCTGCCTTGCTGCAACAATGGGCTCAAGCATAATGATTATGAGGATGGCGCAGGACCGGGTGGTATTTTGTTCTGTCTACATAGGGTCGCGATGAGTCAGAACCCACTCGACAGCACCTAACAATAACCGTGTATATGTACTATCTATATATCTGTACTGTGTATATGTACTATATATATGTACTATATATACATATGTATCTATACTGTGTATATATATAGCTGTACTATGTATATGTGTCATGCATTTATACACTTGAACCATGTATTTGTATACTTGTGACATATTTGTACTATATATATACACTTGTATGTGTATATCTGTGTATATATACATATATTTGTGTGTATACATATGTGTGTGTGTATTAAATATTTAACTTGTTACTAAAATGATAAAATAGGCTTCAAGCTCTTAAGAAAATAACACCTATAGGAAAAAAATATATATCTATTTATATTTGGAGTTAGCTCTATTTGTAGCTGAAGAGAATATAGGGAAATAGAGCACTCAGAGTTCACTTTCTGTGTGACTTAATAACTAATGCATTTATACATAAACATGTTTTTTGAAGTTTCCAGAAGTCAACAAACTCTACCTTCAATGGTTCTTTGAGTATTTTATTTTTAGATTGTCTTTCCCACTTTCCTATTTTTCCCCTTGCCATCACAGGAACTCTGGCTTAATATAAAGTGCTTGATCTTTGCTAGGTACCAGCTTGCCCTTTAGTTAGTCTTCCCCTTTATGCAGCAGTGTAAAGAGAATACAACCACAATGAGCTAATTTTTCACTAATTTCCTTCTCCTAGGGAACAAGACATGAGAGTGTAGTTTGACCTTAATAAAACAAAATGGATTTGTATTAATGACATGCTAAAGAAAATCCATTAAAGTAATTTTAGATGTTAAAAAAAAATCGGAGATTTTCAGACCATATTAGAGTTTTTGACATAAAATAACTTTAATTTTCTTATCACTGAAATGAAATTAAGTGCAGTTTTTTCTCATTTCTTCCACTTGAGGAAAAAAAAAAGTACAAGGTTTGAGTTCACCACCCTGCCATGTTGAATACACGTGGGTGCAAGTGAAGCTTTCCAAGATGTTAGGGTAATGTATCCAGGAAATGGATTCATTAGGAGATCATTCTTATTTATTTATTTATATATTTTTGTTGTTGTTGAAAACATACGCCAGTTCAACAGTTTCTATGTGTACAATTCAGTGACATTAATTACATTCTTCGAATTTTGCAACCATTCTCACCCTTGTTTTCTGAGCTGTTCCTTCTCCGTTAACATAAACGTTACTGCCTTATAAGGATCCTATCTAATCTTTTGAGTTGCTGTTGTCAATTTGATCCCGTATAGATAGTTCTTAAAAGAGCATAATGCTCAAAGCAGACAGTTTTTTACTAGTTAAGCTATACTACTGTTCTTTATAGATAATTTATGAGCCTAGGAGGAGCCCTGGTGGTGCAGTGGTTAAGAGCTCAGGCTGCTAACCAAAAGGTCAGCAGTTAGAATCCACTAGCTGCTCTTTGGAAACCCTATGGGGCAGTTCTACTCTATCCAATAGGGTCACTAGGAGTCGGAATCAACTCAACGGTAGTGGGTTTGGTTTTGGCTTATGAGCCTAGGACAGCAATATACTGGGGAAGGAAGAATAATGCTTTAGGAGTAAAGGTTCCCAGATGTCCCAGATAAAAACAAACAAACATATAAATATTGGTAACTTTGTGTAAGATGGGGAGATAAAAGGATTAAGAAGAAACACTTTGTAGTAGTTGCAGCTGGGTGGATTTTTAATGGGTTTTTCTACTCAGTGGGAGATAAGAGCCATATTTCGCTTCTTTCTTCCTACTGAAAGAGAATGTTTCAAGCACTCTTCACACACTACAGGACAAGAATACACATCAGGTTGACTCACTGCAGAAGAGTCTCAGAGCTAGACACAGAAAAGCTATTCCCTGGCTAATAACTAATTCATGGCAAATATTTTGAACATATCTTGATCATACGCTACCTCCTGAAATGTTTGAATATTGATCAGTTCTTTTTGATTAATGACTCTGCATATTCCTGAAGCAGAAGTCAAGAAATCAAATGACACATTGCACTGGGCAAATGTGCTGCAAAAGATCTCTTTAAAGTGTTCAAAAGCAAAGATGTCACTTGGAGGACTAAGGTGCACCTGACCTAAGTCACAGTATTTTTAATCACCTCATATGCATGCAAAAGCTGGACAATGAATAAGGAAGACCTAAGAAGAATTGATGCCTTTGAATTATGGTGTTGGTGAAGAATACTGAATGTACAGTGGACTGCCAGAAGAACGAACAAATCCGTCATGGAAGAAGTACAGCCAGAATGTTCCTTAGAAGCGAGGATGGCGAGACTTCGTCTCATGTACTTTAGACATGTTATCAGGAGGGACCAGGCCCTGGAGAAGGACATTATGCTTAGTAAAGTAGAGAGTCAGCTCAAAAGAGGAAGACTCTCAACGAGACGGATTGACAAAGTGACTGCAACAATAGGCTCAAACATAGCAATGATTGTGAGGATGGTGCAGCACTGCACAGTGTTCCGGTCTGTTGTATGCAGGGTCACTGTGAGTTGGAACCGACTCGATGGCACCTAACAACAACAACAGCGATTTTGAACATTAGTTGGAGAAAATATTCTTATCAATAAAAAATGGATCGATAACTATAAGGAAAGTCAACTTTCAGCAAGTCCGTAGATGGAGGTTGAGAATGAGGTCCTTGATGTAAAGAAGTGATATCCCAGCAAGAGCAATGGGGAGCCAGGAGATGTGGCACACTGAGGCAGAAACTGGCTAGCTTTTTAAAATGTTCCTCCTTAATATTTTGCTTTTCAAAATTTCTCAACCCCTTTACATATTATTGACCAAAAGAGAATGGTAATTTATCTGATAAGGACTTTCTGGCAGAATTTCAATGGATAGCATTCATAATTGCTAACTGGAAAACTTGTTCTAAAATTATCATTCACATTTTAGGTTTACTTTTTCTCACTTAACCTTTTGAATTTCCTAAAATGTTCCAAGTTAAAGATCCTCTCCAGGTTTTGTTCAATTATTATATCATTTTACTGGAAGTATAAATTCCCAGAGGTGAGGTTTTGATGCCCCAAATAGGTATCAGCCCTTCTAGCCTGCTGCCTAGAATCTTTTGGATCACAGTTGTAGGGTGTGGGTTTTTCCCCTTAAATGGTTAACACTGCTAACTGAAAGGTTGGAGGTTCAAGTCCACCCAGAGGTACTTCAAAAGAAAGGCCTGACAATCTACTTCCAAAAAATAAGCCACTGAAAACCCTGTGGAGCATAGTTCTATTCAATGGCAACTGGTTGTGGATTACAAATATATGCCAGGAAAAAACCTGTTTCTATAAAGTTGATTTCAACTCATGGTGACCCCATATGCGTCAGAGTAGAACTGTGCCCCATAAGGTTTTCAATGGCTGTAATTTTACAGAAATAGATCGCCAGGTCTTTCTTCCATGGTGCCAGTGGGTGAATTCGAACTGCCAACCTTTTGGTTAACAGCTGAATACAAATTGTTTGTGCCACTCAGGGACCTCTGAAATACATGCTATAATGCTACCAAATCCATTCATTCATTCACTCTATCAATAAACAAATACTGAGCAATATATGTACCAGGCATAATGGCTAGGTACATGGGGAAGAAAGCGTTCCTGCTTCTCACAGTGGATTGTGGGTCGAGTGCTCTATCATTGCTCCCACTCCATTCTTAGGTCTCCTTTTCATTTCAGTGCCACAACTGGGACGGCTACTTCTGAGTCAGTACTGTAATTTTGCTTACTTTACTCTGAGACATCCATATCATAAACACTCATCAGTTCACAGTAAAGCAGAATGTAAATCCAAAAAGATAATGTTTTAGGAAAAAGGAAAGTAAATTTTAGTGTCTTAGGCTGGGTTCTCCAGGGAAACAAAACCAGTAAAGCATATAAACATACATATATAGAGAGATCTAAATCAAGGAAATAGCTCAAGCAGTTGCAGAAGCTGGAACGTCCCAAGTCCGTGGATCAGGCTGGAGGCTTCTCCTGATTCATGTAGCCGAAGGGGCTGGCGAACCCAAGATTGGCAAGTCAGACAACAGGGCTCTGGCTCACAGGCTACAAAGACCTACGAATCCCAAGTTCAACAGGCAAGACGGCAGGTAAGCTGCTAGCTCAAGTACCAAGAACCAGAGGTCAGAGGAACAGGAGCCAACTGCAGTTTCTAGAGTGAGCAAAAGCCCACGAGCCTTGCCAGAAAGTCCACCTATAGTGGATACAGGCTACACCCCCAAGGAAACTCCCTTTCAACTGATTGGCTACTCGCAACAGATCCCATCATGTAGGTGATCACATTATATCATATCTCATCATGGAGGTGACCACATCATTATATGACTGCCAAACTACATCATAACTGCCAAACCATTGAGAATCATGGCCCAGCCAAGCTGACACACAACCTTAATGATCACAGTTAGTAACCCCATTTTCATCATGAGTTTTGGATTTTTGCATATTACCAGTCAATGGGACTCGCCCTAGATTATTATACCTACTTGAACAAACCAGTTTAGCTCAGAGTTACCTATGCCTTTCAGGTTGAGGATCTACAATAGGATGTTTATTGATCCTGAGTAAGAAGGCAAGTCAGAGGAAAATATCTTTTCATACACAAGTTTATAAATATTTTCTTACAAGCCCAAGTGCTATCTCAACAATTATGCTGCAGATATTTTGGGATGTGAGATTGAGCTTTTGTTGCTTGTGAGGAAGAATAAATAGTTTTCATACAAATGGCCCAGCAAAACACCAGGGATCTTGATATAGCATCATCAAATCAATCTTTACATGAATACTTTTCTCTCCAACAAAATAGCATAATTTTTCTTCTTTAAAGCCAATGTTAATTAAAATTTCTTTCAACTTCTACTAATGTTCTGCATTGTCCTTACTGGAAAGAAGCATTTTTTTATTGTTATGATCTTGTTTGGTCTTCCTCACTAAAATCTATTTTATGTTCCTTAAATTAAACTATTTAAATTAAATTTTAAAACTTTCAGTTTGTAAAATTCATCTGTTCTTTCAACATATATTTATCAAATGCTATCTCCTAGGAATGAGCCCTGGTGGCACAATGGTTAAGCACTCGGCTGCTAACCAATAGGTTGATGGTTCGAACCCACCAGCAGCTCATTGGGAGAAAAGATCTAGTGATCTGTTCCCGTAAAGATTACAGCTTAGGAAATCCTATGGGGCAGTTCTACTGTGTCCTATAGCATTGCTATGAGTTGGAATTGATACCATGGCAGCTAATAACATGTCCTAGGAGCTGTGCTGATGATCACAAAAAAAGTTGTGGCCTTTGCCTTATAGAACTTACAATCTAATGGAAAAGCTGATATCAAATAATCACACAAATAAAATGACTACTGTGATAAGCATAATGAAGGGGAAACACATGATAAAATGAGACCTGGTCAGTGATCTGACTGAGACCTTTCCTGAGGGACATGATCATTGACTGAAATCAGAAGGAAGAGTAGAGTATAATGTTAATCAATTAAAGGGTACGGGTAGTAGACAGTGGGAATAAATTTTCAGCATGTTCAAAGTTCCTGTGGTAGAAGAATCAAATCCTGTTGGAGAAAATGAAGAAAGACTTATATGGCTGGAGCATAGAGAGCCAGGGAGGGACTGGTAAGAGGCCCTGGAGAGGAAAGGGCATGCAAGATCCTGCAAGGCAATGGGTTAGCTTTTTTTTTTTTTTTTTTTTTTAGATAATGAATAATAATCGGAAATCACTGAAGTACTCAAGGAGAGAATTGGGGGTGGAGAATCCATTTACAATAATATAATTGGTCTTTGGCTGGTTTTCACAGTTCGAGTTAATAGTTGTTAGCAAATTAATTATAGTACTTTTTGTCATCACATAGAGTGAAACAAATTAAAGTACTCATATAAAAAAGTCAGCTCAATTTTTCTCTACATAGAAGCAAGAATATTCTCTTTTCAGAAGCAACAGTACTCTGAACTGAACAATGAATGCATAATTTGTATGTACTGAAACCTTCCCCAAAGCAGAGATAAATCAGCCTATTCTGAAGGTATTAATTGCTTACCTGAAGGATCTTTGACTCTTTTCATTATCTTCATGGGTGAGATCATTCAGCTTGATGGGACATTGAATGTTGTATCCAAGAAAAACACTTTGAAGATGGTAATATTATATTCCCAGTGGATCGAAACATAGTTTCTATTAAATTATGTAAAATGATATATCAGAGAAGTTTACTGTTCGGGGTGATCTATACCCATAGATTAGATTTGTTGATATTTGTGTAACAGAGGGATTGAATAATGAATTATTTCTTGATATTTCACATACAAAGAGAGGGACTTCTATTTTATAAATTGCCTAAATGTCCGGACTGAAATGTAAACATGGATTGCAAGGGCAGGATTGACATGATTTCTACTTCAGAAGAGAAAATGGAGGGCTTTCCTTCTTTCAGAGTTTCAGCCTTCGGAAGGGACCCTTGGCTGATGTCAGGGAGAAAATCTGGCAAAACTAATGTCTTAGTCTATATCCCTAATCTGATATTAGGCAGGTGCCAATGCTTGGGATCACCACAGCAATGAGACTGGCTAAGAACCAAGGCGGAAGAGTCTGGCACTCTTAGAGACAATCCAGAACTGTATGCATGTATGCAAGCATGGCCATTTTTCTGTAGTCATATTTTTGATCATTGATTTACATACATGGTGCATAGTTTTCTCTCTTCTTGTTGTTATCTAAGCTAATTTATATTTCTGTATTCTGTTTTACCCAAAGTGTTATTCTCACATATGCAAGTAAGGGGCTTATATTTTTCATGAAAATGACTTTCTATGATTTCAAGCCTGTATTTTTGAGAAGAAAAGTGTGTCACCTTTGGATTGGCTCTTAGTTTCTTGACAGACTTCATCCTATGGGACTTTGTATTTATGGGTCACAGTGAGCACCCCTCCTGTATTCAAGGACTCAGATCTCTCTTTGGTAATTTAAGGTGCACTCAAAAAAAAACAAAAACAAAAACAAAAAAACCATGTGTCTGTCAGTTTGTTGTGCTGTGGGGGCTTGTGTGTTGCTGTGATGCTGGAAGCTATGCCACCGGTATCCAAATACCAGCAGGGTCACCCATGGTGGACAGGTTTCAGCTGAGCTTCCAGACTAACGCAGACTAGGAAGAAGGACCCAGAGGTCTACTTCTGAAAACCATTAGCCAGTGAAATCTTTATGAATAGTAGTGGAACATTGATACAGTGCCGGAAGATGAGCCCCTCTGGTTGAAGGCACTCAAAATACGACTGGGGGAGAGCTGCCTCCTCAAAGTAGAGTCGACCTTAATGATGTGGATGGAGTCAAGCTTTTGGGACCTTCATTCGCTGATGTGGCATGCCTCCAAATGAGAAGAAACAGGTGCAAACATCCATTAATAATTTGAATCTGGAATGTACGAAGTGTGAACCTAGGAAAGTTGGAAATGATCATAAATGAAGTGGAACACATAAAGATTGATATCCTAGGCATTAGTAAGCTGAAATGGAGTGGTATTGGTCATTTTGAATGGGACAAACAGATGGTCTACTATGCCAGGACTGGCAACTTGAAGAGGAATGGCGTTGCGTCCATCGTCAAAAACAACATTTCAATATCTATCCTGAAGTACAGTGCTGTCAGTGATAGGATAATATCCATACGCCTACAAGGAAGACCAGTTAATACGACTATAATTGAAATCTACACACCAACTACTAAGGCCAAAGTTGAAGAAACTGAATGAAGATTTTTACCAACTTCTGCAGTCTGAAACTGATGGAACATGCAATCAGTATGCGCTGATAATTACTGGTGATTGGAATGCAAAAGTTGAAAACAAAGAAGGATCGGTAGTTGGAAAATACGGCCTTGGTGATAGAAATGATGCCAGAGATCACATAACTGAATTTTGCAAGACCAGTGACTTCTTCATTGCAAATACCTTTTTTCACAAACATAAACGGCCACTATACACACGGACCTTGCCAGATAGAATACACAGGAATCAAATTGACTACATCTGTGGAAAGAGACGATGGAAAAGCTCAATATCATCAGTCAGAACAAGGCCAGGGGCCGACTGCGGATCAGACCATCAATTACTCATATGCAAGTTCAAGTTGAAACTGAAGAAAATTAGAACAAGTCCACAAGAACTAAAGTACGACCCTGAGTATATCCCACCTGGATTTGAGACTATCTCAAGAATAGATTTGACATGCTGAACACTAATGACCAAAGACCAAGCAAAGTTGTGGAATGACATCAAGGACATCGTACATGAAGAAAGCAAGAGGTCTTTAAAAAGACAGGAAAAAAAGAAAAGACCTAAATGGATGTCAGAAGAGACTCTGAAATGTGCTCTTGAATGTAGAGTAGCTAAAGCAAAAGGAAAAAAAAATGATGAAGTAAAAGAGCTGAACAGAAGATTTCAAAGTGCAGCTCGCGAAGATAGTGTTATGAAGACATGTGTAAGACTTGGAGATAGAAAACCAAAAGGGAAGAACACACTCAGCACTTCTCAAGCTGAAAGAACTGAAGAAAAAATTCAAGCCTCAAGTTGGAATACTGAAAGATTCTATGGGGAAAATATTAGACGACACAGGAAGCATCTAAAGAAGATGGAAGGAATACACAGAGTCACTATACCAAAAAGAATTGGTTGAAGTTCAACCATTTCAGGAGGTAACATATGATCAGGAACTGATGGTACCAAAAGAAGAAGTCTAAGCTGCACTGAAGGCATTGGGGAAAAACAAGGCTCCAGGAATTGACGGAATACCAATTGAGATGTTTCAACAAATGGATGCAGTGCTGGAAGTGCTCACTCATCTAAGCCAAGAAATCTGGAAGACATCTACCTGGCCAACCAACTGGAAGAGACCTATATTTATGCCTATTCTCAAGAAAGGTGATCTAACCAAATGCACAAACTATCGAACAATATCACTAATATCACATGCAAGGAAAATTTTGCTGAAGATCATTCAAAAGCGGCTGCAGCAGTATATCGACAGGGAACTGCCAGAAATTCAAGCTGGATTCAGAAGAGGATGTGGAACAAGGGATATCATTGCTGATGTCAGATGGATCCTGGCTGAAAGCAGAGAATACCAGAAAGATGTTTACCTGTGTTTTATTGACTATGCAAAGGCATTCAACTGTGTGGATCATAAAAAATTATGGATAACATTGTGGAGAATGGGAATTCCATAACACTTAACTGTACTCATGAGGAATCTGTACATGGATCAAGAGGCAGTTGTTCAGACAGAACAAGGGGATACTGCATGGTTTAAAGTCAGGAAAGGTGTGCCTCAGGGTAGTATTATTTCAACATACTTATTCAATCTGTATGCTGAGCAAATAATCCGAGAAGCTGGACTATATGGAGAAGAATGAGGCATCAGGATTGGAGGAAGACTCATTAACAACCTGTGTTATGTAGATGACATAGCCTTGCTTGTTGAAAGTGAAGAGGACTTGAAGCACTTACTGATGAAGATCAAAGACCACAGCCTTCAGTATGGATTACACCTCAAGATAAAGAAAACAAAAATCCTCACAACTGGACCAATAAGCAACATCATGATAAACAGAGAAAAGACTGAAGTTGTCAAGGATTTCATTTTACTTGGATCCACAATCAACACCCATGAAAGCAGCAGTCAAGAAATCAAAAGACACATTGCATTGGGCAAATCGGCTGCAAAAGATCTTTTTTAAAGTGTTCAAAAGCAAAGATGTCACCTTGAGGACTAAGGTGCGCCTGGCCCAAGCCACGGTGTTTTCAATCGCATCATATGCATGCGAAAACTGGACAATGAATAAGGAAGACTGAAGAAAACTCAACACCTTTGAATTGTGGTGTTGGCAAAGAATATTGAATATACCATGGACTGCCAGAAGAACAAACAAATCTGTCTTGGAAGAAGTATAACCAGAATGCTCATTAGAAGCAAAGATGGTGAGACTACATTTCACATACTTTGGACACGTTGTCAGGAGGGATCAGTCCCCGATGAAGGACATCACACTTGGTAAGTAGAGGGTCAGTGAAAAAGAGGAAGACCCTCAAGAGATGGATTGATGCAGTGGCTGCAACAACGGGCTCAAGCATAGCAACAATTGTGAGGATGGCACAGGACTGGGCAGTATTTCGTTCTGTTGTGCATAGGGTCACTATGAGCTGGAGCCGACTTGATGGCACCTAACAACAATAACAACACAAAAAAGTGTCGGTGTCTTTCTGATAAAGGCATATATTAAATGCAAACACACGGACTTCTAGTCTTCCTGAATTGAACAAAATCTTCAAAGTCATTTTGTCCAGCCTCCTGGTTTTAAAACTGAGGAAAATAGGTTCTAGTATGTATTGCCTAATGAAACGAGCTCTGAACTTGAAGCCAGAAGATGTGGTTAGGATCCATCCATTCATTCATTCCCCATCAACTGTCTGCCTGACCCTTACTCTGTACAGTGCTCAGCAGTGAGATTAAGGTAAAACAGTAATAGTTTCTGTTTTTAAGAAGCCAAAAGCTAAGGATTGAGAAAGACCCTTGAGAAAGACCTTGTGTGAGCCTAGAAAAATTATGTAAATTATGTAAGCATAGCCTCTTCTTATCTTTTAATTGGCAACAACAACAACAATAATAATAACAATCTCTTGGGGTCAGATTGAGGAGGAAGAAAAAACGAGAAAGGTCACTTGAAGGTCCTTTCAGGTTTCCTGGATATATAGCAATGGGGCATCTGACTAACATGCCCCTATGTTTCTAAAGGGAGTCCTTGGATGCTGCAAATTGTTAGCAGACTTGGCTGCTCACTGAAAGGCTGGAGGCTCCAGTCCACCCAGAGATGCCTAGGAAGAAAGGCCTGGCAATCTACTTCCGAAAACTCAGCCACTGAAAGACCTATGAGCACAATTCTACCTCTGAAACACATGGAATCAC
Source organism: Dugong dugon (assembly GCA_030035585.1). Taxonomy (NCBI): domain Eukaryota; kingdom Metazoa; phylum Chordata; class Mammalia; order Sirenia; family Dugongidae; genus Dugong; species Dugong dugon. The sequence goes on from CM057465.1 coordinate 34,298,719, forward strand.
CAGGAGTCTGAATTGACTCACTGACATTGGTTTGATTTGGTTTTGGTATGTTTTTAACAGACAAGATGGAACTGAAGAGTAGATCTGGGCAGGAGGAGGTAAGCGAGAGCTGGTGATATTCAACTCTCCCTTTGTGCAGTTAAGTAGAAAAGACTCTGATATTGCATTGTGTCTCCTGCCCCTCTTAGTCTGTGATGTTTATGACTAAAGCTGGAGTTTCTCTAATGATGTGCTTTGGAAGTTCATTTGGGGAAAAGACAGTTGACTCTGCTGTTGAAGGAGTTGAGTTTGAATCCTGATTGTACTTATCCACCGTTTGAGTTTAGGGAAGTTGTAATATTTCCCAAACTCTGTTTTTCCATCAGTAGCAAGAAATCTAGGAATTATTCCTTTCTCTTCCCCTCAGCCAGGGACAATCTTTTATTTAGCTGGAGTTGGCTGAGTTGTGTGATTTGCAAGAAGGCCTAAAATATCATCATACTCCTTAAAACTCCACTAATTAGGCAGTGTAAAATGATACCAACATTAGAAAACTATCTGGAATTTTCTTTTACTTAGTACTGCTGTAATATAAATATGACAAGTGGGTGACTTTAATGAACAGAAATTTACTTTCTCATAGTTAGGAGGCTAGAAGTCTAAATGCAGGGCACTGGCTATAGGGGAAGGCACTGTCTGTTCTGGGGGAAGGTCCTTGTCTCTTTTCAACTTCTGTTCCTCGATTCCTTGGGGATCTTCATGCGGCTTGGCGTTTAACTTTCCTCATCTGTGCTTCCTTGCTTCTGGGCCTAATCTGCTCTTTTATGTCTCAAACCGATTGGTTTAAGACACAGTACACTAATATGACCTCATTAGCATAATAAAGAAAACCCTATTCTCAAATGGGATTATATCCATATGTATAAAACCAAACCAAACCAAACCCCTTGCCATCGAGTCAATTCCAACTCATAGTTACCCTATAGGACAGAGTAGAACTGCCTCATAAGGTTTCCAAGATGCAGCTAGTAGATTTGAACTTCTGACTTTTTGATTAGTAGCCTAGTTCTTAACCACTGTGCCACCAGGGCTCCATCCACATGTATAGGGTTTAGGATTAATAACACATATTTTTTTAATATTAATATCATTAATAACACAGGCAAGTAAAATTTTGCTGAAGATAATTCAAAAATGGTTACCGCAATACATTGACAGGGAACTTCCAGAAATTCAAGCTGGATTCAGAAGAGACCGTGGAACCAGGGATATCATTGCTGATGTCAAATGGATCTTGGCTGAAAGCAGAGAATACCAGAAGATGTTTACCTGTGTTTTACTGACTATACAAAGGCATTCAACTGTGTGAATCATAACAAATAATGGATAACGTTGGGAAGAATGGGAATTCCAGAACACTTAATTGTGCGCATTCAGAACCTGTATATAGACTAAGAAGCAATCATTGGAACAGAAAAAGGAGATACTATGTGGTTTAAAATCAGGAAAGGTGTGCATCAGGGTTGTAGCCTTTCACCATTCTTATTCAGTCTGTATGCTGAGCAAATAATCCAAGAAGCTGGACTATATGAAGAAGAACAGGGCATCAGGATTGGAGGATGCAGATGACACAACCTTAACTGCTGAAAGTGAAGAGGATGTGAAGCACTTACTGATGACGATCAAAGACTACAGCCTTCAGTATGGATTAAACCTCAACATAAAGAAAATAAAAATCTTCACAACTGGACCAATAAGCAACATCATATTAAATGGAGAAAGTATTGAAGTTGTCAAGGATTTCATTTTACTTAGCTCCACAGTCAACATTCATGGAAACAGCAGTCAAGAAATCAAATGATGTATTGCATTGGGCAAATCTGAAGCAAAAGACCTCTTTAAAGTGTTCAAAAGCAAAGTTGTCACTTTGAGAACTAAGGTGTGCCTGACCAAAGCCATGGTATTTTCAGTTGCCTCACATAGATGTCAAAGCTGGACAATTAATAAGGAAGACCAAAGAAAAATTGATGCATTTGAATTACGGTATTGGTGAAGAATATTGAATATACCATGGACTGCCAGAAGAACTAACAAGTCTGCTTTGGAAGAAGTACAGCCAGAGTGTTCCTTGGAAGTGAAGATGGAGAGACTTTGTCTCATGTACTTTGGTCATGTTATCAGGAGAGACCAGTCCCTGGAGAAGTGCATCATGCTTGGTAGGGTAGAGGGTCAGTGTCTTAGGCTTGGTTCTCTAGAGAAGTAAAACCAGTAAAGTGTATAAATATATATATAGAGAGATTTATATCAAAGAAACAGCTCACATGATTGTAGAGGCTGGAACTTCCCAAGTCCATGGATTAGGATAGAGGCTTCTCCTGATTCACATAGCCACAGGGGCTACTGAACCCAAGATCGGCAGGTCAGAGAGCAGGGCTCTGCTTACGGGCTGTGAAGACCAACGAATCCCAAGATCAGCAGATAAGGTGATAGCTCAAGTCCCAAGAACCTGAGGTCAGATGACCAGGAGGCAACTTCAGGATCCAGAGTGAGCAAAAAGCCAGAATGTCTGCTTATATTAGTTTATCTGGAAATGCCCTAATTTTGCCATCATATTTGAGAGACTGCCTATATTCGGATACAGGCCACACCCTCAAGGACACTCCCTTTCAAATGACTGGCTACTCACAGCATATTCAATCATGGGAGTGACCACATATAAACACTGAGAATCATGGCCCAGCCAAGTTGACACATAGTCTTAATCATCACAGTCCACCCCTTGCCAACTTGGCACATGTACACATCTCCTCAAACCATATATAATCTCTGAATAAAGACAATTATAAAGTCATTCTTGCGCCTAATGTGATACAACTAACATGTACAATTGAAAATGCGCTAGCCTCGTTTACATCTTATATTTTATAAGTGAAGGAAACAAAAATATTTGACACACACATATAAAGCAGAAATACTCATGACAATTACAGTCCCTGTTTCTGCAACTGGTTACATGGCTGTAACTGGTATTTAGAGCTACCTTCTTCAACCACCCATTCTGTATTCCCTTTGCCCTCAGCAAGCACCTCAGCTGGTCATGGTTCTTTGCTTGGTGGGGTGACCCAAACCTTCATTCCCGAAGGGTCTGGGTCATCAGTAGTCATGTCATGTTTTCCATTGACTTTAATCACAGGGCATGGTAGTACTAAGAGATGCCCTAAGGAATTTCCTGCATTCCAGACATACTCTTCTTTACCTCCATTATGTAATATCAGTTTGATTTCCTCTTGGTAATTAGGATCAATCACACAAGCCAGTATAGTAGCTCCTTTCTTTGCCTGTTGATCCAGAGGCATAAGGAACCTAAAGTGGACAGGTGGCATTCTTACCTTCCAGTTCAGTGGAATCAGTGATGTGTCTCCAGGTGGGAGCATTCCTCCCTTTGGATCTTCGACCTCTAGGCCTGCAGAGCATAAGGTTGAAGGGACAGGAAGCAAAAATCTTGCAAGTGGGTCACTAGGGGTAATAGTGAGTAGTTCCACTCCCATTTTTCACCCCTTGATTCCTGGACCCATGAATCCTGGCTATGGGAGAAACAGCACCGTATATTGGATGCTGGTTTAGAGCATATACAGCCCCGTGGAGAACATTGCCCCAACCCTGCAAGGTATTGCCACCTAGCTGGTGCCATAATTGTGTCTTTAGAAAGCCATTCCATTGTTCTGTCAATCCAGCTGCTTTAGGATGATGGGGAGCATGGTAAGAACGGTGAATTCCATGAGCATGGGCCCACTGTCACACTTCATTTGCTGTGAAGCGAGTCCCTTGATCTGAGGCAATGCTGTGTGGGATACCATGACGGTGGATAAGGCATTCTGTAAGTCCACAGATGGTAGTTTTGGCACAAGCATTGCGTGCAGGGAAGGAAAATCCATAGTCAGAGTAAGTGTCTATTCTAGTAAGGAGAAAATGCTGCCCTTTCCATGATGGAAGTGGTCCAGTGTAATCAGCTTGCCACCAGGTTGCTGGCTGATCACCTTGAGGGATGGTGCCATATCAGGGACTCAGTGTTGGTCTCTGCTGCTGGCAGATTGGGCACTCAGCAGTAGCTGTAGCCAAGTCAGCCATGGTGAGTGGAAGTCCATGTTGCTGGATCCATGCATAACCTCCATCCCTGCCACCATGGCCACTTTGTTTATGAGCCCATTGAGCAATGATGGGAGTAGCTAGGGAAAGAGGATGACTGGTTTCCACAGAATGCATCATCCTATCCACTTGATTGTCAAAATCATCCTCTGCTGAGGTCACCCTTTGGTGAGCATTCACGTGAGACACAAATATCTTCACTTCTTTGGCCCATTCAGAGAGGTCTATCCACATACCTCTTCCCCATAAATCCTTGTCTCCAGTTTTCCAGTCATGTTCCTTTCAAGTCCCTGACCATCCAGCCAAACCATTGGCCACAGCCCATGAATCAGTATATAATCGCACATCTGGCCATTTCTCATTCCAAGAAAAGTGAACAACCAGGTGCACTGCTTGAAGTTCTGCCCTTTGAGAGGATTTCTCTTCACCACTGTCCTTCAGGGAGGTCCCAGAAAGGGGCTGTAGTGCTGCCAGTGTCCACTTTCATATCACACAGACCCATCTGTAAACCAGGCAAAGGTTTTCTCTTCTTCGGTCAACTGATTATAAGGAACTCCCCATGAGGCCATAGGTGCAGACTGGGAGATGGAAGGTAACGTGACAGGAGTGGAAACCATGGGCATTTGGGCCACTTCCTCATGCAACTTACTTGTGCCTTCAGGTCCTGCTCAGGCCCAATCTCGTATATACCACTTCCATTTAATGATGGAGTGCTGCTGTGCACATCCAACTTTATGACTCTGTGGGTCAGACAACACGGCATTTATGATGGGCAGCTCAGGACACATGGTTGGTTGGTGTCTCATTGTTAAGCATTCATTCTCTAGTAAGGCCCCGTAACAAGCCAAAAAATTTTGCACAAAGGGAGAATAGTTATCTGCAGAGCATGGCAGAGCTTTGTTCCAAAATCCTAAGGGTCTGCACTGTGATTCACCAATATGGGCCTGCCAGAGACTCCAAACAGCATCTCTGCCATAGATACTTCAGACACCACTGGAGCAGCTGGATCATATGGTCCAAGTGGCAGAGCAGTTTGAACAGCAGCCTGAACCTGTTGCAGAGCCTTCTCTTGTTCTGGGCCCCACTCAAAACTAGCAGCTTTTCCAGTCACTAGGTAAATAGGCCAGAGTAGCACACTCAAATGAGGAATATGTTGCCTCCAAAATCCAAAGAGGCCCACTAGACGTTGTGCCTCCTTTTTAGTTGTGGGAGCAGCCAGATGCAATAACTTATCCTTATTCACTTTAGAAGGAATATCTCGACATCCCCAACACCTCTGGAACCCTAGGAGTTTTACTGAGGTGGAAGGTGCTTGAATTTTTGTGGGATTAATTTCCTACCTCTGACACGCAAATGTTTTACCAATAAGTCTAGAGTCATTGACACTTCTTCCTTACTAGGTCCAACCAGCAGAATGACATCAATGTAACGGACCCATGTGATGTCTGTGGGAAGGAAAGGCAATCAAGTTCCCTGTGGACTTAGGGACATAGGGCTGGAGAGTTGATGTAGCTCTGAGGTAGGAAAGTGAAAGTGTATTGTTGACCTTGCCAGCTGAAGGCAAACTGCTTCTAGTGGTCCTTTGAAACAGGTATGGAGAAAAAGGCATTAGCCAGATCAATAGCTGCATACCACTATTAATTTGCTCAAGCAGTGAAACTACATCTGGAACAGCAGCTGCAATTGGAGTCACTACCTGGTTAAGTTTCCAATAATCTACTGTCATTCTCCAAGATCCTTCCATTTTTTTGCACAGGCCAAATAGGGGAGTTGAATGGGGATGTGGTGAGAATCACCATCCTTGCATCCTTCAAGTCCTTGATGGTGGCAGTAATTTCTGAAATCCCTCCAGGAATGCGGTATTGCTTTTGGTTTACTGTTTTCCTAGGTAGGGGAAGTTCTAATGGTTTCCACTTGGCTTTTCCTATTGTAATAGCCCTTACTCTATTTGTCAGGGATCCAATGTGGGGGTTCTGCCAGTTGCTGAGTATAGCTATTCCAATTATACATTCTGGAACTGTGGAAATCACTACAGGATGGGTTTGGGGACCCTCTGGACCTACTGTGAGACTGACATGGACTCCATTAATAACCTGACCTCGATACGCCTCTACTCTGACTGGTGGGCCACAGTGATGTTTTGTGTCTCCTGGAATTAGTGTGAATTCAGAGCCAGTATCCAGTAATCCCCGAAAAGTCTGATTATTTCCTTTTCCCCAATGAACAGTCACTCTTGTAAAAGGTGGTAGATACCTTTGGGGAAGGCTCTGGGAGAGATTTAACAGTAAAAAATTTTGGCAGTGTATTGGAGTCCTTCCTCAAGGGAACCTGCCTCCCCTTTATTCAAGGGGTTGTGGGTCTTTAAAGTCACTCAAATCTGAGAATTGATTGAGGGACTGTGACTCTCTATTCTAGCGATTTGAGTTAGACTGCTGTTCACGTGACCTAGAATTCATCCATTTGTACAGATCAAGTAAATATTTAGTAGATTTCCTATCTATTTCACTTCTAGGGACACCATGACTAAGTAGCCAATGCCATAAGTCCATACGTGTCAGACTATTCTGATTTCCTGTTTTGACTCCCCTGTCCATTACTGTAACCATGCCCACCTTGTCTGACCATTGAGTGCCGCCACTCGGCCCGTACTATCATGGGGTCCAATCAGCCCCATTGTAGTTAGATGTCTTAATTCAGTTAGGAAAGTTCCCACTGTCAAATCTGATTTACATAAAATAGCAATCACAGCAGTCTTCAAGGATGTTACAGCTCCCTTCACAAATTTGTTCCTCGTAGTTGTGGTAAAAGGTGTTTCTTCTGGGCACTCCATATGTGGGTCTAACCTGATAAATCCACTCTAGCATGCTAATCTCCCTAAGTCTTTGGATACCTTCTTCTACAGTATAGCAAGGCAGATCTGGTACTTCAACTTGATTTAGTGTAGGCCACCTTGTAATCCATGCTTCAGCAACCCAACCAAATAAACTATTAGATCCTTTCCTAACTTCTTGAGCTGAAACACTGAATGAACAATCTCTGCTTAGTGGACCCATATCAATAAACTCAGACTGATCCATCTTTATGTTCCAAGCACCATTATCCCACACCCTTAATAGCCATTCCCACACATATTCCACAGGTTTCTGTTTGTACATATTAGAAAACTCAAGCAGTTCTTTTGGAGTGTAGCATACCTCCTCCTGGGTCACACTTTGTACTTCACCTTTTGGGGCTCGCTGGGACTTAAGCCTAGTTATAGGTCTAGAAGCCAAAATCGGTAGTGTGGAATTTTTTTGAGAACATTCAGCATTGTCTTGTAAAGCATCTGCCTCAGGCGATGCCCCAGGCAATGACTCAGGCAAGGGCTCTTTAGAGGCAGCTGAGCTAGGGCTAATCTCATTAGACGGGAGTGGAGGGGCTAATGGTTTTTCTGGGTGGCGTGGTTTAGCAGACAAACATGAAGTAAACTCTTCAGATGGGACTGGTTCTGCTGGCAGGAGTGATTCAATGGAATTTAGGGGTTCAGTGTCCCCAGCTTCCTGATTATCTGCCCATATGTCCCCATCCCAAGTTTCAGGACCCCATTTCTTCCCAATCAATGCCCTTACTTTAACTTCAGACACCTCTTGAGGCTGGCAATTGAACTGGCATTGTAGTTCAGCCACTCTTACAATAAGACTCTGGGTTTGTTTTTCAGCAATTTCAGCTCTTTTACTAGAAGAAATAGGGCTTTTTTTCAAAGCAGAAGTGGAAGCCTTGAGGTCGTTTATGCGGCACTTAAGCTTTGACTCTGAAGCCTGAGTGCATCTCTTTCTTTCGCCAGTTTGTCTAGTGAAAGTAGGACCAACCAACCAGCTTCCTTATACTTCTCATTCTGACAGAACTGTAGAAAGATGTCACGCATGTGTTCACCCTGAGCCTCACCTTTCACCGATACCTGATCTACTGGTGGTGATATTTTGCATATTTGTATCGCCACCTCATGCCATGGATTAGCAGTGCCCTCTTTACTGCTGGAAGCAGAGTCGTCAACATCTTTAAGACTAACCAGACTTGAGAACCAATTTAGAAAACTCATCCTTATGATTTTGTTTCTCTAGAACCACTCTTGGTACCATGTGTCTTAGGCTGGGTTCTTTAGAGAAGCAAACCAGTGAAGCGTATAAATATATATAGAGAGAGGTTTATATAAAAGAAACAGCTCTCGCAATTGTAGAGACTGGAATGTCCCAAGTCCATGGATTAGGATAGAGGCTTCTCCCGATTCACATAGCTGCAGAGGCTGGCTAACCCAAGATCCGGCAGGTCAGAAATCAGGACTCTGCTCACAGGCTATGAGGATTAATGAATCCCAAGATTGGCAGGCAAGACTGCAAGGCTTCTCCTGATTCACATAGCTTCAGGGGCTGGCAAACCCAAGACTGGTAGGTCGGATAGCAGGGCTCTGCTCACAGGGTGTGAAAATCAATGAATCCCAAGATCAGCAGATAAGCTGATAGCTCAAGCCCAAGGACCAGAGGTCAGACGAACAGAAAGCAGCTGTAGGATCCAGAGTGAGCAAAAAGCCAGAGCATCTGCTTATATTCAGATGTAGGCCACACTCCAAGGAAACTCCCTTTCAACTGACTGGCTACTCACAACAGATTCAATCATGGGACTGATCACTTATAAACACTGAGAATCATGGCTTAGCCAAGCTGACACACAATCTTAACCATCACAGTCAGCGAAAAAGAGGAAGACCCTTGACAAGATGGATTGACACAGTGGCTGCAACAATGGGCTCAAACAGCAATGATTTGAGGATGGTGCAGGACTGGGCAGTGTTTCGTTTTGTTTTACATAGGGTCGCTATGAGTCGCAAGTGACTCGAGGGCACCTAACAACAACTACATTTATTTGCAGGGGACAATTCAATCCATAACAACAGGTAAATAAATAAAATAATTGTGGTATATCCATGCAATGGATTACCACTCAGCAATTAAAAAATAAAAAAGAATGAACTACTGACTTCATTTACTACAACATGGTTAAATGTCAAAAAAAGTATACTAAGTGAAAAAAAAAAAAAAAAAAGCCTGACCCAACAAAGTGTATATTTTATGATTCCATGTATATGAAGTTCAAGAACAGGTAAAACTAGTAGGTGGTGATAGAATTTAGAATACTCATTGTGAATGGGGAGGTTGGACTTGATTGGAAGGGGTTATGAAGAAACTTTCTGGAGTGATTGAAATATTTTATTTTGAGTGGAGTAGTGGTTACATGAGTGTATATAACATCAAAACTCAACAAATTTTACACTTAAAATCTGTGCATTTTACTGTATGTGATTTTTTTTATCTCAATTGAAAAAAAATATGCCCACCCATTAAGCATCCATTCAACTTGGAAAATTAAAGCTTTTTGAAGGGGTAAGCAGGAGCAGTCGTTCCTTTCTTGTATGGATAAGCTTTTTCAGGTTGCTTTGTTGACCAAAGGAAAGGTTAGAAATGGAAACATTTCTGTTGAGGGAAATCTTGGCGTTGGGGAGTCATACTGAAATGGGGAGGGGGGGGGACCAAAAACCCATTGCCATCGAGTCAAGTCCAATTCATAGCTACCTTATAGAACAGAGTAGAACTGCCCCATAGCGTTTCCAAGGAGCAGCTGCTGGATTTGAACTGTTGACCTTTTGGTTAGCAGCCGAGATTGTAACTAGGGCTCCGGTAATATAGTTAGATAAAGTTAAATAGATCCATGATATCAAAAGTAAGTTTTTTTTTTTTTGTATACTTTGATCCATACCACACCATTGTATCCGCAAAAATATAACAAAACTTTGTACCTCTACAGAATCTATTCTGGCCTCTGATAATATTCAATTTTTAGATTTCTTTGGCCTCATACTAATGACAAAAAGGGGTTCATATATACAATCCAGAGCCTATACAAGGAAGGACAAATTTCAAATTTGTAAAGAACGGCTACAATAGGCAACATGTTACCATGGCCTCATTTGGGACATACAGTATTTCGAGCACTTTAATCTTACTTAGGAGCCCTGGTGATGTAGTAGTTAAGCGTTTGGCTGCTAACTGAAAGTTCGGCAGTTAGAAGCCACCAGCCGCTCCATAGGAGAAAGATGTGGAGCAGACCATAAAGATTACTGCCTTGGAAATGTTATAGGGTTTCTACTTTGTCCTATAGGGACACTATGAGTCGGAATTGGCTTGATGGCAATGGGTTGTTGTTGTTTTGTTTTTTGTTTTTAACCTCACGTGGTTCAGAAGGTAACAGAAAAATGCTTTTGTGACAATCAAATTTCACATTTTGTACGTTTGAAGCTCTTTTGGGGGTATCCTCCAGTTAAACTATCATACTATCACAAATTTTACCAAAGTGTCAGCTAGCATGTCCCAGTCCTCAAGCCCCTCCCCTCCCCTGCCCTGGCTTTCTTTCAAAATTCCTCGCAGCTGAAACTGTTGACAGATACATTGCCAAAAAGAAGAGACAGGATGGTGTTCCAGGTTAGTAACTAATGAAAGAAGAGACATCGTGCCCTCTGCCCTCATTCAGTTATGGATAATGTCCAGAGAAGATTCAGAACCATGAGTTAAAAGTAGAAAAGAAGGCTAGGATGCCAGTAATTCACTGTGGTAACTACAGATTTACACAGCACTCTGTCAACTAGAACTCTATTAACTGGCACTTCTATATATCTACCGAACAATAATTAGTATTTACAATGACAATCCTGAGGCAATTTAAGGTTTTCGTATTATTTATCTATTGCTGCTTAACAAATTACTCCAAAATTTAGCAGCTTAAAACAATTAAGTATTTAATAACTTGCAGAGTTTCTGTGGGTTCAGGAAATCAGGAGCGGCTTAGCTGGGTGGTTCTGGCTCAGGGTCTCTCAAGAGATTACACTCAGGAAGTCACTCAGGACTGCAGGCATTTGGGGACTTTAGCAGGGACAGAGGTCGCTCTTCCCAGATGGGTCATTCATTTGGTTGGTAAGCCTGTGCTGGCTGTAAACAGAAGGCCTCAATTCCTTGCCACATGAATCTCTATGGATTGCTAGAGAGTCCTCACAACATGGTAGCTGCCTTCCCCCAGAGCTAGTGATCCAAGGAGCAAGGTGCAAGTAGCTATATCTCTTATGATTTAGCCTCAGAAGTCATACACCATCAGTTCCTCCATGTTCTATTGATCACATGTAACAACCTATATAATGTGGGAGGGACTTAACAAAGGCATGTATACCAATAGGCAAGGATCATCAGAGACCATCTTGGAGGCTGATTGCTATGCTTTTGAAATAAGCTGCCAAATGAAAGAAAGGTTAATGTTCAAGATAGTTTTAGAATTGTTCATTGTAACCCAAATTCTTGAAAATAATATTCTCAAGTTTAATAATATGGCATTAAGCAGGCTACTAGATGACATCTTATAAACTATTTGAGAGACGCATTTAATAAATGTCTGTTTAACCAAACTAATCCCACATTTTTTAATCTTAACTTATTGCTTTGGCTCAGTTCCAACACATTTTTCTTGTATCATTTTGTGTGTTATTTTATTGACTTGGCATTAAACGTTCAGTGTTACAATTTAATAACTGTATCATTTTAGTGTCAATATTAGTGACACTGATATCAACATAATCCTAAAAGCAGATATTCCAGATGCTTAAAACCAGAGTGAATAGGAATTTCCCTGATCAGAAAATCACAGAATTACAGAACTGGAAAATATCTTCAAAAAAAAATAGTTGCTGTCAAGTCAATTCCAACTCGTGGTGACACCCACCAATGTGTTTCAGAGTGGAATTGTGCTCCATAGAGTTTTCAGTGGCTGCATTTTTCAAAAGTAGATCACCAGGCCTTTCTTCTGAGGGATCTCTGGGTGACCTTAAACCTCCAGCCTTTTGATTAGTAGCTTAGCAGTTAACCATTTGTATCACCCAGAGAGTCACTGGAAAGAATCTTAACAAGTATCTAATTTGTTGAAGCTGGGTGATGGAACTTGGGAATCCATTATACCATTCTTTCCATTTTTGTGTTTGTTCAAAACTTTCCACAATAAAAAAATTTTAAGAGGTATCCTAATTCAGCGCATACATTTTGCTGATGAGGACATTCCTTAAGATGTAAAGAAAATTACCTGTGCAATAAAGTTCTTAACATTGGAACTCACAAAGTAAAAAGAAGATAAGCAGGAAACATCACATCTTTAACCAAATATCACCTTGTCATCAATGAGACTTCTCAAGTGACCTCACAAAAAATTATTCAGCAAAACTTCTTTAGTAAAAGCTGGCAGTTTAAGAATTATATTAGGGTTTTAGAGAACACTTGTAGCTTGTGAATAAACAGCAATGTAATAGAAAAGCTCAAAGTTTTAGATTTGTCAGGCTTCTTTTTTAACTGACATATTACTACTGTAGCTAATCCTGATCTAGGTTTCCAATTTTTGAATAAAATAAATCCGTGGATAATCTTGATACTGCATATAAAAAAGGTTAAGATAAGCTTTTCTGGAAACTAGGAGAGTGGAGGACCCCCTTCAAAGTATTCTCATCTCTCAGGCACCTGGTTATTATTATCAGTTTGAGGAAAAACTAAGGGGATGGGGATGGGGTGTGGGTGGCACAGCGCCTATGTAGACAGGTACTATGGTTCACATTCAGACTTGGAAGAAAGGAATAATTCTAAACAGAAAAATAACTGTGGCCTTTCTATATACTCAACAGCAGCAGCAGCAGCTGCAGTAGTACTAATAATAAAAACCCAAACTCGTTGCCACTGGGTTGATTCCAACTCACAGTGACCCTATAGGACAGACTAGAACTGCCCCATAAGGTTTCCGAGGAGTGGTTGGTGGAATCGAACTGCCGACCTTTTGGTGAGCAGTCCAATGCTTAATCAGTGCACCACCAGGGCACGCAGAATAAATGCGTTTCTTTTTACACATATATGGTGTTACAGACCAGCCTTAAGACACGTTTGGAGTAGCAGGTCTCTTCTAAGGTGGTGTCCGTGCAGGCGAGCGGAATGAATTTGTCAGGTCGTCAATTGCGGGGAGCATAATTGACTGAGGACTCCAGATGCTAGGCTCTGACATCCATCGCAAGCTTGCACTGAGGCCACACCTCCCACTGGGTACTCCCAGCCAATGACAAGAGTGTGGCTGGGATACCAAGGCAGGCCCTTCTCTGGAAGATGTAGGAGTCCTCTGACCAGCAGCTTTGGAGTGAGGGCTACCTATGGCCTCGACATCAGTGGCGCACTAGAGAGATGCGGGGGGTGTGGACCACACAGGGCAACTCTGTCAGAGGCGGTGACACCAAAATGACTGTCTATAAAATTTTTGTGCAGTGTTTCAGCAGAAATTTATTAGTTTTTGTAAAACTATCCCTGTAGTTAGTTATAACGACAAAAACATTTTTCGTAAGCCCATCTTGCATGTATCAATATACCTACAAGGCTAAACCTCTATGCTAATTTACTTTTTTAAACTTCTAATGTGCTCTGGTCAGAGTTGTCATTATTATCCAATTACAATGATGCTTTGAATCATATGGTTTTGTCTACACACACTACAAGCACACACACCATTGTTTTCATTGCTGCCAATGTTTTTCTAGTTGTTGATTTTGTCGGATTTTCTGGTGTTTTAGCTACAATATTTTGGTAATTAGTATTTGTGAACCTGTATCAATAACGTTTTTTAGAATGAAGTAGTAATTAAAGGAAAAGAAGGAGAAAAATTAAAAAAAAGTCTTCCACTCAGTTACTAATAATGTTGTAACTAATTATGTTGTAATTCAATGCAGAAAGATTTTATAAAACAATTTTGTTGTTAGTATTCATATAATCTGAGAAATATTATATTTAAGCAATCTACAAATATATTTATCATGTATTATTTTATGATTAATATTAATATTAAACATTACTAAGGATTCTGTATGGCCTGGTATGGGAGGAGGTCCATGGGGTGACACCATGAGTTACGACACTGGGTGACATCAACCCTAGTGATGCCACTGGGCCTTCTCAAACTTTACTAGACTCTCCACATAAACTACCTCTCTTATTTTCTTCTCTCCTTTACTTGAGCTGACCTACATCAGTATTTGACAGATCACCCATCCTCTCCCCATTTTCTGTAATAGGTGATTCACTAATACATTTCTTGCACATTTAATTCTATTTTGGCGCCTGCTTCTTGAAGGATATGACTAAAATGTGTGTGTTCTGTGTGTAGGTGAGTGGGGGGACAGGGTCAAAATAATGCAGCATTTTCTAACCATACCAATCTTTCTCCCATAACCTCTGGATATCCATGGGTTTGTAGAATCTCGTGACTCTAAACAATTTATAATATTATGAAATGTTCATGAGGTTCTCTTATAATAATTTTTATAATAAATCTGTAACAGAAGGCATGGAAAATCTTTAGCCAGAAGAATAGTTCTAATGTCTTTCATGATACTGAATTAGAACTATATCTTCACTTGCATTATGTTTTACCTAATTTCTTTCAGGCCCTGTGCTAGCTTCTACAGCAGTTGTTAAGTGCCATCGAGTCAGTTCCCACTCAAAGCAACCCTATGTACAACATGAGGAAACATGCCCGTTTCTGCACCCTCCTCACACTTATTGCTGAGTTTGAGCCCATTGTTATTGCTGAGTTTGAGCCCACTGCGTCAATCTATCTCATTGAGGGTCTTCCTCTTTTTTGCTGACCCTCTGCTTTACCAAACATGATGTACTTCTCCAGGGATTGGTCTCTCCTGATAACATGTCCAAAGTACATGAGATGAAGTGTTGCTATCCTTGCTTCTAAGGAGCATTCTTGTTGTACTTCTTCCAAGACAGATTTCTTCATTCTGGCAATCCATGGTATATTCAGTATTCTTCCCAGACACCATAATTCAAATGCATCAATTCTTCTTTGATCTTCCATATTCATTGTCTAGCTTTTGCATGCACGTAAGGTGATTGAGAATACCATAGCTTTGGTCAGGCGCACTTTAGTCCTCAAGGCAACATATTTGATTTTTAACATTAAAAAGGTCTTTTGCAGCAGATTTGCCCAATGCAATATGTCCTCTGATTTCTTGACTGCTGCTTCCATGGGTGATGATTATGGATCCAAGTAAAAGGAAATACTTGGCAACTTCAATCTTTTCTCCATTTATCATGATGTTGCTTATTGGTCCAGTTTTAAGGATTTCTATTTTCTTTATGTTGAGGTGTAATCCATACTGAAGGCTGTAGTCTTTGATCTTCATAAGTAAGTGCTTCAAGTCCTCTTCACTTTTAGCAAACAAGGCTGTGTCATCTGCATAACTCAGGTTGTTAATGAGTCTTCCTCTAAACCTGATGCCACATTCTTCTGCATTTGGTCCAGCTTCTCAGATTATTTGCTCAGCATTCAGATTGAATAAGTATGGTAAAAGGATACAACCCTGATGCACACCTTTCCTGATTTTAAACCACGCTGTATCTCCTTGTTCTGTTTGAACAACTGCCGCTTGGTCTATGTACGGGTTCCGCACGAGCAAAATTTAAGTGTTATAGAATTCACATTCTTCACAATGTTATTCATAGTTTGTTATAACTATGCCTTTGCATAGTCAATAAAACACAGGTAAACATCTTTCTGAAAGTCTTTGCTTTCAGCCAAGATCCATTTGACATCAGCAATGATATCCATTGTTCCACATCCTCTGCTGAATCCAGCTTCAATTTCTGTCAATGTACTGAAATATCTTCAGCAACACTTACCTGTGTGTGGTATTAATGATATTGTTCAGTCATTTCTGCATTCTGTTGGATCATCTTTCTTTGGAATGAGCATGTATCTAGATATCTTCCAGTTGGTTGTCCTAGTAGCTATCTTCCAAATTCCTTGGCGTAGAAGGGTGAGCACTTCCAGCATTGCATCTGTTTGTTGAAACATCTCAGTTGGTATTCCGTCAATTCCTGGGGCCTTGTTTTTCACCAGTGTCGTCAGTACAGCTTGGACTTCTTCCTTTGGTGCCATAAGTTCTTGATCACGTACTTCCTCCTGAAATGGCTGAGTGTCGACTAATTCTTTTTGGTACAATGACTCTGCATACTCCTTCCATCTTCTTTTGACACTTCCTGCATTGTTCAGTGTTTTACGCATAGAATCTTTCAGTATTGCAACTGGAGGCTTGAATTTTTTTCTTCAATTCTTTCAGCTTGAGTAACGCCAAGTGCGTTCTTCCCTTTTGGTTTTTGTAAAAATGACTTGGGGGCATTGTCTGACCTAACTTCACAAGGGGGAAGGAGAATCAAGATCAACAGTCAGAGGCTGATTCCTATGAGGTGGAGGTTAGACATGCCACCTCTCTCTGCCATGTTTACTAATTCTGACACCAACTGTCACTCACACAGCACTCTACTTCTCTGCTGGGCTTAATAATTCATTGCAATGGCCACACAGAACTCACAGACTGTACTCTTGATTATGGGGTTTATTAGGGAAGTAACAGTTACAATTCAGACTCAGGAACACTCAAGATACAGTTCTCAAGGATAGCCTCTTCCCAATTGTCTTAGCAGGCACGCCTCTCACTGGCCCTTAGTCTCTGCCCAAAGGCCCTTAACTTTCTCTTCATTGGGTCAGGAAGCCGACCACACTCTCTTCTGTTGGTCTTTCCTTCCTTGGTTGTGCTGATGGGCTCTTCTCTGTGCTCTGGAATTGGCTCTCTTTTAAGGCAAAATGGACCAATCCCTTTGGTGGGTCACAATCTTGATTGCATGTTTGATCAATTTCAGATTGCAAAAGTTGGTAAAAATCTTCAATTTCTTCATCTTTGGCACTAGTGGTTGGTGCATAAATTTGAATAATAGTTGTATTAACTGGTCTTCCTTGTAGGTGTGTGGGTATTATCCTGTCACTGACAGCGTTGTACTTCAGGATAGATCTTGAAATGTTCTTTTTCACAATGAATATGACACTGTTCCTCTTCAATTTGTCATTTCTGGCATAGCAGACCATGTGATTGTCCGATTCCAAATGACAAATACCAGTCCATTTCAGCTCATTAATGCCTAGGATATTGATCTCCAAGTGTTCCATTACATTTTTGACAACTTCCAAATTTTTCTGGATTCATACTTCATACATTCTGATTACTAATGGATGTTTGCAGCTGTTTCTTCTTTTGAATCATGCCATATCAGCGAATGAAGGTCCTGAAAGCTTTACTCCATCTAGTCTATAGCGGTCATCTGTAGTTTTATTATGATCCAGCATAAGTCTGAATCTGGCCTACCTGTACTTCTGTATTTTTTTCCTTGAGACAGATCATAATCTTAAATTCTTAAATTAAAAAAAGATAATTAAGTAAAAGTAAGAGGTCAGTGGTCCCTGGGAACATATAACAGAGCTCCTATGGGATATTTTATTTTTTTGGAGCAAGAGATTTGTCATTTGAAAACTGATTTGAAGAAGATACATTATTTCTCTCTGATAATAAAATTTAAAAAGCACTTACAGGATAAAGTTTGAGTGAGTTGATTATGGTAGACCTGATATAAAAGGTAGGGTTGGCTGAGAATTACTCATTAAAAGTTTAGTTTTGAAAATACATGTCTTTTTCCAACAGGAGTCCCTGGGTGGTACAAACAGTGAATGCACTCAGCTCCTAACTGAAAGGTTGGAGGTTTGAGTCCACAGATGTTTACCTGTGTTTTATTGATTACACACCTCAGAAGAAAGGCCTGGTGTTCTACTTCCAAAAAATTAGCCATTGAAAGCCTTATGGAACATAGTTTTATTGTAACACATGGTGTCGCCATTTAGATATCGACTCCACGGTAACAGTTTTTTTTTTCCTTTCCTCAATTTATGAGGTGATGTCTACCTGTCTACTTAGTCTAAAGACCTGACAAAATTTACCCAGAAAATTTGGAGCAGATTAGAGTTAACCAAGTGAGAACTCTATGATTAAATAAAAACAATTTCGCTTTAGTAAAAAGTGTTTTCTTTAAAAAGCAACTTGAATACACGTAAAATGCTTCCAAAAAGATACACACAAAGCTATTAACACTGATTGCCTCTGAGGATTGGGACGGAGACCTGGTTTGATGGGAAACTTACATTTTGCATTCTATATCCCCCTTTACTGTTAAAAAATTTTAAACCATGTGAATATATTACTTTTTATTTAAACCATGTGAATATGTTACTTTTAATAAATAAAAACGTTCAAATAAAATACAGAACATGCAACAAAAAATATAATGAAGATATAATTTTGGTGAATTCAGTTTACTGTTGTAAATGGAGATCAGAAAAATGAGTAAGTGACTGGACATTTATGCTAATCTTTAGAAGAAAGAGTGTGACTATTGCAAGAGAAATAAAGGAGGGGGTTGTTCACTTTTATTATATCTAAAAAGGCTTTTTTTTATAAATCATGGTTGTAATTGTATAACTGAGTCATTTGGTGTCTGCTGGTGATTCATAACTTACTGGATACTCTGGTTAAAATGTCAGCATTGCTTAGAATGAAACTGCAGAGGTATCAAAAATAAAATAAATGCAATATTTTTGGGAAATCAGCAGACTATTACTCTGTGACCAAGATCTGTTAAGTGAGCATGATCTCATAGTTATTTGCAGAATCAGTCCCAGTATATGAGAGTGCAATTAATGTTGTGCATTATAAGAGATAATGCTCTGTATTTCTGTTCATAACTCTATAACCACAGATTTTTTTTTTTTTTAAATTAACACACAGCACACTCAGGGATAAATTTTAAAGGATGTTTACACATTGAGAAGCAACTTCATTAAATGGCCTTATGGTGTTCCATGTTTGTTTGTTTGTCTTCACTAAGTTCCAGAATGGTTGCAGCATTGATAGGGAACTGCCAGAAATTCAAGCTGGATTCAGAAGAGATGCGGAATGAGGGATATCGTTGCTGATGTCAGATGGATCTTGGCTGAAAGCAGAGAATACCAGAAAGATGTTTACCTGTGTTTTATTGACTATGCAAAGGCATTCAGCTCTGTGGATCATAATAAATTCTGGATAATATTGGGAAGCATGGGAATTCCAGAACACTTAATGTGCTCATGTGGAACCTGTACATAGACCAAGAGTCAGTCATTCCATCAGGACAAGAGGGTACTGTGTGGTATAAAATCAGGAAAGGAGTGCATCAAGATTGTATCCTTTCACCATATTTATTCAATCTGTATGCTGAGCAAATAATCTGAAAAGCTGGACTATATGAAGAAGAATGAGGCATCAAGATTGGAGGAAGATTCATTAACAACCTGCAATATGCATATGACACAGCCTTGCTTACTGAAAGTGAAGAGGACTTGAAGCACTTACTGATGAAGATAAAGACTGCAGCCTTCATTATGGAGTACTCCTCAACATATAAAGGAAACAAAAATCCTCACAACTAGACCAATAAGCCACATCATGATGAACGGAGAAAAGATTGAAGTTGTCAAGGATTTCATTTTACTTGGATCCACAATCAACACCCATGAAAGCAGCAGTCAAGAAATCAAATGATGTATTGCAGTGGGCAAATCTGCCTCAAAAGACCTCTTTAAAGTGTTAGAAAGCAAAGATGTCACCTTCAGGACTAAGTTGTGCCTGACCCAAGCCATGGTATTTTCAATTGCATCATATGCATGTGAAACCTGGACAATGAATAAGGAAGACCAAAGAAGAATTGTTGCACTTGAATTACGGTTTTGGTGAAGAATAGCGAATATACCATGGACTGCCAGAAGAACAAACAAATCTGTCTTGCAAGAAGTACAACCAGAATGCTCCTTAGAAGCAAGGATGGCAAGACTATGTCTTACATACTTTGGACATGTTATCAGGAGGGATCAGTCCCTGGAGAAGGACATCATGTTTGGTAAAGTACAGGGTCAGCAAAAAAGAGGAAGACCCTAGGCGAGATGGATTGACACAGTGTCTGCAACAATGGGCTCAAGCATAACAACAACTGTGAGCACAGCACAGGACTGGGCAGTGTTTCGTTCTGTAGTACGTAGGGTCGCTATGAGTTGGAACTGACACGATGGCACCTAACAACAACAACAAGAGACAGTTTGGTTGTCATACTGGGGGAGGAGTGCTATTGGCATCCAGTGGGTAGAGCCAGGGATGCTGCTAAACATCCTCCAATCCACTAGAAGCCACCCAGGAGAAAGAATTATCCAGCCCACAATGTCAATAGTGCCGACTTTGAGAAAGTGTGATGTTTGAAGACATCCAGCATTTTGAGATGTAAAACCTTAGCTCTGCCACAAACTTTCGAGCAAGATGATTTACTCTGGGCAGTAAACCTCTTGAGCTTAAATTTTCTCATCTGTAAGACAAGATAATACTAATATCTGCCAAAAAACAAACAAAAACCCATTGTCATCAGGTCTATTCTGACTCATGGTAACCCCATGTGTTACACAGTAGAACTGCTCCATAGGGTTTTCTTGGCTGTAATCTTTATGGAAGCAGATTGCCAGATCTTTCTTCTGTGGTGCCTATGGGTGAGTTTGAACCGCCAACCTCTAGATTAGTAATCCAGTGCTAATTAGGCCACCCAGGGACCTCATACCTGCTAGGGCTTTATGAAATTCCAATGAGATAATGTTAGTCAAAGAATTTAATACTTTAAGAGTTCTTTAACAGTAACAAAGAAACTTTCATTATTATTATTCCTGTATTTCCTCAGTGCAAACAAAAGCAAGCCTTTGATTTTTAATTAATATAGGAAGTCCACAATTAATGGATTCATTGAGTCAATCTCAGATAGAATTCAGGCAGTCTCTGGGTTATTTGTGTCCAATTTAGGGACAACTAGTACTTACCCTTTAATGTTATGTGAATTTACCCTCACTGTGAAATTATCGAACCAATCCCTATTGGCAACAGATTCTTCATCACAGTCACCGTCACTTGCTGCACGTGCAGCTTTTTACATCATTGAGAAAGCTAAATAAGACAGTAAGGCTAAATAAGAACCATATGTACTTGTACTGACTTACCTACAAATTCTTAAAGACACAGTTAGGAACGGATCTCGTTTGTAAAGTGGGGGCTGCCTGTAGTTCTCAGAAATTTCATGACTAGTAGTATTTAATGATGTTTTTCAGTGGCAAGGATACCCTGGAAGTACTCATAAACTTTATCTGGGAAGCTTATAGTTTATGTCAGATTAATAACAAAACCAAAGCCAAATTGAAGGTTGAACGGAATTTTAATGCAATGTGTATAATAAAGGCAGAGAAAGCATTGTGTAGCCTTTAAAATGATATTTGGTACCAAAAAAATGTTTGGTTTTTTTTTCCTAATGATCATTACAATAGCCCCTTGAAGCTGGTTGGGCAACTGTTATCTTCATTTGACTGATGAGAATACTGAAGATCAGAGGAGTAATGTGCTTAGTCAGCAAATGGCAGGGCAGTGGTTAGAATGCAGATTTTCTCACCCTTTTTCCACTATGGAGTGTCTGGAAACACCAGCACATTAGAATAGGGTTATGATAATGATCACTGAAGTACATTTTTTTAAAAAAGGATATTTATATGACATTAAAAGGCAAGGAATTTCTTGGCAGACATTTCTAGAAAGAAAATTCTAGTCATAAGACAGAACATTAGAATTAAACTTGTTTTGGAAGCAGACTAGAAAAATGTCTATGATGCTCAGTCCTGGACCCTCATCTAGAAACTTTAATTGAACACTTCAAGAGTAAGGAGGGCTGAGGGGAGGAGAAATAGACATAATCTCTAATAATCTCTAATTCAGGAAGTTTATATACTAAGAAGAAGGGGATACTTTCAATCAACTTATACCAAAGGGTAATGCAATGTGGAGTAGGGAAGGAAGACATTTAAGGCAGCATTTTCCAAAAATAAGATTTGTGGAACACTAGTCCCTTGAGATAGTTCTTAATAAGGTGAGGAGTTCTTTGGTTAATCAAGTTTAAGAGAGACTGTATTTCCATTGTTTCAAAGGCAAGTGTTTCTTTTTTTTTCTTCCAATTTTAACATCTCTGAGATAAGATTATTTTACAAATACTATTGGTCACACGGCAGGTGTGTTGGCGCTATCCTTGCCTACACATGAGTGAACGTAGTTATCATTCCTGGAACTATGGCTGGAAGATGGCAATCTCTGGAAGTTTCAGTCAATTCACAGAGCGTTTAAGTCCTGGCTGGTGTCTAAAAATTTCTTTGACATCTTCTGATCGAGAAAGTGCTGACATCAAAACTTCCAGAATAGGCGTCAGTGGCTTGGGAGAATATTCTAGAGATGATAGTGTTTTTGTTAATGCTATAATCAATTAACTTTACTTACATTTTCCTTTTTTATATAGGCATGCGAACAATATATGATTAAACTCTACCTTTACATCTACAGGAACTCATTCAGTAAGTATTAAAAAAAAAAGTGACTAAGAAAACATTGTGTCATATTTAATTGACAGCATTTTCTCCTGATGAAAATATTAGATGACATTTTAGGGTCAATGTAATGTGGTGTATCTCCCTCTTAGAATATATAGAAGGATATATAACTGTATAAATTAGTATACAGAGATGCTAATGATTAGCATATTAAAGACTGAGAAGTTTTATAGTAAAAGTGGTTTAATTTTTGTCTAACTCAACATTTTCACATATATTTTATGATAACCCTCCATTTCCTATAAAACTTATTATGTCTTAGAAGACTTAATTTGGTAATTCTACTAGAAATTCATGATACAGTTTTGACCAAGACATGCAATATAGGCCTATTGTAACTTTTAAAACTGTATTTCTGAAATAAATACTTGCCTTCTTTAAATAAGAAGGATTATTTTACTACCTATAAAGGAAGATACTACAATCAATCAAAACTATTTGCCTTCTTATTATGGGCCAGTCTTACCATAATTTAGGGATTTGATATAAATCTTTGGAATTATTTTAACTAGATTATTAATACTTGACTGGAATAAAGAACATAGGTGGGAGAGTAGCAACACAAGCAACCTTGGTAATTCTTTTTAGACTCTTGTTACTCAAGTGTAGTCCATTGGAGCTTATCGCCTGGGAATTTATTACAAATGCAGAATCAGCCCTATCCCAGAGTTACTGAGTCAGAATCTGCATTTTGACAGGATTTCCAAGCACTTTGTATGCACATTAAATTTGAGAAGTACTTCTTTAGGCTATTTTGAAGTCTTTGCCTATAATTTGTTTTTTACTGAAGAAGAGTACAGAAGAACCTTATAATTATTTGACATTAATACTTCACTTCATGAGAGACACAATAGGGGGATTGTAACAAAGAGAGGTATTTTTTTTAGAATTTTACATCACATTTTGTGAATAATTTTGCAATGACAAGAAGATACACTTAGCTTTGAAAATTAGATTCCTAGAAAATTTTTAGAAATGCTATCAGTTTTTATATAATAATAGACTACAGTTGACATTCATTTATCCTTTAGCATTAATAAGCAGATTTCTGGAATTTATGGTAGAAATAAACCTTATGGGTATCAATGCAAGCACCTGAAAACATGGTAATGTTTATTTACAGTGGGTTCTAAATGATAACTGTGGCTAATAGTGACAACTATTTTAATGATAAGATCTTAGATTTTCTAATAAGAATAACACTTCTATAGCACTTCATAACTTTTAAAGTAGGTTCACATACATCAATAGCTGATGAGGTTCTGTCAACACGCTTTGAAATAGCTCTGGGGTGTTTCTTCTGAAATACTTTTATAATTGTTAGTTCATTTGTATTTTCATCCTGTTTCAAGTCAGAAAAGTTAGTTTAAATTTATTTAATAAATATTAATTGACACTGGCTCAATAATCTTATTTTCAATTATTTTTAGTACCATTTCTACTGTCCAACCAAGACCAGATTGTTTTTGTTGTTGTTGTTGACTGAATTTTGCTCTGCTTTATATTTTATGTGGCAAAGAAATCAAGAGCTGCTGCTGCTTTCCTTTTCAGCCCTCTTGCCTCCTTTCTAAGTACAATGGCGAAATCAAATATCCATGGGTTATTCACTTGACAGCCTCTGCTTCTTGTTTCTGAGGAAGTGACTATCTACTTAGTAATCATCATCCAAAAGTGGCTTACTATTGGGCAGAGATTAAGTTGCTATTGTATCTGCATGTCTAGGATAGGATTAATTGAAAGAGAAAATGATATCCTATCACACTGAAATTTTATCTTGCCCAAGAGACATTTAGGCACGGAGGTTAGCCAAGAGACGTCCAGGGAGCAAGCTGATGCAGCTAAGGCTGGTTCTCAATCCTAGAGAATTGAGCTGCTGGTGCTTAGAGAAATGAAGAGGGACTAGAGGGTACCTTCTTTCCATTTAGATAAGACAACATTTTACTCTGAATACAGGAAATAAACTGCCAGGTTAGAATATTATTATATAAACTTGGTATTTGAAATAGCTTAGTAACTGAAGAAATGACAAAATTACTTTTTGGTAGTTATTCCACTTCACAGATTCATCTACAATTTTTAGACTACGTGAAGGTCCTCTGTGGCAAGAAGATTGAGGGGAAGTAGGAGTATCACCTCTATGAGATAAAACTTTTTTTGCAATTTATTATAATAGATTATGTGAATGACATCCAGTTGTTTTTAGGAAAGACTTGAAATTCCCTGGTTTTTTTTTTTTTTTTTTTTTTTTTGAGTAATTTATAAATGTATGATTGGGTCAACAATTTGGGTCTAACAACTACACCAATAACTCAAAATTTATATTCATTATAAAATTAGTTAAGTGTTCACAAGAGTATAATGAAATGAGAAGAGTACAAAGCCAAAAAAGCAAAGGGCAGGGAGATAAGGACAGTTGATAGACATAGATTCATTCATTCCATGCATGCAGAATTAAGCAAAATAACTCTTTGACAGAGAATACAAAATTGCTAATTAATGCTGAAAGCTCAGCTTTTCAACAGTTACAATGGCAATCACTTAGCTTCTATCATAATCCCTTCCTTAACAACTGTAATCTCTACAAACAAGTAGAGTTTGCTCCATCTTGATACAAGAGAATAAAACAAAAATTATAGCATGACCCTACTGTTCACCTGAAGCACCACTTCCTTTGTACTGCTCACTCCTTTCCCTGCCAAAATCCTCTTTCTGGTCCCCACATTCAAAGATCACTGCCGACCTCTTTCTTTTTAAAATATTTAGCAAAAGGAAAAATATGTAGCACATTGGCACTCAACTATTTATAGCTTTCTCCTTTTTATAAATTCCAAGTGTTTATTTTCAATCTTTATTTCCTCTGATCTCCCCACATAATTTAATACTATTGACTTGCATTCAGTTGAATTTCTCTCTGCAGGTTTTGCATGTTATCTCTCTTTTCAGATTTCTGTATTACACTGGCATTCATTTTCATTTCCAAGTCACACATGACACTACTATCTCTTTGGCCATACTTTCTTTGACTTCTTTGATGACTCGTATTTTTCATCCCACTGTTTCTCCCGATGAGCTCATCCATGAGGCTGTAGGCATCCTCTAAGAAGTGAAAGACTCCCAGCTCTGTATTGTAATCTCTAATATCCTCACCATGGTCTAGTTTTTATTTCAGATTTCCCAATAGGTATTTCCATTTGGATGTCCTAGTGTTAGCTCAAAATCAATATTTCTCAAATGGAATTATCTTTTATCCCAAACTTCCTGCATTTCCTTAGTTCCCTTCTTGCTCATGGCATCAATATTATCTTCATCAATCAGTTCCAAATGTTTGTGTCACCCTTGACGTCTTTACTACTTTTTCTTCTTTTCATTTCTGTCAAGGAGCCCAAACTCTCCCTAGGTTCAGTAAAGTTTTTCTTGGGAAAAGGCTCCAGTTGATATTCTTTTATTTTCATATCCAACATCAATGTTTATATGCATTCTTAGAAAGCCTCAATGATATCTATATGGCAATAGGGGACATGTTTCAATTTTATTAATCTGTGGGTGGCAGAATATCCCATCAGAGTTTACATTTTTTTTTTTTGTTTATTTTACGCTTTCACAAAAGAGGTGCCAGAAATTCATCTTAGAAACATGAAAGGCATTATCAACCTTCTTCACACCCTCCAAGATATAATGTTCTTCTATAGAAGGTAAAACTATCTTTTATTTACGGATGATTACCTTCTATAGCAACGATTGTGAGGATGGCACAGGACTGGGCAGTGTTTCATTCTGTTGTACATAGGATCACTATGAGTCAGAACTGACTTGACGGCACCTAACAACAACAACCTTTGATAACAGAATGAATAACAACTTTATCTTTGGAGAATGTAAAAAGAAGGTTGTCTAACACTCTGGGTGGAAAAGAAAAAGTGTTGTCTTAGGGCTGACATTCTACTAATCCAGAGCTGAGGGTTAAGAGCTACGGCCTTGGGAGCTCAAGCGAGGGGCACTTTTACCCTAGTTTAGCACTGAGGGAGTGGGCTTCTTGAAGAACCCCAGTGGACTGTGCCTATATCTAGATTATCAAGGCATCATTGCAGCAGCGTACTGGATCTGACTCTTGAATTTTGTAGAACCCAGCTTCTATAGCAACAACCACGTACCAGCACTGTGCAAGACTCTAGGTTTCTCCATGTTTGGACGTGCAAGTTGGGCTCTGTGAACCATGGAGGTTTTGGTCCATGGAGCAAGAATTCTAAAGAAGACACATGACTGCCTACTAATAAAGAAATTAGGGGCTCAAGATATTATTTGGGAAAGTGAAAGAGATTTGATAGTATTTGCATTCTGAGTTTTTAGGGCATTTCATATCAGTTTCCTATACAAGCACCCTATAATTTAGAGGGTAACCATATGTCCCGGTTTGCTCAGGTTAGTTCCAGTTGACACTTTTTACCTAAAGTGTCCTAGTTTGGATCGTATATAATATGGTCACCCTTCCTATAAATCCCCAATTCAGGGGTCTTGGGCTGAATGAGGAGGAACTTCTTACCTTATATTAAATCTAGATTTTGGGTCTTTGATCCTTATAAAGAAGTCTGTGTATTTTGAGTCTACTTAATAAAATTCCCAACAAGAACCATAAGCCTCCCTTTTTGCTCAATAAGGAAGTCACTCCCAAGGTTCACCCTTAGTGAAAGATTAGACAGCTCCATAAAACAAAATGAGACTAATGGGGCACAACAGCCCAGGGACAAAGACTAGAAGGCAGGAGGGGACAGGAAAGCTGATAATAGGGAACCCAAGGTCAAGAAGGGAGAGTGTTGATATGTTTTGGGTTTGTTAACCAATGTCATAAAACAATATGTGTACTGTTTAATGAGAAACTAGTTTGTTCTGTAAACCTTCATCTAAAGTACAATTTTAAAAAAATTAAAAAAAAAAAAAAAGAACCACAAGGCTGTCTCACATGTCCGTTTTCATGAAAAGCAGAGAAAGAGGATACAGGCTTCCTCCACTCCCTCTTAACGCTGCAGATGTGCGGGGTGTGCAAACCCTACTGTGGTGTGCTTATTGACCAGGAACAAGAAGTACAGGAGAGTTCTTTAGTGAAGGATCAACCAGGCTAATTTGTGCTTTTAAGATACAGAAACCAAGACACAGCTCAATGAATCTCAAGCTCCTACCAGTTGGATTAGCTTCCCTCTCCTTTGGGTACATAATAGGAATGTTGCCATTAGCCTTTTTTCCATAAAGGAGAAATGAACTTGTTTGGACAACCTCCAAAATACTAGAGGTGTCTTCTCCACTATGGCTTCTTTGTTAATGTCCTTCCTCCCCAAATATGTCTTCTCTAATATAGCCTGCACTTGAACTCTGAAACGCAAAAATGAATTCAGTTGAACTTTCAAGGTCTTTCACTATGTGGACTCTGCCTAAGACTTCAGTCTTACCTTTTTGTTCTTCAAGGCCCAGATCAAGGATCAAAAATTACTTCCTTCAAAACAGTGCAGTCTCAAATTTAATGGGCATATAAATGACCTTAGAATCCTGTGAAAATGAAGATTCTGAGATTCCGCGTTTTTATCCAGCTCCCACATGACACATCTGCTGCTAGTCCTTGGACCACATTTTGAGTATCAAAACTATATGAGGCTTTGTTAAAAATCTCTTGTTCAGTTTAACCCCATGTCCACAGAACATCCAAAGTTGGCTTCAGCTTTTCTTAATGATGAATTACTCACTTTGAAGCACATCTTCTCTAGTATTACTGTCGAAGTGTTTCATTCTCATATGCTGTCAACTCAGGTAGACAGAAAACTTCTTTAGTGCAGGCATGGCTCTCTATAACATTTGCAGTCTTCTATAGTGGGGTTAAGGAGCTCTGGTGGAGCAGTTCAAACCCACCAGCCCCTCCACGGGAGAAAGATGTGGCAATCTGCTTCTGTAAAGATTATAGCCTTTGGAACTCTATTGGGCAGTTCTACTCTGTCCTCTGGAGTGTCTATGAGTTGGAATCTTCTTGATGGCAACGGGTTTTGGTTTATAGTGGGGTTCCACTGCCTTGCCATAGTCGGTGCACAGTAAATATGCTGATTAATTATTCTTAAGAGATGCCTTCTTATCGTTTATCACCTGAGAACTTCTGAGACACACTTAGTTTACAGTTTGGTAGCAAGTGAATATTTTAAGCAAAAGCATAAAATATATTCAAAGTGAGGAAATTTGAGCAATCTGAAGAATATACTGTATTTGATTTGTTAAATTACAATGCTTAAGCAAGAAGTAAATGTCTTTGTTACATTAAAGAAATTGTAAACCTGAATAGGTTTTATGAACCAGGTTAGGGAAAAATATGTATTATGCTCTTATTGCTATACATGTATCCTGGAAAACACACAAATCATAAATTGTTGGTTCTAATCCCAACAATTATTTCCAAACTTATTTATATAAAATTGTTTTCTTGAACACAATCAACTAGTATGGGTGGAATACACCCTTACTGTAGGAGAATAGGAGAATTCCTATTAAAGAGTTTTGAAGGATTTTAAGTTAGCCAGTCTACAGAAATATCACTCTAAATTATCTTCATTTTAGAAATTCGAAACAGAGTTGGAAACCTCCCACAGACATCAGGATGTAACAGCCTGTAGAAAGGCTGGTGAAAATTTTAGAAAATAAAAGAGGAATAAAATGGTCATAAATCTTGACTAAGACTTTGGATCTCAGTCTTCAAATGAACATATTGATTGAGTCATCTCGTATAACTCTCAAAGGAAGTCAGATGCTCTGAGTAAATTTTATGGATATGTATGTTTTAAAATATGTGCTTTGCCAAGAGTTTGCACTTGGCCTTCGATGGAACAAATACACGTCTACAATAACTTTAACCTTTTCCTCATAAACATTGTGTAATTTCTTAAGGATCTCATAGTTCAACAAAGACTTTGGATGGATCATATGTTTTGTCATCATCTCTATATACATCATTCTCTATGAGATTTTTGTTCAGTGTTGCTTCATTTTAAATTAATGAAATATTCCTTGGACATATGTTCTTATGGCCAGTATTCAATTTATATTTCTCCATTCATATGCTATTTGGTAGCATTGGTAAGAAAGAAATGGTCCTCATGTAGATGTTTTTAGAGATATTCTCACAATTTTCTTATAAAGGATAAACCATGTCGTTACTGGCACCAGCAGTCATCACTGGAACTGGATACTATGAGTTCTCTGGATACCAAGTACAACTAAGGGTGGGAGTTTAACTAAGCTTTGATTTTCAGGCAGATTAATTATAACTGGTATTAATGCAGACCAAACATAGTGGTTTGACAGAAGTAATGAGTGTCCCTCTTATCAATGTAAGATTCTTGGTGATTCTAGGAAGGAACCTGGCTTCATAAGTGCTTGTGACTTCTACAAGTTTGTAAATTACTAAATTCATAGTGAAAAACCTCACTAGTCTGCAAAACATCACGGAGCCAGACATAGTATTTCCCATCTGTTTTCCTATGACAGTTATTATAGGAAGAGAGATATGAGTCTGCATTTCTTATCGCATGACTTGGTCCCTATCCATCCTTTCAGTATTTTGGATTGTAGCTTCAATCAAGTGTTTATGCAAGAAACTTACACAGGGAGTAAAATGTTAGGGGTCCTAAAATGAAGTATCTCGATTTGTCATAAACAGAGTTGAGGTCCTTGTTAAGTTAAAGAATATACTTCTTTTAAGAAACAGGAAAACGTCTGAGATGTTTTTGAGAACAGGAAATCAAATTAAAACCCATGTGTGCATACACACACATGCACACACTTTTGATACTATTTAAATGCCAGTAAGGAAGCATTTAAATAGTGGATTTTTATGAGACAGATATAGATCAGAAATACACAGCTCATTATTATCAGACATGTAGACCAAACTCTTACTTGCATATTTCCATATATTAGAAACTCTGAAGTTTAAATTTTTTAATGTAATAAATCAGATTTATAGTGCAGATTTCACGCAATAAATTAGATTTACAGTACATACATATATGTGTGTGTATATATATGTGTGTATATGTATATGTGTGTATATATGTATATGGAGCCCTGGTGGCACAGTGGTTAAGAGCTCAGCTGCTAACCAAAAGGTTGGCAGTTCGAATACACCAGGTGCTCCTTGGAAAACCTATTGGGCAGTTCTGCTCTGTCCTATAGGGTCACTATGAGTCGGAATCAACTTGATGGCAACAGGTTTATATATATGTATATATAGAGAGTTATTATTATTATTTTGGTCCCTGGGTGGTGCAAATGATTTGTGTTTGCTTGGCTGCTAATTGAAAGGTTGATGGTTTAAAATGACCCAGTGGCTCCATGGAGCCCTGGTGGAGCAGTGGTTAAAAGAGCCAAGACTGCTAAACGAAAAGGTCGGCAGTTCGAATCCACCAACCACTCCTTGGAAACCCCAGGGGGCAGTTTTGCTCTGTCCTGTCCGTTTGCTATGAGTCAGAATGGACTCCACGGCAACAGGTTTTTTGGTTTTAGTGGCTCCATGGGAGAAAAATCTGTACATCTGCTCCCATAAAGATTACAGCCTAGAAAACCCTGTGGGGCAGTTCAGTTCTCGCTATGAGTCGAAATTGATTTGTCGGCACCTAAGAACGACACTAACCTAAAGTTTGGGAGTTCGAACCCTCCCAGCTGCACCACAGAAGAAAGGCCTGGCAATGCTTCTGTAAATATTACAGCCAAGAACATCCTATGGAGAAGTTCTACTATGTAACAAGGAATTGTCATAACCTGGAATTGACTGGATTAATAGTTTTTTTTTTTTAATTAAATATGTATGTTACATAAAATGCAATGTGTAGTTTGAGTATTTTGAGCTTGCATGGAGTGATACATAGTTTTGGATTAGTTGCAGTTATGGATAAAAGCTGTCCCTATGCTATTTTTGACTATTTCTGCTATCTGTCCATTATGCATATTATTTGTCATAAGTTAACTTTGCTATGTTTGAATATCCCAACAGCTATAGTTAAGGGGGCATTCTGTGAGTTGAATAAGCAAATCGATGAGCTGGTTTACGCTGTCTTAATTCCTAAAGGCACTTTGCCAAAAGCATTAGAAGAAAACAATAACCCATATATGGAAGCTAATGAAATTCCTCCCCAAACTGGTTCTAGCCAATCTTTTGGTATGAGGGAAAAAGAAAAAGTAGTCTGCTGTCACTGTGCTTGATGGAATAAAAATGAGTAAAATGCCACTGATCTCTACTCACTCCCAGTTACTACAAGAGTTCGGGACTGTTCCCTTCCTCTCCTGTTCCCCTGTTCCCGCTAACTTCTAATTTAGGACTTGGAACTTTGAATACATAGAAACAAACAGGATTTCCTTTAGAGGAGATACATTCTACAAAGACCTATTGATTTGAAGAGCAAACGCTCATGTTTTTGCCCTTTCTACATTTTCAATTAGACTCTCTGTAGGGCTGAATAACTAAGGGGTGACAATAGCTTTCCATTTATGACTTATACTTATTGAGTCTCCCTTGACAATTTGGCTCTGTATTTACTGATAAGGACAATTCAGTGTATAATTTCTCTCTCTCTATATTGAGGTACTTAAATAGAAGTTTTCCTGCGTGATTCTTTATTCCTGAAAGAAGAAAATTTTCTCTTGGTATCTCTACCTAGCAAGCACCTCTAGAATTTTGATTTGCACTGTCAGTGTGTAGCAAGGAGTGATTAACTTTTTCTTACTTTATCTTTTCTCTGTATCCTTAGGCATGTGGAAAAAAAAAATCAGTCTCTGTTCCATTTTATTTTCATGCTAACTTTTCCATTTTTGCTTGTCTTTCCCCAAAGATAACAATTCTGTGCAAATGTGTTGACCAAGTGCCCTAAATCAAATTCTTTTATTGTTTTTCCTTCCCACTACCAAGAAAATCCAGATTGTTAGAACAGAAATTGGGCAGTGGACTTAAAAGAAAAAAATTGAATATACTGGGCTTGTTTTGATTGCATTTTTGTTGGGTATTTGTGAGAATGTGTGTCTACAGGAGAATTCTAAATCATAAGGCTTCAGGCAGGCGCCAGCTTTCTCTTATTTGATGATCTAGGTGTGGTGTCAGAAGTAGGGAATTGTTGCAGGAATTTTTAGAGGAAATGTTAGTGAGTCAGTGTGATCAACATCAATGTAAATTTACCATAAGGAAGGGCATTTTTATGGATCAAAAATCCATGAGAACAATAGGCAAAGGTGATTTAATAATAGGAAACTACGTTAATAATTAGGATATATTGTGGCTTTAAAGGATGCAAGAGATTTACATTTTTTAGAGATTTATAATTCTACTGTCATAGTTCACGATACTGAAAAGTACAAATTTGCTGCTACTGGCATTCAACTGACTACCTGTGAGGAGTTCACACAACTGTGGATAGCTCTTAAATCTGTTCCTACAGAAGGCTCTTGGTGCTGCTGCTCTCTAGGCCAACAGTAAGTGTTGTTATGAAGACTTCGGGAGACAAAGAAATGTGTCTGTGGGCACTGATGAACATGGAAATGCTCTTTTCTTCTAGGTTACCGTGGCTATAAACAAGTGGGAACAAGAATGGCCCGGGAATCAATTTACAGAATATTAAAAAGATCACCATGGTACAGTGTAGTATGCAGCATTACTTGGAATATATGATGTACTGAAATACTATACACCTACTCCTCACTTATCATCTAGCTTGTTATCCGACATCTTGTATTTACAACAAGAGTAAAAAAAATCTACTAGCCATCCAACTATTTTGTGCATTAATGATGTACGTCTGGCAGTAACAAATGCTGAGGTGTGAGGCGAGAGTAATCTGGCTGTGATGGTTAAGATTATGTGTCAACTTGGCTGGGCCATGATTTGGCAGTTATGTAATGATGTAATTTGGCAGTTATGTAATGATGTAGTCATTCTCCATTTTGTGATCTGATGTGGTCATCCTCCATTTTTGCATAATACCAATTTTCACATAATGACTTAGTCTTTGGAACCTACCCATGTTGATAAGTGAGGAGTGGGTATATATATATATGTGTGTGTGCGTGTGTGTGTGTGTGCCTGTATAGATACATATATATATACACCAAAACCAAACCAAACCCATTGCCACTGAGTCGATTCTGACTCATAGAGATGACCACATCAGATCACAAAATGGAGGATGATACATCATTACATAACTGCCAAATTACATCATTACATAACTACTAAACCTCTGAGAATCATGGCCCAGCCAAACTGACACATAACCTTAACCATCATAGCCAGCGTTACTCTTGCCTTGTACCTCGACATTCATTACTGCCAGACATACATTGTTAATGCACAAAATAGTCAGATAGTAGATTTTTTTTTTACTGGTGCATTAAATGTTAAATGTTGGATAATGAGATAGTTGATAAGTGAGGAGTAGGTGTAATTCTTTTTCTTTTTTGTAGCCATTTGAGTGTAAGTTCACCTGAAATCTCCTAATAACAGGAAAATTCTCTCACATAGCCTCACGACAATTTTCCAATTCAGGTAGTAATTTTAAGAATCTTCTGATTTGAAAATTTAGCTTTTTATTAAATTTTCGAAGGAGATCAACTGTAATGAAATAGCCCCATATGTCTGTCTATAACTGACACTCTCAAAATGAAGGCCATGTTGCCACTTTTGCAGCCCCCTTCGCAATTATTCTTGCATACCCTTTACTCAGCCTCTTTTCATCAACTTTATCTACCTGTTGTTCATTTTACATTTTTCCCTCACAACTGATATTTTTAAAGGCCACTTACTGCTGTTCTCTGTTCACCTAAGCAATTAAATTACATTTCTGGGAGCTTCATTGCTTATTTAAGTATATATGCCCTAAAAAAGAAATCTTGGTGACATTTTGCAGTGTGATGGTGACTATTACTTCCTCCAGCCTTGGTAGAAGGAGATTTCATTCAAACTTTGTCTTTTATAGGTTAAGTAGTTCAGTAGCTGTTGTAGTAATTAACATTGTGGTTATTTGAAAAAGCACAGGCAAAACACATGCTGGTAGATCACTCTTAGAAAGCCTTTTCTCTTGTCAGCAACTTAGCACCTGATGTTTTGACTGGGAAGTCAGAGCTTTTTTAGAATCTCCTCCCTGGAGCTCTCATCTGGAAAAGCAGAGAAATGCTATTGATCCCAAAGAAGTCTCAGAAAGAAAATGCAGTTTAGTAGTCTATTTCAGAACTTTTCAAAAGCAATTGCCAAGTAGAGGCAGGGTCTCATACTATGAAAAGCTTATCCCAGAAAGATCCTCCCTCAAGGATCCAGGTTAGTAGCCTGAAATCAATTCAGGCAGCTAAAAGGATGAAGGGAGATTTCATGGTCTAGGTGTCTTCTTTTGCGTTGCTCTGGTTGGGGGTTTTCTTTGACTGCCTGACTAGAGGCAAGGATTAGAGACATAGTGCTTGCTTTCAGTCAGCTGGGCTTCTATGCTTGTTCCACTGGAAGGAAGCCCAGGGTGTGAAAACCAGGGGTCCCTTTAACGTTTGTACGTTAGGATGGACAGTGTTTACATAGCTACATTCACACCCAGGCACCAAGAATGATGTGAATTTTGAATGATTTGCCTTTTTCTTTCTTCTTAAAGCAACTACAGGAAGAAGGGTAGCCTCTTTGGAAGGCAAGTCAGTCTCATTAGTGTAGCCAGAGTGGCCACACTTTTGATCAACTGTTTTCTATGCCTTGGATCTGGTGGTTTGGTTTGAGGAGAGAAGGGATAATCTTTTTTTTTTCCTCTGAAGTTTCCCTGCAATCAAGTACAGTAAAGGAACTCTTTATCACCACATCCATAACGGAGGTGCCCCTAGCTTTTTATTGCCTTTACAGCTTTTTATTTTGTTTATTTTCTCAACGCCAATGTTTTTTTGACAAGTAAGTAGGAGTAGGTCAAATAATATAGTACACACACTATCCTCCTATAACTTTTTATTTTAGGAAATTAAAAACCAAACAGAAAAAGGAGCCCTAGTGGTGCAATGGTTAAGCATTAAGACTGCTAACTAAACGGTCAGCTGTTCAAATCCACCAGCCATTCCTTGGAAACCCTATGGGGCAGTTCTACTCTGTCCTATGGGGTCACTATGGGTCAGATTTTCATTTTATAATCTGCCCTCTTGATGCAGCCATAAAACATTTGTTTTATTTTGGGATAGGTTCCTACTGAAAAAATAAACAAACAAAAAAACCCTTCAAGATTCTTATTACAGTGAAATCTGTGAGAGCCAGAACTTGATGGGACTGCCTTTTTTTTCCCGGGTTTTGAAAGTTTTCCACCTTTGACAGGGTACAGTCTTACCACTTTTCTACCCTCTCTAATAGTGGAATATATTTGAGTTTTTCTTCTATGACAAGTTTCTGCCCTACACACGTTCTGGCTTTCCCAAGTTTTACTGTATTTGTTCATAGGATGTGGTACATAAAAGGCAGTGGTTCTCAAACTAAGATTCCTGGACCTAGAGCATCAGCATCACCTGAAACTTGTTAGGAATGCTTGTTAGAACCATCATAGTAGTTGCTCAACAGATATTTGTTGGAAATAATGCTAATTTCTTAATTCTTAAAGTGAATGATGCCACTGATACCACGTTATAAGGCATTAGTTCTCAAACTTCAGTGCACATCAGAATCATGAAGAGGGCTGGTTAAAATACAGATAGTGGGCCCCATCCCCAGCATTCTCATTCAGTAAGTCTGGGGTAAGGTATGAGAATTTGTATTTCTAATCAGGTCCCAGGTGATGCTGATGCTTATGGTCTGAGGTCCCCACTTTGAGAACCATTGGCCTAAGACTGTGTTTCTCAACCCTGGCTGAACAGTAGAGTCATTTGGGAGAGGGTCCTGGGCCATACAACAGACCAAATAAATCAGAATCTGTGTAGGTGGGCCTAGGCATGGTCGTCTTTAAAATTTCCCAGGTGATTCTAATAGGCAGCCAGGTTTGAATTTCACTGATGATCATCTCTAAAGGAGTGGGGAGCTTTAAAAACACTGATGCCTAGATCCCAGTTGTGGAGATTTTGATATAATTGGTTTGAGGTATAACCTGGGCATTAGGAGTTTTGAGAGTTCCTCAAGTGATTCTAACATGCAGTTAAAGTTAAGAACCATTGCCCGAAAGATACCTTCCTTCCAGCCTCTAAGCAGTTCCTGACTTTAGTATGATCCTATGTAAAGGATACAACATGCAAGGAAACAAACATTTCTGTAGAGAGAAGTACTAATTTACTCTATAGTAATTGTAATGTTCCCAAGTTTATACTGAACTGATTTTTTTTTTATCTATGATACTTGGTATATTTATAGCAAATCAGTTAAAATTTGAACTAAAACCTTATTCTAAATGGCATAAAATCTATTTACTTTCAAACAAACTCACTTTTGTTCAAAATGCCTATATTTCTGTTTAGATAAATAACCAAAGGGAGCATACATGATTTCATTTATCATACTATTAATTTATTCACACATTTTGTTGCCAGTTCATGTTTATTTCTATTATACTTAACTGTAGTATAGCAGAAAGAATATAGACAAGTAAATGACTCTGACTCTGTCACTTTAACAGGTTTACCTGTCTGGTTTGGTTGATTAAGTTACAAATTTACATAGCATTAAGGATACAGTAAATAGTTGAGCAAGACCAGTAACCATGCTCACCAGTCAGAAAAGCCCTCCTCCCATCAGCCTGAAGAGCCTGCACATCCGTAGACTGTTGAGTCAAGGAAACATCAACAAAGTATTAGAGGTCCCTACCCTGGTCTGTGAAGGACACTCCCTTCTGGAAGGAGCACAATGAGAGCTCAAGTGATATTTATCAAAGTAACAAAATGCTCCTAAATATTAACAGGATACATATTAAATTTATTTATGCCAGTGGAAAACTGCCTTTGTGGGGCTTACAGCAAAGCATGTCCTCCCTCTGAATATCTCTTAGCCTCACAGCAGCCACCAAACAGCTGTGTAATGTTGAGTTAGTTACTTTTCGATGCCTTAGATTTCTCATAAGGTCGGTGGTTCGAACCCACCAGCCACTCCTCGGGAGAAAGATGTGGTGTCTGCTTCGGTAAAGATTATAACCTTGGGAACTACATGGGGCAGTTCTACTCTGTCATATAGGGTCACTGTAAGTTGTAATTAACGGCAATGGGTTTGGGTTTTTTTTTTTTTTTTTTGGTAATAATATTTATCTTGCAGGGTGGTTTTGAGAAATAGATGAGGTAACATGCAAATCATTTAACCCAGTGCCTGTTATAGATCAGGAGTTCAGAAATATTAATTCCCTTTTTTTCTCCTCTGTCCTTTCTAATATTAATTAAAAAGGTATTTACTAGGTGCCTTTATGTCACTCACTCCTTTGGCTATGTTGATCATCATCATTACTGCAATGCAGAAATGCTTCCTTTTCCCTCTCTGCTCCTTTGTCAATATTAATTGAGCTGCTACAACATCTCAATCAACGTGCTGGCACTTGAGGATACAAGGATAAATAAGCTGCAGTCCCTGTCCTTAGCACACCCAGTTTAGTGAGGAAACAGACATATAAACATGCAATTATTATACCTAAGGTGTGAAAACTGGATACAGAGGTGACGCAAAGAGGAGTGGTACCCAAACTCAGATGTGGATGTGGGAAGTGGTTGGGGAGGCATCCTAAAGGAGCTTAGTCTTAGGGGTTAAGCAAGATTTACCCAGATGGAGTGTTATGGAACATGGAGAGGAGTAAAGGGAAGGGGAGACAATTCCTGGCAGAGAACAGAATATACACAAGTGTGTGTGGGGTATGAGTGGGTGTTGTATGAGAAAGCATGGCATAAGTTAGTAAGGTTGCCCTGCTTGGGGACTGTGGGGGAGGTGTGAGGGATGAGGCAGGAAGGGTAAGCAGGGGCCAGATCATAAAAGATCTATTCCATTGGTTCTCAAAGTGTGGTCCCCGGACCATCAGCATCACTCGGGAACTTGTTAGAAATACAAATTTTCACTCCCCACACTGGACCTAATAAATGAGAAAAGTTGGACATGGGGCCTAGAAATCTTTGTTTTAACAATCCCTCCAGGTTATTTTGATCCATGCTAAAGTTTCAGAAGCATTGTTCTATATTGTAATAAGAAATTTGGCCATCACCCTGAAGGAAATTGAGAACCAAAGAAGGACTTTAGATAAGACTAGTATTATTATTTTTGAAAGCTTACTCTGGC
This sequence comes from Dugong dugon, assembly GCA_030035585.1. Classification (NCBI taxonomy): domain Eukaryota; kingdom Metazoa; phylum Chordata; class Mammalia; order Sirenia; family Dugongidae; genus Dugong; species Dugong dugon. The sequence continues at coordinate 34,337,573 of CM057465.1, forward strand.
AGCAAGGTAAAGGAGGAAGGAGAAGGATGTATGCAGGAGGCATGAGTACTGGAGGTAAGCTGGTAGAAAGGCAAGAAATTTGAGACACTTGAGTTAGATGTAGCAGTCTTGCTAGGTGCAATGCTCACAAAAATACATAAGGTTGGGGGGCGGGGGCCAAAGAGGAATAATATATGGCTCTTGCTCTCCTTCTGAGGATATCGTCTATCAACTCAATGGAGTAGCATCCATATTCATCAAGCATCTACTCCCTTATGCAGGAGTGATTTTGTGTAGTCACTTCAGTTGATCTAGACAAGACCACAAGGAGAGTCCCCTTCCTTACTGACTGTTCCCTCTGAGGAAAATTGGGGTTGAACTGGCACCAACAAGAGACTGTTCAGTATATAAAGCAGTGAAGGGTGATGGGTAGAGTAGCAAAATAAATTAATTGAATCAGAATCTCTCTGGTTCCCCAAATAAATATGCGGTGGCATCAAACCATGTGTATTTATCAATTCATTCTGCTTGGACTGTAATATTGGGAATAACACAAATATGAGTCTTACTTGTAACAACGCGAGAATTGCCTACTGAAAGACAGACTAGATTCTTGTTGCTTATTCTCAGCAACAGAAGCAGGTAATTGCACTCATACCTGTAGAGAAAAGATGTGGGTGGGAAGGTGACCCATCGGATGATGTTGGAGTAGAGGTTGGAATATACCTTTAAGGCTGTTCTCCAGGCCTGGGAGGGAAGAGACAAGGAGAAGGTTTGTTGGCTGAGAGAGAAGAGGAAAAAAAGGTTTTTTTTTTTTCCCTTAGATATTTGACAGCTATCTCCTCCCACAACCACCTTCCCCTCAAACCCATGCGTCTCTGCTGAATCTGTCATAAAACGAGGCGTGAATCCATTCGTCTCCATGTGCTTTCATTGAAAAGTCGGTGCACGAGGACATAAACGGGAGCGGCTGAAAATAGGTGCATGACTTGTTGAGCATACAAATTATTTCCCTCCTAGTCTCTGAGGAGGAAAAAAAAATTCCTCCTCTCACTCGCTCCTTCGAGTCTGTGCTCTGCATTCGGGAGAAGAGGCTGAGGCTGGTCTTCAAGCGCTCCTCCCGCCGTTCGGGCAGGAAACTTTTCTGGCAGAGCCCGCTTGGTCCCTTCAGGTCGGGCCGAGACGGTGGGTGTCCTGCGGCTCCTCTCCCGGGCAACGACCCCAGACCCGAGGACGCGTCTGTCTCTTTAAATTCCAGCTGCACGGCTGGGAAACAGCGCCACTCGCCGCCCAAGCCTGCAGGCGGCTGTGAGCGAGCTCGCGCTTTCGCTCCCGGCTGCGCGCCACGGAGGGCTCGGCTCGGCCCGCGGGCGGCTCGGCGGCGGCGGCGGCGGCGGCGGCGCGGGGCGGGGAGGCGCGGCCCGGCAGAGGAGGGAAGAAAGAGCGAGCCGGGCTGGAGAGGCGCCGCGCCCGGTCCCGCGCCCGCTCTCGGCGGCCCGAGCGGTTTCCTTTGGGGTGACGAGGATGTGCCTGGATTTTTTTTCCCCCTCCTCTTTAAGACGATTTCTATAGTAACCTGATTAAGTGGCTCTATATCGCAAACACGAGGATTTCCGCGGCCCGTCGGCATGACCTCGGCCAGGTAACGCTGCAATCTCATTCTCTTCCATTTCAAACCGCTGCGCTCCTTCCAAAGTTCCTTTTGTGGAAAATCGGCGAGCACAACGCAGCCCAGGGTATTTGCAACAGCGTGTTCCTTTCCAGGTGCCTGCGACCGGTGCTCTCCCCTACTGCTCCCCAAGACCCATTTTCAGATTATTAAGAAGATTTTTTTCTTTTTTGGTTGACCCTCTCCTCCCCTTTTTATTTTCCCATCGCTGGGCGCTACTCTGCTTTTTCCCTGAGACTGGAGATGGGGGCGCGGGCAGAAGTCGGGGGCGGGGTGGTGAGCGGGGTCCAGGGAGTGGCGGGTTTGAAGAGGCTGGCTGCGGTGGTCTACTTTGGGCATCTTGGCGTCGCAGGGAGGGCTGCCAGCATTAGGGCGGCAGAACCCGGGAACCCCGGGTCTCCGACGAGCGAGCGAGGGACGTAGGCTTGGGGGTGATGGAGCGCTTTGCTGGGCGGCTGGCGAGCGTCAATACATCATAGCTTTCCTTCCGACTCCCCCGCCCCTCTTCGGGTTTCTCCCTTTCTCTTTCCCAGTCCTACATTTCTTTCTTCCTTTCTTCACCACCCGCTCCATTCTAGTCTCTCCCATCCCTCTTTTCTCTCCCCTCATTTTCTTATTCCCCTTGACATAAAATAACGAGGAATCGTTTGTAACCCGTTCGTTCCGCCAACATGGGAAGAGGAGTGAAACCTGCGGCGTGACCACCTCAGCCTGGCTGTTTTCAGACCGGTCCTCATCCATCAACGTGTTTGTTTCCGGAGTCTATTGATCTCTTCCCGATTCTGTAGAAATGCATTCTAAGCTGGGCGTCTATATGGCAGAATCAGAGTTCTGCAGATCGCTTCCATGCTCTGAGTACATGTATCGTAAGGGCTGCATATGTTTTAAATCTAAATAAGCTAGGCATATAGATAAATAGATCTTTTGAAAAATCTAGTCATTCTAGAGAAACTTTCCTCTTAAATTATTAATATATTTTATCCTCTTTGACATTTAATTTTAGGGGGCTTTCTCCAGTTTGTGGGGAGCATGCAACTTCTATTACCTTAATGATCCCCTCTTTGATCTTTATTCACATTGGTGCTTCTGAGTCACTGGAATGAGTAGATCATAATTAAGGTTCAGAGGCTCGCTTCCTGAAGTCCAGGCTGGCTGAGGTGGCAATCTCTGGGAGAAGGTGCTAAGAGAGCTAGGGAGCCAGACAGACCCTGCCAAAGAACAGAATAGGCATAGCAACTCCTGTGTCAAGTAAGTAGATTCAGACTTAATACTGAAAACATGAAAACACAGTAAAACCAAGCCTTTTGTTTTTGGTAGTTTTTTAAGCATGTGCATAACTATGCTCAGTAGGTATATGTTGGTACTTATAATTTAAAAAAGGATCCACTCTAGTATAGAATCCATTCTGCCTTATTTATGTTGAAGTGCTTCCTCACTATGGTTTTATTTTTCTTTCAAACACAAAATGCCTGTATCATGTGAAAATAAAGGGGGAAAAAAGAGGAAGACTTCTCTTGAAACAAATAGAATTTATGTGGATTTTTGTTTGTTTGTTTGTTTCTCAAAAATCTAGTTGTTAACGCTCTCAAGTTTTCCTGAGGACAAAGTAGTTCATGGATAGAAATGATACCAATCAATGATTTTCCTCCACTCTATTTCAGTGATATACATAGTTTATATAGAAAGAAGGTCTTGGTTTTAGAGAGCTTCCTTTTGATTTCTTTCCTTTGTCTACACATTTGTTTTTAAATCCAACTATTAATATAGAATAAAAGATCTCGGAGCAGAGAATGGATCAGGAAGGAGAACTACTGATGTAATGAAAAATATATCCAAACCAAGAAAGAAAATAATCACTGCCTTGCCACTCCACACTGTTGTCTTTGTTTATAGACAATTAAGAAACTGCACAATTTAATGTCTTTTCATCTTCTTAATTCCACACCTAATACTTTTCATACCATAAAACCAAAAACCAGACCCGTTGCTGTTGATTCTGACTCATATCGACCCTATAGGACAGAGTAGAACTGCCTCATAGGGTTTCCAAGGAGCGGCCAGTGGAGTCGAACTGCCAGCCTTTTGGTTAGCAGCCGTAGCTCTTAACCACTGTGCCAGCAGGGTACCATGTGTCATATTTATCCAGTCTAGAGGAATATTTACAAAGACTTACAATTCCCTTGCCAATGAAATCCAAAAAGCGTACTTCTAACATTTTCTTCTTCCTCCCAGTGAACAGTGATTATAGTAATGGTCCTACATTATTCTTTTTACCTGGATTTCTAATTTTGGTATTTCCTGGGTGGGTGGGGGTGCTCCTGGTAGGCCGAGTGAAACTTGAATGTATAATTAATCGTAGGTGCAATAAAATGTTCATATTTTTCTTGTTATTGGTTTAAGGATTGTCATGCCCTCTTGGTCATTTAATATTTTGGTGTAACTGTTCCTTTTTACACATGTATGTGTGAAAGATTTAACATAAAGTCTGTTTTGAGTAAGCCTTGTGTGATTTGAGGTTAAAAGGTATATTAGTGACAAGCCATAAATTACTCTTACTTGTAGTGCACTGATTCTGAAACTGTTTTTTCGCCTGTGATCACATCTATATATGGCTCATTTAATAAAATGTTGCCAGTGGTGAGCTCTGTTTTCTAACAGGAAAGACATCCTTCCAATTTACTTATTCCCTGTTTTCATGTGGTGGGATTAACTAATGTTTTTTATCTGATACTTTGACTGTATTGCTGAACACTGCTAATTACCAAGAATATATTTTGTTAATTCTGAAATAGATATATCTCTCAAGTTGTCTGGAGGGCTCCAGGTGAATCTTCCTGGTAACCCATGGCAACAGGAAACGGCAAGCTGAAGTGTGGATCTGTCCACACTTCCTGATCATTCAGGGACTTGATATAAAAAGATATAGTGTGCTGGCTCCTTTGCATAGACCAATGTTAACTTTTGGACTTTGGTCAGAATAATGATTCCCAGGCCTAGGTTTGCAGTGCCCCTTAGCTCCTCATTTACTTGAGGAGTATTGTAAAATTCTCAGAAAACAGATAGTTTAACATTAATTTTTATATACCCATTGCCGTTGAGTTGATTGCGACTCATAGCTATGCTGTAGGACAGAGTAGAACTACCCCATAGGTTTTCCAAGGCTGTAATCTTCACAGATGCACACTGCCACATCTTTCTCCCTTAGAGCAGCTGGTGAGTTTGAACCACCCACCTTTTGGTTACCAGTCGAGCACTTAACCACTGTGCCACCAGTGCTCCTTAATTTTTTTATAGTAAAGAATTTATAGAGAAGTGTTCATGTGTATCTGACTTTGTGTGTATCTGGGATAATTAGATTGAGAGACTATCACCAAATCAAACATGAGAGGCTGCACCAACTTCAGAAACGTTGGGAGTCAGGGAGCTGTGTATGGAAGTAGGAGCCAAGAGACAAAGGCTATATTCCTACTTGTGACTACATCCCAGATTTATTCTTACAGCGCCCTCTTTATTCACAGATGTCACTTAGCTGCGTTTTCCCCAGAAGAAAAATGGGCAAAATAATCTTTTTCCTGTTTTTGACTGCTTAAACAATAGACATAGTCCTACATACAGAGGAGTATATATGCAGTAGTGGTGGATACTAAGAGACACACACACATATTCAGAGGTATAGAAAAGACTTCTGAATAGAGAAAGGAGATCTTCCCTTGTACCAGTGGTGGGAGGGTAATGACGCTGATATTTTCTTTCCGATTAGGAGAAGGTGAATATTTTACTCTGTGCTGTATGGATATAGGCAGTAGATGCTCATGATTAATAACATAACATGTTGAACTGAATAATTGCAGCAGGCATCACCCTTTTACTTACATGAATGCAAGAGGAATACATTTCCCCATTTTTTAACCGTTTAAGATCTCTCCGCCCCTCATTTTGTAAGGAAAAGTAATTTTCTGTAAGGTTAAGTGGACCTCAGGGTAGGAAAAATTCCCAGAGCTATCTTTCTATTCAGACTTCATTTTCTTCCAATGTCTGACTGTCAACAATAATGTCTGATATGAGCCTTTAGTGGTGATATTTCCATAGGTCGTCATCTTTCTCTGTCCCAGATGAAGTCTCAAGACAAGCATTACAGTGGTGTTGTTAGGTCCCATGGAGTTGGTTCCAACTCATAGTGACTCTGTGTGCAGCAGAAAGAAACACTGCCCAGTCCTGTGCCAGCTTCACAATCATTGCTATGTTTGAGTCCGTTGTTGCAGCCACTGTGTCAGTCCATCTCGTTGAGGGTCTTCCTCTTTTTCGCTGACCCTCTACTTTACCAAGCATGATGTCCTTATTTAGGGGCTGGTCCCTCCTGCTAACATGTCCAGAGTACATGAGACAAAGTCTCACCATCCTTGCGTCTAAGGAGCGTTTCTGACTGCACTTCTTCCAAGACAGATTTGTTTGTTCTTCTGGCAGTCCATGACATGTTCAATATTCTTTGCTAATACCGTAGTTCAGAGGCATCAGTCTTCATGTAGGACATCATGCTTGGTAAAGTATAGGGTCTGTGAAAAAGAGGAAGACCCTCAATGAGATGGATTGACACAGTGGCTGCAACAATGGGCTCAAGCATAGCAATGATTGTGAGGATGGCACAGAACTGGGAAGTGTTTTGCATTGTTTTGTTCTGTCGTACCTAGAGTCACTATAGTCGGAACTGACTCAATGGCACCTAACAACAACAACAATAACAATTCTTCTTTGGTCTTCCTTATTCATTGTCCAACCGTCAACATGTATATGAGGTTATTGAAAATACCATGGCTTGGGTCAAGCGCATCTTAGTCCTCAAAGTGACATCTTTACTTTTTAACATTTTAAAGAGGTCTTTTGCTGCAGATTTGCCAAATGTAATACATCCTTTGATTTCTTAATGCTGCTTGCATGGGCATTGATTGTGGATCCAAGTAAAATGAAATCCTTGACAACTTCAGTGTTTTCTCTGATTATCCTGATGTTGCTTATTGATCCACTTGTGAGGAATTTTGTTTTGTTTATGTTGAAGTGTAATCCATACTGAAGGCTATGGTCTTTAATCTTCATCAGTAAGTGCTTCAAGTTCTCTTCGCTTTCAGCAAGTAAGATTATGTCCTCTACATATTGCAGGTTGTTAATGAGTCTTCCTCCAATCCTGATGCCACGTTCTTCTTCATATAGTCCAGGTTCTTGGATTATTTGCTCAGCATACAGACTGAATAAGTGTGGTGGAAGGATACAACCCTAACACACACCTTTCCTGATCTTAAATCACACAGTATCCCCTTGTTCTGTTCGAACAACTGCCTGTTGGTCTATGTACAGTTTCCTCATGAGCACGATTAAGTGTTCTGGAATTCCCATTCTTTGCAATGTTATCCATAATTTGTCATGATCCACACAGTCAAATGCCATTGCATATTCAATAAAACACAAGTAAACATCTTTCTGGTACTCTCTTCTTTCAGCCAAGATCCATCAGCAATAATATCCCTTGTTTCATGTCCTCCCCTGAATCCGGCTTGATTTCTAGAAGCTCCATGTTGATGCACTGCTGCAACTGTTTTTGAATTATCTTCTGCAAAATTTTACTTGCATGTGGTGTTAATGATATTGTTCGACAGTTTCTGCATTCTGTTTGATCGTCTTTTTTTGGAATGGGCACAAATATGGATGTCTTCCAGTCAGTTGGCCAGGTAGCTATCTTCCAGATGTCTTAGCATAGACGAATGAGTGCTTCCAGCATTGCATCCATTTGTTGAAACATCTCAGTTTATAGTCTGTCAATTCCTGGAGCCTTATTTTTTGCCAAAGCCTTCAGTGCTGCTTGGACTTCTTCCTTCAGTACCATTGGTTCTTGATCATATGTTACCTTCTGAAATGGTTGAATGACCAATTCTTTTTGGTACAGTGACTGTGTATTCTTTCCATCTTTTTTTCATGCTTCCGGTGCCATTCAATATTTTGCACATGGAATCCTTCAGTATTGCAATTGGAGGCTTGAATTTTTTCTTCAGTTCTTTCAGTTTGAGAAATGCTGAGCGTGTTCTTCCCCTTTGGCTTTCTAACTCCAGATCTTTGCACATTTCATTATATTTTACTTTGACTTCTCGAGCTGCCCTTTGAAATATTTCGTTCACCTCTTTTTTCTTCACCGTTTCTTCCTTTTGCTTTAGCTTTTCTTTGTTTAAGAGCAAGTTTCAGAGCTTCTGACATCCACTTGGGTCTTTTCTGTCTTTTTAATGTCCTTTGTGTTTCTTCATGTATGATGTCCTTGATTTCATTTCACAAGTCATCTGGTCTTTGGTCATTAGTGTTCAATGTGTCAATTCTATTCTTGAGATGGTCTCTAAATTCAGGTGGATATACTCAAGATTGTATTTTGGCTCTTGTGGACTTGCTGTAATTTTCTTCAGTTTCAATTTGAACTTGCATGTGAGAAATTGATGGTCTGTGCCGTAGTCGGCTCCTGGCCTTGTTCTGACTGATGATGTTGAGCTTCTCCATTGTCTCTTCCTACAGGTGTAGTCTGTTTGATTCCTCTGTATTTCATTTGGCCAAGTCTGCCTGTATAGTTACTGTTGTTGTTGAGAAAAGGTATTTTCAATGAATAGGTCTTTGGTTTTACAGAATTCTCTCACATGGTCTTCAACGTCGTTTCTATTACCAAGGCCATATTTACCAACTACCAATCTTTCTTCGTTTCTTCTTTGTTACTGATCTTTCTTTAGCATTCCAATCACCAGTAATTATCAATGCATCTTAATTGCGTGTTTGATCAATTTCAGACTGCAGGAGTTGGTAAAAATCTTTGATTTCTTTATCTTTGGCATTAGTGTTCAGTGTGTAAATTTGAATAATAGTCATATTAACTGGTCTTCCTTGTAGGCATATGGATATTATCCTATCACTGACAGCATTGTACTTCAGGATAGATCTTGAAATGTTCTTTTTGATGGTGAACGTGACACCATTTCTCTTCAATTTGTCATTCTCTGCATAGTAGACCATATGATTGTCTGATTCAAAATGACCAATACCAGTCCATTTCAGCTCTCTAATGCCTAGGGTATCTCTCTTAATGAGTTCCATTTCATTTCTGACTACTTCCAGTTTTCCGAGATTCATAGTTTACACATTCCATGTTCTGATTATTAATGGATGTTTCAGCTGTTTATTCTCATTTTGAGTCATGCCACATCAGCAAATGAAGGTCCCCAAAGCTTTATTCCATCCATGTCATTAAGATTGACTTTACTTTGAGGAGGCAGGTCTTCCCTAGTCATATTTTGAGTGCCTTTCAGCCTGAGGGGCTCATCTTCTGGCACTGTAACAGATAATATTCTGCTGCTACTCATAAGGTTTTCACTGGCCAGGTTTTTTAGAAGTAGAGCACCAGGTCCTTCTTCATATTCTTAGTCTGGAAGCTCAGCTGAAACCTGTCCACCATGTGTGACCCTGCGGGTATTTGAGATACCCGTGGCATAGCTTCCAGCATGACAGCAACACACAAGCCCCCACAGTATTACTAACAGACAAATTGTGGCATACCCCTTGGGAGGTCTTTTTCCCCTGATTTAAAAAAATAAAATCTGACCAGTTACTTTATTGGGCACCTTTTTATTCTAACCTATTAAAATGGCATCAAACACCTTGTTTGCTTGATTGTCTTGATCCATTGTAATGCAGTATAACATGATTAAGGATGTAGTTTTTGTGGTCAGGTTACCTGAGTTTGAATCCAACTCTGTCACTTACATAGTTTATCTTGGTTAAATTTCTTGACCTGAGTCTCAGTTTACTTATCTGTAAAATAGTTGTTGGGAAGTATTTTTTGAATGTTATGTCAGGGAATATATTAATAAACAGTTAAAGAGAGCTCATGGCAAGTAGCAAATACTTATAAAATATTGTTGTTATTGTTGTTGTTAAGTGCTGTCGAGTTAATTCTGATTCATAGCAACCCTATAGGACAGAGTAGAACTGTCACTAGGGCTCCTGTAAAATATTAGCTGCTGTTATTATTCCTGGAGCCCTGGTGGTGCAGTGGTTAAGGGCTACAGCTGCTAACCAAAAGGCTGGCAGTTCGAATCCACCAACCACTCCTTGGAAACCCTATGAGGCAGTTCTAGTCTGTCCTATAGGGTCGTTATGAGTTTGAATCAACCCAACTGCAACGAGTTTGAGTTTTTTATTATTATTACTACTGCTGCTGCTGCTGTTGAATGTATAGAAAGGCCACAGTTATTTTTCTGTTTAGAATTATTTTTTTCTTCCAAGTCTGGGTTTGAACCATAGTACCTGTCTACATAGGAGCTGTGCCACCCACACCCCACCCCCATCCCCTTAGTTTTTCCTCAAACTGATAATAATAACCAGGTGTCTGAGAGGAAAGAATACTTTGAGGGGGAGCCTCCACTCTCCTAGTTTCCAGAAAAGCTTACCTTAACCTTTTTTATATGCAGTATCAAGATTATCCATGGATTTATTTTATTCAAAAATTGCAAGCCTAGATCAGGATTAGCTACAGTAATAATATGTTAGTTAAAAAAAGAAACCTGACAAATCTAAAACTTTGAGCTTTTATATTACATTGCTGTTTATTCACAAGCTACAACTGTTCTCTAAAACCCTAATATAATTCTTAAACTACCAGCTCTTACTAAAGAAGTTTTTCTGAATAATATTTTGTGAGGTCACTTGAGAAGTCTAATTGATGACAAGGTGATATTTGGTTAAATATGTGATGTTTCCTGCTTATTTTCTTTTTGCTTTGTGAGTTTCAATGTTAAGAACTTTATTGCATAGATAATTTTCTTTACATCTTAAGGAATGTCCTCATCAGCAAAATGTATGTGCTGAATTAGGATACCTCTTAAAAAATTTTTTTATTGTGGAAAGTTTTGAACAAACACAAAAATGGAAAGAATGATATAATGGATTCCCAAGTTCCATCACCCAGCTTCAACAAATTAGATACTTGTTAAGATTTTTTCCAGTGGCTCTTTGGATAGTACAAATGGTTAAGTGCTAAACTATTAATCAAAATGCTGCAGGTTCAAAGTTACCCAGAGATCCCTCAGAAGAAAGGCCTGGCAAACTACTTTTGAAAGATGCAGCCACTGAAAACACTGTGGAGCACAGTTCTACTCTGAAACACATTGGTGGGTGTCACCATGAGTTGGAATTGACTTGACAGCAACTTTTTAAAATATTTTTTTTTTTTATTGTACTTTAGGTGAAGGTTTACAGAACAAATAGTTTCTCATTAAACAGTCAGTATACATATTGTTTTATGACATTGGTTAACAACCCCACAACATGTCAACACTTTCCCTTCTTGACCTTGGAGGACTTTTTTTTTTTTTTTTTTTTGTGAAAATAGGCATAGCCAAAGATACAGCATTTCAGAAATTTCTACATGTACAATTCAGTGACATCAATTATATTCTTCCAGTTGTGCTGCTATTCTCACTATCCTTTTCCAAATTATTCCATCACCATTATCTTCAACTCACTGGCCCCTAGGCTTCCCATCAAACCTTTTGAGTCGCTGTTGTCAATTTGATCTCACATAGATAATTCTTTTTTTTTTTTTTTTTTGTACTTTAGATGAAGGTTTATAGAATGAAATAATTTCTCATTAAACAGTGCACATATTGCCCTATGACAATGATTAACAATCCCATGACATGTCAACAGTGTCCTTTCTCAAGCTTGGGCTCCCTATCACCAGCTTTCCTGTTCCCTCCTGCCTTCCAGTCATTGTCCCTGGACTGCTGTGCCTCATTAGTCACATTTTGTTTTATGGGACTGTCCAGTCCCCCACTGAATGGTGAACCTTGGGAGTGACTTCACCACTGAGGTAAAAGGGTATCAGGGGCTATACTCTCGGGGTTTCTCCGGTCTCTGTCAGGCCAGTAAATCTGGTCTTCTTTTGTGTGTTAGAAGTTTGTTCTATATCCTTCTCCAGCTCTGTCCAGGACCCTCTGTTGTGATCCTGGTCAGAGCAGTCAGTGGTGGTATCCAGGCACCATCTAGCTGTACTGGACTCAGTCTGGTGGAGGCCTTGGTAGCTGTGGTCCATTAGTCCTTTGGACTAATCTTTTCCTTGTATCCTGTTGTCTTCATTCTCCCTTGATCCCGAAGGGGTGAGACCAGTGGAGTATCTTAGATGTCTGCTCACAGGTTTTTAAGACCCCAGACGCTACTCACCAAGGTAGAATGTAGAGCATTGTCTTTATAAACTGTGTTATGCCAATTGAGCCAGATGTTCCCCGAGACCAAGGTCCTCACGGCCCTCTGCCCAGGAATTGAGTCCCTTAGAGAGTTTGGCTGTGTCTATGGAGCTTCCAAGACTTTAGCAACTTTTTCTTTTTTAAGATGTTTTCTGGTTCTATATTTCTGTGATTTTCTGATTAGGGAAATTCCTATTCACTCTGGTTTTAAGAATCTGGAATATCTGCTTTTAGAATAATATTGATATCAGTGTCACTAATACTGACACAAAAACCATAGTTACTAAATTATAACACTGAACGTTTAATGCCAGGTCGATATAATAACACACAAAATGATACATGAAAAATATGTTGGAACTGAGCCAAAGCAATAAGGCAAGATTAAAAAAATGTGGTATTAGTTTGGTTTAACAGACATTTATTAAATGCTTCCCTCAAATAGTTTATAAGATGTCATGTAGTAGCCTGCTTAATGTCATATTATTATACTTAAGAATAATTTTCAAGAATTTGAGTTACAATGAACAATTCTAAAACTACCTTGAACATTAACCTTTCTTTCATTTGGCAGCTTATTTCAAAAGCGTAGCAATCAGCCTCCAAGATGGTCTCTGATGATCCTTGCCTATTGGTATACATGCCTTTGTTAAGTCCCTCCCACATTATATAGGTTGTTACATGTGATCAATAGAACATGGAGGAACTGATGGTGTATGACTTCTGAGGCTAAATCATAAGAGATATAGCTACTTGCACCTTGCTCCTTGGATCACTAGCTCTGGGGGAAGGCAGCTACCATGTTGTGAGGACTCTCTAGCAATCCATAGAGATTCATGTGGCAAGGAATTGAGGCCTTCTGTTTACAGCCAGCACGGGCTTACCAACCAAATGAATGACCCACCTGGGAAGAGTGACCTCTGTCCCTGCTAAGTCTCCAGACGCCTGCAGTCCTGAGTGACTTCCTGAGTGTAATCTCTTGAGAGACCCTGAGCCAGAACCACCCAGCTAAGCCGCTCCTGATTTCCTGAACCCACAGAAACTCTGCAAGTTATTAAATACTTAATTGTTTTAAGCTGCTAAATTTTGGAGTAATTTGTTAGGCAGCAATAGATAAAGAATGCAAAAACCTTAAATTGCCTCAGGATTGTCATTGTGAATACTAATTATTGTTTGGTAGATATATAGAAGTGCCAGTTAATAGAGTTCTAGTTGACAGAGTGCTGTGTAAATCTGTAGTTACCACAGTGAATTACTGGCATCCTAGCCTTCTTTTCTACTTTTAACTCATGGTTCTGAATCTTCTCTGGACATTATCCATAACTGAATGAGGGCAGAGGGCACGATGTCTCTTCTTTCATTAGTTACTAACCTGGAACACCATCCTGTCTCTTCTTTTTGGCAATGTATCTGTCAACAGTTTTAGCTGTGAGGAATTTTGAAAGAAAGCCAGGGCAGGGGAGGGGAGGGGCTTGAGGACTAGGACATGCTTTAGCTGACACTTGGGTAAAATTTGTGATGGTATTATAGTTTAACTGGAGGATACCCCCAAAAGAGCTTCAAACATACAAAAAGGCCTTTATGGCTTGAACTTTGATTGTCACAAAAGCATTTTTCTGTTACCTTCTGAACTAAGTGAGGTTAAAAACAAAAAACAAAACAACAATAACCCATTGCCATCAAGCCAATTCCGACTCATAGTGTCCCTATAGGACAAAGTAGAAACCCTATAGCATTTCCAAGGCAGTAATCCTTATGGTCTGCTCCCACATCTTTCTCCTATGGAGCGGCTGATGGCTTCGAACTGCCGACCTTTCAGTTAGCACCAAATGCTTAACTACTACATCACCAGGGCTCCTAAGTAAGATTAAAGTGCTCGAAATATTGTATGTCCCAAATGAGGCCACGGTAACATGTTGCCTATTGTAGCCGTTCTTTACAAATTTGAAATTTGTCCTTCCTTGTGTAGGTTCTGGATTGTATGTATAAATCCCTTTTTCTCATTCTCATGAGGCTAAAGGAATTCAAAAATTGAATATTATCATAGGCCAGAGTAGATTCTGTAGAGGTACAAAGTTTTGTTGTATTTTTGCAGATACAATGGTGTGGAATGGATCAAAGAATACAAAAAAAACCCCTCATTTTTGATATCATGAATATATTTAACTTTATCTAAATATTTTACTGGAAACTTAGTGGCATAGTGGTTATGATCTCTGTTGCTAACCAAAAAGTCAGCTGTTCAAATCCACCAGCTGCTCCTTGGAAACCCTATGGGGCAGTTCTACTCTGTCCTATAGGGTTGCTATGAGTAGGAACTGACTCGACAGCACCTAACAACAACAACAACAAATAAATTACTATCCTATAAAATTGTAAATGGGGACTGAATATTTAATATATATAAGTGGATTCTGGGATCCTTGGTGAATACTAAGAAGTTTTTGACTCCTTGGATTGATGTGAATATTGTCAGTTTCTTAAATGAACTGTTGATCCTCTTATGGTTTAGAGCATAAGGTTTTTGTGCTTTTCCTGTTTAATTGTTTTCAATAGAGTAACTTATAGGATTTTTACCCCCAAGAGTTTCTTCAGATCCACAATTATCTTGGTACAAAACAACGATGATGTTCAGTGACCTACACCAATACCATGCTCTCTGGGAATTAAAATCGATTTTTGTTTTTGTCCCAGGCATATACGTTGGCTCTTGGAACGAGCATTACCTGGGCGGACTCAGTAAAACCAATAAAAAGAAATTCAGAAATTAGTTTCTAGGGCACCACAAATAAGTTGCATCACAAGCCTCAGGATAAAGTTAGTGAAGTCACTAGTTCTTATTGATATTTTGATGTTTGAGTACAATGTGCAACAAGAAATACTTTTAGAATTGAGGATAAACAACACAGATCTGATTTTTCTGCTCTTTGTGAAGTATGTAGAAATGAAGCCACTTCCAGTTGCTGCTGAAAGGATATATGGCAGGCATGTATGGAGGCTGGTAGTGTTTTTTTAGATGTCTTCTAATAAGCATGTTTTTGTTTTTGGTGTTGGATACTGTATCCTGTCTTGTGTCCTTGTTTTGTGGTGCTTTGTACATTTAGTATTGCTTTAATTTACCTCATGAAGTAAACATAATGTTTTTAAAAATAAAGTTTATAGATATGTATCAGTTGCCTTTGACACTGTGATGAGTATCACAGAAGTATAGGAATGAATAAGAAAAGGTCTTTGCCCTTGAGGAAATTGGAATGTATTCAACTTTTAAATTAAAATTTTTTTGTTCAGAGTGTTTAGCTGCTTATTTATAGCTAGACACTACGATTTTTAATGGTCAGGCTGTGCTCAACATAAGATTGGGCTGGATTATGTTACCATAATTGTGAGATACCCTGACTTCTACACTTCTAATGAATGCTAATGCTCTTCTGAAGGTCTTTTATATATGGGTTCAATAACCACAGAGGCTTTTCTGCCTACAGCAAATAACCTCTCAGTAATGTCACAGGAAGTTGCATTAGAAATTATGCCATTACCTATAGCTTTTTCCTTTCTGTGAACTAATAGTATCTATTCAGGGTGTTCCTCAGTATAATGCAGACGTTTGTCCTATTGTATCATACTACAGGGTAGTTCTTTGGAATTTTTTTTTTCTACTAGAGTGGAAAAGTATCTCATGAACTTTCACATAAATTTCTTGATATTAGTGCTGTTACTAACTGTATATTTTGAGAACTGTGGTGGAATTTTGATAGTAGCATGGTTAAGGTCCCAGGAATACCCGAATCTGTCCTGCTGGTTACCTAGATCTGTGTACAGGACCCCCAGGGAAGATTTATGCAGGTAATAGCAGCCAAATGATAATCAGAATACCACTTTATCAATAGCTTGAAATGATGCCTGTTAATGTTAGCATAGGGCTCTTTGGAAAAAGGTGGTTTGGAGCACATACCTTAGGCCTTGAAGCCGAATCAGGGCCTTCTACTTCCCCTTGAGTATATATTTTTAGTCTTGATTCCTTCTGGTCTGGCCAGTTTTAGAAGGAAATCAAAGAGAATAAAAAATGGTCATGCCCCAAGAGGGTCTTAATTTTAATTTAACTACCTGGCCACATAAGACTAGGAAGTCAGAAGAAAGACAGGGATAGAGCATGACTTTGTTCCCTTTAAAGCATAGTGACCATGTCTACTAATAATTGTGGTCCAGGCAATATTTTGAGATGGAACCTATTAGAAGAACAACTCCTCCTTTGAAGAGGGTGGGCAGAAGTGAGTGGCCCTGGTGATGAGGAAGAAGTCCTATAGTATGGATAAATCATGATACAAGTCACAGTCTCTTATCTAAAATGCTGGGGGTTAGAAATATTTCAGAATTTAGACTTTTTCAGATATGTGAAAGATAATAGGGTGTGTATACTATATATCATGTAACAACCCTGGTGTGCTTTGGAGCAGCACCCACTGATCAAACACATTACTATTTCTGTTAGAAAAATATGAATATTCACAATAAGTGGGTGTGATAGGCAGAATTATGTCCTCCACAGCCTCCAAAATTTTTCCATGTCCTGATCCCTGGAACCTGTGAATATGTTACCTTACATGGCAAAAGGCACTTGGATTAAGGTTTAAGGACTTTGAGATGGGGAGAGTATCTTGGATTATTCAGGTGGATCCTATCTAATCACATGGATCCTTAATAGAGAACCTTTGGTGGCCTATGGTCAGAGAGAGAAATGTGATGATGGAAACAGGGTCAGAAGGATGCTACCTTGCTTCCTACAAAGTTGGAGGAAGGGAGTCGTGAACCAAGGAATGCAGGTGCCTCTAAAATTTGGAAAAGGAGTCTCTGCTAGAATCTACAGAAAGGAGTGCAGCCCTGCTGACACTTTGACCTTAGCCCAGAGAGACCCGTGTCAGACTTCTGACCTTCACAACTATAAGACAATAAATTAGTGTAAAACCACTAAGTTTTTGGTAATTTGTTACTGCAGTGATAGAAAACTAATACGGTGGGATAAAAACTATAGCCTTGTTTTCTTCAGATCAGATTATAAAAAACCTTTTGATTTTCAAAGCTTTTTGGATTTTGAATTACAGTTAGGGATCGTAGAAGGTATTGGAAGTCTTGACGTTTCAACTGGATGACCTTAACGTGTTTGAATTTTTAATCATGGGAGAAAGAGATCCTTAAAGGAAAGCCTTTTAATTGTTACAGTCCTAGTCCTTTGAGCCTTTGCCTATTTCTTTTTCTTCCTTTCTATGGAGTTTATGTATCTTATACTGGTTGAGGATGGCTGTGATCAACTTGCTTGACCATAGACCCCGGTTGACTTTAATCAGATTGAGGTAATAAAAGTGAAGGAACTCAAGCTCTAAAGTATTATGCGAATGCACTTGGTTTTTATTGATTGTATTTATGTTTGAATAGCTGCTTTCTATTCATCCTTCTCTGGTGATTGGGGGTTGGAAGGAAGAAGTACTGCATGGGGAATTTGTGAATGTCGCAGCAGTACTGCCTCTTCCTTCTGGCTACCAGAAATCCTCCGCCTCTACAGTGTGTATAAGGAGCCCTGGTGGCACAGTGATTAAGAGCTTGGCTGGTAACCAAAAGGTCAGGACATGGAATCCACCAGTAGCTCCTTGGAAACCCTATGGGGCAGTTCATCTCTGTCCTATAGGGTTGCTATAAGTAGGAATCGACTTGATGACATCAGGTTTGGTTTTTTTTGAACAGTGTGTGTGGCTCCAAGGGAGGTAACAACTGGAATAAAGGCCTTACTGTAGAAAGGCTGGATTCCTTTGGGCTTATCCATTTACCTCATTGCCAGCCACTTAATTACATTAAAGTTTTAAGTGAGGAAGAAATCTTATCCATGTTCTGATCCTTCCCTTGGTAGTACCCAGGGCCAAAGTCTACATAGGGAAATTTGTGCCTAGAAAATCCCCTGCAAAGCATAAAGTATAAGGCATCTTATATAATACAGAGCACCAGTTCACAATGAAATGTATTTGTTTTTCTCATGATGCTGTGCCACTGTAGTATACTCCATTATTATGAAATGGTTGTCATTGTCTGCTTCATGTTTGAAGGTTATATTTTCAATGAAATATTTCAGAATGATGATACTAGCTCTGATTAAAATTAAAATGCTAATTTTGAGCACATACCTTCCACTGTCCTTGATCTGTAGCTGAATCTTCAGGAACATCAATTGTCCTATTGATTCTTTTGATGTCCAAGTATTGGGAGAATGAATGAGTCTTATTCTGCCTAGCAGCTGTGTGTGGGTGTGTGATTTTTTTCCCTTAGTTTTATAGAATATTGGTAGGTTTTAAGCTTCAGTTTATGATCAAATGTATGAATTCAAACTATTTTCATCACTAAACACTTATATCTCCTCTTTGCCCCAATACCTATGTTTTTCCTATCCCCAGTGCAATGCTTTTCTTCATTCGGTATGGTGCATTTGAAATCTTTTTTTTTTTTCTGCTTTAACAAACAGAAATTTACTCTGTCACAGTTTAGGAGGCTGGAAGTCCAAATTCAGGGTGCCAGCTCTAGGGGAAGGCTTTCTGTCTCTGTCGGCTCTGGGGGAAGGTCTTTGTCTCCTTTCAACATCTGTGGGCCTGGTGCTCCTTGAAGATCTCCATGTGTCATGGCATCAGTCTTCTCCTGAGTCTAGGAGGTTCTCAGCACAGGAACCCGGGGTCTGAGGGATGTGTTCCGCTTCTGGCTCTTCTTTCTTGGTGGTATTGAGGTCCCTGTCCTCAATTCTCCTTTTCGGAGCAGTGGTTAAAAGTTTGGCTGCTAACCAAAAGGTCAGCAGTTCAAATCCACCAGCTGCTCCTTGGAAGCCCTCTGGGGCAGTTCTACTCTGTCTTATAAGGTTGCTGTGAGTCAGAATTGACTTGATGGCAACGGGTTTGGTTTGGGTTTGGTTTTGTCTCTTATAAAATAAAAGGTATGACTTAAGCAAGATGTGACTTGAGTAAGGGTGGGACTTAAGGTATACCCCACAGTAATCCTGCCTCATTAACATATAGAGGTTTAGGATTTACAGCACATAATTACACAATACCACAGACTGGAGGACTGTCATAGCAGATCACAAGATGGAGGACACAATACTGGGAATCATGGCCTAGTCAAGTTGACA
This sequence comes from Dugong dugon, assembly GCA_030035585.1. Lineage (NCBI taxonomy): Eukaryota > Metazoa > Chordata > Mammalia > Sirenia > Dugongidae > Dugong > Dugong dugon. Next base: position 34,356,642 of record CM057465.1, read on the forward strand.
CGTATTTTGGGGGGACACAGTTCAATCCATTATATTTGAAATTTTTCCTTAGCTTTTGACAAAAGTGATTGTGATTCAAATTCAACTTTGTAAGTTGCTTTAGACAAGTGACTGTTTTGAGACCTAATCTCCATGTAATCAATAATAAAATAACTATTTATGCAAAGTTTTAAATAACTTCTGGGCCCAAATGTAAAATCTACCATATTGAGAAAGCTGGAGAGAATTTTTCTCATGTAAAATTTATCCCAGAATAAACAGACATTTATGATTATGATGCATATGATTAGGATGCATAGTAATACTTTTTTTGATGCTTATTGACTCTACTGGGTTTTATTGAATGATACATATTTAAAATAGGTTCAGAACCTAGACAGTACATTATTATTCACACTACTGCGTGTTAGGCTTTGGGCTAGGTGCTAGAAGGGGGTGGTGATTAAAGGTTGTAGACCTTGCCCTGAATGAATTTATGTCTAGCAGGTAAGATAAGACTTGTGCAAAGGAAAACGTAGCAAGTGCTGTAACAGAGTTAAAAATAAAGCAAGTTAAGACTCCTTTTGGATTGGGAAAAAGCAGAATGCTTCATAGAGGAAGTGACATTGGAACCATTAAGGATAGGGTTTGGACACGGAGAGACAGAAGGATATTCTTACTGGAAAAGAAGGTGGTAAAGTATTTAAGCAAAAGTCAAACTATTGCATGGCATGTGGACCTCTAGGACTTGGCCCTGCTGCCTCTTGCATCTAGCTATCTTCACCACATATTCCAGCTATACTGAACTATTTTGGGTGTCCTACAAATGTCATGTTCTTTCTGTTCGAGACTTCTATTAATAGGTATAGTTTTGTACTAAAGTATTTCCTATACAATGAGATTTCCATGTTGAAATTTTATTTAACTTATTTTAAGAAATAGAAATTGCTGTCTGTAAATCGTGTCATCATGGTTGTCCGTTCTTTCCAGCCACAGAGTCCTAGAACTCCAGGACGTGTATTCAGCGACATCTGTTGCTTGACTCTGATTATACATTCATTCCTTTGTTTATTCTTGAAGCATGTCTGTTCTACTCAGTGCTGAAGATACAAGGATGATAGAAAATAGTAGTTGCTCTCAAGAGCCCACTGCTGGTGAGAGAGTGACAGAGTTTTGATATGAACATTTTGTGATCATACTAGATGTATGAAAAAACTTCATGAGAAAACTGGTGGACATGACCGTTTTGCCTGGTGGTAGGGCTTTGGGGTGGAAAGCCCACAGAGGAGATGCTTGAGCTGAGTCATAAAAGATGAGTGGGAGCCTGTCAGATGGACATAGTGGAGGAGGACGTTTCAGGATGTGGCCACTGCGTATACAAGTGCGCAGAGGCATAAGGAAACATGAGAAGTTTGGGAACGATCAAGTCAGTCCCCAGGAGCACAAATGTGTTCATGGGGCAGGTGCTGCATCCTGAAGCCAGCAGGGTAGGCAGCCCATAAAGTGTATAATTCGAGACCAAGGAGTTTATACTTTATCCTGGAAGTAGCAGTGGTCATTGAAGAATGTCAAACAGGGATGGTATAGATATAATTCCCTTGAAGAGCAGATGCCAGAACTGTGAATCTTAATTTAAAATCGTCCAGTGGAGAAGCAAAGCCATGTGTCAGCTTAGAACTGAGTTTTCACAACCTGATACCCATCTTGTAGGCTGTGTGAATGTAGTTAAGTTATTTAACTTCTCGAAAACTGTTTCTTCATCTGCAAAGTGGGGGTGGTAATAGCACTTGTCTCAGAGTTGACATGAGAATTAGATGTGATGTTATTATTAAAGAATTCAAGTATATGGCAACTGTACAGTATGTAAGTGTACAATTATTATGCATTTTAATATTAACAGTAGTGACTAGGTGTCTAACAAGGAGTCAGCAATATGGGAACTGAAAGGGCCCTTCCAGGTCAATTGCAGTGTGTATTATTAACCTCCTGATAAAGACTCAAAAGTGTAAGCTGAATTTTAAGTAGTTCTTGAAATCTGAGATCGTCTTGTGTACCTGCCTGAGGAAGAGTAATTTGAAAATGAGATATGGTAGAAATTAAAAAAAAAAAGTATGTGACCCTGACTGGGATTAGCCACATTTGGGGGAGGTTGTTGAAACCCTACCCCATGTTAGCATTATTATATCCAAATATCAGCAAGTGAGGACTCATCAGATGAGACAGTCGATAAAAAAACAGGGAATGTGTGAGTTTGAAAGAGCTTCATCGCTGTGACTCAGTTGGTCCAGAGTGATGTGAGCTGAAGCCTGGGACACATGGTGTAAAGGGTTTGCCATGGCTTCTACTAGTCTTTCAAAGCTAATTGTTGGTGAAATGTTGATACCATGAAACAGTGTGCTTGAATGTCCTGTTGAAAATCCATCACATACTATAGTTAGATATCATGGTTCAGCTGATAGTAACTACTTAAATGTATATTTAATAAAAAATTTTCAAAGAAGAATTAGACGTTGATTTAATGCTTCCATTGGAATGTATATATTCAGTGCTTCAATAAAATGTGTGTATTAGGGAGTGTAAGGTATTTCACAAATAAAACTGCCATGCACATTCTAATATTATAAAAGCTCTTGCATGCCAAGACATATTATCATATATATTATTGGTCTTTCTGTAGTAAAAATTCAAAGTAACATTTTTATAAGATGGAAAGTTAGACTGAGACTTTATAGCATACGTATAGTTTTTGCTAATTGATAGTTATGTTTTCTTTGCTATTTAAAAAAGTATTTTAAATTATTTCCCTGTTAGTTTAGCAAACTTCTAAGGTAATGACCATGGTAATTTTTTTTTTTTTTTTGGTGGAGGAGTGGTTTTATTTCATTGACTTTTCCAATTAAGACTGAAACATTCTATTTCATCAGGTATATCTAAACAGTGGGACATTTACATGTTTGAAGTCTAAATGTGTGTGACTTCTCATATAATCTTGCAAATGTAATATAAAGCAGGAGTGAGACCCTGGTCCTTTTTGCTGAGCAGTTACTTTAAGATTGAATGATGAGTGATTGCCACTCTCCAAGTTGTATGAACCAAAGGAAGGAAAAGTCTAGAGAAGTTTTTAAATGATCAGTTGGTGGCGTTAATGAAAAAGAAGTGGGAGGTAAATTGGACATCAAAGCCCTTGAAAATTAACCTCTGGCACATGTTATTAGTTTCATTTTTATGCTTACAGTTACAGTTTAATTTTTTGATAAAGCAGTTTATTGCCCTCTAAAAGATATTTAAATTAGAAAAATGTTCCCTTTCTGTTGCTTGCCCCAAAAGGAGCAATTTACCAGTGGCTGTGTTATAGTTGGTTTTCTCATTTGCATTCTGAGTCCGCTGTTAGGGCTGTATTTAGGAATCTGTATAGATTTATTTGTAAAGAAACACACATTGAATTGGACCTCAGGATTAAATGAATTCCATAAATTAGAAGGATGACCTTGTAGACAGAAAAAGATTTCATTATATGTCTTCCCTGCTTTCAGTGTAATAGAATTTGTGTTGTATGCCTGATATTCAGACCTTTTTTTTTTTTTTAAATTTTTGTGTGAGTTATATCGAAAGAATAGATTGAAATTCAGCATCCAGGCAGTGGAATAGATTGGCTGAGTTCTAATTGTGAGGATTATGGTATTACATTTTATTTTTCTTCCTGTCATGCTCAGCAGATAAATAATCCCATTTCTATTTTGGCCTCCAAGCATGCTTGCATCTTTATTTGGGCATGATGGGAATGCAATGTGGGCAAATGGTTTTAAGGTCAGAATCTTAGTTATGCGGATTTTTATTTCTTGTGTGTGGAGACAAGTAGCGTAAAGTCTGGTGTTTTGCGCAGGTATTAAAGCTTTGCTGGACTGAGAGGATAAAATAGAGGGGGATGAAGAGATTTAACCACCAGTTTCTGTTTCTGGCGGAAACATAGTCCATCACTGAATGCTAGAGAGGGAGGCTTTGAGCTTCTAAATGATCAAGCCAAATGGTAAAGCTCTTAACAATTTACTGCTAATTGATTAGCTTTATGTATATAAAGAAAGGAGCTCTGGTGGTACAGTGGTTAAGCACTTGGCTGCTCACTGAAAGGTCGGTAGTTTGAACCCACTGCCACTCCACGGGAGAAGGATTTGGCAGTCTGCTTCTGTAAAGATTACAACCTTGGAAACCCTGCGGGGAAGTTCTACTCTGTCCTGTAGGGTCACTATGAGTTAGAATTGACTTGTCGCCACCTAGCATAATGTGTGTAAAAAAACCAATCAACCTGTTGCCATTGAATTGTTTCCAACTCATGGCAACCCTAAGTATGTGGAGTAGAACTGTGCTCTGTAGGGTTTTCTTGGCTGTCATTTTTATGGAAGCAAATTGCTGGGCCTTTCTTTTGCAGTGCCACTGGGTACTGGGTGGGTTCAAACCACCATCCTTTAGGTTAGTAGTTGAGTGCAAACTGTTTGCACTACCCAGGGTTCTAGCTTTGTGTATAAAGGGTGCAATTACATGCTATTCCAGCTAACTTTTTTTTTTATCTGACTTATAAACCAGATTTATTCACTGCCTGTTCAAAATGTTGTTTTCTGCATGAGAGCCCAATTCATTTGACCAAAGACTGACTCTTTTTTGATAGCTGGCTGTGACAAGGAGGAGAGGGGATAAATTAAACGAGCCTGTGGCCATGGTCAGACCGTATCGGAGAGGTAATATGGGAGTCCCCAAGGCCTGGTGACTGCAAGTGATAATTCTGTTTTGTACTCTAGTTAAAAACATTTAAAATATAGGTGTAATAAATCATGCCCTCATTTTCCATACTGATTTAGAGAAATACTCTAGGAAGACTAGAGATGGATGCTTTACTCTTTCTATGGCAATTTAATGTTAATAGGAAATACTAATCTGTTGCATTTATACAGTTCTTTTGACTTTTCTGAAATCTTTTAGCAGATGATAGTTTCACGTTTGGAAGATACATAATACATGTATTTGCTGCCAATTTAAAGGTGATTAAATAAAGGCTTGGAGTAAATGTCAGTGATTTATTTGAGTTCACAAAACTGACTGATTAGTGGTGAAGTGAAATTAGAACCCAGATACCTCAATTCCTGCACTGACGTTTAGGAGTAAGAAAGACACATAGCTGCAAATGCAGTGGGACAGGGATTCTATTACTCTTTTTACCTCTTGTACATTCTCAACCATGGTAGGACTTTAGTTATGTCTCTACTACACTGGGGAAAGCTACAAATATTTTAAAATCACTAACAACAGTTGAAGGAAAAAAAAATAAAAACATGATATGCTTGCTTTATGAGGAAGGCATGAATGGAAGGAACTCGCCTTATGTGAAGCATTTCTTTCCTGCTTGTGTCTTGTGGTCAGTGTATCTCATCTTCGAAATGCCGTTGTTGTTGGGTGCCATAGAGTCCATTCCAACTCATGATGACCCCGTGTGACTGAGTAGAACTGCTCCATAGGGTTTTCTAGGTCGTCGACTTCTGCAGAATCATTAGCAAATTAATAACTACCTGATGTAGTATCTTTCTGCTCTATATCATAACTGGATCAAGTATGATAATTTCTGTTTCCATTCTCACTGTAAATGATCATAGTGGATAATTTGCTCATTTTTCTCGAGAGTGTATGATTTAAAGTATCATCATGTTTTTTTTTCATTCTAGAAATGGGCTAATAAACCCTGCCTCTGGAATGAATAAATCTGTTGTTATTCATGTTGAAATTGTATAAATAGAATGTTTATCCTCTCTTTGAGTAAAGATATATTATCCCAAATACAAACATAGTTGATCAAAGGGTGAGAAAATGTCCTTCAATCAGCTCAAGATCACTTTGTATAGCTGAGGTTCAATCAAACACCACTTTTAATCAGCTAATTGCATAAAGCAGATACGGTTTTCCTGCCAAACAAATGACTGGGGAAGAATAACTCCCTGAGTGTACAGCATTGAATATCCCTACCCCCACCCCTCAACAAAATAGTCCTTTGAGAAAACCATGCCAGCAAGGTTAAAGTCGTATATACCTTGGCCTGTTTCTGGGTTTGATCCTAGACCTCAGTTGGAAGTTACATCTGTGTGGAGCACATGTTGCACAACATCAACACGTATTGGTTTTGTTTAAACTTTTGAAATAGTTGCTCATTACTTTAGGAAGACTGTGGGAACATTTGAGCATATTTAGGAAAGGAAGAAAGTTCAGCATTACCTCCCCGCTGTCCCTGCCAATAAATTTGCTTCTCTTTCTAGATTAACCTTTACTCACCAAGTCATACAGGTGTCCAGAGGTTCACAGAAGGAACGGCCCAGAGCACAGCTAGTCTCCTCAGCTTGGCATAGGGACAGTTTCCACGCCCTCTTAGAAAAGAGTATTTAATCTTCCAGTGGTCCTTCTTTAAAGAATAATACTTCGAGTCTGTCTATAGTTTTTAGATATTTTTAAAAGGCCCTAATTTTTGTAATCCTACAAAGTTAGTATTAGAACCTCTTTGAGGCACAGTGAGGTTAAGCAGTTTGTACAAGCAGGTTAGTGTTGGACCAGAGACAGTAATGAAAGTCTGTTTCCTTCCAGATCTTTGAATTGAAACTAAGAAATTCAGTAGTAATGCAGTTGCTGAGGTGAAACAAATCTTTTCATCTTCCTGCTTCCAATGCAGTCTCAGTTGCAATAAGAAGTCATATTTCAGTTAGGGCTCTATTACACTAAGCACATGCAATATGTAATTTTTTAAAGGTGCAAGAGTTGAGGAAATAATGTATTGTTCCAATCCAGGAATTAATGTAAGATGTGCTATAGCTTTTCCCACCACTGGGTTCCATGGCGTATTTCCTACTTCTGCTATTTAGTTTTCCTTCTGCCACCAGTAGGTTTAATCTGAGCACTAGGGAAATAGCAGAGGTTGACAAGATTTCCTCAGGTCAATGTCAACAATTTAGCCCATTGCTGGGAACCTGGGAACATACAATATTGGGAATATACTGCTAAGGGGCTTGACATAATACTTATTTTTTTCTCTCTGCATCCTTATTTCCTAGATGTGGAGGCAGCTTGGCTAGACTGAAGTGTATATGGCTGTGTCAGCATTTGAGGAGCAATGCATAGTCTCATCTTGAATGAGTTTCACAGGCTAGCTAGAAGTCTTGTTGGATGTTAATAGACAAAATGAGACTTGGCCGTAAGGGTTAGAGGAATGGATAAAACCCTTTTTAGGGAGACACAAAATAGAAAATGATCTATAAGCAGAGGAAGCATATTTTGAAAGGCAGTGATAGTAACTTCTGTGCCAGATCAGGAGTGTCAGCCATAAAGAGTTGTCATAGAATCCTTGGAGCAACGCTTATCAACTCGCATTACCCCTAAAAATGGAAGAAGACTGGAGATACATATACTAAGGTTCACGAGGCTGGTTATAGAAGCAAGTGGAAAATTGCTCCAAAATCTCAGATTTCATACTAAAAATGAATTCCAATTTTGTACTCAGCTTCATAATTTTTTGTGTTATTGCTTAAATTATTCAAAAATAAGTAAAATTGAAACTCCAGAAACAGGAACTGTGTCTGTCCTGGGAATTATCTTACCTTCTGCTGCTTCTCTGAGTCATCCCTAGAGACCCTAGAGAGTTAGTGTAGCTCATTTTAAGAATTATGTTGTTGTTAGTTGCTGTTGAGTCATTTTCTTGACTCACAGAGACCTTATGTGACAGAGTATAACTGCTTCATAGGGTTTTCTAGATCGTAATCTTTATGGGAGCAGATTTCCGGGTCTTTCTTCTGCAGAGCCACTGGATGGGTTTGAACTGCCAGCCTTTCAGTTAGCAGCTGAACGCTTAACTATTGTACCACCAGGGCTCCTTCTTAAGAATTATAACTCTACTGGAAAAAAAAAAAACCAGTGGTCTAACGTGACTGTTCAAAAGGATTATACATTCAGACTGCATGGTACTTGACTAATATCCAAGACAAAAAAATCAGTATGGTATAAAGTAAGGAATATCCAGTGACAATTTGTATTTTTTTCCATGTCTGTTATTAGGTTATAATGGAATACTTTCCTCTAGTGGTGAAACAAAAACAAAAAGCAAATAAGCAAAAATCATTCTGTCTGATAAAGAAAAATACTGTGTATTGAGAAGAGTCTTAGGAGACACATTCTGGAACTGACTGAGCCACAAAAACGTGAGGGACCTTCGGCAGATCTGTAATCTCTCTAATTTGAATGAGTAATTTATTGTCTTTTTGTGGAGGTACTATTAAAATCACAGTGGGTTACCAGGCAGACTGGTTACCCTATCTTTAAGTTCTCTGTGTTCATGGGTGAAATGAGGAGGTTGGAATAGATTAAAAAAAAACAAAACAAAAAACCTGTTACCATCAAGTCAATTCCAACTCATAGTGACCCTATAGGACAAATGGAATTGTCCCATAGGGTTTCCAAGGAGCCGCTGGTGGATTCTAACTGCCGACCTTTTGGTTGGCAGCTGAGCTCCTAACCACTCTGCCGCCAGGGCTCCAGTTGCAAATCCTAGCAGAAGAAAAAGGGCGTAATCTCATCTAAGGTAATAGGGTATTTCTTTTGGTTTGCTTCCTGCTGTTTTTGCCATTTCCGTTTTAACTCATATTTTGTCTTTCCATCTGAAGGGTAAGTTTGGGCTGTCCCTTAATTCTGCAGGTCTTTTTACTGTCTCCTCTTTGAAAGACCTGAACCTGCAAGATGTAATTTTCATGGTGGAAACAAAGATTGTATGTATTGTATTGCCTTTAAAAACAAACACTCAAATTGGAAATTCTTTTTGTGTTCCCAGGTGAGGGACTGGTTCCTGGCCCTCCGCAGTCATCAAGGTGAACATCCCAGTGCTGAGACACTAGGCCATATACAATGTAAAAATAAGACTGTTTTTAAGAAGGTATATCAATACGGAGAGTAGCAGCTCAGACCTGTGTATGAATTTCCCGAGTATGAATAATCAGTTAATTCTATCCTTTGTTCTCTGTCCCCTTTTTTCCTTGCTGTATCCTTTCCCTGTCCTGGTCTCTTGATTGCAAATGTCCTATCCATCTTTCTGCAAACAATTTGGAAGAGTTGTCCCTAACATAACACTAACCAGTGTGTCTGTATAGTTCTCTCAGTTGAAGCCACGTCTTCTCTAGGTCTGTTAACATCCAGGCAGCAGAAAGCCAAGCTCCTTTCAGAGGGAGTGGAATGAACTCAGTACCCCCTCCTGCCATGTCACTGATGTACTCCAGACATGCTGCCAAGAGAAATTGTAGTACTCGATCCACACTGGACGTTTGCTGGAGCAGGAGGGCAGGGAACCAGCTCTTAGGATTGTTCCTGTGTTTGTGTTTTTCCTTGTTATTGACTGGGGCAGGCTTTTGAATTTTTGTGTCTCGGCCTGCCTCGGTGATCATCTGGAGGCTCTATATCATGGATGTCATTGGATTTTTTAGGGTCAGTGGTCTTAGACCTGACCTGAGGCAAGTAGATTTGCTTTTTGTTATTTCTTTCCAGAGCAGTAAGGTTTTTTCTGCTTTGAGTTATGAGACTGCCTTGGGCTAATGATGTTCCTGTCTAGGTTTGCTCATTTTGGTAATTTAGCTGTTTCTTGGTTGGATGGTACCTCCCTGTCTGGCTCATTTAGTTATCTGGACTATTTCAGGTGTAATTACCTGAGAATAAATGGTTAAGGGATGATATCTATCTATAGCTGTTTGATATATGGTTGGAGGCACACAGGTTGCTACAGGTAACAGACCTTAACCTCAAAGGAATACTAAGACATCTGCAAAGTCCTGCTTGTCATGTAAGGTAACATATTCAGGTTCTAGGGATTAGGATGTGGACATGTTGGGTGGAGCGTTATTCTGTCTATGATAGGTAATAATAGCTATCACTACCATAACAACAGTAATAGCTAACATGATCAAGTTCTGAGTCCCTGGATAGTGTAGACAGTTAACACGCTTACTGCTGGTCGAAAGGTTGGTGGTTTGAGTCCACCCATAGGCACCTTGGAATAAAGGACAGGCAGTCTACTTCAGAAAAATCAGCCATTGAGAACCCTGTGGGGCACAGTTCTGCTCTGACATACATAGTATTGCCAGGAGTTAGAGTCGACTTGATGGCAACTGGTTATTAAGTTCTTACCATATTCTAGACAGGAGCGATGTCTTATTTAATCTTTGCAACAACTGTGAGGGGTTGTTATTGTTGTGTGCCATTGAGTTGATTCCAACTCATAGTGACCCTATATGACAGAGTAAAACTGCCCCATAGAATTTCCTAGGCTGTAATCTTTATAGGAACAGATTGCCAGATCTTTTCTCCTATGGAGTCACTGGTGGGTTTGAACTGCTGACCTTTCAGTTAGCAGCCAAACACGTAGCCATCGAGGCACCAGAACTCCGTACTGTAATGGGTAGGTGGTATTATACTCATTTTACAGTTGAAGAAACTGAGGCTTAGAGAGGTTAAGTAACTTGTCTAAAGTCACACGGCTAGTTGGCTGCAGAAGAAAGATTAAAATCCAGGCTGTTTAATGCCAGTGCTCATGTTCTTAATCACTACACAATTACACATTCCATTAACTCCTTAATATAGATAGAATTAAGTGAAAAGAGGGTGCTTTTTCCTGGTCACATAGGTAATCAGTAATGAGGTCCGTACAAGTAGGTCCGACTTACAGTGGGCTTCTATTCCAAGAACTCTGTTGTGAGTCGGTTCTGACGTAAGTCGAATACTTCATTTCTTTTTAGTTTTCATTATCATTGTCTTTTATTAGCAGTATCTTTATAAATCTGATCTTTATCCTTGGGGATTGGAAACATTACATATAAACTTAATGATATATTTTAACGTTGTATTTCGTACATATTACTAATCACAAGATGTAAAAAAAAAAACAAAAAAAAAACCCCAAGAAACATACGGCCGTTAAGCGTGGTTTGTCGTAACTTGAATACATCGTAAATCAGGGACTACCTGTATTCAAAATGAATCTCTTTGGCACTAAACCTGAGTCTTAAATACTGTTCTGCATGTTCTTATGATATCAGGCTCGTGTTCTATTTGTGATTTTTGCCGCCTTCTGTGATCTCCATGATCTTTGTTTGTTTGTTTATTTGGTTCATTTATAGATGGTGCTTATTTACCAGCAAAGTCAGCTGGAGAACATTGTCACTTAGATTGTGATGCCATAGGGGGTTGGGAGTTAATAGATGAAGGCCACTGGCCTGGAGTAGCTGAGCCTTCCTGGTTTGTGGCTGCTGCTGTGCTGTGTCTCAAGGGGAGATGATTCTTGCTGTGGCTTATTGTATGTTGAGGTAACCACTGTTTCTTAGTGTAGAGTAGAGATCATGACTCACTTTGAATTTTAAACACAGTCCCTGGGATGGAAAGCTAATGTTTTATGGAACCAGCCACAATTTAGTTGCCATAACAACTTGGTAATACTCATTCTGCCTTGGCTTACTGCCCCAGCATATGATATACAGCAGCCATTCTGGCCAGCTGAAATGGGCTCTCACCTTATTCTTGTCAGGCATGTTGATAACTAGCTCGCTTTCATGACACACATTTCAAAGTCATCACTTTGTTTTTATGCTGCTGACCTTCCCTTAAGCTACAGATTGTACAAAGAGAAGCTGCTGGAGTAACACTGTGATTGTGCTGCTTTCTGTTCCTGAGCTATTTTATCATGAAATTGGATGTGTATGTGTGTGGCAGGTGTGGGAGTGGGGAGAAGAGGAATGGGTAGAGGGTTGAATAGAGCAGAATATCATAGTCTCCTAAACCAAAAAACAAAACAAAACAAAAGAAAAACCAAAAAAAAAAAAAAAAAAAAAAAAAAAACCAAACCTTTTTCCACTGAGTGTCATAGGGGAGTGTATTTCTTTCATCTGCCAAAAAATAAAAATAAAAAAAGAACACTTGAAATAGTGTTAAATTAAATCTCATTCTTTAGACAGTGAATTTATCCCTGAGAAGGATGTGGGCAATACAAGCAAAGAGAGATCTCTTTCTTTCATTCAAGCATTCTATATGTACTAAACCACATTAATGTCTAATATTTCCTTGAAAAATAACCTGTCATAGTATTCAGATTTTGCATATGGGTTAACAGTGAGATAAACCGGTAGGAATTTGAGGGAAAACATATCAGGACTTTGTTTTGTATCCTAGTAAGTAGAAGATTGCTCTTCTCTGTTTCTGGAAGGGTTAATAGGTATTCCTTGGAGGAAAGGAAAAGGGAGGGTAAGGATGCATTCTTTATTTGCCTCTGGGAGATACAGAATATATGTTCACACTCCAAAGCTCTGAAAAGTCCAGCCCCAGTGCTCGCTTCAGCAGCACGTATACTAAAATTGGAATGATACAGAGAAGATTAGCATGGCCCCTGTGCAAGGATGACACACAAATTTGTGGAATGGTCGCTATTTTTTTTTTTCAGAAGTAGACCGCCAGGTCCTTCTTCCTAGTCTGTTTTAGTCTGGAATCTGTCCACCATGGGTGACCCTGCTGGTATTTGAAATACAGGTGCATAGCTTCCAGCATCACAGCAACATGCAAGCTACCACGGTACAACACACTGACAGACACGTGCAAAAGACCTCTTTAAAATGTTGAAAAGCATAGATGTCACTTTGAGGACTAAGGTGCCCCTGACCTAAGCTGTGATATTTTCAGTTGCCTCATATGTATGTGAAAGCTGGACAATGAATAAAGAAGACTGAATAAGAATTGATGCCTTTGAATTATGGTGTGGGAGAAGAATATTGAATATACTATGGACTTCCAGAAGAACAAACAAATCTGTCTTGGAAGAACTACAGCCAGAGTGCTCCTTGGAAGCAAGGATGGTGAGACTTTGTCTTACATACTTTGGACATGTAATCAGGAGGGGCCTGGAGAAGGACATCATGCTTGATAAGGTAGAGGGTTATGGAAAAAGGAAAACCCTCAACGAGATGGATTGACACAGTGGCTGCAGCAATGTGCTCAAACATAGCAACAATTGTGAGGAAGGTGCACGATTAGGCAGTGTTTCCTTCTGTTGTACATAGGGTCACTATGAGTCAGAAGTGACTCAACGGCACCTAACAATAACAACAACAACAAGTGGGCTGAGGAGGGAGAAGATAATTAATTTGACCTTAGATATATTTGGTTGGGTATGACAGCAAGATATCCAAAGGGGAATGTCCTCTAGACAGCTGGAGATAAAGTAGAATGCTCATTCTAGGTTGGGGAGGCCTTAGACAAAGATGATCACTGAAACTGGAAATGGATGAATTGCAGTTCCCTGAGATAATGGAAAGTAAGTGCTTAGGACTCCTTCTTATGACTCCCAGCATTAGAGATATCCCAGAGGCAGGGAGAGTCTGAAGTGGGCCTGAGAAGGAGTGACTGGAGAGCAGGAGCAGATTACCCAGTCAGCAAGTTTCCCAGACCTGGCATCAATGCACGCCATCATCAGGCTAGCTTGACTTGTTCTCTATGGCCCCAAATGAGGGAGAGGCAGAGCTGCCTGGAGCTGCCTGGAGTTACTGGGCAAGGGATACCTTGGTGGATTCTGGCAGCAAGGACCCAATACCCTGATCACAGAAATGTGCTCTCTCCGCATGGCAAGATACTACATAATTAAGGAAGCTGATCAGAAGGTGCTCTGGATGAGAGATGGCCAGCTCCTGGTGGGAGCCCGGGATGCAGACAACTATTGTGCAGAGAAGATCTGCATACTTCCCAGTGGAGCACTGGACTGCACCAGGGTCCCATCCTCCTAGGGATGCATGGAGGGAGTCGCTGCCTGGCATGTGTGGAGACAGAAGAGGGGCCTTCCCTGCAGCTGGAGGATGTGAACATCGAGGACCTGTACAAGGGTGGTGAGCAGGCCTCACGGTTCACCTTCTTCCAGAGCAGCCTTGTCTCCACCTTCAGGCTCGAGGATTCTGCCTGGCCTGGCTGGTTTCTCTGTGGCCCGGCCGAGTCCCAGCAGCCAGTACAGCTAGCCAAGGAGAGTGAACCCTCGGCCCACACTGAGTTCTACTTTGAACAAAGTCGGTAGGGAGGCAGGAGGCTGAGTTCCAGCCTGGTGCCTCCAAATCAAGCTCACCCTGCTTGGAGCCTGTGGTAGGCAGAATAATGGCCCCCAAAGATGTCCATGTTCTAATCCCTCAAACTCGTAAATATGTGGCTTTACATGGCAAAAAGGACTTTGCAGATGTGATTACATTAAAGATCTTTCAATGGGGAGATTATCCTGGATTATCTGGGTGGGCCATGTAATCACAAATATCTTTATAAGAGGGAGGCAGGAGGGTCAGGGAGAGATTGGAAGATGCTGCTGGCTTTGAAGATAGAGGAAGGGGCCATGAACCAACAAATGCAAGTGGTTTCTAGAAGCTCAAAAAGGCAAGGGAGGGGGTTCTCCTCTAGAGCCTCCAGAAAGAACACAACAGCCCTGATGCCATTCTGATCTTAGCCCAGTGAAACCCATTTCAGACTTCTGACCTCCAGAACTGTAAGATAATAAATTTGTGTTGTTTTAAGTAAAAAAAAAAAAAAAAAAAAAAGTCCAGCAACAGAGAAACCTATTTAATTAACTGTTTCACTCAGCATTTGACCATTGAGTCCCTTTCGAGGACAACATCCGTGAACGTTGCATAGAACACTATTTGCGAAATGGTGCTTTAGAGCAATAACGATGAATAAGGAACCACTGTTAGAATTTCACCTTCTCTTCCTAGCCTACCTTGTAGTGATTCGGCTATGGGCAGACTCAATACTTTTATTTTTTATTGAGAGCTGATTAATTTTCTCCCTTCAGGTATGTTAAAAGGCTATTTCTTGAGGTTTGTACCACCCAGGATTCCATCTATGTATTGATTTGAGTAATTTGTACAACATTCTATTCAGCTTCTTTCCTATCCTTCTCTAAACATGTGACAGTATTGCTGAGGGAGGTCAATGAGCCTCCTTTGGAGGATTCTAAAGAAAAGCAGTGACCACTATTTTTATGGAATGGCTAGGGTTCAGTCTTCTAGGGAATTGGTAATACATACATTGGAATCTGTATTATTTTTTATCCTAATTATTTCATTAAAAATGTGGAAATGGAGTGCTTAATAATAAAGGAAACTCTAAGCTCTTTGTCTACATTGGAGAGAAACTTAGAAATAAGCTAGTTATACCTGCCTTATTTCAGTGATGAAGAAATTTATGTCAAAAGAAATGAGTTGCCCAAGGTCACCAAGTGAGAAAACTGACTGTAACTGGGATCTCCTGACTTCCTAAGAATGCATTTTCTGGTTTTGTTATTGGTAATCCTAAGAAATTAAAGCAAAAATAATTAGGAAGGTGATACTAAAACCCTTTTGGTGGCATCTCTTTAAGAAGCAAGATGGAAAGATCTGTCTCCTTAACTGTCATTGCCTCTCTAAAGCTTGTTTACTTAGATGCAGACCTCTCATTAAAGAATGGAAATTTTAGATGATTCTCTGTGCAAAACCCTGTCCAAGATATTATCCAGTGATAAATTATTTTCTTCCAATCCAAAAGCACTGGAAGAAAAGCACAGTTAAGTAACTGGGTAGGCAGGAACCAAGCCATTGACTACTGTTTATTTCGTAGACATTCTGAGATTCATTCCTGGCCCAGCTAGCTTGCTGGATGTTTGACCACGATCCCATGAGTGCTGGTGGTCAGTGTATCGTACCTGATTTCGCAGAGTCAGAAGCTTTTCTAATTCAGAACAGCCTTTATGTGCTTTGTTGTGTTGTCTACTGATGGTTAACATTATCCAGATAACAAGGCCACTTGAAGATTTTGAGGCAATTGTTCATATCTGTCTGATGAAGCATCCCCACTTTCCATTTGTTATAATTTAATGTGCTTTTTTTCATCTTCTTCTCGCTCTCTTTTGCTTTATTTTGCTTTCTTTCTTTTTTTTTCTGTGACAACAGCGTTGTCTGAATTTTTGAGGTAATAGCTTTTACCATTTCCACTCTGGTTAGTAAAATGGATGTTATCCTAAGCAAGGGGGTTGGATTCATCCAGCACTGTCTGTATTGTTAGCCAAAAGAATTGTATGCTTGGATAACTTGATGATGGAGAACCCAAATATATACATTTAATTTAAAAAGTTTAAATACTTTTCTCCCTTAGTGATACAAAAAGTTGAGCTAGCAGCAATCAGCAGATAAAAACCCAAAGTGGTATAAGATGTTTTGAAAAGATTTGGATATCATACACAGCTGAGGAAAAAAGAAATAGCTGCTCATGGCTATGACTGCTGAAATGCTGACTTTGTGTTTATTTTCAATAAACATAATAACTAGCTTCATATGAGTGTATAATTTCTAGGAAGAAATGATTAGGAAGAGCTGGGGTAAAGTGGAACATACGTAAGATATATTTACCCATTAAAAATACACATCTTGATATGCTCTCACTCAATTTTTATTCTTAGGAGGGAATTAAGATAAAAGACTATGTGTTAAAAATTCTTCTTGGCTTCAGACATGTTACTGGTTTGCATATTTTCTTAGGTGCTGTTAGCATGGTTACTCATTTCCTGGCATGATGTGGTGAAAGTATGTCTTTATTATGACTAAAATGAAGAGGAAAGGAGATACAAGAATTGGGCTTTTTGAAAATTATCTCCCAAGGTAGGGAAGACAAAGATACAAATCATCTAGGTTGCTTCAGTGAAGCTATAAGAATAAGACATGCTGTTGACATGAAGATTAGAACTCAGTAAGAGTCAGTTAGGTATAATAAAGACAAGAAGAAATTTGCTAACACTGTCATTCACATGCTTTTTTGCTGTTCTGATGAGCTGTTGGGCTAAAGACTCTGTTTATATTGTTTTGTCTTCTGTTGGTTGTTGTTGTGACTGTGCCTTTGAGTGGATCTGAGTCATAGCGACCCTATAGGACAGAGTAGAACTGTCCCATAGAGTTTCCTAGGCTGTAATCTTTACAGGAACAGTTTGCCAGGTCTTTTCTCCTACAGAGTGGCTAGTGGGTTCAAGCCATAGACCTTTCAGTTAGCAGCTGAGCATTTCACCATTGTGCCAACAGGGCTCCTTTCTGTCGGTTGGTAAGTATGAAGGGGCTTTTCCCATCTGTTCAGCTCTGCATTAATGATGAAATTGTGCTCTTGAGGATCATACTCTGGATTGTGGTGAAATTCACTGAGTTCAAAGCATGCCCTCTGGGTGGACATCAGTTTTTCTGCTGAACACCCCATCCTCCCTAGTGGACTCCCCAGTTGACCAAGTACTATGGGAATGTGAAGAGAAAGTGACTACTTTTTGGTTGCCATTTCCTGGAGGGTGGTGATTTCTGAGGGGAGAGAGTTTGTGTCACAGAAGTCTTCACAGAGGAAGATGTTTGAGTTGAGACTTAGAAGATCTGTAAGAGTTTGCAGGAGGCATGGGGATATGAAGCAGCATGGCATGTTTTGTTGTTGCTAGTTGCCTTCTAGTCAGCTTTGACTCATGGCGATCCCATGTACAACAGTGTTGCCTGGTCTTGTGCCATCTTCATGACTGTTAGTATACCCGAGTTTGTTGTTGTGGCCTGGCATGGTCCGATTGACCAGTAAGCACAGTATGCACCGGTTTGCATTGAGCAAGGTTGTTATCATTGTTGTTAGGTGCCGTCAAGTCAGTTCTGACTCATAGTGACTCTGTGTACTACAGAACGAAACACTGCCCTGTCCTACGCCGTGCTCATAGTTGTTGTTGTGCTTGAGCCCATTGTTGCAGCCACTGTGTCAATCCATCTCGTTGAGGGTGTCACTCTTTTTCCATGACCCGTTACTTTACCAAGCATGATGACCTTCTCCAGGGACTGATCCCTCCTGACAACATGTCCAAAGTATGTAAGACGTAGTCTTGCCATCCTTGCTTCTAAGGAGCGTTCTGGTTGTACTTCTTCCAAGACAGATTTGTTCATTCTTTTGGCAGTCCATGGTATAGTCAATATTCTTCTCCAACACCACAAGTCAAAGATGTCAATACTTGCTGGTCTGTGGTGAGTTATTTCACATGGGTTTCACCACATCTTTGACGTGGTAGGGAACAGGTGAAATTGTGCACCGCAGATTGGTGGAAAGGCACGGCTGGGCCTGTGCATACCTTGGTTGTTTGGTAATCCGGCCCTGGCACTTGTGGTCACTGGATTTTGAGTACCTACCTACCTAGGGGCTCATCTTTCAGCACTGTATCAGACAATATTCTGTTGTGATTCATAGGGTTTTCATTGTCTAATTTTTAGAAGTAGATCACCAGGCCTTTCTTCCTAATCTGTCTTAGTCTTGAAGCTCCACTGAAACCTGTCCACCATGGGTGACCCTGCTGGTATGTGACATACCAGTGGCATAGCTTCCAGCATCATAGCAACACACAGCTACCACAGTACCACAAACTGACAGATAATCGATGGCCTGTCTAGGATACTAAAAATATGCTAGAAGTGCTGCATGGTTGGAACCTAGAATGCATAGATGGAAGGGGCAATAGTTAAGACTAAAAGAATAGACAGGACCCATAACCTGCAGGGCCTCATGTGCTGTGCTAAGGATTTAGACCCCTTGGCAATGGAGATACAGTAATAGGGTTTCATTTTATAAAAATAACTCCTCCAGCAACATGGGGATGGGTTGGAAGAGAGCTGAGACTTGAGAGTTCAAGTTTAGTAAGGAAATACATTCAGTAGTTTATGTCAAAGGGGATAAGGGTTTAAGTGAATGTAGTGGCAGGAGGGTGAAGAGAAGGGGATGGATAAAGAGAAATTTAGGTACTGTAATACCCAAGACTTGCTAACGTATTAGAAATGGAGTGAGAGGGATTGTGGTGAAAATTCAACGAGATAATACATTTTAAATGTTTATCTCAATACCTGGCACATAGTAGCACAGAGGAAATGAGAAACTTTAGTTTTATTTTTACTCACGTTGACAGTAAGAAACACCTCGGAGATTCCTGTTTGTAATAACATGAACTCACAGCTTCACCTCTGTCAGCCCCATCTCCAAATACACATACACTGTTGTTGTGTTAGGTGCCATCCAGTTGGTTCTGACTCATAGTGAGCCTGTGTACAACAGAACAAAACACTGCTCTTTCCTGCGCCATCTTCACAGTCATTGCTATGTTTGAGCTCATTCTTGCAGCCACTGTGTCAGTCCATCTTGTTGAAGGTCTTCTTTTTAACTGACCCTGTACTTTACCAAGCATGATGTCCTTCTACAGAGATTGGTCCCTCCTGATAACATGTCCAAAGTATGTTGCCATCCTTGCTTCTAAAGAGCATTCTAGCTGTATTTCTTCCAGGAAAGATTTTTTTGTTCTTCCGGAGGTCCATGATATATTTAATATTCTTCACCAATACCATAATTGAAAGGCATCTATTCTTCTTCAGTCTTCCTTCTTCATTGTCCCGCTTTTGCATGCATATGAAGTGATTGAGAACACCATGGCTTGAGTCAGGCTCACCTTAGTCCTTAAAGTGACATCTTTGCTTTTTTAACACTTTAAAGAGGTCTTTTGCAGCAGATTTGCCCATTGCAATGCATCATTTGATTTCTTGACTGCTGCTTCTATGGGCGCTGATTGTGGATCCAAGTAAAATGAAATCCTTGACAACTTCAATCTTTTCTCCATTTATCATGATGTTGCTTATTGGTCCAATTGTGAGGATTTTTGTTTTCTTTATGTTGATGTACCATCCATACTGAAGGCTATAGTCTTTGATCTTCATCAGTAAGTGCTTCAAGTCCTCTTCACTTTCAGCAACAAGGTTGTATCATCTGCATAACGCAAGTTATTGATGAGTCTTCCTCCAATCCTGATGCCACATTCTTCTTCATATAGTCCAGCTTCTTGGATTATTTGCTCAGCATACAGATTGAATAAGTGTGGTGAAAGGATAGAACCCTGACACACACCTTTCCTGACTTTAGACCACGCAGTATCCCTTTGTTCTTTTCAAATGACTGCCTCTTGGTCTACGTACAGGTTCCACACGAGCACAACTAAGTGTTCTGGAATTCCCATTCTTCCGAATGTTAGCCATAATTGGTTATGATCCACATAGTCGAATGCCTTTGCATAGTCAATAAAACACAGGTATAAGCATCTTTTTATTATTTTGTGCTTTCAGCCAAGATCCATCTGACATCAGCAATGATATCCCTCATTTCACATCCTCTTCTGAATCTGGCTTGAATTTCTGGCAGTTCCCTATCTATGTACTGCTACAAACGCTTTTGAGGTCTTCAGCAAAATTTTACTTGTGTGTGATATTAATGATATTGTTTGATAATTTCCACATTCAGTTGGATCACCTTTCTTTGAAATAGGCATAAATATGGCTCTCTCCCAGTCGGTTGGCCAGGTATCTGTCTTCCATATTTCTTGGCATAGACTAGTGAGCACTTCCAGTGCTGCATCCGTTTATTGAAATATTTCAATTGGTATTCTGTCAATTCCTGGAGCCTTGTTTTTCACCAGTGTCTTCAGTGCAGCTTGGACTTCTTCCTTCAGTACCATCGGTTCTTGATCATATGCTACCTCCTGAAGTGGTTGAACGGCCACCAGTTCTCTTTTTACAGTGTGTCTCTGTGTTTCTCCCATCTTCCTTTGAAGCTTCCTGTGTCATTCAGTGTTTTGCCCGTAGAATCCTTCAGAATTGCAACTCGAGACTTGAATTTTCTCTTCAGTTTTTTCAGCTTGAGAAATGCTGAGCATGTTCTTCTTTTTTGGTTTTCTAACTCCAGGTCTTTGTACATTTTGTTATACTTTATCTTCTCAAGCCTCCCTTTGAAATCTTCTGTTCAGCTGTTTACTTCCTCATTTCTTCCGTTTGCTTTAGCTACTTGACGTTCAAAAGCAACTTTCAGAGTCTCTTCTGACATCCATTTTTGCCTTCTTCTTCTTTCCTGTCTTTTTAATGACCTCTTGCTTTCTTCATCTATGATATCCTTGACGTCGTTCCACAACTTGTCTGGCCTTCTGTCAGTGTTCAATGCGTCGATTCTAATCTTGATATGGTCTGTCAATTCAGGTGGAATATACTCAAGGTCATACTTTGGCTCTTGTGGACTTGTTCTAATTTTCTTCAGCTTCAACTTGAAATGCATATGAGCAACTGATGGTCTGTTCCACAGTCGGCCCTTGGCCTTGTTCTGATGATATTGAGCTTTTCCATTGTATCTTTTCACAGATGCAGTCAATCTGATTCCTGTGTATTCATCTGGTGAGGTGCTTGTGTATAGTTGCCGTTTATGTTGTTGAAAAAAGGTATTTGCAACGAAGAAGTCATTGGTTTTGCAAAATTCTATCACATGATCTCTAGCATCATTTCTGTCACCAAGGCCATATTTTCCAACTACTGATATTTCATTTCCAGCTTTCGATTTCCAATCACCAGTAGTTATCAATGCATCTTGATTACATGTTTGATCAATTTCAGACTGCAATAGTTGGTAAAAATCTTCAATTTCTTCAACTTTGGCCTTAGTGGTTGGTGTGTAAATTTGAATAACTGGTCTTCCTTGTAGGAGTATGAATATTATCCTTTCACTGACAGCATTGTACTTGAGGATAGATCTTGAAATGTTCTTTTTAATGATGACTACGTTCCTCTTCAATTTGTCATTCCCGGCATAGTAGACTTTATGATTGTCTGATTCAGAATGGCCAGTACCAGTCCATTTCAGCTCGCTAATGCCTAAGATATTGATGTTTATGCATTCCATTTTGTTTTTTAAAAAATTTTTTTCCCGTACAAGAATTTATACATACATTGTTGTGTGACCCTGATTGTTCTCCCCACACTGTGACAGCACACTCCTCCTTTCCACCCCTGATTCCCCATGTCCATTCAGCCAGCTCCTAACCCTCTCTGCCTTCCCATCTCACCTCTGGACGGAAGCTGCCCATTTAGTCTCTTGTATCTACTTGAGCTAAGAGGCACACTCCTCACCAGTATCACTTTATGTCCCACAGTCCAGTCCATTCCCTGTCTGAAGAGTTGGCCTTGGAAATTGTTTTAGTTCTGAGATGATAGGGAATCCAGGGGCCATGCTTTCTGAGAATCCTCCAGTCTCAGTCAGACCATTAAGTCTGGTCTTCTTACCAGAATTTGAGTTCTGCACCTCACCTTTCTCCTGCTCCATCAGGGACTCTCTGTTGTGTTCCCTGTCAGGGTGGTCATTGTTGGTAGCCGGGCACCATCTAGTTCTTCTGGTCTCAGGCTGATGAAGTTTCTGGTTTATTTGGCCTTTTCTGTCTCTTGGGCTACTACTTTCCTTGTGTCTTTGGTGTTCTTCATTCTCCTTTACTCCAGGTGGTTGGGACCAATCGATGCATGTTAGATGGCCACTTGCAAGCTTTTGAGACGCCAGATGCCACTCACCAAAGTAGGATGCAGAACATTTCCTTATTAAGCTTGGTTATGCCAGTTGACTTAGATGTTCTCTGAAACCATGGTCCCCAGACCCCTGCCCCTGCTTCTCTGTCCCTCAAAGTGTTTGATTGCATTCAGGAAAATTTTTAGCTTTGGCTTAGTCCAGTTGTACTGACTTCCCCTGTAGTGTGTGCTGTCCTTCCCTTCACCTTAGATAATTCTTATCTACTATCTAGTTAGTGAATAACCCTCACCCTCCCTCCCCACCCTCGTAACCATCAAAGAATGTTTTCTTCTGTGTTTAAACTTTTTCTTGAGTTCTTATAATAGTGGTCTTCTACAATATTTGTCCTTCTGTGACTGACTAAATTCACTCAGCATAATGCCCTCCAGATTTCTCCATGTTGTAAGGTGTTTCACGGCTTCATTGTTGTTTTTTATTGTTGCGTAGTATTCCACTGTGTGGATATACCATAATTTTTTGATACATTCATCTGTTGATGGGCACCTAGGTTGTTTCCATCTTTTTGCTATTGTGAACAGTGCTTCAATGAACATGAGTGTGCATATATCTATTCGTGTGACGGCTCTTTTTTCTCTAGGATATATTCCAAGGAGCGAGATAACTGGATCACATGATACTTCTATTTCTAACTTTTTAAGGAAGCACCAAATCGATCTCCAAAGTGATTGTACCATTTTACATTCCCACCAACAGTGTATAAGTGTTCCAATCTCTCCACAACCTCTCCAGCATTTATTATTTTGTATTCTATGGATTGATGCTAGCCTTCTTAGGGTGAGATGATATATCCTTGTAGTTTTGATCTGCGTTTCTCTAATGCCTAATGATCGTGAGCTTCATGTGTCTGTTAGACGCCTGAATATCTTCCTTGGCAAAGTGCCTGTTCATATCCTTTGCCCATTTTTTAATTGGGGTATTTGTCTTTTTGTTGTTGAGGTTTTGCAGTATCTTCTGGATTTTAGAGATTAGATGCTGATTGGATTTGTCGTAGCCAAAATTTTTTCCCATTCTGTTGGTTGTCTTTTTACTCTTTTGGTGAAGCCTTTTGATGAGCATAAGTGTTTGATTTTTAGGAGGTCCCATTTATCTAGTCTCTCTTCTTGTGTTTGTGCATTATTACTTATGGTTCATATTGTGTTTATGCCATGTATTAGGGCTCCTAGTGTTGTCCCTATTTTTTTTTTCCCATCATCTTTATTGTTTTTGATTTTATATTTAAGTCTTTGATCCATTTTGAGTTAGTTTTTGTGCATGGTGTGATGGATGGGTCTTGTTTCAGTTTTTTGCAGAGGGATATCCAGTTATGCCAGGACCGTTTGTTAAAGAGATGATTTTTCTCCAATTAGTGGACTTTGGGCCTTTGTCAAATATCAGCTGCTCATAGGTGGATGAATTTATGTCTGAGTTCTCGATTCTGCTCCATTGGTCTATGTATCTGTGGTTGTCCCAGTACCAGGCTGTTTTGACTACCATGGCAGTATCACAGGTTCTAAGATCAGGTAGTGTGAGGCCTCCCACTTTGTTCTTCTTGAGTAATGCTTTACTTATTTGGGGTCTCTTCCTTTTCCATATGAGGTTGGTGATTTGTTTCTCCATCTCATTAAAAATGCCAGTGTAATTTGGATTGGGGTTGCATTGTATCTGTAGATTGATTTGGGTAGAATTAACATTTTCACAATGTTGAGTCTGCCTATCCTTGAGCAAGGTATGTTTTTCCACTTATACAGGTCTCTTTTGGTTTCTTGCAGTAGTGTCTTGTAGTTTCCATTTTATAAGTCTTTTACGTCTCTGGTTAGATTTATTCCTAAGTATTTTATCTTCTTGGGGGCTATTGTAAATAGTATTGATTTGGTGATTTCCTCTTCGAGGTTCTCTTTGTTGGTGTAAAGCAATCCAACTGATTTTTGTATGTATATCTTGTATCCTGATACTTTGCTGAAATCTTCTATTAGTTCCAGTAGTTTTCTTGTGGATTCTTTGGGGTTTTCTGTGTATAAGATCATATCATCTGCAAATAGAGATACTTTGACTTCTTCCTTACCAATTTTGATGCCCTTTATTTCTTTTTCTAGCTCAATTGCTGTGGCTAGGACCTCCAGCACAGTGTTGAATAAGAGTGGTGATAAAGGGCATCCTTGTCTGGTTCCCGTTCTCAAGGGGAATGCTTTCAAAGTCTCTCCATTTAGATAGATGTTGGCTGTTGGCTTTGTATAAATGCCCTTAATTATACTGAGGAATTTCCCTTCTATTCCTATTTTGTCGAGAGTTTTTATCATGAATGTGTGTGGGACTTTGTCAAATGCCTTTTCTGCATCAATTGATAAGATCATGTGGTTATTGTCTTTTGTTTTATTAATGTAATGGATTACTTTGATTGTTTTTCTAATGTTGAACCATCCCTGCATACCTGGTATAAATTCCCCTTCGTCATGGTGAATTATTTTTTTTTGATATGTTGCTGAATTCTATTGGTTAGAATTTTGTTGAGGATTTTTGTGTCAATGTTCATGAGGGATATTGGTCTGTAATTTTGTTTTTTTGTGGTGTCTTTACCTGGTTTTGGTATCAGGGTTATGCTGGCTTCATAGAATGAGTGTGGGAGTATTCCTTCCTTTTCTATGCTCTGAAATACCTTTAATAGTAGTGGTGTTAACTCTTCTCTGAAAGTTTGGTAGAATTCTCCAGTGACGCTATCCGGGCCAGGGCTTTTTTTTTGTTGGTAGTTTTTTAAATTACCTTTTCAGTCTCTTCTTTTGTTATGGATTTATTTATTTGTTCTACCTCTGTTTGTGTTAGTTTAGGTAGGTAGTGAGTTTCTAGAAATTTGTCCATTTCCTCTAGGCTTTCAAATTTGTTAGAGTACAATTTTTCATAGTATTCTGTTATGATTCTTTTAATTTCAGTTGGGTCTGTTGTGATGTCACCTATCTCATTTTTTGTACGGGTTATCTGCTTCCTCTCCTGTTTTTGTTTTGTCAGTTTGGCCAGTCAGTTATCAATTTGGTTGATCTTTTCAAAGAACCAGCTTTTGGTCTTGTTAAATCTTTCAGTTGTTTTTCTATTCTCTATTTCATTTAATTCTGCTCTAATTCTTATTATTTCCTTTCTTCTGGCTTCTGAGGGCTTCTTTTGGTGCTCTCTTTCTGCTTCTTCCAGTTGTAGGGTTCATGTTTTTAGTTTAGTCCTTTCTTCTTTTTGAATGTGTGCATTTATTGCTGTAAACTGATCTCTGAGCATTGCTTTTGCTGTGTCCCAAAGGTTCTGGTAGGATGTGTTTCCATTCTCATTTGATTCTATGAATTACTTTATTGTATCCTTAATTTTTTTCTATAACCCAATAGTTTCTGAGCAAGGTGTTGTTCAGTTTCCATGTGTTTCATTTTTTTTCCTTTTTCTTTTTCTGTTGTTGATTTCTACTTTTGTGGCTTTATTGTCAGAAAAGATGCTTTATAATATTTTGATGCTTTGGATTTTGTTAAGGCTTGCTTTATGGCCTAATATGTGGTCTGTTCTGGAGAATGTTCCATGTGTGTTGGAAAAGAAGTACACTTGGCTGCTGTTGGGTGGAGTGTTCGGTATATGTCTTTGAGATCAAGTTGGTTGATTGTAGCATTTATCTTTTCCATGTCTTTGTAGAGCTTCTTTCAGGATGTTCTGTTCTTCACGGAAGGAGGTGTGTTGAAGCCTCCTACTACTATTGGGGAGCTGTCTAGCTCTCTTTTCAGTGCCGTTAGAGTTTGCTTTATGTATTTTGGAGCCCTGTCACTGGTTGCGTAAATATTTATTATGGTTATATCCCCCTGGTGTATTGACCCTTTAATCATTATATAGTATCCTTCCTTATCCTTTGTGGTGGATTTTACATTAAAGTCTATTTTTTCAGAGATTAATAGTGCCATTCTTGCTCTTTTTTTTTTTTTTTTGTTTGCTTGATATATTTTTTCCATCCTTTGAGTTTTAGTTTGTTTGTGTCTTTAAGTCTATGGTGTGTCTCTTGTAGGCAGCAAATAGACAGATTGTGTTTTTTATGCCACTCCCTGTCGCTTTATTGGTACATTTAGTCCATTTACATTCAGCATAATTATTGATAGGTATGAGTTTAGTGCTGTCATTTTGATGTCTTTTTTGTGTATTGTTCACAGTTTCTTTGTTCTACTTAATTTTCTGTGCTAAGTCGTTTTTCCTTATGTATTTTTTTCATCTTTTTCATTGTTGATTTTGTGTTTGCTGAGTCTTTATATTTTTCTATTTTTTTATTTTGACGTGTAGGACTGTTAGTTCCCTTTGTGATTACCTTAATACTTACCCCTATTTTTCTAAGTTTATACCAGTCTTTTATTTCTTTATATCGCCTTGACTTCCTCTCCATATGAAAAATCTGTGTCTACATTTTTTAAGTCCCTCTTTTTCGTTTTAATGTTGTCATCTTTTACATATTTACTTCTGTCATGGATTGAATTGTGTCCCCCCAAAATATGTGTCAACATGACTAGGTCATGATTGCCAGTATTTTATATGATTGTGTTATCTGATGTGATTTCCTTATGTGATGTAAGTTCTGTCACTGTGATGAGGTTATACTGATGAGGTTTCAAGATTAGATGGTGTCTTAATCTAATCTCTTTTGAGATATAAAAGAGAGAAGTGAACAGAGACACATGGGAACCTCATACCACCAAGAAAGCAGTGCTAGGAGCAGATCACGTCCTTTGGACCTGAGGTTCCTGCAGAGAAGCTCCCAGACCAAGAGAAGACTGATGTCATAGACCTTCCTCCAGAGCCAACAGAGAAAGCATTCTCCTGGAGCTGAATGCTTGAATTTGGAATTGTAGCCTACTGGACTGTGACAGAATAAACTTCTCTTTGTTAAAACCATCCTCTTAATGGTATTTCTGTTAGACCAGCACTAGATGACTAAGACAACATCTGTTTCCCTGTTTTCAGTGTTTTAGCTTTGATTTACTTTTGTGACTTCCCTGTCTGGGTTGATAGCTGGTTGCTCTGTCCTGTGTTCTAATCTTGGGTTGTTATATGATGTTACTGATTTTCTAACCAGAGGACTCCCTTTAGTATTTCTGGTAATACTGGTTTGGTTTTTTGAAATTCCCTAAATTTCTTTTTATCTGGAAGTGCCCTAATTTCACCATCATATTTGAGAGAAAGTTTTGCTGGATATATAATTCTTGGCTGGCAGTTTTTTTTCCTTCAAGGCTTTATATAGGTCATCCCATTGCTTTCTTGCCTGCATGTTTTCTGCTGAGTAGTCCGAGCTTATTCTTATTGACTCTTTTTTGTAGATGACTTTTCATTTATTCCTAGCCGCTCTTAAAATTCTCTTTTTATCTTTGGTTTTGGTAAGTTTGATTATAATATGTCTTGATTACTTTCTTTTGGGATCTACCTTATGTGGGGTTCAATGAGCATCTTGGATAGATATCTTCCATCTTTCACAATATCAGGGAAGTTTTCTGCCAACAAATCTTCAACAATTCTCTCTGTGTTTTCTGTTATCTTCTCTGTTCTGGTACTCCAGTCACTTGGAGGTTATTCCTCTTGATAGAGTGCCACATAATTCTTTGGGTTTCTTCATTTTTTTAAATCCTTTTATCTGATTTTCCTCAAATCAGTTGATGTCAAGTACTTTATCTTCAATCTCAGTAATTTTGTCTTCAGTTGCCTCAATTCTAGTCCTATGACTTTCTATTGAGTTGTCTAATTCTGAAATTTTATTGTTAATCTGGATTTCTGATTGCTGTCTCTCTATGGATTTTTGCAGCCTGTTAAAGTTGTCATTATGCTCTTCTCTAATCTTTTTAATTTCCTCTATTGCGTGTTCTGCATTTCAATTAATTTCATTCCTAATTTCTTGAAGAGTTCTGTATGCTAATCTTTTGTATTCTGCCTCAAGTATTTCCAAGAAATTTTCCTCCTCTGGAAAATTTCTAGATGCTTTATTTTGGGAGTTTGCTGAAGCCATCATGAATTGCCTCTTTATGTGATTTGATATGGACTGTTGTCTCTGAGCCATCAATAAGTTATTATATTTATTTATTTTATGTTTTCTTACTGTCCTGGCTTCTTGTTTTGTTTTGATATGCCCAAACAGGCTGCTCGTGTGAGCTAGTTTGATTATTGGCACCTTTGAAGCTCTGATGTTCTGTTACCAGATGGTTAAATCTGTTACTAGGTATGTGAGTTTAGTAGTCTGCCCACTCTTCTTGTATGGATTCAGCTCAGCTGCCCAGGTAGACAGCCACCAAGTGTGTGGTGTAGGCCCTCATTTACAGTCCTAGACAGGCATGGGTGATTGGTATAGGCACAGGCATCTGGCTGCAGCAGAGGCTCACATTCTGAGAAAGGCAGAGGGCTGACGGCCACCCCCAGTGTCCAGGAGGAAGGCATATCCCTGTTCCCTATAGCGCGTAGGTGGGTGGGTTTTGCAGCCGGACTATGAGCACTTAATGCTGTTGGCTGTAAGGACTGGGGGGCACCTCTTATTCATGGTCCCTTATCGCAGGTGGCTAGGTGGCGTGGGTGGAGCCACCAGTCCTCAGGCCCCTGATGTGGGTAGGTGAAGACCCTGCTTAATGGGCAGAGCAGGGTCAATTGTCAAGAACCTGCCACTTCACAGCTGAAACAGTTAAAGTTAGATTTCCAGTATATACCCTGTTGTACTGCGTTAATGAGGGCCTGGCTGTTAAAATGGGCCCACACTAGGCTGTGCGGGGGGGTGGGGGGGTGGGGGGGGGGAAAGGCACTCAAAGTCTGTGGATCCCTTATGCCTGTGCCTAGGCAAAGGAGCTGTGCCTACCCTTGGTTCCTGGCTTAGAGGAGCCAGCAGTTTATTTTTTCCCCAGTTTGTTAATTTGTTCACTCTCCAAGGCAGGGAGAATGGCTCCGGGTGTGTGATGGGTCCTACTTCCAGCCCAGGGGACCTGGCAATTGCTGAAGCCTGTCTGAGACCCAGAGCAGAGCAAGGAGTGGGGGAGGTAAATGGGAGAGAGGTTTTTCCCTAAGGGGGGTGTTTTTGATCTGTGCTGTAGGCCGTACCCAAGTACCTATCTTTTCCTGATCCGGGGGGCTTCTCACTGTTTCTGGGTGGCCGTGTAGACTCTCTGCGACTGGATCTCTCCCAGTGTGGAAAACGCACCTCCTGAGCAGCGCTGCTTGCCTGCATCACCACTCACCCTGAACTCATCAGGCCTGGAGGTGGCTCAGGCTCTTGCCAGGTCAGGTCTGGCAACTCCTTGCTGCTTCCCAGCCGTCTCTCCCTCCCTCTGCCACTCAGTACAGTTCCTCAACTCTGCCTTTCATGCTCAGGGCTCCCAGATTGCCGTATATAATCTATTCACTTGTTTTCTCAGGTCTTTGTTGCAGAAGGGTTCACCAGAAGCATCTGACTACTCCGCCACCTTGACCCCCCACATTTCATTTTTGATGATTTCTGGTTTTCCTAGATTCAGACTTTATGCATTCCACTTTCCAATTACTAATGGATGTTTGCAGCTGTTTCTTTTCATTTTGAGTCATACCACGTCAGCAAATGAAGATCCCAAAAGCTTGACTCAATCCATATCATTAAGGTCAACTCTACTTTGAGGAGGCTGTTCTTCCACAGTCATATTTTGAGTGCCTTCCAACCTGAGAGGCTCGTTTTCCAGAAGTATATCAGATAATGTTCCACTACTATTCATAAGGTTTTCACTGGCTAAGTTTTTTCAGAAGTAGACCATCAGGTCCTTCTTCTTAGTCTGTCTTAGTCCGGAAGCTCAGCTGCAACCTGTCCACCATGGGTCACCCTGCTGGTATTTGAATACTGGTGGCATAGCTTTCAGTGTCACAACAACACGCAAGCCACCACAGTATGACAAATTGACAGACTCGTGGAGACACATACAAGAGTATAAAATCTGCTAGTACATGTACACTAGCAGATTTCGGACTCTTAGATTTCCTTCTTGTTAGGAAAACTATGACCATCTTGTGATCTCCTTACATGGTGGCGTGGCAGGGATTTGAATTATTTTATAGTTGTTATAATATCTTAATTTTTACATGCCCTCACCCAATAACCTGACACATGTTTTAAATACAGCTCACATGTCGACCACATCTGTTTATCTTTATGGTATTATTAAGGGAGAAATGCCCAACCTGCAGTTGACATTTGATTATTTGTCTAAGATTTTATTCTACAAGTATTTCCTTTCCTTCTATTTCTTGAGCTATAATTTAATCCTTGTTTCATTCTACAGTGTTTCTTCTAACCTTGTAAATTGGGAGATCAGACTCTTAACGACTCTTGGTAGTAACAGGAAAAAGTTCTTTGAGATATATTTGGTGTAAAACTGGGGTTGAGGAATGTGAATTGCGGTATTTGCTACTTTTGTGCCCTGTTTTTACATTTTTTATTTATAAACCAGTCTTGATCATTGTTTTAGACCAATTCTGTTGGTTATTTCAGATATCTTGTAGAGTCATTCATTCATCTTTTCATCAGACAGGCACTGGGCTAGAATTCAAAATTAACGAAGATAGTTTTAGCCCTTAAAAGCTTATAAAGCACGTATGTAGTACCCCAACTTGGAGGAAACAAACAAACATGTTTTCAGATTATTATGTGAGCTGTTGTCTCTCACTAGTACCAGTACCAGTTTCTGTCGAGTCGTTTCCAACTCGTGGGTTATCCTATGTGTGTAAGAGTAGAACTGTGTTCCATAAGGTTTTCAATGTCTTCTTTTTTGGAATTAGATATACAGGCTTTTCTTCCGAGGTGCCTCTGGGTAGACTTGAACCTCCAACCTTTCAGTTAGCAGCTGAGCGAGTCAACAGTTTGCATCACCCTAGGATACCTTGTTGTCTCTTAACCAAAAACAAAACCAAAGCAGTTGCCCTTGAGTTGGTTTTAACTTGTGGTTACCCCATGCGTTGCAGAGTAGAAGCTCTACAGGGTTTTCAAGGCTGTGACCTGAGGGGTTGGGGAAGTCAGGATAGGTACAGAGTGAGGGACTAGGTAAGGAGTATGCTCTCCGGAATGCTTACCTGGGCCAATATCTTACTTTATGTGTTGCTGGAATTGACATAGCATCATGATGTATTTTCTGTCCAGTGATTGAGTTAATGACGAGTTAATCTTCACTGTCAGAATGAATAATTTTCTCTCAGGTATGGTCTTGTATTTAAAACCAAAAAAAACCAAGCCCATTGCCATGGAGTCGATTCTGACTCGTAGCACCCTATAGGACAGAGTAAAACTGCCCCATAGGGATTCCAAGGAGTGGCTGGTGGATTTGAACTGCTGACCTTTTGGTTAGCAGCAGGACTCTTAACCACTGTGCCACCAGGGCTCCCCTGTATTTAAAGGGAGTTGTTAATTTTTTACTTTTATTTAGTATCATTTTTCTTTGACGTTAAGACTCACATTTTTCACAATTAAAATCTCTGGAAATCAGGATGCATCTTATAATCAGTGTTGCATCTTGCTTAATTGTCAGTCCTTATTTTTTCTTTTCTATTATTTCTTCGTTATTTCCTATGTATATAATTATTTCTTTCTTATTTTCTTATTATAACATAACAGTGTATGTTACAATTGGTGACACTCAAGAGTCAATGAAATATAGTAGTAATAGCTATGAAAACATGTACCTGAATAAGGCCTTCTCTTACATTATCTCTTTTAATGTTCATAATGACACTGTTAGTCACATTCAATTTATAGAAGAGGAAACAGTAGGTCTGGAGATACTAAGTGACTTGTTCAAGGTCATTTTTCCCTTCATTAGCTTGAATTAATTTTTTCCATGGAATGAATACATAATTTTTTCTTAGCAGCCTCGGCAGCAAATCTTGTATTAATTCTCTAAGACTGGACATTTTAGAGGAAAATATTGATGAGACTTGATCTAATTTTTATGTAGATTTAAATTACACAATTGTTGGGGGAAACTATTTTCTAGTGTTTGCTACTGATTCATATGGAGTGTGATGGTTTTGTCCCTCTCCTGATTAGAAGGTAGAAGCTCTTTTAGGAAGCTAAAATGACACACCTGGATCCCTGGCACCCTCTCATTCCATTCTTCTGAATTCCATAGTGGGACTCCTTTGTCCTTCTCTTACAGGTTTATTCCTATCCTGATTTCCGAGGGGGATCTTTTTCTTGGACGGAATTTCAGAAGCCCAAACAGTATCTTGATTGGTTTAGCATAAAATTATTCTGGAGCTGCTCTTTACAATGTCTGGGTTCTGTTCATTACGTTCTTGCTTTCTGAACAAATGTTGAACCTAGTGTCATTAGCTGAGTCTCTGAGTATTATCCCATCATGTCCGAGGCTCTGCCATGGTTCCTTTCACAGGTCTTCCAGGACTCAGCTCCTGCCTGCCTTGGTCTTCCCTGACTAGGTCCTGTATTTAGACTGTGATCTGATGCTAGACACTTGGAACCATGTTCTGCATTTCTTTAAGGAATCCCTTCGTGTGACCCCTGGTGGTATCACCTGATGCTGTTCTCTGCCAGATGGGGTCTGGATCCTGTTTCTGGTCACAGTCCTCTCTGCCCTGGAGTTTGATTCAGACATCAGAGACCATACCTTGTTCCCTACCCTGCTCAGCCTTAGCCTGGAATTCATATCCCTACAAACTCTGCCTTTAATTTTTCTTTTCAACAACTTTGCACTATCCACTACTCTCAAACTTCCCATATTTTGGTATTTTATTGTTATTATATTATTATACTCTGATTTCAGTATTTGTGTATTTGTCTAATTTTGACTAGTATACTCTGAACCCCTTGACTGTGGGACCATGTCTTTTATCTTTGTATCCACCCATAGCTTGCACATAGCTCATAGTAAACAAAGTAGAATCGATGATAGAATCAATGCCTATTAGGGACCCAGTGCATACTTGATGATTCAAAGCTCTTAAAAATAGAAAAGCATTCACAGGAAGTGCTTCCTAATCACATGATCTATAGCTGATAAGTCCATGTGCTTGGACTTTAGAAGAATGTTCTTTTGGTTACAAAAGCTAAATCATCTAGTACTTGCTTACATACCTATCTGATCTGTCTGTTGTTGTTAGGTGCCACTCGGTCGGTTCTGACTCATAGCAACTCTGTGTACAACAGAATGAAACACTGCCCGGTCCTGTACCATCCTGACAATCGTTGTTATGCTTGAGCCCATTGTTGCAGCCACTGTGTCTAGTGCATAATTTATCTATTTAATTTTCATAGAATTTTATTATGTTTCTTCAGCTTCTGGGATCATATTTTATGTGATTTATGTATGAAATACACATATATACATTATAGACTTTCTATATAAACAAATGTTTATAATTGTTTGAGTTTCTTTATTGATTAAGTATTTCAGAACTGTTTAAATGTGTTAGTAAATGAAAACTCCTGAGGGCAGGGGCTTTCTTAAGTTTATTGCTGTATGTCCAGCACCTAGAACAATGCCTAGTACATAGTAACAAAACCCAAAACCAAACCTGTTGCCGTTGAGTTGATTCCGATTCATAGCGACCCTATAGGACAGAGTAGAACTGCCCCATAGGGTTTCCAAGGAGCGGCTGGTGAATTCGAACTGCCAACCTTTTGGTTAGCAGCCATAGCCCTTAACCACTGTGCCACCATAGTAGTACGCTATAAATACTGAATGAATAATGATAACACTCTTTGCCTTCTTGGGAGGAAGAAAAAAAAAAGTATTTCAGAATTCTTCAGATTTGATATATTGCTCGTAGTTTGCTTCAGTTTTGATTTTCCAAGTTGCGTTAGGTTATAGACTGTTAGGTTTGAAGGGAACTTAAATTGATCTAGTCTGGTTTTCTATTATAGAACAGCTAATAAGTTGAGTATCATATAAATATCAGTAAGTAGGGTATCAGTTCAGAAATTGTTACAGGAAGCATATGAGTGTGAAACACTAGTGAGAAAAGACCAATTCCTCAAGCACTTAGTCCCTAAGCCCACCACTCAAAGGATTGCTTATATGGAAACTGCAGAAAATTATATTATTTTAAAATGATTTGTGATGTCAGCTGAAGGGGCATAAAAGTGGCTTGTTTTTGATTTGAGAGATCAGAACCAATCCTTCTATTGTGTTTATTCAGTCTGTTTCTGTTCTACTCTGCCAGCTGATAATGGCTTTGGAATTAGGAGAAAGACAGGGAAATTAAGTATTTAAGTTGTGTTTGGTGCCATATTGAATGTTTAGAGTATTTTCTTGGTGCATTGCTTGAGATTAAAACCATAGTTTTAGAAAAAGGAAATTGTTGTTAGTAACTTAAATTTTATAATTGACCAGTTGCCATTGGCAATAAGTAATTTGCAGCTAATTAGTCCTTTGGAAACCCTGCTGGTGTGGTGGTTAAGAGGTACGGCTGCTAACCAAAAGGTCTGTAGTTTGAATCCACCAGGGACTCTTTGGAAACTCTATGGGGTAGTTCTGCTCTGTCCTGTGACAGAGTCGACTTGATGGCAGTGCGATCTTTTTTTTTTTTTTTGAATTAGTCCTTAGAGCTTTTCAAAGTAGAGCTTCTGTTAAGACTGTTGGAAAAATTTAGAAATGAATACTAGTGATGGTTGCACAACATGATAAATGCAATTAATATCACTGAATTGTACATGTAAGAAATGTTGAAATGGCAAATATTTTGTTACATAATACCACAATTTAAAAAAGTTTAGTATATCATTATTCTTTATCTGTTTAACATTTCCAGTGATCTAATATCATAGGCCATCTGATCCAAAAAGACATGAAATGTTATAGAGGCATTTTTCCCATGCTTGAATTTTCTCTATAACCTTCCTTTCGGGTGTTCTTTCTAGATAATACTTATGCACTAACTTAAAAGCTCTTTCCAATTTTCAGCTGATGTTAATTTAAAAATTTTTTTTTTATATTAAATTGGCGTCTGTTTGCCTAAATTTCCTACCCACTGTTACTAGTTTGATCACCTGGTGCCATCAAGAGCACACCTAATTCCCCTCACAATATATATGTAGCCCTTCTCAGGTTGAATAACTACAGACCTTAATTGCTCCTCACATGACATGGCTGTATTTCCCTACTATCCTGATATCTTTAGGTTAGTTGTGTCTCTTTGATGACATGCTATGTTAAACAGTTTTGGACAGTGTGAGCACAGGCAAAGTTATATTCTTGAATGTAATCCTAGAGGCTTTTTCTTGAAACAAGTGAATCTTTGTGCAATGTTAAGTGACAGTTTTATCTTGATAAATAAAACAAGCATCACTTTTCTATAGTATTTTTGAAATTGGTCATTAGGCCTCTGTATCCAATATTATGATCTTAAAACAAGCTGAATGATCATTGGTTCTCCTGCAAAAATAAACATTTGCAAACAGAAGGGACATAAACCTGTAATTGCAGAGCTGAGACTTAATACTAGAAAGATTGTTTAGTAATGTATTTAGCATATATAAATGAGATTAGAAATGAGAAGCTGTATCATGTGCATTCGCTCCAGCCCAATTCTTGTTTCATTAAAATGAAAGATGGTGCGTTCTATCTTGGAGCATTGCCATTATAAAAATAAATGTCAATATGTTTCATACTTGCAGAAATTTAGCAGTTGTCTGCAAAATGCCAAAAGATGACTACACCAGAACTTCTGGGTGTGGGCAGTGTATTCACAGTAGAATAACATCTATTACAAAATGTAAAATTGTACTCTGTCTTAGAGAGGGGAGTTTCCCAGCTATAATGGTTTTTTAATTAAATTAGATGCCTTCTTGATTGGTGAATACCAAGAAGAAAGGTAGAGGCAGTCTACCTGTGAATGTATTTGGTGGTTTTCTCTCTACTGCTTGCTCTTATCAAGTTCCTGTTCTTTTTTCATTTCCCCTCTGGCTTTTCTAACTCTTTCTCTTCAGTCGTTTTCCCCCCTACCTTGCACTGAGCATTGTGGGCATTCTGTAGTCCAGTGGTGGCATAGGGATTTAATAAGATTGCTGACCTCTGGGTCAGAATGACTCTTGCCTGGCTGACAGCTGTTAACTCCTAGTGGGCTATGTAGGTAAGAAAAGTGAAGTGATAGAATTCGCAGGAGCAGCTGAAAAACAAGGTGTTTTAGATTGGGACCGCTCATCAACGCTTTTTTTTTTTTTTTCTTCTCTAGCACTGAGTCTGGATGGGTGGGATTCTAGTTGACTGGAAGGATTGGTAGATTTGCATTTTGTTTTTACTTTCAATCACCTGTCTTCACTGTACTTGGAGGCTTAGTAGGGTCGGGAGGAAAAGGAACAGGATAATGAAGTGCTGTGAAAACCAGTTGCATTTTCCGTGTTCTATCCTGATAGAAAAGGCTCTGGGTGGGTGGAGTGAGATGGGGTGGGGTGGAGCAGCTATATTACTAATGAGGATTGGGACCTGGAAAGAGGGTTTGGAAGACTGGCTTCTGGGAATTTTGGTGCTGACGCCAGATTCAAGAACGTTAGCAGAGTGGAGACCAATATAAAAATGCTATTTTACTGTTTGCATAATTAAAGCCAAGCCAACCTTGCAAATCCTGTATTTTCCTAATTTGTTCTTGTGCACAATAGAGTTGCTATATGACATTTAAAAAATTCCTCTCAAATTTTGAGACTTCTTAATAACAAATACATGGATACATTTTTTTATAAAAATTCTGAAATATGCTATTCTACATGCTGATATCTTGTGACTTTTTAATATCTGTCTTATATGAATTCCCCTTCTTTTGTATCTGATTTGAAGTCAAAAAATGTTAATCCCAAACTGGTATCCTGTGAGGTACCTGTAAATTCTCAGTTGTGGGAACAGACAGATCAGATTCAATTAACTGGCTTGCTGTGCTTACTGAAGTGTAACCATTTTCTACAAAGACCTGAGAGGCATAGTAGGTGAGTGGGTGGAGAGTTGTCTGTAATCTATTGGATTTTCTTTTCCCAGTACAAAATCAAATAGCTAACTCAAAGCAATCAATTTCTGTCCCTCCCACCACCCCCCCAAAAGAAAAACAAACCAAAACAACAACAAAAACTTGACTTGGATATATGATTTGTAATTTGAAAATAGTTCCTGAAACTATTCTGCAAACATATGTTTGCAGTTATTTGAAAATGAGAGACCTATTGACTTATTTGATCTCTCCCCTACTTCATCCACCAACAAAACAAAGTAAGACTTAATATCAAGTATGTCTTTGGTTAAGTCAGCAGTGATTTATGGGGAGACCATTAACATACTACATAGACAGAAATTGTACAGATTTGATGAATCAACAAAGCAGAAAATGGGAAATACATTTCCACCTCTGAGTTTTTTAAGTCAGAAAGAGCACATTCCCTGCTATGCTTTAATATCAGTCCTGTAGAACAGAAAGCAAACTGGCCTTCGTCTGTGCTGATCTATCATGCTGTGAAGATACTGTGCTCATGTTCGTCCTCAGAAAAGGTTTCTGTGAACAAAGCTCTAAGAACTGAACATAAATGATTGTGGGGATTGTTTTATTTATCCTAAAAGCAGTATCCTTTCTGTCAAAGAAAGGGATTTAAGCGGCGACATCAATAACTTGATATCCATGTGGGACTTGCTAATACACAAATTAGTGTGTGGAGCTTATGAGCTTGATAAGCTTGAAAGGCCATATTCTGTCAGTGTTTTCTTGCTATGCAGTCAAATGAAATAATAGAAACAACACAGTAGAATAAACTGATATATATCATGATCTTTTGAGGATGTTAATTCACCTGTGCGGTGGCAACAGCTGACATCTTTGTACTACCTAGTTGTGTGGCAAACTTCTGTGACAAATCCCTGGTATTTTGTGTGGTGTGTTTTCCCTAAAGCAAAAATCAGATAAAACTTGACAGTTTTTATGGGAACTCATCATCCTTTGTCATGTTTAACTAGGGAGCATTGGCAAATAGACACCCGACTGTGAGATTAATTCCCTGAAATGCTCTTTTCAGGGTTCTGTGTGAAAGCGTTAGCTGTGTCAATTAGTTGAGATGGAATGACATAATTTATTGACCGGTGGTGATAACTTTCTAAATACATTGAACGTTTGGTGCCACATAACTGAATGCCTCACTAATTGTTCAGACACATGCCTGCTTTTGTAATCAGTGCCCTACCTGGGCTAGCCTCAGCAGAATTTATTGCCTCATTTTCTATTTCAGACTGCTTAAATATTCACTGGGTGGTGTCCCTGAAAATGACAGTCCCCAAGGAGAAGAATCAGTGTGTCAGAGGGCAGAGGTCTCCCGTTTTCATGGCTTTGGAATCACTCTTTCATATTCTGAAAGGGAGGAATAGCTGGCAATTTGCATTTAAAGCACTGTTCTCCAAGGTTACGTTCTGTTGAGTATATCTTTCAGAAGTGGACATTTGTCATAGTGCAGCTCTCAAATCTGAAATAGCTGCTGAAGGTATAGCCGAAGAGCCATCACAGTCCTGGGGAACAAGGTAATAAATCAGAAGCTGCCACATGATCACTATGGTAACTGTCAGGCCCTGTCACACTGCAAGCATTATTGAAGGGTAGGTACGATGTTCAGCTCATCAAGTGTCTGTGATCATAAACCTGTTGACACTATGGATTTGATATGATCATATTACTGTCTTTGTGAATTGAAAGGGACTGCTATCAGACCCTATTTGGGGTGAAAACGAAATCATATTTAAGGGGACTTTTTATGATTCTGGACTTGAACTTGTTGCCACTGTGAATTGGCATACCTTACTAATTTAGAAGACTGTTTTACAAAAGCATGTAGTTTTTCTTTTTAAAGGTAAAACCTAGTTGTTCAGCCCTGTGAAATTAAACATATTTTCTAATGAGACTTTTTATGTTGGACTGTGCATGTAGACATATGTAATTTTGTATCCATATTGATTAAAATCACTTAATTCTAATATTTTAACTATTACAATATTTGATGTTCAACAGCTGTTTAAGGCAATTTCTTTATACATTATTTCCATCAATAGAAATATGGGGTCTTGAGATCATGTTTTCTGTTGCCTTTAAGTATATGTACGTAATTGAGTTTTGAAATTTTGAAACATGACATTTAGATTTAGATATAGATAGCATCTTGGTAAATTTTTTGATGAATTTCTTGTGAAACAATTGGAATATAAGGCCAAGATTGTGACAGGTAATTTGTCACAAGAACTAACTGCATTCTCAGCATCGTAATCACAACTTTAGCTAAGTAAAAACTTACGTTCCCTAAGAGTGAGGTTCGTATATACCCAGTACATTTTATATGAATGTAGTGAGTGTTTTCAGTTACGTTTACCCTTAATAGAAGGTGATTCCCCAAAACACTTTTAATATACATTTGTTTAGCATTTTATTAAAGCACATGTTTTTAGAACTACTCAGCAGGAAAGGAAAAGCCCACATTTATTATTATAATAAATTTGTTAGTATTTTCATAGTTATTACTGCATTTTAACATCTTTCCTCCAATGGGCTGAAAGGACATTACCAAATGCAGATAGAAGTAACTATGGCAATCCTCTTGTGAGAGAGATTAAAACTCATTAAGATCATAATAGCGCAGTCACTTTCACACATTCCTCATAAGCATTTGAATTTCCTCACCTCTTTCCTTCTCTCTTTTAAAACAATAAAAGATCCAACCTTGAAGTAGTAAACACGCATCCATCATTACATTCTTAAAGACATCAAATCCAGCTATAGGCAGGGTACAACATTGTAGGGTTTGAGTTGAGCATAACATGTTGGAAGAGAGGAAGAAATGAAGGACAGAGAGAGGGGTGTATGAGCCCTCAAGTGTTTCCTGTTTCCTTTCACACACACTGCTTGAGTTTTGAATCAATACATTTAGGGATTTTGGAGAAGAGGCACAGCAAATATTTAATGGTTTTCAAAAGAAGATTTCTCCTTGCGATCCTTCTTTTTATTTGAATGGCAGCCTGCAGTAGAAGCCTGTTGCTGCTGAAATGTAGTGGAAGTCCACGATACCGCCTGCACAGTGGAGTTTGAACTGGATTTTGAGTGCTGCTGTTTCGTGGGACACTGAGCGGCTGTCAGATATGGAGCTACTTTGCACCATGTATGGACTAGAGTTCAAAGCAGCAGCAGGAGAGGACAGACGTGGAGGCCCTTCTGCTAGCTTCTGAGGCTCTGTCTGAGAGTGTTTGTAAAGGTGGCAGTTGTGTCTTGCTTGTTATCTTCACTCAGTTATCTTTCCTAATCTCATTTTCCATTATCCTTATTACATTAGATTCTTATTCATAGGTACTTGTTCTAACATTTGTTTAAATTTTGAAAAAGTTTAGGAATATCATATACTGAAAAGGAAGGGGACGAATACTTAATTGCTCATTTGCTGTGTGCTAGGTACTCTGTTAGGTATTTACATACATTCTTACTTTAATCCTGAGAGTAATCCTAGGAAGTAAGTGTTATAATTCCTATTTTACTGATAAGGAAGCTGAACCTCAGGAAGATTTAAAGACTCAGAAAATGGCTGAGCTGGGTTTTCATCCAATTCTTTCTGACTCCAAATTCTATGCTCCTTCCATTCTTTTTTGTGCTATGTGCATGAGTGTTCAAGAAATGTCTTCCAGTTTTATTGTGTGTTTTAGGTGTTTCTACTATGTAGTTTATCGCTCAGAATTGTATTTGATTTAATAAACACTTCCTCAGTGCTGGCTGTGTG
Source organism: Dugong dugon (assembly GCA_030035585.1). Classification (NCBI taxonomy): domain Eukaryota; kingdom Metazoa; phylum Chordata; class Mammalia; order Sirenia; family Dugongidae; genus Dugong; species Dugong dugon. The sequence continues at coordinate 34,397,800 of CM057465.1, forward strand.
CCAGACATTGTGCCTGGTGCTAGAAAACATCCATCAAAATTCAGCCCTTTGGAATTCCATTTGGTGTCACTATCAAGATAAGTAGGCATAGGCAGTTCTGTACCTGGAATGGTGCCTATTCACTGATGTCCGTAGAGGGTGGTGGCAAAGACAGGAACCCATATCCTAAGCTATAGTATAGGCAGATTGAAGTAAGAAAAACATGCTTGGGCATGGTTTTTGGAGTTTGCTTTCAGGCCTCATCCTGTACTCAATCTCTGGATTTGTTTCCTCATCTGTTGTTGTTAGCTACCATGGAGTTGGCCTCTGACTCATGGTGACCCCATGTACAACAGAACAAAAAGCTGCCCAGTTCTGGGCCATCCCCATGATTGGTTGCAGATTGGATCATTGTGATTGTGATTCATAGAGTTTTCATTGACTAATTTTCAGAAGTAGATCTCCAGGCCTTTCTTCCTAGTCCATCTTAGTCTGAAAGCTGTGCTGAAACCTGTTCAGGATCACAGGAACACAACACGTAAGCCTCCACTGACAGACTGGTGGTAGTGGTGCATGAGAAGCATTGGCTGGGAGTCGAGCACTGGTCTCCTGCATGGAAGGTGAGAATTCTACCACTGAACATCATCTGTAGAGCAGAGATAATAACATCTACTTCACCATCTTGTAATGAGGATTAAATAAGGTAATGGATGCAAAGAACCTGGTATGGAGTAGGTACAGCTCATCTCCAGTCTAACTTGCTGGCAGTTCCAATTACAAAATATCTAAAGGTTTAGGTTAGAGTCAGCCGAAAACTTTGGGTCAAGGTCAGTATTTATTTTAATGTAACTCCACTGTGTATAATATATGTACTGATGGTTTATATGACATTAATGATATTTATATCTTCTTATTTCTCTTGTTGTTAGGTGCTGTTGAGTCGGTTTCAACTCATAGCAACCCTGTGTGCAATAGAACAAGACATTGCCTGGTCCCGTGCCATCCTCACAATCTTTGCTATGTGGGAGCCCATTGTTGTAGCCACTGTGTCAGTCCATCTCATTGAGGGTCTTCCTCTTTCTTGATGACCTTCTACTTTACCAAGCATGATGTCCTTTTCCAGGGACTGGTTCCTTCCTGATGACATACCCAGAGTAAGTGAGATGAAGTTTCGCCATCCTCACTTCTAAGGATCATTCTGGTTGTACATCTTCTAAGACAGATTTGTTTTTTCTTCTGGCAGTCCCTGGTATATTTGGAGTTTTTCACCAACAAAATTCAAATGCATCAATTCTTCTTCAGTCTTCTGTATTCATTGTCCACCTTTCTCATGTGAAAACTCTTAGTTCCTATTAGAGATTAATTATATCTTCATTTGTATGTTTAAAATTGAGCTATTATCTCGACCACTGGAGACAAATGTGAAAGTGAAAATGAGAGGTGCTATTCTCCCAACCCCACATGTCTGTCAGTTTGTTGGACTGTGGTGGCTTGCGTGTTGCTGTGATGCTGGAAGCTATGCCACGGGTATTTCAAATACCAGCAAGGTCACCCATGGTGGACATGTTTCAGCTGAGCTTCCAGACTAAGACAGACTAGTCAGAAGGACCTGGTGGTCCACTTCTGAAAAAAATTAGTCAGTGAAAACCTTCTGAATAGCAGCAGAACATTGTATCATATAGTGTGAGAAGATGAGCCCCTCAAGTTGGAAAACACTCAAAATACAACTGGGAAAGACCTGCCTTATCAAAGTAGAGTCAACCTTAATGACATGGATAGTGTTAAGCTTTTGGAAGCTTCATTTGCTGATGTGACATGGCTCAAAATGAGAAGAAACAGCTTCAAATGTCCATTAATAATTGGAATGTGGAATTTATGAAGTGTGAATTTAGGAAAATTGGAAATTGTCAACAGTGAAATGGAACGCATAAACATCAATATCCTAGGCATTAGTGAGCTGCAATGGACTGGTATTGGCCATTTTGAATTGAATAATCATATGGCATACTATGCCGGGAATGACAGATTGAAGAGGAATGGCACTGCATTCATTGTTGAAAAGAACATTTCAAGATCTATCCTGAAATACAGCGCTGTCAGTGATAGAATAACATCCATACCCCTATAAGGAAGACCAGTTAATATGACCGTTATTCAAATTTACACTCCAAACAATAAGGTCATAGATAAGGAAATTGAAGATTTTTACTAACTTCTGTAGTCTGAAATTGATCAAACATGCAGTCAAGGTGCATTGATAATTACCAGTGATTTGGAATATGAAAGTTGGAAACAAAGAATAAGGAACAGTAGTTAGAAAATGAGACCTTGGTGATAGAAACAATGCCAGAGATTACATGATAGAATTTTGCAAGACCAATGATTTTTTCATTGTAAATACCTTTTTTCAACAACGTAAACGGTAAGTATAGACGTGGACCTTGGCAGATGGAATACACAGGAATAAGATTGACTACATCTGTGGAAAGAGACAATGGAAAAGCTCAACATCATCAGTCAAAACTAGGCCAGGGGCAGACTGTGGAACAGACCATAAATTGCTCATATGAAAGTTTAAATTGAAGCTGAAGAAAATTAGAACAAGTCCATGAGAACCAAAGTATGATCCTGACTACATTCACCTGAATTTGGAGACCATCTCAGAAATAGATTTGACTCATAAAACACTAATGACTGAAGACCAGATGAGCTGTGGAATGACATCAAGGACATCATACATGAAGAAAGCAAGAGATCATTAAGAAGACAGGAAAGAAAGACCAGAATAGATGTCAGAAGACACTCTGAAACTTGCTCTTGAGTGGAGAGTAGTTAAAGTGAAAGGAAGAAGTGAAGTAAAAAAGCTGAATGGAAGATTTCAAAGGGTGGCTCGACAAGACAAAGTAAAGTATTGTAATGAAATGTGCAAGGACCTAGAGTTAGGAAACCAAAAGGAAAGAATACACTTAGCATTTCTCAAGCTGAAAGAACTGAAGAGAAAATTCATGCCTCGAGTTGAAACATTGAAAGATTCTATGGAGAAAGTATTAAACGATGCAGGAAGCATCAAAAGCAGATGGAAGGAATACACAGAGTCACTGTACTAAAAAGAATTTATTGATGTTCAGAAATTTCAGGAGGTAGCATATAATCAAGAACCAATGGAACTGAAGGAAGATGTCAAAGCTGCACTGAAGACATTGACGAAAAACAAGCCTCCAGGAATTGATGGTATACCAATTAAGATGTTTCAACAAACGGATACAGTGCTAGAAGTGCTCACTTATCTATGCCAAGAAATTTGGAAAACAGCTACCTGGCCAACCGACTGGAAGAGATTCATATTTGTGCTCATTCCAAAGAAAGATGATCCCACAGAATGCGGAAATAATTGCATAATATCATTAATATCACACACAAGTAAATTTTGCTGAAGATCATTCAAAAGCAGTTGCAGCAGTATGTCGACAGGGAGCTGTCAGAAATCCAAGCTGGATTCGGAAGAGGATGTGAATGTAGGGTATCATTGCTGATGTCAGATGGATCTTTGCTGAGAGCAGAATGCCAGAAAGGTCATTACCTGTGTTTTATTGACTATGCAAAAGCACTGAACTGTGTGGATCATAATAAATTATGGATAACATTACGAAGGATGAGAATTCCAGAACACCTAATTGCGCTCATGCAGAACCTGTACATAGACCAAGAGACAATCATGTGAACAGAACAAGGGAATACTGTGTGGTTTAAAATCAGGAAAGGTGTGTGTCAGGGTTGTATTCTTTCACCATACTTATTCAGTCTGTATGCTGAGTAAATATTCCGAGAAGCTGAACTTTATGATGAAGAACACTGCATCAGGATTGGAGGAAGACTCATTAACAACCTTCGATATGCAGATGACACAACCTTGTTTGCTGAAAGTGAAGAGAACTTGAGGCACTTATTGATGAAGATCAAAGACCACAGCCTTCAATATGGGTTACACCTCAACATAAAATAAAAATCCTCACAACTGGACCAATAAGCAACATCATGATAAATGGAGAAAATATTGAAGTTGTCAAGGATTTCATTTTACTTGGATCCCCAGTCAACATGCATGGAAGCAGCAGCCAAGAAATGAAAGGACACGTCGCATCGGGCAGATCTGCTGCAAAAGATATCTTTAACATGTTAAAAAGCAAAGATACTGACCCAGGCCCTGATGTTTTCAATTGCCTCATATGCATGTGAAAGCTGGACAATGAATAAGGAAGACAGAAGAAGAATTGATGCCTTTGAATTATGGTGTTGACAAAAATATTGAATATACCGTGGAGTGCCAGAAGAACGAACACATCTGTCTTGGAAGAAGTACAGCCAGAATGCTCATTAGAAGCAAGAATGGCGAGATTCCTCTCACGTATTTTGGAACATGTTATCAGGAGGGACCAGTCCCTGGAGGACATCATGCTTGGTAGAGAGTCAGCCAAAAATAAGAAGACCCTCAACCAGATGGACTGACAGAGCGGCTGCAACGATCTGCTCAAGCATAAGAACGATTGTGAGGATGGTGCAGGACCCGGCAGTGTTGCATTCTGTTTTACATAGGGTCAGTATGAGTTGGAACTGACTCAATGGCACCTGACAACAACAGTTCTCTCCAAATCTGAATCTGCAGCGGAGTCCACAGGGTCTTCCACCATCAACCCCGAAGGCTGCGGAAGAGAATCATATGTTTAGAATTGGGAAGGCAAATGCTAATGTACTAATCCCCAGCACTTCTCCAGGAATCAGGTTTTACCTCCTTGTCTGCTGTTGTTGATTTGTCTGCCTTTGTTTTCCCGTCACTCTCACTTTTAAGGGCAACATCCTATGATTTATGCTTTTTATCACCTACAGTGGTGTGAGGAGCCCTGGTGGTGCACTGGTTAAGAGCTCAGCTGCTAACAAAAAGATCAGCAGTTCGAATCTACCAGCTGCTCCTTGGAAACTCTATGGGGCAATTCTACTCTGTTCTGTAGGGTCACTATGAGTTGGAATCGACTGGATGACAGTGGGTTTGGTTTTTTGACAGTGACGTGAGGCGTCCTGGTAGTACAATGGTTAAGTGCTCGGCTGCTAACTGAAAGGTCTGTGGCTCGAACCCACCAGCCACTCCATCGGAGAAGAGACCTAATGATCTGCAACACACACACACACACACACACACACACACACACACACACACACACACACACACACACACACACACACACATCAAGCACTTAATCATAAAATTCTCTAGTTCATCAATTATGCATTTTGCCATCTCAACTTCTTAGAAAGGAGTGAAGCAAAATATATGTTAGTATAACTAGGATCAAGGCAACTAAATACAAAGCCCTGCTTTAATCTTATACTGGCTCTGCTAACAGTAATGCTTATTTGTTTGCCATTGGAAAAGCAAAGCCAAGATAAATAAAACAGTTCGGTAAAAGGATGAGTTTTCATCTAACAGAAACAAGAACTTCCAGCTACTCTGTCATACAGAACTAAATAGGGATGACAGAGGAAAAGTTAATGTCATCAGAATTTCTACCAAAACATGCCTTACCATGGCAATTCTGCTTTAAGCATTACCTAAGATAACAAAACCGACAGCATTTTATCTGCTTTCTACACACATCCATAAGCTTCTGAAATAAAAAGCACATACAAAACCACAGTAGACAAAGCCAACTGACAACACTGGACAAATATAAGTTATTAAAACATTGAAACATTTTTGATATTTTTTTTTTAAACTGTTACAGAAAGGATCCTTTGCCACCATTTCAAAAGAATGTTAATCACTCTGGCACCAAGATGAAGTCACAATTGAGACACCTCAGTATAGTGGCCCTTGGCAGCATGCCAGCTACCTCTCCACATCAGCACTCAGAGAGTGAGCCTTCATTTACAGTCTCTAGGGTGACCCAGGTGTTGGGGCTGTGGAATCAGGAACCCACCATTTAGAGGGCGTACCTAAAAGTAAGCAACCAGGTGCAATGAAACAACGGCCCATCCTCGTGCAGCAAGATTTACACCACACAGTGTTGTTGTTGTGTGCCACCAAGTCAATTCTGACTCCTAGCAACACTGTAGGACAGCGTGGAATGTCCCCATGGAGTTTTCTAGGCTGAAATCTTTACGGGAGCAGATCATTAGGTCTTGTTTTTCCAAAAGTGATTGCTGCAGATACTTACAGGATTTGAGAGACCTGTAGCTGAATGCAAGGCAACAAGAGACTTCCTGAGGGTGTAAAAGTTATTTATTTTTTAAAATTTATATACAGTAAAAGTCACTTTTTTTATGTATAATTCTATGAGTTATATGACAAATTACATGGAGTAGCATAACCACCACCCCAATCAAGACATTTTCAACCCTAAAAATTCCCTCGTGCTGTCCCTTTGTAGTCAAACCTTCCTCCCGTCTAACCCCTAACAACCACTGATCTGTTCTTCCCTATAATTTTGCCTTTTTCATATAAATAGAATATCATATAAATAGAATTATACAGTATGTAACCTTTTGAGTTTGGGCTTCTTTTGCTTAGCATAACGCATTTGAGATTCATGCAAGCTCTTGTGTGTATGAGAGTTTCTTTTTATTGCTGAGTAATATTCCATTGTATGGGTGTGCCATAGTTTCCTTGCTCATTTACTGGTTGAAAGACATTTGGGATGTTTCCAATTTTTGGCAATTATGAATTGGGCTGCTATAAATATTTTCATATAGGTTTCTTTGTGAACATAAATATTTATTTCACTTGGGTATATACCTGGGAGTATGATTGTTGGATCATGTGGTAAGTGTGAACTTAACTTTATAAGAAACTGCCAAACTGTTTTTCAGAGTGGCTGTAACATTTTGAACCCCTTCCACAAGCGAAGTATGAGAGTTTCAGTTGCTCTGCCTCTTACCAGCACTTAGTATTTTCAGTGGTTTTTAAAAGATTTTAGCCATTCTTGTAGGTGTGTAATGTTATTTTGTTGTAGTTTTAATTTGCATTTTGCTAATCCAAAACCCCAAATAGAACCCATTGCTGTCGAGTTGTATTCCGACTCTTAGCAACCCCATTGTGTTTCCAAGGCTGTAAATCTTCACGTGCAATAAAAGGCCCTTCGCTATTAACTTTTTCCATTTATGATGCCTCATTTCTTAGCACATTTTCCTCACTATATCTGTTTAGTCATGCTAAACGGTTTGTACTGTGCTATTTCTTACCTTTCTATCTTTATTCATGTTGTTCCTTGTAGCTGGATTGCTCTTTCTTCTCATGTGCTTTTATCTCCTTCCCTCCCCTCACCTCTGCCACCTAATTTCCATCTTACATGAACAGGCACTAAGGTGTCACTTCTTCCCTCAGGGCATTCTTTCCTGAACAAACCCCTCATAACACTCACCACCAAACCAAAAAACCAAACCCGTTGCTGCCAAGTAGATTCCAGCTCATGGAGACCACGTATGTTACAGAGCAGAACTGCTCCATAGTCTTTCGAGGCTGTAATCTGAATGGAAGCAGTTCACCAGGTCCTTCTTCCACAGAGCCGCTGGGTAGGTTCGAACCACCAGCCTTTAAGTTGGAAACAGATTGCAAACCGCTTGCGCCACCCAAGCTCTGCTTACCACAGTAATGCGTGGATTTGTTTTAGCTGTATTAAAATTATCTGCCTATTTTTCTCTTTCAGTATACTACAAACTGTACAAGCTAGACAGGTTTTATTTTTACATTCCCAGAACTTACTATGTTTTGTGAATTGAGGTTCTCCTTTTGTTGATAGCATTTCTCTGTATCGCTTTTTGTCCTTTTTAATTTTTTTTCTTTTCCACATTCTTAGCAATTGGAGGTTAACTTTTAGTTTTTATTTTTTTAGTAATAACATAAAATACTTTAAGTGAAAATAATTTAGTATCTACATTGTCATATTCTTTTTTGTTGTTGTTGTAAATATACATGTAGGAAAACATTTGATATTCCAATAATCTTCACATGTACGGGTCAGTGCCATTAATTATGTTCATTATGTTGTTGAGCCGTCATCATTACTTGTTTTTGCGTACAAGCAGTGAGTGAATCTGAGGCTCCAGAACGATTGTTGCATTCCTTATGGTGTGCAGCTTTAAAAGCAGAATGAAGAATAATTTTCGTTAATTTCTTTACCGAGTGCTTTGTTATGTATGTGAGTTCTGAATCTACGATAAAGTTTTTAAAGTCAGGCTATCTCATTACACAAGTTGTCTGAATAAAAAGAAACTTCTTACTATGTGTTCTTTAATCTTCATTTGGTGAAATAAACTCTGTGGTTGGCTTAAACGTACCTCGTGTCAAAGTTAGTAAGCCTTCCCTATAATGCCTTTCCCACAACATACATGGAAAATTTTACTTAAAAGATCAAAGGCCACTTGATAATGGAGAAATACTACATAGCACTTATTCTGAAAATTTTAGCATGGAGTCATTATGTAGGTACAAAACAGACTCATTTTTTCCCTATCCATGACACTCAGAAATTATTTATAAATACATTTTCCTCATATGTTTTCAGATACTTAGCCTGAAATATAAATATTATATTCTTCTGTGTCTTCTTTTGTATGGACCTTTTCTATTGAGTCCCCTTAATTTTTCACCTCTTTTATTGATCCGGCAGCCTTGAATGCACTCAGCTTGTTTTGAATGATCCTCGGTTCTTCTGGTTTTTCTCTTTCCTTTCTTCCTGGGAGTACGTGGACTATATATATTGCTACTGAGTTGTGGGATACCAAATAATGTCGTTAAGCTTGAGAATGTTTTGTTCTGCTACTCTGTTTACCTCAGCGGACATTTCTTAAGTGCCTGTTTTGTGACTTGTTGAAGATACACATGTACATAAGATGGGCCCCTGTTTTTGAGGTTCTTGACAGTGGTGGTGATACTTTTAAAAGTGTAATTTCTGGACATTGAGGTAAGTGTAGTGATAGAGGCACAGTTAGGTAGTGCTGTAGGAGCCCACAGCAAGGGCAGGTAGCCAGGCTGACCAGCCAGAAGAGAATTCTAGGTCATGGACCACCTGAGCTAAGTCTTAAGAGAGAATAGGATTTAGCCAGAAGATGTGAGGTGGGCATGGGCCTAAAGACAGGCAAAACTTCAGCCAGTGGGATCAATTTTACATGGTTGTGTAAAAGGGCAGATTGTATATAGGTCACCACAAGATACAGTCAGTTCTGCCAAAATACAACATATTGTTGGTGTTACTAGTTGCTGTCGAGTCAATTCCAACCCGTGTTCCTAAAAATCACTGTGCTATGCAAAATCACACAATAAAAACCACAGAATGTTTGGAGAAAATGAGGTTGGGGCACAACACTCAAAAACATTGTCAGTGACACATTAAAAAAAAAAAAAGGATTGAACCCTAATAAAAACTATATACATATTAAAAAAAAAAAAAAAACAAATCTGTTGCTGTTGAGTTGATTCCGACTCATAGTGACTCTGTAGGACAGAGTAGAACTGCCCCATAGGGTTTCCAAGGAGCAGTGGGTGGATTCGAACTGCTGACCTTTTGGTTAGCAGTCAAACTCTTAACTACTATAGTACAGTTAAGTGGTTAAGAAATATATAAATGCTACAATAAATACTACACATTACATTGAAAAAGGCCTAAGGTTTGCTTCTGGCAGTTGGTGTTGGAAGAGTTGCAGCTTGTATGTTCTTGTGAAGTGGTGAAAGGAGGATTATCTGAAATTGGAGTAGAAGTTGTAACAGTGCATGTGGATGGGTGTGGCTTATAACACAGGAACTGAGATAGTTGGTAGATGAGGTGTGTGCCTGTACACAGTTTTCATTTTCTTTCTTGGTTCCTCTGCCTCCAGTTTTCCATGGTCATCTAGTATTTCTCAAAGATGAAATTGCACATAAGCAAATGTGAAATTTGGTTATGCTCAGATTGTTTCCTAGTATTTCAATCGTGTCGAAACAAATTCACATTTTCAAAACGTGTTGTGGCAAAACTGACTGTATCTTGTACTGTTGGAGAGTTATAAGAGAGGTAGGAAGTGGGAAATGAGTTAGGGTGGGGATCTGGATAGGGCCTTCCATTTCCATCTCCAGTATCTTGTAAATTCTTTGCCATTTTCAAAAATCATTATGTAATGGTAGAATAATTTGGAAAAGGATAGTGGTAAAGGTTGCAGAAGATGAGGAATGTGATTAATGTCACTGACTTGTACATGTGAAAATTGTTAAATTGGTAAATGTTTTGTCAAATACGTTTTTAACACACACACACACACACACACACACAGTCATAATTTTTTTTAAACCTGTATCATTTGATCTTTCATAACTATTTTGGTTTTCCTGTCATTTCTGTTTTTTTCAGTATTCTTCCTTGTACCCCATTTAGGATTTTCTTCATGATTATAATGTGTTTCTGACCCTTGTTTGCTCCTGAGAGTTGCCCCTTTTTCTGTCTATAGCCTGGCCTGTTCCTTTGACTCCTCATTGTCTTCTGTCTAGACTCTTCTGCATTAATGCAGGAGCTGCTGAGAATTCAGATCTGTTCTACAACTGCTCCCCAAACCCTACTTTACCTTGGGTGCTGCTGTAGTTTAGTTTCTAGACAAACTGATTACTCTTACTTAATATGTTGATGCTGGTATGTTTAGTGCAGGTGATCACTCTTTCTGAAAATTTATCTTTCAGATGTTTGCTGTTCTGAGGGGAATTAGGAGTTCTTTTGGCCACTTGCCTGTTAGAAAAATAAGACCTTAAATCTCTCTCAGTTGATGATCATTTAGTAAATAGTTGCTAACATTTCCTGAGCATTTAGTCTAATGTTTGGTACTATGCTACATACTTCACCTGGATTATCTCATTGTGTCCTCACAATGACCCTAAAACATAGGTACTATTATTATCTTCATTTTACACAAAGGGCACAACTGAGACTCAGAAAATCAAGTGACTTGTCCAAGGTCAGATGGAAACCTGTTCAAGGTCACTTGGTTGAGCATCCTTATGGAAGTTGGTAGTCTGGTTCAGAGCCACATTTTTAAACCATTGCTGCATAATTGAAGTAGTTTGTTTCAGGCATTATTATAGACATCTTGAGCATGCATTGGGAAGAAGGCATATGCCAAGGTGATGGACCATGACATTTGGACAGTTTTCAAATGAGATCTGTTGTTTTTAGGTGCTGTCGAGTCAGTTCTGACTCATAGCGACCCTATGTACAACAGAACAAAACACTACCTGGTCCTGCACCATCCTCACAGTTGTTGCTATATTTGAGCACATTGTTGCAGCCACTCTGTCAGTCTGTCTCATTGAAGGTCTTCCTCTTTCTTGTTGACCCTCTACTTTATCAAGCATGATGTCCTTCTCCAGGGACCGGCCCCTCCTGATAACATGTCCAAAGTACATGAGGTGTAGTCTTGTCAACTTCACTTCTAAGGAGCATTCTGGCCATACTTCTTCCAAAACATATTTGTTTGTTCTTCTGGCAGTCCATGGTATATTTAACATTCTTCATCAACACCGTAATTCAAATGTGTCAATTTTTCTTTGGTCTTCCTTATTCATTGTCCAGCTTTCGCATGCATATGAGGCGATTGAAAATACCCTGGCTTGAGTCAGGCACACCTTAGTTCTCAAAATGACATGTTTGCTTTTTAACACTTGAAAGAGATCTTTTGCAGCAGATCTACCCAGTGCATTATGTTGTTTGATTTCTTGACTGCTGCTTCCATGGGTGATTGTTGATCCTAGTAAAACGAAATCCTTGACAACGTCAATATTTTCTCTGTTTATCGTGATGTTGCTTAATGGTCCGTTTGTGATGACTTTTGTTTTCTTTATGTTGAGGTGTAAGCCGTACTGAAGGCTGTAGTCTTTGATCTTCGTCAGTAAGTGCTTCAAGTCCTCTTTGCTTTCAGCAAGTAAAGTTGTGTCATCTGCATATTTCAGGTTGTTAATGAGTCTTCCTCCAAATCTGATGCTATGTTCTTCTTCATATAGTCCCGCTTCTTGATTTATTTGTTCAGCATACAGATTGAATAAATATGGTGAAAGGTTACAGCCTTGATTTACACCTTTTTAAAACAGGCAGTATATCCTTGTTCTGTTTGAACGACTGCCTCTTGGTCTATGCACAGGTTCCATGTGAGCACAGTTAAGTGTTCTTCATCACATTATATGATTGAATATTCATTCAGAATATTTCAAAAGTACTTGAGTTGCTTGCAACTCAGTTTCCTCCCACCATTTTGTTAGTGTTTTTTGTGGTTATCCAAACTTTGACTTGTAGTGGTAGCTTCAGTGGGGAGAGGAGAAATATCACCCCTTCCCCATTGCCAGGTTACGGAACCCTTCCTTATATCAGAGTGTGAAGTACCAACATAGCTGGTAAGGTGGAGGTGGGGCATATGTACAGTGTAACTATGAGAAATATTCTAAAATATGAAACGTGAAAGTACATAAGTATAAATAAGTCAGCTATTTGGTTCCATGACTATAAGAAAATTAATAAAGATGGAAACTGAATACAAGAACACTTCAGCGCCACCTTGTGGAGAGCTCACTGTAGTCAGGTTCTGCCCCTTCAGTTCCCTCTGCCGGTGGCTCTTGGAGACAGGCCATTATGACATGGAGGGTGTGTTGTGTGTGTTTCTGCTATGCACCCATGTTTTTAACCAAATGTTTGACCTCTAACAATTACATATGGATGAAATTGGATCTCAAGCATAATGGGTAATTTTGACAGTTTGCAGTGCCCTTCCATATGTACTATTTTATTTATTGCAATTCTGTGAGGTAGGCAGGAAAGCTATTATTCTCATTTAATAGGTGAGAAAATGGAGATTCTGAGAGGGTTAATTGACTTGCCCAGGGTCACAATCAGTAAGTGATAAAGCTGTGACTTGAAATACAATCTTTTGTGTCCTAATTCAGGGGATTTTTCTGTTCTACTATGTTCTCCATAATGTATGAAAGTGTTTCATGTACGAGTAGCAGCTGTTACATCAGGCAACTGTTTCTGCAGCCTGTTTCTTTTATTGTTTTATAGTATTATGATGCCTCTCATCACTGTCTGTGTGACTATAGGTCTGAGATCTGAGGACTTCAAATTCCTGTCAAGAAGGCCCTGAACCTGTTTTCCCTAGAGTGAGTGGATAGGAGGTGACAAGTCCTCATACAGAATCTTTGCTTGGAATTTGCTGTCAAATGTCTTAGGAGAAAGATCTTTGTTTTTCTGAAAGCAGGAGAGAGGTTTCATTTTGGCTGTTAACAGAGCAGAGGACTCAGCACATGATTAAACTAGTGGGCCTAGTCAAAAAGTCAGAGTTTCTTGAACAAATAGAAAGCTCCTGTTTTTGCTTTGGCTTTGTGGATTTAAGGGGTTGGTTGAAGTCTTGCAATGGATTCTCATTCTAGAGATTCTCTATCCCTATTAATGTATTCTCTGAAATCAAGACATTTCTCCCGTCTTCATTGCTGTGTCTTTAGCACATAGAAGCCACTCACATAATTGGGGGATATAAATGAATGAATTTTTTTTTCTTTCTCTTGGATTAAATACCCAAGATCATTGTTGTTGTGTGCCTTCAAGTGGATTCTGACTTATAGAGACCCTATAATACAGAGTAAAACTGCCCCATAGGGTTTTCTGGCCTGTAATCTTTACAGGAGCAGATTGCCAGGTCTTTTCTCCTTCAGAGTGGCTGCTGGGTTTGAACTGCTGACCTTTTAGTTAGCAGCCTAGTGTTTAACCATTGGACCGCCAGGGCTCCTCTTGGATCCTTAGGAGGTTAACATAATGCAGTAATATAGAATCAAACATCTCTAGGTTTGAATATTAAATTTGGTCCTTCCTAATTATTTATCAATTCCCATGGAAACAGCAGTCAAGAAATCAAATGATGCATTGCATTGGGCAAATCTTCTGCCAAAGATCTCTTTAAAGTGTTCAAAAGCAAAGATGTTGCTTTGAGGATTAAGGTGCGCCTGACCCCAGCTATGGTATTTTCATGCCTCATATGCATGCAAAAGCTGGACAATGAATAAGAAAGACCAAAGAAGAATTGATGCATTTGAATCATGGTGTTGGTGAAGAATATTGAATGTACCATGGACTGCTAGAAGAACAAACAAATCTGTCTTGGAAGAGGCCAGAATGCTTCTTAGAAGACAGGGTGGCAAGACTTCATCTCATGTACTTTGGACATGTTATCAGGAGGGACTAGTCCCTGGAGAAGGACATCATACTTGGTAAAGTAGAGGGTCAGCGAAAAAGAGGAAGACCCTCAACAAGATGGATCGACACAGTGGCTGCAGCAATGGGCTCAAGCATAACAACGATTGTGACGATGGCACAGGACTAGGCAGTGTTTTGTTCTGTTGTACATAGGGTCGCTATGAGTTGGAACTGTCTCGATGGCATCTGACAACAGCAATTGCTTAACCTCTCTGAGCCTCAGTTTTCTTAACTGTGAAGTGAATAGTTTACAGTGACCAGATGATTATGTGCATGTAAGGAACTTAGCACAGTATCTGGCACACAGGAAGTTTTGAATCCCTGCTAGATGCTTTCTTCATCATTGCCACCATCATTATCAGGATTTATTTGACTTCCAAACTTTTCATAGAATAGGCTAAGAATTCTAAAGTTATAATGCCTGCTTTTCTTTCATCTCTAAATCTGGCTATAGTTCTTAGGATTCTTAGTACTTCTCCAACACAGAACTTACCAAATTGCCTTGCACACTGACTTCTGCTCATATTCTTTGGTGTTCAGTTGGAGTTGAAGCCTCGGATATCAACTGAACCCTTTCATACTAATATCTACAATTAACAAATATTTGGAGGAAAGATAGGTCTTGTTCTTGCCCTGTGCAGATCAGCACACATGAAGTGAAATGTTCTCTGGAGACCTTTTTTGTACCTGGTAAAAGACCCTTGCTTGATTGTTCCAGCAATAATTTTTCATGTTTTACATGATCCTCCACCAAGATTTCTCAACCTCAGCACTTCTGACAGTTTGGGTTGGATAATTCTTTGTTGTGGATGACTGTCTTATGCGTTGTAGGATGTTTAGCAGCATCCCGGGGCTCCCAGTAGCATCCTCTGGCTCACTCCCAGGTTGTACCAACCTAAAATGCCTCCAGATTTTCCAGACATCGACTGAGTGACAGAATCACCCTTGGTTGAGAGTCACTGTCTAAACCTTGCCATGTTTCTTTCTGTGATAGATACTGCTTCTTTTTGACTAGTAATTGACACTTCTCATTTATTTCTTCCTTTCTCTTTGTCATTCATCCCTTTCAGCTCACTCCTATTCTCTCTTGCACTGAGAACACAGTTTACTTAGGCTGAAGTAATTACTAAACTGCTTTATGTGAGAGTGAAGGCTTAGAATAAAAGCTATTTATTTTGAAAGTGCACAGTGATTACAAAAATCTCAAGGGCCATAAAAATCTTTAGAAAGGCAAAGTACTAAGTATTTTTGCTCCTCTTTAGCATGCTGAAGGGGCCCTGGGTGGCTCAGCTCCTTACCAAAAGGTTGGCAGTTCAAATCTACCTAGAGGTACTTCAGAAGAAAGGCTTGGTGATCTACCTCCAAAAGATCACAGCTGTTGAAAACTCTGTGGGATACGGTTCTACTCTGAAACACATGGGATTGCCATGAGTCAGAACCGACTCAACGGCAGCTGGTTTTGTCATGCTGAAAGAAGGCTTGGGTTTTGTCAAAATTGTGAGGCATTTGTGACATTTGTCTTCCTCTTTCTGCTCTTTCTTCTTTTACTTCCTCTTGTTTCCTGATGTTCTCTTTTCAAACTCCAAACCTGTTACTTATCTACCTTCTGTAATACAAAACATTCTTCCTTCCAGTTCCCACATCCCAGGGAATCTCACATGTATTGGAACTCAGCTAAATATTAGGGGAGCCAGGTGATTAATTTTTATGAAATTGAAAATAATGGAAAGGGTTGAATATGTCACTCCTCTTAAGATGTATGTTTTGTTAAAAGTAAAACTTCCCTGCTTTGAGAAATGAGTCTCAAGGACCGTACTAAAGTGACATGAAGAATTTTAGGTGAATGGGTGGGATAGTTTTAGGCCCAAGAGCCTTCCTTATACTTCACAAGTCATGTCTCCCATACAACCACTTTATGTCGTGAAAACCAACCTCGCATTTCAAGAGTTTTTAAATAGAGGTGTCTGCACCTTCTTGCAGCCCCTTGGAATTTTCCCCTGCTGGATATAACTATATCTTCTAATTAGACTAATTTTATTGTTGTTGTTGATGATTTTTTTTTCCCATATTGGTGTCCTGGGAACAGATAAGGAAGTTGAATAAAGAGAAAAAATTGAGTAAAGGGACAAGTTGTGCATTGATACAAGCTGCTATTTTTGTTGTTGTTAGTTGCCATCCAGTCAGCTCCAAGAGTCATGGTGACCTTACGTATAACAGCGTGAAACACTGCCCAGTCAACATAAAGACTAAGTTTAAAAATCGTGTGTGTGAATTATGGGAAAGGTGTTCGAAGAGGATGCTGTTATAGTTCTCTTTGTGGAAGAGAGTTAACTTACTTGGAAGATTTAAAAAACTAGATAGGAGAAAGGAGGCTGGAAAAAAAATGTATATGTGGCAGAGATGACATTATAAAGAAGAAGATTTAGGGAAAGATTAAAGAGACTGTAGAAAAACATTTGAAGCCTTGCAAATAAGAAGAGAGCTATGAGGCTTTATTTATGATCTGTAAAATGAGAGTATTGGCTCGCTCTCTTCCAAGTTTAATACTCTGTTATTACTAGATGACATTCTTGAGAAACTGGGAAGGTGGCAACGTTTGCTATTTAATACCAAAAAGGCAGTAGGAGGACTCTTCTCTCTGTGCCTCATTACAGTGGACATCATGTAACAGAAAGAAACAACTGTGGAGAGCATGAGAGCAACTTTAGACAAAGCAAGACATGACTTGGGCATATTTCTTTGTGTTCTTTCATGCTTGAATATATATTCTTTGTTCATAGACTTATGACTTACAGGCATCTTCATTAGATTCAAACATGAATTCATCATTTAAAATATTTTCACAATATTAATTGTGAATCTTGGGTCTTGTCTTTTTTCTATACGCGACAGAAGTATCATATTTCCAAAGTTTTTATAGGCTAATCTTTAGGAACATGTCAGCAGAATCAGTACAGATGCAGTCAAAAGAGAACCTACAGTCACAAGTAGAACATTATATATTTTTTTCAAAAAATAATTATTCAACAAGCTTTTGTTAAGTGCCTCCAATGTGTGAGGCATCGTGTTATATGTTGGAGCTGTAAAATAAATAAACAAATAAAAAGAAACAAACAATCAAACACAACAGCAACCATTTCCAAACTATAATTTGCTTTTCTCAGTTTGCTAAAGCTTGGTGATTAGAATGGAGTCAGTATACAATGCTATAGACCCACAGTTTGGAATACAAATGGCATGTGAGGTCCCTTTGATCTGGGCATCTCTCCACGTGAAGTCAGATGTAGAGGAAGTTACTGGGTGGATAGCAGACCTCCCACAGCTTTAGAAAATGATACCACCATGAGGGGTAGTAGACTAGAATGCCTCTAGATTTATTTTATATTCTTCTGGATAGATTCTTGGAGTACCTGCCCTATGTCAGCTTTTCTGGGAGATTGGTTCTGGGTTCAGGTCACATCTAGGAAGTTCAGAAAACTCCTCTGTAGGTATGAAGTTCACGGTTCTTTTATGTAATTTAGGTTTGTACACAAAACAGACTGAAATTTGGGACAAGTTATGTTCTTGTGGAGGACCCTCCTGCCTACAACTAGTTCACCTGTGCGCCTTTGTTTATGTGGATTCTGCAGGCTGAACGTTGCCTTCTTCAGTCTTCTCCAGGGAAGTTCTGGGGCCCGTAGTAAATGGCTCAAGGTTGGGGGAGAGGTATGGGACAGGAGGGTTAAATTGTTAATGGTGTTTTGATGTAATCAAATCCTTAATAGTAAAATGTCTAACTGGTAGTCAAGAGATTGAATTTTACTTCTGGCTTGCTGCAAGTCACTCCCTTTGTGACTTTGGACAAGTCACGTTTCCTTCCTGAGACTCTTCATGTCTATAAATCAAGGAAACTGGCTAGATAATTTCTAAAGTTTATCAGAGCAGAAATGCTCTCTAATTGTACGCCTTCTTGCTGTTTCTCTTTTAAACTTTCTTTTCAGGAAGAGTAGAATTGGTCCTGAAGCTGCCTTGTCGGGCTCCAATTAACTGGATTTTGCTTGTAAAATTTTTATTTCTTTGCATTATAGAAGGTAGCCATTCAAGGAAGAGAAGGAGCACCCACACTCCCTCTTTCAAGTGAGTTACCCCAATCAGTCCTATTGCAAAGACCAAGATGGATTCTGCACTTTACCTTTAGCATCATAAGGGAACAGCAGCAGTGAAATGGGAGATTGATTATTATTGCTGCTTGAGCAGACACAGGTATGGGGCCTCCAAGGTGCTGGCTGCCATTTATTACTATCTTGTCATTCTTGCCAGTCTTTAAGAAAACGGGGCCAAGATAAGAGGTATACTCCCAAGTTAGAGATACAATGGGCAACTTTCAAGAGATGTTATTTCTGTGTGGGAATGAAAGAGTAAAATGGAGGGATGGTATCCAACTTGAGAAAATGCAAAACTGGTTTTAGATTAAAACATGATAATGCCCAGAAAGGTGATTATGTATAAATGGCACATTCTGTCTGAATTTGTCATCAGTCACAGTGTTTGATTCATACCTACCTCTTTTATAGGAAAAATAAAAGATAAGTACACATCGCTGTTAGTATCAAACAGGCAATCCAACTCTAAAGAAAGGGCTAGAATCTTATTCTTGCATTATCTCCAAAGCTATCAGTGATATAAGTTATGATTGCAGAACTTCTATTATTGTGGCAGTATTATAAGCAGGAAGAACATAGCTGTATTTTCAGTTCCCAGGTGGAATATGCTTGACATTTGAATCCGAGAACAAAATCATGAAGCATTCTAAGTGTTGCCCCACCTAATCTATCATTTTTGTTGAGTTACATCCAATTTTATAACTTTTCAGTAAAGTCTTTTTCCCCTTACCTCGTGAGTCCTTGGGTGGCACAAATGGTTAACCGCTCTACTGCTAGCCGAAATGTTGGCAGTTTGAACCCACCCAGCGGCATCTCAGAGGACAGGCCTGGTGATCTGCTTCTGAAAGGTCACAGCCTTGAAAACCCTATGGAGCAGTTCTGCTCTGTACACATGGGGTCACCGTGGGTCTAAATTGACTCGATGGCAACTAACACAAACCTCTTATTTAAAAAATAAATGCAGTGCTATCAATTTTAAAATGAGAATGCCACAGTTTGTTGTACTTAGAGGGGTCATGAATAATTTATGTACAGTAAGTAGGTGAGTTTCTAGAACAGTGATTAATTAAAAATGTTTTTAAATTCTGGATTAGAAATGTGGGTATTTTCTTTTGGGCCACGTTCTTTAAAAAGTTACAATTATAGGACTCATAGGAGCCAGTTACAACTAGGTGATTTGCATTTATTCTCCTCTCTTCATGCCAGTGTAAATGTTGGGATTTTGATTCTTCTTTGCCTTCTTCCTTTTTTTTTTTAACTTGCAATCAAAATTCCAGACATTTATTGGTGTTTAAAAATGGTAGTTTCCCCTGACTTAATGTAGCTGATTTCATTCGTGAGAGACACATCTCTTATCTCCTGATTAAACTCAGTTTTACTTATCAGACTACTCAAGTAAAATGATGCCAGTTTCATTTTTATCTTGCTTAGACTACTAAATTGGAAGTGGGGATGTTTAAACAGGAATGTAGCATACTGGAATCACGAGGTAAACCTTCTCTAATATTCTTTACTGGAACATGACTAATGGTTTGGGAAATAGGGCCTATGAGTAAAAGTTAACAGGAATTGAAAATTGTTTCATATTTAGATAAATAAATGGTGATTTAAACACAGATTGTAAATTCATGAGGAACAATTGCAAAGACAGTTAAATGTCATCCTTTCTTCTAAATATTAATACTAAAGAAGATCATATGTAACCAGCAGGAAGAATTGTGTTAGGAAAAAAGATGAATGCTTATAGGAATGTCCCAGAGAGACTGTGCCTTAGAAAAAGGATAGTTAACTGTGAAGTAACAGGCTTTTGGACTCTAGACAAAATTATTTCCAGCATCCATTGCACATTTCTTTTTTCAGTTCTTGTCAGTGAAGTATAAATATGCACCCATATTCTTAACTTGTATCACTTGCATTCACTATTTTGCAAAGGTTTGAAGAAGATCTGGGTTTCTTGGAAGCAGATCTGAGGGACATGGAATTGGATGTTTTAGAATACAAATTCTAGAAGTGAGAGACCATACTGGGTTCTCTACTGAGTATTCAGGAAGTGTTCTTGCAGGGAAAAAAACTACAACAAGCTATTTGTAACTGGGAGTCACAATGTTATTATAGGAGGTGAAGGTATGTGACGAGGAAGTCATGATTTGATGCAGAGGGCTTGTAAGCAGAAAAAACTCTTTCACTTAAAATGTGTCATTGGAAAATATAAGTTGATTTTGGTAATAATATTCCCAGTGCTGAAAGTATGGCCCAAATTACGGGCTAAAAGTAAAATGTAAAGAGAGATGTGTTAGATATAATTTTCATCTATTTTTGAGAAAAGTGTTAATAAAGATACTGAAGATATTTCTTTTTTTAAAAATTTTGTTATTTTTTCTTATTGTTGTAGTTTAAATGAAGTTTACATTTCAAGTCAGTCTCCCATACAAAAATTTATACATACATTGTTATGTGACCCTAATTGCTCTCCCCATACTGTGACAGCACACTTCTCCTTTCTACCCCTGATTCCCCATGTCCATTCAACCAGCTCCTAACCCTCTCTGCGTTCCCATCTCACCTCCGGACAGAAGCTGCCCGTTTAGTCTCTTGTATCTACTTGAGCTAAGAGGCACGCTCCTCACGAGCATCACTTTATTTTCCACAGTCCTGTCCAATCCCTGTCTGAAGAGTTGGCCTGGAAATTGTTTTAGTTCTGGGCTGTTAGAGAATCCAGGGGCCATGCTTTCTGGGGTTCCTCCAGTCTCAGAGCATTAAGTCTGATCTTCTTACTAGAATTTGAGTTCTGCACCACAACTTTCTCCTGCTCCATCAGGGACTGTCTGTTGTGTTTCCTGTCAGGGTGGTCATTGGTGATAGCTGGGCACCATCTAGTTCTTCTGGTCTCAGGCTGATGAAGTCTCAGGTTTATGTGGCCCTTTCTGTCTCTTGGGCTAATACTTTCCTTGTGTCTTTGGTGTTCTTCATTCTCCTTTACTCCAGGTGGTTGGGACCAAGTGATGCATCTTAGATGGCCGCTTGTAAGCTTTTAAGGTGTCACTCACCAAAGTAGGATGTAGAACATTTCCTTATTAAGCTTGGTTATGCCAGTTGACCTAGATGTCCCCTGAAAGCATGGTCCCCACACCCCTGCCCCTGCTACTCTCTCTGTCAAAGTGTTTGATTGTATTCAGGAAACTTTTCGCTTTGGTTTAGTCCAGTTGTGCTAACTTCCCCTGTAGTGTGTGCTGTCCTTCCCTTCACCTAATATAATTCCTATCTATTATCTAGTTAGTAAATAACCCTCACCCTTCCTCCCCACCCTTGTAACCATCGAAGAATGTTTTCTTCTGTGTTTAAACCTTTTCTTGAGTTCTTATAATAGTGGTCTAATACAATATTTGTCCTTCTGTGACTGACTAAATTCGCTCAGCATAATGCCCTCCAGATTCCTCCATGTTAAAAGATGTTTCACGTCTTCGTCGTTGTTCATTATCATTGCGTAGTATTCCATTGTGCGGATACCCATAATTTGTTTATCCATTCATCCATTGATGGGCACCTAGGTTGTTTCCATCTTTTTGCTATTGTGAACAGTGCTGCAGTGAACATGGGTGTGCATGTATCTATTCATGTGATGGCTCTTACTTCTCTAGGATATATTCCAAGGAGCGAGATAGCTGGATCATATGGTACTTCTATTTCTAGCTTTTTAAGGAGGCATCAAATCGATTTCCAAAGTGGTTGTACCATTTCACATTCCCAGCAACGATGTATAAGTGTCCCAGTCTCTCCACAGCCTCTCCAGCATTGATTATTTTGTGTTTTTCACAATGTTGAGTCTACCTATCCTTGAGCAAGGTATGTTTCTCCACTTATGCAGGTCTCTTTTAGTTTTTTGCATTAGTGTCTTGTATTTTTCTGTGTATAGGTCTTTTATGTCTCTGGTTAGATGTATTCCTAAGTATTTTATCTTCTTGGGGCTATTGTAAATGGTATTGATTTGGTGATTTCCTCTTCAAGGTTCTCTTTGTTGGTGTAAAGGAATCCAACTGATTTTTGTATGTTCATCTTGTATCCTGAAACTTTGCTGAAATCTTCTGTTAGTTCCAGTAGTTTTCTTGTGGACTCTTTGGGGTTTTCTGTGTATAAGATCATATCATCTGCAAAAAGAGATACTTTGAATTCTTCCTTACCAATTTGGATGTGCTTTATTTCTTTTCTATGAAAGTTTGGTAGAATTCTCTGATGAAGCTATCCAGGCCAGGGCTTTTTTTGTTGGGAGTCTTTAAATTTCCTTTTCAGTCTCTTCTTTTGTTATGGGTTTATTTAGTTGTTCTGCTTCTGTTTGCGTTAGTTTATGTAGGTAGTGAGTTTCTAGACATTTGTCCATTTCCTCTAGGTTTTCAAATTTGTTAGAGTACAATTTTTCATAGTATTCTGTTATGATTCTTTTAATTTCAGTTGGGCCTGTTGTGATATCACCCATCTCATTTCTTATATGGGTTATTTGCTTCCTCTCCTGTTTTTGTTTTGTCGGTTTGGCCAATGGTTTATCAATTTTATTGATCTTTTCAAAGAACCAGCTTTTGGTCTTGTTAACTCTTTCAATTGTTTTTCTATTCTCTATTTCATTTAATTCTGCTCTAATTCTTATTATTTCCTTCCTTCTGGCACCTGAGGGCTTCTTTTGGTGCTCTCTTTCTGCTTCTTCCAGTTGTAGGGTTAATGTTTTGGTTATGGCCCTTTCTTCTTTTTGAATATGTGCATTTATTGCTATAAACTGACTTCTGAGCACTGCTTTTGCTGTGTCCCAAAGGTTCTGGTAGGATGTGTTTTCATTCTCATTTGATTCTATGAATTTCTTTATTCCATCCTTAATTTTTTCTATAACCCAGTAGTTTCTGAGCAAGATGTTGTTCAGTTTTCATGTGTTTGATTTTTTTCCCCTGCTTTTTCTGTTGTTGATTTCTACTTTTATGGCTTTATGGTCAGAAAAGATGCTTTACAATATTTCGATGCCTTGGATTTTGTTTAGATTTGCTTTATGTCCCAATATGTGGTCTATTCTGGAAAATGTTCCATGTGCATTGGAAAAGAAAGTATACTTGGCTGCTGTTGGGTGCAGTGTTCGTTATATGTCTATGAGATCAAGTTGGTTGATTGTAACATTTAGCTCTTCTGTGTCTTTGCTGAGCTTCTTTCTGGGTGTTCTGTCCTTCACTGAAATTGGTGTGTTGAAGTCTCCTTGTACTATTGTGGAGCTGTCTAGCTCTCTTTTCAGTGCTGTTAAGAGTTTGTTTTATGTATTTTGGAGCCCTGTCATTGGGTGCATAAATATTTATGATACTGATGTCCTCCTGGTGTATTGACCCTTTAATCATTATATAGTGTCCTTCCTTATCCTTTGTGGTAGATTTTACTTTAAAGTCTATTTTGTCAGAGATTAATATTGCCACTCCTGCTTTTTTTTGAGTGTTGTTTGCTTGATATATTTTCTTCATCCTATGAGTTTTACTTTGTTTGTGTCTTTAAGTCTAAGGTGTGTCTGTTGTAGGCAGCATGTAGATGTATCATGTTTTTTTATCCAATCTGCCACTCTCTGTCTCTTTACTGGTGCATTTAGTCGATTTACATTCAGTGTAATTATTGACAGGTTTGAGTTTAGTGCTGTAGTTTTGATGTCTTTTTTTGTGTGTTTTTCACAGTTTCTTTGTTCCCCTTAATTTTCTGTGCTGAGTCATTTTTCTTCATGTATTTTCTTTTCATCTTTTTCACTGTTGTTGAGTTTGTGTTTGCTGAGTCTTTATATTTTTCTAGTTTTTTGTTTTGACTTGAAGGAATGTTAGTTTCCTTTGTGGTTACCTTAATATTTACCCGTATTTTTCTAAGTTTATATTATTTCTTTGTATCGCTTGACTTCCTCTCCATATGAAAAATCTATGTCTACATTTTTTATGTCCCTCTTTTTTGTTTTCATGATGTCATCTTTTACATATTGACATTTGTTTCCCTATTTTCAGTGTTTTAGTTTTGATTTATTTTTGTGACTTCCTTATCTGGGTTGGTATCTGGTTGCTCTGTCCTGTGTTCTAGTTTTGGGTTGTTGTCTGATGTTACTGATTTTCTAACCAGAGGACTTCCTTTAGTATTTCTTGTAATTTTGGTTTGGTTTTTGCAAATTCCCTAAACTTCTGTTTATCTGGAAATGCCCTAATTTCGCCATCATATTTGACAGTTTTGCTGGATATATAATTCTTGGCTGTCAGTTTTTTTCCTTCAGGGCTTATATATGTCATCCCATTGCCTTCTTGCCTGCATAGTTTCTGCTGAGTAGTCTGAGCTTATTCTTATTGACTCTCCTTTGTAGATGACGTTTCATTTATCCCTGGCCATTCTTAAAATTCTCTTTTTATCTTTGGTTTTGGCAAATTTTGATTATAATATGTCTTGGTGACTTTCTTTTGGGATCTACCTTATGTGGGGTTTGATGAGCGTTTTGGCTAGATATCATCTCATCTTTCACAATATTAGGGAAGTTTTCGTCCAACAAGTCTTCAACAATTCTCTCAGTATTTTCTGTTATCCCCTGTGTTCTGGTACTCCAATTACTTGTAGGTTATTCCTTTTGACAGAGTCCCACAGAATTCTTAGGTTTTCTTCATTTTTTTAAAATCTCTTTGTCTGATTTTTCCTCAAATAAGTTGGTGTCAAGTGTTTTTTCTTCAGTCTCACTAATTCTGACTTCCATGGTCTTAATTCTGCTCCTATGACTTTCTATTGAGCTGTCTAATTGGGAAATTTTATTGTTAATCTTCTGAATTTCTGATTGCTGTCTCTGTGTGGATTCTTATAGCCTGTTAAATTTGTCATTATGCTCTTCTCTAATCTTTTTAATTTCCTGTATTGTGTGTTCTGCGTTTTGATTAATTTCCTTCCTAATTTCTTGAAGAGTTCTGTATATTAATCTTTCGTATTCTGCCTCCAGTAATTCCAAGAAATTTTCCTTCTCTGGAAAATTTCTAGATTCTTTATTTTGGGAGCTGGCTGAAACCATCATGGATTGCCTCTTTATATGATTTGATATTGATGGTTGTGTCCAAGCCATCAATAGGTTATTAAATTTATTTATTTTATGTTTGTTTCCTGTGTCCTGTTTTCTTATTTTGTTTTGGTATGCCCATATAGGATGCTCGTGTGAGCTAGTTTGATTATTGGCACCTTTGAAGCTCTAATGTCCTGTCACCAGGTGGTTAGATCTGTTAACTAGGTATGTGAGCTTAAGAATCTACTCACTCCTCCTATATGGATTCAGCTCGGGTGCCCAGGTAGAGAGCCACCAAGTGTGTAGTGTAGGCCCTCACTTACAGTCCTAGACAGGCATGGGTGATAGGTGTAGGCACAGGCATCTGGCTGCCGCAGGTGGACACACTCTGAGCAAGGTTGAAGGCTGATGGCCGCCCCTGAGTGTCCAGAAGAAAGGTATGTCACTGTTCCCTGGAGTGCATAGGTGAGTGGGTTTTGCAGCCGGACTATGAGCACCCAGTGCTTTTGGCTGTAAGGACTGGGTGGCACCTCTTATTTATGGGCCCTTATTGTAGGTGGCTAGGTGGCATGGGTGGAGCCACCAGTCCTCAGGCCCCTGATGTGGATAGGTGAAGACCATGCTTAATGGTCATAGCATTGTCAAATGTCGAGAACCTGCCACTTCACAGCTGAAACAGTTAAAGTTAGAGTTCCGGTATATACCCTGTTGTACTGCGGTAATGAGGGCTTACGCTGTTGAAATGGGCCCACACTAGGCTATGCAGGGGAAAAGGCACTCCAAGTCCGTGGATCCCTTATGCCTGTGCCTAGGCAAAGGAGCTGTGCCTACCCTGGGTTCCTGGCTTAGGGGAGCCGGCAGTTTATTTTTTCCCATTTGTTAATTTGTTCACTTTCCAAGGCAGGGAGAATGGCTCCGGGTGTGTGATGGATCCTACTTCCAGCCCAGGGGATTGGCAATTGCTGAAGCCGATCCGAGACCCAGTGCAGAGCAAGGAGCGGGGAGGTAAATGGGAGAGAGGTTTTTCCCTAAGGGGGGTATTTTTGATCCGTGCTGTAGGCCTAACCAAGTACCTATCTTTTGCTGATCCAGGGGTGCTTCTCACTGTTTCTGGGTGGCTGCGTAGACTCTCTGCTCCTCTCCCAGTGCAGAAAATGTGCCTCCTGAGCACCGTTGCTTGTCTGCGTCACCACTCACCCTGAACTCATCAGGCCTGGAGGGTTCATGCTCTTGCCGGGTCAGGTCTGGCAACTCCTTGCTGCTTCCAAGCCGTCTCTCCCTCCCCTTGCCACTCAGTCCAATTCCTCAACTCTGCCTTTGATGTTTAGGGTTCCCAGATTTCCATATATAATGGATTCACTTGTTTTATTGGGTCTTTGTTGTAAGAGAGTTCACCGGAAGTGTCCGAATACTCCGCCATCTTGGCCCCACCTCCTGAGGGTCTTTCTTGATTCAGTGGTATTCCTTCTCCCTGTTTCTTTATTTCTTAGAATGATATTTTATGATGCATTCTTTTACTTTATATGTGCTTCTTTTTTTCCTTTATTCTTTTGTCTGGAACTGAAATAAAATAAAAATAGTTAGGGCTAGTGCAATGCTGTCAGGCCTATAATGAAATCTAGCTTCATTTATGTGTGCTTAGAGGGTTCAGAGTAGTTTGAGCTGCTAACTGTGGTATTAAATATTGCTTGACACTCCCCTCCCTTAAATCCTTTGAAAAGAGCTGATTTTTTATGTTCATGCAGAAGAGTCCTTAGAAGATTGTGAAGGATGTGTTTTGCTCGAACACAGGATTTTATTACTATGTAAACTGTGCAGTAGTTAAAGGAAGAAGCAGACTTAAGGTACATTAATACTAATCTATTTCCTATAGAGAAATTCTGGTGGCATGATGGTTAAGTGCTCGACTGCTAACCAAAAGTCGTTGATTCGAACCCACCAGTGGCAGAAAAGACTTGGTGATCTGCTTCTGTAAAGATCACAGCCTAGGAAACCCTACTGGGTAATTCTGTTCTGTCCTATAGGGGTCGCTATGAGTCAGAATTGACTGGATGACACACAACAACAACGTTTCCTGCAGGGTGGTTCCAGGTGTTCTACATCCCAGGAAATCTACAGAAAACCTCAATCATGCCTATAAATTTTGCTAATATAAATGTGCAGCCAGGGTATTATGGCATAAATGGGAACATTGTACGAGAATTAGATCTGGATTCTGTCTCTCAGTTTGCAAATCTAGCACAAATTATTTTACTTTAAATATGAAATTTAGTATTTTTCATAGCCCAACTATAGATGATGACTATGATGATTTTCTATGGCACTTCATGACCTATGATAACTGAACTGACTTTTCCCATGGAGGATAGCTGTCTTGGTATTGCATAATCACGGTCTTATATTTGTACTAGGATCTTGTTGATTACTGTGTAGAAAGGGGCTGGGATACCTCACACTTAGCAGGAGGACTATCTGTATTAGGAGAGCAAGTGAGGCCTAACCATCAGGAATGTTAAGGTCCAAGAAACTAAGAGAGACCTCTAGAGATAAGCTACTCAAATTAGCAAAACCAGCAGCCTAAGCATCACCTAGGAGCTTGGTAGTAATGCATAATCATAGGCTCTTCCCTGGACCTGCTGATTCAGAATCTGCACTTTGACGAGCTTCTGAGGTTATTGGTATGCACATTAAAGATTGAAGTGCTCTGGTCTGCAGAGTCTACCAAATGGAATGAGGTCAGACATGTTATTGAAATTGGGATATACAAAGAGAAGGATCTTGACCCTGCGAACCTCAGGTAAATCAAGGGAGTCAGGACCAAAGAAGGGTGTATGAGTTTTTGTTTGTTAGTTTTAGTGATGGAAGGGTGGGATAAGGGGAAGGATGATTGGGATCTCGAGTGATTGCTATAGTTAGAACCATCATTGTTGCTTGGAATTTGCTTGTAGGGAGTATGCTTGGGATGGCCTGACTTAAGGGTAGGGGTGGAACAGACATTGGCAGACTGTGGAACCTGGTAGTTATTAAATGTCAGAATAGATTAGAGGCTAGAAGTCTGGTGAGGTTGGAAGACTCAGGAGCTGAGTCAAGTCTGGGGAAATGGATGTTGTTGGTTGAAGGTGATTCAGTTTCTTAGGGGTGGAAAATCAAATTTTTTTCCCAAGAGAGAACAGCATTTTACTGATGGGATGCTTGCTGAGTCTGGCTTAGCTGTGTCCATTTTCCAGGGCAGATGAGGATCTCCTGTGTGCTAGTGTTCTCTAGAGTTGCCAGTAACCCTGGACTGTGTGAGCAAGCCTAAAGATGGAGATGCTGGTAAAACAGAATGAGATTTTGTTGAGTTGAGATATGAGAAGCAGTTAAATACAAATTCTGCTAGAAGTAAGCAGGAAGCCACCCATCTCCCAGTTGGAGAAATGCTAGTAATTTTTTTTTTTTTTTTTTTTTTGTTAATCTTTTAGTTTTCTTTAAAAAAACCTGCATGCATGGTTAAAAAAATGAAAAAAAAAAAAAAACTCTTGTGAAGAGTTAAAAGAATACATGATAAAAAAGTAAAATAGTCTACAGTATAGTGTAAAAACATTTAGTAGATTATATCCCTTTATATACACTTCCTTCTAATTTCACTGTTTTTTTTTCTTCCTCATGAATAGGCATACTTATGGCTTGGTATGTAACCTTCCAAACCTTAGGAAGAAAAAATAATCTTACTCATGACAGCATATGAACTTTCAGAAGAGAAAAAGCATATTTTAGTAGCAACAAATATTCTCAATAAAATTGTGCATGGCTTTGTAAGACTATAATAAGGACCAAAAGACAAGCTCTTTCTTTGAACTACTAGAAATGTAAGCAGGAAATGATGAGATGGGTCAGAGTATATTTTTGATCTGTGCCAATTATGTCAGTGAGATCAGAGGTATATATAAAATATATTTTTAGTGGTTGCACAGCACTTAAGCTGTGGCAGTACTCATCCTACACTCTTGTGGTTTAGCTTGGCAGATCAGAGATGGGATATAAGCCACAAAGTGCTACGGGTCTTAGGACATAATGAAGTCATGCATTACGGTAAAGGGTGGGGAGAGGGAAAGTTAACATTTTCCGGTAGTCAAGCTCTTTGCACATAGACGCTTCATGTATATTTTAATATTTCTATATCTATATACTATTAAAACTCTATAAGGGTTGACTTAACTTCTCCAACTATAAACTTAATAGGACTAAGTGATTTGCCCTTATTCATAGAACTAGTCAGTGCTATTTGGAGCTCTCCGAAGCAATAATTTCTGCCTCCTCTTGGTATACAGAGGGTTTTCATGATAAATTCTTACATTCATTGGTATTTTTTTTAGTAATTTATTATTTTTGTTGTTGAAAATGTACACAGTAAAACATCTATCAGTTCAACAGTTTCTACATGTACAATTTAGTGACACTGATTACATTTTTCAAGTTATGCAGCCATTCTCACCATTCTAAACCATTCATTGGTATTTTATTGGATGACAATGGTAGAACCTCTTGACCTTTTAGTGAGGAACTACAGAGGTCTCTTGGTGAGTGTGGGTTGAACAGTAAATGTGGCAGAGTAAGAAGACAGAGTGGGTGGACTCCAGCAAGACATGGGGGAATGGCACTTATGCCATTCCTGGGTACGCAGATGATGATCTGACCTCCTTGGTCCTTACTACTTGTGATGCCTCCAGATACAGGGAATAAAACATGGCAGCAGGAGCTCCTGGACTTTCAGCAACTAGGATGGCTAGGAGATTTGGTCAAAGACATTATTTCAAATTGGAGATTACCACCAGCGTGTCACCATCCTGGAGTCCCTGGGTGCTGCAAATAGTTTACATGCTCGGCTGCTAACCAAAAAACTGGAAGTTTGAGTCCACCCAGAGACACCTCAGAAGAATGGCCTGGCAATGTGCTTCTGAGAAAATCAGCCTTTGAAAACCATATGGAGCACATTTGTGCTCTGACACATATGGGGTTGCCATGAATCAGAATCTATTTGATAGCAGTGGGTAGCCATCCCTGCTGAAAGGGTGCTTTGTTTAAATGATTAATACAATTTTAAGTGTTAGAATGAGAATGTGTATAATAATACAAAAACAAATGGAAATATTCATCTTTTGCTTGTTTCCATTGTATTTTCCACTCAGAATCATAATTATGTCTTTGTTTTGGTATCCACCTATATTAAGAAGGGTCTTAATTTGAATCCCTTGTAGAAGAATGACCATTTTAAACTATTTTTTTTAATTGTAAATATATTAGTCTTTTTCAAGAGCCAGTTTGGTTGCTATGGAAAATGCCCATTTATTTGAGGTATTTTCCCCTTGTATGTTTCTTGTTATTTTAGCTTCGTTTGACCTCAGTAATCTGTGCTCTGTGCATTTTTGGATTATCCTTCTGATTTGGGAGATGTACTTTCAAATTTAAATCAACTGTCACTGTGTACATTTATCATGGGTGCAGGAAGGAGAGCTGGAAATTATCCTGTCAGTAATCATGAGCATTTTCTATTGTGTCTTTCTTTTTAAAAGCCGCTAAAGCATTTCCTGAATTATCTCCACTGAGATTGATTTTGTTTCAGAATGGTCATATATAATTGAAAAGTAATCCAATTATTATTTAAAGATGGGTTTTTATGATTCACCTGGAGATGTTTTTCTTATAGAAAAAAAGTCAACATTATCATTTGCTGTTCAAGTCAGTATCTTAAGATGATACGGAACATTGAATAATGTTAAATATATATATTGTATGTTAAAAATTCATAGATAATCATTTTATATTAATACTGCTGATGTTTTAATTGTCAATGTTCATGTAAACCTACTGTTCTTGAACAAGTTAGTTAAATGCATATTTGTTTTTATAGGGGCAGAAGGGGATTTTTCGTGAGAAAAAGGCAAACTTTTTTCTCTTATAAGTGAATTCATGGAATACATTTGAAAATGAATTTTCTATGGCAAGACTTTATCCCACACATTGTTGAAACCTTTATTAGTCAGGACTTACCAAATTTCCATTTAGCACATTTCCCTCCTCCGTTTAAACCCCAGGACATGAAGAGGATTTAAATAGCCTAGGGAGTATACATATAGCTGTTCATGAAATCAAAATACTTTCTTTAACATTTTTTAATTTTTTGACTCTGTAATAAAAATTATGTGGTAAAGGATGATAATTATTAGTAAGACAATGTGGAGTAATGGAAATATAAGGCATCCGTGCCCAGTAAACCAAAAAAAAAAAAGAACCAAACCCATTGCCATCGAGTCGATTCCGACTCATAGTAACAATTTTAATGTGAGATTTTTTTTTTTTAGGAGGAATAGGACTGAAGGTCTCAGTTTTTTAAAATTGTCTTGTCAGTATCTTTTAGTTGAATTATATTTTGCCTAAAAGTCCTAAGTACAATAATCAATTAGCAAGCCAAGCTGGAGAAAGCTTCACCCTGCATAAATACAAAGAGCTTGTATGTGTGCTGGTTTATAAGTGGTTCTCAGGAGCTTATGTGGGGTGTGTGTGTATGTGTGTGTGCATATATGTTTGTGTGTGCATGACTTTGTGTATGTGTGTGTGTGTGGTGTGTGTGTATAAGGTGTTGCTCCTGAAGATGCTTTTGTTTTCATGTGTTCCCCCCTTTCCTTTGTCTGTTTGCAGTCAGTTATAGTCTCCTCTGTACCAGTGCCCTAAGTGACAGTCACTGGCAGTAATGAGGCTGCACATTCTGCTATAATTGAACCCTTTCAGGGCTGCCTATTAAGGCTGTGGTGTGTATGCCAGCTCATTAATCCAAAGCCCATTTCTTCTCCTCCATCATTTCCCTTTTACACCATGGCAGTGTTTCAAGTCCTGATCCCCTCATTGTGCCTGTAGAGGTTCAAGAATGGAGATTAATTGGTGTTGATGCACCCATCTTGAGGAGTAACCCTTTTAATAAAGACATGCTCACATCTGCGAACTAAGATCATTGTGTCATGATTGTCCATTGTTTGGGCTTCTTGGGTAGGCTGTTTGCAATCAGATTTTTTTTTTTTTTTTTTTTGGTGGATTCAGATCTAGCATCTCAGACTGTCATAATTCTGTGATGAAAAGGTAGGTATTTTTGATTTAAAAACTACGCACACACGTACATGTATATATATAATTTGCTTTTATAATAGAACTACTTATATATTGTGATATTCCAGTGTAACAAAACTATAAGCGTGTGCTAAATTTCTTTCCCCTGCACCAGCATAAAATGTAAAGGGCTTCTATACTCTTGTTCAGTCAAAATTGTAGGGAGAAATATCCCTATTTTCTTGAGATTTTTTTTTTGTTATGTCTTATGGTATTAATATCAAAATAATAGCAGCATTAATACCAGCATTTTTTCATCTTGCTTACTTTTTATTTACCTATACAATGCATTCAAATATTATAATTGTTTTTGTTTTTTGACTTTGCAGGTAAGATCTCTTTGCATGTCCAAATTATGTGCTACTAAAAGCAGAGGGACTTAATTATCACTAACATGGTAAAACCTTTCTAACATAATTATGTGTAACTTTGTTTAGAGCCCTTTTTTCATCTCATCATACTAAATACACCTTTTTTTTTTTTTACACTCCAAAAATGTAATTAGATAAAATCCTTTTTTGAATAATTTTGATTCTGTAATCTAACTGAGGCTTATCTTTTAAGATGCCTTCTAAGTAGGAATCAAAGAAAATACTCTCTGGGCCTTAGTAGGGAAGCCAATTCAACTCAAGGTAGTACCTTATTGAAATATGGGAATATGAAAAAGTCTAGCCTATTAATAGTGCAAGCTTTTTACAAGACATATAACACATGTTCATTTATTTTCCTTGTCACAATAATTGGGCAAGGATGGTGAGACTTTTCGCTCATTTACTTTGAGCAGATCATCAGAGAAGACCGTAGCTTGAAAAGGACATCATGTTTGGTAAAAGAGAGGGTCAGCGAAAACGAGGGAAACCTTCCGTGAGATGGATTGACACAGTAGCCGCAATACTGGACTCAGACATACCAACAAATTGGCAGTGTTTCATTCTGTTATACCTAAGGTTGCTATGAGTTGGAGCTGACTCAATTCCAAGTGACAACAACAGCATTGATAATGCATGAGTGCTCTGGAGGGTAGATAGGAGGTGGTGTTCACAGGAATGATTTAAAGATTCAGCTGGGTCCCTTAGAAGTTAACTGCTCTAAGTGGAGTCAAATTTATCAGCATTATCATTTAGTTTTAGATAACTTTGAACTTGTGTTTACAGTAATGAGGTGGGAACACTTTTTAAAAAACCAGATGAATGGAATTTCTTGATATTTGGTACTTAAATTATTATCCATCATTCTATTTTGTAGGCAGGCTTACTTGGGTCTAAGGATCCTAGGATTCACTTTCTATAGCAGTAAAACAAAACAAAATAAATAACAAAACAAAGCAGGAAAAAGCAACTAAATCAAAGCTTCTTGAGGGTGTGAATGTGTTTTTACTCATGTTACACATAAAGTTGTATAGATATGTAGCTCTGTGTATGGAATCCAGTCACTTTTCAGTTAACATTTAGTCCAAAATATGATAATAATGTGTGGGCACAGATGTTTGTCTCTTTTAGCATGTTCGGTATCTCTAGTGTTCAGAATGGGGCCTGGCACCGAGGAAGTGCTCAATAAGTATTTATTGAACTCATTAACTTATTCAGTTAATGATAAGGAGAATAAAGATTGCAGTTAAAACAAGGGTTTTCTACTAGCTTTTGGATGCTATTTTCGGATGGTGATAAAGCTGGAAAGCAGAAAAGAGGCTGTAGCAAAATAACCAAATTAAATATCCTTTTATTTTTAAGAAAAATATCCAAGATAAAACTTAATCTTCAAAGTAAACCTTTAACCTTTGTGCAACTAGCAGACTTTGTAATCTAGTTTCCATCCTTATAATCAGATGTCAAAATTGTTTGGTTTAAACTCCTTATATTTTCCCGTTCTGCTAAATATTATAACAAAAAAAATCCCAAACTCATTGCCGTTGAGTTGATTCTGACTCATAGCAACCCTATAGGACAGGGTAGAACTGCCCCATAGAGTTTACAAGGAGTGCCTGGTGGATTCAAACTGCTGACCTTTTGGTTAGCAGTCGTAGCTCTTAACCACTGTGCCACCAGCGTTTCCAAATATTATAACGGAAGATATTAAAAAACAATTTCATAATGATGTAAAATCCAAATTTAGTCAGTTAATCTCTATGAAAGTTAACACAGCATATAGGTTGATTTTTTTTTTTTTAAGAAAATAAAGGAAAGTTTATACAGTTAGTTTGAGCTGTATGAAATTGCCACTTTTTAAGGTAAAACCTAACAATTTATATCTCTATAAATTTCTAGGTTATGGGATCAGAAAATACCCAATTGTGAGTGTGTGTGTGTGTGTTTGTGTGAGAGAGAGAGACAGACAGAGAGGTGGGGTGAGGAGGGATGGAGAGGGGTAGAGAGAGGTGAAGGTGGAGGAAGATATAAATGGAATAGGGGCACATGCAGTGGTAGTTCTAAATAAATTACCTAAGGAACAAGAGCACCTAAAACATTTTTTTTTAACCTAAAAAGGAGTTAAGGTGGGTATGGAAGTCAAATGGACCCCACCCTCTAATTTCAGGCTCTTATTGATTTTGGTGTCATTAGCAATTTGACCTTTGATTACAACCATATGACTGGGAATTTCCTCCAGGATAGTGAAGTAATCTGATGGTTTTTATAAGATCCCAATTATAGTGAAAAGGAAAATAAGTAAACATATGTTATATGTCTTTGAAAATGCTTGAGGAATTTACTTGTCATTGTGGAAGTTATATTCCCCATTTAAATGAAAACTCAGTATTTAAATTAATCTTTGGTGGCATTTTGAATATTTGCTTGAAAGAGGACATCAGCAGATCATTTCCCTGACATTCCCACTCCTTTATATTCTTTCTGAAATTTTTTGATATCGGCCACTATTGTATCTCCTGTAGATGTCACAGATGTCACCCACATAAATGGGTGTTATACTGACTGAGCCTCTGCGAGTCATAGGCAGTGTTCTCCTAGGAGTGCATATATTCTCCCATGGGCAGAGGCATGTCTTTTGTAGAAAATGATAGGCTTGAGCAACAACAACAAAAAAACAAAGTCTTGCCTCTCTCCTCTTTTTTTCCTGCTTTTAAATTGGGCTCAAGCAGGATGATTACTACCAAAAAGGTCTCGTTGAATCCTAGTTTCTAATCCCTCATCACATTCCTCTCAGACTCTTCCCTTAAAAGTCCTTCGTGGCTGCCAGATCAGCCAGGGGTTAAATTTGGTGGTACAGTGGTTAAGAGCTTGGCTGCTAACCAAAAGGTCGGCAGTTTGAATCCATCATCCACTCCTTGGAAACCCTTCAAGGCAGAGTTCTACTCTGTCCTATAGGGTCCCTGTGAGTCAGAATCTACTGGACAGCAATGGGGTTTGGTGAGCTAGTCTCAAACCATTAGAAAGTTCTTATAAATCAGAATATAGTTGCTTACCAATAACTTAGTTGGGAAAAAAAAGAAGCTAATGTTAACTCCGCTAGAAGATGACTGACATTAGGTAGGTGCAGTGGAGACCAATAAAAAGACTTCTGAATAGACAGAAATTTGTGTATCATGCCTTAAAGAGCTATCATATCCATCGACATGAATCAGATAAAAATCTTTTATATGTATTTATGCCTTAAAATTTTAATGATCCTAAAAATTTTTTTTTGATAATCCTCTTCCTATTGAATGTTCTGTTTATTGTGATAGAATTGATGTTGCCCATTGACTTAAGTATATGATTTTTTAAAAAATTTCCACATTTTAATTTATAATGCCGTTTATTGCGAATATCCTCACATATTCTTTGTTAAGAACGTTACCCATGGGTGGTAATGTAGATTCCTTCTACCTCAGAAAATACAGAATATAGTGCCTTTTCCCCCCAAGCACCCATCTTTACTCCTTCAGACATTACATAGAACATGACATCTTCTGAGTGAGATAAATGAGTGATTTTTCATTGTATTATTATGTTAATACTTCCACTGGCGCAAAATTACAAACCTAAATTTTACCTGATAGCACTTATCTGCTACATTCTTAGTTTCACATTTTGTTATTTCTTCTTTATGTTGAGATCTGGGATTTTTAACCTCTTGTGTGTTTAAGGAAGGAGCTCTGGTGGTGCAGTGTTTAAGTGCTTGCCTGCGAACAGAAAGGTAGCACTTTGAACCCACCAATTGCTCTGTAGGAAAAAGTTGTGGTAATCTGCTTCCTTAAAGATTACAGCCTTGGAAACCCTATGGGGCAGTTGTACTCTATCCTATAGGGTCGCTGTGGCTCTGAGTGACTCAATGGCAATGGGTTTGGTTTGGTTTTTTGGTGTGTTTAAGTCACTGTTTTATAATATTTATATATGGTTGGCTTCTTG
Source organism: Dugong dugon (assembly GCA_030035585.1). NCBI lineage: Eukaryota > Metazoa > Chordata > Mammalia > Sirenia > Dugongidae > Dugong > Dugong dugon. The sequence continues at coordinate 34,434,677 of CM057465.1, forward strand.
AAGGAAGTGTTAGGTTTTTAATGTTATTTACAGTGGCCATCACAGCCATGTTGTTGTTTAATGGATGCTGTTTGTTGATGTTGAGGTTGATGGTGATGAAAGTGGAGTTCTTGAGTCAGAGCTTCTGCCATCCAGTTAAAATTATGAGGGTTGGCCTGTGTTCTTGTTACCACTTTACTACTTTTTTATTTTTATTTTTTGTAAATCTCTTTAAGTAGAATTCTTTTATTACCTCTCTTTAAAAACCCACTTTCTACGATATTCATAAAAAAAACAAAAACAAAACCTGTTGCCGTCGAGTGGATTCCAACTCATAGCAACCCTATAGAACAGAGTAGAACTGCCCCATAGGGTTTCCAAGGAGTAGCTGGTGGATTCGAACTGCCAACCTTTGGTTGGCAGCCGAGCTCTTAACCACTGTGTCACCAGGGCTCTGATATCATATAAAAACCAAAAAATCAAACCCGTTGCCATCTAGTCGATCACTTCCAACTCATAGCGACCCTATAGGACAGAGTAGAATTGCCCCATAGAATTTCTAAGGAGCACCTGGTGGATTTGAACTGCTGACCTTTTGGTTAGCAGTAGTAGCACTTAACCACTACGCCACCAGGGTTTCCGATATTCATATATGTACCTTAAATTCTTTCTCGAAAAAGTTCAACTGTAAATAGATAAATAAGACAAAATTTTTATTGTTTCTTTGCCTCTCTTGTAGTTCCCTGACTGTTCTTCTTTTTCACTTGTTGTAATTTTTAACTTAATCTTCTTTAAGGAAATTGGTTAGATATGAACTACGACATTCTAGAAATTCTGTTTCCATATTTGGTGGAAGAAGGATTGATTAGAAGAATGAAAACAATGGATCAAATGAACAACCTTCAAATAGCACTTTGCTATGTGATGTGAGACCAATTTGATTTATGATATTGTTGATCCTGGGTATCCTGGAGATCCTGAACCTTGTCTTAGGACAACAAAACCTTAGTATGCTGTAGTAATGCTGTACAGACAGGTTTCATTATTATAGGTTGGATGAGGGTAGTGATTGAGAAAGTCTCGTAGCATAGGAGTCTAACAGCCAAGTTCATCGAAGTAATTTTCTCCTAAGTGTGATTAGGTTTTTGATGTTGGAAAGAATCAAGACTGAAGATAGCGGTATTTCTTGTACCATTTTCTGCGAGAAGTTTTTTTATTTTCAGTCCTGGTGGTGCAACAGTTAAGTGCTCAGCTGCTAACCTAAAAGTTGGCAGTTTGAACCTGTCTACCCACACTATGGGACAAAGACCTAGCGATCTGCTTCTGTAAAGATCACAGCCTAGAAAACCCTATGGGGCAGGGCAGTTCTCTGTCACATGGGGTTGCTTTGATTTGAAGTCGACTTGATGGCGCCTAACAACAACAATACCATCTCCTAAGTTAGTCCCCACTGCTTATATTCACACTTTTAAGGCTAAAGAAATCAGAATATTGATTCTTGGTACTTTCTAAAGCAAAATTCCGAAGCTGCTGTTGCTTTACAATCATCTATGGCTTGCCTTGAAAAGTGAAACCTCCCAAGACAGGTGGTGGGGAAAGTTCCAGAATTTTAATTAAGAACCCACAGCATGTTGACTCACATGGGAACATAGTGAGCTGGAAAAAGTATGAACATAGGAACTGGGTACACCAGGATTTTAATTTTAGTTTTGTGTCAGTAAGACTTTTCTAATCTCAATTTCATCATCTGTTAACATGAGGGTAATAATGAAACTCATAGGATTGTGTTGAGAAAAGTAAATGAAACAGCATGTCTTAAGATGCTTGGCATAAGGTTGGCTCAACAGATGCTAGTTATCCACCCTACTCCTTGAGTGATGAGGGTGTGGGGAAGTGGAAATTTCCACATAACAATGGTTGGTAGAAGCATTAATTGGGGTAAGCTATACGTAGGGAAGTTTGACAGTCCTTTGTCACAGCAGTTCTACCATTAGGTGCTTGTGCAGCCAAAAGGATTCATCTTGAAGATATATAAACAAGGATGCTTATGTTATCATTGTTTTGTAAAATTCCAAACTGTAGACAACTGAAATGCTCATAAATTAGGAACAGATTAAATTATGGTAAATCCATATGGTGAAATGTGCAGTCATTACAAAGAATGACATAGATTTACTTTGGAAGATATCTAAAACATACTAAGTGGAAGAAAATACAGGATACTCTTCTTTGTATATGTACTGCAGAGTTATAGAAGACTATGTGATAAATTATTAAATAGGTCACTCCTGAGGAGTAGAAATGAGGTCTGCTTAATTTTTCACCTGTCTTTACTGTCTGAAATTTTTTTATGAGTAGGTATTACTTTTCTAACATACTTATATCAGTATTTATGAATGCATTTTTTTCTTGTTATATAGTCTAATTTTTGGATGGAAAAACTAATTTGGGGGAGAGGGATCAACATCTTATAGTGTAATAATTTTGGAGTTTTGCCAGGCACATACAAAATCAGTTCAAAAACCTGCATACTTTGTTGAATTTCATTCAGCATGTCAAATTTGGTCTAGAAACAATTGTTCAAGCACTTTTTATATTAAACGATCTAGTGTTCTGCTTTGAGATTCAAACATGTTCGTAACAACTTAATTTGGTATTCTGCAAGGATTCCAGTGATTAAAGTGGATCCAAAAAATGCAGCCTTAAAAAAGTCACATTGATTCAGTTTCTCTCCACCCAACAATTTAATAAACTAATTAGGTCTGACTTAATCTTTTAGGGAGAGGTCAATTTCTAAGTCACTTTATTTGCATTGCATAAAAGAAACATGAAAGTCAAAATAAATTCAAATTGATTTATTGTAGGAGGGGCCTATTCCAAATGAGCTTAGCTAAATTAATACTAAAACAGAAGTGGCTTATAAAAAATGCAATAATGTAAGGATTTTTCCTAATCCTGATTAGATTTTAAATTGTCCCTTCAGTAGTTTATATAATTATAAGGCACTGCCATACAGTGAGTAACAATAGAAAATAACTCATTAATGCCTGTTTCTCTTTGGCATTGTTCCAGGGCTTGCAGCTTGATGTTTGCAGTGGAGACAGTCTGTAGCGTTTCTCTGATATAGAACATCAAAGATTGCTTGGGTTTTTCTGCACTCAGACATTCCTCATTTTGTCTGAAGTGGTAATAACCCAAAGAGCCAATAGCAGCATGAAATTTAATCTATTTTGGCACTTTCCATTTCTTGTATTATTTTCAAATGCAGTGATATTAGAGAAGTAGATTTGGATTTCTTGGTTTTTAAACAGAGTGAAATATTTCAAAATCAGGTTTTTAAGCCCAAGGTTAAAAGGTCATTCCAATGCTGATGACTGAACTGTATCACTTTCCAGAACTAGATTTTAAATATCCACCATTTATAATCTGTAGTATTTGATGAGCATTAGTGCATTTTCAGTGTGCTAATACATTAGATTTGTGTCCTTAATTAGTAATTAATGAGATATTAAGTCTAGAGTATTGGACTTTTATTCTTCACTGTGTAGTATTTTTCAGTATATGCTGTGGCCAGCCATAGTACATCAGGAAATAGCTGATATACTGGATTATTTGCAAATAATTAAAAAATAAGCAGTTCCTATCAGTTGTGGATTGAATTGCATCCTCCTAAAATGTGTGTCAACCTTGGCTAGGCCATGATTCCCAGTATTGTGTGAGGGTCCTCATTTTGTGATCTGATGTATTTATCCTATGTGTTGTAAATCCTAACCTCTATGATGTTAATGAGGCAGAATTAGAGGCAATTATGTTAATGAGGCAGGACAAAATCTACAAGATTAGGTTGTATTTTGAGTCAATCTCTTTTGAGATATAAAAGAGAGAAAAGAGCAGAGACAAGAGGGACCTCGTTAACCACCAAGCAAGAAGAACCAGGAGTGGAGCGTGCCCTTTGGACCTGGGGTCCCTGTGCTGAGAAACTCCTAGACCAGGGGAAGATTGGTGAGAAGGACCTTCCTCCAGAGCTGGCAGAGAGAGAAAGACTTCCCCTGGAACTGGCATCCTGAATTCAGACTTCTAGTCTCCTAATCTGTGAGAGAATAAATTTCTGTTTGTTAAAGCCATTCACTTGTGGTATTTCTGTTAAAGCAGCACTAGATAACTAAGACACTATCTTGGTATGGTTAAACCATTGGCAGTCCCTTGGGTTTAGAATGATAATCTCCACTTAAAAAGAGGGATACTCCCCGATGTGTGGACATGAATCCAAACATGGACCCTAAAATATATATTCTTTTTAGGATAGATGCAACTGTGTCAATAGAGACACTCTTTTTGTATTCACTCAGTATGAAGATACAGAGCAAGCATTAAGACAATCTTAACCAATCAGTCATTAACATATAATTCTTTACTGTTGTTCCTTATTGATAAATGCTAAATTTATCAATTTAAGCCACTGAATTAGAAAGAATTATTCCTTAGCTCTCTGCGTTTGTTTCTCTGTGCTCTTCGGTTGGTTAAGCCTACTTAAATAATTTATTTTAAATATCACCCAAAGAAGTTTGGGTACTCTACAAGGATTACATAGTTTGTTGTGAGATTTTCATTAGGTAATTGATATACTATATCATAATAAGATAATATGATATATATGTGTATATACGTATGCGTATAGTACCTTCAGACAATAATTATTAATAATATTAAATTGTTATATAAGCAAATATAATTTAAAGATTTTAAAGGATAGGTATTAGTTGAAAATCTGTTTTACTGAATTAATAGAAGAAAATAATTAACCCTCTCTAACTTTTGTCAGTGAATGCACAATTCAGATATTTGTACAATGTTTCTTACCTTCTACTTATTTTTTGAGAGTGTAAGAGAAGACTACCTTCTGTGTTCCTCAGCCAGATGTATGCTTTATCGGTGGGCTCTGATTCCTTTCTGGTCACCCCTAGTAACTGATGTCTTCTCTAAGATTGGAGATCACTACTTCCCAGGGAAAACTAGTAGGATGAACGTTGCCTTTGTTGACCATACCTAAATACATGGAAAGCTAAACAAATTCAGGAAGTACTTTCTTCTTTATGGACTTTTTTTAGTTCAGAATTTCAGCTCAGCTTTTCTGCCTAGATGCATGGACCCATCAGCTATTACTAACTTTAGCTGGCTTCTGAATAACTCTAGCCCTTAGTTCTTCCTCTGAGGAATTTCACTGTGTATGTGCATTAAGAAGGTGAAAATAACTTAATCGACATGAAGTATGTAAATTTCAGACATATAAATTGCATTGCTCTTGTGACTATATCAGTTTGATTTAAAACAAGCTGTTCTTGACCTAGAAAAGGACAATTGTAGCAACATTCTCATAGCTGTATTTTTCTGAAATGTCTATTGCAGCATCTGGAAAGAAAATAATTATTGTACATAAATTTTCCAAATATGAACAAAAAGCATCATGCACAGTGGATGCAATGAAACTGTTGTGGGATTCTCTCTGTAGAGTTCTTCTGTTCCAGAGTAATACTTATCAGACAATGATTTTTTTTCCCCTTTGAGCATGATTTTTGCTTTAGTCTAGATTTTCTCCAAAGGATGCAGATTTGCTGAATAAAACCTAAATAAAACCTAAAATTCAACTTGTAAAAATAATACCTAAATGAACCCAGTATGAAGACTTTCTTAAAGAAAACAATTTATTGCTGACCTGTTCATTATGTCAAGCCAACAGCTAAAAACATATTTAAAGTAGATGCTTTAGCAGATGTTCTGTCTGATGCTGGAAATGTGGAGCATGTTTCTTCATTCCTTCCATTAGCAAAAGTTTATTGAATACCTACTAGATTCTGTGACTCTAACAGTGAAGAAGACTTCATTTTTTTCCTCCAGGACCTGGGGTATAGACAGATAAGCCAGGTAGTTGCAAACAAACCTCATAACAGTCTTCTATCATTATTCATTGTCTATTCAATCATTTAAATAATAAAGAGAAATCTAATGGATTAAAGCAACTGTACAGTTAGGAAAGTGTGTTTTTTGAGGACACCAGTGCCATAGACTATAATTATATAAGAAAAAGTATCACATGAGAAAAGCTTTCTGTGGCTCATAAAATGTGGGAAATGATGGGTTACATTATCAAACAGGATTCTTTACTGCAGGACTTCTCAGAGCCTTGACTATACTCTTGTGCTTTGAAAATAGCCAGGAGGAGGCTACAGTGTTTCCCAGATTCATATAACTGCACAACTCCTCTTTGTGTATCATCTCAAGGAACTATTTTCCTAGGAAAACCCTGTTGTTGTTGTGTGCCATCGAGTTGATTCCATCTCATAGTGGCCCTAGAGATAGGGTAGAACTGCCTCACAGGGTTTCCTAGGCTGTAATCTTTACAGGATCAAATCTCTAGCTCTTTTCTCCCAAAAGTTGCTGGTGGGTTTTCAGTTAGCTGCCCAGTGCTTAACCATTGCATTGGGGCTCCTTGGAAAACCCTAGAAACTGATATTTTAGTGTTGTCTTAGTTATCTAGTGCTGCTATAACAGAAATACCACAAGTGGATGGCTTTACCAAACAGAGATTTATTCTCTCACAGTCTAGTAGGCTAGAAGTCCAAATTCAGGGCACCAGCTTCAGGGGAAGTCTTTCTCTGTCTGCTTTAGGGGAAGGTCCTTGTCATCAATCTTCCCTGGTCAAGGAGCTTCTCAGCACAGGAACCTCGAGTCCAAAGGGTGCGCTTTGCTCCCGGTGTTGCTTCCTTGGTGGTATGAGGTCCCCATGTCTCTCTGTGCACTTCTCTCTTTTATATCTCAAAAGAGATTGGCTTAAAACACAATCTAATCTCATAGATTGAGTCCTGTGTTATTAACGTAAGTGCCGCTAATCCCACCTCATTAACATCATAGAGGTAGGATTTACAACACATAGGAAAATCACATCAGATGACAAAATGGTGGACAGTCACACAATACCGGGAATCATGGCCTAGCCAAGTTGATACATATTTTTGGGGGACACAATTCAATCCATAACAAGTATTAAATCATATACTCTTCTTTTAAAAGTCACTACAAGTTATAGTAATATAATGGTTGCTAAGATAGTTCATCTACCAAAGGTTTTTAGAAATCTGTAAAACGCTCATGTACATACAGCTAATCCTTTAGAGAATGCAAGTTTCTCTAGAGGTTTTCTTTATCTTTTATAATGGATGCATGAAAAGAGTGATTAGTGGGGCTGAGTTCTAGGTCTTATCTGGCAAATTTGATTTACTTTAAAATCTAGTAAAAGCAAGTAACCTGCTCTTGAAACCAAGCAAAGTAGTGTATTTGCCTCAGTTTTATTAACACTATTTATTGCCGTATTTGATACACAGTAAGCATTTTAGCCACTGATGTTAAACTCTGCCAGAAATCCCCTACCCCATCTGACTGTGGTTTGAAAATTGTGATGTGCAGGTATTATTCTGGGCCTTGAAAGCATATACATCCTGTATACTTTTGAGACAACACCACAGTAATCATTATATATCAACCTGAGGAAACTGGAAGTCATGAATCAAATTATACTAGGAAAATCTTATACTAGGGAATAAAACACTTGCATTAGCATTGTAGAGCTGGAACAATAGCTGAACCCATCTTTACTATGAGAATTCTGCAAATTGTGATGGTTGAGTGATGGTCTTAATAGCATTAAGAGCCACAAATAAGCTGAGAGATGTTCAAGTGAATAACCCCTAACTGATGGGATATAGGACTGAGAAGGTTCTAGATCTGCAGAGAGGATCTACAGGAAAAATCAACAGAGAGAAATTGTTTTATTATGATCCCTTGCCCTACCTTGAAAAAACCCGTTTGGTCTCATGCAGCTATTCTCAATCTGCAAAATTGTGGAGACTCATTTAGACCTATTTAATGTTCCAGAATATGACGATGGAAGTCAAAATTTCCAATAACTTTCCAATGACAGAGTCTCCTAACAATCATTAAATTGCCCAGCATATGTTTCTTAATCTTAATTTTATGGCCGTCCTCCTAGTTCTTCAGTATTTCATACTTATGGATAGAGCTTAGTGATGCCACTTCACATCAGTGGTTTCACAGAAGAGAGGATGGCATGTCTTCTTTCTAACAGTTACGGGTCAAGTAACTGTGCAGAATGAAACATTAATTATTTTGGCTTCAAAGTGCCTAGAATAACGATTTTTCCAAATTTTAAAACTCAAATATCTCATTAAATGTATCTGTTTTGAGTTTTATGAACATTGTTGCTATTAAAAAACAAACACAATAATGATCAGCTTTCACTGATGTTTGTTTTGCAGTTTACAGCATAATGTCCAACACATTGTACATGCCTGGCACAACTGTTGTTGCACTGAATGAAAACATCCTGAGCTATAGATTCATAGGAAAGCTAATGAGGGCTTCATGGAACCCGAGGACATTTGAAAGGTCGTAGAGTTCTTCAGAAATTGAAAGCTACAGCAGAAGATGATGGTTCTCTGTTCCCTTCTTGAAACCTCTGTTGAGCCATCCAGCCTGTGCTTTTCTTTGCTTGCAGAATAAATCTGGATGGCCTAAGGAGCTACTCCATTTGGCCTCAATAATGGCTCAGTTTCAGAAATGGATGTAGAAAAACTGCTGTATGTCTTATAAAGACTTTGCAGTCTCTTCAGATTAGCAGCAATCCAGAAATGTAAAACACTGTCTTATTGTTATTGATTATAATCTAACTTGAGGCTACTCCCTGTAAAGAGAGAAAGCCAAAAACTTTCTATTCATTTAAACTTATTAAGAAAAAGCAGAGTGTTGGACGGCAGGGGGGTCTTTGTCACGGCTGCACGTTCTCTCTGCAGTGGCCAGCCAATGTTTCCCTTCCACTGAGCTCAACCAACAGATGTTCTTAATATCTGGCTGATAAATGGAAGTACAGCTAATCATTTCAAAACTGCACATTGTTGACCAGTGTTCAAGCAATAGTGTCTGGATAGAACATTTTTACAGATCACAGGCATTTCCTGACATTTTGGAAGTGGAAGAGGCGGTAGACTTGAGGGTATATTAAAGAATACCACCATGGTGTGCATTCAGTTCCTGGAAGACAGACCAAGAGTTGATCTGGTCTCAAGCATGAATCCACAAGACACTGTTGTTTTTATTGAGATCATATGCAAAAGCTTTTGTTTACTTAAGTTATCCTTGTTTAATCCGAGCAGCTGTGGAAATGTATTTAGTTTATTCATCCAAGCTCAGAATAAATTCCACTGAGGACTGGAATTGCTGCTTTTCCCTTGAATCAGGACTTCCAATTTCAAATACAAATTAGTAAACTGTGATTTTCAAAGCTTCCAGATTTTCCTTTTGTAGATGTAACTCACTGTCACCCAAGGCAGTTGTACTCAGGCAACTGTATATTGTTTCTTTGGACAACCAATTAGGACGCTTATTGTGGACAAGTTGATATGTCTTCTATCCAATCTGGTATGTCTTGAAGCATTCCAAAATCACTTTCATGGGGAGGGGAAACAATCTAAGTCATACCAGATTAAGTGATGTAGTGCTTTTGTGCGGCAGAACTGAAACCATTTATACATTCAGAAACTTTGACCTATAAATGCATTACGTAGATAAAGAAAAGGAACTGACTGTATTACATTGACATGAGTTGTTTTCACTTCCATGCTCTGAGTTCCTTGAGGACAGGGATACCTCTTATCAGCCAGCATCTCTGTCCTGGCCCAGTACTTTGATTGTGTAGTTCAGCTTGAACAACATTGTCAGTAATTTTTGAGGTACCTTTTCAATAACCAGTGAAGTAAGGTTGTACATCTGATCTATTATAACGTTAAAACCTAAGTCACAGATTTACAAGGTATGAATATACTTTGACTTTAATGCCTGTCACAATCCTGTGAAGGAGGAAAGATGTATTCTGCTTTCTGTTTTTCATAAGTGGAAAGAAACAGGTACAAAATGGTACCTCTGATTCTCAAAGCTACAGCTGGTTTATAACTAGAAGTGGAATCCAGGATTCTGACTGACATCACTCATTTAGTCAAAAAGAATAGAGTGTCTGACAGCCTTTAATTCTTTGGAATTATTTGTGAATTATGGGAAGAAATCAATTCTTTTTGGCTTGTCAATTTTAAATGTGCTGAAACTTAGAAAATGAAAAGGCACCAAATTAGAATTTTATAGAAACAGTATTCTAATTTTAATAATTCAACTTTTAATTATATTTGAATTTAGTTAATTATCTTGTTATTTCTGCCTCCTTTCTCAAATGTTTAGATGATAACTGTTACAGAATTGAAATAGATGAGCTACAGTGAATATGAAAACACTTGGAAAAATATAAAGCATGCCAGCATTTCTTAATTCTGGCTCGTAAACTCTCTGATGTATCTTTGTATCTTTATGGACTTAAAAGTATAGCTGTGTAAGACATTATTAGTTTTTAAGCTTTATTTAGATATTCTGTGTTGTTGTTAGTTGCTGTTGAGTTAATTCTGACTCATGGTAACCCCATGTGTGTAGAGTGGAATGTTCCTTAGGGTTTTCAAGGCTGTGACCTTTCGTATTGTATACACCCTTGTATTCACCCATTGCAAGTGTACAATTCAATGATTTTTAGTAAATCTGTAGAGTTGTGCCACCATTATCACAATTTGATTCTAGAAAATTTCCATTATCCTCCCAAATTTCTGTAAGCTCATATGACCCCCAAGCAATGACTCCTCCTTTCCCCCTCCTTCCCAACCCTGTTAACCACTAATAGACTTGGTCTCTGTTTGCCTGTTGTAGGTATTTCATGTAAGTGGGATCATACAATATTTGTCCTTTTGTGATTGATTTATTTCACTCAGCATAATGTTTTCCAAGTTCAACCATGTTTTAGCATGTATCAAGACTTCAATTTTTTTTATGGCAGAGTAGTAGTTCATTGATTTTTATTGTTGAATAATCTTCATCAGGTGGAAAAACCACAAATTTTGTTTACTCATACACTTGTTTGTGAATATTAAGATTGCTTCAAGTTTTTGGTTATTATGAATAATTGAATGCTGTTATGAACGTTTGCATACAAGTATTCGTGTGAACATACGTTTTAATTCCTCTTGGTTAGATTCCTAGGAGTGGAATTGCTGGATTGTATGACAAGTTTATGTTTAAATTTTTGAGAAACTTCCAAGCTGTTTTCCAAAATGGCTATACCATTTTTCATTCTCACCAGAAATATCTGAGGGCTCCCATTGTCTCCACATTCTTGCCCATACTTGGTATTGTCTATCTTTGATTTAGCTCTTCTAGTGAGCCCCGGTGGTGCAGTGGTTAAGAGCTTGGCTGCTAACCAAAAGGTTGGCAGTTCGAATCCACCAGCCATTCCTTGGAAACCCTATGGGGCAGTTCTGCTCTCTCCTGTAGGGTCACTATGAGTCAGAATCAACTCGACGTCAATGGGTAGTGGTAAGTGAAGGAGCCGTAGTGATGCAGTGGTTAAGTGCTTGGCAGCTAACTGAAAGATCCATGGGAGAAAGACGTGGTAATCTGCATCTGTAAAGATTTGCAGCCTTGGAAACTCTGTGGGACAATTCTACTCTGTCCTATAGGGTCATCATGAGTCAGAATGGATTGGACGGCAAGGGCAATGGAAGTGGTAGGTGTGTAGTATTATCTCATTGTGGCTTTTATTTGAATTTTTTAAATTACTAATGATGTTGATTACCTTTTCATATGGGTATTAACCATCTTTATTTCTTCTCTGGTAAAATATCTATTAAATTGTTTTGCCCACTTTTAATTGGTTTGTTTGTCCACACATTATTGAGTTGTAAGAGTTCTTTATATATTTTGGACACAAGCCCTTTATTAGATATATTATTTTCAAGTATTTTCTTGTAGTCAATGGCTTGTCTTAATTTTCTTAATAAGTTATTTTGAAATGCAGAAGTATTTAGCTTTAAATAAGCCTAGTTTATCAATTTTTTTTCATTTTATGAATTTTGCTTTTATAATCTGCATTGTTAAGTGTTGTTATTATTACAGTTTTTCAGATTCACATCCCTACCAACTTCTGTTTAGATAATTGGAAAATGAAGTGTAATAAAATAGAACATGAAAGATTCTGGGAGAAATTTTCTTTATAGAAAATATTAAGGGAAGGAAGGGGGAACCTTACCTGGTGGTTAAATTGAATGAGTGTAGACTCTGTGTAAACACTTAGGATTAGTGGACATCTGCGAACAGCCGAGGAGTCCTTGGGTGGCGCAAATGATTAACAGCTCAACTACCAACCACTAATCAAAAGGTTGGCAGTTCAAACCACTCAGAGACCCTCAGAATAAAGGCCTAGTGATCTGCTTCCGAAAGGTCACAGCCTTGAAAACACTATGGAGTGCAATTGTTCTCTGCAGCACAGTAGTCATGATGGCCAAGTACCATCTTGCCTTGTTGTAATGACTGAGTTATTATATTAACATTAGTTTGTAGGGGACAAATGATAAAATCCCTCTGGGGAAAAATCTATTATATTAAGTCACTTATGACATTAACATTCTGGTGCTCTAGCTCTAACAAACATAAGCTCAGTTCTATAAAGAGAAAAAATATTGTGCTTAACACCTTGCATAGAGTATTCTGGTAAGAATGTATTCATGAGAAGTCTGTTTTTAAATGTCTTTAGGCTTTGTATTTGCTTAGTTACTTAAGAATAAAAAAGGAAAAAGATATTAATTATCCTTGATGCTTCTTTTCAAAAGCAGGGTTTAATATCTTTTGATTCTACCTTACCTCTTACATTTCTTACTCAGTACCACTATTATGTAGATTTTGCTTCTTTTGTTGTTAACAGCCACTCTGGTATCAGGATTGATGCGTGTAGCAGTCATGCTAACGACATATCCTGTACAGCATGCACAGAGATTGCTGCCGATGAAGAGATCTTAGCTTTAGCTAAGAGGCTAGTACAGAGAAGAGAAAATACTTGTTCTCTCATTGTGTCTTGTCCTTTATCCCTTCCACAATGCCCATATCACAACTTTTCTGACCCTTGGTCTTGGGTAAAGGCTTTGAGCCAAACTCGATTTGAATTCTAGCTTTGCCAGTTGCTAGCTGAATGACCTTAGACAGTCTGCTTAACCTCGTTGAGCCTATGATTTCATGGCCTGTAAAATGGCATATCAATACCTACCAGTACAAAGTTGTGTTAAGGAGGAGAAAAAAATGTACAAAAATCACCTAACATTGTGGTTAGTGTGCGGTAGGTGCTTTATAGGAGGTTGCTATTATTGTTGTTATTTCTAGATTCTTTGATTCAAAGAGCTCTTATGTATAGCAGTATGAGAAAGAAACAGTCACACAGAAGCTGGAACAAATTGGCAGGGCACTTACAATGAAACTTAAATTTGGAAAAAATAATACCCCCCTCATAAGGTTCCAGATAATTCATGTTTTTATTTTCTCAAGATATATATTTTTATTCTTTTTACTTCCTTAAAAACAGAATCGCTAAAAAGATTTGTTAGAGACAAAGACCTAGCATGAATGTGGGCTATAGGTTGAGTGATTTGAATCTCTTGTAAAACCTGTGGGATGTTCTGAGATCCAAGGAATTCTCATATTCCAAAAGTACCTTCAAAATTTCAGGGTCAGAAAAATCAAGACTTGGGTTTGTGCTTTCTTTGTTAAATTTCTGACATTCAGTATGCAGCATTTTTAAGCCTAAACATGAAACTCTCTCTCCCAACTCATTATTAAAAGGTGCTAAGATCTTGCAGCTTTGACATAAAATCAAGTTAAAATTCTATTATATTGTAATAGTCAAAGTTCAAACGTCAATTAGCTACCCTAGACATGAAGTGAATAATTTCTCTCTTGATATATATGTACTGTTCATTATTAAAGCTAGTAGTTTATTTAATTATTAACATCCATTCAAAGTATTGCTTTTTTCTGTGTTTTTTAGACTAATTTCACTAAAAGTATAGAAAACTGTAAGATAAAACGACTCTCTTCTGAGTGCTGTCATGCCTAAAATCTTTAATTTCTCTCCAGCATATATTTTCCCCTTGTAATTACACATCTAAATTTCTGAGCTCAAGTACAGATTCATCCTTGCTAATAGAAATAAGGATCTCTCCTTCTGAGTTATTGCCTCTTATAAAATATTATAAGGCATTTAATTAGTTCTTGCATCTACCATTAAAAATACTGCTAAGATATCTTGAAACTGTCTTAGTTATCTAGTGTGGCTGTAACAGAAATACCACAAGTGGATGGCTTTAACAAACAAATTTATTCTCTCACAGTCTAGTAGGCTAGAAGTCCGAATTCAGGGTGCCAGCTCTAGGGGAAGGCTTTTTCTCTCTGTTGGCCCTAGGGGAAGGTCTTTGTCTCATTTCAACATCTGTGGGCCTGGCATACCTTGGAGATCTCCATGCGTCTTGGCATCAATCTTCCCCTTGGTCTAGGAGGTTTTTAGCACACGGACCCGGGGTGCAAAGGACGCACTCTGTTCCGGCTCTTCTTTCTTGGTAGTAGTCAGGTCCCTCTCCTTTGTGCTCACTTATTTCTCCTTTTATCTCTTGTAAGATAAAAGGTATGGCTTAAGCAAGGGTGTGAATTTAGTAAGGGTGGTGACTTGAATAAGGGTGGTGACTCAGGATACACCTCACACTAATCCTGCCTTTTAATATATGTTGTCATTAGGTGCCTTTGAGTTGGTTATGACTCATAGCAACCCTATATACAATAGAATGAAACACTGCCCAGTCCTGAGGCACCCTCACAGTTGATTCTATCTTTGAGTCCATTGTTGCAATCTCTGTGTCAGTCCATCTTGTTGAGGGTCTTCCTCTTTTTGTCTGACCCTCTCCCTTACCAAGCATGATGCTCTTCTCCAGGGACTAGTCCCTCCTGAAAACATGTCAAAGTATGTGAGACGAAGTTTCACCATCCTTGCTACCAAGGAGCACTCTGGTTGTACTTCTTCCAAGACAAACTTGTACGTTCTTCTGGCAGTCCATGGTATATTCAGTATTCTTCACTAGCGTCATAATTCAAAGGCATCAATTCTTCTTTGGTTTTCCTTATTCATTGTCCAGCTGTTACATGCATATGAGGCAATTGAAAATACCATGGCTTGGGTCAGGCTCACTGTGGTCCTCAAAGTGACATCTCTGCTTTCGAACACTAAAGAGGTCTTTTGCAGCAGATTTGCCCAATATCATATGTCATTTGATTTCTGGACTGCTGCTTCTCCTCCTCCTCCTCCTCCTCCTCCTCCTTGTGGATCCAAGTAAAATGAAATCCTTGACAACTTCAACATTTTCTCTACTTATCGTGATACTGCTTATTGGTCCAGTTGTAAGGATTTTTGTTTTCTTTATGTTGAGGTTAACATATAGAGGTTAGAATTTACAACATATCACGAAATGGAGGATAATTAGTTTACAAAATGTAGGACAACCACACACTACTGGGAATCATGGCCTCGCCAAGTTGACACGTATTTTGGGGGGACACAATTCAATCTGTGACAACAACTAAGCCACTTTATCTGGTAAGAAATATTCCCAATTTGTAAGATCTTCATGTATGTTCAAGTCTTAAGTATTGAAGTTATTGTTAACAGTCATCCACCTAAGTAGGAGCAAACCTTGTACAAGTTCCAGTGTATGAGGGGGTTAGGATGTTGCTTACCTGGTCTGTACAGTGGAGACACAGAATCTTATTCGTAATTTCTACTTGGCTCTATCTGGCTCAGGTAGTTTTCCTGAACAGTACCTAAATACCTTAATGATACTTTAATATTGAGAAGGAGGGGGCCCACGTTTATTGACTACCCATATTATACAAGGAATTGTGCTAAATGTTGTATTTTCTCTTATCTCATTATAAAAATAGCTAAAATAATTAAACTTACATTTGGTATGGAATGGTAAAGAAGTATGCTAAATAGTTAGCTTACATGTGAAAACACACTTAGAAAATTATAATGAAAACAGTGTCATTTTGATACAGATTGAACTCCTTCCTTTCCCTAAGGGACAGAAGAGCCCCCAGCCCTGTTTGGATTCATCTGGTCTAGATGCTTTTCTTCCATTATTCAGTTGCTTTTCTGTTTCTCACTGATTCTCTTCTCTGTATCATAATTATCCCATTCTATCCTGAGGTTTCCTAGACTTGTGCTGATTAACATGGTAGCCACCAGCCACATGTGGCTGTTTGAATTAATTAAAATCAAATCAAATTAAAAAAATCAGGTCCTCAGTTGCTCCAGCTGCATTTCAAGTTCTCAATACTCACATAGGGCTATTGGCTACTGTATTGGACAGGACAGAATAGAACCTTCTCATCATGGCAGAAAGTTCTATAAGACAGCATTGCCTTTGGCAAATTGTGTCTTTATGTCAGAACTAAGGAGCCCTGGTGATGCAATGGTTAAGCACTCAGCTACTAACCTAAAGGTTAGTGGTTTGAATCTCCCAAGCAGCTCTGGGGGAGAAAGAACTGGTAATCTGCTCCCTTAAAGATAAAACCTTATGGGGCAGTTCTCCTCTGTCGCACAGGGTTACTGTGACTTGACGTAGACTCCATGGTACCTAACAACAACATGTTAGAACTAATTTTCAGTTTCTTTTTCTAAAATTGCTTAAAATTTAGACACTGGTCTTCATTAACTGTTGTTCTGTTGTCTTACCTGCGGCTGTGCATGTTTTACTACTGCACCAATTGGGCAATGAATGCTCTGCAGTCCTCAGAGATGTTAAATAAGTTTAACAGGGTCATCCAGTGGTAGGTTACATAGCCAGAGTTTGAATCTGCTTTCATTTTGTTGTTGTTAGGTGTCGTTGAGTCGATTCTCCAACTCATAGCAACCCTATGTACAACAGAACAAAACACTGCCCAGTTCTGCACCATTCTCACAATCCTTGTTATGCTTGAGCCACTGTTTCATTTTAGAACTCAAAATTTTAACAACTACCCTACTAGGGACCATGCATTTCTTTCAGTAAATGTCTTTGTTTTGTGACTTCCAGGCTCACTTTAAAGTCTCCTCCACTGGCCAGAAGGATCAACTCTTGTCTTATTTTTGTGTCCCAACATGGACTATTCTTCCATTGAAGAAAACTTTTGATTAAGTGTTTTAGTTAATATTTTCAATATGTAGCACTCTAGAAAAAAGACCTAGGGTGTCATATATTTTTGCTAGTAGTTGAGAAAAAGACAGGAGAGAACGAGTTTACAATATACTGTAAGTGGGGGTGATAGGCAAAGTTCTTTCTTAATGTCTCATCAAAAGCAATTTATAATAAGCAACTTAATACACTATTATTACTCAAAAGATGAATAGCATAAAGTGTCTGTTTATACACCACCTGGTGGGTGCCCACAAATACTAATGATTCATCGAACATATTTTGTTAATCACTGCTTTAAAACTTGAAATGCCTTGGGAATGACACGAATACTTTTATTTTGATTGAACGTTATTCTAATGAGTTATGTAACTGCCTTCTATATTTGCAGTTAGAATTATTTTCTGGGGTGTTTACACAAACAGGAAGCCTTTTGTATTGCATGTTTAGTACTGAATTTTGCCTTGACAATATTTGTATTTTTATACTTTTTGCCCAAGAGTTTTATAGTTTCTTCTGAATGATCCCATATACTTAGTTTCCTCCATTTGATCAGGAATCGTGTTGGTTAAGTTGTCTTAAATTGATTCCTCAGAAAATTCCAATAAGCTAAGCATCTTGATGTGAAAAGAGAACTGAGAAAACTTTGCAATAAATAACATTTAAGATACAACAAAATGTTGCCAAGAATGACTGAGAAGTGATTTCTGTCTATTTGTCCCTATATAGTTGAGATTGAACTAAATCAAGGTCAAGCTGGAATCACTGCCGCTTTAGTTATTTAGACTTCAACATGCCGATGCCACTGTATAAAGTGTCCTTTCAGGAGGAGACACTTAAGCAATTTTTACACTGTCAAGCAATTTGCAGACACATAGAAGAAAGAGATAACTTGAAAATATTTGTAAGATTTAGGTAATCTGTTAAAAACAGTCTTTATGGAGCAAACCATAACTCTACAAATTTGGATTCACCAAAAAATTATATAGGAGAGAAAAATACTTTCCTATGTTGAATCTCATCTCTGTTACAGCATTTCAACAATATTTGAGAACATATGCAAGTACAGCCTTTGGGGACTTGAAAAACAAAGTATCAGTGTACTAACAGGGTTGCATCTAAAATGTGGATCTTGGTCTGTTGAGTGGTTAATATTCCTGTCTTGCTTGTGGAAGTAGAGCCATAAATGACTTTGAATTCATCTATTATATTCCCCAGGAATATTCCCTAAATTTCTTCAAGTCATTTTGGAGGAAAATGTCACTGTTTTCCTGCAAAGGAAACACCACCAGCATAAAGATGGTGGTGTTGTTGTTGTGAGCCATCCAGTCAATTCTGACTCATAGCCACCCTGTAGAACAGAGTAGAACTTGCCCCATAGGGTTTCCAAGGAGCGGTTGATGGATTTGAACTGCCGACCTTTTGGTTAGGAGAGATAAACAAACAAACAAACAAACCCATTGCCATCGAATCGATTCCGACTCATAGTGACCCTATAGGACAGAGTAGAACTGCCCCCATCGGGGTTTCCAAGGAGTGCCTGGTGGATTCAAACTGCTGACCTTTTTGGTTAGCAACCGTAGCTCTTAACTACTACAGCACCAGGGTAGCAGAGATAGTACTTATTAAATATCACGTTCATAAGGTTAAGTAGGTAGCGAGAATGATGGTTCCTCCAATGAGTATTGTTCTTTATCCGTGTTTGGGAAGAGAAATAAACAAAAATCTTCCAGGCACCTAATAGATATGCTTAAATCCAACATACCCCTCCCTCTTTCCCTGAATGTGAGTTCCAAATGTGAGCTCCTATCAGTTTTTGTTTTTTTTACAAGCAATTCCGAAGGAGCAATGCTTTCAAAGGGTGTTACATTTCTAAATAAGGATTAGATAGTTGTGACAAACAAAAATGTTTAACATTAATAGATGTAATTAAAATCCCCTATGATCCTCTAAAATACCAAAATTATGTTTTAAAGCCTGTACACTGAACAAAAAAGGTACTGTGTCTCTGTTAAATTTATAGGGAGGTTCAATACATTTTATATTCTATTCTCATAAAATTTAACATATTTAAAATAAATATGGCAGGTATGACTGCTATAATAAATATTAGGTTACTAATAATTTTCTTGCCTGAAAGTTTAGAAGAGTGTTAATTTTAGAATGATTTGAATTGCTCACTGGAAATTGCTTTTTAAAATCGATCATTCCCGTGTATTTGTGCGTATTCATGTTATGGGAATCTCACAACAACCAAGTGAGGATGTTGTAATACAGGTAGTCACCAACTTACAATGGGGTTCTGTTCTGATGACCCTTAAGGTTCTGATGTAAGTTGAATATCTAATTTTTTTTTTTTTAGTTTTCATTATTGTTGCCTTTTATTATCAGTATTTTATAAATCAGATCTTTATTTGTCTCTGAGGGTTGGAAACATTACATATAAACTTGTAGAAATATTTTAATATATACATACATAAAAAAATACACAAATCATAAAAATTTACTCTGACAATGAAGAAGAGTTGGACAACACTGACAACATTGGCATTTTGTCAATTGCAGTAATAACTCCACTCGTGGAAGGTGCTGGATCATCTGGATTAGCCTTGGGAATGGGTGTGGTGTTTCTAGTCAGAAAATTAGTGAGGGTTGTCTGTATGGTCCTTTTCTTTTTTTCTTCATATATTTCTCACTACTTCCTGAATCTGCCTATCAACTTTAGCAAGGTGATCAGCGTTTGGGTCCCTGTTTTCAAGCACCTGAAGCTCCTGATTTAGTTTAGAAAAAACTAATCGTTTCACTGTAAAATTTTGAACAGTAAATCATAAAATTGGACATCTGCAAGTGAACATCTGAGAATGATAACATCAGCAAATTACGTGCTGCAAAACTGTATGTAGTACATATTACTGTGATAAAAATGTAGAAAAAATGATGTTTGTAAGTGTAGTTTGTTCTTAGTTGAATACATCATAAGTTGGGAACTACCTGTACTCCCATTTTACAGCTGAGGAAACTCAGGCTCAGAGAGTAATTTACTTCTAGGCACATATGTCTTAATCAGGATACTTTTGACTCCTCCCCCCCCCCCCCCAAAAAAAAAAGTCCTCTCTATGTAGTATGAGTAAAGAGATATTTATTATAACTCAATCTCATAGACATTGAAGGCTTAGACAAGAATTATACTTTGAGTATGTGGTACCTGGCCTTGAAGACTGGGAGCTGGTTTTCTGAAGTCATTTGTTATTAAGGTAAACCATTCACCTGTCACAAACATAGCTGAACTTTAGTAGGGAAGGTAAGTTGGAGTCACTTTCAAATCAAAGAGTGTGGCTAGGACTGTCATCTCAAAATATAGCTGCCACAGAACAGGACCAGAATTCATATCCAGGTCGTTTGACTCCAAATCAAGGCCTCCTTTCACTACACATATAATAAAATGTCTATGTGATTGCTCATTCATTTTTCATACTTAGAATAATGGATCCTAGAATTTTAAGTTGGGATCATACTTTTAACCAAAATATAGGACTTAAATATTTGAAGGCTTCGAGTTTTTAGGTATGAAAGTTTGAATATGGTTTATCTTTTTTTCCTCTTTCCTTCTTCACATAATAACATTAAATTAAAAAATATTCCTAAGGGTAAACAAAAGTGGCAGGAAGTCATGCTATTTTGCTGTGGTGATTATGGGGGTAGAACATGTGTGCCACTGAAAGAAGATTGGCAGGATCAAGGGATAATAGTATGTTTATTAACCTCCAAGCAATAGACTCTGATGGAAGCTTCTTATTGCCAGTCAGCATAAGCTAGGGTATGCTGTGGTAACAAACAACCCCAAAATGCTGGCAACTTATAAAAACAAAAGATTATTTCTCACTAATGAAATATTTCTGTTGTGATTTAGCTGCAACTCTATTCCACATTTTCTTCAATTACTCACTAGAGTGATAGGCAGTACAACATGGCTAGTCTTGAGGTACAGAGAAAAGAGATGATGAACAAGGTCCTAGTTCTTAAAGCCAGAAGTGGCATACATCACTTCTACCCACATTTCCTTGATCAAATAAGGTCATGTAGCAATAGCTGAGTTGAATGGGGTGGGAAGTATAATTTTCCTACAAGGAGTGACCTCAGAGAAGGTTCCATAGAATATGGGTGAACAGAAATCCAATCAACCACAATACCCTTCTAACCTCTTTACTTGTTTTCTAGACTTACCAGAGATAAGGGGATCTGCATTTATCTATTTTGTTATGTTAGTCAAAAATCACATATGTATATGTATGTATATATATATATATAAAATATACCCACTTACACACACATGCACAAGCACACATATAACAGATAACTTTTATATATTAGTTATTATTATTAGTTATTAGTTATTATAACTATATTAGTTATTATTCTAGATATTTCATATATATTATCTTATTTAGACTTTGTAACAACTGTGAGCTGTTGATATACCTGTATAAGATAAGGAATTTAAGACATAGGGATTAAGTATTGTGTCCAACCAAAGTCACATTGTACAAGTAGGAGGTACTATATGTACTATATAAGAACATGGGCTCTGGAATAAGCTATCTAGGTTTGAATCCAAGCCTTGCCACTTTCTAGCAATGTGACTTTGGGCAGATATGCAACTCTGTGCTTCAGTTTCCCTCCAGCATTATGTTTTAGTCATCTAGTGCTGCTATAACAGAAATACCACAAGTGGATGGCTTTAACAAAGAGAAGTTTATTCTCTCTCAGTCCAGTAGGCTACAAGTCCAAATTCAGGGCGTCAGCTCCAGGAGAAGGCTTTCTTTCTCTGTCAGCTCTGGAGGAAGGTCCTTGTGATGTGTCAGTCTTCCCTTGGTCTGGGAACATCTCAGCACAGGAACAGGTCCAAAGGACGCGCTTTGCTCCCGGCACTGCTTTCTTGGTGGTGTGAGGTTCCCATGTGTCTCTGCTCACTTCTTTCTTTTGTATCTCAAAAGACATTGGTTTAAGACACTATCTAATCTAGATCTCATCAGTATTAACTGCCGCTAATCCATTTTATTACATCATAGTGATAGAGTTCACAACACGTAAGGAAATCACATCAGATTACAAAATGGTACACAGTCATACAATACTGGGAATCATGACCCAGCCAAGTTGACAGATATTTGTTGGGGACACAATTCAATCCATGACACATTAGGTAGATAATAATTATGTCGAGCTTACAGGATTTTTGTAAGATTTAATGCATATGAAGTGTTTACCACATGGCTGGGTGTATAGTAATTTCTCAATAAATTAGCTGTTAACTACCATTCAGCCCACATATGTCAATTTTTCCATCCGATAAATCATACTGGTGTCAAGTAGTGAAATAGCAGCAGTGAATTTAGGTCTGGCTGGGTAGATAGAACAGGGAAATTTGGGAGTACAAGCTACCCATTGTTGCGTCTTAGAAGACAATACTCAAGGCTCTTCCACACAGAGGCATAAAGTAATAAAAGTAGTATAAGATGCAGTATAACACTTTGGAAACATATGTTGCCATAATGAAATAATAAAGAAGAAGCAGTCAAAACTGCAAATGGAGGATTAAAACTCAATGTTGACATAAGCATCTGTCAGGATTGTAACAAAGCTCTGTTTAGCCCATTTGTCATGAATGAACTCTCATCTGCAAGGAATTGCCAGTTGTTAATACATCATTCCACCGAAGTGCTTTGTTTCATAATAAACTAATAGAAGGATGTCTAACCTAATACCTTGCTCAGAAACTTTTTTTTGTTTTTTTTTTTGAAAGAAGACAACTGAGTGGTTTTATCTGTGGTCAGTCTAGAGACCTCTAGGGATGTCTTGTGTTCCGAAAAGTAATTGCAGTAGCTCACTTTTGTGAAGACCTTTCTAGGTACTGGATTCGTCAAGTAGTCATTTAATCTGCCCAAATGTCTATAAAGTAGGTGCTGTTATCACCCTCATTTTACAGACAAAGAAACTGAGATACAGAGAGTTTACGTAACTTGGCCCACGGTCATGTATCTAACAAGTGGCTGAAATGAGATTCATACCACGATTGTTCTGGCTTCAGAGCCTGCATTTAGCCACTCTCTAATCGTGCCTGTAAATTATTTTAAATCTTTCAAAAACTCTGAGACAAACATATATTTATAGTTGTTATTGATACATAAATTAATGAAAGTGTTCTGTTGGGGCTGAAATTATGACAGATTCTCTCAAAATACAGGAATTGAGGCGGAAAGAACCAAACATGAGGTCTTTTGTGGGGCACTATGAGATGAAGTTAATACTTAAAACCCACCACTACCTGTTGCTGTCAATTCCAACCCATAGCAACCCTATAGGACAGAGTAGAACTGCCCCATAGGGTTTTCAAGGAGCACCTGGTGGATTTGAACTGCTGATCTTTTGGTTAGCATACCTAAAACAGGGGTTAGGAATTGACACCCACATGGACTGAACTCAGTTTGTAGAGATCTTTATTTGGACCAAACATGGTTAAAAAAAAAAAACAAAAAAACTTCAAGTCTGGATACCTTTAGTCAAGTTGCGCACTTGCCAACCCATCTCTGTTCCCATCCTTCCTCCTCACAGTGTGTGGTTCTAAAGAGAAGTTTCCAGATTAGTTTCCTGAAGTCCTTGTTGCTGCTAGTATTTCATTAAAAATCCAGCATTTCTGCTTTGTCCTATTTCTCACTTACTAGACCTTCTTGAGACAATATAACTTTAAATACTGTATGTAGTATTTGGTCCTTAAGGTTAGGAAGCTGTATTCACTTTTTCTGTCTATTCTATATATAATATGATTGGCCGGTTATTGTCATGACCAGTTAATCCATTCCAAAATTGTTGGCCCTAGGTTCCACAAAAAGATACCCTATAAAAGGATGCTAGAATTGTAACAGTTGAAGTTGGATAACTAATTCTTACCCTCTGTCAAGGAAATGCTCGTGTTGGACCTTGGTCATCACCAAAGTAGTTTAGTAGAATGTAAGCATAACTTTAAAATTTAGAAACTATTATTAAAATATATAAATTTATAAACACACTAGATGTTTACTGTGGCATGGTTGGGTGACATGAGCTTTGATTTTTATGTAAAAGCAGAGAGACTTTGACAGCATTTATTGCTTTTATCACCAAGCATTTTGAACACAGTTGCTCTTGTGTCATCACTCACCAGGAGAAGGCAAAACTACAGCTGTTAATATGAAATGTGTGTTTCACTGCCACAAGTTTGCTACATAAAGAAGCTGCTAAAAAATTATTTGATTAAGCTGTAATATAATAAGAGATATTTTCCCGTGATACCTTATTTAAACTTTGACTTTATTGTAGAAATGTTACTAAATAGCCTTGTAGAAAATGTATTTTCAGGAAAGATGTTGAGAAATAAATGGTAAAGAATTGTAGTTATAAAGAAACTTTAAACGTCAGTACTCTGGTATGTTCTCATTTGATTGTTCTGACGAGTAACTTTAGCTGGCAGAGGGATGGCATTTAGGATGGGGTTGAAAGGCAGTGTGGGATTAAGGGAATAGTCTCTAGACCCATGTTACCTGAGATTGAATCCTGGCTCAGCCATTTCCTTGCATGTTAGTCTCTGTGCCTCAGTTTCTTCAGCTGTAAGATATACAGCACCTGCTCATATGGTTGTGGTGAAGTCCTGAAAGTGTAACGTTAAGCACTTGGCTGCTAACCAAGAGGTTGGCAGTTCAAACCCACCCAGAGGCTCCACGGGAGAAAGACCTGCTCCTGTAAAGATTACAGCCTAGAAAACTCTATGAGGTAGTTCTACTCTGGCACATGGGGTCGCTATGAGTCAGAATCGATTAATGGCACCCAGCAACAATGTATGGAACATGCTTAGAACAATGCCTGGCGCTCATGTATTAAGTGCAGTATGATTGTTAGCCTTTATCATTAACATTATTCTTATTGAGAATATCTTGGATTCTTCAATACCTGAAGAAATGTAAATAATACAAGTAATTGTACAATTGAAAATAATTTCTTTCCAAACTTCTCAAACTCAAGAGTCTTTTTGGTGAGAAATCAATCTCTCTGCAGTCCTTGAGAAGGAGCTTGCATTTAACAAGCCCGCTTATTCATGATGCAGTTTAAGTTTCTTCATATCGTGAAGTCAGGGTTTTGTCTCTGTGGGAGCATTCAGATCCGTCACATTCAAGGAAGCCCTACCTGTAGAAGTCCTCTTTACCTGTAGAAGTCCTCTGAATGCTGTAGAAATAAATTGAATCTTCTCTAGTTTGGAGCCCTGGTGACGCAATGGTTAAGAGCTCAGGCTGCTAACCAAAAAAGGTTGGCCGTTCAAATCCATCAGCAACTCCTTGGAAACCCTGTGGGACAGTTCTACCCTGTCCTATAGGGTTGCTATGAGTCGGAATGGATTTAACGGCAACGGGTCTCTAGTTTTTATTTCCCTATCATAATTAGCCTTTCAGATATTAGTATTAGATAGCAAACATTCTACATTTGTTTTGATAATGAATGAATGAAGAATTAATGTAAAGGTTTCTACTCCACACACATTTTGGGGCACTGTTACATTGGTTGTCCCACACTGGCACAGAGAGTTGGTGTCATCACAAAGAACTGAAAGAAGACTAAAAAATAGTTAGCCGTTATAAAAATTTTGCAGATGTTCACTGTTTTACTTGGTACACACTGCCTAAAGTTTGCAAAAAGCTTATTACTGCTGTCTGCACCTGGATTCAGTTATCTCATTTTCTTCCCAGATTTTGGGTTTGGGGTGTTAAGATAATGAAAAGAGAGTACAGTTAGCTCTACTCCCTGAGGATTGTCAATAGCCATTACACAGTTCTGCAAACTTCCCAGCCTTCTGTATTGCCATATTTGCCCTTGTGCCACTGCAATGCACCGTAGCTTGCTGTAGTTAGGAACGCTAGATTTGACATTTACTTTGGGTGGGAGGGATCTATGAGTCTGCTTTTCTCTGGGCCCAGGAGGAAAGAGGTGGTGTGCTGTTAAATAAGATAGAAATAGAGAAGAAGTAGGAGTTTTCTGGCTTGTGTATTCAATGGGGGAAGTAAAACATTTCAGGCAGAAGTTAATTTGTCTGTGGTTCTTCTACAGAAAAAAATCTGAGAGGTCTGCATGACAGAAAAAAAATAGGAGCTCTATTTTCACCACTTCCTCCAGAGCCTTGTAGACTCCTTATAGAAACAAGGAGCACATTAAAATTACGCTTATCCTTTGCACTCCCTACCTGCACCCTTTGGGTGGAGGAGGTGAGAAAAGCCAGGGAAGTCTATGAAAAGAACCACTGTTAAATTAGCTGATATCTTTGCATTGATGCATATTTAAAGTAAATTTAGAATTTTTTTTTCTACTTGCAGTTCTCTATGATGGATTATGAATAGTTGTTTCAAGGAGATTTTTTGATATCTTAGTGCAGCATGTGTAAGAACATATAAAATACGGAGAGGTCAATATAAACTTTGAAACTGCAATGTTCCTGGAAAGTAGAAAGTAGAATTTTTTGAGTAGTTACTCTTTGTGCTGCAGTTATTTGCACTTCATTACCTGTGATCTTATTCCTTAATTGTTTCGGGCCTTGTTTCTTCTTGCATCCAGGAAGACATTTAGAATAAACCTTGTTAGTGTCCCATGGGGCAAGTAACATGCTTTTGACTTCTTTTTTACTCCTCGTAACACATAGCAGTACTGGGAACTTAGTAGATATTCAGTAAATGCTTGTTAATTAATCAGTTACACTTTCCTGCTTTTCTATAGGAGAGTAGGGATAACTGTTACGCTAGATTTAATCCCCTAAAATGATCATTTCCTAAAGTCCCTCATGGTGAATGGGGCATCTGTGTGCATCTGTTGTTTGAGGATAAGCCTTTTCCTGTGATTACTAGTCTTTTCTAATTTAGAAAGGAATGTATTGGACTGTATTCTTTTCTTATGGTTACGCAGTCGCTTGCCTCCTTAGGGGCAGTCTACATCAGTGGTTGAGAACATAGACTAATCCTGCTTCTGCCAAAAGTTGTGTGATTTTGGCGGTCCTAACAATGTCTGGAGCCCTTCTGGTGTAAGTGGTTAAGAGCTTAGCTGCTAACCAAAAGTTCAGCAGTTTGAATCCACCAGCTGCTCCTTGGAAACCCAATGGGGATTTGTTTGTTTTCTGTTTTTTTTTTTTTTTTTCTTTTAACACTAATATGGCCTTACCATGTACCAGGCTCTATTCTAAGCTACTTACATACATCTACATAACTCTCCCAATAACAAGTAGACACTATTAACCAAAAAAAAAAACCAAAAAACCCAAAGCCATTGCAGTCGAATCAATTCTGACTCACAGTAACCCTAAAGGACAGAGTAGAATTGCCATATAGGGTTTCCAAGGAGTGTCTGGTAGATTCCAGCTGCCAACCTTTTGGTTAGCATGGAGCTCTTAGCTACTGTGCCACTAGGACTCTATTAAGGGCCTTTTAAAAGTTCTTTACTTTCATGAACTATAGAAACATTTGGCATTGGCAAGCTGTCTGAAAATACAACTGCTTATTTTATTAGACTAGTTGAAGCCTTTTTTCACTGAGTGTCTTTTCCGTAACCTTGAACTCCTTTCCTCATCATAAGCCTTCTGTCTTGGAGATTTTTTTTTTTCTTATTTTATTTTATTGTTGTACTTCAAATGAAAGTTTACAATTCAAGTTAGTCTCTCATACAAAAATTTATACATACATTGTTATGTGATCCTAATTGCTCTCCCTATACTGTGACAGGACACTTCTCCTTTCCACCCCTGATTTCCTGTGTCCATTCGCTCCTGACCCTCTCTGCCTTCTCATCTCACCTCTGGACAGAAGCTGCCCATTTAGTCTCATGTATCTACTTGAGCTAAGACGCACACTCTTCACGAGTATCATTTTATGTCCAATAGTCCAGTCTAATCTTTGAAGAGTTGGCCTTGGGAATGGTTTTAGTGCTGGATTGACAAGAGAGTCCGGGAGCCATGCTTTCTGGGGTTCCTCCAGTCTCAGTCAGACCATTAAGTCTGTTCTTTTTACTACAATTTGAGTTCTGGACCCGACTTTTCTTCAGCTCCATCAGGGACTCTCTGTTGTGTTCCCTGTCAGGGCGGTCATTGGTGGTAGCTGGGCACCATCTAGTGCTTCTGGTCTCAGGCTGATGCAGTCTCTGGTTTATGTGGCCCTTTCTGTCTCTTGGGCTAACACTTTCCTTGTGACTTTGGTGTTCTTCATTCTCCTTTACTCCAGGTGGGTTGGGACCAATCGATGCATCTTAGACAGCTGCTCGCTAGCTTTTAAGACCCCAGACACCACTTATCAAAGTAGGATGCAGAACATTTTCTTAATAAGCTTTGTTAGGCCAGTTGACCTAGATCTCCCCTGAAAGCATGGTCCCCAGACCCCTGCCCCTGCTACTTTGTCCCTTGAAGTGTTTGGTTGTATTCAGGAAAATTCTCAGCTTTGGTGTAGTCCAGTTGTGCTGACTTCCCCTGTAGTATGTGCTGTCCTTGCCTTCACCTAAGATAATTCTTGTCTACTATCTAGTTAGTGAATAACCCTCACCCTCCCTCCACACCCTCGTAACCATCAAAGAATGTTATCTTCTGTGTTGAGACCTTTTCTTGAGTTCTTATAATAGTGGTCTTATACGATATTTGTCCTTTTGTGATTGACTAAATTCACTCAGCATAATGCCTACCAGATTCCTCCATGTTATGTTTCATGGCTTCGTCATTGTTCTTTATTGTTGCGTAGTATTCTGTTGTGTGAATGTACTGTAATTTGTTTATCCATTCATCCATTGATGGGCACCCAGGTTGTTTCCATCTTTTTGCTATTGTGAACAGTGCTGCAGTGAACATGGGTGTGCATATATCTATTTGTGTGATGGCTCTTATTTCTCTAGGATGTATTCCAAGGAGCAGGATCAGTGGATCATATGGTACTTCTATTTCTAGCTTTTTAAGGAGGCACCAAATCAATTTCCAAAGTGGTTGTATCATTTTACATTCCCACCAACAGTGTATAAGTGTTCCAGTCTCTCCACAACCTCTCCAGCATTTATTATTTTGTGTTTTTTTGGATTAATACTAGCCTTGGTGGGGTGAGATGATATCTAATTGTAGTTTTGATTTGCATTTCTCTAATGGCTAATGATCATGAACATTTCTTCATCTGTCTGTTAACTGCCTGAATGTCTTCTTTGTTGAAGTGCCTGTTTATATCCTTTGCCCATTTTTTTTTTAAGTTTTTTATTGTACTTTAGATGAAGGTTTACAGAATAAACAGTTTCTCATTAAACAGTCAGTACACATATTGTTTTATGACATTGGTTAATAACTCTACGATGTGTCAACACTCTTCCTTCTCGACTTTGAGGACATTTTTTTTGGTGAAAATTTACATAGTCAGAGTTACACCATTTTGAAAGTTTCTACGTGTACAATTCAGTGACATCGATTACATTCTTCCAGTTGTGCTGCTATTCTCACTATCCTTTTCCAAATTATTCCATCACCATTATCTTCAACTCACTGTCCCCTAGGCTTCCCATCAAACCTTCTGAGTTGCTGTTGTCAATTTGATCTCACATAGATAATTCTTTTTTATTTTTTAACCTTAAATGAAGGTTTGCAGAACAAATAGTTTCTCATTAAACAGTTAGTATACATATTGCCCTATGACAATGGTTAACAACCCCATGACATGTCAACACTGTCCCTTGTCAACCTTGAGTTGCCTATCACCAGCTTTCCTGTCCCCTCCTGCCTTCTAGTCCTTGTCCCTGGACTGCTATGCCTCATTAGCCCTGTTTTGTTTTATGAGGCTGTCCAATCCCTGGGTGAATGGAGAATTTCGGGAGGGGCTTTACTACTGGGCTAAAAGGGTGTCCGGGGGCCATACTCTTGGGGTTTCTCCAGTCTGTCAGGCCAGTAAATCTGGTCTTTTTTTGTGAGTTAGAATTCTGTTCTACATCCTTTTCCAGCTCTGTCCAGGACCCTCTGTTGTGATCCCGGTCAGAGCAGTCAGTGCTTTGCCCATTTTTTAATTGGGTTGCTTGTCTTTTTGTTGTTGAGGTTTTGTAAGACTAGACACTGATCGTATTTGTTGTAGCCAAAAACTTTGTCCCAGTCTGTAGGTTGTGTTTTGACTCTTTTGGTGAAGTATTTGATGAGCATAAGTGTTTGATTTTTAGGAGATTCCAGTTATCTAGTTTCTTTTCTAGTGTTTGTGCATTCTTACTTATGGTTTGTATTCTGTTTATGCCGTGTATTAGGGCTCCTAGTGTTGTTCCTATTTTTTCTTCCATGATCTGTGTCATTTTCTACTTTATATTTAGGGCTTTCATCCATTTTGAGTTAGTTGTGCATGGTGTGAGGTATGGGTCTTGTTTCAGTTTTTTGCAGATGGATATCTAGTTATGCCAGCACCATCTGTTAAAGAGACTGTCTTTTCCCCTATTAACGGACTTTGGACCTTTGTCAAATATCAGCTGCTCATAGGTGGATGAATTTCTGTCTAGAATTCTCAATTCTGTTCCATTGGTCTATGCATCTGTTTTGTACCAGTACCAGGCTGTCTTGACTACTGTGGCGGTATAATAGGTTCTAAAATCAGGTAGTGTGACGTCTCCCACTTTGTTCTTCTTCTTGAGTAATGCTTTACTTATTGGGGCCTCTTCCTTTTCCATATGAAGTTGGTGATTTCTTTCTCCATCTCATTGAAGAATGTTGGTGTAATTTGGATGGGGATTGCATTGTATCTGTAGATCGCTTTGGGTAGAATTGACATTTTCACAGTGTTGAGTCTTCCTTTCCATGAGCAAGGTATGTTTTTCCACTTATGCAGGTCTCTTTTGGTTTCTTGCAGTAGTGCCTTGTGCTTTTCATTGTGTAGGTCTTTTATGTCACTGGTTAGATTTATTCCTAAGTATTTTATCTTCTTGAGGGCTATTGTAACTGGTATTGATTTGGTGATTTCCTCTTGGAAATTCTCTTTGTTGATGTAGAGGAATCTAACTAATTTTTGTATGTTTATCTTGTATCCTGATACTTTGGTGAAATCTTCTGTTAGTTCCAGTTGTTTTCTTGTGGTTTCTTTGGGGTTTTCTGTGTAAAGGATCATATCGTCTGCAAATAGAGATACTTTGACTTCTTTTCTACCAGTCTGGATGCCCTTTATTTCTTTTTCTAGCCTAATTGCTCTGGCTAGGTCCTCCAGCACAATGTTGAATAAGAGTGGTGATAAAGGGCATCCTTGTCTGGTTCTTGTTCTCAAGAGGAATGCTTTCAAACTTTCTCCATTTAGGATGATGCTGGCTGTTGGCTTTGTATAAATGCCCTTAATTATATTGAGGAATTTCCCTTCTATTCCTATTTTGTTGAGAGTTTTTGTCATGAATGGGTGTTGGACTTTGTCAAATGCCTTTTCTGCATTGATTGATAAGATCATGTGGTTCTTCTCTTTTGTTTTATTAATGTGATGGATTACATGGATTGTTTTTCTAATGTTGAACCATCCCTGCATACCTGATATAAATCCCCCTTGATCATGGTGAATTTTTTTTTTTTTTTTTGATATGTTGCTGAATTCTATTGGCTGGAATTTTGCTGAGGGTTTTTGCATCAATGTTCATGAGGGATATGGGTCTGTAATTTTCCTTTTTTGTAGTGTCTTTACCTGGTTTTGGTATCAGGGTTAAGCTGGCTTCATAGAATGAGTTTGGGAGTATTCCATCCTTTTCTATGCTCTGAAATACTTTCAGTAGTAGTGGTGTTAACTCTTCTCTGAAAGTTTGGTAGAATTCTCCAGGGAAAACATCCAGGACAGAGCTTTTTTTTTTGTTGGGAGTTTTTTTAATTACCTTTGCAATCTCTTCTTTTGTTATAGGCTTATTTAGTTGTTCTACCTCTGTTTGTGTTAGTTTAGGTAGGTAGTGAGTTTCTAGAAATTTGTACATTTCCTCTAGGTTTTCAAATTTGTTATAGTACAGATTTTCATAGTATTCTATTATGATTCTTTTAATTTCAGTTAGGTCACCCATCTCATTTCTCATACAGGTTATTTGCTTCCTTTCCTGTTTTTCTTTTGTCAGTTTGGCCAATAGTTTGTGCATTTTGTTGATCCTTTCAAAGAACCAGTTTTTGGTCTTGTTAACTCTTTCAGTTGTTTTTCTATTCTCTACTTCATTTAATTCTGCTCTAATTCTTATTATTTCCTTTCTTCTGGTATCCAAGGTCTTCTTTTGCTGCTGTCTTTCTACTTTTCCAGTTGTAGGGTAAATGTTTTGATTATGGCCCTTTCTTCTTTTTGAATGTCTGCATTTATTGCTATAAACTGACATCTGAGCACTGCTTTTGCTGTGTCCCAAAGGTTATGGTAGGATGTGTTGTCATTCTCATTTGATTCTATGAATTTCTTTATTCCATCCTTAATTTCTTCTATAACCCAGGAATGTTTGAGCAAGGTGTTGTTCAATTTCCACGCGTTTGATTTTTTTTTTCCTTGCTTTTCCTGTTATTGAGTTCTGCTTTTATGGCTTTATCATCAGAAAAGATGCTTTGTAATATGTTGATCGTTCGGATTCTGTTAAGGCTTGCTATATATGGCATAATATGTGGTCTATTCATGTGCACTGGAAAAGAAAATATACTTGGCTTCTGTTGGGTGAACTGTTAGGTATGTGTCCATGAGACCAAGTTGGTTGATTGTGGCATTTAAATCTTCGTGTCTTTGTTGAGCTTCTTTCTGGATGTTCTGTCTTTCACTGAAAGTGGTGTGTTGAAGTCTCCTACTATTATTGTGGAGCTGTCTCTCTCTCTTTTCAGTGCTGTTAGAGTTTATGTATTTTGGAGCCCTGTTGTTAGATGCATAAATATGTACTGTAAATATGTCCTCCTGGTGTATTGACTGTTTAAACATTATATAGTGTCCTTCCTTATCCTTTGTGGTGGATTTTACTTTAAAGTCTATTTTCTCAGAGATTAGTATTGCCACTCCTGCTCTTTTTTTATTGTTGTTTGCTTGATTTTTTTTCCCATCCTTTGAGTTTTTGTTTGTTTCTTTTTAAGTCTATAGTGTGTCTCTTGTTGGCAGCATATAGACGGATTGTGTTTTTTTATCCATTCTGCCACTCTCTGTGTCTTTATTGGTGCATTTAGTCCATTACATTCAGTGTAATTATTGATAGGTATGCGTTTAGTGCTGTCATTTTGATGTCTTTTTTTGTGTACTGTTGACTAGTTTCTTTGTTCCGCTTAATTTTCTGTGCTGTTTTAATTGTTATTGATTTTGTATTTGCTGAATCTTTATGTTTTCCTTTTTATTTTGATGTGTAGGATTGTTACTTTCCTTTCTGGTTACCTTAATATTTAACCCTATTTTTCTAAGTTTAAACCAGTCTTTTATGTCTTTATACTGCCTTGACTTCCTCTCCATAAGAAAAATATATGTCTACATTTTTTAGTCCGTATTTTTTGTTTTAATGTTGCGTGTTTAACATATTGACATCTCTGTATCCCTATTTTTTTAGTGTTTTTGTTTTGATTTATTTTTGTGACTTCTGTATCTGGGTTGATATCTGGTTGCTCTGTCCTGTGTTCTGGTGTTGTGTTGTTTTCTGATATTATTGATTTTCTAACTGGAGACTCTCTTTAGTATTTCTTGTAACTTTGGTTTGGTTTTTTCAAACTCCTTAAACTTTTGTTTATCTGGAAATGCCCTAATTTTGCCATCGTATCGAGAGAGAGTTTTGCTGGATATATAATTCTTGGCTGGCAGTTTTTTACCTTCAAGGCTTTATATATGCAATCCCATTGCCTTCTTGCCTCAGTGGTTTCTGCTGAGTAGTCCGAGCTTATTCTTATTGACTTTCCTTTGTAGACGACTTTTCGTTTATCCCTAGTTGCTCTTAAAATTCTGTCTTTATCTTTGGTTTTGGCAAGTTTGATTATGCCTTGGTGACTTTCTTTTGGGATCAACCTTATGTGGGGTTTGATGAGCATCTTGAATAGATATCTTCTCATCTTTCATGATATCAGGGAAGTTTTCTACCAACAAGTCTCCAACAGTTGTCTCTATTATCTGTTACCACCCTGTTCTTGTACTCCAGTCACTCATAGGTTATTCCTCTCGATAGAGTCCCACATAATTCTTAAGGTATCTTCATTTTTTTTTTAATCCCTTTATCTGATTTTTCTCCAATAAGTTTTTGTCAAGTGCTTTATATTCAGTCTCACTAATTCTGACTTCCATCGTCTCAATTCTGCTCCTATGACTTTCTACTGAATTGTCTAAATTCTGAAATTTTATTGTTAATATTCTTGATTTCTGATTGCTGTCTTTATGGATTCTTGCAGCCTGTTAAATTTGTCAGTATGCTCTTGTCTAATGTTCTTACGTTCCTCTATTGCTGGGTCTGTGTTTTCTCTGATCTCCTTCCTGATCTCTTGAAGAGTTCTGTATATTGATCTTTTGTATTCTGCCTCCAATAATTCCAAGAAATTCTCTTTCTCCAGAAAATTTCTTGATTCTTTACTTTGGGAGCTTGCTGAAGCCATCATGGATTGCTTCTTTATGTGATTTGATGTTGACTGTTGTCTCCGAGCATCAGTAAGTTATTGTATTTATTTATTTTATGTTTGCTTACTGTGTCCTAGCTTCTTGTTTTGATATGCCAAATAGACTGCTCGTGTGAGCTAGCCCAATCACCGGCGTCCCTGAAACTCCAGTATCCTGCCACCATGTGGCTAGACCTGCCACTAAGTATGTGAGCCCAGGAGTCGGCCCACTCCTCCTATATAGATTCAGCTCAGGTGTGCACATAGTCGGCCACCAAGCATATGGTGCAGGCTCTCACCTACAGTGCTGTGCAGTCATGGGTGATTGGTATAGGCACAGGCATCTGGCTGCAGCAGGGGGTCACATGCTGAGCAAGGCAGGGTGCCAACGGCTGCTTCTGAGTGTCCAGGTGGAATGGGTGTCCCTGTTCCCTTAAGCATGTAGGGGATTGGGTTTCGCACCTGGACTGTGAGCACCCAGTGCTGTTGGCTGTAAGGACTGGTGGATACCACTTATTCCTGGGCCCCTGTTGTGGGTGGCTAGGTGGCATGGGTGGAGCCACAAGTCCTCAGGCCACTGTTGTGGGTAGGTGAAGACCCTTCTTAATGGGCAGAGCAGTATCAAATGTCATGAACCTGCCACTTGACAGCTGAAACAGTTGTAGTTAGACTTTAGGTATACACCCTGTTGTACTGTGGTAATGAGGGCCTGTGCTGTTGAAATGGGCCCACACAAGTCTCTGCAAGGGGAAAGGCACTCAAAGTCCATTGACCCCTTATGCCTGTGCCTAGGTAAAGGAGCTGTGCCTACCCTGATTTCCTGGCTTAGGGGAGCTGCATATTTTTTTCTGTTTGTTAATTTGTTCCGTCTTGAAGGCCGGAGAATGGCTCACAGCACATGACGGGTTCTACTTCCAGCCCAGGGGACTCAGAAGTCGCTGAAGCTGTCCCAGACGCAGTGCAGATCAGGGAGCAGGGAGGTAAATGGGAGAGAGGTTTTTCCCAAAGGGGGTATTTTTGATCGGTGCAGTAGGCCAGGTGCAAGTACTTACCTTTTGCTGTTCGAGGGCTGCTTCTCTCGTTCTGGATGGCCGAGTAGACTCTCTGCTGCTTGGCCTCTGCTGATGTCTAAAACACCTCTCAAGTGCCACTGCTTGACTCACTGCACGCCACAAACTGATCCAGCCTGAAGGGCTCCAGGTCCCACCAGGTCAGGTCTGGCAACTCCTTGCTGCTTCCAAACAATCTCTCCCTCCCCCTGCCAGTCAGTCCGATTCCTCAACTTTGCCTTTGATGTTCAGGGCTACTAGATCATCTTATATAATTGATTCACTTGTTTTTTTAGGTCTTTGTTGTAAGAGGGACCACTGGAAGCATCTGACTGCTCTGCCATTTTGGCCCTGCCCATCTTGGAGATTTTACTCTCAGAAAAGACAATAATCTTTGTGTTGAGAGGAGTCAGGCATAAATCACAGACAGAATATTCCTCATTTTCATCAGGTTTTCCCAACTTGATATTGAGTAAAGGTAGTCTCTAATGGGATGTGTAACCAATTTAGCTTTTAAGATTTTTTTTTTTCAAGAAAAGGGAGTATGAGGTTTTTCTTTATAGATAAAGCAATTTATTTTATAAGAAGAACACTGTAATTTGCTCTTTTCCTTGTTCAGTAAACACTTTTAGACTGTGCTATTTTTCTTAATTTTCAGTATTGAGGTGTTATAATTATTGAGGTGTTATTGAAGCAATCACTACAAAGGTCTGTTAAACATTGCCTTCTAAGAGTCTGCAGAGTATTAGCTGAATATTTTAAAAATTGATCTCAGGTTGAAACATACTTTTTTTCTCCCATTGGATCTACACAGGTTTAAATGACTTATTCTTATGTCCTGCTATTTTTGAAATGTGTTTTATTCAGATCCATTATGAGGATGAGAGATTGTAAGGCCTCTCTTTTTAACTCCAGGGAAATTGGCCCTTTACAGCTCATCTAAAATTCCAAGTTATCAATTAACTGTCAAGTTTTCTGCTTTAGAAATCAAATAGCCTCTAAAATCAAACTCTAAATCTTAATAGATTTCTTTCTAACCACATCTGAATCATGGCCCACTGTTGGAAAGTGCTGAATTAAATCAACCAGTTACTATTTCTGACTAGTCCTCACTGTCAAAATGAAACTTTTAGTGGATCAGTTAGGGAACGTATTGATTTTTTTAAAAAGCTCTTATCTTAGATAGAATTTATAAACCACAAGAGTATCTCTGTGTATTTATGTACAGACTTGATCTGTAACTCAGATTGTCCCTCCAGCCTTTGCCAGTGTGATACTGGAATACAATTTGAAGTGAACTATGGCCTGATTTTTAAATGGACCACTCATGGGTATTCATTGCTTAATGCAAGCTGAAAATATAGACAGCACATTCAGAATGTGTTTTTCAAAGATGCATTTTAACATTAGAGAGTGTAAAGATTTTTAAATAAACTCTCTTTGCTTACTTACACAAATCTGTATTGGTTCATTTTGAGTAAGACAACTCTACGAGAATCTTAGATTACTCATAGCCTAAATTAAGAGAAAAAAAGATCCTGTGTTCTGAGAGAAGTTGCATTAAAAACTCTTTCAAAAGCGTTAATCAGATTCATAAATATTTAAATAAAAAAATTTATTCAGGAACAAATTTATTACATAAAATGCAGAACGCAGTTGGATGGATTCCATGTCATTTTATTCTTTTTTCAAAGATTATGCTACAACTAATTACTTTTGCCCATGTGAGCTTTGGCTTTATACTAATATAACTATTTTTATAATGAACTGTGAATACTTAAATATACAAATTAATATTGTTTTCAAATAATCATCATATGGAAGGTTATATACTTATTTCAATAAATGTTGCAACTATCCCAAATGCTTTGTAAGTTCTGTTTTGGAATTGCATAGAGTATGAGCTATACTGGTTAACTTTATAGAGTTAATTAGGTTTTTTACCAAGGGCAGAGTTACCCAGACTGATTGTCTATTTCATTGACTAGCCTTTGTTCTGAATTTCTTGACTGTAACCAAATATTAAATCCATCTTCAAATAATGAAGCTGTTTATAAAACTGTGATGTAGATTCTAAGATAGCTCAGCTTTAGAACCATTCTTATTACTGGCTTTGGGAGCTTTTATAAATATAAACAGCTTTTCTAGTGTCAAAGGAGGCAAAAATATTAAAAAGAAGGCTGTTTGCTGGAAGGGGTGGCAGAAGGGAGGATGTGTTGACATTTACTTTCTCAACCTACTCCTGATTATTGTCACTTTTCTTCCTTCAAATATGTCTTAATGATATTTATTAAATTCCTAGAGATTGGTCTCAGGTCTCCTAATGAAATTCCAGCTTTGGGGGATGATGAGCAGCAGTCAAAACAGTTTTTGTACCATATGGAACTTTTTTGGGCGTGAGGAATTAATGACTGTAGGAAGTTACAGGGCCGAAAATTAAATGATCTTTTCCTGCTATGGCTGTATGACTAAAGAGGTGCTAGTTTTTAAAATTCTTTTAATTAATAAAGTATTTATTAAAATGCTGAATTGTCCTGGTCACTGTTGAAAACTCTAATGGTACTGGGAAACATCTTTTTTTATATAATGCAACTGAGGGTTTTATGTAGATGTGAACCTGTAAAGGAGCCGTGGTGGTGCAGTGGTTAAGAGCTATGGCTGCTAAACAAAAGGTCAGCAGTTTGAATCCACCAGCTGCTCCTTGGAAACCATATGGGGCACTTCTGCTCTGTCCTATAGGGTTGCTATGAGTCAGAAGCGACTTGACGGCAACGGATTTTGGAACATGTAAGTCACAGTACAAGAGCTAGATAAAATAAATGGTGACAGGAGAAGTATCAGGTGGCATTTCATGATTTGTTGACAATACTTACCATTCATATTATTTTACATTTTTCAGAACACTTCCGTGTACATCATCTTATTTCCTTCTCATAAAAACCAGATACAAAGACTGCAAATTATTATCACCATTAAATAATGAGATATAGGCGAGAGATTAGGAGACTTGAATTGAGGTCATAGTTACTAAATGTAGGGCCAGGGGTAAAATTATTATCCTTAAAAAAATAAACCCAGTGTTTGAGATAGCCAAAAGAAATTGGTAGGATTTGGAATATAAGCTGGATCCTAAAGAAGATTCAGGTAGGGCATACTGGATAAATATGAAAGTGAAGAAATCTAAGAAATGTTCTAGATGACAATTGAGCAACTGTGTTTCTCTGGATCAGAAGTTATTTGTGGGAGCATGTTGGCAGGAGATACCTGGAAAAGTCATTTGGGGCTAGATCAGTGATTTTCAGTTGGGGGCAGTTTTGCACTCCCAGGTCACATTTGGCAATGTCTGGAGACATTTCTGGTTGTCACTACTGTCAGGTGTGGGATGATGCTACTGGCATCTAATGGGTAGGAGCCAGGATGCTGCTAACCATTCTGTAATGCACAGGGCAGTCCCCCACAACAAAGAATTATCTGGCCCCAAACGTCAATAGTGCTGTGGTTGGAAAACCCTGGGATAGATTATAAAAATTAAAAAAACAAAAACAAAAACAAAAAACTAGTTACTGTCAAGTTGATTTCGACTCATAGTGACCCTATAGGACAGAGTAGAACTGCCCCATAGGGTTTCCAAGGAGCGGCTGGTGGAGTCAGACTGCCAGCTTTTTGGTTTGCCGCCGAGCTCTTAACCACTGTGCAACAGGGCTCTGGGCTAGATTATTATGGAGGGCCACAAATGTCCGTTCAAGGAATTAGAGCTTAACCCTGTGTGCACGAGGGAGACGCTGATTTTTTTTTTTAGGTAGGGAATGGTCATGCCCTCTGGAAATAGGTCCGAGGTGGTAATCTACAAAATATATTTGATTTTCCAAGTTCCTTGTTAGCAATAAAACTCCATACTGCTACCTTATGCCGCTTAGAAACTACAAATCATTTTGTGTTATGCAAGTTTTCAGGAGCTCCTTTCAGGGAAGAACTGGGTCCTGAAAGGTACTGAAACCTCATAGGCAGATCCTGGCTAGGTCTGTGAGATAATGAGAAGTCAGCTCCCTGAAAGATGGAATTGAACAGCAAATGGAAGTTTCTTTCACCTAAATGACTTGGGAGGCCTCCTGTTGCGCCCAGCAAAGCTGAAAGGGCACAATCAGGCTGCCAGAGCCTATAAATCACCAAGATGGTTTACAGCAAGGGCAGTCTGTGCTGATGTGATCGATGCTCTCCAAAGCATCAACGGGACATTCATCACTGTGATGAGATGTGAGTGCTGTCAGGGGTCATGAGAATCTTGGATTTATCAGACTACCCTCAATTCCAAAGAGCTCCACCAAGCGAGAGTTTCACAACCCCTAACCCCCATTTTTAACATTCAGCTGCATGAAATTTCAAGTTTATGGGCTGCACATGATGTAATATAGAGTGGCACATCTATTACTTTTGTAATCATCCAGTGGCTTTTCTAGTTTTTTACTTCTCACCTACATAATGCTTGTTTTCATGCTCCTGTTGAGATTCATGTGATAAGAAACCAGTTACTCTGTTCTTTTACACATATTTCTTGGTAAGACATTCTCATGTGACAAAAATTATACATTGACAATGTAAGGTGCCTGTTGCTTTAATGAAAGATAAATGCCAGGCTATCATTCTATGATGTGCTCGATACCAGGATTAATGAATGAGTTGCTGTACCTAAGCAACGCCTGTTTGGGTCTACTGTCTGGGAAGAAGAATATGATTAATGTGATGAAAACTTCTTCCATTCTAAAACCTGTAGGTTTTCAGTAATCTGGGGCAGGCTATCATTTACTACATTTGCTACAGCTTATAAACTACCTTGCGGGCCAAGACAAGGTAAAATCTTACAGATTGCTTCAAATTAACTCCATCTTGAAAAAAGGTCAGTCTGCAAGAATTTTGTTTTTTAGTATCATGTAGGAGAGAATGTCTGTGTCCTGAGGCATATGCATTAGCTGCAGGGCGAGGGAGATCAGCATCTTCTGTTGCAGTCCTCGGTGTCCCACCACTCTGTTTCAAGTCTGCTCTAGCTCACTTCAGATTCACCTTCAGGACCAAGGCTCATTTGCGGGGGAGGGGGGAAAGGGGGGAAATGTAAAACTATTTTTAAATTCTTTTCTTTAACCAGAGTCAAAGGAAAAGAATGTGACCATTAATCAGAAAGATATTTTAAACCTTTTAGGTTGAAGGTAAGGAGCCCTGGTGGCATGGTGGTTAAGTGCTTGGCTGCTAACTGAAAGGTTGGTAGTTAGAACCCACCAGCTGCTCTGCAGGAGAAAGATTCCAAAACAATACAA
This sequence comes from Dugong dugon, assembly GCA_030035585.1. Taxonomy (NCBI): domain Eukaryota; kingdom Metazoa; phylum Chordata; class Mammalia; order Sirenia; family Dugongidae; genus Dugong; species Dugong dugon. The sequence continues at coordinate 34,475,754 of CM057465.1, forward strand.
AGAAAACCTGTTGCTCTCCAGCTGATTTTGACTTATAGCGACCCTTTGGACATAGTGGAAACCCTGGTGGCATAGAGATTAAGAGTTGGGCTGCTAACCAAAAGGTTGGCAGTTCAAATCCACCAGCCACTCCTTGGAAACCCTATGGGGCAGTTCTATTCTGTCCTGTAGAGTCACTGTTTGAGTCAGAATTGACTCAAAGGCAATGGGTTTGGGTTTTGTTTTTTTTTTTTGTATAGGACATAGTAGAACTGCGTCACAAAGTTTCCAAGGCTGTAATCTTTGTGGAAGCAGATTGCCACATCCATAAAGATTACAGCCTAGAAAACCCTATGGGGCAGTTCTACTCTGCCCCACAGGGTGGCTGTAAATCGAAATTGACTCGATGGCAACAGGTTTGGCTTTTTTTAGGGGTGTTAGGTTGAAGCTTTACTCAAAAAAACTACAAATGCAGTTATAAAGTGACTTAGGAAAGCAAGGAGTGTGGTAGATGACCCGTTTTGTTGGATTGCTGCATCAACTTGTTATAAATATATTGTAGATAGCAAACATGAACTATGTGATTATGCAGAGTTTAACCTAAAATTCAGTATTAGAATGATGATGCTTCCTGAATTTTATCAAATTACTTTCCTTTCTTAACATATAGCTCTAGTTACTAAATATCCTTAAATGTTAATGTAGATTGCTATCTGGATGATTTTCTTAATAGAATAGCCATGATGTGTCCCTCATCCTGAAGTATACTGATATATATTAATAGACACACAAAATTTTTATGGTTAGGTTTAAATTTCGTTTTGTTTCCTATTTTTATTTTCTAATTTTCTCATTCAATAAATTTAAGTTAATGGGTTAGATAAAAAGCAAATGTAACCAGTTAGAAGTTTATAGGCATATAGTTACTTGGCTGACTTAAAAAGGGAGTTAATGTATGTAGCCAGCTTTGAGAAAATGATCCCTACTTTGAATATGGTTGAAAAAACTACAACTTGATTTGGAAAGTTGTAGGTTTGTTCTGAGGAAATTTATGACAAAAAGAAAGTAAAACATGCCTAGAAGAAGTCTTAAAAATTATCAAGAGGCCTGGAGTCATTTTGATGATATTTATCAAAATATTGCTGAAGAATCCCTTCTGAATTTTATGGCATTAGGCAGGATGAGGAAACAATAGAAGAAACTTCCATAATAGTCAGGTCATGTTAAATAAAATTTAATGTGATTGGTTTATGGATTCCTTGATTTCTATGAACTTTGGAATTATTATGCTATATAGCACTAAAAATGGTTAAATATAGTATTTATGGTCATTTCTGTAAAAGTTAGACATTCGAACTTTGAACTTGAATGCAGTCTCTACAAACTAGTATTCAGCTTGCATAATTTAGGCTTACAAGCCCTTCTTTAGAAACGTAAATAGTCAAAATAGTATATATGATGTATTATTCCTTTTGGCTTTGGCTTTGGGTTCTACGATCTGAAATCATGGTAGAGATAACTATTTTTAAACTATGTTGATGTAACTGTATGGGTTACATTATAGTAAGTAGATCCATGGTGTCTGGATAACTTTATTATCTACACAGAGTAGTCTATGTGTCTTCTAAGATTCATAAAATGAAAACAAAATTTTAGGCAGTGCAGATTCTCCTGTCAGTTGAGACATGATAATTTAGTTATTTATACATTAAAATCCAAATAGTTGTCAAGTTCTCATATTTAAATAATATTCTGCCCTCCATAAATAACAGACTTTTCATATCTAATCACTTACTAAGTCAATTTGAATGGTGCAAAGCTTTACCTCTAGACTAACTTGGTTTGTTTTTGATACTTACTCAATATTTGTCACTAAGAGAGGAGGTTATTTTCTCCCCCATGTTTTCAGCTTCATAAACCTGCTTATGTAAAAGAATCATGAAGTTATAATTCCTATTGATGGCAATACCATACATATTAGAAAGTAGAGCTTTGGCCATGAATAATAAAAATAATTGGTTATATAAATTTCAACACACTCTGTCAGCACCTAGTAGATATACAGTAACAAATATTTTGTTATTTCTTTTGCACCTTAATGAAGCCAAGTTTCATCTTCCTTGTTGCTTTTTTTTTTTTTGCTTACCTTCGTTCAGAGCCCATACTAGTAATACCTCTCTCCCTACAACCAAACACCCAGTGGAGATGGCCAACATCTCTCTTCACAGGGATGGCTATATTAGTTTTCTTTTGTTGCCATAGCAAATTAGCACAGATTTAGTGCCTTAAAAAAAAAATACTCGTTTATTTTCTCACAGTTGAAGTCAGGGTACAGTGTGGCTCACCTGTGTTCTCTGCTTAGAGTCTCACAAAGCTAAAATCAAGGTGTTAGCTGGGCTGAGTTCCTTTCTGTAGGCTCTAGGGATGAATCCACTTCCAAGTTCATTCTTGTTATCGGCTGAATTTGATTCCTTGCAGTCATGAGGTCTAGTCCCTGGGTGGCGCAAACCTTTAGGGTTCTCACAGAGGCACCTCGGAAGAAAGGCCTGGCGATATACTTAAAAAAAAAAAAAACAGCCATTGAAAACTCTATGGAGCACAGTTCTGCTCTGACACACATGGGATGTCACTGGGAATTGGAGTGGACTCAAAAGCACTTCGTTTGGTTGTGGGGCAGAGGTCCCCAGTTCCTTGCTAGCTGTCCTAGTCATCTAGTGCTGCTATAACAGAAATACCACAAATGGATGGCTTTAATAAAGAAATTTATTTTCTCACAGTTGAGTAGTCTACAAGTCCAAATTCAGGGCATCAGCTCCAGGGGAAGACTTTCTCTGTTGGCCTTCTCATCAATCTCCCCCACGACTAGGAGCTTCTCGGTGCAGGGACTCCAGGTCCAAAGGATGCGCTCTGCTCCCGGCACTGCTTTCTTGGATGATATGAGGTTCACCCTCTCTGCTCACTTCCTTTTCCTTTTTATCCTTGCGAGATAAAAGGTGATGCAGGCCACACCCCAGGGAAACTCCCTTTACATTGGATCAGGGATGTGACCTGCATAAGGGTGGTGTTACAATCCTACCCTAATCCTCATTACAATCGCAAAATGGAGGACAACCACACAATACTGGGAATCATGGCCCAGCCAAATTGATACACACATGTTTTGGGGGACATAATTCAATCCATGATGCTAGCTATCAGTCAGCGGCTTTTGCTGCTAGAGGCTGCCTGCGTTCCTTCTCACGCTTTCTATGTGTTCTCATCTCCCCCAGCAACAGTGACTCCCTCTCACATTTCGAATGAATCTCTCTTAACTTTTTTTTTTCCTGCCTTATCTCTCTGACTTCAGTTAGAAAGAGTTCTCTGCCTTTAAGGGCTCATTTAATTAGATTTGGCTTGTCTGTATAATTTTCCTTTTTTAAGGTATGTAATCTTAATCACATCTGCAAAATCCCCATTGCATAACATATTCACAGGTTCCACTGATTAGTGTGGATGCCTTTGGAGGGCCATTCTGCCTACCACAGCTAACAAAAAAACAAACCAAAGAACTAGCCCAAGTCCTCTTTAGTTTCCTCAGCTGGCCAGTTGGGTGACCTTGATCTTTTTGTTTGCTGATTTGATATGTTGGATCATGAAATCCTAAAAGTTTCTGTAACTGTAATTTCTCTCTCTCTTCTCAAACCTTTTTATTTTCCCCATTATATCCATTTTTAATATCTCATTTTTCTTTGTTCTCTTTTTTCTGCAGTGTATGCAGAAAAAGGGGCTGCTGACTGGTAATAAATTTTTTTTCATCATATTTAATTGCAATACCTGACTCCGACTAATATAAGGGTATTTATTTAAAAAAGAAAAATAAAACAAACTCGTTGCCATCAAGTCGATTTTGACTCATAGCGAGCCTCTAGGACAGAGTAGAACTGCCCCATAGGGTTTCCAAGGAGAGCTGGTGGCTTTGAACTGCCGATCTTTTGGTTAGCAGCCGAGCTCTTAACCACTGCACCACCAGGGCTCCTCAAGGGTATCTGTAGTCTTTATTTACTCCAGGTAGTGTATGTTGTATATTTCATGTCAGAAATATATATGTGTTTGATTATAGGATGAAGCTCTAAACCCCTCAGGCAATGTTGTATAATATATGGTATATATACCATATTACCTTTCTAAAATCCAAAAAAAATTCTGAGCTCTGAAACAATCTGACCTCAGTGGTTTTGGATAATGACAGTTTCCTGGGTGCTGTAGCCCTGCATTCTTAAAATATGCCATATGCTTTTATGACTTTTTTCCTCTTTCAGGTGCTACGTGTCAATTATTTGTTTAAAATTAAAATGAATCATATTTGACTTTGTTTTGTTTAAAGTACTTTAAATTAAAAAACTGCTCACCCATTGTGCTATTAACACACATTACCAGTGTTAGAGAGCCAGGCCAGAGAAAAACAAGACTCCAAGAATAATGTTGCAAAACTTTCGAGAAACACAGTGTGCGTTAACCGTGAAGAGTGGAAACCTTTTTCTTTCAGGGATACGCTTGGTTTTCAGTTAACAAAAAATTCTGGGCATTGTTCCAGAATTTAAATTTACAGTGTTGATAGCAACACATAAATGTGAGAGTTGGGAGATTATGCTAATCCTGGTGGATTCCCATAAGATACACTGGACTTCTCCTGTGCCAGATACAAATTGTGACGGGAAAATTTATGGTGTATATCTAGCAGCCTTGCTAATTTATTAATTTGTTTAATTTACGGTGCTAAAAATAATGCTTTTCTTTAGCTTATTCTTTCATCTTGAATTTAGCTAGTGCTAACACTTCATCAAGTTAATGCCACTTGAATTTAAAAAGCTAAAGAAAGCTTATTCAAAAATAAACCTGTAGCTCACTTTTAAATTGTTAATTTGGAGAAAAATAATTACATTTATTTTCTAGTAGTGTTACACAATATTTAAACTAGGAATCACATATGTGGAAGCTGTGAGTGAGTTGACAGAGTTAAATATCTCCCAGAGTAATAGGCTATTGATAGTGAAAATGCCTTGCCCCCACGTACACCCCTTCTGTAGTTTTATCAGATGAGCTCAAGGTTAGTTATGTTAACAATAAGCTTCAAACACTTATGTTTATATCAGGAGCTATCAGTAGCTGGCCCAGAGAATGTTGCTTGAGTAACCTGAGGTGTATTTTAAGAGGATGAAAATGGACAATGAACTTGTAGGTTTTTTTTTCTTCTTATGGTTTCTGTGATTATTGTTCTTTGCTATGGTTGTCCCTGAGCCCTGGTGACACAGTGGTTAAGAGCTACAGCTGCTAACCAGAAGGCTGGCAGTTTGAATCCACCATCATTCCTTGGAAGCTTTATGGGGTGATTCTGCTCTGTCCTATAAGGTCACTATGAATCGGAATCAACTTGAGGTTTGGATTTTGATTTTTGGTATTCATCAAAGTACCAAGTAGTGTTAATGTTGTTGTTGTAGCTGTTGTTTTTAATATGCTATCATTGACTGATTTATGGAACTGAAATAACCTTATTTAGATATCTAACTGCATATTTAAATTAAAATATTCCTACTATGGTAAATGATCGTTGCCTAAAATATGTCTATTTCAAATTTGTCATAAAATTCTTTAACTACATTTCATATAATTTGGTATTCTGATTTTCCTTTTCTTGGCTGATTGTTCTCTTTCATAGGAGGTAAATAGTAGGTAAAATGGAAAAATAAATGTGTTTTTTTCTATTTGATCATATTTTCGCTTCTTATGGGTGCTGAACATTTATGGGAATGGAAAGCCTAAACTTTAAAATATAGTATAAGAAACGTTATGCATATTGTCTATATAGTTTCTGTTACTTAAAAGATAAAATAGTGCATTGTTTTTCTGATATATCTTTGGGAACATTTGGCTGGTTGGGAGATGGCACTTAGCCTGGAGAGTAGAATATAGGGTCTGAAACTATTGGATTCAACAATAAGTAAAGAGAATGGTGAACTCATTCTCCGAGCTTTACCAAAGCTCAACATTTTGCCATATTTGCTTCAGACTTTCTTCAAGCCAGGATGCCTTCTTGCTCCCAGAGGGAATCATATCCTGAATTTGGTATTTATCATTTTATATATATTTTATTCACTTTCTGCACATACACAGAGCATATAATATTTTGGAATGTTTTAAATCCTAGTTTATAAGGTAAACTAATTTGTTTCACTTAATATCATAATTTTTGAGATATATTCATATTGACACATGTAGCTTTAGTTTATTAATTTTCATTGTTGCTTAATACTCTCTATGCTCATATCTCAGGGTATTCTTTTGTCTGATGATGTACATTTAGGTAGTTTATAATTCTATGCTTTTATAAATAGTGCTGCAATAAATATTTTTATACAAGTTGTCATGTGTACATGTGTGGGAGTTTCTCTAGGCCCTATGCCTAAGTGTGGAATTTCTGGGTAAAGGATATTATATTAGTTTCCTGTTGCTGCTGTAACAAATTACCACAACAACACACATTTATTATTTTACAGTTCTGGAGCTCAAAATCCTAAATAGGTCTTCGTGAGCAAAAATTATGTGTCAGCAGGACTCTGTTCCCTCTGAAGGCCCTAGGAGAGAATCCGTTCTCTTTTCCTTGTCCAGCTTCTAGAGGCCATCTCCATTCCTTGGTTGGTGGTCCCTTCCTCCATCTTCAAAGCCATCCACGTAGCAGCTCAAATTTCTCTCTGCTCCGATTCTCCTGATCCCTCTTCTAAGGATTACATTGGGCCCCCTAAGATAATCTTTCATCTCAAGAACATTAACTTAATTACATTTGCAAAGTCTCTTTTGACATGTAAGGTAACATATTAATAGGTTTTAGGGATTAGGAGGTGGATATGTTTGGTGGGGCATTGTACTGTCTACCACAGGTATAAATATCTTCAACTTTACTAGATGCTGACACTTTACTTTATATTATGGATTGAATTGTGCCCTTCAAAAAGATACACTGAAGTCTTAACCTCTGTATCTGTTTGGAAATAGGGTCTTTGAAGATGTTATCAGTTAGGTTAACATGACTGGAATAGGGTGGGTCCTAAGCCTATATGACTGACATCCTTATAAAAGAGGAGAAGAGACAGGGAGACAGAGGAAGGATGCCATGTGATCCTGCAGCTGCAAGCCAAGGAAAACCTGGAGCCATCAGAAGCTGGGAGAGAGACATGGAACAGATTTTCCCTCAAATCCTCAGAAGGAATCAACATGGCCAACGCCTTGATCTCACACCGCCATACTTCTGAGCTGTGAGACAGTATACTTTTGTTTAAAGCCATTTACTTTGTGGTACCTTCTTACAGCAGTCCTAGGAAGCTACACTCTCCACACTTGTTTTACCAAGTTATTGTTTCACTAGTAGTGCAAGAGTTAATCCACTTCTTTGTCAGCACTTGGTATTATCTGACTTTAATACTTTTGTCATTTTAAGGTGTAAAATGATTTTATGTATTCCTGATTGTTAGTAATGTTGAGCATCTTTTCATTTGTATATTGCCTGTGTTTATGGATTCTCTTCTTACATTGTAAATCATTATTATCATACAAGTATAGTTTGGATTATTTTGGTTAAGAAAATTTGCTCACATTTCTTCCTGCTCACATAGCCTCATGGGATCTTCATGCTGTTTATTTCTGAGGCTGACATTTTACTAGCCAGAAATACTTAGCATCATCTGCAAACTACAATACATTTATCAAAATGTAAAATAAGACCAATCTCAAATTTAATGTTAATTGAAATTAATCCAGATATTTACCAGAGAAATACCTGTTTATATAATGCTACTCTTTGTAGGTGTATTCTTAGTGATTTAAAAACAATTATATACATATTCTTAGACTGATTATGGTTATACATAGTTATATCAAGAACCTTGTTGCCTATTGACTTTACTCAGCAGGAACTATAGTCCCTAATTGCCTGATTTAAGTCCTGACTGTATAATTTGTAGCTTGGGAAACTCCTTAAGTTCTTACCTGATTCCCCTTCCTTCAGTATCCTGTACCCTTTTTCCAATCCATATAGTGTCCTGCAGGTGGTCATCCTTCCTGAGAACCCCTTGAGGAAGCCATCCTTCTGAAGATGCTCCTAACAGAGTTCATAACCTTTAGTTAGTCATGAACCCCTGGCAAAATCTAAATACAGGTTATAGATTCTTTTCTAGTATGTACACACACATACACACATCACACTCAACGTAATGATATTCTCAGAGTGTTTGTAGACCCCATATATGGTCTATGTCTCTTATATTAAAATATCTGACTTGCAGGATAAAAATGAAATTGCTTATCCCATACATAAAATCATGATGCCCTTTATGATCTGACCCTTAGGCACCTAGCTCTCTAGATTAACCTCCCACTACAGTATCCTGTGTAAACATTATAATACTTGAAATTCTTTAAACATACTAGCTTTTATGAGTTGATGCTAACATTGAAATTCTGACTACAGGGTCCTGACATCTATTTCTTGATGTCTGATAACCATATTAGGAGGTAGAAGACTTTTCATGCCTTTTCCAGATGCCTCAGATGGCTCTTAGTTATCTTATTTTCTCCTCCTTTGTTCTTAATAGTTACTTCTCCGTGTATCAACTTTGAATAGCTCTCATGCCAGCAGACCTGGATGAAGGAAGCCTCTATTTCTCCTGTAACATGTAAAAACTTTGGGATAGTTATTTACTACTCAGTGCTTTTTATTTTTCATCTGATTTCTTGATTCCTTGTCGTGTCCCGCAGGTCATAGCTTTTGAGATTTTTGGCTATGTGATAAATAAGAGCCAGTATAGCATAGTGGTTATGAAGATGGGTTCTAATGGCAGATGAACTGTATAAATAAACAGCCTTACAGTTAGTTGCAAGTTTCAGAAAAATGTATTGCAAATTGGCTTAAATTAAGGGCATCATTTTTTGAGTTATGTAACCAAGGAAACCCTGGTGGCGTACTGATTAAGAGCTATAGCTGCTAACCAAAAGATCAGCAGTTCGAATCCACCAGGCGCTCCTTAGAAAACTCAGTGGGGCAGTTCTGCTCTGTCCTGTAGGGTCACTGTGAGTTGGAATCAACTCGATGGCAACGGATTTCGTTATGTAACCAAAAGGTTCAGCAATATGCTTTTCAGGTATGGTTTGGACTAGACCCCAGTACCATTTATCTGTGATTATCTTGGCCTTGGCCTTCTTTTGATTTGGCATTTCTTTACAATACTTTTCCTGATAGGAAAATGGCTGCCTTAGTTCTAGGCCATGCACCCTGTATCACAGTTTCCAGAATAGAGAGTGCTCCTTCTTAACCATAGAACAAGGGTCCTGGGCCTTAATTTGCTTGGGACAACTTAGATCATATGCCAATTCCTGTGACTAGTGGAATGCCATGTGCTGGTTGTCTTATAAAAGGGTGTAAAAACGGCTTGGGGGCAGTGTCTGACCTCCTCCAACCCTACAAGGGGGAAGGAGAACCAAGATCAGTAGCATAAGGCTGACTCCCATAAAGTGGAGGCCAGACAAGCCTCCTCTCTCCACCAACTTTACTAATTCTGACACCAACCATCCCCCACACAGCACTTTCTACTGCGTTTGATAATTTGTTGGAATGGCCACACAGAACTCACAGACCATACTCACAGTATGGGGTTTATTAGGGAACTAACAGTTACAATTCAGGCTCAGAAACACTCCAGATATAGTTCTTCCATCAAGATAGCCTCTTCCCAGCCATGTTTGCAGGCAAGCTTCTCCCTCGCCCTCAGTCTCTGTCCAGAGGCTCTCAGCTTTCTCTCTCTGTGGGCCAGGAAGCCTACCGTGCCATCTCCTGCTGCTGGGTCTCTCCTGCTGGTCTCTCCTTCCTTGGTGGTGGTGGACTCCTCTTCTCTGCTCTGGAATTGGCTCTCTTTTAAGGCAAAACGGACCAATCACCTTGGTCCGCAGTTACCATATCACACAGTCCTGCCCAGTCACTTGGGTGGGAGTTACAAGACCATGGCTAGAAAGGCCACACAATTGTAATCAATCACACTGCACAGGGTTAGTGCTCATCAATAAAACAGTCACCTTTGAATAAACAAATAAATGTGGTACCTTTAAAAATGAGTGCTGGGACAGAATATTTAAGGTCAAGCCCAGGGGTATGGATATTCCCCATACAGCTTATCTGTACTCATAACATTTAGATATAGCTCGGTTGATTAAAAAAGTAAGTGAATAGTTTAAGACACCAAACTGTACTTGTTTTCTCATCTGAAAAATGGACATCATCCTGTCTACCTCAGAGGGTTATGCGTGTCAAGAAATGTGAAGAATCTGAGATTTTAAACCCTATGTGAAAGCTTATGTTAGCATGCTACAGTTTCATGTTTTATTGACAGAAGACAGAAAACTCTGTCTTTTGTTCAGAGACAAAGGATTTTATTACTCATGGCAATTACACTATTGGAGTATCAGCATTTACACCAGTTCCATGAGGCTGTATTCCATAGCACAGTACAAAGAGGGCCACATGATGTCTGAACAGGCAGTGGATAGCATTACAGAAGAAGTAGCCCAATCAAGATTAGGGAAACTGAATCTTTTGTAATAGACTCTATGCAAACATGCCTGATCTTGGCCTTTGATGAGATCATTATCTTTTTTTATTCTGGACACTGAGCAAATCTGCCCTTTGCTCCAGAGGGAGACAGTTTTTTGACCTTCCAAGACTATTTACTACACGAATATCCTTGAAAAGATAGTCAGGAACAGAGGATGTCAGTGCCTTTGATTGCAAGATGTGCATAAATGCAAGTACCCATGGAAAACTGTCTCCCAACAATAGCCACCCCTCATTTCTACATCATCATGGCTTCAGTAGAATTTTACCAAAAAATATGCCACTCTATTGTTGGCCATAATAATTAATCTGGTGGACAGTCTGGACCAAATCTGTTTGTCTCATATAGCATTTAATTAAGGTTACTATTAGCTCTATTCCAAACAGCAGGATGAGGCAAATCTGCAGTAATTACTTCAACCATGCTTCCCAGGGTCTCAAACCTAGCCAACTGAACAAATCCCATAAAACACCAGCATCTATTTTAGAAAACCTTGTGGCCTTCCTTAAGTTCCTGTATTGATCTTTCTATTTGGCCTGAGATGTTAATCAATGCACAGGATGTATTAGTGATTTTACACTCTGTCTTGGCCCATAAGGAGGAAGTTTGGGGCAATTCTATCACTCATAACAGCCTTGGTCAGTGAGTTGAGGCTGATCTTAATGCCTTCCAGAATCAAGGTAGTGTCATTGATCACTTCAGCAAAAATCAGGGACAAATTTCATACCACGTTTTCTAAATTGATGACCCCTATTGTAGGGAAAACTTCCCAAAAGGTGTACATAAATGACTAGACAGTTATCCCTCTGGGAAACTCTCCCAAGCAGTAAGACTAGCCTCATTTTAGAGTATGAGGCATTGGTGGTTCAGTGATATTCTCGCCTACCATGAAGAAGACCTCGTTCGTATTCCTGGTCAATGCACCTTATGCACAGCTACCACCCATCAGTGGAGGCTTGTGTGTTTCTGGCTTGTTGAGCAGGTTTCAACTGAGCTTCCATACTGAAATGGGCTAGAAAGAAAGGCCTGGTGATCTACTTTACGCAATGAAAACCTTGTGGGATCACAGTGGTCTAATCCACAATTGAAACCTATTATGGGAATGGCACAGTACCAGACAACATTTCGGTCCATTGTGTATGGGGTCACCATGGGTTGTGGCTGACTTGACAGCAGCTAACAGCAATGACAACATTTTAGAGGGATCTCTGAAGTTGTCTGAAGGCTACATGATCTGCTGGTGATGTTTCTGTAAGTACTTGTGGTCTTAAAATCCTTGTGGATTTAACATAACCTACAAGGCCCTATGTGATCTGGCCTTGGCCCACCTTGCCAGCTTTATCTTGCCCCAGGCTTCCTCTTGCTCTTTGCATTCTCTAAGCATTTATGTTTACCGTGCTCTCTTTTATTAGCCAGTCTTTGCACGACTTGGACCCTCAATATAAAATGCTTTCCTCACCAATCTCAGCCTAGTTAAAACTTCCACTCACCCTTCTGCTGTCTCCAGTCTATCCTGTTCTCTTTATCCTGTTGCACCATATCCTATACTTTTGAGACATCACTTCTGGCTTCATAGCACTTAATCACAATTTTAGTTTACATTGGTTGGAGTTATTTCATCTGTGTCTGTCCAGTGCTAGACTGTTTGCTCTAGCAAATAGTGATGGCTGGGACTGCATTTGTTGTTGCTGATCTTTTTATTTCCTGCACTGAGCACAATGCCTGGCAAGTTTTGGTATTCAGTAAATGTTTGGTAAATGAATTAATTTGTTAATGTGTTTTAAATTTAAGTGTCTGGAAAGGACATCAGTATCAAACTCTCAGGTAGTCATTCCCCATGCATGAGAAGTGGGCTCAAAATAATTTACCATAGCTTATTTGACCTGGAGAAGAGATCTAGTAATAAGACGGCAAACCAAACATGGTATGATTAGCAAAGGAAACAGCAAGTAAGGTAAACCAATAAAACTTGTGAAGCTCTCTGGAAAATACACATACCTTGAGCTAAGTAAGGGGCATAGCATTTGCTTACTTGAAATTAGAGCAGCAGTTCACCATTTGCACAGGCAACGATCCGGTGGTGACTTAATTTGTAACTAAACCCCAGGCTGCTTAGAAGATTTAATAGAGAGGTCCTTCAAAGAGCCAAAGGAGCCCTGGTGTCTCAGTGGTTAAGCTCGGCTGCTAACCAAAAGGTCGGCAGTTTGAACCTACCAGTTGCTACATGGAAGAAAGATGTGGCAATCTGCTTCTGTAGAGATTACAGCCTTGGAAACCCTATGGGGCAGTTCTACTCTGTCCTGTAGGGTCACTCTGAGTTAGAATGGACTCAACAGCAACAGGATTTTTGTTTTGTTTTGTTTTGTTTTCAAAGAGCCAAGGTGCAGGAAATGGGTAAGATGGTTTGATTCCTCAGTTGGTTTCTCATGGGGTTCAGGGTGAGGAAGGCCTTAGGGTATTGCTTCTGAGTTGGGTCAGTTCAGTCAAATGAAGAATATTGAGGGTGCTCACACAAAGCTGCCTCACGAATTTACCTCAGATTCTGTTTATTTTACTTGTACTTTGTTTTAGTCCTTTATTATGGTAGTTCACTAAATATTCAAAATGTTTTCTTTCAGTCATTTCTCCACTTGTCTGTGAGTTGCTCAAAGTCACGTATGCTACCTTATTTTCTGTATCGCAGTTGCCTACTAGATATACTCAGTAGGAACTTCATGAAGATTTGTTGTATGGCCTCTGGAGAGAGACTGCTTACTTTCAACCAAGCTCTGCCTCTTATTGCTGTGTAACGTTGGCAGTTTACTGAATCTCTCCTAAGCTTCAGACTTCTTGTGGGGATAAGACTCAGAGGATTTGTGTGAGATAATGTCCAGGAAAAACTTAAGTGCCTGGTACATATTTAGTGTCCAGTGAATGTTAGTTTTCATTTTTAGGGATGTAATATACACTTCTTATGTTTTGGTAAGGGTTTTCAAAAACTGAAGTCAGTTGGAAGAATAACAGTTATACTAGTATGGATGATCAGCAATAGTTGCTCACTTGGGCTGTTCTCCTTCAAGTGGTAACTCAGGGATCCAGGACCCTTATATCTTGTGGCTCTGTCTGTGCCATAGAGCCTCCCTGAAATTCTCAGCTGCATTCTGCCCATCTAGCTGGCCAGTGAGTGAAGTGAGAGAGTACTATATAAGATCCAGCAGGTGATTTTAGGACGAGGCTTCACAGTGATATGTTTCACTTCTGCCCATATTCTATTGGCCAGAACTCAATTCATGACCCCATAGAGATACAAGAAAGCTGGGAAATACAGTTTTCTTGTGTGCCTAGGAAGCAGTTTGATGAACTCATTGCATTGTCTCTGTTGCAAGAAATTTTATTAATAAGTAGAAAATATCACCCATGATCAGCTTGAGATAATGTCATTTTCACTGTATTTAATTTAGTTTTATTTATTTTTTTAATGTTTGTTTTTACCAATTGCCTGGTATGGACATGTCCTGCCTATGAGTAGATTAAACTTGAGAGCTGGAAGAACAGTGGGAAAGATGGCAAAAACAAGGGGCCTGCCTCCTAACACATACCATGAAATTGTTGAAGCTGTTTTATGTCTTGCAAACCATGAGAACTGCAGAGATATTTCTTTATGATACCCATTGATTTCTCATTAAACTCCCCTTTAATGTAATTGTACATTTAAATAGATCCCATTGTAGACATTAATAAGCTCCAGCAGCATCATACTTTGAATTGAGATTTTAGTTAACCTAAAGCTCTTTCTGGGGGGACATATATAGCGTACATCTTCTTTGTTAGCTATATGATAAGCTTTTAGCAGTTATTTCTCAAGAAACTCTTGCTCCATAGGTCAGAAATTATCTTTATTCCACCAAGTAGATATGCTTAATTCTTACACTAAGGCAATTGACCCTATCGGTTTGACTAGTTCTTTGGCATTATTTTTAGTCATTATTTTCTATATTCTTAACTTACTTTATTTTTTTGCTGCAGAAGATGTTAGATTCGTAAGCTAAGGGGAAAAGAAACAGTGGTTGAATGTCCTCCTTATTGCTTTTAAACCTCAGGGATTACAGATGCATTACCACTCCATTAAGCTCAGGGCAATTTAATAACTTGCACACTCCAAATCATAAAAATGTATAAAACAACTGGGACAGTAACAGCATAAGTAGGACATTTTCTTTCTAAACACTGAAAAGTAGGAGATTAGGCTGAGTCAGAATGGAACTAAGACTCTAGCCTTACACTGTTATCTTAGCAATCACTTAAGACTGACTGTGTTCAACTTTTGTAGTGAGTGACCAGTTTGTTGTTGAGTCTTATCAATGCTTTTCTTGGATATCATCAAAAAAAGAGTAGATTCTCATTCTCAGTGGTTATGTTCTACAGGGAGTCCCTGGGTGGCACAGAGGGTTAGATGCTGGATCATTAGTGAAAAGGTTGGCAGTTTGAATCCAGCCAGACTTGCCTTGAAAGATAGGCCTGACAATCTACTTCTGGAAGGTCATAGCCTTCAAAGCCCTATGGAGCAGTTCTGCTCTGAACACAGGGTTGCCATGAGTTGGAATCGACTTGATGACAATGAACAGCAACAAATGTTCTATAAAGTTGTTGTGAACATTGAATTAGGGGACACTGAGCCATTGCTTCTAGGGGGAGAACAACTGCCTTCTTTGCCATGAGACCCGAAGAACTGGATGGTGCCCAGCTACCACAACTAAACATTTTGAACAAAGATTCTATAGAGGTATCCTGATCAGAAGGGGGAAAATACAGAAAAAAATTTCTAATTGTTATGGACTCCAGATAGTCTGGAGCCACTGAGACTGGATGAACTCCTGAAACTTTTGCTCTGAGATAATCTTTAAACCTTAAACCAAAAATATCCCCTGAAGTTATCTTAAAAGTGAATAATAGTTGAGCTTAACTAGTAAAAAAGTTCTGCCTTGATCATTTTTCTCTTTCAAGAACTACCTACACGGGATCAAATTGACAACAGCAACCCCAAAGATTAGACAGGAACCTTAGGGGGCAGTGATGTTAATGAGGAAGGAACAACTCAGAAAAGGAGGGTGAGAATGATTGCACAACTTGAAGAATATAATCAATGTCACTAAATTGTAAATGTGGAAACTGCTGAATTGGTGTATGTTTTGCTATGTATATTAACAACAAAATAAATACAATTTAGAACAAGAAAGAGCTTGGTATAGGGCCTTAAGCCTTATCCTTCTTAATTTTGAGAACTTCTAAATCTAGATAGCAAAATTATAATCTGCCTGGTAAATGTTCAGAGTTTTGGGTTCATGATATTAGGATTAAAGACTCATATGATTGAGTACATTTCCCTCTAAGCCATATTCTTTCATATCGTGTATCCCAGGAACTCCTTCTGAGGAAAGCTAAAGTTGAAGCTCAAATATTCTAATTTTTCTATCCCTGGTTTCCAAGTGGCTCGTTATTCAGCTGTAGTTAGTGACCACATCTAGGAGCTGCTTCAACCCACAGTGTGTAACTAGGAAAGTCTTAAACGGACTTGTTTATCAGCATGAAACTTTTACTATCCAGTAAGTTGTCAAGGGCATATTTTTGTCAGTGGGACCTTTCTGGACCTTGTCCATAACCCATGTGTTCGGAAAGAATGACAGTGTTTTTTTCTTTGATCTGCTTGTTCTAGGAGCGTTTATTTATTTATTTTATGTGTGCTTAGCAGCTCTGTGTACAGTTTTATTGACTTCTAAACTAAGCAGATAGAACAAACTCTGGTGGTATAAAGTGCTAAATGAGGGAGCCGCAGGGAGCACAGTTTACTGAGGCTCTTCATTTACTTGGCTCTGGCAGCCACTTTGCTTTCAAGTGCAGTTCAGGAAGCTGGTTATGGCCTATCAAGCCCTAAATAATCTGGGCCTTGTTCACCTCAGAAATTACCTCCTTTTTATACCATCACCACAATTAATCATTGCTCGTCATTCTTGTGTCATATATGGAATGGTTCTGCAAATATTTTATTTGACGAGATCTTCCTATGCCATGTTACCCTTCTTCATAAGGAGAGGCAGTATCACGTAGTGGTTAGGAGCCAGGCTTTTTAAGACCATGGTTCAAACTTCAGTTCTGCCACATAATAACTATAGGATGTTGGTCAACTTATTGCTACCAATAGTACTGTTAATTATAATAACAAACACAACATAGTAGTACTATGTGTCAGGTACTACTGTAAGTTTTAACAAATATTAAGTTTTTCAATTGTCACCTTTGTATTAGTTTCCTAAACTGTAATCTTTACAGGAGAAGGTTGCCAGTTCTTTTCTTCTGTGAAGCAGCTGATGGGCTGGTGACCTTTAGGTTAGCAGCCAAGTGCTCAACCGTTGCGTTACCAGTTCTACTCGGTCACATGGAGTCACTGTGAATTGGAATTGACTCAGCGGCAAACAGCAACAACAACGTTAGTTTTCTAGGGCTGCCATAACAAAGTACCACAACCTGTTGTTCTGTGCCATTGAGTTGATTCCGACCCCTAGCAACCCTGTGTACAACAGAACGAAACACTGCCCAGTCCTGCACCATCCTCACGATCGTTGCTGTGTCTGAGCCCATTGGTGCAGCCACTGTGTCAGTCTATCTCGTTGAGGGTCTTCTTCTTTTTCACTGACCCTGTACTTTACCAAGCATAATGTTCTTCTCCAGGGACTGGTCCTACCTGATAACATGTCCAAAGTCTGTGAGACAAAGTCTCACCATCCTTGTGTCTAAGTAGCATTCTGGCTGTACTTTTTCCAACACAGATTTGTTCATTTTTCTGGCAGTCTATGGTATATTCAGTATTCTTTACCAACACCATAATTAAAACGCATCAATTCTGCAGTCTTCCTTATTCATTGTCCAATTTTTGCATGCATATGAGGCAATTAAAAATACCATGACTTGGGTCAGGTGCACCTTAGTCCTCAAAGTGACATTTTTGCTTTTTTAACACTTTAAGGAGGTCTTTTGCAGCAGATTTGCTCACAACCTAGGTGTCACAGAAGATAACAGAAATATATTCTTTCATAGTTTGGGAGGCTAAAGTCTGTGCTCCCTTTGAAGTCTCTAGGGGCATAGCCTTCCTTGGCTCTTTCAGCTTCTAGAGTCCCAGAGTGCCTCGGTTTGTGGCTGTATAGGTCCTATCATTGCCTCTAACTTCACATGGCCATTTTCTCTCTGTGTCTATGTCCCTTGTCCTCTTTTCCTCTTATTAGAAGGACATCAGTCATATTGGATTAGGACCCAATTTAATCTAGTACGACCTTACCCAAATTCAGTGTGTGACCTAATTTTAAACTAATTACGTCTGCAAAGACCCTATTTCCAAATAAGTATTGGAGATTTAGGAATTCAGCATATCTTTTAGGGGGACATAATTC
The DNA here is from genome assembly GCA_030035585.1 of Dugong dugon. Taxonomy (NCBI): domain Eukaryota; kingdom Metazoa; phylum Chordata; class Mammalia; order Sirenia; family Dugongidae; genus Dugong; species Dugong dugon. Next base: position 34,493,788 of record CM057465.1, read on the forward strand.
AATGCACATCAACCCCCAACTCTATTCTGCAGGTATGATTATTATCCCCATTTTATAGATGATGAAAGTGAGGAAAATTACTGCCACTCTCTGACCCTTAGATTCCTCCATTTGAAAATGAGAATAACAACAGTACTAAAGTAATAGGAATGTGATAAGTATTAGATGATATTTTGTATGTGATAGTGCCTTTCATTAAACATGTGCACAGTTAATATTAGCTATTAATATTATTAAAGTATACAGCTGGTAGAATAGTTAATATAGTAAATATATTTCTTCTACTATATATAATCTTCCCAGGGGAGTGACCGTGTCTATTTATTTTTAACTGACATTTTAGAGCCTTTTTTATTATCACCAGAGATAGTTATAAATGTATATATATGTGTATATTTTGTTTTTAATTTAGCACCATCCGTTTCATCTATGTGATCAAGGATATTGCTTTTTTTTCTGCTTATTTTGGGGGAGGAGTATCATTCTCAACTCCTGGATTCCTGGGAATTTGGTCATTCGTGAGAGAATTTGGGCAGTGATTTTTTTATGTCAGGTTTGACTGCTGCTGGAGCCCTGGTGGCATGATGGTTAAGAGCTTGGCTGCTAACCAAAAGGTCGGCGGTTTGAATCCATCAGCTGCTCCTTGGAAACCCTATGGGGCAGTTCTACTCTGTCCTATAGGGTTGCTATGAGTCAGAATCGACTTGATGGCAACGGGTTTGGTTTGGTTTTTATGTGGGGATGTGCCTAAATGTAGTCCGCATGAGTGTTTATCCTAAGACTGAGGCCCATTAGAGCACTCTGGTAGGAAAATTGTACTTGACTAGTGGTTTTATAAAGTCTCCTCAATATTTGGAGGAACTCATTTGGGTTCCACACTTTTAATAGTCTACTGCTGTTAAATTCCTCTAGTTTGGTTTTCAAAAGGAGAAGAAGTGATAACTGCTATTTGGAAAACTCTTCATGTTTTATGATGCTCTTGTCACTGTAACATGTCTAGTTATTTCAAGGCCTGGAAATGGAACCTTGACCATGTAATTTAACTTTGTTTTCAAATATGCAGCAACCATAATGAAATTAAGCTTTTGTCCAGACTCTGTAATAACATGGTGACATTTATTTTTGTTATTGGAGTAATTTGAAACAAAACATTATTTAATCAGAATACATCTAATAGTTATTCCCCATATCTGCATTTTTTTTTCTAGAATTTTTTTACAAAATGTAAGACTCCTGAAAATTCACTTTAAATTTATTTGGTTAACTGTTTAGTGGCATATTTTCAAAGCTAAAGTTGTTCTCTTACTTAATCTCTTATATACAAAAAAAAGAAAAAAAAAAAAAAGAAAAGCAGAAACCTTTGGTTAGCAGCCAAACACTTAACCACTGAGCCACCAGGGCCCCAATCTCTTATATAATGACTGTTAATTTTTTTTTTTCCAAGCTTTTTTAGGACTTCAGAACCATAATACTTATATTGCTAAGTGCAGGTAAAAAGTCAGAAGAAGGAAGGAATATTGATCATTTGATTCCATGCAGCAGGCTGAATATCTCTATTAAGAATAACAATAACATATGGAAGGGTGGGGAGGTCACTATCATATATGGGAATGGTAAGGGTAGAAAGAATGTGAAGAGAAACAGTAACAAACAAAACAACCGTACAGAAATCTCAGAACGAAGGACTGGAAGTACTGCCATTCGGTCTGTCCTTATCTTATGCAAAATGAATCTCCTTAAAAATTCTTTTAGCAACCAATTACAGCAATCGAAAAGAAAAAACAGAAAACACTGATGTTAAAGAATTTTTTTTTTCCTAGCATATAATACCTACTTCCCTTACTTAGAAGCAAAATATCTCTTTTGTGACTTTCTGTGTTCAGTGATTTGTGTGTGAGGAATCCCAGTTGATTCTACCTTTTAGTTGCGCTGGTCAAAGTATTGTTTTTCTACCTTTGCAGTTCTGTTGAGATGTAGATTTAAGGAAGCAAGAGTTTATCCGTGGCTCATTGTGACACCTTAGTGATAGGGACCTTCTGGTGGTCAGATCTATAGTCCTTAGTATGGACTGATTTGTACGGTGAAAAATGAGCAAAGAGTAGATATAGATAGAGTAAAATCTATTTTTATTAGTTTTACTTAAAAAAAATCTGTATGGAGAATACCTTAGAAATAATTGATCAAGACTGACTTCTGCTGTTGACCCCAGAAGCTTTCCTGATAAATCTTTGGGGAAACCTTAATAGTCTCTACCCCATTATTTGCTTGGATAAAGTCCCAGTTCACCAATTTCCTAATCTTAAATATGGTAAATAAGTACCCATGATCAGAAAACACATGTCATCTATTGGGAAGGTAAGATTGTTACAGAGGTTTGAGATAGAATAAACACATTGGTCCATTTTGCGTACCCCCCTGTAATAAAGAATGATGTGCTAATTGATATAGGTTCTTGACCTAGCCTTCTGGCTTCACACAGCCACAGGAAGCAGAAATCACTCCCTGAAGATTCATGCTGCATATTAACAAAACAGTTTCTATTTGTACCTGCTCTCGTGTTATGATAATTCTGGGAGAGAAATCATCCAAAACCCTGAGGCTGCTTTCTGCCTTAGGGCCTCAGAACTTAATATTCTCTTCCCCAGAAGCTCTTGACCCAGATCTTCCCTAGGCAGATTGCCTTTCCATTGTTTGGTGAGCGGCTCAAATATTAGCTTCTCCGAGTCTCATTTCCTAACCCCAAACTAAAGTAGCACTCCCAGTCACTCTCCTTCATTTCACTTGGTTTTAGCATAGCAACTATCACTTTATTTCTTATCTGTCATCTGTCTTTCCCCATCCCACCACCAAAAGAACCAGAGAAGGAGGGAGCTTGATCGTGTAATTGGTGCTGCATCCCCTGTGTTGTTGTTGGGTGCGGTCGAGTCAGTTTGCATTCCTCTAGACCCTATAGGACAGAGTAGAACTGCCCCACGGGGTTTGTAGGCTGTAATCTTTACGGGAGCAGATTGCCAGTTCTTTTCTCCCTCAGAGCCACTGGATGAATTCGAACCACTAAATTTCAGTTAGCAGCTGAGCACTTAACCATTGCATCACCAGGGCTCCTCACATCCCCTATACAGATCCCCAAACCAAACCTATTGCCTTTGAGTTGGTTCTGACTTATGACAACCCCATGTGTTACAGAGCAGAACTGCTCCATAGGATTTACTTGGGTGTAATCTTTATGGAAGCAGATCACTAGGCCTTTCTTCTGTGGCGCTGCTGGGTGGGTTTGAACTGCCAACCTTTAGGTTAATATCTTGTATTCATGTGGTACACCACCCAGGGACCTTCCCTCTAGTAGTAGGTGCTTAAACAATATTTTTTAATGAATTTGTGAATACACAGAAAACATCAGACTCATGATTTTTATTTACAGCTGTTTATGAGTAGGAATAGTAGTGATAACACCACCACTATCTAACATATTTTAAGTGCTGTGTACCAAGCACAATGCTTTAGCACAGGGCTTTGCTCAAGTCATCACAAAATAATCTTAAAAGCTAGATACTATTACTTTCCCCATTTTATAGTGCAGAAACTTTGAGATTCAGAAAGATTTAGGTTACTTGGTAAAGCTTAGGTAGCTGCTAAGTGGCAAAGCTAGGGTTAAAACACAAATATGATTCTAAAGTCTTTCAGCCAACTATTACACCACACTGCCACTCTCTAATCTGCTATATATTTCAAATCCTGAGGCATTTTTTTGTGGAACATGACACAGTTTTAGAGCTTTGCTTTCATATGAATAGTTAAGAATACTTGATGCTTGGCAGTGTAATCTGCTATGATAGTTTCGGAATTCCATTCTGAGTTATATTGAATGACAAAGTCTCTGAAGGTAGCTCTTTTTCCAATAGACTCTACAATCCACATTCTTAACCTTTTGAACACTGTGTAAATGATAATTGTTAGTGTTTGGGGCAGATTATAAAACAAAAATTTCCTGTATTCTGTTGTCTTTTTGCAAAATTTTTCTGCTTACATACATCAATTATTTATACAAGAAGATACTCTTAATTTTTTAATAGACTTTATTTTTTAGAACAGTTTTAGATTTATAGACAAACTGAGCAAAAAGTCCAGAAAGTTCTCACATACCCCTTTTCTCCCCACCCCTACACACAGTTTCTTCTATTATTAATATCTTGTATTCACTGGTACAGTTGTTACAACTAATATTGCTACATTATTATTAACTAAAGTCCGTATTTTACATTAGGGTTCACTCTTCCTGTTGTACAGTTCTGTGGGTTTTGACAATTGCATAATGTCATGTGTCCACCATCACAGTGTTCATATAAAAAGGTATCACTGCCCTAAATAGCCTCTGTGTGCCATCTAGTCATTCCTCTCTCTTGCCCCCTAAACCACTCTCTGCCTGCCCGCAGTGATCTGTTTTAGTGTATCTATAGTTTTGCCTTTTGCAGAATATAGTTGGCATCATATAGTTAGTAACCTTTTCAGACTGGCTTCTTTCATTTAGCAATATGCATTTAAGGTTCTTCCTTGTCTTTTTATGGATTGATCGCTTTCTTTAATTTTTGAGGCATGCAGTAGTGTTGCCTCATTGACTAGAAACTTCTTTTCAGTTGTTATAGCTGTCAAATCTAATTCAGTCAAGGGATTTAGGAGGAGTTTACTTCTGATTTTGACATATAACCAAATCAAATGTAACATATTATGTTAGAAATCCCTCAAATCCCAGTGTTGAGATTTTTGCCATGTTTATGTCAGCAGTGCCCTAGAGTAGTGAATCCATACAAGTGATAATATAAAGTGAGGTTAAAAAAACATACCTTCAGCTGACCCACAAAATCATCTAACACCCTCATCTTCTGTGAAGCTAGGGTGGTGAGAGGCCTTAAGGTGACCCATATTTGACTTTCACAGACTTTCAGAAAAATACTAAAGTAAGTAGTTAATCTGAATCTCAGTCCACAAACTTAAGTGTACTGAAAATATTACAATTCTTCATTTCCTATAAACTCCTGTATTTCAGTTTGAAGATCCTGGTGGCGTGGTGGAAAATTCAACTTCATTTTTTATTGTGTCTGTGCTCTTCTTTGTGCAGAGGTCCCAGGGTTATATATTCCCAGTAAGAAAATGATACAGGGCCCTTTTGTCATTGGTCATCACTGTGTATGATGACTATTTAGGGATACCCATATTTCTAGACCAAATGGTCCCTTTGGGTCCTCACTCCATTAATTCTATGCTATAATTTGGACTCAGGAATCATAAGCAATGTTGAGGATCCATCAGCCGTGGCTCTCACTTGATGTACCAAGCAGCAGTCCCTCTACTAGGCCCTGCCACCTCCCTGACATCAAGCAGGGTGCCAGTCCCCAGTATTCATGGGTACCCCAGGCCTCTATCCCCTTCCTAGTGTTAGGAAATCTTTATTCTCAGCCTTAGGACTTCTCAGAATTACTTTTCTCTTTCCCTTCCTCTCTGGAATCTCATTAGTGGGCCAGTCCAGATCCCCAAAATAAGAAATTACAAGAGAGGACAAACAATATTTCAACAGATTATTTTGTCCCAGAAAAACGAGCACCCTTCAGAAAATAAATCTGAGGAAGCAGCCTGATTTATGTCAATCTACTTTATAGAACCAAACAGCCATTTCGAGGATAAGCGTATAGGTGCTATTCTGGTTGGAGACTATTGAACTGTTCATCGAAAGTTTTTTGGGGTAGGGATGGAATCTGTTGAAAAGTGTTGTCATCAGAACCCTATCCTTATTATGAGAAAAGTTATTACACTGAGTAGCACTGAAAGGCAAACAAACAAAATGCACAGAGAAAGCAGATCGTTTCCGAGAGGCTTCTGTGTTTCCCACATTGTTTTGGCCAATCCTCCCTTCCATAAATAAGCAGACAATTAAGAACTCAAAGTGGTTCACATTCCTCACTAATACTGAATTATAGAACCAAAAGAAACAAACAAACAAAAACAACAACCAGGTACCCTCTAGTCAGCTCCGACTCATGGCAACCCTATGTGTGTTACAATAGAACTGTGTTCCATCGGGTTTTCAGTGGCTGGTTTTTGAAAGTAGATCACCAGCCCTTTCTTCTGAGGTGCCTCTGGGTGGATTCCCTCCTGCAACCTTTTGCTTAGCAGCTGAGCGCATTAACTGTTTGTGCCCCCCAGGAATTCCCAAATCATAGAACACACTGACACGTATCCCAGAGTGACTAGATTAGAGGTAGGAAGAGACTTCACAGCATACCTTCTGGCCTCCTCAGGAATAGCGTTTCTTGGAAAAGCAAAAGAGGTATGAAGGCAAGCCTGACAAATAGGTGTCCATCACAACAGCACAAACATAAGCTGGCTATAGATAAATACATATGAATAAGACTCAGAAAGAGGTGTTTTTGCTGGTGTTCATGCACAATGCATTAGAGAAACATTTTTTCCCTTTTCTTTCTTGTTGCTAGCATTCTAAATGTTTTCAGATGTGTTTGATGTTTGGCTAAGAATAAGTATCATTCACATTGTATACTTGTGGAATTCTCTTGCCTTACTTCAACTGTTATTTAAGCCTTATTTTTAATTTCTCTTTGGAAAAGCACATGATAATGGAATTAATTTTGCTTTGATCTGGGGCCTTTTCTGATGACTGAATACTATAATTTACCCAATGTACTGATTTTGATATGTTTTTCTTGGTTAAGCTTACATAGGTATTGTTAGTCATAACTGGTGGGGCTGTAATAGTTTTACTGTTCACTGAATGTCAACTTAAAAATGTACATGACATAGTTGAGGATCCTATTCCAGTTAATTATTCTTTTGGGATTTCTGAAATTCTGTGTTAATGAGCTGAAACATTTTGAAACCAAATAGTTGAATGTTTTAAAAGGGAGAGTAAGAAAACCTACAAACTGGAAAAGACACATACACCTGGTATATATGGAGACTAGGATACACACAGATGTGGCCCAGTCATTTACCATGGATTTTTTAAAAGGAGACAATTGCCCATTCTTGGAGTTGAAGAATGCTTTTGCTATTAATTCGTATCATTTTGTATGTAGCTAAAAAGTCATGTGTATTGATACAGTTCTTTATGCAAAAGTAGATCTAGCCTATTCATTGGAATACCATGTATAGTACCTGGCAGATGAATAAATGAATGAATGAGGCAGCAGCTTCTTTTTTACTCTGCCCTCTGTCTCTCTTTTTGACTGATTGAAGCTTGTGATTCTAAGGAAGATGATGAGAAGTGATGTCAGAAATCTTGAAATTCTCCTTGCTCAGTGACTAGAGCAAGTAATTTGCTTCTTCAACCGTCATTTCCTCGTTTATAAAATAAGGAAAATGATTCCTCCCTCCTAGTGTTGTTTGAAGTCCAAATGTTGTTGCTGTTGTTAGGTTCTATCAAGGGGGCTTCTACTCATAGCAACCGTGTGTACAACAGAACAAAATGTTGCCTGGTCCTGTGCCATCCTCACAATTATTACTATGTTTGAGCCCATTGTTGCAGCCACTATGTCTATCCATTTCATTGAGGGTCTCCCTCTTTTTCTCTGACTCTCTGCTTTACCAAGGATAATGTTTTTCTTCAGCAATTGGTCCCTCCTGATGACAAGTCCAGAGTAAGGCTTATTTATGTGTTATTTTGAATCCGTTCTAAAGTGCTTTGCAGTATTGGCTGTTTTACATCTCTCTTTGGGATGGTTGAATATTGTTGCAGTTTCCCAGAAATCCTAGCCATTCTGATTCAACTGAGAGAGTTTTGTAGAGAGTGTTTGTTCTGTATGTTCATTACTCTGCCAGTTCATCGAAGGACAGTCTGATAATTGCTTTTTCTGTTTTGACATAAGGATCGTTTATTGTATAATGTAACTTTAACAATTTATTTTTGGGGAGAGAAAATTAGGCTTTGTAGGAAAAAGTATATCATCAGAAATCTCAAAGATGGAAAGTTTGAGCTCAGTAGTCATGGTGATAAAATTTTGCTGTAAGCAGCGAGGTGGTCCCATATGGTAGAGAGCCGCTATAAATGAAAGCTTTATTTTTGAAACTGCAAAGAATCTTCATTTTTAATTTTTCATTCATTCTATTATGTGAAGCCCCAAAAGCCTTACTCAAAAATCGTAGATTCCTATGCCTTGCTGGACTTCTAAATTATACAAAGCTATACTATGTAGCTTCATTCTGACAATAAATATAGCAAAGGAATAACATGATGTAAGGCTGTATTTACTGTTCCACAGGCACTGCAGATTTTCTTTATTTCATTTTATTTTTTAGGAATGCTAACACTTAAGGAAAAAGAACGGTAGAAAAGTTACGCGGGCTAAAAGTGGTCAGGAGGGTATGGGGGAAAAGACTGGAAAAAAAAATCTCATAAATCTGTAGTTTAATCTCTCATTTAAAGAATCTTTCAGCTCTTTCTCTTCTTTAGTATTCGCTTTAACACATTCCTAGTAAGTAGGCAGCTGCCTATGTATATGCCTTAATACCCTTTGTTGCTACACTTCTGTGATGTCTGTTTGGGTGACTATTTTAGATTATAAGCAGCTAGAGTATAGAAAGTGAAGTTGCTGAAACAACCTGGTGCATGCTGGAAATAAATAAATTTATTTTGAGCATAGTGATCATGTTCTCATATTAATATTTATTAGGGCAAGCTCTCAGGAAATAGAAAATTAATCTTCAGATAGTAGAAGGTTCTTGATGAGACAAATAAATTAACCACGTTATCTTCTTTAATTGTTAATTCTGCTACATTAAAATTTCCTTCTTCCTTGTTAATGTGTGAGTTCCAACACCTTCAATAATTTTTCTCTCCAGCATCTTTACATTTTACTAAGTCAAGCCTATCAGTGGTATCTGGTAGTTGAAACTTCTATGAACTCTAAACATTAGAGATAAAACTAAAACCAAAACCATTACCTTCCATTCAATTGCGACTCATAGAGACCCGGTAGGACAGAATAGAACTACCTCATAGGGTTTCAAAGGCTTGTAATCTTTATGGAAGCAGACTGTCACATCTTTCTTACAGAGCCACTGGTGGGTTCGAATGACCAACATTTCAGTTAGCAGTCAAGTGCTTAACCAGTGCATGAGAGATACTACACTGTATTTACCTGACTTGGAGAAAGAGGATTTTTTTTCATAGTAAATGCTCTGCATAGCACAAAACATTAAAAAAGGAGCAATCATCCTCAGGTTTAAAAATAAATAATATGGGTTTTATGATGTGGATTCAGTGGTACATAGTTGGAATCATGTTTTGTCTTTCAAAGATACAAAGAATGTCTCTTCTCCATTGATGGCCTTCTACTTTGGTGTGATCCATTTCCATTTAAAATTTGTATCAAATATGCATTCAATTATTTTGATTTCACTAAAATTTAATAAGTATTCTTATTAAATTTTTCTATCATGAACCCTTCAGTTTTACTTCTGATGTTGAACCAGGCTTGTTGGGATGATTACATTAATAATAAATTACTATTCAAAATTGAAGTGCCAGGTAGAGAACATGCTAATAGGTTTCATTGATTTCAACTTGGAAATGGGTGCAGGCAATTGGAAAGCAGGTGCAAACCTGACTAGCAATGAACTGCTGTGAGGATATTGAGCCAATATCAATGGTAAGAGTCATAGCTGTGATCTGAGTTAGAAAAATGTTAAACATAATGAGGTTGGAATGTTAAAGCCTTTTGGGAGAAAAGTGAATGCTTCACTATTCTTTTCAAATGGTGGCTTTGTGATAAGCGTTCTAAACTCTGTCTTAAGAGATTTTAATGGTTTTATTTTATTTTCCTGGGTGTTAGGTACATGTAGATTTGTTCTCATTTTAGTTTTTTAAAAACTTCAAGGATGGTGTTAAGGACACAGCTCAAAGTTATTCAAACAGCATTCTAGCCACATTTCTTAAAATTAATTTTGACATAATTCCCACATTTGCAAAATCACTTTCTCATTAAAGCTAATTATGTAGTTGGGTGTGTATCCTTTAATTTCTGGTCTTAAAAATTTGGAAGAATCTATGAAATTGTACATAAAAAAGTGCTTTTAGAGTTATTTAGAGAGATGGCTCTCTTTAAAAGCAAGGCAAAAAGAGTAGAGATATTCCTAAATTCTCTTTTGCATGCCCCAATCCTAGATTCCCTTCTTTCTGAACTTTGCCTTTTCTACTTCATAAGCACACTTTCAGATAGTGTGCTTCTTGCTGATTCTGTGCAAGAAATAATTCCAATGCTCACTATGAGAAACCTTCAGTAACACATAGATACTGACTGGATGAATAGTACTCACTAGAAACCAGGAGGTTCATTTGGTTCCTTTAAACAGCTTGCAGTGAATGATGGAAGGAATAGATTAAGGCTTAGAGCTCTATGGTCTGCATCTGAAAACACCACATGCAACAGCGTATCCCTTTTTTAAAAAATAGCAACCTTCTGTGTCTTTTGTTCAATTCTGCAAATAACTTTCTGTTCCTTCCCCTCCTCACCTTTGCTCCCAAATTAGCCTGTTCTTTTTTGTTGTATGCTTCTTATGTTCTTATTTTATTCAGAGTCCAAATTTTCATGGTAAATTCAGAAGGTCCCAGGGAGCCCATGCATGGAAACAGGCTGCCTGGGTTTTAATCCCTGCTCTAACCACTTGCTAGCTGTGTGACTGTGCTTCTCAGTTTTCTCATTAAAAAAATGAGATTGATACTAATACCTACCTCATAGAGTTTTCATGAGGATTAAATGGGTTAATTTTACTAAAAACTTAGATTAATGCCTGGAACGTGGTAGGTAGAGAGCTGCCGTTGAGTCAACTTCGACTCATGACAACCCCACGTACAATAGAATGAAATGTTGCCTGACCCTGTGCCATGTTCGTGATCACCGACATGTTCGAGTCCATTATGACTGTTGGGCCAGTCCATCTCACCGAGAATCTGCCTTGCCTTCTCTGGCCCTCTACTTCGCCAAAGATGGTGTCCTCCTCCAGCAACTGATCCCTCCGGATGACATATCCAAAGCAAAGGAGTCATACAGTGTTCTGTTGTAATCCATAATGTTTTCATTGGCTAATTTTTGGAAGTAGATTGCCAGGCCTTTCTTCCTAGTCTGTCTTAGTTTTTAATAACTGATAAAACCACATGTTAACTTTTGTTGTTGTTACTACAAAATACCTGAACCCACTTTACCAAGGTGGCCCTAAAGCAGGTTCTTACTCCATATTGACACGGCTCCGTGTTTTTTTCTAAGTGAAACTCTTTACTTTCTTTTGCATTCCTACTGAAATACTGTGCCACATCTAGTTTCTTTCCATTCCTGATAAATTTAAATTTGATGTTTTGATTAGGAACCCTTTTCACCTATTCCTAAATTCCTAGGAAAACCGAAAAACCAAACCCATTGCCGTCGAGTCGATTTTGACTCATAGCAACCCTATAGGACAGAGTAGAACTGCCTCATAGGATTTCTAAGGAGCAGCTTGGATTTCAACTGCCAACCTTTTGGTTAGCAGCTGAGCTCTTAACCACTGTGCCACCAGGGCTCCAGATCCTTAGGCGTGTGTGTATAATACTCAGCATGCATTTTATTCACTTTTTTGAATGGGAAGACTGCTTTTGCTTGAGCAAGGACCAAATCTGCCTCCACAGCTGATTCTTACATGGGAAATTTTGGAAGTATGTAGAAAGAATAATTTGATTACATATGAGTCTCTCACTCCTGAGGCTGCCTTCTGAAATCTTCTCAGCTATTATTTTAGTGGTATAAGTTTCACTTTTGATGGTCTTTGACATATTTACCAAGTAAGAGATCGATTTGATTGTTGATACTACTTATAAATTATGTGATTTTGATCAAGTTACTTAATCTCTCTGAGCCTCAGTTTGCTAATCAATAAAATAAGAAATGAAAATTGTATGTACCTTGTAGGATTGTAGCTAGGATTAACTGATCCAATGAATATGAAGTGCCTATCATATTATGTGATCCTAATAAGTTGTTGCTGTTATTATTAACCAAGAAATATCCTTTACATTTAGATTCTTGACACAATCCTGATAAGCCCTTCAGCCTATGACTCTACTTTCTCTCTCTCTTTTTTAAAATTGTGCTTTAGGTAAAAGTTTATAGAGAAAATTAGTTTCTCATTAAACACTTAATGCACAAATTGTTTTGTGACATTGGTTGCCAACCCCACGATGTGTCAACACTCCCCTTCTCTGCCCCGGGTTCCCTGTTTCCATTCGTACAGTTTTTCCTGTCCCTTCCTGCCTTCCCATCATTGCTTTTTGGCTGGGGTGCCCATTATTCTCCTATGCATGAATTGGCCTACAAAGCACATTCTTCACGTATGTTATTGCTGGCCCTGTAAAACAAAACAAAACAAAACCTCATCGCTGTCGAGTCGATTCTGACTCATAACGACCCTATAGACCTGTCTAATCTTTGACTGAAGGGTGAACTAGAGGAATGACTTCAGCAGTGAGTTAAAAGTGTGTCCGGGGGCCATACTCTCAGGTTTTCTCCAGTCTGTCAGACCAGCAAGCCTGGTCTTTTTTTTTTTTTTTTTTGGTGAATTTGAATTTTGTTCTACATTTTTCTCTCACTCTGTCCAGGACCCTCTGTTGTGATCCCTGTCAGAGCAGTCAGTGGTGGTAACCATGCACCATTTAGTTGTTCTAGGCTGAATCTGGTGGAGGTTGTGGTAGTTGTGGCCCATGAGTCCTTTGGACTACTCTTTCCCTTGTATCTTTGGTCTTTTTCATTCTTCTTTGCTCCAGCTGGGATAGGACCAATAGATGTATCTTAGATGACTGCTTGCAGGCTTTTAAGATCCCAGACCATACTCACCACAGCTACGACTTACTTCTGACAGTAGCACTTGGTGAAGTGACATTAGAGCCACACATGGGAAATGCACAGAGGCCAGCCTCAGACTGTGGACACCACTGCCCATTCCATGGGCCACACCACCAGTAGCCTCCTGCCTTCTAGCCTGCTGCCTCCCTGTAGCTAAAAATGGTTCTGGTCCCTCATTTCTGCTTCCTTTATACTTGATTATGAATATCAATTTGTTAACCTGTCCAACTGTAATGCTTGAATAAGCATTCATCTTGATGACCCAGTGCTCAATCTCTGTTTTCACTGGACAGGACAGAATATCTAAATATGCGATTAAGTGGAGCAGGAAAAATGTGAAGAGTAATCGTAAATGAACTGGTAAAAGGCCAGTAATCTTATTTGTTCCGTAACAAAAGAAAGAGTAGAAAAGCAGATTCTCACAAGTGCTTCTTCTTGGGTAACCTTGATTAATGTCCAGTTAAAGGCTAGAGCTATCCTGGTGAACATTTTCAGGTAGTTCTCCCATCCAATTTACCTGCTGATGACCAAACTGAAAAAATTAAGGCCTATTTTCCTGTATAAAATTTTCACCAGAGCAACTGAGAAACCTGAAATTTAGCCATTGATATATTGTAATCAAACTATTCCCTTGTGAATTCTGTTTTTCACACTGGAAAGTGCTTAGTGCTGCCATTGGGTGTCTTAAGAAGCCCTATGTCATTTTCACTTGATTCATTTAGTGATAATATGTATTACAGAGTTTGTGAGATGTTGATGAAAGGTAAAATTAGCTGGTGTTGAGCTACTAATACACATGCTATAGGTTTCAATTATATAATAATTTCAATTATTCATTTTAATTTTCTAAAGCAAGGGTCACAAGAACACATTTTCCTTAAATGAATAAGCACAGGGGAAATCATTTAAGGCCACCATGTTATAATAAACAGTAATAGTCCATTTTCTGATAGGGCTGAAAATTTAGGAAGCTTTGGAAAGTAATTTTGTTATGAATATCTGAAGATAAAAGCTTGGAAAGGACTGTCACATATTTCATTACCTAAGTTTTTGGAAGAAATTGAACTTGGCAAATTATGGATAAACGCTTTAGAAATATTTTTCCTCTCTTATCTATTAGATATTTGTAGACGTATTCTTAATTTTGTAATGCCACAGTTGACTAAGTGAAATTGTGTTTAATAGTTCATTAGCCTCAGAAGTTGTCAAGGATTTCATTTTACTTGGATCCACAATCAATGCCTGTAGAAATAACAGTCAAGAAATCAGACGATGTATTGCATTGGGCCAATCTGCCACAAAAGACCTCTTTAAAGTGTTCAAAAGCAAAGATGTCACTCTGGGGACTAAGGTGCACCTGACCCAAGCCATGGCATTTTCAGTCACCTCATACACATGCAAAAGCTGGATGATGAATGAGGAAGACTGAAGAAGAATTGACACCTTTGAATTACGGTGTTGGTGACGAATATTGAATATACCATGGACTACCAGAAAAACAAACAAATCTGTCTTGGAATGCTCCTTAGAAGCAAGGATGGCGAGACTTCATCTCACGACTTTGGACATGTTTTCAGGAGGGACTAGTCCCTAGAGAGAGACATCATAATTGATAAAGTAGAGGGTCAGTGAAGAAGAAGACCCTCAATGAGATGGATTGATGCAGTGGCTGCAACAATGGGCTGAAACATAACAATGATTGTGAGGATGACACAAGACTGGGCAGTGTTTCATTCTGTTGTACATAGGGTCATTATGAGTTATGACTTTACAGCACCTAACAACAACAAAGCCATAACAGTTATTAGAAAATGATTTATTACATGACTAACCCATTAACGTCAAGTCAATTCCAACTCGTAGTGATCCTGTAATATTACATTACTAAAAAATTCCATGACTGTATGTATAGTCATTGCTGGTTTTACTCTTCCTATCATTAGTGCATGTGTATTTGTATAATCTCCAGCACCTTGCACTGGATTTTTCTTTCTCACCACAGTTCAGTTGAGGGAGATTTATATATCTCTTTCCTTATTGAAATTTGACTCTATTCTTTTCATTTTTGAGTCTCCACTGGTGTTTGCAGTATATCTAGGAAATATCATAGGTCAAATTAGTCTTCCTTCCAAATCATTAATTTTAAAAATATGAAACTACATATCTTATTTTTCTGGTGAACTCATTATTGCTACAGAGAACAGATGTTATTAAATTGACTTGATGAATCATCAACCTTCTCATCCTCCACTCTTCTTCAGACTTCAGTTAAGGTATGTCTTGGAAGATTTCTGTGCCTCCTTGTCTAAGGGGAAAGGAACCAATGAGAATTACTTATAAAGCAGTTTGGTTGGTAATTTTCAATAAACACTGAAGAAAAATCTAGCGTTCTGTACTTTGGTATTTTTTCATCATTCATTTATTCATTCAGCAAACCATTATTGAGTGCTTGTGTGTCCAGGCATCGGGTAGGTAAAATCACGTTATAGAGAGTGGCCACTGAACAAATCGTTTGAAATTCATTTCAGTATGTCCATTGTAGATTTAATTTGCATTCAACATATTAAGCATACTTTTAGTGTATTTTGATATAGAAAATATACAGGAATTAGATGATCTTTGTGTTGCTAGTAGCAGTTGAGTACTCTAAAATTTTCTTGTTCAATAACAATTTTCTAATATGTGTAGGATATTGTTATGATCAATGGAAAAATCTCACACTTACAGGTTCTTAGCACTAGAAATAATTTATCCTGTATTCTTATTTTTACTTGTCTAATATTTATTTATTTTGCAATGTCTATAGGTTTCTTTTCTTTTTTTTTTCAATTTCTTTTGTATAATTATCTGTCTGTTAACAACTAGCATTAAATTCCTGAGGACATAGACATGGGCTGTATGTATGTAGTCTTTTGTTCAAAATGAAAATAGTAACTAGGAGATGATGTGTGAAATGCTGCGGCACGTTCAGCTGCCATGCCACATGAGCAGGAACAAATGGAATTACTGCTATTATCCAGGCCTTTTAATAATCATGGGCAAAGGCCAAGGTTAAGCTGGAAGGTGGATTGCATTTGGAATGTTACATGACACAGATTTTCCAGAAAGATCGGATATTTAAGATTCAGGGTGATTGTGAACTTTGCCCTGTTATCTGCCACACAGTTATTTGACCCAGATTAAAAATACATTGTAACAGGCAGTACCTTCAGTGCTGTACATGCTGTTCTTCAGATTATAAACATGCTGGTTGAAAAATCATTACCTAGAAAATTACATAGTTGGTGATTAGTACACATCATTGACAAAAGCTTGTGAACCTAACACTTGATTGATTTTAAGATACATCAAACAAAATACTGGAAAAAATATTTCATCCACTTAGGTGATAGTAATTGAAACTCTGGCTTATATGCTTCTAAATTTCATATTACAATTTTCTAGTTTCCTACTCTGAAGCTTTCTCTAATTCTTTTCTTTCAGTTCTCAGGAACCTGAATTCTTCATATATATCTTCTTTGCTTGCAAGCAATTAACAACAAGAAAAACAAAACAAGACTTGACCTTGTATGTGAGAATATACCATCTGAGGAAATATCCAAGTCATTGCTTACAGTCATCAAAATGTTGAACTCAAATATTTTTTTTTCTTATAAATTGACATTTTCTCCAATTTTTCACATTTTAATCAATTGCTTTGGAATAGTGTGTATGTAACCTTGTGACTCTGTGGTCCTATCTGAAATTTAAGTTTTTTAGACAGTAATTTATGCTTTTTGTTTTAAAGTTTCCTTTGTGAGCTGTGGTTATGGTTCATTCTGTACAATTCAACACCTGATTACATTCCTTTTTTAAATTCCATTTTCTTGTTTTATGTTTGAATGCCTCAGATGTGATCATAAACTTTTTCAGTGCAAGGAGCATAGAAGGTCATCAGAATTATCAGCTGTTCTGGGGCCAGTGCTTCATAATACAAATTGTGTCATGCTAAGAAAAAAGAAATAAAGAAATAGAAGCAATACTAAGTCCAGAAATGTTAGGAGGCCACATGGTTAGGGTGTAAAGTGGCCTTGAGGGCAGAGGAGAAGAGAGGACATTTCAGTCTTCCAGTGTTGACAGTGGAGCCCTGGTGGTGCAGTGGTTAAGCATTTGGCTGCTAACCAAAAGGTTGGCAGTTGGAATACACCAGCTGCTCCTTGGAAACCCTATGGGGCAGCTCTGTTCTGTCCTATAGGGTTGCTATGAGTCAGAATCGACTCGATGGCAACAGGAGTGCTGACAGTGGTGGCAGTGTCAGGAGCAGACAGTGATGGAAGAAGGGAAGGTGGTAGAGATAAAAGAAGGTAAGGATCAACATTAGTGGTAGTAATGGTTGAGGAAGGAGGCAAGGCAGTGAGCAACCAGTTTTTCAGGTCCATAGATCAATGATGCACTGTAAGTCAGGTATGTAATTATTTCCTTTAGGTGGAAGATTTTGACAGTCAAATCCTAATATGGGATTAGGTGTATAATGAATATTGATTTACATTGTCAAGGTCAGTGCTGTCCAATAGGAGCATAATATAAGCCATATATGCAATTTTAGGTTTTCTAGTAGCTACATTAAAAAAAGTAAAAAGAAACAGGTGAAATTAATTTGTCACATAGTTTATTTTACCTTATATTTCTGAAATATTATCATTTCAACATATAATCAAATGAAAATTGTTAATAAGATATTTTACATTTTTTTTTGTTGATACTAAGTCTTAGAAATCTGGTTGGTTAACAGTTAATGCACATCTCAGTTCAGACCAGCCAAATTTCAAGTGCTTAGTATCCCCATATGGCTGGTAGGGGCTATACTGGACAGCAAAGATGTGCACTTTAAAAAAAAATTCCTTTGTATTTCCTAAAAATGGACGTACACACAATTTGGGCATTTCTTACATTTGTGTGCCACCGTTTATAACCTTAGAAGGATTCCTTCATGTATAATATATATGGGTGTTTACAAGTTTCAACAAAATTGTGCTGGTGTTATTAGGGTCATGCTTGGTCTTATGGTTCTTACCCTGGCCATTAATAATTAAAAGCTCTGAGGAATATCTGAAATTACAGGTAAAATTCTGTGTTTGTGTGGGTGTATGGTGTGTACACCTGTGCCGATATGCTTCTCTGGGAAGAGAGTCTGTGCCTTATATCTGAGTCTCAAAGGGATCATAACTCACTCTGCCCCACCATCCAAAAAGAGAGAGAGAGACATTAAAAACTTTTACCACTGTTTATTCCTTTATGTAAAGAGCCACAATGTGAAATTTAAATAAAATTTAGTGAAATGAAAATCAGTATTGTAGTTAAAATTGACTGGAAAGCCTGCCATGATGACTTAAAACACATTATTGCAAATAAGTCATTAGGAATCTGAGTGTCTGATGCACAGATGAATTGAATTATGAGAATCTTCAATATTCTATTCATTATGAAAATATGACAAGTAATTGTTTCATCCTTTAAAGTTTTTTTTTTTTTAACTGCATAGAAATTTATTACTTGGTCTAATTTTTTTTTTTTTAAATATTTTATTGTACTTCAGGTGAAGGCTTACAGAACAAATAGTTTCTCATGAAACAGTAGTACACATGTTGTTTTATGACATTGGTTCACAACCCCACAACATATTAACCCTCTAAATTCTTAACCTTTTTTTTTTTTTTTTTGGTGAAAATACAAATAGCCAAAGATACACCGTTTCAAAAATTTCTACATACACAGTTCAGTGACATTGACTACACTCTTCCAATTGTGCTGTTATTCTCACTTAAGATGAAGGCTTAACAGAACAAAATAGTTTCTCATTTAACAGTTACTACAAATGTTGCCCTATGACAATGGTTAACAATCTCACTACACATCAACAATATCCTTACTCAACCTTGGGTTCCCTATCAGCAGCTTCCTTGTCCCCTTCTGCCTTCTGGCCCTTGTCACTGGACTCCTGTACCTCATTAGTCTCATTTGGTTTTACGGGGCTGTCCACTCCCAGGCTGAACAGTGAACCTTGGAGGTAACTTCACCACTGAGCTAAAAGGGTGTCTGGGAGCCATACTCTCGGGGTTTCTCCCGTCTCCTTTAGGCCAGTAAATCTGGTGTTTTTTTTTTTTTTTTGGGAGTTAGAATTATGCTCTACATCATTCTCCAGCTCTGTCCAGAACCCTCTGTTGTGATCCTGGTCAGAGCAGTCGGTGGTAGCTGGGCACCATCTAGCTGTACTGGACTCAGTCCGGTGGAGGCCTTGGTAGCTGTGGACAGTTAGTCCTTCAGACTAATCTTTTCCTTGTATCCTGTTCTCTTCATTCTCCCTTGCTCCCGAAGGGATGAGACCAGTGGAGTATCTTAGATGGCCGCTCACAGGCTTTTAAGACCCTTTAAAGTTTTTGATGAGGTATTTACTTAACTTGCAAATGACACACTAACATAACCTGTCTGGGGTCTCCACATGTTTGGTCTTTAATGACATATTTCTGGAAAGACTATATTTTCAAAGAGTATGATGAAAACAACTTCAGTCCATCCAGGATTCTTTATCTCTGATTTGGCTTATACTATAAGATTTTCAAAATCTGACTTCTCTGGGGGATAATTCTGTAGTTCTATAATTGACACTCTAAAATCTATGCTGTTTTGTTTCAAAGAGACATTTTATTTATTTAAAGAAATTGGAATTCTAACAGTCATCCCACCTTGATGTATTTTGGGGTTATGAGAAATATATAGTTGATTTTTTTTGTGCAAGAAGAATTAGATGATGAAGCTTTATTTTCCTTTTCAAAATAAGTCTCCATTTATAAGTGCATTTGAATTGCAGAGACTGGAAACACATTTAAAAAACAATTTGTGATTATTAATTGATTATCTTTAAATTATACAAATACCCTAGTGGCTTGGTTGGAGATGACTGTAATACATCCCAGAATTACCATAAATTAATCATGAAAGAAAATATGAGATATGTGAAGGGCTAACAAAGGTTTCAGGAAGAATAAAAGGGGATAATCTCACGTGCAAGAGAAGATGAAAATCCAAGTGCAAAGGAGTGGTAACATGAGAGTGAAGAGTGGGTGGAGGGGGGAAGAGAAGGTCCAGGTTGTTTAAACAGGCTGCAAAGGAGACAGAATATAGTTAAAAGCTAGTTAGTGGATCAAAGGGTGAGAAGTCAAGTCTCATACAAAGCCATTTAGGAAGGATTAGAATGTAGTAGAGATAATTGTAATTGAGAAGAAAAGGAAGGAAATGGCATGGAATCAAGGGAGAGAAAATTTAAGAAACAGGAGATAAGAACTTCAGCCTAGCAAAGCTGGCTTCCCGGAAGCAGAGAGCTATCGCCAGCTGTCTTCAAATAGCATATGTCTTCAAACTTCCTCTGAGGGACAGAGGCTGAAGTCACAGCTGTGATCATAAGAAATGGATTTGGAGTAGTATTTGCTGTTTTTTTCCTTTGTAATTCTACTCAAGGCATTAACTTTGAAAATTACTTTGAGGAAGCTCACACACACCTACCCACATGCACAAGGGCTGAGATCTTCTGAGGTTGAAAGGGTTTGAAGTGCCCATCGCCTCTGTGGTGCTGTTGTGACTGAATCTGACAGAGGGACCGAGTCCAAGAACCTGCTGTGGCAGGGCCTGTCTTATGACACATGGAATGGTTTGTGGAATGTGGGCTATGGATAGGAGTTAACCTATAAGGTAGTTGGAATTACTAACAAGGAGATGGGTTTGGTTAATAGTTTAAATGTCATTGACATCATCACAGTTTCTCCTCTGCAAACTCTTCTTCTCTGTGTGTGTGTGTAGAGTAGATGACTTGGAAAGGGGGATGGGTGAAATAAACCAACGTGAAATAAATCTCCACTTAGACTGACAGATGGACAGTCTGCCCAAGTGTCAATTTATTAGGCGAAGTTTAACAGGTTGGGCACTAATATTTTTATAAAATATATCGATCTGTTAGAATTACAGCCAGAGATGTCTGACTCCAGGCAGTTCCTGCAGGAACAGTCGTAAATTGGTGCTTTCCCCCCAGGACAGGCAGAAGGGAGGACTGCTGCCAATAGCTCTAGCAGCATTGTGTGAGGCTTTTCCCTAATCCTTTAACACTGGCTTGCTTTTTTTAATGTAAGAATCCATCAGGAATGTGAGTTGATTCTGTTCTGAAGGTTCTCAACACAACCTTGATCAACTTCTCCCTCCCCACTAGGAATGCAAAGTTCTTTTCCAGGTCACAGCACCTCCCAGATCTCAACAATAAGGTCTCAAGAGATCAGATACGGAGCTAACCTATTAAAAGTCTCTTTGGCATTAATTGATCCGGCTCTTATATCTAGGTAGCAGAAGATGCAGTTTCTCATATACAGAAGTTCCTTGAGACATTTATACCCACTGAATATTATAGTTGTGCATCAGTGGATTTGGGGTTCTTTGTCCATTTGTTTCATTTCTTTGTTTAATGTTTCTTCTAACTGAAAGTCTTTTTATGATGTAGACTCAGCATATTCTGATAGATGGAGGCTTGTGGAATTGCCTAATATGGTTGTCCTATCCATTTGTGTATTTCAGCAACCATACCTAGGGATGGATGGTAAATCTGTTTTATTTTTAGATACTATCTAGTATTCAAAAAAGAAAACGTGTGGCTGAAGTCTGAATTTTAGGAACATTATAACTAAGTAAGTTTCTGTTAATAGTGACAAAGGTAAACCAGCTCAGATTTTTTAGTACACAGATGTGACTGACATCGGACATAATAGCATAATAGCAGAAAGGCTATTATTTTCTCTAGTCACAAAGCCTAATGTCACCAAGTAATGTCTGTAATCTTTAACTGACAGCCTAAGCTGTAAAATGCAGAATCTACCCATGCAATCTTTAATGTCCAAGATACTGATTTAGTCAAAGCAATGGGAGTTTGTTTTGTCCTTTCTAGTTGGTAAGTAGAACCTGAGTAGGATATAAAGTAGACTTAACAAGTAAGATTAGTGAAAGTTGGTAATCAGTATATCCTACTCTGGATAGTAAAGTTTACCAGTTGAAAATTTTCTTTCCAGTAATCTTGTCAAAGTAATATTTATTAGTATTCTTCATACATGTGGCTGTGTGCTATGGGAAAAGATTTTCTGCTCAATACTGCAATAGATTGCATACTTTCCACTCAGCATGTGGTATATTTTTAAGAGAATATTGGTTTTTAAATTTTAAAATATTGTGTGTCTATAAACAGTATAATCTTTCAACTTGAGTCAAAATATTTGCATTTGAGAAATAGCCCATTTGTTTTATTTACTGTCTCCTATTTCTTCCTTTCTGACCATGTCTGGTTACTCACAGACTCGGAACAAAATAATAATGGTTTTGGATATGGTCTTCTCAAGCCAGTAGGATATGTGTCCATTTTGTAGTGACTCCCACTCTACTTCAGACTTATTTTTATACATGCAGAGTTGTAGACAAAGGACTGAAAAGGATTTTAAATTTGGATAGCATTGTTCTCCTTCTCGTCGAGACATGGAAGTGTGTAATCACTTACAGAATCTTCCTTTCGTTGAATAAGGGAAAGACATTTTGAACGGACTCAAGATCTGAACAATTGTTAATCAGGAAAACAAAAAACAATACATTTGCATTTCTCCCTGTGTCTAGATTTTCTGGACACTCTGTAGTGTTTCAACAATTGAACCCATTACTTTAAATTTAGAGGTTTCTTATTCAAAGTGGTTTATAGAGTTGAAGTAAAATGAACTGGGCACATTATATTTTAACGTGTAACTAATAAACCATTTAAAAATGTTTTTCCTGTCTTTTCAGACCCCTTGTACATATAGTCAACTATGTTGCTTGACACTGTAAAGTTGAAAGATACTACCCAGTTCTCCTATTTAGATAGCGTATGAATTGTCAATACAATTTTTAAAAAAATTAGCTCCGAAGACTTTGTGGACTGACAGACAGAATGTGGCATCAGAGTGAATTAAGATTTAGACTGAACTGAAGCTTTATGAGATTGGATAGAAACTAGAGGTATGATTCTCCTGCATCCAGCTGCTCAGACAGTTACATCCATTTTTCCTGTGTTCTCTACTCAGCACTATGTCACCCCTCACAATGAGATTCTTCCAGAGTCCGCAGCTGTGCTTGCAAATGAAACTCCACTGATCTACATGTGTACATAGAACACCTGACAGCAAGACATCCGACCAGGTAGCTTTTGTGGAGCCAGCAAGTATTCAGAAAAATAACACACTGAGAAATGAAAGGAAAAGCCCCTTCATCAGGCTTTCTGAAGCTTGTACCAAGGCTTCAAGTTCACTAGGAGTCTATAAAGCAAAGTTGCAAGCAATGGCAAACTATGCAGATTGTAGCTGTAGCCACAAAGGAAGGAACCACCTTCCTGTGTCTATCTTGTTGATCAATCTATTGATCATATATGAGATTCTTGGGCCTCACTTCATTCTTGCAACTCATAGCATAATTTCTAACAGAACATAACTTAGAATTTAGAAACAAGATTTTTTTTTCTCTGTATTTTTAAGGTATTGTCATTATTAGCTATTTTCTCAAGCAGGATTAAAAATATTTTTATATGTTGCCAGTTATCCCACTGGGAGTCTGCTCAGATAGAGGTTAATTTTGAAATCAGCAGCCCAGAAGTCAACTGGAACTTTGTAAAGGAATATGGGATAGAGTTTGCCCAACAAAGGAATTTGGAAGAGGGAACATTAGCTACCAGTCCCGCAGTTCTCTTAGTTGAGCGAATGTGATTCTGGAAGCTAGAAAAATGTTGAATGATACTCCTGCTATGTTAAGTAAAGGGCTGTCTTGTGTGGAATAAACTCCAGGGAGAGTCTTTTGCTACCAAATATTTAGTATTGATGTATGGAATATTTAGTATTTAGTATTGATGATGTGTAGGTTGCTGTCCTTTGCAATCAAACTTGGTTTAAAGCAGGATTTGCCAACTTGGGGTCAGAAGTCTCAGTTTGTCTCAGGGAGGTATTTTAACAAAAAAAAAAAAGAAAGAAAGAAAAAAAATTAAGCTGACATTTTAAAATTGGAGATTTAAATTTAAATACAGGTAGACTCCCCCCTCCACAAACTGCATTTATGACCCTCCATTTTACTACATACAACGCTGCAGCACATAATTTGCATTCCTTTCAAGATTCTGCTGCTACTTGATAATACCCCAGGACATCCTCCTAAAGGTAGATGATCTAAATTAAGATGTAAAAGTGGTGTATCTATCTCCCAATACAACAGCTGTGATTCAGTTTGTGGATCTAGGTTCAGTCCCCACCCTCAAGGCATGTTACCTACAGACTACACGTTTGCTAAGGCAATAGCTGCAACAGATGGAGGTACAGCAACATCATGCGATTTCTAGAAGAATTATTCTTCGTGACAGCAGTGGGTTTGGTTTTGGTTTTCAGTGTACCTGGAACATTGCATCTTCCTAGGAGGAAGTTAAGGAAAAATGCACGCAGGGAATATGGCAAAAATTGCTGAGTTATGTGAACACATTCCAAGCATTTGATCAGGATAATATGATAAAAGAGCTCAGTGGAAAAATTGTCCATATGGCAAGAACGCTGAATTTAGAACTTGATATTACCGATTTGGAACAATAGCTCATAGACCACAAAGAAGGTGAACTGACAGATCAGGACTTAATAGACTGTGAAGAGGAAAGACATGCTGAAGAAGAAAGAAATGATGAGGAAGAGGAAGGAGAGAGGTCAAAAATTTTTACAATGAAAAGATAGCTGAAAGTTCTTTCTAAACTAAAACAGGGGCTTCAGTTGCCTGAAAACATGAACGCAGATGCTGATTACTTTGCTAAAGTTGATAAGCAGATTCGGGAAGCAGTGAGATGTTACTGCAAAATATATGAAGAAATAAGAAGGACCATACAGACAACTCCCACTAATTTTCTGACTAGAAATGCCATCCCCATTCCCAGGGATAATCCAGATGATTGAGAACCTTCCACAAATGGAGTTATTACTGCAACTGACAAAATGCCAGTGTCGTCCAACTCTTCTTCATTGGAGTAAATTTTTATGATTTGTATATTTTTATATGTATATATGTGTATGAAAATATACCTGTAAGTTTATAAGTAATGTTTTCAACCCCCAAAGAGAAATAAAGACCAAATTTATAAAGATACTCATAATAAAAGGCAAAAATTATGAAAACTAACAAAAAAAATAAGGTATTCCACTTATGTCAGAACTGATTTATGAGGGAGTCATCAGAACAAAACCCTGTTGTAAGTTGGGGACTACTTGTACATGGATTTCTTACTTCCATGGAAGTTCAGCAATGCTGAGTCTGCATTTTTACATAGCAGACTTTTTCTAGGGGTCAATCACACTATCCCCTTTAAAGGGAGCATGTTCTCTCCAGTTTGCTCAGACACCATGACTTCCTGTTTTCTCTCTAAAACTGAGGCCATGTACTGGTTGATGTTTAATACCTGGCTCCCCAGAAACTAAAAAGTCCTGATTTGTGGTATTTGTTAATTTCCTG
Organism: Dugong dugon; assembly: GCA_030035585.1. Classification (NCBI taxonomy): domain Eukaryota; kingdom Metazoa; phylum Chordata; class Mammalia; order Sirenia; family Dugongidae; genus Dugong; species Dugong dugon. The sequence continues at coordinate 34,519,230 of CM057465.1, forward strand.
CTGTGGCCAATTTCAAGTTACCACATGATGTTACTGAATACAGAGTAGGGAAGAGATGCACACAATCTGGTATGGCCTGGTCCCACCACACTACTGGCAGTTGTCATTTGTCATTGTGCTTATGCTATTTTTCTTATGGTGACAAAATATTTCTCCATTATTTGCTCTATGGAAATCAGAAACATAAAGGATGGACCGAAGGACCATGTGTTTCAAGAAAAATGGGAGTATGCTTTGTTGAGATTTTATGTGCAAATAGCTGACACTATTATTTTGTGGTATCTGTCTGGACCCTATAAGTATTCTGTGATACCTGTTTGCTACCTCTGGTTTAAAGAACTCTATGGACACAAAAGAATTCTGGGATAGTATATTAGTTTTCTGGGAGTATCATAACAAAATAACACAAAGTGGGTGGCTTTAAACAATAGAAATTTATTGTCTCACAGTTCTGGAAGCTGAGAGTCCAAGATCAGGGTGTCGGCCATGATGATTCATTCTGAAGCTTTGTGATAGAATCTGTTCCATGTCTCTCTTTTAGCTTCTGGTAGCTCCAGGTGTTCCTTGGCTTGCTGCTGCAGAGCTGCATGGTGTCCGTGCTCCATTTCCCTGTCTCTCTGTATCTTCTCCTCATTTATAAGGACATCAGTCATATAGGATTAGGACCCACCTTACTCTAGTATGGCCTCATGTTAACCTAACTGATAACATTTTCTAAGACCTTATTTCCAAACAGGGTCACGTTCAACGTAAAACATCCTCTGCTGGGGTGAGGCCTGGTTAGACTGGCTCAGACACCCAGGTCCAACCTCTGAGTCCAAACTGACAAGACTCATAGGGGCTCCTCTTTAGAAGACATGCTGCCTGCCCAGAACATAGGGTCTGGTTTCTTTCCCAGAAGTTGCATAGACAACAGGATAACACAAACAAAGTGTTAGGAGGTTACCACCCCATGGACCTGACTCTGCCCAGTGAGAGAGAGGAGACTGAAGAAGCCTATAGATAAATTTTTCTCCCAACTGATTGTTCTAACGTGCCTGAGCAATTGACTGTATGTTCTTTATTTTTATTTTTATTGTTATGCTTTAAGTAAAATGACCGTATGTTCTTGTGAAGCTTTATAATGACCCCACCTTGTATTTTCTTCCCCTTTTTTCATTTTCCTTTTCCCTTCTCATTCTTGCCGCCTTGGAATTGCATTGTTAGTTGCCATCTCTTGGGCTCTGACTCATGGTGACCTTATGTGTAACAGAATGAACCATTGCTTGGTCCTGCACCATCTTCTTTTAGCAGTATATTGGACAATATTCTGTGATCCATAGGGTTTTTATTGGATAATTTTTGGAAATAGATCACCAGGTCTTTTTTCCTAGTCTGTCTTAGTCTGGAAGCTCTGCTTAAACCTGTCCACTATGGGTGACCCTGCTGGTATTTGAAATATGGTGGCATAGCTTCCAGCATCATAGCAACATGCCAACCACCACCGTACTACAAATTGACAGACGGGTGGTGGATTAAACCCTTAATGTGTAAGATTTGCCTCAAACTAGGGTTTTTTTTAAAAAAGTAGGACCAAGACACTCTAATAATCAGGTGAGCTCTAATAATCAAGTGACCTCTGCTTGAGTAAATACTTACTGTATTCTAAAACAACAATTTTAATTATTAAGAAGTTAGGCTCTCCAAAAGTATACAGAATATATGTAATTTCTATTTCATGTATATTTAAAGATAGAGTATTGCAAAATGGTAAAGAGCAAGTAGTATTAGAATCAGGGAGACCTGAGATCAAATCCTTTTTCCAGTACTTGCTGGGTGTGTGATCTTGGGCAAATTTACAAAATCTCTTCCACCTTCGGTTTTCTTAAAATACAGTCCTGTAACAGTTTGGTTCTGTGTCTCTGGTTCTTGATTGAAACCTTGATGGCCTCTGGGAACTTACAGTATGAAAGAAAAGGAGGGGAAGGGGCTGGGGGTGAATGCTTGATCCAAGTTGCTACTTTCTATTGCATCAGTCAAATGAGTTTAGGTAGGGGGACTATCTGAACATCTGAAAACAGAGTCTGCACTGATGACTGGAGGTTAAAATAAAATTGCAATCAAAACTAGAAACTGCAGTGTGTTCTTCAGCTCGTCAGCTGAAAAACAAATAAGAGGTTAGTAAACTGCATCCAGGAATGTAAGATAAGATTAGATGTGACAGCTTTGCCAGGAGGTATTCTTGGGGCTGTGGAAAAAGCAGAAACATATTTTGGTTTCTCTTCCTCTGTTTCATGTGTAGCCTGGGGAAAGCCCATATGTTGGGACCATCACCTCCAATACTGTTTTCTGTTTCTTCCAGGCAACTTACTGTTTTCCATTTTGAATAGTGAATATTTAATTAGAGAATATTTTCCAGTTCTAAGAGGGGGAGAAGAAGAAATGAGAGAAATAAATATTACAATATAAATTTATTGTTTGATTAAAAAAAAACCCATTACTATATTATATTAGATTATTACGTATTATGAAGGTAGAGCTTTCTGACAAAGAAAAATACATTTGAGGTTAAAAATATCTTCCAGAAAATCAATACACATGTATATGTGTTAACATATGCTATTAAATAGAATTTTTGAACCCTTCTCCATTTTGTAGTATTTTCATTTTACAGAGAAAGAATTTGAGGCATTAAAGACATTTATTGGGTCAAGTTTACAGTGTTAGAATGTAGATGTTATTGGGCATGGTCTTAGGTGTAAACCTCAGAATCCATCCTGACAGAAAAGAATTTATTATAGGTTATTAGGTAACCTATAGAATATTTGAACATCTGAAGACAGAATACAAGGCAAAAATTCCTGGAATAGTCACTGAGGCCATACTGCTCAGCTGGACTGTTGAGGAAGTTGCCATACTAAGCAATAAATTACCAGAAATCAGACTGTTACACCAATGCCTCTAGAGCATCAGGAACTTGGCCGTGTAGCCACTGCTGCCCCAGGAAACCAGATGCCTGCCATTCCTTATGCCAGCAAAATGGAAGTTGCATCCAGAGTGTGTTTCCACACATTGCTCACTTCTGAACGGGTGCCTCAGTAGGTGCATCTGATTAGTGGTACAGAGGTCGTTTGTCTGGGCTCTGGCTGCAATTTGAGTTTGTCTTTAACATTAGGGAACTGGGATTCATTACATGAGAGTCCCCCCTAATATAGAAAAGTTATTCAAGGGAAGACAGACCACAACTAATAGGCCAAATATTAAATACATTTGGGAAGCTATAATTCTAACCTATTTGGCCCAAAGCTGGTGCTCTTAACCATGATAGTTGAAAATATATCAGATTGAAGAGAAGATATGTTCAGCTGAGCTTTTAAATGAAGATGATGGAACACCAGAGACTTTTCAATGCTATTTTGCAGTTCAGAAGTTCCCTCTATAATTGCGTCTTATATGCTAAATCTTTTAAGTTGCTTAAGCCCTGGAGGAATTCTCTAGGTTGGTTGCTCTCAGGTAGTCTTGCTTTCCTCCAAGGGTGGGCCTCTTGATAAGAGTTGGAGTTAAGTATGCCTCTCCTCTGGTCCTGGAATTTGGAACTGCTAGTTTGCTTTAAAAGGAGCCCTGGAGGCGTAATGGTTAAAGCACTCGGCTGCTAACCAAAAGGTCAGTGGTTCGAGCCCACCAGCGGCTCTACGGGAGAAAGATGTGGCAGTCCGCTTCCGTAAAGACTTACAGTCTTGGAAACCCTATGTGGGCAGTTCTACTCTGTCCTGTAGGGTAGCTATGAGTCAGAATTGGCTCCATGGCAGTGTGTAGTTTGCTATAAATTCTGAGCCACATCCACAATGAATGGGAAAAGAGATGTTAGAGCACATGGAAAAGTCCTCACTCATTTCATTTATTCAGTCATCAAATATTTATCAAGCAACTAGTGTTCACTTGATTAAAAAAAGCATTGTGCTAGTGGCAGCCTTTGGGGTAGAATAGAGAAAAAATATTGCAGAAGTGACTTATCCCCGTATGTATTGTACATGGCTTACCAAAGTACAAGGAATAAGAATCAAGTAAAATACTTGGCACAAAAATGAAGGACTATCGTCTTAGCCCAGCCTTACTTGTTGGAAAAGAAAGGGAAGGTATACTTTGAAGGGCACTAATAGCTTTTGAGGGTTTACTTTGGCTATGCACTTGATTAGATACTTTTTAGACATTTCATTTCATCTTCATTACAGTCCATGTGAGTCGGTGTCCTGTATGATGAGCACTGGTGGAACAATGATGATGAACAAGCCACTGCCCTTGGCCTCAAGGAATTTGCACTCCAGTATGGGAGATACACAGATAATTTTGGTTTAACATGATCTAAATCTCAGAAGAATATTAATCCATGCCTATAGATATATGAAAACCCTGGTAACATAGTGGTTAAGTACTACGGCTGCTAACCAAAAGGTCGGCAGTTTGAATCCACCAGCAGATCCTTGGAAACTCTATGGGAAGATTCTACTCTGTCCTATAGGGTCGCTATGAGTTGGAATTGACTCAACGGCAATGGGTTTGGATTTTTTGGTTTATAGACATATGAAGCAAAGGAAGACACATGCTAGACACACCTGAGCCTCAGCCCTGCCCCAGTCAGGACACCCTGTTTCATCAGAAGACTGATTGAAATGGATATATGTAGGGCTAAGTAATTTGTTCCAACATCAGTGTCTCAAGGGATATTCTGCCACTTGGGCCATGGAGAACCAGGACATGGAGGGAACAGGTACAAGTGTGTTATTTAACATCTGCAGAAGGGCTAACAGTGAACAGTCTGGGTCAGCCAGAAGGTCTGTAAACTTGGAACAATGTTAGGACATATTCCCAGTACTGTGGGAGATTGCAAGCAAGGATTATAATGGGTTATCTAGCTACTATGTCTTTTTGGTTTCAAAACTAATGCGTAGGCAGTCCTGAGACACAAAGTAACTTGCCCAGGAGAGTAAGTGGTAGAGCTAGGATTATGAAGCCAGGCTGCTGGCTCTAGAGTGCCTGCTCTTAACCATTATATTAAACTGTTCATCTAGTTACTGCAACAATTCTATACCTATTTTACAGGTAGAGAAAACTGAGGTTTCAAGAGATTGAGTAACATATTCAGGGTCATGCAGCTTCCAAGTGTCAAAGTCAGTCAGGCTTAATTCCATATTTGTTTGGTTGCAAAGCCATACCACACTTTGGCTAATTATTGTCAGGAAAAACAGTTTTACTTCAACTGTTCCAAATGTAGGTTTCTGATTTTGGCACAAATTATCCAAATTCTCATGGACAAGATGAAATGATTCTTTTCAGCAGTGCAGCTGGAAGGACAACTGGAATATAGCTTTTAGGGCTAATTCATCCTGGCAGATCCTTTAAGAAATGGTATTGTGTGCTAGAGGAGTGAAAATAAAGAATATTAACATTTTCCTGGCCCAAATCAACTTTTTTTTGTGTTTTCTGATACAGAACTGTGCAGGCTCAGCTTAGTACTGGTCCCATCACTTGAGTGATTCTAAGTTTTATTCCTTTAGAAAAATGTTAGCCTTTTTTTCCGGTGTATCTTCACCCTGTTGAGAGCTAGAATCACCTTCCATCTCAGAGGAGTCAGATGCCTCACTTTTCCTTGTGAAATGTTTGCTTGCCATTCCCCCCCCCCCCCCCCCCCCAAGGCTTTCACTCTCCTCTCAGTTTGCATGCAGCCTGATCTTTCTAGTCTGGGACTTACTAGTAACTAAACCCTGAACTGACTGCTAGCAAGGTTACTATGAAACTTACAGGTGCCCACAATATTTTAGGCAGGATTGGCTACAGGATTTGTGGGGCTCAGTACAAAATGAAAATTCTGGGCTCAAAAATTATTAAAAATTAAAGATGATGACCACAGAGCATTAAACCCCAAGTGTGGGGCTCTTCTGAATGCAGGGACCTGTACAACTGGTCGCTTACTCGTGAAGCCAACTGTGATTCCCAAATATCTGTGCTCTTGTTTTATTTTGTTACAAAGCTGTACTTCGTTGTGGTAAAATAGAATATATATATGTATATTAGAATTACGTAGTGAACTTCTCATACATTCATGAAATTTGCTAAAGGAGTGACTCATTTAAGATAATTGTCCTACCTTTTTTGCTATTCAGAATAGAATAGCCTTTCTTTACATATGACTGAGATGGTGTATGTGAAATACCCTCCTCACCTGATAAAAATAACACTTGGCAATCTTTTGTTCTTGAGTTCTCATTTTCTTCCCCACTTCCCCAATTTTACTTATTAGAAATTCCTAAAATTGTAGAACTGTAAGTCTAATGTACCTGATGAGAATCTATTTCACAGCTTTTTCTAAATTCCTGATCGGGTGACATCTTCAGGAAGCAATGTTATTAGTTAAACTTCCTGAAAGTGTTTGTTGTTATGTTTGTAGTTTTCATCAAAGGTTGTTAGAAGAAATGACCACAAGAAGACAGTTTTGCCATCATCTATAAAGCCAGAGCTAGAAATATTTTCCATCCCATTTTAACATCGCCTTTACATATAAGGAGCCCTGGTGGCACCGTGATTAAGAGCTCAACTGCTAACCAAAAGGTCGGCAGTTCGAATTCACCAGCTGCTCCTTGGAAACCCTATGGGGGAGTTCTACTCTGTCCTATAGGGTCGCTATGAGTCGGAATTAACTTGACTGCAATGGGTTTTCTACATATAGAGCCACAAAATATGTTTTTCTTAGGATTTAATGCCAGCAAAGTCTGCCTATCAGACAAACTTGCTTGCAGGCAAAGAGGACTATAAAATCCATTAAAAAATGTAGCTGAGTGCTAAATCTGATCTTAAATTTTACAACTGTTTTACCCCATTTTCCTAGGATCTCTCTTCCCTTCTCTAAAAGGCTTCTGATCTCTATTTGAAAAAAAAAAATTATTTTAACTGCTCTTACTCTGTTTTAAGTGTTATTATTGTAAAACTTTTCAAGTCTTTAAGCATTAGAATGGCTACAAATTGTAAATAGACAAACACCCTAGATAGTGAGTGATAGGAACTCTGTAGAAAAATGTCTGATGAGTTTGTAGAGCTTTATCATTTGGAAGAGGTAATAGTCAAATCAAAGTAATATGCCTTTGTTTCCCTGACACCTTCTGTATCTGCCTCATTTGCAATTTTTTTCTCATATGATCATGCCAACTGGTAGTAATAGAATGAAGATGAGGATGACTTAGCTTTTTGGTATATGCTGTCAACTCCAGGTTCTGTGACATTGACAATGAGGCTGTCATTCATTTTCCTCAGATTTGTAGTCAGTGCGAAGTATAAAGTATTATTTCTTTCTTCTCTGGCATGTAAGCTGCTTCTCCTCAAATTTGCAGTTTCAATCATGAAAAGTAATCCTGGGTATAGACTGAAAATGCATAGGCAAAAATTAATTTGTCTGGAATACTGCAGGAGGGAGCCTCTAGCTAGCCTGGTGTTATCTCACTCACTTGCATATGTTTAATTATAGCTTGAGAAATATTTCATTTAACGGTGACTTACAGTTAAATCATTCAAATTTCAGTAAATGGTGCTCTATATTCTTAAGAAAAGCTCATGCACATTTTTACTTTTATTTTAATGGTGGATTGCAGTGTGATATTCGTTAGGAAGTATGAAATGGTGACTACATATACCAAAAGAAGGACAACTAACTTTACTGAGTAACCTACTACATGTCAAGAATTGTCCGTGCATTATTTTATTTCATTTCATATTAACTTGTGAAAAAGTATTATTATCTCCATTCTTTTATATATGAGGAAAATGAAACTTAGAGAAATAAATTGCCCAATATGACAGAACTCTAATATGCAGAACTTAGTATGTGACTGTAGGTCTATCTGATTCCAAAGACTGTACATTTTCCATTTCATTACACCCTTGGGTAATGTGGCTGCAGCTGAGCTGAATAATGGAGATCCTCAGGGGCCACTTGCCACGAGGACACCTGGAAGTGAAGGTGTTGGCTACTGTGTTACTGATCTGTTTGAGCTTCTAAACTAGAGCCAACCCAGTCATCTTCCTATGGTTTTCACAGCTCATTGGAAACCACAGTTGTCACCTCTGTTAGAAAGTCAGAGGTTTGAGAGAAGGCCGCTTTCTTTTATCCACTGGCCTTTAGCTGTGACATATCATTTATTCATTCATTTGACAAAGACAGATTCTCACCATACGCAGAGTACTGTGCCATATCTTAGGGATACAGTAATAAACAAGAAGCACATGGTCTCGTTCTTTATGGAGTTCATTGTTTATTGTGAAAGTTGATATTAAGCTAATAATCACACAAATAATTCATTAATTGTAATTGTGGTAAGTACTACAGTGGAGAAGTACAGGGTATTATGAGAGTAGAACTAACCCAATCTGAAACTGAGTAATGGTCAGCTAAATGAGTGAGGTGGGAAGAGCTGACCGTTCTGGAGAGAGAGTGCAGATTGGTTGTAGAATAATCACATGAAAGTAAGCAAAACATCTGTTAGGTGCCAGAGGACAGAATAAGAAGATTGTGATAACTGGGGCCATCATACATTTTCAGTCAATACTTATGGTATATCTAATTCCTATCCTTACGCCCAAAAGTTTTATAACACATAGTAAAAAGCTAGCACAATACCTTCATATAGTAGGAATAACATACATTTTTCCTGAAATTTTAATTGCTGTGTAGGAGCCCTGGTGGCACAGTGGTTAAGAGCTCAGCTGCTAACCAAAAGGTCGGCAGTTCAAATCCACCAGCCATTCCTTGGAAGCCCTATGGGGCAGTTCTGCTCTGTCCTATAGGGTCGCTATGAGTCGGAACCAACTTGACGGCACATAACAACAACATTACTGTGTAACAAACCATCCCCAAAATTAGTGACTTAAGTCAACAATTTATTAATTCTCTCTCATGGTTCTGTGAGTTGATTGGGCTTAGGTGGGTAGTTCCAAGAAGCCCAGATGGGAGCTACAAGGCTTCTTATGACCTAGCCTTGTATGTCTCAGAGTTTCACTTCTGCCATATTCCATTGATCAATCACTAAGGACAGCTCAGATTCAAGGGAAAGGGAATTAGACTTCACTTCTTGGTTTGGGAGTGTGAGGTCATATTGCAGAAAACCGTGTGAGAAGAAAGATATTGTTGCCACCATCTTTTCAAAACACAATCTGCCATGCTGAAGAAAGGAATTGGATGCTAGTCATTATTGGGATACACTGAGGAGGTTGGTTTGTCTGCTCCTTATAGTCCCTAGTTTCTGATTTGGTTCATATTTTAGGAGCTGTCAGGATGAGATATGTCTCCCTTCTCTGAATTGTATCTTACTCTCATTCATTTAATCAGTATGATATGGCATTTCAGAAGACAGCCTTACTGAAGTGTTTTTGGTCAACTTACTTCTCTAAGCCTCAGTTTTTTAAAAAAAAAAAAACCTATTAAAATATAGACTATACAAGTTGCCTTGTCTTCTATGTTAGGTTGTGGTGAGGCTGCTAATAACTCATTCATTTATTCAATAAGAAAAAACAACATATGCTTGGGGTGCTTACTGTATATCTGGCCTTATTCTAAGGACTTGATGTTAAATCTTTGTAACAGGATAAGGGCCAACTGTGTGTCAGGCAGCATTCTGTGTTCTGAGGATATAAATGCTGACAGAAGAAGAGACAGAGCTGCCCTCATGAGTTTAAAGCATAAAGGAGAGGCTATGCAGTTTGAATCCACTAGCATCTCCTTGGAAACCCTATGGGGCAGTTCTACTCTGCCCTGTAGGGTTGCTATGAGTCGGGACGGATTCAACAGCACATAGTAACAATAATAGATAATGAAATGATCAGACAAATGTGAATTTACAGTTTGGACATAAAGTGGTAAGAACAAGAGCTTAGATTAATAAGATACAAATACCTACTATATGCCAGGCATGGGGTAATTTAAGTCAGTAGATAATAGTTTCCACTATGGATGATATCTCAAGGTTGTTACTTGCTTGGGTAGTTTTGGGGTTTTTAGAGTGGTCTGAATAATTAAAAGCCTATAGCTAACTTTAGAGGGAAGCTAAAATACAGATTTGATGATGAAGTTTCTTCAAGTGTTTTTGAAGAGTTTGCTCCTTGTGGTGTTAATGTAAATTGACAGACACTACTAAAGAATGACAGAAATTGCTTAAAAATAGCAATTCTTAGAAAATCCTGCCATTTTTATGACAAATTTGCCTACTTTCCCCTTCTAGAGAATATAATAAAAATAAAGTTGTCTTTCTGGTTCCATAAGTTACAGAGAAATGCCCCCATCCCACAGAAGTCATAACGAAAGGCGTTTCTCTGGTCATTTTGCTAAAAATATTCTTCAAAAAGTTACTGTGGTATAGTTTGGAGCCCTGGTGGTGTAGTGGTTAGCAGTTCAAATCCACCAGCTAATCCTTGGAAAACCTACAGGGCAGTTCTACTCTGTCCTATATGGTCACTATGAGTTGGAATTGACTCAACGGCAATGAGTTTGGTTTTTTTTTTTTGTGGTGTAGTTGGAGCGCTGGTGGTGCAGAGGTTAAGAGCTCGGCTGCTAACCAAAAGATTGGCAGTTCGAATCTACCAGCACTTCTTGGAAACCCTATGGGGCAGTTCTACTCTGTCCTATAGGGTCACTATGAGTCGGAATCGACTCAATGGCAATGGGTTTGGTTTTTTTGTTTGGTGGTCTAGTTTAGAAAGCCAAAATTTTTGTATGTGTAGTTGGGCAGATCTAGATCTGCCTTTGAATCTCGTTTCTACCTTTTACTAGTCAGATATCTTTGGATGAAATCGCTTAGCACTTCTGAGCTTCAATTTCCACATCTGTAAAGTGGAATAATAATATCTCCTTGTTATGTAGACTGCAAAACACTATTTAAAACATTACAGTATTATAATTATCACATAATACTGTTTGGCATGCAATGGAACTGTAGTATATTTCTAGATTAGACAAAATCCTTTGTATGTCATATATATTCTACTCTAAGATCAATAACTGATTTCAAAATAACACTGGACCTTAATATCAGTTGTTGCTGTCAGGACTTGTGGCTATTTTGTATGTGAGATCACCTTTTAATGTGATCCTTTAAGTAATTTATTAATTTGGTCATTTACAGTTTTAATGATCAATCAGCTTATTCTGCTTTATGATAATAATTTAGAGTAATACACAGGGAGTCCTTATTATCCATTTATAAAGATGGTAGGGAGCAAAAATTGTTATAACATGAAGATGCTTACTGATATTCTCCTGAAAAAAGTAGCCTCCATTCAGACACCCCTTATGCTTAATGCTGCCGTCTATCTGTTCGTCTGACATCAATTTCCACAATGGGCAGTCACCCACTAAAATGTAATGTAAACGTAATGTGAATCATGGGGGAATGAAATGATCTGCCTTATGAGTGAACCAGAAGTGAAGTCAGCAATGTCCTTTAATGTTTTCATGTATTTTTTTTTCATAAAAGTAATGCTACTAAAATTTATACTTGATTCATTTTTGGTTGATTTAAAAGTATAGGTAAAAGAACTTATTTTCTTTATTTGTACTTTTGTTTTGGCACCAATTATCCTGAAACACAGCACCTATTGTATATTAAACTATAGCAGGGCATCCAATTTAACAGAAAGTTTGGTAGACAGATGATAGGGATCAAAAAAATGTAGATTTTAAGGGCTAAAATTATTGTCAAGAATTTTTAACAAAGGATTTCTATTTTTTATTTAGTTTATTTACACCACATACCTAAAAAAGGCAGCTTCTTAAAAAGTAGTTGTTTATTGTAAACTATTGTTAATTAATTTATTAGTTCAATCAGTATTCTTCTGTGGAGAGTTGGAATTAAAAGAATAATTTGAAGAAGACTCAGGGAAGAGTGGCTAAAATATAACTTTTATTTTCTTCTCTGATTTATCTGACTGTCTCCTAACTTCCTCCTGTCCCAAACATTGCAGTTTAAATTACCCTTGATTACCTTCACTTAGATCAATGATTTGCAAAATGGTCACAAAACTTTAGAATCATTTGGGTACTCTTTGTAAAAACTGATACCCAAGGCCCCATCTCATGCCAATTAAACCCGCATCTCTGGGTGGTGGGGCCCAGGTATGGCTATTTTGAAAACATGCTCCGAGTGACTCTCATGAGTGACCGAAGTTGAGAAACACTGACTCAGATTCTTTTGCAGTGATCTTTCTGAAGTGGAGGGGCAATGGCAATTAGTCATTCCTTCATTTCCTGGAACCATTGATTCCAAAATGTCTGCAGCACTATTCTGTTCTCTGCTCTTAGGTTTTCTCCCGTGTCTGCCACTAGGAGATGTTAGCATCGTTATTTAGAGCCCAGCTGGACCCACGATGCAGTTTTAGCAAGATTCCAGCTTGGCTGCCATTGTTGACTGGAATTGCTTTCTATAGAGTCAAGCCATTTTTCTCTCAAACGAGTTTAAGCTTACTTTCATTATAGATTGGCAAGGGTGAAATAGCAGTGTAAATTTCTCTATACCCTCAACCTCAGTGAAGGTTTTAGCTATTATATGTTGCCCTTCAAACGGACCAATATGAAGGCGTGTTGGGAATTTTGCTAATTTTACATCAAGAAGCCACCCAGACAGGCTGTGAAGTGAAGAGACCCAGCTGCTGAGGACGATAAAGCTGCTAGTAACAAGCTTTAGTGCTGAAGTCTGGATCCTTGTCTGTCTTGTTCACTGCTGGATCCCTGGCTTCTAGAACAGTATCAACCACAGTGTGGGCAGATGAATATTTGTTGAATGAAGGAATAAAGAGGCATGAAAAACATAAATACTTAATGACTTTGATATGGGCTTTTAAACACTAGCCTATCACACTATTTAATGATTTAATAATAATTGTTATTATTAATAGAATGCTTATATGTGCCAGACATTGTACTAGAATTACACTTACACTCACAAACAGATGCATAAACACATATAATCCTTATTTAAACCTCATAATGATACTATTAAGTGAGTATACCCACTCCTCACTTATCAACACAGTTAGGTTCCAAAGACCAGATTATTATGTGAAACTTGTTGTTATGCGAAAATGAGGATGACCACATCAGATCACAAAATAGAGGATGACTGTGTCATTACATAACTGCCAGATTACATCATCACACATCTACCAGACCACTAAGAATCATGGCCTAGCTAGGGTGACACATAACCTTAACTATCACAGCCAGTGTTACTCTTGCATCATGCCTCTGTGTTCATTACTGCCAGACCTATGTTATTAATGCACAAGATAGTCGCATAGTAGACTTTTTCTATTGTCATAAGTGCAAAATATCGGATAATGAGATAGTTGATAAATGAGGAGTAGGTGCACTATTATTGTCATTGAGTCATAATTGGAGAAACTGAGGCTTAGATAGTACAAGAAACATTTACCAGGTAATACACTCAGTCTGTCAAGAGGTAGTCATTTGAACAGAACAAGAGAATACTACCAGGTTTAAAATTAGAAAAGGTGTGCATCAAGGTTGTATCCACTCACTGTACTTATTCAGTCTGTATGCTGAGGAAATAATTCAAGAAGAATGCAGCATCAGGATTGGAAGAAGACTTATAACAACCTGCGATATGCAGATGACAACCTCGCTTGCTGAAAGCGAGGAGGACTTGAAGCACTTACTGATGAAGATCAAAGACTACAGCCTTCAGTGTGGATTACATCTCAAAGAAAACAAAAATCCTCACAACTGGACCAATAAGCAACATCACAATAAAGAGAGAAATGATTGAAGTTGTCAAGGATTTCTTTTTACTTGGACCCGTAATCAATGCCATTGGAAGCAGCAGTCAAGAAATCAAACTGAGTATTGCATGGGACAAATCTGCTGCAAAAGACCTTTTTTAAAGTGTTAAAAAACAAAAATACCACTTTGATGATTAAGGTGTGCCTGAACCAAGCCGTGGTATTTTGATTCATCTCATGTGCTTACGAATGCTGGACAATGAACAACGAAGATGAAAGAAAAATTGATGCATTTGAATTATGGTGTTGGCAAAGAATATCGAATATTCTATGGACTGCCAGAACAAATAAATCTGTCTTTGAGGTAGTACAGCCAGAGTACTCCTTAGAAGTGAGGATGGTGAGACTTCGTCTCACTTACTTTGGACATGTTATCAGTAGGGACCAATTCCTGGAGAAGGACATCATGTTTGGTAACATAGAGGATCAGTGAAAAAGGAAGACCCTTAATGAGATGGATTGATGCAGTGGCTTCAACGGTGGGCTTAAACATAGCAACCATTGTGAAGACGGCGCAGGAATGGGCAGTGTTTTATTCTGTATCTGTAGGGTTGCTATGAGTTGGAGCTGACTCCAGGATACCTAACAACAACTCACTCAATTAGTAGCAGAATTAGCATCCCAGATCAGGTTTTCTAACTGAATGATAATACCACTATATTTAACTAATACTACTAATACTGTCTCTATGTCTCCAGTCTTAGATTCCTTAAACATATCCAAAAGCATCATTTTATCATAGCAGTTATCATTCTCAGAAATTATTCCTGTATTTATTCATGTATTTGTTTCTCCCTATTAAAATATAAGTTAAATGAGAATAGGGGTATTTGGTTTGTTTACCACATTAGCACCTAGAGAGAGTTAGGTGCCTGGTAAGAACTGGAGGAATGAATAAAATGAACCCACTTGTCATCTGTGGTACTTTTTTGGGTGATAAGCCCACCATCCATTTGCTCAAGCATCTGGACATCATCTCTGATCCCTTGTTCAACCTCACTCATCACCCATATTTGGTCAGGTTATATTTATCTCTCAAATGTCAATCAAATCTGTGTTTTTGTTCCGGTCTCCAATGGCATTGCATTAGTTCAGGTGCTTATCACTTCTTCTGAAGTAGCGTTCTAATCCATCTCCGTGCCTCTAGTTGCACCCTACTCTGATTCATAAAACTTCTAGAGAAGTGATTCTTAACTGGGGGCAAATATAAGAGGTGGTATGTGTTAATTTCTGAAAACATTTTTGATTGTCACAACTGAGGGACTGCTACTGCATCTAGTGGGTAGATGAAAGGGATGCTGTTAAACATCCTGTAGTGCACAGGACAGCCCCTACAGCAAAGAATTATCTGGCAAAAATGTCAATAGTGCCAAGGTTGGAAAACCCTGTTCTACAGAAAATGTTCTAAAACTTCATTCTAATTTATGTCTAGTCAAACAGTTTCAATGACTGTGCTCTCTGCCAACAGGGTAAATCCAAAGTTCTTAGCATAGCGTTCTAAGTGCATCACGGTTTGCCTCCTCCATTTCAGCTTTATTCCTTGCCCTTCTTCCACATATGCATGAAATTCCAGACATTTTAAACAATGTTCAGTTTCTCGAAAGTTTTATTTCCTGTGTATACATAAATAGAATTCCCTGTTGTTTGTTAAAACTCTCATGAGATGTTCTCTCAGACTGTCCTAGAAATAATAATTCAATAAATATTTAGCACAATGTGTGGGCATTGTGCTAGGTACTGAGGATACAGCAGTAAATAAAATGAACATGGTCCCTGCCTTCTTGGAGCTTTCCATCTTCATCTAGTGCAGTTTGGCTTACCCTCTTTTGAGTGTTAGAGCTATCACTTCCTTCGTTGCTAGACCAGTGAACACTAATCACAGTGCAATTATCATGTCAAATAAAATAAGCAATACTTTTTTCATGTCATATATTGTCTGTTCATATTCAAATACAAATTTATTTGTCGAAGAAATGTGTGTGTGTTTTAAAACCATTGTTTTTTTCAAATCTGGTTTCAAACAAAACCCATTCATTATATTTGGCTATGTCCTTTAAGTCTCTTAGTTTCTTTGAAATACTGACTTCTTTCATCCCTTGCTCCCTCTTACCTTTTCATTCCTTCCTCCATCCTCCCTCCATCCCTTCCTAATTCTTCTCCATCCCTCCACCCATCTCTCCTTCCTTCTTTCCCAGTCCTTTGACTTGTAGAAGCAATCACCAGTTGTCCTGT
Source organism: Dugong dugon (assembly GCA_030035585.1). Lineage (NCBI taxonomy): Eukaryota > Metazoa > Chordata > Mammalia > Sirenia > Dugongidae > Dugong > Dugong dugon. The sequence continues at coordinate 34,535,274 of CM057465.1, forward strand.
AGAAAGTCCCACATTTTGGATTTGGTGGATTACTTCTTTGTGGATGTATTTGACTTGTTCCTCTATTTCCCATATTCCCTGTAGGCTGGAAGTTAGATACCAAAAACCCAAACCGAACCCACTGCCATCGAGTCGATTCTGACTCATAGCGACCCTCTAGGACAGAGTAGAACTACCCCATAGGGTTTCCAAGGAGTGGCTGGTGGATTCAAACTGCCGACCTTTTGTTTAGCAGCCAAGCTCTCAACCACTGCGCCACCAGATAGACTTAATTAGATTTAGGTACAGTATTTTATGCAATAATAATTCACAACTGGTGTTGTGTATATCACATTGTATCATTTCACTGGTAAATAATGTGTGACTCTTTTAGAGATGCTTAGACTGGGTTCAGGTGGTAACAGCTGGCATCTTTTTATTGTAAACTTTCCCACAAACTGTACTCCTAATGAGTTTATCACTCAGTGATGAGTATGACTTGAATCAATTATTTTATTAGCTCCTGGAAAAATGATGGCAGTCTAATTCTTTAAGTCTATCTACATTTATTAGGTGGAATTCCTCTATGTAGAAACCTTCCCTTGTGGTGGCTATGAAATACAGTTCAAAGAGGAATGGCAACATAAATTTTAATTTTTTTTCTTTAATCATTAATTCTCAGAGAAATAAGTTGGTGCCTTAGCTCTCTCCTTTGGTATCCAATTAGTTTTATTTTATTTTCCCTCTATCCTTCCTCTTCTTCTCTCCCCCTTCCCAAGTATTATTATGAACTAATGGCTTTTTTATGCCTGTTACCTCTTTTAAATACATGAGGCCTTAATAGTATAGACCTTTGTACATAAGCAGTACATGTTTGTAGTTTTATCTGATGATTCAAAAAAAATCTGTTTTTGAATTTGAAGAAATTCTATTAGAGAATGAAATGACATAGTTGTTTTCACTTAATACAGTAGCTCTTATTGTGCCTCCTTCCCTGCTTCTGTTCAACAAACACTTATTGGTACCTACTTGTGCCAAACAACAGGATAGACACTTGAACTCAGAAATTTACTTTTCATCCTAATATCTCTGAAATAGTTAGATTTCGACACCATTGGAACATGCAACTTACTAGATAATTTAAAGATGTCTCAGAAACTTCAGATTTACAGAGGTTGTAGATAAGATCCTCGGGTCACCATGGAGCCTCTTTAATATGAATACAATTCCCTTATGTGAGCAAGAGTTAGAGGCCCCTGGAAAGTGACATTTTCTAGATGGGCTGATTACAAAGGAATTAGCAAAGTTAAAACAAGACCATGGGTTTAAAGAAGTTATTGCAGTTTTGGTTTTGCAATTGATATCCTGGATTTTCTTGATCAGATCTTTCAGCTCTCAGTTATCCAAATTACTTCACATTTAATAAAACAAGCAAGCAAACAAACAAAACAAAACCCACTGTAGTCGAGTCGATTCCGGTTCATAGCAACCCTATAGGACAGTGTATCCAAGGCTGTAAATCTTTATGGAATCAAACTGCCACGCCTTTCTCCCATGAAGTGGCTGGTGAGTTCGAACTGCTGACTTTTCAGTTAGCAGCCGAGTGCTTTAACCACTGTACCAGTGTTTATATCTGTCCGCTTATCTTTCAGAGGTATGGTGTAACTTAAAGAGTGTTACATAAAATGCATATGTTAGAATTGGATTTTCAGTATTATCATAGGCTGGGTTCTCTAGAGAAGCAAAACCATTAAAGTGTATAAATATATATATATATATAGAGAGATTTATATCAAGGAAATGTTTTACGTGATTGTAGAGGCTGGAACATCCCAAGTTCGTGGGTCAGGATAGAGGCTTCTCTTGATTCAGGTAGCTGGAGGGGCTGGTGAACCCAAGATCGGCAGGTCAGACAGCAGGGCTCTTGATCACAGGCTGCAAAGATCAACAAATCCCAAGATTGCCAGGCAAGACAGCAAGTAAGCAGCTAGCTCATGTCCCAAGAACTGAAGGTCAGACAAACAGGATCCAGCATGAGCAAAAGCCTACAAGCCTTGCTAGAATGTCCGCTTATATTTGATGTAGGCCACACACCCAAGGAAACTCCATTTCAACTGTTTGGCTACTCACAGCAGATCCCATCATGGAGGTGATCACGTTATATCAAGTCTCATTGTGGAAGTGATTGCAGCATCATTCGACTGCCAGACTACATCATAACTGCCAAACCACTGAGAATCATGGCCCAGCCAAGTTGACACACAACCCTAATGATCACAAATACCCTATTCCTATATATGTCTTGGTGCTATATAATTTTATGTGGCTGGCACACACTTGGAATTTTCCTGTGCTGTCAATGTACTGTTAAATAGTTGATTACAGCTTAAATTACTTTTCACTGTTGGAAATTGGGGCACAAGGAACAATCTAGCTTTTCTACTTGTTGTGTCAGTTTCAAAAATTTTTATTAACTTATGTAAAAATGGCTTGGGGCAGTGTCTGACCTCCTTCAACCCCACAACGGGGAAGGAGAATCAAGATCAACAGTGCAAGGCTGACTCCTATGAGCTGGAGGCCAGACAAGCCACCTCTCTCCACCATCATTACTAATTCTGACACCAACCATCCCTCCCACAGCACTCCACTGAGTTTGATAGTTCATTGCAATGGCCACACAGAACTCATAGACCATACTCACAATTAGGGGGTTTATTAGGGAAATAACAGTTACAGTTCTGGCTCAGGAACACTCAAGATACAGTTCTTCCATCAGAATAGCCTCTTCTGAGCCATGCTTGCAGGCACGCCTCTCCTTAGTCCTCAGTCTCTGTGCAGAGGTGCCCAGCTTTCTCTCTCCATGAGCTGGGAAGCCCACCACAGCATCTCCTGCTGCTCGGTCTCTCCTGCTGGTCTCTCCTTTCTTGGTGGTGGGTTCCTCCCCTCAACTCTGGATTTGGCTCTATTTTAAGGCAAAACTGACCAATCCTCTTGGTAGGCCACAATTACCATATTCACATAGCCCCACCCAATCACCTGGGTGGGAATCACAAGACCATGGTAGAGAGGCCACACACAAACGTAGTTAATTGCACTGCAGTATAGTAGGTGCATGAACTGGCAGTGATGATGGAGTTGCTGATGGTTCTAGTCTTTGGTTGCTTACACCAGCAACATTTATATTTACTCATTTTTCTTGTTTAAGATTGTCTGTATCTTTGGGTTATCTGTCTTAAATTTTTTTTTAATAATTTATAAGTTTATTTTAATAAAAATAGATTCTGTTTATTGATCATGAACAATCATGTACTATGTCCCAGGTCCTAGGACACTGTATTTAATTCTTTAGTATGTCTATATCATTGAATTTTTAAAGCATCCTAATGGAGTTCCAGAAAAATACTGAGTCCCACGTATGATGAGTAATTTGCCCAGTGTACCACGTATCTTTAGAAGTAAAGCTGGTGTTAACTGAAGTCTGTTTGACTCTAAAGCTTATGTTCTTAACTCTAAGCTTATTGTCGTCTCTAAAAAAGACCAAATTTCCTTTCATAGGGAAATATTGAGTCATATTTTTGAATCCTAAAAAAGTCTTGTTTATATAAGTGAGCACATACATGCATACATGTAGCTCTTAACAACCCAGAAACCCTTTACTTATTATTACATAAGTGTGGCATATAAGAACCACATACTGGAACCTGGTGGTGCAGTGGTTAAGCATTTGACTGATAACCAAAAGATTGGCAGTTTGAATCTACCAGTTGCTCATTGGAAACTCTTATGAGGCAGCTCTGCTGTGTCCTATAGGGTCATATGAGTTGGAGTTGACAGCAATGGTTTTTTTTTTTTTTTTTTAATAAATGCTTGTTTACATAAGCGAGCACATATTTTTAGTATACACATATGCATAGCTCTTAACAACCCAGAGACCCTTTACTTAGTATGACGTAAGTGTGGCGTATAAGAGGCTAGGTTTAATAGCCCAACATAACTAAAAATATAGTCTATTCTTTACTTGCTGTGATCTTCAACACGCATTAAAAGACCCTAAAAATGTAGCTCACAATCAGCATTTATTAAATTCCCTTTTCTCTTTAACTCACTGTTTTTCTCTCTTCAAATTAATGACTCAAATTCCTTTCTCACATCTTGCCTTTTAAAAATATCACACTTTGTCACTCTGAATTTTTTCGATTTAGGAAAGAGTTAAGGGAAATTCAAATTTCTAATTTCAGCAGTAGCTTTCAAACTTTTTTGCCCACCATCTACGGGAATACGTTATACTTCATTCAAAGCACGATAGGTGAGGAGTGTCACAAAAATAATACAGTACACTCTAAGATTACTAGTCTATTGCATTCCATTCTATATTCTGCTCTCCCTTCGTCTCTTCTATTTTATTTAAAAATTCTGGGTGGTGTTGTTAGGTACCATCGAGCCAGTTCCAATTCATAGTGACCCTCTGTACAATAGAACGAAATACTGCCCGGCCCTGCGCAATCTTCACAATCCTTACTATGTTTGAGTTCATTATTGCAGCCACTCTGTCAGTCCATCTCACAGAGGGTCTTCCTTCTTTTTGCTAATCCTCTGCTTTACCAAGCATGATGTCCTTCTCCAGGGACTGATCCCTACTGATAATATATCCAATGTATGTGAGACAATGTCTTACCACCCTTGCTTCTAAGGAGCATTCGGACTGTGCTTCTTCCAGGACAGACTTATTCATTCTTCTGGCAGTCCATGGTATATTCAGTATTCTTCCCCGACACCATAATTCAAAGGCATCATTACTTTTTTTTTTTGAGTTTCACATTAACTGGTACTTTATTTACTTAAAACCTAGACAACACTGCCAATTTGAGAAGAAATTCACTGTGAAATATGGACTGATCTTGCCATTTAAATTCTAGGGGTTTTTTTTTTGGTGGGGAGAGGGGGAATCCTTGGTAAAATTCTATTCAAGAAACAGAATAGATACACATATATTTTAAAAACATGAACCATCAGAGAATGAGATTTGAAATCAAGAGTGATTTCAGTTTTGGTGGCCCCTGCTTTTTTTTTTTTTTTCAACTTCTTAAAGACTGTAGCAGGATAAAGGATCACTGGCTCTGAGTCTCTTTGAGATAACAAGTAATGGAAGAAAAAAACCAACAACAAAAAAACCCCACACCCTCAAAAAAGATCAGGTAACCCCATTCCCCATACCCTCCCCCCCAAGATAAAAAATATGAATACTTTTAGTAACAAGTCAGAATTCATCTTTATCTCCTACCTGCCTCATCAGTGGAAGTTTAAAGTCATGATTTTTTTTTTTTTACAGACATCCATAAGCGTGTATATAGATAATAAAAGCTCATATTAGATGACAATTGATTTTTTGAAAAGTACAGGTAGGGAAAGAAGCAATCATTTTAACTGAAACTCCTCTACACTTTTTGATTACTGTTTAACTTGCTATCATTTAGCAAAAAGCAAGATTTTTACAGTGTTCATCTCAAATCTTACTGCTTTATAGGTGTGGTATACCTTCCATTAAAATACAAAGATGAAGCAGTCAATCCACTGATTAATTTGACATGGCTTTCATTGGGGATGGGGGGTGGCGGCAAAGACAAGACCAACATACAAAAAGGTAACTTAAACATACAATGGTTTTCTTAAAAAAAAAGAAGAGAAAATGTTACTTTCAACAAATGGAAAAAAGCATTCAAAGCCCATGAGTCAAGCCATAGCCAAAACCATGTTCTTTGTTTCTTTTGTAATAAAATCTCTCCCCAAACCATCATCACTTTTAATCCTCCCCAGACTGGGCTTCATCTTCAGACCCTTCATCCCCACATTTTTTCCTGAGGACTTTCCGGTTCCTCGTCGTCGTCTTTGGGGGAAGGAGTCTTTTCCTTTGATGCTTTTGAAGCTGCGGGACGACCCACTTTCCCTTTGCATTTCACTGGACTTGGCGTCACTGTTGCCTTTAGCCTGGGTTTGGGCATTTTCTTTTCTTTTCTCTCAGGTTTGGACTTCTTAACCATCTTTTTGTTTTTCTTTTTTGAACTGCCGTAGTCACTGTCGTCATCATCTTCCATTAGGAAATCTTCATCACTGCCGGGATCTTTTTCCCGGAATGGTGCCTCGTCCTCCTCCTCTTGTTCTTCTTCACTGCCCACGTCCTCCATGAGCATCTCTCTCTGCTTAGAAGCCGCTTTAGATGCTGCCTGCCGCTGCTGGCGCACATTTTTATGATCTTCTTTTTCATCTTCACTATCCTCTGCTGAGTGAGAGTCATCCTTCTTGGTCTTCACATCGTTTTCTTCTGAATCCTCACGGTCTTCCTGTGAATTCTTTCCAGATCGTCTCTTATTTTTAGCTTTTCAGGGAGATGATCGGATTTTCTTAGCTGGAGGACCCGAATCTCTTCCATAATCTTCATCAGCATCATCAGAAACTGTAAATAATCAACGACCTTCCTATTTCTGACAGGCAGAGACATGTTTGCTGTCGAAACAGGACCAAGTCGAGAAGCCAAAGACCAGGACCCTCCCACCCCGCGCACTTGGAGCCCCATCCCTCTGAACTTTGGCCGATGAGGCCTCTGCTGTTGAACCCCGAGCTGCTGGTTTTCAAACTCCGCAGCTCCTTGTTTCAGGGCCTCTTGATCAGATGAGCTCCCTGCTCCCCCGTCTCTTCAGAATGGATCCATGATTACTTTTTTGGTCTTCCTTATTCATTGTCCAGCTTTTGCATGCATATGAGGTGATTGAAAATATCATGGGTTGGGTTAGGTGCACCTTATTCCTCAAGGTGATATCTTTGCTTTTTAACACTTCAAAGAAGTTTTTTGTAGCAGATTTGCCCAATGCAATACAACATTTGATTTCTTGACTGCTATTTCCATGGGCGTTGACTATGGATCAAAGTAAAATGATACCCTTGATAACTTCAATATTTTCTCTGTTTATCATGATGTTGCTTATTGGTCCACTTGTGAGGATTTTTGTTTTCTTTATGTTGAGGTGTATTCTATACTGAAGGCCGTAGTCCTTGATCTTTACCTGTAAGTGCTTCAGATTCTCTTAGCTTTCAGCAAGCAAAGTTGTGTCATTTGCATATTGCAGGTTGTTAATGAGTCTTCTTCTGATCTTGATGCCCAGTTCTTCATGTATAATACAGCTTCTTGAATTATTTGCTCAGCGTTCAGACTGAATAAGTATACTGAACAGATACAACTCTGCTACACAGCTTTCCTGATTTTAAACCATGCAGTATCCCCTTGTTCTTTTTAAACAACTGGCTCTTGGTCTATGTACAGGTTCCTTATGAGCACAATTAAATGTTCTGGAATTCCCATTCTTGTTAATGTTATCCATAATTTGTTATGATCCACACAGTCGAATGCCTTTGAATAGTCAGTTAAACACAGGTAACCTTGGTATTCTTTGCTTTCAGCCAAGATCCATCTGACATCAGCAGTGATATGCCTCATTCCAAGTCCTCTTCTGAAACTGTCTTGAATTTATGACTCTTCCTTGTCTATGTACTGCTGAAACTGCTTCTGAATTATCTTCAGCAAAATTTTACTTGTTTTGATATTACTGACATTGTTTGATAATTTCTGCATTCTCTGGGATCACCTTTTTTAGGAACGGGCATATGTATGGATATCTTCCAGTCAGTTGGCCAGGTAGCTGTTTTCCAAATTTCTTGGCATAGATGAGTGAGCATTTCCAGTGTTGCATCTGTTTGTTCAGACATCTCAACTGGTATTCCGTCAATTCCTGGAGTCTTGTTTTTCACCAATGCCTTCAATGTAGCTTGGACTTCTTCCTTCAGTACCATCAGTACTTGATTATATGCTACCTTCTGAAATGGTTGAATGTCAACCAGTTCTTTTTGGTACAGAGACCCTGTGTTTTCCTTCCATCTTCTTTTGATGCTTTCTGTGTCTTTCAGTATTTTGCCCATAGAGTCCTTCAATACTGTAACTCAAGGCTTGAATTTTTTCTTCAGTTATTTTAGCCTGAGAAATGCTGAGTGTGCTCTTCCCTTTTGGTTTTCTAACTTCAGATCTTTGCATCTTTCATTGTAATACTTTACTTTGTCTTCTTGAGCCACCCTTTGAAATCTGTTCAGCTCTTTTACTTCATCATTTCTTTTATTCGTGTCTTAGTTATCTAGTGCTGCAATAACACAAATACTACAAATGGGTGGCTTTAACAAACAGAAATTTATTCTTTCACAGTCTAGTAGGCTAGAAGTCTGAATTAGGGTGCCAGCTCCAAGGAAAGGCTTTCTCTCTCCGTGGATTTGGAGGAAGGTGCTTGTCATCAATCTTCCCCTGGTCTAGGAGCTTCTCAGCACAGAAGCCCCAGATCCAAAGGATGTTCTATTCTCCTAGCTCTTATTTCTTGGTGGTATGAGGTCCACATGTCTCTCTGCTTGCTTCTCTCTTTTATATCTCAAAAGAGATTGACTTAAAACACACCTAATCTTGTTGATTGAGTCCTGCCTCATTAACATAACTGCCACTAATCCCACCTCATTAGCTTCATAGAGGTCGGATATACAACACATAGGAAAATCACATCAGATGACAAAATGGTGGCTGTCAAGGATTGAATTGTGTCCCCCCAAGATATCTGTCAACTTGGCTAAGTCATGATTCCCAGTATTGTATGATTGTCTACCATCTTGTCATCTGATGTGATTTCCCTATGTGTTGTAAATCCTATCACTATGATGTAATGCGATGGATTAGTGGCAGTTATATTGATGAGATCCACAAGATTAGATAGTGTCTTAAGCCAATCTCTTTTGATATATAAAAGAGAGAAGCAAGCAGAGAGACAGGGGGACCTCATACCACCAGGAAAGCAGTGCTGGAAGAAGAGCACGTCCTTTGGACCTGAGGTTCCTTCGCTGAGATGCTCCCAGACCAAGGGAAGACTGATGTTAGGACTTCCTTCAGAGCCAACAGGGAGAGAAAACCTTCTACTGGAGCTGGCATCCTGAATTTGGACTTGTAGACTAGTGGACTGTGAGAGAATAAATTTTTCTTTGTTAAAGCTATCCACTTGTGATATTTCTGTTATAGCAGCACTGGATGAGTAAGACAGTGGACAGTCACACAATACTGGGAATCATGGCTTAGCTGAGTTGACACACATTTTTGGGGGACAGAGTTCAATCCATGACAATTTAGCTAAACTACGTTCAAGAGCAAGTTTCATAGTCTCTTCTGACATTCTTGTTGGTCTTTCCTTTTTTCCTGTCTTTTTGATGACCTTTTACTTTCTTCATGCATAATGTCCTTGATGTCATTTCATAATTCATCTGTCTTAGGTCATTAGTGTTTGATACATCAAATCTATTCTTGAGATTCTATTCTTGAGATGGTCCCTAAATTCAAGTGGGATATACTCAAGGTCATACTTTGGTTCTCATGGACGTATTTTAATTTTTTCAGCTTCAATTTGAACTTGCAGACAAGCAATTGATGATCTATTTTGCAGTTGGCCCCTGGCCTTGTTTTGATTGATGATATTGAGCTTTCTGCTCTTCTCTTTCCACAGATGTAGCTTATTTAATTCTTGTGTATTCTATCCAGTGAGTTCTACATGTATAGCCACTGTTTATGTTGTTGAAAAAAGGTATTTGTAATAAAGAAAGTAATTGAAAAATTCTATCATGCGATCTCTGACATTGTTTCTATCAGCAAGGCCATATTTTCCAAGAACTGATCCTTCTTCTTTGTTTCCAACTTATGCATTCCAATCACCAGCAGTCATCAGTGCATCTTGACTGCATGTTTTATCAGTTTCATACTGCAGAAGTTGGTAAAAGTCTTCAATTTCTTCATCTTTGGCCTTCGTGGTTGATGTGTAAATTTGAATAATAGTCATATTAACTGGTCTTCCTTGTAGGCATATGGATATTATCCTATCACTGACAGTGTTGTATTTCAGGATAGACCTTAAGTGTCCTTTTATCGATGAATGCAACGCCATTCCTCTTTAATTTGTCATTCCTGGCAGAGTAGACCATATGATGGTTTGATTCAGAATGGCCAATACCAGTCCATTTCAGCTCACTAATGCCTAGGATATTGATCTTTCTGTGTTCCATTTCATTTTTAACTACTTCCAATTTTCCTAGATATGTACTTGGTACATTCCATGTTCCAATTATTAATGGATGTTTGCAGCTGTTTCTTCTCATTTTGAGTCATGCCACATCAGCAAATGAATGTCTTAAAAGCTTTTCTCCATCTTTGTCAGTAAGGTTGACTCTACTTTGAGGAAGCGGTTCTTCCCTGGTCATGTATTGAGTGCCTTCCAACCTGAGGGGCTCATCTTCCAGAACTGTATCAGACAGTGTTCCACTGCTATTCATAAAATTTTCACTGGCCAATTTTTTCAGAAGTAGACTGCCAGTTCCTTTTTCCTAGTCTGAATCAGAAAGCTCTGATGAAATCCATCCACCGTATGTGACCTTGCTGGTATTTGAAATACTGTTGGCATAGCTTCCAGCATCCCAGCCATATGCAAGCCACCACAGTATGACAAACTGACAGATGAGTGGTAGAAAAATTCTGGGTATGACCCATTAAGTTGATTTTATGACCTGCTCATGGGTCATGGCTAGCAATGAGAACTCTGAAAGACACAATTATCTTTCATGGGTTGGGGAAAGAGGGATGTCTGTGAACATACCTAAATTAATAATTTTGGTCCCATCACACATATAAATGTATGTCACATTAATAGCTTTGCTCCAAATTACTTTAATAGTAATTTATATTCTGAAAAGTAGTATTAAAGTGATTACTAATGAAAGAACGAAGGGTAATGATTAGGTCAGAGGGGAATGAAGTTAAACACTGAAAATAATAGGATTAAGATAGATTAGTGATTCAATATATTTTGTTGTATTTAAAATTTGTTCTGTAGAGTTAATTAGAAACAGGAGTTTCACATGGAAGAGGAGCAGAGTACAACAAATAATTTTAACAGAGTAAAAAAATACAGGATATTTTAGATATTAGAAATATGTGTTTTAAGACAGCAGTGACAAATGTTGATAAGGATGTGGAGAAATTAGAACTGTCATGTATTGCTGATGGAGTGTAAAATGGTGCAGCGACTTTGGAAAACAGTTTAGTGGTTTCTCAAAATGATAAGCTTAGAGTTACCATGGGACTCAGCAATTCCACTCCTTGGTATACACCCAAGAGCAATGAAAACATTTGTCTACACAAAACTTGTACATGAATAAATGTTCATAGCAGCATTATTTATAATAGCAGAAAGGTGGGAGCAACTCCCGTGTCCATCAGCTGGTGAACAGATAAACAAAATGTACATTCATTCAATGGAATATTATTCAGCACCAAAATACTGTACTGATATGTGCATGAGTCTTGAAAATAATATGCTAAGTGAAAGAAAAAAACCAAAAACCAAACCCTTTGCAGTCAAATCAATCCCAACTGACCGTGACCCTATAGGACAGAGTAGAAATACCCCCTAGGGCTTCCAAGGAGCAGTTGGTGGATTTGAACTGCCATCCTTTTGGTTAGCAGTCAAGCTCTTCACCACTGCACCACCAGGGCTGCAAGTGAAAGAAGCCAGTTAAAAAGGACAACATATTGTATGATATCACTTATATGAAATGTCCATATTAGGTAAATCTATAGAGATAGAAAATGGTTGCCTAGGGCTGGAGCATGTGGGCGGTGAGGGGTGCTATTGAGTGTGGGGTTTCTTTATGGAGTGATTAAAATAGTCTAAAATTAGACCATGATGGTAGTTGTACAACTTTGTGAATATACTGAAAATCACTTAATTGTACACTTCAAATGGGTGAATTTTATGTAAGTTATATCTCAATCTCAGGTAAACTGTTTACAAAAAGAACACATCTTTAGAATTGAGTGGAAGTATTAAATAAATGTTATAATTTGATGAATCAAGCTATGTTGTTGTTGTTGTGTACCATCGAGTGGATTCCAACTTATAGTGACCCTATAGGACAGAGTAGAACTGCCCCTTAGGGTTTCCAAGGAGCGGCTGGTGGATTCAAACTGCCAGCCTCTTGGTTGGCAGTCTGAGCTCTTAACTACTGCGCCACCAGGGCTCCAGGGATAGTTTACATGTTTATTTTCATATTAGAGTCCTTGTAAAAAATGGTTTCACATTCTAAATAGCACAATTAGCATGTCTATTTGGTTCAACTTTGTATAAAATTTGGGTCCATGAGAATAAATTCAATTACTAAAAAAATGTTATTTTCCAAAATATGCTCTAAAACTAAATTTAATAAAATGGCAAAAATAGCTTTAGGACAGAAGGAAAGAACTATAAACAGAATAGGTTTTACAATGTAGGCAGTAGATTTCATGTTGCTAATTTTGATTCAAGATCTTTATAACTACACTTCAAAATTAACCATTTATTTTGTCCTCATAATTTAACTGGAGAAATGACTGCTTCTGGTTCAGTGCAGTTTGAGATGATTTAAGAAATAGATACCAGGGTTTTGTTTTCTTTCTTTTTTAAAATAAGTTTTTTAAAATACACTTTTTATTTTGGAATAATTTAGATTTATAGAAGAAGTTGCAAAGATAGTAGAAATTTTCCATATGCTCCTCACTAAATTCCCTAAGGTTAACATCTTATGTTACCATGATATATTTTTCAAAACTAAGAAACCAACAGTAGTATGTTACTATTAACTAAACTCCAGACTTTATTCAGATTTCACTAGTTTTTCCACTTCTGTCCTTTTTCTTTTCAAGGATCCCATCCAGGATACCACATTGTATTACATCACCATACCTTCTTAGTTTCCTCTCGTCTGTGACAACTTTTCAGTCTCTCCTTGTTTTTTGTTTTTTTTGCATGACATTGACAGTTTTTTGAGGAGTACTCATACATTTTTTAAAATATCCTTTAATTTGTTGTTTGTTTGATGTTTATCTAATGATTAGAGTTATAGGGTTTGGGAATGAATGCCACAGAGGGGAAGTTCTCAGATCAGATATTAGGGGATGCATGCTATCAACATGACTTATTCCTGGTGATGTGAACCTTGACCACTTGGTTAAGGTAGTTTTTGCTAGATTTTTCCACTGAAAAGTTAATATTTTTCCCTTTCCATATTCTGTTCTTTGTAAATGAGGAGTGGAAACTTTTATGAGACAATTACATTTTAATTTATTTCTCCTTTATTTAAGTCTCAATACATCTTTGACTCTGTAATGGGGAGGTTCTTTTTATGTTTAATTAAAACATCTTATCCTCCCAGTGATAAATTATTATGCTTTTCATAACTGACCAAAGATTCCACTACATGCTAGATAAGATTTTACTAGTGACAGTGAATATATTATTATAATATGAAATTTCTCATACCAAAGGCAACATATTTTCAGGTCAGTCCAATAAAAAAATCTTTTTTAAGAGTGTTACTTTGTATAAAATATAAAGGAAAAATACGGTATCTTAAAAATGCTTTTTGTGTTGTGCCTTGGAAGATATGTGTCTGTACTTTTCATGTGTTTATCTTTCAATTTATGGAGTTTTATTTATTCTTAGAAATATGAATATTTCATTTTTTTATTCAGTCCATATACTTTATAGTATAATTTCTACATCAAAAATTGTATTTTTTCCATCTGAACCTTTTGTTTTAATAACCTCCAAGGCTACTCCTACCCAAGGTTAATTTCTCTTGATCCATTTCCCTCTTTTTTTCTCCCAAAACTGGTTCCACAATTAGTTCCTCTTTTTAATTAATTTTCAGTCTCTCCCTCATTATAGGCAGGGCTAGAGACAAGCTAATACACCTCTCCTCACTTATTGGCATGGTTAGGTTCCAAAGACCAGGTCATTATGTGAAAATTGATGTTATATGAAAATGGAGGATGACCACATCAGATTACAAAATGGAGGATGACTACCTCATTACATAGTTGCCAAATTACATCATTATGTAACTGCCAAATTTCATCATTACATAACTACCAAATTAATCATTATGTAACTGTCAAATTACGTTATTACATAACTGCCAAACCACTGAGGATCATGGAGCAGCCAAGGTGACACATAATCTTAACCATCACAGCCAGCATTACTCTTGCCTCTCCCCTCGGCATTCATTACTGCCAGACGTACGTCATTAGTGTGTAAAATAGTCAGATAGTAGATTTTTCACTATTGTCGTAAATGCGAAATGTTAGGTGAGATAAGTGGTAAGTGAGGAGTAGGTGTATGGCAGTTTTAAAATAACTTGTGTGCGCAGGGGTGCTCATAACTATATACGAATGTGTATACACACACAGACACACACAACTTCTCACACACATTCTTGCACTCTCGGGTAAACAAACATAAATATCTTTAGGCTCAAGGGCTCATGGTCTGTCACTCACTATTTGTCTGTCTGCCTCTTATTCTCTCTCTCCTCTTTTTCTTTCATTTTGTGCTTAAGTCTCTTACTCTTCTCCTAAGACTCTTGAAAAAAGAGGTTACATTTACCTCTCTACTTCTCATACCCCATTCTCTTTTTAACCCGTTTCCATTCTGGCTTCTGCCCTTATCTCTCTATGGGAACTGTTTTGTCCATTTATCTGTGCTCAATAATTTTCAAAATAAATGGACTCTTCCACCTACCAGAGTTTGGCAGTAGCTGTCATACAGTGTATATTTAATAAGTATCAGTTGATTAAATATTGAAAGAATTTTGAATACTCATTGAAATATTAGTATTAGTAAAATATACCTTTCATAATAATTGTGCTTTCTTTGTTATAACTAATGATTCTTTCCCTTTAATTTCTGTGTGGTACCTACTCGTGCATTTGAATGGAGCAAGAATGTCTGGTATAGACAATGTATATAGCTTGTGCTATCTATTTTTACTTAGTTCTCCCATTGATAATTGTGATAAATGAATTGAGGCCTATTTTTTCAGTCCATGATCTACTTTTTTCAAACTCTTTCCACTCTACACAAGTTCGTGCTTATTCTGAACAATAGATAATTAGACCAAGAAGAGGATACCTCTCCCATAACAGGCTACTTCTTTTCTTTCCTGAAACAAATCAACTGATCACCCAAACTAAAGGCGTGTAAATAGTGGTTCTATTCCTTGGGCATTTAGTGGAGGCATTTAGTAGACAGGCCACAGAGAGAAGAGCAACCAGCCATGATGGAGAAGGGTTTTTAAACAATGGAAGAGAGTCTTTCACTGGTCAACCCTTAATATGTTAAATCCTTTTCTATCCCCAGATCATGCTCCATAAGAGAAGACTTCTGTACCTTTTTTTTCAGGCCAAGGTGCTTTTCACAGTGGAGTTATATCCATGCTTGAGGGTGGTGTCTGATCAGTGCTTACCTCTCTCTTTCCTATCGTAATTGCACCCTCCTTTAAACTTCTTTCATTTCAAGACGCAGTAGAGTGCATTCACACAGTACATTGGTATTGGAGAGAAACGCCTAGCTTTCAGCTCAGTGTTGCCAGCATTTGGCTGGGCCCCGAATAATACTAATAAAATGATATTAATAACAGTGAACAGTCACAGCAGCCAGTTGTTGAGCTCCCGCAATGTAGCTTATGAAGTCATCCAGGCATTATGCAAAAATTCCCAGGTCAGGGACCTTACCTCTCTTATTCACTGCTGAATCCCTACCACTTGGCAGAGTCACTGGCACAAAGAAGGCAGTTAATGCGTTTTTATTAAGTTAATGAATTGTTCTCAGAATAACCCTAAAAAGCTCTATCATTATTTTTCTGCTAAAGATGGAGAAATTTAAGCTACAATTAAGTAACGTGTCCAAGGCCATTTAACTAATAATTGTTATTGTTGTCAGTTGCCATCAAGCAAATTCTGATTCAGGGTGACCCTGCGTGTACAGAGTAGAACTGCTGTATAAGGTTTTCAAGGCTGTGACCTTTTGGAAGCAAATCACCAGCCTTGTCTTCCAAGGCCTCTGGGTGGGTTTAAATCACCAACCTTTCAGCTAGTAGTCAAGTGTTTAACCATTTGCACCACTCAGATAACCTAACTAGTAATTGGTAGAATAAAATTTGAACTCAAGTATATACAGCTCCAGAAATGTATATGCAGAAATAAACAAATATACGTACAGAATGTTTTCACTTTTGCTTGATGGGGAGTTGGTAGATGGGTGAAATAATAAAAGAATGAGTGAGTAAAAGAATGAATGAATTGTTTTGACCCTATCAAATGTACTTCTATTTATTACCCAGCCGTCTCAAGGTTACCTTGCCTGTGAGGTATTATTATGTCTGTTAGAATAATAGGAATGTGCTTGCCATTGAGGAGAAGATGGCTTTGACTTCTGCTGCCCTGTAAAGCAGCTGGAAGTCAGAAAAAGCCAATGTCAGTATGGCTCTAGGTTCCCAGATACACTCACATACTATGGAGACTAGCCTGCTTGTGTAGCTGCAGACCTCCAGGCTTACCTCTCTGTAAGGCATGAGCACTCTTTCCAAAGGGTTTCAGGAGCCTTTGTCTTCAGTGATTCTGTGGGGGAGGGGAGGTACCTGAATGAATGATTATTTCCTGAGGAGCCAATATCATTCTTCAGGCCTTGTGAATTTAGGTTCCAAATACACTGTACTTATGTGATTCTGCTCTGTGCTTTGTCTGGTCTAGAATCTGGTAAACTTTCTAAACCTGGGGAACTCACAAATCAAAACAATCAATTTTTACGAAGAGAGGCCTATTTAAATTCAGTCCAGGGAAGGTGATGGGATTAGAGGGGGAAGGGTCCCTAATTGGGCAGGTCAGGAAAAAGACTGAAACTTCTGAGACGAGCAAGGACAGGGGAAAGACATTTCAGGCAAAGAAAATGTGTTCAGTACCACACTTGGCTAACTTAAATTTTTGCCTGTTTTATTTCCTCCTTCTACTTTTTCGGTAGAAATTGCTAGTCAGTAGGAAAATTGGCAAGAGAGTAGAGAGAAGAAAAGAAAAGGCCGTAAATCATTTATAAGTTTAATAGTATATATTTGAGTTTGAAAATTTGGTTAAGATACTAGATATCCAGATGAATTAAAATATGGACAACATGCCTAAAGTCACCACCATCACCCTCAGAGTGTTTTCAAGTGATCTTTTCAGCAAATGGCAGGCTTATATGTTTTTCAGAATTTTTTACAAAATTTCCAGCTAAAGAAAGTTTGAGTGCTAACAAGTGTTATCTAATGTTACTACCTATTTGTTATATAGAGTTATAGTTATTTAGCTGGAAATAATGGTATTTTAGTTCCTAGGCAGAATATGTCTGTTGTAAGTAATATTGTCTTTACATAAAATCATCTGAGATTCTGAGAACAGATTAAATTCAGCCGATCATCATCTACATCTATAATACATGACTTTTGACTGTGTTGATTCTAAAACATTGGGTATGATTCTGTGTTAGATTTTAATTTATACAGTAGCACACTGTTTATAGAGCACTGTCTTCTGGTATGTGAGGCAATTTGGAGAAGAGATACTGCTCTTCTTTCCATAACTTCTTGTTTAAGACAGTAAGATATCTTTAGCTTGCTGAAGTAGGTTTGTTTGAAAATCTTTGAATGCATCTTTTTTTGTATTAAATAACTGGTACTTTCCTTTGTCTCTTTGTTCACATGTAATAACAAATGCTTAGATTTGCATGAAAGGGGTTCCCCAAGGATTATAATATCACATTTGTGCCTATTCAACTTAATAACTTTATAAAAATGAAATAAAACTATTTCTTTTACGGACACAACTGAAGATCTCATTAATGGTTTTTTTGGTAGTGATTGAAGGGAGGCTCTGAAGATGAGCTTCCATGAGTAGCATTCTGTTGTTGTTAGGTGCCGTTGAGTCAGTTCCAACTCATAGGGACCCCTGTGTACAACAGAACAAAACACTGCCCAGTCCTGCGCCCTCCTGATGATCACTGTTATGCTTGAGCCCATTGTTGCAGCCACTGTTAATCCATCTTGTTGAGGGTCTTCCTCTTTTTCGCTGATCCTCTACCAAGCATGACGTCCTTCTTCAGGGACAGATCCTTCTTGATGATATGTCCGAACTATGGGAGACTAAGTCTCATCATCCTCCCTTCTAAGGAGCATTCTGGCTGTACTTCTTCCAGGAAAGATTTGTTTATTCTTTTGGCAGTCCATGGTATATTCAATATTCTTCTCAAACACCACGACTCAAAGGTGTCAGTTCTTCTTCAGTCTTCCTTATTCATTGTCTAGCTTTCACATGCCTATGAGACCATTGAAAACACAATGGCTTGGGTCAGGTGCACCTTAGTCCTCAAAGTGACATCTTTGCTTTTTAACATTTTACTCTTTTGGTGAAGTCTTTTGATGAGCATAAGTGTTTGATTTTTAAGAGCTCCCAATTATCTAGTCTCTCTTCTAGCACTTGTGCATTGTTACTTATGGTTTGTATTGTGTTTATGCCATGTATTAGGGCTCATAGCATTGTCTCTATTTTTTCTTCCATGATCTTTATTGTTTTCGATTTTGTATTTAAGTCTTTGAGTTAGTTTTTGTGCATGGTGTGAAGTATGGGTCTTGTTTAATTTTTTTGTAGATGAATATCCAGTTATGCCAGCACCATTTGTTAAAGAGACTGTCTTTTCCCCAATTAACGGAATTTGGGCCTTTGTCAAATATTAGCTGCTCGTAAGTGGATGAATTTATGTCTGGATTCTCAATTCTGTTCCATTGGCCTAGATATCTGTTGTTGTACCAGTACCAGGCTGTTTTGACTACCTTAGCGGTAAAATAGGTTCTAAAATCAGGTAGGTTCTTCTTCTTGAGTAATGCTTTACTTATTCGGGGCCTCTTTCCATACCATATGAAGTTGGTAATTTTTTTCTCCATCTCATTAAAAAATGCCGTTGGAATTTGGATTGGGATTTCACTGTATTTGTAGATACCTTTGGGTAGAATTGACATTTTCACAATGTTAAGTCTTCCTATCCATGAGCAAAGTATGTTTCTCCACTTATGTAGGTCTCTTTTGGTTTCTTGCAGTAGTGTCTTGTAGTTTTCATTGTCTAGGTCTTTTACGTCTCTGGTTAGATTTATTTCTAAGTATTTTATCTTCTTGGGGGCTATTGTAAATGGTATTGATTTTGTGATTTCCTCTTCGAGGTTCTCTTTGTTGGTGTAAAGGAATCCAACTGATTTTTGTATGTTTATCTTGTATCTGGAAACTTTGTTGAAATCTTCTATTAGTTCCAGTAGTTTTCTTGTGGATTCTTTGGGTTTTCTGTGTATAAGGTCATATCACCTGCAAATAGAGATACTCTGACTTCTTCCCTACCAATTTGGATGCCCTTTATTTCTTCTTCTAGCCTAATTGCTCTGGCTATGTCCTCCAGCACAATGTTGAATAAGAGTGGTGATAAATGGCATCCTTGTCTGGTTCGTGTTCTCAAGGGGAATGCTTTGAAAGTCTCTCCATTTAGGATGATGTTGGCTGTTGGCTTTGTGTAAATGCCCTTAATTATATTGAGGAATTCCCCTTCTATTCCTACTTTGTTGAGAGTTTTTGTCATGAATGGGTGTTGGACCTTTGTTAAATGCCTTTTCTGCATCAGTTGATAAGATCATATGGTTCTTGTCTTTTGTTTTATTTACGTGATGGATTACATGGATTGTTTTTCTAATGTTGAACCATCCCTGCATACCTGGTGTAAATCCCACTTGATCATGGTGAATTATTTTTTTGATATTTTGCTGAATTCTATTGGCTAGAATTTTGTTGAGGATTTTTGTGTCAATGTTCATAAGGGATATCGGTCTCTAATTTTCTTTCATTGTGGTGTCTTTCCCTGGTTTTGGTATCAGGGTTCTGCTGGCTTCATAGAATGAGTTTGGGAGTATTCCATCCTTTTCTATGCTCCAGAATACCTTTAGTAGTAGTGGCGTTAACTTTTCTATGAAAGTTTGGTAGAATTCTCTGATGAAGCTATCCAGGCCAGGGCTTTTTTTTTGTTGGGAGTTTTTAAATTACCGTTTCAATCTCTTCCTTTGTTAAGGGTTTATTTAGTTGTTCTGCTTCTGTTTGTGTTAGTTAAGGTAGGTATTGAGTTTCTAGAAATTTGTCCATTTCCTCTACGTTTTCAAATTTGTTAGAGTACAATTTTTCATAGTATTCTGTTATGATTCTTTTAATTTCAATTGGGTCTGTTGTGATATCACTCATCTCATTTCTTATACGGGTTATCTGCTTCTCCTGTTTTTCTTAGTTTGGCCAATGGTTTATCAATTTTGTTGATCTTTTCAAAGAACCAGCTTTTGGTCTTGTTAACTCTTTCAATAGTTTTTCTGTTCTCTATTTCATTTAATTCTGCTCCAGTTCTTTGTATTTCCTCTCCTCCGGTGCCTGAGGGCTTCTTTTGCTGCTCTCTTTCTACTTGTTCCAGTTGTAGGGTAAATGTTTTGATTATGGCGCTTTCTTCTTTTTGGATGTGTGCATTTATTGCTATAAACTGACCTCTGAGCACTGCTTTTGCTGTCTCCCAAAGGTTCTGGGAGAATGTGTTTTCATTCTCATTTGATTCTATGAATTTGCTTATTCCATCCTTAATTTCTTCTATAACCCAGTAGTTTTTGAGCAAGGTGTTGTTCAGTTTACACGTGTTTGATTTTTTTCTCTTGCTTTCTCTGTTATTGATTTCTACTTTTATGGCTTTATGGTCAGAAAAGATGCTTTGTGATATTTTGATGCTGTGGATTTTGTTAAGGCTTGCTTTATGGCCTAATATGTGGTCTATTCTGGAGAATGTTCCATGTGCATTAGAAAAGAAAGTATACTTGGCAGCTGTTGGGTGGAGTGTTCAGTAAATGTGTATGAGATCAAGTTGGTTGATTGTAGCATTTAGATCTTATGTATCTTTGTTGAGCTACTTTCTGGATGTTCTGTCCTTCACTGAAAGTGATGTGTTGAAGTCTCGTACTACTGTTGTGGAGCTGTCTATCTCTTTTTTCAATGCTGTTGGAGTTTGTTTTATGTATTTAGGAGCCCTGTTGTTGGGTGTGTAAATCTTTATTATAGTTATGTCCCCCTCATGTACTGACCCTTTAATCATTGTATAGTGTCCGTCTTTATCCTTTGTGGTGGATTTTACTTTAAAGTCTGTTTTGTCAGAGATTAATATTGCCACTCCTGCTTTTTTATTTATGTATTTATTTTTGATTGTACTTCAGGTGAAGGTTTGCAGAACAAATAGTTTCTCATGAAACAGTAGTACACACATTGTTTTATGACATGGGTTAACAAACCCATGACATGTCAACCCTCTCCCTTCTCGACCTTTTTTCTTTTTCTTTTTTGGTGGAAATACACATAGCCAAAGATACACCATTTCAAAAATTTCTACATGCACAGTTCAGGGACATCGACTACACTCTTCCAATTGTGCTGCTATTCTCACTTTAGGTGAAGGTTTACAGAACAAAATAGTTTCTCATTAAACAGTTAGTACACATGTTGCCCTATGACAATGGTTAACAACCTCACTACGCATCAACACTATCTTTGCTCAACCTTGGGTTCCCTATCACCAGCTTTCCAGTCCCCTTCTCCTTCTAGCCCTTGTCCCTGGACTGCTGTGCCTCATTAGTCTCGTTTTGTTTTATGAGGCTGTCCAATCCCCGGCTGAATGGTGGACCTCGGAAGTGACTTCACCACTGAGCTAAAAGGGTATCTGGGGGCCGTAGTCTCGGGGTTTCTCCAGTTTCCTTTAGGCCAGTAAATCTGGTCTTTTTTGTGAGTTAGAATTTTGTTCTACATCCTTCTCCAGCTCTGTCCAGAATGCTCTGTTGTGATCCCGGTCGGAACAGCCAGTGATGGTATCCAGGCACCATCTAGCTGTACTGGACTCAGTGTGGTGGAGGCCTGGGTAGCTGTGGTCCATTAGTCCTTTGGACTAATCTTTTCCTTGTATCCTGTTCTCTTCATCTCTTGTGCTCCCAAAGGGATGAGACCAGTGGAGTATCTTAGATGCCAGTGGAGTATCTTAGATGACTGTCCACAGGCTTTTAAGACCCCACATGCTACTCACCAACGTAGAACGTAGAACACTGTCTTTATAAACTGTGTTATGCCAATTGAGCTAGATGTTCCCCGAGACCATGGTCCCCACAGCCCTCTGCACTGGAATTCAGTCCCTCAGAGTTTGGATGTGTCTATGGAGCTTCCATGACCTTGCCTTGTAAAAGTTGTGCTGGTTTCCCCAGTATTGTGTACTGTCTCACCCTTCACCCAAGATACCACTTAATCTATTGCCTTTTTAGTGTTTCCCGCCAACCCTTCCCATCCCTGGTAACCAACAAAGATAGTTACTTTTTGTGTGTAAACTTTTTCATGGGTTTTTACAATAGAGGTCTCATACAATATTTGTCCTTTTGTGATTGACTTGTTTCACTCAGCATAATGTCCTGCAGTTTCATCCATGTTATGAGATACTTCACTAATTCATCATTGTTCTTTCTCATTGCATAGTACTCCATTGTATGCATGTACCATAGTTTGTTTATCCATTCATCTGTTGATGGGCATCTAGGTTGTTTCCATCGTTTTGCTATTGTGAACAATGCTGCCATGAACATAGGTGTGCATATGTCTATTCGAGTGACGACTCTTATTTTTCTAGGATATAGTCCTATGAGTGGAATTTCTAGATCGAATAGTATGTCTATTTCTAGCTTTCTGAGGAAGCACCATATCATTTTCCAAAATGGTTGTATCATTTAGCATTCCCACCAGCAGTGCATAAGAGTTCCAGTCTCCCCGCAGCCCCTGCAACATTTGTTATTTCCAGTGTTTTTGATTCGTGCCAGTAATGCTGGGGTGAGATGGTATCTCGTTGTGGTTTTAATTTGCATTTCTCTAATGGCTAGTGATCCCGAGCATTTCCTCATGTGTCTGTTGGCCATTTGAATGTCTTCTTTGGTGAAGTGTCTGTTCATTTCCTTTGCCCATTTTTTAATAGGATTATTTGTCTTTTTGTTGTAGAGGTGTTGGATTTTCTTGTAGATCATGGAGATTAGACCTTTGTCTGACTTGTACTGTCCAAAAATTTTTTCCCAGCCTGTAGCTTCTCTTTTTACTCTTTTGGTGAAGTCTTTTGAAGAGCATAGGTGTTTGATTTTTAGAAGATCCCAGTTATCTAGCTTATCTATTGGGGTTTGTGCATTGATGGTTATGGTTTGTTTCCTGTTAATGCCGTATATTAATGCCTGAAGTGTTGGTCCTATTTTTTCTTCTATGAACTTTATAGTTCTAGGCTTTATATTCAGGTCTTTGATCTATTTTGAAGTAGTTTTTGTATATGGTGTGAGGTATGGGTCCTGTTTCATTTTTTTGCAGATGAATATCCAGTTTTGCCAGCACCATTTGTTAAAAAGACTGTCTTTTCCCCATTTGATGGACTTTGGGCCCTTGGCGAAGATCAGGTGACTGTAGGTGGATGGATTTATATCTGGGTTCTCAATTCTGTTCCATTGGTCAATGTATCTTTCGTTGTACCAGTACCAGGCTGTTTTGACTACTGTAGCTGTATAGTAGGTTCTGAGTCAGGTAGTGTGAGTCCTCCAACTTGATTCTTTTTCTTCAGTAGTGCTTTACTTATTCGGGGCTTTTCCCTTTCCATATAAAGTTAATGATTAGTTTTTCCATCTCTTTGAAGAATGCTGTTGGTATTTGGATCGGGATTGCATTGTATTTATAAATTGCTTAGGGTAGAATTATCATTTTCACAATGTTGAGTCTGCCTATCCATGAGCATGGTATGTTTTTCCATTTATGTAGATCCCTTTGGGTTTCATGCAGTAGTGTTTTGTAGTTTTCTTTGTATAGGTCTTTTACATCCCTAGTCAGATTTATTCCTAAGTATTTTATCTTTTTAGGGGCTATTGAAAATGGAATTGTTTTCCTGATTTCCTTTTCATCGTTCTCCTTCCTGGTGTACAGGAATCCAAATGATTTTTGAGTGTTTATCTTGTATCCTGCTACTCTGCTGAATCTTCCTGTTAGTTCCAGTAGATATCTTGTTGAGTCTTTAGGGTTTTCTATGTATAGTATCTTATCATCTGCAAACAGGGACAGTTTAACTTCTTCATTACCAATTTGGATGCCCTTTATTTCTTTCTCTTGCCTTATTGCTCTAGCTAGAACTTCCAGCACGATGTTAAATAGGAGGGTGATTAAGGGCATTCTTGTCTTGTTCCTGTTCTCAAGGGGAATGTTTTCAGCCTCTCTCCATTAAGAATGATGTTGGCCGTTGGTTTTGCATAGATGCCCTTTATTATGTTGAGATATTTCCCTTCTATACCTATTTGATTGAGAGTTTTTATCAGGAATGAGTGTTGGACTTTTTCAAATGCCTTTTCTGCGTCAATGGAGATGATCATGTGATTCTTTTCTTTCCTTTTATTTATGTGGTGGATTACGTTGATTGATTTCCTAATGTTGAACCATCCTTGCATACCTGTTATGAATTCTACTTGGTCGTGGTGTATTATTTTTTTGATATGACGCTGAATTCTGTTGACTAGAATTTTGTTCAGAATTTTTGCATCTATATTCATGAGAGATATTGGTCTGTAATTTTCTTTTTTTGTGATGTCTTTGCCTGGTTTTGGTATCAGCGTTATGCTGGCTTCATAGAATGAATTAGGAAGTGTTGCTTCCTCTTCTATGCTCTGAAATATCTTGAGTAGTACTATTACAAGCTTTTCTGTAAATCTTTTGTAGAATTCTCCATTGAAGCCATCTGGGCCAGGCCTTTTTTTGGTTGGGAGTTTTTTTTTATTACCCTTTCAATGTCTTCTCTTGTTATGGGTCTGTTCAGATTTTCAACATCACTCTTGTAGTTTGGGTAGGCCGTGTGTTTCTAGAAATTTATCCATCTTCTCTAGGTTTTCAAGTTTGTTGGAGTATAGTTTTTCATAATAGTCTGTTATAATTCTTTTTATTTCATTTGGATCTGTTGTAATGTCCCCCATTTCATTTCTTATTTGGGTTATTTGTGTCCTCTCCTTCTTTTCTTTTGTCAGGCTGGCCAGTGGTTTGTCGATTTTGTTGATTCTTTCAAAGAACCAAGTTTTGGTTTTGTTGATTCTTTCTATTGTTTTTCTGTTCTCTATTTCATTTATTTCTGCTCTGATCTTTATTATTTCCTTTCTTCCGGTGGCTGGGGCCTTTTTTTTTTTTTTTTTTTTGCTGTTGTCTTTCTATTTGTTTGAGTTTTGTGGTTAATGTTTAGATTTTTCCCTTTCTTCTTTTTTTGATGTGTGCATCTATTGCTATAAATTGACCTCTGAGGCTGCCTTTGATGTGTTCCGAAGGTTTTGGTATGATGCGTTTTCATTCTTATCTGATTCTAGGAATTTTTTTATTACATCTCTGATTTTTTCTTCTCTTACCCCCTGATATGTAAGCAGGGTATTAGTTTCCGTGTAATTGATTTTTTTTCCTTGCTCCTTCTGTTGTTAATTTCTTCCTTGATGGCATTGTGGTCAGAGAAGATACTTTGAATTATCTGAACGTTTTGGATCTTGTTGAGGATTGCTCTGTGGCCCAAGATGTGGTCTATTCTGGAGAACGTTCCAAGTGCATTGGAAAAGAATGTGTACTTTACAGCTGTTGGATGGAGTGTTCTGTATATGTCTGTGAGGTCAAGTTGGCTGATGGTGCCCTTTAGGTCTTCTGTATCTTTGCTGAGTTTCTTTTTAGTTGTTCTGTCCTTTACTGAGTGTGGTGTGTTGAAGTCTCCTACTATTATTGTGGAACTGCCAATTTCTCTTTTCAGTGTTGTTAGAGTTTGTTTTATGTATTTTGGAGCCTTGTCATTGGGTGCGTGGATGTTTATTATGGTTATGTCTTCATGTTGGATCATCCCCTTAATCATTGTATAGTGACCTGGTTTTTCTTTTATGGTGGATTTTGTTTTAGAGTCTATTTTATCTGAGATTAGTCTTGCCACTTCTTCTCTTTTTAGTAGTTGTTAGCTTGATGTATTTTTTTCCAACTTTTGACTTTTAATAAATTCACGTCTTTTTTTCTAAGGTGTGTCTCTTATAGACAGCATATTGATAGATCGTGTTTTTTTATCCATTCTGTCACTCTCCGTCTCTTTATAGGTGCATTGAGTCCACTTACATTCAGTGTATGTATTGATAGATGTGAGTTTGTTGCTGTCATTTTGTAGTGTTTTTTTTTTTGTCGTGCTGAGGTTTTCTTTGTTCTTCTTACTCTCCTGTGCTGAGTTACTTTTGTTTGTGGATTTTTTTTGATTTCTTTTGTTTTTGCCGAGACTTTATGTTTTTCCTCTTTATTTTTATGAGTGTGTTAACTTTCTTTGTGGTTACCGTGAAATCTATTCATATCTTTCTAAGTTTAAAGGAGTCTAGTATTACTTGGTATTGCCTTGCCTTCCTCTCCATTAGAAGGTTCTATACCTTCACCGTTTATTCCCTCTTTTATTGTTCTGATGTTGTTTTTATTTGCAGATTAACTTGTCTGATTCCATGTTGTATTTCTTTTGGTTTTGGATAGACCTCGAGAGTTCATTTCCTAGATTGGTATATGGCTGATAGGATCTGGCGTCCTACATTCAGTCTGTGAGCTGAAGTTGTTTACTCTCGGATCGAAGAACCTCGTTTAATAATTCTTGTAAGTTTGTTTTGGTTTTTACATATTCCCTTAACTTCTGTTTATCTGGAAATGTCCTAATTTCACCATCATATTTGAATGAGAGGTTTGCAGGATATATTATTCTTTGCTGGCAGTTTTTTTCTTTCAAGGTTTTTTATGTGTCATCCCATTGCCTTCTTGCCTGCATGGTTTCTGTCAAATAATCTGATCTTAGTCTTATTGTTTCTCCTCTGTATGTGACTTCTTGTTTTTCACGTGCTGCTCTCAGGATTCTTTGTTTGTCTTTGGTTTTGGCGAGTGTAATTATGATATGCCTTGGTGATTTTCTTTTGGGGTCTGTCCTATATGGGGTTTGTTGAGCTTCTTGGATGGCCAGCTTTTAATCTTTTATGATCATGGGTAAGTTTTCTGTCTGTAATTCTTCAATGATCCTCTCTGTGTTTTCTGTTTTCTCCCCCATTTCTGGAACTTGGATCACTCGCAGATTTTTGCTTTTGATTATATCCCACATAACTCTCCGGTTCTCTTCATTTTTCTTTGTTCTTTTTTCTGAGTTTTCCTGAAACAGAGTTGTATCCAAGTGTTTGTCTTCAATTCCACTATCCTGTCTTCCACCATTTCAAATCTGCTCCTCAGGCCTTCTATGACACTATCCATTTCTGAAATCTTGTTGTTTATTGTTTGGATTTCTAGTTGTTGTTTTCGTATAATTTCTAGTTGTGAATTGATTTTGACATTTTCTTCCTGCATTATTTTCCTGAATTCTTCCATTTTTTTTCCCATTTTTTCCATGAATTTGTCTGCCTTTTCCATGAATATGTCTTTTTTCCCCCCATTTTTGTCTGCCTTTTGCTTCAACTCTTGGATAATTCTTAGTATTAGAGATTTGAATTCCCTATGAGGTAGTTTTAGTTCCTTTTCCTCCACTGGAAAGTAATTTGGTGTTTTATTTTGGATGCCTACTGGAACCATCCTGTCCTGTTTTTGTAAATGTTTTGATATTGTCTGCTGTCTTCGTGGCATGCAGTAGTTATTTTTCTCGTTTATTGATTGTAGATTTGTTTGTTTCATTCTTTTTTTTTAATTTGACTATGTCTGACCAGGTGGGCTGTGTGTTCTTTGTTGTTTTCTCGTCTGTGGGCATGATACTTTTTGCCGCCTTCTCCAGTTGGCAGGGTTAGTCACTCAGATATGGTACAGCAGGGCAGGTCTAGCTGAAGATGAGTTGCTGGGATGGGTTGTTTGTGGCACCTTCTACAGCCACCAGGGCACGTCTGCAGTCAGTGCAGGGCAGGTCCTGGTAGGTCGTGCCTGTGCTGCTTGGTGGTCTGATGTTAAGCACACGGTGCAGGCAGGCAGGATGGATGGGGGAAATTGTTATGTGTGGAGCTAAGATGGTTATGGGAGAGTGCAGAGAGGAACAGGGGCCAAAAACATACAAACAAAAAAGAGTGCTAGAGGAGCTTGCCGTTGTAGTGGATTGATTAGAGACTATGAAATGGAGAAAAACAAAAAGGGAAGAAGGAGAAAAAGAAAAGAATGAATGAATAAAAATTAGAAAGAAAAAAGAACAGCAAAGCTCCCAGGGATCCTTCTGGTGTGGCTACGAGGTCTGGGGAAGTTGTTCCCAGGTGTTGCAGTACAGCCTCACTAGAAGGTGTAGAGGTATTCAGCGCCAGGTATTCAGGGAACAGGAAGAGAAGGAAGGTATAGAGAGACGAGAAACTGAGTAATGAAGAAAGACAAAAGGGGAAAACGAGGGAAAAGAAAACAAAATAATTTTTTTTTAAGAACAAGAAAAGCCCCCAGAAAAACAGAAAAAAATAAATAAATAAAACTTGGAAAATGAAATGCTTTCAGAGATCCCTCTGCATGTCTGCACAAGCTGAGGTGGTAGGTCCCAAGCCGTGTAGCACTGCACAGCCAGAACGGGCTCCCAGCTCAAGAAAAGGAATAGAAAATAAGCAAACAAGTCAAAGCAAACAAACAAAGAAAAGCCCCAGGATCCCACCAGTGTAGCAGCCCAGACCGGGAAGCAGCTCCACACTTGAACTCGAGCTCCGTAGCCCGTCAGAAAGAAGCAGAGGTGGCTCCCGGAGCCAGGTATTTGAGCGAAAGGCGGGGGAAGTGGTGAGAGGTAAGGAAGAAATCAAAAGAAGCGGAAAAAAGCAACACCAGAAACCAACAAATGGCACTCAGGTAGCCGGCCATTGCGGGTGGGTGGAATCCAAGCAGCTGGTGCTTACCGGCCAAGAGACTGTGGCCGTGTGAAGCAGAGGAGGCTGAGTGGGGGTGAAGAGGGTGGCGGGGGGGGCTGTGTGGGAAAGCGTATATCGCAAGTTACCGGTTGTTTTGTCTCCTGCTGGAAGTTCTGTGAATCTGCTTTCTCATATCCCCTATTTGCTGGTCTCCCGATAGGAGGCCAAGATGGTGGATCTGCAGTGCGTTAGCTGATAGGGGACCTCTGCATGAATCTCTCCTCACGCTCCGTTCTCTGTCAGTTTCTTATTCCATTTGGTGCTTGGCTGAGTTCTTTATCTCTTCATTTGATGTTTTAGGGTTTCAGGATTGCTGTTTTCTGTGTATGCATTAGTTTTTCAGATCTTTGCTGTGGAGGGACAGCGTGGTGCTTTTGCCTAGAGCACCATTTTACCGAATTCTCCTGCTTTTTTTTTGAGTATCGTTTGCTTGATATATTTTTTTCCGTCCTTTGAGTTTTAGTTTGTTTGTATCTTTAAGTCTAAGGTGTGTCTCTCGTAGGCAACATATAGATGCATTGGGTTTTGTTATCCAATCTGCCACTCTCTGTCTCTTTATTGGTGTGTTTGGTCCATTTACATTCAGCGTAATTATTGATAGGTATGAGTTTAGTGCTGTCATTTTGATGTCTTTTTTTGTGTGCTGTTTACAGTTTCTTTGTTCTACTTAATTTTCTATGCTGACTCGTTTTTCTTTATGTATTTTCTATTCATCTTTTTCATTGTTGTTGATTTTGTGTTTGCTGACTCTTTATATTTTTCTAGTTTTTTATTTTGACTTGTAGGATTGTTAGTTTCCTTTTTGGTTATCTTAATATTTAGCCCTATTTTTCTAAGTTTATGCCGATCTTTTATTTCTTTATATTTCCTTTACTTCCTCTCCATATGAAAAATCTATGTCTACATTGTTTAAGTCCCTGCTTTTTGTTTTAATGTTGTCATCTTTTACATATTGACATCTGTTTCTCTGTTTTCAGTGTTTTAGCTTTGGTTTATTTTTGTGACTTCCCTATCTCAGCTAATATCTGGTTGCTTTGTCGTGTGTTCTGATCTGGGGTTGTTATCTGGTGTTACATATTTTCTAACCAGAGGACTCCCTTTAGTGTTTCTTGTAATTTTGGTTTGGTTTTTTTCAAATTCTCTAAACTTCTGTTTATCTGGAAATACCCTAATTTCGCCATCATTTTTGAGCGACAGTTTTGCTGGATATATATTTCTTGGCTGGCAGTTTCTTTCCTTCAAGGCTTTATATATGTCATCCCATTGCCTTCTTGCCTGCCTGGTTTCTGCTGAGTTGTCCGAGCTTATTCTTTTTGACTTTCCTTTGTAGATGACTTTTCATTTATCCCTAGCCGCTCTTAAAATTCTCTCTTTATCTTTGATTTTGGCAAGTTTGATTATAATATGTCTTGGTGACTTTCTTTTGGGATCTACCTTATGTGGGGTTCGATGAGCATCTTTGATAGATATCTTGTCATCCACAATATCAGGGAAGTTTTCTGCCAACAAATCTTCACCAGTGCTGTCTGTATTTTCTGTTATCCCCCACCTGTTCTAGTACTCCAATTACTCCTAGATTTTTCCTCTTCATAGAGTCCCACATAATTCTTAGGGTTTCTTCATTTTATTAAAATTCTTTTATCTGATTTTTCCTCAAATAATTTGGTGTCAAGTGCTTTATCTTCAATCTCACTAATTTTGTCTTCCATTGCCTCAATTCTGCTCCTATGACTTTCTATTGAGTTGTCTAATTCTGAAATTTTATTGTTAATCCTCTGGATTTCTGATTTCTGTCTCTCTGTGGATTCTTGCAGCCTATTAAATTTGTCATTATGCTCTTCTCTAATCTTTTTAATTTCTTCTATTGCATGTTCTGCGTTTTGCTTAATTTCCTTCCCAATTTCTTGAAGAGTTCTGTTTATTAATCTTTTGTATTCTGCATCTGGTAATTCCAAGAAATTTTCCTCCTCTGGAAAATTTCTAGATTCTTTATTTTGGGAGCTTGCTGAAGCCATCATGGATTGCCTCTTTATGTGATTTGATGTTGACTGTTGTCTCTGAGCCATCAGTATGTTGTTACATTTATTTTTTGTTTGCTTACTTTGTCCTAGCTTCTTGTTTTGTTTTGATATGCCCAAATAAGCTGCTTGTATGAGCTATTTTGATTATTGATAACTTTGAAGCTTTAATGTCCTGTCACCAGGTGGTTAAATCTGTTACTAGGTATGTGAGCTCAGGAGTCTGCCCACTTCTCCTGTATGGATTTAGCTCAGGTGCCCTGGTAGATAGCCACCAAGTGTGTGGTGTAGGCTGTCACTTATAGTCCTAGACAGGCATGGGTGATTGGTGTAGGCATAGGCATCTGGCTGCAGCAGGGTGACACACTCTTAGCAAGGCAGGGGGCTGCTGGCCACCCCCAGGTGTGCAGGAGGAAGGTGTATCCCTGTTCCCTATAGCGCGTAGGTGGGTGGGTTTTGCAGCCGGATGATGAGCACCTGATTTTGTTGTCTGTAAGGACTGGGGGGGCACCTCTTATTCATGGACCCCTATTGCAGGTGCCTAGGTGGCGTTGGTAGAGCCACCAGTCCTCAGGCCCCTGATGTGGGTAGCTGAAGACCCTGGTTAGTGGGCAGAGCAGTGTCAAATGTCAAGAACCTGCCACTTCACAGCTGAAAGAGTTGAAGTTAGACTTCTGGTATATACCCTGTTGTACTGCATTAATGAGGGCCTATGCTGTTGAGGTGGGACCACCCAAGTCTATGCAGGGGGAAAGGCACTCAAAGTCTGTGGATCCCTTACGCGTGTGTGTCTTAGTCATCTAGTGCTGGTCTAACAGAGATACCACAATTGGATGGATTTTGCAAAGAGAAGTTTATTCTCTCACAGTCCAGTAGGCTACAAGTCCAAATTCAGGGCATCAGCTCCAGGGGAACGCTTTCTCCATTGGCTCTGGAGGACAGTCCATGTCATCAGTCTTCCTTTGGTCTGGGAACTTCTCTGCACAGGAACCTCAGGTCAAAAGGATGCGCTCTGCACCCAGCACTGCTTTCTTGGTGGTATGAGGTTCCCATGTGTCTCTGCTTGCTTCTCTCTTTTATATCTCAAAAGAGATTGCATTAAGACACTGATCTTGTCAACCTCATCAGTGTAACCTCATCACAGTGATAGAATTTACAACACATGAGGAGATCACATATAATCTCATCATAGTGGTAGAGTTTACAACCTGTAAAGACATCACATCAGATAACACAATCATACAATACTAGGAATCATGACCTAGCCAAGTTGCTACACACATTTTTTGGGGGACACAATTCAATTCGTGACACTGTGCCTAGGCAAAGGAGTTGTGCCTACCCTGGGTTCCTGGCTTAGGAGAGCCAGCAGTTTATTTTTTCCCGTTTGTTAATTTGTTCACTCTTCAAGGCAGGCAAAATGTCTCCAGGCGTGTCACAGATCTTACTTCCGGCCCAGAGGACTCAGCAATTGCTGAAGCTGGTCCGGGACCCGGTGCAGAGCAGGGAGGTAAATGGGAGAGAGGTTTTTCCCTAAGGGGTGTGTTTTTGATCCGTGCGGTAGGCCCTATGCAAGTACTTACTTTTCGTTGATGCAGGGTTGCTTCTCACTGTATTCTGAGTGGCCGTGTAGAGTGTATGGTGCTGAGTATCTCCCGGTGTGCAAAACGTGTCTCCCAAGCACCTCTGCTTGCCTGCCTCACTGCTTAACCCCAAGATGATCAGGCCTGAAGGGCTCAGGCTCTCGCCGGGTCAGGTTTGGCAACTCCTCACTGCTTCCAAAACGTCTCTCCCTCCCCTTGCTACTCAGTCTGGTTCCTTAACTCTGTCATTGATGTTCAGGGCTCCCAGATTGCCATATATAATCGATTCACTTGTTTTTTTGATCTTTGTTGTAAGAGAGTCCACTGGTAGTGTCTGACTACTCCATCATCTTCACCCTGCCTCCTGCTTTTTAAAATTTTAAAGAGGTCTTTTGTAGCACATTTGCCCACTGCAATGTATCTTTTGATTTCCTGGCTGCTTCTTCCATGTGTGTTGATTGTGGATCCAAGTAAAATGAAATCCTTGACAACTTCAATCTTTTCTCCATTTATCATGATGTTGCTTATTGGTCCAGTCATGAGGAGTTTTGGGTTTTCGTTATGTTGAGGTGTAATCCATACTGAAGGCTATAGTCTTTGATCTTCACCTGTAAGTGCTTCAAGTCCTCTTCACTTTCAGCAAGTAAGGTTGTGTCATCTGCATATTATAGGTTGTCAGTGAGTCTTCCTCCAATCCTGATGCTGCATTCTTCGTTTAGTCTAGCTTCTCGGACTATTTGCTCAGCATTCAGATCAAATAAAAAATGAAAGGATACAAGCCGTATGCCTACCTTTCCTTACTTTAAACCATGCAGTATCCCCTTTTTCTGTCAGAATTGCTGCCTCTGGATGTATGCACAGGTTTTTCATGATCACAGTTAAGTGTTCTGGAATTCCCTTAGGTCGAATAAAAAGTGAAAGGATACAACGCGGATGCCTACCTTTCCTTACTTTAGACCAAGCAGTATCCCCTTGTTCTGTTTGAATTCCTGCCTCTGGATCTGTGCATGGTTTTTCATGATCACAGTTAAGTGTTCTGGAATTCCCATTCTTCACAGTGTTATCCATAATTTGTTATGATCCACACAGTTTAATGCCTTTGCATAGTCCATAAAACACAGGTAAACATCTTTCTGGTATTCTCTGCTTTTAGCCAGGATCCATCTGACATCAGCAATGATATCCCTGGATCCATGTCTTTTTCTGAATCTGACTTGAGTTTCTGGCAGTTCCCTGTCCGTGTTCTGCTGCAATGGCTTTTGAATGATCTTCAGCAAAATTTTACTTGTGTGTGATATTAATGATATTACTCAATAATTTCTGCATTCAGTTGGATCACCTTTCTTTGGAATAGGCATAAATATGGATCTCTTCTAGTCGGTTGGCCAGGTAGCTTATCTGACATAGGTGAGTGAGCACTTCCAGTGCTGTATCCATTTGTCAAAACATCTCAACTGGTATTCCGTCAATTCCTGGAGCCTTGTTTTTCACCATTGTCTTCAGTGCAGCTTGGACTTCTTCCTTCAGGACCATCGGCCCTTGATCATATGCTGCCTTGTGAAATGACTGAATGTAGACCAATTCTTTTCAGTACAGTGACTGTGTATTTCTTCCTTCTTGTTTTGATGCTTCCTCTGTTGTTCAGTATTTTGCCCATAGAATCCTTCAGTATTGAAACTCGAGGCTTGAATGTTTTCTTCAGTTCTTTCAGCTTGAGAAATACTGACTGTGTTCTTCCCTTTTGGTTTTCTAACTCCAGGTCTTTGCACATGTCATTATAATGCTTTGTCTTTTTAAGCCACCTTTTGAAATCTTCTGTTCAGCTCTTTTACTTCATCATTTCTTCTTTCTGCTTTAGCTATTCTGCATTCAGGAGTAACTTTCAGAGTCTCTTCTGACATCCATTTTGGTCTTTTATTTTTTCCTGTCTTTTTAATGACTTCTTGCTTTTTTCATGTATGCTGTCCTTGATGTCGTTCCAAAACTCGTCTGTTCTTCAGCCATTAGTGTTCAATGCATCAAATCCATTCTTGAGATGGTCTCTAAATTCAGGTGGGGTACACTCAAGGTCATACTTTGGCTCTCATGGATTTGTTCTAATTTTCTTCTGCTTCAACTTGAACTCGCATATGAACAATTGGTCTGTTCTGCAGTCGGCCCCTGGCTTTGTTCTGATGGATATTGAGCTTTTCCATCATGTCTTTCCACAGATGTAGTTGATTTGATTCCCGTGTATTCCATCCAGTGAGGTCCACCTGTATAGTTGCCGTTTATATTGTTGAAAAAAGTATTTGCAATGAAGATGTCGATTGTCTTGCAAGATTCTAGCATGTGATCTTTGGCATCTTTTCTATCACTAAAGCAATATTTTCTAACTATCAATCCTTCTTTGTTTCCAGCTTTCACATTCCATTCACCAGTAATTATCAGTGCATCCTGATTGCATGTTTGATCAATTTCAGAATGCAGAAGTTGGTAAAAATCTTCAATTTCTTCATCTTTGGCCTTAGTGGTTGATGTATAAATTAGAATAATAGTCGTACTAACTGGTCTTCCTTGTAGGCATATGGATATTATCCTATCACTGACAACATTGTACTTCAGGATAGATCTTGAAATGTTCTAGCTTTATCATTTATTGGCTGTGTGATTTTAAACAACTTAATACACCTTTTGTGCCATAGTTTTATGAGCTTTAAATGGAGATTATGACAGTAACTACCCGAAGCCTTGTTCTAAGGATTCAGTAAGATCCTTCTGATAAAATGTTTATGTAGAACAATGTCTGCTACAGAGTGAACATTATTTCTGTTATATTTTCTGCTTTTGATATTTTATAGTTTTGATTGATAATTACATTTCTAGTAATCACATTATTTGAATCTGTCTACCTGATTTTTGGTCATGCAGGTTTCCATTTACTGTATTTATTTTGGGTTCTTATTTTAGCAACTTGTAGAAAACATGCTTTCAGAGAACTCAAAGATATTGTATATAGGAATCAATATATCTATTTGCTGGTGATCATTTAGTGTTATTGTGTTAATTTGAAATCTTATCCTATTTGAACCTGTTTCATCTGTTTAGAAGACTGTCAAGTTAAAGTGTTTTACTCTTTTGGAAAATCTCCTTAAAACTGTATTCTGCAATATTTTATTATTTTCATTATTAATCTAAGACCTGTTCTCAATAAATGAGCATTTCACAATTATGAAATCACCGATGTAGAACAATGAGTTTCATTACGGTAATTTATATTTTTGTATTTTTTGCTTATCCTTTAGGGGAAAACTAGGAAGCTAAACTTTAAGTTCCAAAGTTAGCCTATTTTTTATTTTAGGAAGGCATGGAATGCAAAGCTTCAAGATATGGTAATTCCTTGATTTTCTGACATGTTGTCAGGAAATGAAATATTCCAGATAAATGCATTTTTCAAATGATTCTTTTCTCTATAATGTTTTACCATA
Organism: Dugong dugon; assembly: GCA_030035585.1. Classification (NCBI taxonomy): domain Eukaryota; kingdom Metazoa; phylum Chordata; class Mammalia; order Sirenia; family Dugongidae; genus Dugong; species Dugong dugon. The sequence goes on from CM057465.1 coordinate 34,571,274, forward strand.
ATCCTTGTCTTCTGAAGCAGTGCATAGTGATTATAACAAACTTTTCTTCATAATACAGGGCTATTATTAGGAATTTTTATTATTACATTGTCCAGTGACACAACACTGTCCTCAGGGTGTATTAAAATATGTAGCCCTACTTGGTCATGCATTAAATGGATCCAGGCAGCTGTCTTTTTCAAATTCTCACGTCTACTCTTATTCCTCATCACTGGCAATGTGCCTGCTTCTTAAAAGCCAATTATTTTTATTTGCTGATTCTGAGTGCAAACCATGCTTGCTGGAATTGTGTCTGAAATAACTCTAAAATAGAACCTTAGTGAGGACTTGATTGTTTCTCCTCAAGTGTAGTTCATGGGATAAGAGAGATGTTAGTGTATATAGATGGGCCACAGGCTGTCTTGGAAAATATTTTGCACATGTCATTATAATGCTTTAGTTTGTCTTCTCAAGCCCTGCCTTGAAATCTTCTGTTAAGCTCTTTTACGTCATCATTTCTTTTTTTCACTTTAGCTATTCTGCGTTCAAGAGCAACTTCAGAGTCTCTTCTGACATCCATTTTGGTCTTTTCTTCTTTCCTGTATTTTTAATGACCTCTTGCTTTTTTCATGTATGATGTCCTTGATGTCATTCCACAGCTTGTCTGGTCTTTGAGGGGAGGGGGCATTTGTGGTTTACTAGTAGAATTCTTGCCTTCCATATAGTAGACTCAGGTACAGTTCCCAGCTAGTGCACCTCATGCATAGCCATTACCTGCCTGCTAGTGGAGGCTTGGGTGTTGCTATGATGATAAACAGGTTTCAGTGGAGCTCTAGACTAAGACAAACTAGAAAGAAAGGCCTGGCAGTCTACTGCTGAAAATCAGTCCATGAAAATCCTGTATCACAGTGGTCTCATCCACAACCAATCATTAGGATGGCGCAGGTCTAGACAGTGTTTCGTTCAGTTGTGCATGGGATCTCCATGAGTTGGGGGCTGACTCTACAGCATCTAACAAAAACAACAAATATAACGATGATTAAAATAAGAACAGAATAGAATGCAGGTCATGGAAAAGTGCCCCTGTCTGGAGATATTTATTAGCATAACTGAAGAATAACTGTCTTAAATATCTTTAGGCCACTCTTTGATGCGAGTGATGATATAGGCCAGGTGACCATTTGAAGACTCTTCAGCTCTGCCTCTGTTCTCTACTTCAGCTGTCAACATTGATATGGATTGATTCATTGAACAAATATTTGTGAAGAGGTGTACTATGTGGAAGGTACTATGAAAGGTATTGGGGAGATGAAGAAAACAAGCATTGTCCTTCCCCCTGAAAAGATAGACTAAACAAATAATCATACACGTAAATATATATTTGTTAATTGTGATACGTCTTGCGAAAGGAAAATACTGGATGCTGTGAGTAGTTCTCAGCAAGAGGAGGTGATTTAGATTGGGAATTTAGAGAGGAATTCTCTGAGGAAAGAATGCTCAAGTTGAGATCTGAAAGATAAAGAAAAATCCGAAGAGTAGAGGAAAGAACCCTCCTAACAGAGCAAACAGCATGAGAGAATTCTTTGAGACAGAAACAAGCTTAGCACATTGTAAGAACTAAAAGAAGACCAGAGGAACTGGAATGCAGTGAGGAAGGAATGTGTTGTGAGATAAAGATGAAAAGAGGTATAAATACCTGACTGTGATGGACATTGGAGTCCATTGTAAGGATCTGAATTTTTTCTAAATTTAAATACATTGAAGAGTTTTAAGTAGAGGATTAGATGCTCAGATTTGTTTTAAAATATATTTCTTCTTTGTTATGCATTCATTGATTAATGAAAGCTGGAGGAGTAAGAGTCAAAGTGTTGAGAGACCAACTGAGAGCCTGTTGACATACTACGGGGTAAGGGTAGTGAAGGTGGTGATGGACAGAAGTATACAGAGTGGAGATGTCCAGAACAAGTCCTCAGTTTCATTATCTGTAAAATGGGAATAATTGTTGTGTTTGGTACAGGGTTGATGCCAGTAAATGTTAGCTATTATTATTATTTGTATTATCCAACAGAATCTGTTCTAGTTGGTTGGTTGAAATGCTGGCTAAAGAAAGGAATACTAAATAACATGCTTCCTCAATATTTGATTTTAACTTAAACCATATAAACATTCATTTGCCAATTTTTTGATGCAATATTGGGACCATTTGTTTGTTGAATGTAAATCTTTGAATTGGATTTCAGAATTGATTTTGTTTTGTTTAGTTTGGTTTTGCGTGAACCACTCTCATAGTTACATCCTCTATGATTTCCGGTTTTAGTTCCCTTACAGTGAAGTAAGAATTTAAAGACATCTGTGATGCAATCTGAGAGCAGGAAATATTCTATTTTGTTTATTTTTCCAATATTGCCCATATGTGATATAAAAGCAATTTATTTAACAATTTTCCTTAGAGTTTTTCCAAAACATTCTACCTAGTTTTTATAGAACCAAACTTTTTCTTCAATTCAGATTTTACCAGTTTATGCAATATTTAGTTGAAATACATAATTTCAGTAACAAGTATAGCTGGTATACACAGGTTTTGAAACAAATACAACAGGCTTCTGACAAGGATATCATTTAACTGGAATAAGAAAAATGTAGAAAGAGATACTAGAAATTAACTTTGTATTAGCTGTAAGCATTTAGTGTGTTATGATCAGGAGGCAGTGTCTTTTGTAGAGGAAAGGGAGATCCTTAATCTAGCAGTCAAGTAACTGCAGGATGATTAAGAGTGCTTTTACTGGGCTTTGGAAGTAGAGTTGACAGGACAGGGTTTGATGTGGGGTGAAGGGAAGGGGTGTGCTAAGGACATCTGCCATATTTCTGGTAGAAGCAGCCAAAGGAAGAAGGAATCATTTATTATGATGGGTGGGAAGATGAGGGATAGGGCCCAAATTCAGTATTAAGATGCCTGGGAGACGTTATTAAATGGAACCAATATTAAATAGGCCATTTGAATTACAGCCCTAAAGCTTGGAGAGACTCTTGGCTGGGCTTTGCTTGAGGAGCTGTGGGAATGTGATGGGGGCCTGAACCAAGGTAGAGTGGCCCAGGTGCCAGCCTGAATTTCTGAACATAGATTCATGGTGGCCTAGGCCATGTGGTGATAGGAAGGATCTGAATCTTGCTTGAGTAGGAGGCATTGTGAAGCAGCTGGAGAAATGGTGCTGATTGTCAAGTACAAATTAGAAAATCACAAATCTACAATATTAGGCCACTACCTATCTGTAAGTTTGTCCTGCTGTGGTGGCTTGCATGTTGCTATGATGCTGAAATCTATACCACTGGTATTTCAAGTACCAGCAGGATCACTAGTGGTAGATAAGTTTCAGGGAAACTTCCAGACTAAGACAGACTAGGAAGAAAGGCCTGGTGATCTACTTCTAAAATTAGCCAGTGAAAACCTTATTGATCACAATAGAATATTGTCCAGTGTAATGCTGGAAGATGATCCTCTTAGGTTGAAATGCCCTCAGGATACATAATAGCCATTAACAGTGGTCTTGAGCATACCAACGATCGTGAAGATGGTACAGGACTGGGCAACCTTTTGTCCTGTTATATATAAGGTCACCGTGAATTCGAGTAGAGCTTCATGGCAGTTAATGCCAACCACAACAGAATCAGGAGATAAAGAAGTACAGAAGAAACAGGTTAAGGCAAAATCTTCAACAGTAAGACTGTGAAAAATGCTAAAACACCATTTTTATGTGGTGCTAACTGAACTGTGTGTGGGCTGACACAAGGGCTTAACGGCCATAGCCAAGGCTAGATGCCACTGATGTACAGTCATCCAAGTATAAATTTTGATTTGATTTTCTGAAAGTGTCAGTGGACTTTTTATAATGCAGTCTTGACACAAGGATACCCTTGTAATCACGGGTGTGAATTTATGAACATACTGGCCTGTGTTATAGGCTAAAAAAAGCAGGTCAAAATTTCCTGAAAAGAGACTAAATTTTGGACCTTGGCCTTATTAACATTATTCTCTAACAAAATAAACTTTGATTCTACCAATTTATCATCTGCACGTGCAACAACAATACAGATGTTTTTTATCATCAGTGCCCTAGATTCATATTGATGTGTGAATCTTCCAATTGTGTTGGAATTCATATTGAAAACACAACATGTTCTGAAACTGGTAGAAATTATAATTAGATCTGAAAGTATTCTGTCAATCAGATATTGTGTTGTGTTACTCAGCTGAGTTAAAAGGGAAATTGTAGTAAGGAAGTAAGTGTTTATTTTTAGTCAATGAGCTAATCTGGCCTCTCTGTGTAGGGGTATTGTGTTGTGATATGAGAGATAACTTGGCTGAATGGCCACGTGATGGCTTTTTAAGGATTTCAAACACACCAGACTGAAGAGTCTCATCGATTTCATATTTCCTGAAAAGACTAGAGAGCTGGATCTGGGTGTCTTTTCTTGATGAAGATGCACTCTTTTCCTTCTGATTGAAATATTTATATATTGAATATTAAAACTGGAAATAGCAACGATTTATTTTTCTGGGGGGCTTAACCTTTTCATACATTATGAATTTTTAAATGCTTTTATCTTTAATGTACAAATATATTGGATTCTTATTAAGTTTTTTCTTTAAGTGCCTATTTTTAAAAACATCCCTAAAGAAAATATTCTCATATAGTATATGAGAAATCTGTCAATTTATCATGTTTATAACTTTTTTTTCCCTTTTATATTTAGAAAGAGCCGAACATTTTATTATGACTTACCATCTTGTCCCACAAGCTGTTCTCTTTCTGGGTTCTCTTTCTCAGAGTCTAGTGCCTCCATTCAATCACTTGCCCAATCTGGATAACTAGGCTTCATTCTTGACTCTTGCTGTTATCATTCTTGATGTTTGACTCATTCTAAAATTTCTCCATTACTCCCCATCTCCACAGCCACTACTTTATTCATCCCACTATCTTTCTTCCCTGGATTACTGCAGTGGCTTTCATGCCACCCTTTCAACCCATTCTCCCTACTGTACCTAACATGATGTTTCTAAACTTAAAGTATAATCATGCCATTACCCTGCTTATGAACATCAATAGTCTTGCCTTTAGGATAAGAAACAAACTACATAACATGGCATATCATTTTAAGACCTGGCCACCTCCTATACTTCCTCAGCTTCAGACTCAACTTTTATTCCCTCACATTCTATGAGTGAAGTATACCCATTGACGCCGAGTTGATTCCAGCTCATAGCAACCCTATAGGACAGAGTAGGACTGCTTGCTATAGAATCCTAGGCTGTAATCTTTACAGAAGCAGACTGCCTCATCTTTCTCCTGCAGAGTGGCTGGTGAGTTCCAACTGCTGACCTTCTGGTTAGCGGCCATGCTCTTAACCACTTCACCACCAGGGCTTCATGATTGAAATATATTGAACCTTAATTTATGTTCTCAAATATTGCATGCCTGTGTGGCCCCCAATCTTCCTTTGGTTTAGAACACACTCTTCCTACCTTTCAGTCCTAAATTTAGATGTTACCACCCAGAGAAAATCAGTCTTGGAGGAAGAACAGCCAGAAAGCTTCTTAGAAGTGAGGATGGTGAGATTTTGTCTTGCTTACTTTGGATATGTCATCAGGAAAGACCGAAAGCTAGAAAAGGACACCATGTTTGGTGAAGTGGAGGGTTAGTGAAAATGAGGGAAACCCTGCATAATGATTGACATGGTGGCTGCAACAATGAACTCAAACATACCAGTGGTTGTGAGGATGGTGCAGGACCAGGCAGTAGTTTGTTCCGTTATACTTAAGATCACCATGAGTAGGAGCCAACTTGATGACAACTAACAATAACAATGCAGAGGAGATCTTCCCTGAGCATCCTAGGTTAAGTTAGGTGCTACACACACCCAAAGTAGCCACATCACCAATATTGTGGCACTTTTTATACATCATTGTTGTTGCCTATGTACTTGTCTGTACCTCCTCATAGACTGTAAATTCTGTTGTTCTAGCAATCTGTTGCTACATATTTCAGGTTTTGTCATGGCAGCACCCCAGTTCCAGCTACCACAATCTATTCCCATCACTGTTAAACAAATCACCTCAAAACAACCATCATTTTGTATGCTAACGGATTACATGGGTCAGAAATTTGGACAGGGTAAATTCATATATGGAATGGTTTATCTCTGCTCCATGGTGACTGAGGCCTTAACCAGAAAGACTAGGACAGGGTCTACTTTAATTACTAGAGACTAGAATGATCTTGAGACTTCTTCACATACATGTCTGGTGTCTGGGCTGGGGTTACTTAAATACCTGGCTCAGCTGTGACTGTTAACCAGAGTGCCTACATGTGCTTTTCCATGTTGTCTGGGCTTCTTCAGAGCATACCCCTCAAAAAACAAACAAAAAAACCCATTCCATTGAGTCAATTCCAACTCATAGTGGCCCTGTAGGACAGAGTGGAATTGCCCTGTAGGGTTTCCAAGGAGCGACTGGTGGATTTGAACTGCCAGTCTTTTAGTTAGCAGCCAAACGCTTAACCACTGAGCCGCAAAATGTCTAGACATCTTACATGGCAACTCAGTACTCCAAGAGCAAATAACAAGAAAGTGGAAGTTGCATGGCCTTTTATGGCCCAGCATGGGAAGTCACATAGCACCACTTCTACTATACTCTATTGGTCAAAGCAGTTGTATTTGTTTCCTATCACTGCCATAACAAATTACCACAAATTTGGTGGCTTACAACAATACAAATTTATTATCTTACTGTTCTGGAGATCAGAAGTCTGAAAAGAGTCTCTTTTGGCTAAAATCAGTGTGTCAGTAGGATTGTGTTCCTTTTGGAACCTGTATTTCCTCTCCTTTTCCAGCTTCTAAAGGCACCTGCATTCCTTGGCTCATGATCACTTCCTCCATATTCAAAGCCATCAACATAGCATCTTCAGTTCTTTCTCTTATTCTCCTAATTCCCTTTTTCACTTTTAAGGATTTTGTGATGACGTTTTCCCACCTAGATAATTCAGCATCATCTCCCCATTTCAAGGTCAATGGGTTAGTAAACTTAATTCTCTCTGTAACCTTAATTCTCTTTTGCCATGTAACATATTCATAAGTTCTAGCAGTTAAATGTGGATATCTTTGGGGGACATTTCAGTCAATCCTACCCAGACTGAAGGTGACTGAGACTCAGATTTTGGCAACAGGGACTATAGATCTGGCACTAGACAGAAAGCCCTCTCACTCATGGACGTGAAGTCCTCATTCCCATAGAGACCAAATCTTCGTAAGAGACCAGAGGCCAAGACTGATCCTCACACCCCACCAGAAAAGGCAAGGGGATTTAGATCCTACTTCTTGATGGGAAGTGTGTCAAATAATATGTAGCCATATTTTAAAACCACTATATATATCTTGGAAATCCTGGTGGTTTAGTGGCTAAGAGCTACAGCTGCTAACCAAAAACGTCGGCAGTTTGAATCCACCAGGTGCTCTTTGAAAACCCTATGGGGCAGTTCTGCTCTGTCCCATGAGGTCACTATGAGTCAGAATCGACTCGACGGCAGTTGGAATAGACTTGATGGGTTTATATACATCTTGTTCATCACTGGTCTGATTGTTTGACATATTATAGGCATTTGATGAATTCCGGATATGTAAGTGTTTATAGCATGGTTGAATTGAATAACGTGGAATCTCATGGAGAATTACTGAGAAAAATAAGTTATGGATACTGTGTTAGTTATTTAGTTCTGCTATAACAGAAATACCAAAAATGATGACTTTAACAAACAGAAATTTATTCTCTCACAGTCTACTAGGCTAGAAGTCCAAATTCAGGGCACCAGCTCCAGGGGAAAGCTTTCTTTCTCTGTCAGCTCTGGAGTAAGGTCCTTGTCATCAATCTTTCCCTGGTCTAGGAGCTTCTCAGCACAGGAACCCTGGGTCCAAAGGATGCACTCTGCTCTTGGCACTACTTTCTTAGTGGTGTGATTTCCTTCTGTCTCTCTGCTCGCTTCTCTCTTCTATATCTCAAAAGAGATTGCCTCAAGATGCCACCTAATCTTATAGATTGAGTGCTACCTCATTAACACAACTGCCTCTAATCCCTGCCTTATTGACATCATAGAGGTAGGATTTATAACACACAGGAAAAACTCATCAGATGACAAAATGGTGGACAGTCACACAATACTGGGAATCATGGCCTAGCCAAGTTGACACATTTGGGGAGGATGTAATTCAATCCATAACAGAGACTAGTAACAAAGAGATGCTAAAACGAAGTGTATATCCCTGAAGAAATATGTATATTATTTGCTAGCTCTCCACACAAACATGTATGCTTAGTGATTACTAATCAGAAGCAGTGATGTGCCAGTATTAGTATTGTGAACACACTAGTGAGGCATGCTTATTCATAAGTTGTAATATATCTGGGCTATAAGAAGCTGAAGAAAATAAGATGTGGGAGGAATGTAAGGTGAGTATGATAATAGCAGGTGTAATTTTGTGAGAAAAATGAAAAAGGAACCAGAGTGACCACAAACACTATAGAAGCTTTAAAATAGTATGTTAAGATAATAGATGAATGTCTTGAACTAAACTTTCCAAAGGATTAAATCAACTTTTAGGACCCCATTAACTGATGGTTACACAGCTTCCTATATGGCAGTGCTTGTTTCCTCCTCTCTGGAGGAAATGTGGCGCTGGGAAGTGAGGAAATTTTGCATTATGAATGCCACCAAGCACTTGGTAGTACACACTTCATACAATTATTATTGTGCTGTTGTTGTTAGGTGCTTTCGAATTGCTTCCGACTCATAGTGACCCCTTGCATAGCAGAACAAAACACTACCTGGTTCTGCACCATCCTCACAATTGTTGCTATTTTTGAGCCCATTGTTGAAGCCACTGTGTCAATCCATCTCATTGAGGATCGTTCTCTTTTTTGTTGATCCTCTGCTTTACCAAGCATGATGTCCTTCTCCAGGCACTGGTTCCTCCTGATAATATGTCCAAAGTACATGAGATGAAGTCTTGCCATCCTTGCTTCTAAGGAACGTTCTGGCTGTACTTCTTCTAAGACAGATTTGTTCATTATTCTGGCAGTCCATGGTATATTAAATATTTTTTGCCAGCACTATCATTCAAAAACATCAATTCTTCTTTGATCTTCCTTATTCATTGTCCAACTTTTGCATGCTTATGAGGTAATTGAAAACAACCATTGCTTGGACCAGGCTCAACTTAGTCCTCAAGGTGATATCTTTACTTTTTAACACTTTCAAGAGGTCTTTTACAGCAGATTTGCCCAATGCAACACATCATTTGATTTATTGACTGCTTGCTTCCATGGGTGTTGATTGTGGATCCAAGCAAAGTGAAATTCTTGACAGCTTCAATATTTTCTCCATTTATCATAATGTTACTTATTGGTCCAGTTGTGAAGATTTTTGTTTATGTTGAGTTGTAATCCATAGTGAAGGCTGTAGTCTTTGATCTTCTTCAGTAAGTACTTGAAGTCCTCTTCACTTTTAGCAAGCAAGGTGTTGTCATCAGCATGATGCAGGTTGTTAATGAATCTTCCTCCAATCGTGATGCCCCCTTCTTCTTCATATAGTCCAGCTTCTCAGATTATTTGCTTAGCATATGGACTGAATAAGTATGGTGAAAGGATACAACTCTGACACACACCTTTCCTGATTTTAAACCCAGGAAGTATCCCCTTGTTCTGTTCGAACAACTGCCTCTTGGTCATGTATGTACAGGTTCCACATGATCACAATTAAGTGTTCTATAATTCCTATTCTTCACAATGTTACCCATAATTTGTTATGATCCACACAGTTGAGTGCCTTTGCATGGTCAATAAAGCACAAGTAAACATCTTTCTGGTATTGTCTGCTTTTAGCCAGGATCCATCTGACATCAGCACTGATATCCTCGTCCCATGTCCTCTTCTGAATCCAGCTTGAATTTCTACCAGTTTCCTTTCGATGTACTGCTACAACCATTTTTGGATGATCTTCAGCAAAATTTTACTTGTGTGTGATATTAATGATATTGTTCGATAGTTTCTGCTTTCTGTTGGATCACCTTTCTTGGGAATGGGTGCAAATATGGTTCTCTTCCAGTTGGTTGGCCAGGTAGCTGTCTTCGAAATTTCTTGGCACAGATGAGTGAATGCTTCCAGCATTGCATCTGTTTGCTGAAACATCTCAATTGGTATTCCATCATTTCCTGTAGCCTTGTTTTTCACTGATGCTTTCAGTGCAGCTTGGAATTCTTCCTTTGGTACCATCGGTTCTTGATTGTATGCTACCTCCTGAAATGTTTGAATGTCAATCATTTCTTTTTGGTACAGTGTCTCTGTGTATTCCTTCCATCTTCTTTTGATACTTCCTGTGTCTTTCAATATTTTGCCCATAGAATCCTTCAGTATTGCACCTCAAGGCTTGAATTTTTTTTTTTTTTTTCAGTTTTTTCAGCTTGAGAAATGCTGAGTGTGTTCTTCCCTTTTGGTTTTCTAACTCCAGGACTTTGCACATTTCATTATAATACTTTACTTTGTTGTCTTGAGCTGCCCTTCGAAATCTTCTGCTCAGCTCTTTTACTTCTTCATTTCTTTTATTTGCTTTAGCTACTGTGCATTCAAGAGCAAGTTTCAGAGTCTTTTCAGACATAATTTTGGTCCTTTCTTTCCTGTCTTTTTAATGCTCTTTTGTTTTCTTCATGTATTATGTTCTTGATGTCATCCCACAGCTTGTCTGGTCTTTAGTCATTAGTATTCAATGCATCAAATCTATTGAGTTAGTCTCTAAATTCAGGTGGGAAATACTCAAGGTTGTACTTTGTTTCTCGTTGACTTGTTTTCATTTTCTTCATCTTCAACTGGAACTTGCATATGAGCAGTTGAAGACCTGTTCCGTAGTTGGCCCCTAACCTTGTTCTGTTGGATGATATTGAGCTTCTGCATTGTCTGTTTCCACAAATGTCAGTTTGATTCTTGTGTATGCTATCCGGCGAGGTCCATGTGTGTAGTCACCCTTTGTGTTGTTGAAAAAATATATCTGCAGTGATGAAGTTGTTGGTCTTGGCAGTTCGAATCCACCAGCCACTCCTTGGAAACCCTATTGGGTAGTTCTACTCTTTCCTGTAGTGTCGCTGTGAGTTGGAATTGACTTGAAGGCAACGGGTTTGGTTTTTTTTGGGTTTCTACTTTGAAGGGTAGCTCTCCCTCAGTTGTATTTTGAGTGCCTTCCAATCTGAGGGGCTTATCTTCCAGCACTATATCAGACAGCATTCCACTGCTATTCATGAGGCTTTCACTGGACAATCTTTTTCAAAAGTAGACCGACAGTTCCATCTTTCTAGTCTGTCTTGGTCTGGAACCAACCAGTCAACCATGGGTGACCCTGCTGCTATTTGAAATACTGGTGACATAGCTTCCAGGATCATAGCAGCATGCAAGCCATCACAGTAACACAAACTGACAGATGAATGGTGGAAGAATGAAATTAGAGCTGATTATTTTGATACAGGTATTCAGATAATAAAATATAGTTGTCAAGAAGGGGCATTGTAGCAAGCAGTGTAAACGAGTTCAGTGACAAAATAGGAAGACTGAGTTAAGATAAATGTAAAAGCACAGATTTGGGAGGCCAGCTTAATATATTTTCATGTCTTTAGTTGCTTTCAGTTAATATTTATGCTAATGGAATTTGGAGCTTTGAATTTTATGGATCTGTGCTATTTGATACACTTTTTGGTAAAGGTTAAAAAGTATATTCTTTTAAATGTATATTCATGAAAGCCACCATATATGTGTGTTTAATGCATATGGTTTTTACTTACAGTGAGTTACATTACATGTAAGCGGTTTTACTTGATAATATTTGAAAACCCAGTGTAGGTAAATTACTTAATGTAGTCGCAAGTCTTATTGTATTTGCAAAAAGATGTAATTGATCATTTTTTGCAAGTAAACCATTCTTTAAGGTGACCGTTGTTGTGTGCAGTACAGTTGATTCTGACTCTTAGCGATCCTGTACTACAGATTAGAACCACCCCATAGGATTTCCAAGGCCATAATCTTTATGGAGGCAGATTGTGGTATCTTTCTCCCATGGTGCAGCTGGTGGGTTCGAATGACAGACCTTTTGGTTACCAGCTAATCTCTGAACCACCGCACTATCAGGCCTCCTTTCAAGATGACTATATGCTGTTTTATTTATCTTAATGTTGTTTTGGTTGACCAAAAATTTAAGTATGCCCAAAGATGCCGTTTTTAGTGGACTGTGGTGGTGCAGTGGTTAAAGTGCTCAGCTGCTAACTGAGAGGTCAGTGGTTCAAACCCAACAGTTGCTCTGCGGGAGGAAGATGTGGCAGTGTGCTTCCATAAAGATTGCAGCCCTTGTGGTGCGGTGGTTAAGATCTCAGCTGCTTAACCAAAGATCTGGTGTTCTAATTCACCAGCCACTCCTTGGAAACCCTGTGGGGCAGTTGTACTCTGTTGGATAGCTATGAGTTGGAATTGACTAGACAGCAACAGGTTTGGTTGTTTTGTTTTTTTTTTTTGATATTAATATAATACATTTATTATATTTTCATCTTTATAATGAGGCATAAGAACCCTTAGAGGTTACCTGGTGAGAATGATAGAAGGAATACCTTTCAATATAGTTTCACCAGCCATGCTGTGTGACATTTTGTTGTATATTGAGAATCCATAACTCCTTAATTTGCAGAAAATGTTATGAAATGCGTACATAACACATATCCAGTTCTAGATAATTTGGCAAGTACTAAATGTTTATTACATAGGCAAAAACATACTTAAGCTTTTTTTCTTTTTCTCTGTTGTATTTCACATTTGTAACATTTCCTTGGCACACTTGTTAATGGTATTATCTGAAAGGTCACCTTATTAGAGGCAGTATCAGAGGCAGCATGCTTGATACTCTCTTGATAAAATGTTCTTTGAATAACAATGTATCTGACAGTTCTGAGAAGGATGTAAATGCCATTCTAGATATTTTAGATTTGTGTGTTAATATCAATTTCTTGGATTCTTATCATAGCAATAAAATATCATATCACAAGATGTTTTTTATAGTGACCATCAAAAGTATGTTTAATATTTTTCAACATCAGTATGCACGCATATGAGCAAGGGAGGGAGAGGCAGAGAGAGAGAGAAATGGTGACAGAAGCAGAGAGAGAGATTTTGCTACTAAGTATGTATTTCAGAATTGTGAAGGTTTAATATATCTTGAAAAACTTATTATGATTTTTGGTACAATGTTTAATATAATCCAAAAAATTTTAGTTTAGCTACACCAGCTATGTTCAGGAACCTGTTCAATGACACCTAATTAAAAAGAAAAAAAAAAAAAAAGAGGAGTCTGGTATGGCCATATCTTTTTATTTGCTTTATCTAGAAGTTGGAAGATTATTGATAAGAAAATCAAGCCCCAATGTGATTTATTTCACTGCATGGTGAAAAGAAAAATCTTATTATGTTATGACTCAATATGTGTGTCTGTATACAAATTTGCATAATAAATTTAGCTAAAAATGTAGATATTGTAAAATTTCTGATTACTCAACAGTACGTTACTAAAATGCCAAGGATACACTCAAGATTTATTGTCTATGGACAGACAGGAAGAATCCCACACTGACCTTGTCTTGTATAACACACTCTCTAGTGTGGGAGACAGATGTCTAAACAAATTTAGTGATTGCAGCAAGAACAAGTAGATCTCAAAAAGAGAAGTGCTGCTGGAGCACAGGGGATGGATTGACTAAGCCTGCCCAAGGCCAACAACAGAGTCTTCACAGAGGAGCTGGGATTTAAAGGGTAAGCAGTTACTTCCGTGGTGGAGAAGAATAAGTGCCTCTAGGCAAAGGAGAGATCAGAAGTATAGCTCTACAGCTGAGAAAGTAGAGCATGCTTGAGAATGATGTGAGGTACAGTGTGTCTGGATTTTAAGGTATATAGATGAGAATGACTGGAGCCAGATTTTAGTATCCTCTGATGAAAAATCCTGTAAGTTTAGACTTTATTCTCAAGGCATTTAAGAAACTGTAGTAATGATGATAATAATAATAATAATAGCCAACATTTTGTAGACAAGGAAACAGGCTTATCGAGGTTAAATAACTAAGGTCACCAAGCAAATGACTGGCAGAGCTGGGTTTGAAGCCATTGAGTGTTACATTCCAATGCTTCTGCTCTTAAACTATGGAATACTTTAATGCCTTCTAATGTTGGTGAGATCTGTGTTTTAGGAGGATATTACATCACTCTCGTGGAGCAAAGGAATGGTGGAAAGATAGGCTACAGCAATAGTACAGGTGAAAATTCATGAATCTGAATAAAAACCACTGGCAAGATGTAGTTGAGTTTGAATTTGTACAAATTTGAGATGTCACTCAATGTGCAAGCTAAAAAGCTAGCCTGCCCCAAGTCTATGTGTGTGTGTACACTCACACATGCAGAGAGAGAGAGAGCCTGAGAAAGGGAGAGGGAGAGATGTGTATGTTTGTGTGTATACCAGCAGAAACATGCGGCCTCTGGATCAGAGGACAGACCATTTATGCACAGAGCATCTTAGCAACTCTGACTTGTCATGTTCCAGTTCCCCATAGGATGATCAAATGAGGGCCAGATATAGCTGCATATGTAGGCACTGCATCAAAGGAGAGGGACACCAAAATTAAGAAGCTCAAAGCTTCTGTAGGGCAGCTGGCACATCTGCCCCTCCTCCTTTCCAAGTCGGCCGCTTTTCCCTCCCAAGAGACATTTCCTTCCTGGGGAGAGGAGGGAAAGGTCTCTAGATTTTTTTTTTTTTTTTACCTTTAGAATATAAACAAATAGTTCTGAGGGAGATAAGCCTTTAAATTTCTCTGGAGAGATTCATTATCTCTAATTTCTGAGTCATAGTTACCATTCTATCATCCTTTGAACCATGTTACCTGTAACTTTTGGGTAGAAAGTTACTACTGTGAGTTTGTTTCTACAGGGTAGACAGTACCTTTGATTGTGCAGAAACATGAAAATATTCATGGGACATTGTTTTCCAGTAGTGGTATGAACAGTTGATTGAAAGTAGGTAAGAGTTTCTACACCCTGTATAAGATGTTGGTATCAACTCATCTGTCACAAGCTGAAAGTGTTCACATGTGTAAATTGAATTAAACAGTTGTTGAGGCCAAATTACCTATGAAATCCATTTTGAAAGCTGTTTCTTAAACAAATCATCTGGATTATTCAAGTAATAGTCCTGATGTGTAGGTTATTACTTTGAGTGCCAAAAAATTATGTTGAAAAGAATCCTATTTCTTTGCCTTTTGAAAGTTTCTGAAAAAATACTGAGTAATGGTCAACGGAAAGAGCAAAGAATGCTGCTGTCATGGAGAAACCCAAGCAATTATAACAGTTTTAGGGATACAGAACCGTATCTCTAGGTTCAATTTCATGGAATAAAAATTTGCTTTGTATAAAAGAGAGATTTTTATATACTTCAGCTGATATACATTTCACAAGCTCTTCTCCAGAACATATGATGGCACTTAGTTCTGTTTTCCTCAAAAAAAGAAAAAAAAGACAAGATGTAAAGATGAATTCCTTTTGTGTATTTCATAGGAATTGTCTAGGCAGGTACCAAAGAGAAGAAATCCAGTAACAGCTTTAAATTAAAAGCACGTTGAACCAAGCTAAGTATGACATTTTGAGGGTTTAAAAATGGTTACCGGTTTCTAGTATAATACAATGACCTTTTATTTCCAACATTTTTCCTTCTGGTTTTTTTTTTTTTTTTTTGGGTACTTGGGTTTGGTGAAGGGATAGATACAAGAGAGAGAAGGCAGTAAGGATGGTATTTCCAAAGATCTTGAAATGCTGGTATTTGACATCAAGTAGTTTTCCCTACACGTTATATACAAAATGAAACTGTTAGAGGTTGTGCGTGTTTGTGTGTGTGTTTCTCCTGCCTTCTCTCATTGCCAGAGATGTAATTAGCCTCTATTCTATCAATTATGTGCTGCAGAGAAGGAGAATATCAATACCAAAAATCAAGAAGCGCAGCTTGGTTGAAGACCAATTCAATGTATAAATCTTACTTTTTATTTTTTACATTTTTTTTTGTCGCAATGACATAATAGCAGTAAAAAGTTGTTTTAAAATCAAAAGTCCTATTGTTCTGCCATCATACCACGGCAATTTACATTTCTATGTTACCTTCTATTTCATGTGTGTGTGTTATTTGTGTGTGTGTATACATTTTCTTAAGAAAAATTCCCGGTACGTCTTAACAACTTAATACATTGTTCCTGTTAACATTATACTATATTATGTCATATTGTATTATAGTATATTTGTTTGTTTATTAAAGGAGTTGTGAAAGACAGAAAACAAAAAGTATGAGTCAGGTGTAGTTAGTCTTTCTGTCTTGCTACAAGCCTGCTGGAGCAACACTAGGCTAACCTTGTCCTGCTGGTGACACTCGGGTAAAATCAACTCTTGTTATAGATGTTTGGCAAGGGGAGAATGCCAATTTCACATGTTTATGTTGCTAATAATAGCGGTTTCACAGGACCCTTTTGTAAACTTGATTGATGCTTCATCAGAATTATTAAATTTATAATTTTAAAATATCAATTAGCTTTGCATGTATGTTCATACCCACTTAAAAATCATTTTGAGAGAAGTGGTTTTGCCACGTAAGTCATAAATTTATAGAAATCTTAAAAGTATTCAACCTGCTAAATATGTATGTGTTGAAAGTGCCCCAGGTGCTTTTGATGCATGTGATTATTGGATCACTTTTGAAATAAATCACCTTAGAGTTTGTTTGGTTCAAGCACTTATGTAACAGATGATTAGAGTGTGACTCAGGGAGAGTAAGTGGCTCAATTGAGAAGGGCGCAGATAACAAAAACCCAGCTCACTCTGTGTTAAAGAGTAAGAAATTTTACTGGCTCATGTAAGAGGAAGTCCAGAGGTAAGATGGGCATCAGCTGTGGCTGGGTTCATTTATCCTTGAGTGGCGTGTACTATGCCAGCTTCCTGCGTGCTAGCGAAATGGGTGCAAGGCTATCGGAACTTCGTGTTCCTCATTCGTATTCAGCAGTCAGTTCCTATTACTTTTCCTTAAATTTCCCTGAGTCTTTCTATCTCATTGGTCAGAATGGGGTCACAGGTCTACCTCTAAAATAATTACTAGCAGGGGAAATAGAATTACCATTATTGATGTAGACTAATTCTTATCATTGGAGCTGAGGTCAAATCCATGATCTACCTTGCTACTTACTCAGTGGGCAAAGTCGGAATAAATGCTGTGGAATTTGAAAGCAATAATGCCTTGTTTAGAAAAGGAAGAATTATTTTCAGTTTGATTTTTGAGTACAGTTATAGATATGGTAGTTACCTCCTTTCTGTAAATATTTCCTGTTACTATTTATTTCTATCCAGACTAAGGTCTAGAACCTTATTCTGGGATAACACTGTAAACCCCAAACTTTAAAGAAAGCACCAAAGAGAGAGTCTTTATAATCTTATTCCATGGGGGTTCTATGAGGAAATTTAATTAACTGTATCACATTCATGTCACTTTCAACTTGCTATTTCCAGCTTGTCTCATTATTAACTAATACTGTTTATGTCAGAGACCAGGTTGGTGCTAAGTATATGGTGAAGAACCCAGATAAACAAGCCTGGGCCTGTGGAGCATGAATTCCAGCTAGGGATTCAGACATGTATGTGGGTGATTATAATATAGAGTGGTAAATTCTGCTATAGCAGTAAGCACAGGATTATGGAAGCTGGATGAGGAGGAACACATAACCAAGACTTGGAAGGCAGTGTCAAGAAAGTTCTGTAGAAAGTAACATCTAAACTAAGACTCCAAACTTTGAGTAGAAATTAGGTAAAAAGGAATGATAGAGTTTCCAGAAAAACAAAGTTATGTGTGAAGCCTGTAGGGAAGAAAGTACATGACTTGGCCAAAGGGTCTGGTGTTCAGCTTTTCAGTGTGGTTGGACCAGAGATGGTGAAGAAGGGTGGAGAGTATCCAGTGATAAGAGAGAAGAGATAGCAGAGACAGAGTCTTAAGGGCCTTTGTAAGTCATGCTACAGAGTTAAGGGCTCCACCCTGGGGTGAATAGGGAGCCAATGAATGTCATTTAAGGAGGAAAGTACCGTTACAGAATCTGAACTTACAAAGGATGACCCTTTCTTCTGTGTCTATAGTGGATTGCAGAAGCACAAGACAGGGATGGTAAAAGATTTGAGAAGTTATTAGGGTGATCCAGGTGAGGAATGGAGGAGGCCTGAAAGCAGGCTGAGCCAGTAGAGCTATAAAGAAGTTGTCAGATTGAAGAGAAATTTTAAGAGGTTCCATCAACAGGGCTTTGTGACTAAGTGAATGTGGTAGTCTGGGAAGAGGCCTTGGAAGACTGGCCAATTGGTGGCGCCAGTCACTGTGATGGCCATAAATTGAATGATGCCTGTGGACCCTTCTCTCCTCAACCCAGTAGTATCTCTAGGACAGGAAGATAAACCATTTCGAGCATGGCAAAGTGATGCATTTTATATTATCAACTCTTTTATTTCCAAATTTTATGTTCTGACAATACTACTGATGTATTTCAACATAAAATATGCATGTGTTTATGCATATCTTTTTCATTCTTCCTTGAAGCCCTCCTAATGCTGTCATTTTTAAAATGATTAAATTTCTCTTTGACACTTTAACATAGATTATCACACTGCTGTATTAGTTTTGAATTATGTGGGGATTTGTTTTTCTTTATATTTTCATATTTTTGTTTTAGATTTGTCCTTATTACCTTTTTATTTAAGTGCTTGGAAGTATTTTATCATCTATTCCTTCTGTATATCTTATTAAGATGTCTGATTGTGTTGATTCAATATAGTGTTTTTCCAATTAAAATATTTGTAACATAAAATGTAAATGTGGATGTTAGCAAGACATTATGGAAAGTGAAAACCACAAACACATATACTCCTGGCCTAGAAGGTTAGGTGTACTGGGAATTATTCTTATTATCATCATTTATGTGTAAAGAAACAATCAGGAAATAACTACATTCATAATTTTTATTCTATATCATATAAATGCAGAGGATCAATGGATGAATAAAGGGTTTGTTGATAAAAGCTTTTGCACAGTAATTATTTTCTCATTACTGCAACAGACCGAGGTTTCTGAAATAAAACGCAATCAAGTCTCTATCAGTAAATCCAAATCAATCAGACTTCTCTCACTCAAATGTTTTCTATTGCTGATGGCAATTTTGAAATTCCTTGCCAGCTGCAAAAAATATTTTACTGTAGCATCAAGTAAATATTACACTGTAGCATGAAGAAGACCTACATACACTTGTACATGGATCAAGAGGTAATCGTTCAAACAGAACAAGGGTATACTGCATGGTTGAAAGTCAGGAAAGGTGTGTGTCAGGGTTGTATCCTTTAACCATACTTATTCAACCGGTATGCTGAGCAGGTAGTCTGAGAAGCTGGACTGTGTGAAGAACAGCGCATTAGGATTGGAGGAAGTCTCATTAACAACTTGCATTATGAAGAAGAATAGATGCCTTTGAATTGTGGTGTTGGTGAAGAATATTGACTGTACCATGGACTGCCAAAAGAATCAACAAATCTGTCTTGGAAGGAGTACAGCCAGAATGCTCCTTAGAAGTGAGAATGACAAGACTTCGTCTCACATACTTTGGACACGTTATCAGGAGGAATCAGTCCCTGGAGAAGGACATCATGCTTGGTAAAGTAGAGGGTCAGTGAAAAAGAGGAAGAGCCTAGACAAGATGGATTGACACAGTGGCTGCAACAATGGGCTCAAGCATAGCAAAAATTGTAAGGATAGCTCAGGACCGGGAGTTGTATGTAGGGTCGCTATGAGTTGGAACCAGCTTAATGGCACCTAACAGCAACAACATGAAAAAGATGAGATGTGTGATAATTTCCTCAGTTTTCCTAGGTGAGAAGAAATGTTGACGGCTGATGTTCATATATACAGGAGCTCATACACTCATAACATGTATGATTAAGTATTTAAATACTGTGGAGTCTTTTTATGTTCTCTTAAGTTTTGCATTCATTTTTCCTTTAAAATTCTCTCTTTTTTGTTCATATTTTTACAGGGGTATGTGGGATTCCCCTGTAGTTAGTGGTTTTTAAGTTTTTGACCAAAAACATTAATTAAAAAGGGAAAGAAATGACACTCTTGCCTTCCTATGAATACCTGGCAATATTTTCATTTTTATGCAAACTTTGTATTATGAATATTGGTTGGCTCAGTGTTTAAAATTTGAGCTACAAAATCATGCTTGATATCCTTTTTATTTATTTCTTTTTTGTTACGTATTATTTCAGAGCAAATGTCTGAGGCCTCCTTGGCTTTTTGGTTTGTTTATTTAATTTTTGCCTATATCCTTATTGGAAAGACTCTTTGACCCAATTCATCCCAATTAGTCTTTTATTAATTTTGACTTGTATAGGTTAAGTCTTTTTAATCGATCATTCTGGTCTTTATTTAGCTCTACATTAAAAAAAAATATGTTGAGTTATTATGTTTGCTTATTTGTCTTGGTCTCGTAACCAAGCGTACCTGTCTTTCATACGTTGAAAATCAATGATCTTTCTTTAATTTTATCAAATCTGGTTGTAGTCAGCTGTTATATTTTCCCTTTGATTTGTTGTAGGCAAGTGAATCTGACCTTCAATTCCTGACCTTCTTTTTACATTATTATTTACTATCTATAATGTAGTTTTAAATTTTACCATGTGTTTAGAACTTACCTATCATTCATTTTATGCCTCCCCCTTAGTGTATTATTTTGCCATGTTAACATCTGGACTAACTAGAATGGAATAGCCTGTGCTGCAGGAATAAGCAACTAGCTTTGAACTCTTTGTAGCTCAATGAAGCGAAAGTGTATTTCTTCTCAAGCTTCATGTTCAACTTAAGTTGATGGAAGGCTCTGCGACACACAGCCACTCAGTGATCCAAGCTGATGGAGTCCCACTAGCTTTTAACCGCACCATCTGGGATATGTGGCATTCTGAAATTAGAATGTTTGATATTCCTAAAGGAACATTAAAATTCCTATCAGGGGACTGGTACATTCTTGGGGAAAGGCTAACTAACCCCCACCTCCAAAGCATTGTTCTTTGTGGTAAACCTCACTGTATGAGTCTGTAAGTGCTCATCTTTATCAAAAATAAATTTGTAGGTTGCAATTTGTTTTTAAACCAAAGATATCAATTCATTAAAAACAAATCATAGTGTTTGCAGTAATACATGTTATTCTGAATGTTTTACTTTTTATGCCTGCTTGTTAGAATATGCTAGAAATTTTATGTGATTGTAACACTGTTCAAATGTGGGGTTTAACATTGGAAGAATAATGATATCTGCAAAGGAATAGCAAAATCTGACTAATATCCATTATAAATTATTATTAAAATCTGGAGATGTATGAACTGAAATGTGAGCATTCTGTTTACATTGTTAGCTGCAACATCACATGAATCCAGTTCACTTTAAAGTGTTCAGAATCCCTTGCCTTTTACTGGAATAGCAAGAAGTATAGGCAATGAATTGTTATTACAGCTCCAGTACAGAGTGATATACCTTTTTTTATTACAGAATCAGGGAACAATCCTCTGAGATTCTTATTCGAAGTAGGATGGAGTGAGTTTTTATTGATTTGTTATTTCATTTAAGACATCAGTTTGCCCTTTTGCTATATTGTAGTATGAATGTTCAATAAATAATACATTCTCTCTTCCACATGTTGCCACCCAGGAAATTGTTTGGCTCAAAAATAAGCCGGATGTTTCCACAACAACACTGTTCTACCTTCTCTGTTGCTTTTTGTAACAGCTGTATGGCTCAGGGCTTCCTAATTGTTTTATGTGGTATGAATTTGGGTTGTGATATAAACAGTAGTCTGGGGTCACCAGCTGAGTGCTCCTTACCCTTTGCCATGTTATGGACGTGTGTACCTTGTATTGTCCCAGGGAGACATGTGATGATGACGGCTGACCCCTGCCTTTTTTGTGTGCCTGGTAACTGACCGATTGAATCTGCCACTGAAGGGTGATCAGTGGCTGGGCCTGTGAAGCTGACAACAGCCAGAAATAAAAGCAACACTGCGAGTAAGACATTCATTTCATGGTCTGATTCAGCAGGGAGCGTGGCTGTGACACAAAGCACATTTTCATAATCAAGAAAACAAATGACAAGATGGAGGTTTTTCCAGAGGGGATTTATTTATATCTTTATTGAATGGTTCCTTTTGGCTTTAATTAGAAATACTAACTGCATCACTTTTAGATTGTTCAAGCAGGCCTAAAAAAGAAGCCAGAGGATACAATTTTCAAATGGCCATAGTAGGATCTCTGTGGGTGTTTAATTGAACTCCTGAGGATTAAATCAGAAAGTGCTTTAGTTACTTTCTGAAGTTCATTCCTCTGTGAAACTGCTGTGCTCTAAAGAAGTGGAATTACCTAGATGGAAATGAACTTAAATGGGAAGGATTATGCCTTGCTCCCTCTCAGCTCTTACAGTCCCTCCAGTTTGTGGTTTCTTAAGGTAAGGAACACTGATTATGGGGAAGAGGACATGATCTGCGTTGCATTGCCTGTATTATACTAAAGGTTGATTTTGGTCAGCTAACAACTCTTTGGAAAGAATATACTCATTTTCATTTTTAGTATCTGTACTTGATCTTTCCCTATGGCTTTTTACAAGAACTCAGGGTACTTTATGCTGTACTTGACCCCTGAGACATCCTTGACCCAAACTGGAAGAACAGGATTAAGTGTAGCCAATGCACATCCTTTCAATGATGCATTTGTAGTGAGAGGCCTCTCTGATAGCCTGTTTATTACAAATCACCTTTTGCTTTCCTACATGTAGCTAGTGTTGGGTTCAGGTAGCTGATTTAGAAAAGCTCATTTTACTTCCTACTTCAAATGTCAAATTTAACACAATTCTTAAAGGGGCCATACCCCCTTTTGAACAATATTGTATATTTCAATCCCCAAATAGTACTTTTGACCAGAACATAGATTTTGAAGTTACATAATGAATTGTGGATACTTCTTATTAGGTTTTAAATATGTAAATGCCGTAGGTCATGACTACTTCAACATTTGAATTCTCTTTGGATTGCACAAGGAATATGCAAATAGGTGCTAAAACATGCAGGGACTGGGAACATGAAGCAGACAGGGCAGAAGGAAAATAAACGTACATGGTACTGAGAAATAAATCGGTATCCTTGCTGTGAATATCTGTCTATATTTCCTATGTTGTTCACCAACCATCCACACCTCTGTATATCCTCCCAGACTGTGACAATTTAAGACGCAAAAAGATAATAGAAATAAGAAATTTTAATAGGAGGTCTCCAATGCCAAGTCAATGAGCTATATCCTTTATTAATATTGGTTTACAATTTCTATTTAACTCTTTTTTTTAGTACAATGTGCTTTTATTTTCACTTTTTAAAAATAAGGATAATGGTAGTGATGTGGGGGAGAGAGACAGTAAGAAACTAATGTTAGTTCATTGTGCCGTTTAGTTTTTCTAAAAATAAAGAAACCAAGGGAAAAAAAAGATTTTGTATGGCTTTACTTATACATGTTATGTCTTCCTTTTTTTTCCTTTTTTTACTGTACTTGTAGATGAACATTTACAGAACAAATAGTTTCTCATTAAACAGTCAGTACACATTGTTTTATAACATTGGTTAACAACCCCACGACATGTCAACATTCTCCCTTCTCAACCTTGGAGGACTTCTTTTTCTGCTGAAAATATGCATAGCCAAAGTTATACCATTTCAAAAGTTTCTACATGTACAATTCAGTGACATAGATTACATTTTTCCAGTTGTGCTGCTATTCTCACTATCCTTTTCCAAATTATTCCATCAACATTATCAACTCACTGCCCCATAGGCTTCCCATCAAACCTCTTGAGTGGCTGTTGTCAGTTTGATCTAACATAGGTAATTCTTCTTCTTTTTTTGTACCTTAGATGAAGTTTTACAGAACGAATAGTTTCTCATTAAACAGTACACATATTGCCCTATGACAATGGTTAACAACCCCACGACATGTCACACCGTCCTTTCTCAACCTTGAGTTCCCTATCACCAGCTTTCTTGTCCCCTCCTGCCTTCTAGTCCTTGTCCCTGGACTGCTGTGCCTCGTTAGTCCTGTTTTGTTTTATGAGGCTGTCCAATCCCCGGCTGAACGGTGAACTTCGGGAGTGACTTCACCACTGAGCTAAAAGGGTGTCCGGGGGCCATACTCTCAGAGTTTCTCCAGTCTCTCAGGCCAGTAAATCTGATCTTTTTTTTTAATGAGTTCGAATTTTGTTCTACATCCTTCTCCAGCTCTGTCCAGAATGCTCTGTTGTGATCCCAGTCAGAACAGTCAGTGGTGGTAGCCGGGCACCATCTAGCTGTACTGGACTCAGTCTGGTGGAGGCCTTGGTAGCTGTGGTCCATTAGTCCTTTGGACTAATCTTTTCCTTGTATCCTGTCCGCTTCATTCTCCCTTGCTCCCGAAGGGATGAGACCAGTGGAGTATCTTAGATGACTGCTCACAGGCTTTTAAGATCCCAGATGCTACTCAGCAAGGTAGAATGTAGAACATTGTCTTTATAAACTGAGTTATGCCAGTTGAGCTAGATGCTCCCCAATACATGGTCCCCATAGTCCTCTGCCCAGCAATTCAGTCCCTCAGGAAGTTTGGATGTGTCTGTGGAGCTTCCATGACCTTTCCTTGTACAAGTTTTGCTGACTTCCCCAATATTGTATACTGTCTTATACTTCACCAAAGTTTCCACTTATCTATTGTATATTTAGTTCCCCCTACCCTTCCCATCCCTGGTAACCAACAAAGATTGTTTCTTTTTGTGTGTAAACTTTTACATGAATATTTACAGTAAAGGTCTCATACAGTATTTTTCCTTTTGTGATTGACTTATTTCCTCAGCATAATGTCCTCCAGTTGCATCCATGTTATTAGATGCTTCACAGATTCATCATTGTTCTTTATCGTTGCATGATACTCCATTGTGTGTATGTACCATAGTTTATCATTCATCTGTTGATGGGCATCTTGGTTTCCATTTTTTGCTATGGTGAACAGTGCTGCAATGAATATGGGTATGCATATGTCTATTTGTGTGACGGCTCTTATTTCTCTAGGATATATTCCTAGGAGTGGGATTACTGGATTGTATGGTATCTCTATTTCTAGCTTTCCAAGGAAGCGCCATATCATTTTCCAAAATGGTTGTATCATTTTGCATTCCAACCAACAGTGCATAAGAATTCCAATCTCAACACAGCCTCTCCAATGTTTGTTATTTCCAGTGTTTTTGATTCATGCCATTTAATGCTGGGGTGAGATGGTATCTCATTGTGGTTTTAATTTGCATTTCTCTAACGGCTAGTGATCTCGAGTATTTCCTCATGTGTTTGTTGCCTGCTTGAATGTCTTCTTTGGTGAAGTGTCTGTTCATTTCCTTTGCCCATTTTTTAATAGGATTGTTTGTCTTTTTGTTGTAGAGGTGTTGGATTTTCTTGTAGATTATGGAGATTAGACCTTTGTCTGACTTGTACTGTCCCCAGATTTTTTTCCCAGTCTGTAGGTTCTCTTTTGACTCTTTTGGTGAAGTCTTTTGAAGAGCATAGGTGTTTGATTTTTAGAAGATCCCACTTATCTAGATTATTTTCTGGAGTTTGTGTGTTGATGGTTATGGTTTGTATCCTGTTAATGCCATGTATTAAGGCCTGAAGTGTTGGTCCTATTTTTTCTTCTATGAGCTTTGTAGTTTTTGGCTTTATATTCAGGTCTTTGATCCATTTTGAATTAGTTTTTGTATATGGAGTGAGGTATGGATCCTGTTTCCTTTTTTTGCAGATGGATATCCAGTTTTGCCAGCATCATTTGTTAAAAAGACTGTCTTCCCCATTTGAGGGACTTTGGGCTCTAGTCGAAGATCAGGTGACCGTAGGTGTATGGATATACATCTGGGTTCTCAGTTCTGTTCCATTGGTCAATGTATCTGTCGTTGTACCACTACCAGGCTGTTTTGACTACCGTCGCTGTATAGCAGGTTCAAAGGTTGGGTAGTGTGAGTCCTCCAACTTTATTCTTCTTCTTCAGTAGTGTTTTACATATTTGGGGCTTCTTCCCTTTACATATATAGTTAATGATTAGCTTTTCCATCTCTTTGAAGAATGTTGTTGGTATTTGGATCAGGATTGTGTTGTATTTGTAAATTGCTTTGGGTAGAATTTTCAATTTCACAAAGTTGAGTCTGCCTATCCATGAGTGTGGTATGTTTTTCCATTTATGTAGATCCCTTTGGGTTTCTTGCAGTAGTGTTTTGTAGTTTTCTTTGTATAGGTCTTTTAAATCCCTGGTTAGATTTATTCCTAAGTATTTTATTTTTTTAGTGGCTATTATAAATGGTATTGTTTTCCTGATTTCCTTTACATCGTTCTCTTTATTGGTGTATAGGAATCCAACTGATTTTTGTATGTTTATCTTGTATCCTGCTACTCTGCTGAATCTTTCTATTATTTCCAGTAGATTTCTCATGGAGTCTTTAAGGTTTTCTGTGTATAGTGTCATATCATCCGCAAACAGGGACGATTTAAATTCTTTATTACCGATTTGGATGCCCTTTATTTCTTTTTCTTGCCTTATTGCTCTAGCTAGAACTTCCAGCACAATGTTAAATAGGAGTGGTGTTAAAGGGTATCATTGTCTTGTTCCGGTTCTCAAGGGAACTGTTTCCAGCCTCTCTCCATTAGGAATGATATTGGCTGTTGGTTTTGCATAATGCCCTTTATTATGTCGAGAAATTTCCCTTCTATACCTATTTTGTTAGAAGTTTTTCTCAGGAATGGGTGTTGGACTTTGTCGAGTGCCTTTTCTGTGTCAATTTAGATGATCATGTGATTCTTTTCTTTCCTTTTATTTATGTGGTGGATTATGTTGATTGATTTTCTAATGTTGAACGATCATTGCACACCTGGTATAACTCCTACTTGGTCATGGTGTAGTATTTTTTTGATATGATGCTGAATTCTATTGGCTAGAATTTTGTTCAGAATTTTTGCATCTATATTCATGAGAGATATTGGTCTGTAATTTTCTTTTTTTGTGGCGTCTTTGCCTAGTTTTGGTATCAGCATTATGCTGGCTTCATAGAATGAATTCGGAAGTGTTGCTTCCTTTTCTATGCTCTGAAATAGCTTGAGTAGTACTGGTATAAACTCTTCTATGAATCTTTTGTAGAATTCTCCATTGAAGCCATCTGGGCCAGGGCTTTTTTTGTTGGGAGTTTTTTTTATTACCCTTTCAATCTCTTCTCTTGTTATGGGTCTGTTCTGATTTTCAACATCACTTTGTTGTAGTTTGGGTAGGTAGTGTGTTTCTAGAAATTTATTCATTTCCTCTAGGTTTTCAAATTTGTTGGAGTATAGTTTTTCATAATATTCTGTTATGATCCTTTTTATTTCAGTTGGGTCTGTTGTAATGTCCCCCATTTCATTTCTTATTTGGGTTATTTGCGTCCTCTCCTGTTTTTCTTTTGTCAGTCTGGCCAGTGGTTTGTCGATTTTGTTGATTCTTACAAAGAACCAACTTTTGGTTTTGTTGATTCTGTCTATTGTTTTTCGGTTCTCTATTTCATTGATTTCTGCTCTGATCTTTACTATTTCCTTTCTTCCGGTGGTTGTGGGCTTGTTTTGCTGTTCTCTTTCTATTTGTTTCAGTTCTGTAGTTAATGTTTAGATTTTGTCGCTTTCTTCTTTTTTGATATGTGCATCTATTGCTATAAATTGTCCTCTGAGGACTGCCTTTGCTGTGTCCCCAAGGTTTTGGTATGATGTGTTTTCATTCTCATTTGATTCTAGGGATTTTTTTGATTCCATCTCTGATTTCTTCTATTACCCAGTGATGTGTAAGCAGGGTATTAGTTTCCTTGTAATTGATTTTTTTTCCTTGCTCCTTCTGTTGTTAATTTCTTCCTTTATGGCATCGTGGTCAGAGAAGATACTTTGAATTATCTTAATGTTTTGGATCTTGTTGAGGATTGCTCTGTGGCCTAAGATGTGGTCTATTCTGGAGAACATTCCATGTGCATTGGAAAAGAATGTGTACTTTGCAGCTGTTGGATGGAGTGTTCTATATATGTCTATAAGGTCAAGTTGGTTGATTGTGCCCTTTAGGTCGTCTATGTCTTTGCTGAGTTTCTTTTTAGTTGTTCTGTCCTTTACTGAGTGTGGTGTGTTGAAGTCTCCTACTATTATTGTGGAACTGTCAATTTCTCTTTTCAGCGCTGTTAGAGTTTATGTATTTTGGAGCCCTGTCATTGGGCGCGTGGATGTTTATTATGTCTATGTCTTCATGATGGATCGTCCCCTTAATCATTATATAGTGTTCTTCTTTGTCTTTATGGTGGATTTTGTTTTAGCGTCTATTTTATCTGAGATTAGTATTGCCACTTCTGCTCTTTTTTGGTAGTTGTTAGCTTTATATATTTTTTTACAACTTTTGACTTTTAATAAATTCACATCTTTGTTTCTAAGGTGTGTCTCTTGTAGAGAGCTTATTGATGGATCCTGTTTTCTTATCCATTCTGTCACTGTTTGTCTCTTTATGGGTGCATTGAGGCCATTTACATTCAGTGTAATTATTGAGAGATGTGAGTTTGTTGCTGTCATTTTGTAGTGTTTTTTTTTTTTTTTGTCGTGCTGGCGTTTTCTTTGTTCTTACGTTTCTGTGCTGAGTTACTTTTGTTTGTGGATTTTTTTTTCATTTCTTTTGTTTTTGTAGGTTTTGTTTTTGCTGAGACTTTATGTTTTTCCTCTTTATTTTTATGAGTATTTTGGTTAAGTTTCTTTGTGGTTACCATGAAATTTACCCTTATCTATCTAAGTTTGAAGCAGTCTATTATTACTTGGTACTGCCTTGCCTTCCTCTCCATTAGAAGGTTTTATACCTACACCGTTTATTCCCTCTTTTATTGTTCTGATGTTGTTGTCATTTACTGATTAACTGCTCTGCTTCCCTGTTGTATTTCTTTTGGTTTTGGACAGTCCTTGAGAGTTCATTTCCTGGATTGGTATCTGTCTGGTACAATCCTGCGTCCTAGATTCCCTGTGATCTGAAGTTGTTTGTTCTGAGGTCGAAGAACTCCCTTTAATAATTCTTGTAAGTTTGGTTTGGTTTTTACATTTTCCCTTCATTTCTGTTTATCTGGAAATGTCCTACTTTCACCATCATATTTGAATGAGAGTGTTGCAGAATATATTATTCTCTGCTGGCAATTTTTTTCTTCCAGTGTTTTATATATATCATCCCATTGTCTTCTTGCCTATGTGATTTCTGCCAAATAATCTGAGCTTAGTCTTATTGTTTCTCCTCTATATGTGACTTCTTGTTTCTCACGAGCTGCTCTCAGGATTCTTTGTTTGTCTTTAGTTTTGGGGAGTGTATGATATACCTTGGTTATTTTCTTTTGAGTTCTATCCTATATGGGGTTTGTTGAGCTCCTTGGATAGCCAGCTTTTCATCTTTCATGATATCGGGTAAGTTTTCTGTCGGCAGTTCTTCAGTGATCCTCTCTGTATTTTCTGTTTTCTCCTCCTGTTCTTGAACTCCAATCACTCGAAAATTTTTAATTTTGACTGTATTCCACATAACTCTAAGGGTCTCTTCAGTTTTCTTTGTTCTTTTTTCTGAGTTTTCCTCAAACAGAGTTGTAGCCAAGTGTTTGTTTTCAATTCCACTGATCCTGTCTTCCACTGTTTCAAGTCTGCTCTTCAGCCCTTCTATCACACCGTCCATTTCTGAAATCTTGTTGTTTTTCTTTTGGATTTCTAATTGTTGTTTTTATATAATTTCTAGTTGTGAATTTATTTTGGCATTTTGTTCCTGGATGATTTTCCTGAATTCTTCCAGTTTTTTGTCTGTATTTTCCATGAATTTGTCTGCCTTTTCCATGAATTTTTCTATTTTTTTCTCATTTTTGTCTGCTTTTTGCTTCAACTCTTTGATAATTGTGGGTATTAGAGATTTGAATTCCCTATCAGGTAGTTTTAGTGCCTTTTCTTTCACTGGAAAGTCGTTTGTTCTTTTTTTTTGAACGCCTACTGGAACCATCCTGTCCTCTTTTGTAAATGTTTTGATATTGTCTGTTGTCTTAGGGGCATTCAGTAGTTATTTTTCTCATTTATTGGTTGTACTTTTGTTATTTTAGTGTTTTTTTATTTGGCTATGCCTGAGCAGGTGGGCTGAGTGTTCTTTGTTGTTTGCTCATCTGTGGGCACGATACTTTTCGCCTCCTTCTCCAGTTTGGCTGGGTCAGTTGCTCAGATATAGTACAGCAGGGCAGGTCTAGCTGAAGAGGAGTTACTGGGACGGGTTGTTTGTGGCACTTACTTCAGCCACCTGGGTGGGTCAGTAATCAGTGCAGGACAGGTTCCAGTAGGCCGTGCCTGTGCTGCTTGGTGGTGTAATGTTAAGTGCATGGTGCAGGTAGGCAGTATGTAGGGGGGAGATTGTTATGTGTGGAGCTAAGATGGATATGAGAGAGAGGAGAAAGGAACAGGAGCCAAAAGCATACAACCAAAAAGGAATGCTAGGGGAGCTTGCCATTGGAGTGGAGAGATGAGAGATTATGAAATTCAGAAAAAAAATGGGGGGGGGGGGAGAAGAAGATAAAAGGAAATAAAAGAATGAATATACAAAAACCATAAAGGAAAAAGAAGAGCAAAGCTCCCAGGGATCCCACTGGTGCGGCTATAATGTCTGGGGATGCTGTTCTCAGGCGTTGCAGTACAGCCTGGCTAGAAGGTGTAGAGGAATTCAGCGCCAGCTATTCAGGGAACAGAAAGAGAAGGAAGGTATAGAGAGACGAGAAACTGAGTAATGAAGGAAGACAAAAAGGGAAAAAAAGGGAAAAGAAAACAAAACAAATTTAAAAAAAAAAACAATATAAGCCCCCCAAAACAGAAAAAAAAAAATAAACCACACAAAAAGAGAAATGCTCTCAGGGCTCCCTCTGCGCATCTGTGCAAGCCAAGGGGGTAGGTTCCAAGCCGCGCAGCATTGCCCGGCCACAGCGGGCTCCCAACTCAAGAAAAGGAAAAGAAAACAAACCATCAATTCAAAACAAACTAACAGACAAAAGCCCCGGAATCCCACCAGCGTGGCAGCCCAGACCGGGAAGGAGTTCCACACTCGAACAGAGCTCCACAGCCCCTCAGAGAGAAGCAAAGATGGCGTCCTGAGCCTGGTATTTGAGCAGAAGGAGGGGGAGGTGGTGAGAGGCAAGGAAGAAATCAAAAGAAGCAGAAAAAAGCAGCACTGGTAGCCAACAAATGGCACTCAAAGAGCTGGCCAGTGTGGGCGGGTGAAATCCAAGCAGCTGGTGCTTCCTGGATAAGATACTGTGGCCGCAGGAAGCAGAGGAGGCCGAGTGGGGGTGAAGAAGGGTGTGGGGTGGGAAAGCATATATCGCAAATTACCAGTTATTTTGTCTCCCACTGGAAGCTCCGTGAAGCTGCTTTCTCGTATCCCCTATTAGCTGGTCTCCGATAGGAGCCCAAGATGGCGGGTCCATGCTAAGTTAGCTGATAGGGGACCTCTGCATGAATCTCTCCTCACTCTCCGTTCTCTGTCAGTTTTCTCACTCTATTTGGTGCTTGGCTGAGTTCTTTATCTCTTCATTTGATGTTTTAGGGTTTCAGGATTGCTGTTTTCTCTGTTCGGCTTAGTTTTTTGGATCTTTGTTGTGGAGGGATGGCGTGGTGCTTCTGCCTGGAGCGCCATTTTGCTGGAAGTCTGAATTAGTTTTTGTGTATGGTGTGAAGTATGGGTCCTGTTTCACTTTTTTCCAGATGGACATGTCAACACTCTCCCTTCTTGACCTTGGGGGACCTTTTTTTTTTTTTTTTTTTTTTTTTTTTTTGTGAAAATATACCTAGCCAAAGTTACACTATTGCAAAAGATTTTGCATGTACAATTCAGTGACATGGATTACATTCTTCCAGTTGTGCTACTATTGTCACTATCCTTTTCCAAATTATTCCATCACCATTGTCTTCAACTCACTGCTCCCTAGGCTTCCCATCAAAGTTTTTGAGTTGCTGTTGTCAATTTGATCTCACGCAGATAATTCTTTGTTTTTTTTTTTTGTACCTTAGATGAAGGTTTACAGAACAAATGGTTTCTAATTAAACAGTTAGTACACACATATTGCCCTATGACAATGGTTAACAACCCCATGACCTGTCAATACTCTCCCATCTCAAACTTGGGTTCCCTATCATCAGCTTTCCTGTCCCCTCCTGCCTTCTAGTCCTTGTCCTTGGACTGTTGTGCCTCATTAGTTCCGTTTTGTTTTATGGGGCTGTGCAGTCCCTGGCTGAATGGGGAACCTTGGGAGTGACTTCACCACTGAGCTAAAGGGTGTCCAGGGGGCATAGTTTTGGGGTTCTGTTTAACTCTTTTATTTTTAGTTTATTTTATTATACTTCAGGTGAAGGCTTACAGAACAAATAGTTTCTCATGAAACAGTAGTACACGTTATTTTATGACGTGGGTTAACAACCCCACAACATATTAACCATCTAAATTCTCAACCTTTTTTTTTTTTTTTGGTGAAAATACACATAGCCAAAGATACACTGTTTCAAAAATTTCTACATACACGGTTCAGTGACGTTGACTACGCTCTTCGAATTGTGCTGTTATTCTCACTTAAGATGAAGACTTACAGAACAAAATAGTTTCTCATTTAACAGTTACTACAAATGTTGCCCCATGACAATGGTTAACAATCTCAGAACACATCAACAATATCCTTACTCAACCTTGGGTTCCCTGTCACCAGCATCCTTGTCCCCTTCTGCCTTCTGGCCCTTGTCACTGGACTCCTGTACCTCGTTAGTCTCATTTGGTTTTACAGGGCTGTTCACTCCCAGGCTGAACAGTAAACCTCGGAGGTAACTTCACCACAGAGCTAAAAGCGTGTCTGGGGCCATACTCGCGAGGTTTCTACACTCTCCTTTAGGGCAGTAAATCTGGTCTTTTTTTTGTGAGTTAGAATTATGCTCTACATCCTTCTCCAGCTCTGTCCAGAGCCCTCTGTTGTGATCCTGGTGAGAGCAGTCAGTGGTGGTAGCCGGGCACCATCTAGCTGTACTGGACTCAGTCCGGTGGAGGCCTTGGTAGCTGTGGACAATTAGTCCTTCAGACTAATCTTTTCCTTGTATCCTGTTCTCTTAATTCTTCCTTGCTCCCTAAAGGATGAGACCAGTGGAGTATCTTAGATGGCTGCTTACAGGCTTTTAAGACCCCAGACACTACTCACCGAGGTAGAATGTAGAGCATTGTCTTTATAAGCTGTGTCATGCCAATTGAGCTAGATGTTCCCTGAGACCACGGTCCCCAGAGCCCTCCGCGCAGCAATTCAGTCCCTCAGGGTGTTTGGATGTGTTTGTGGGGATTCCATGACCTTTCCTTGTACAGGTTGTGCTAGTTTCCCCTGTATTGTGTACTGTCTCACCCTTAACCCAAGATACCACTTACCTATTGCCTATTTAGTATTCTCATCCCCACCCCTCCCATCCCTGGGAACCAACAAAGATTGTCACATTTTCTATGAACTTGTTCATGGGTTTTTACAATAGAGGTCTCATACAATATTTGTCCTTTTGTGATTGACTTAATTCACTCAGCATAATGTCCTCCAGTTTCGTCCATGTTATGAGATGGTTCACAGATTCATTGTTCTTTCTCGTTGCATAGTACTCCATTGTGTGTATGTACCATAGTTTGTTTATCCATTCATCTGTTGATGGGCACCTACGTTGTTTCCATAATTTTGCTATTGTGAACAATGCTGCCATGAACATAGGTGTGCATATGTCTATTCGAGTGACGAATCTTATTTCTCTAGGATATATTGCTAGGAGTGGGATTGCTGGATCAAATTGTACGTCTATCTCTAGCTTTCTGAGGAAGCGCCGTATCATTTTCCAAAATGGTTGTATCATTTTCCATTACCACCAGCAGTGCCTAAGAGTTCCGATCTCCCTGCAGCCCCTCCAACATTTGTTATTTCCAGCGTTTTTGATTCGTGCCAGTAATGCTGGGGTGAGATGGTATCTCATTGTGGTTTTAATTTGCATTTCTCTAATGGCTAGTGATTGCGAGCATTTCCTCATGTGCCTGTTGGCCATTTGCATGTCTTCTTTGGTGAAGTGTCTCTTCATTTCCTTTGCCCATTTTTTGATAGGATTATTTGTCTTTTTGTTGTAGAGGTGTTGGATTTTCTTGCAGATTATGGAGATTAGACCTTTGTCTGACTTGTACTGTCCAAAAATTTTTTCCCAGTCTGTAACTTCTCTTTTTACTCTTTTGGTGAAGTCTTTTGAAGAGCATAGGTGTTTGATTTTTAGAAGATCCCAGTTATCTAGCTTATCTGTTGGGGTTTGTGCATTGATGGTTATTGTTTGTATCCTGTTAATGCCATGTATTAAGGCCTGAAGTGTTGGTCCTATTTTTTCTTCTATGAACTTTATACTTTTAGGCTTTATATTCAAGTGTTTGATCTATTTTGAAGTAGTTTTTGTATACGGTGTGAGGTATGGGTCCTGTTTCATTTTTTTGCAAATGGATATTGAGTTTTGCCAGCACCATTTGTTAAAAAGACTGTCTTTTCCCCATTTGGTGGACTTTGGGCCCTTGTCGAAGATCAGGTGACGGTAGGTGGATGGATTTACATCTGGGTTCTCAGTTCTGTTGCGTTGGTCAATGTATCTGTTGTTGTACCAGTACCAGGCTGTTTTGACTACTGTACATGTATAGTAGGTTCTCAAGTCAGGTAGTGTGAGTCCTCCAACTTGATTCTTTTTCTTCAGTAGTGCTTTACTTATTCGGGGCTTCTTCCCTTTCCATATAAAATTAATGATTAGTTTTTCCATCTCTTTGGATCGGGATTGCGTTGTATTTATAATTTGCTTTGGGTAGGATTACCATTTTCAGAATGTTGAGTCTGCCTATCCATGAGCATGGTATGTTTTTCCATTTATGTAGATCCCTTTGGGTTTCATGCAGTAGTGTTTTATAGTTTTCTTTGTATAGGCCTTTTACATCCCTGGTCAGATTTATTTGTAAGTATTTCATCTTTTTAGGGGCTATTGAAAATGGTATTGATTTCCTGATTTCCTTTTCATTGTTCTCCTTACTGGTGTATAGGAATCCAAATGATTTTTGAATGTTTATCTTGTATCCTGCTACTCTTCTGAATCTTTCTATTAGTTCCAGTAGATTTCTCATGGAGTCTTTAGGGTTTTCTATGTATAGTATCATATCATCTGCAAACAGGGAGAGTTTAACTTCTTCATTACCAATTTTGATGCCCTTTATTTCTTTCTCTTGCCTTATTGCTCTAGCTAGAACTTCCAGCACAATGTTAAGTAGGAGTGGTGATAACGGGCATCCTGTCTCGTTCCTGTTTTCAAGGGGAATGTTTTCAGCCTCTCTCCATTAAGAATGATGTTGGCCGTTGGTTTTGCACAGATGCCCTGTATTATGTTGAGAAATTTCCCTTCTATACCTATTTTCTTGAGAGTTTTTATCAGGAATGGGTGTTGGACTTTGTCAAATGCCTTTTCTCAGTCGATTGGGATGATCATGTGATTCTTTTCTTTCCTTTTATTTATGTGGTGGATTACGTTGATTGATTTTCTAATGTTGAACTATGCTTGCATACCTGGTATGAATCCTACTTGGTCATGGTGTATTATTTTTTTTTTGATATAATGCTGAATTCTCTTGGCTAGAATTTTGTTCAGAATTTTTGCATCTATATTCATGAGAGATATTGGTCTGTAATTTTATTTTTTTGTCACGTCTTGCCTGGTTTTGGTATCAGCGTTATGCTGGCTTCATAGAATGAATTCGGAAGTGTTGCTTCCTCTTCTATGCTCTGAAATATCTTGAGTAGTAGTGGTACAAGCTTTTCTGTAAATGTTTTGTAGAATTCTCCAGTGAAGCCATCTGGGCTAGGGCTTTTTTTGGTTGGGAGTTTTTTTTATTACC
Source organism: Dugong dugon (assembly GCA_030035585.1). Lineage (NCBI taxonomy): Eukaryota > Metazoa > Chordata > Mammalia > Sirenia > Dugongidae > Dugong > Dugong dugon. Next base: position 34,607,470 of record CM057465.1, read on the forward strand.
TTTTCAATCTCTTCTCTTGTTATCGGTCTGTTCTGATTTTCAACATCACTTTGTTGTAGTTTGGGTAGTCCGTGTGTTTCTACAAATTTATCCATTTCCTCTAGTTTTTAAAATTTGTTGGAGTATAGTTTTTCATAATATATTGTTATAATCCTTTTTATTTCAGTTGGTTCTGTTGTAATGTCCCACATTTCATTTCTTATTTGGGTTATTTGTGTCCTCTCCTGTTTTTCTTTTGTCAGTCTGGCCAGTGGTTTGTCGATTCTTTCAAAGAACCAACTTTTGGTTTTTTTGGTTCTTTCTATTGTTTTTCTGTTCTCTATTTCATTGATTTCTGCTCTGATCTTTACTTTCCTTTCTTGTTTGCTGTTCTCTTTTGTTTGTGGATTTTTTTTTTCATTTCTTTTGTTTTTGTAGGTTTTGTTTTTGCCGAGACTTTATGTTTTTCGTTTTTATTTTTATGAGTTGATTTGTTAACTTTCTTTGTGGTTACCATGAATTTTACCCTTATCTTTCTAAGTTTGAAGCCGTCTACCATTACTTGGTATCATCTTGCCTTCCTGTCCATTAGAAGGTGCTATACCTAAGCCGTTTATGCCCTCTTTCATTGTTTTGATGTTGTTATCATCCATCGATGAACTGCTCTGCTTCCCTGTTGTATTTCTTTTGGTTTTGGATAGTCCTCGAGAGTTCATTTACTAGATTGGTATCTGGCTGGTACGATTCTGCATCCTAGGTTCTGCCTGTGAGCTGAAGCTGTTTGTCCTCAGATCAAAGAACTCCCTTTAATAATTTTTGTAAGTTTGGTTTGACTTTTACATATTTCCTTAATTTCTGTTTATCTGCAAATGACCTAATTTCACCATCAAATTTGAACAAGAGTTTTGCAGGATATATTATTCTTGGCTGACAATTTTTTTCTTTCAAGATTTTATATATGTCATCCCATTGCCTTCTTGCCTGCATGGTTTCTGCCGAATAATCTGAGCTCAGTCTTATTGTTTCTCCTCTGTATGTGACTTCTTGTTTTTCACGAGCTGCTTTCAGGATTCTTTGTTTGTCTTTGGTTTCGGCAAGTGTGAATATGATATGCCTTGGTGATTTTCTTTTGCGGTCTCTTCTATATGGGGTTCGTGGAGCTTCTTGTATGGCCATCTTTTCATCTTTCATGATATTGGGGAAGTTTTCTGTCAGCAGTTCCTCAATAATCCTGTTTTGTGTTTTCTCCCCCTGTTCTGGAATGCCAATCACTCGTAAATTTTTGCTTTTTATTGTGTCCCACATAACTCTCTGGGTCTCTTCATTTTTCTTTGTTCTTTGTTCTGAGTTTTCCTTTAACAGAGTTGTATCCAAGTGTTTGTCTTCAGTTCCACTGATCCTGTCTTCCACGGTTTCACATCTGCTTCTCAGCCCTTCTATGACATCATCCATTTCTGAAATCTTGTTGTTTATCTTTTGGATTTCTAATTGTTGTTTTTATATAATTTCTAGTTGTGAATTTATTTTGGCATTTTGTTCCTGGATGATTTTCCTGAATTCTTCCAATTTTTTGTCTGTATTTTCCATGAATTTGTCTATTTTTTCCTCATGTTTCTCAGCTTTTTGCCTGATTTCTTGGAAAATTCTGAGTGTTAGAGATTTGAATTCCCTATCAGGTACTTTTAGTGCATTTTCTTCCACAGGAGAGTCATCTGGTGTTTTAATTTGGATGCCTACTGGAACCATCCTGTCCTGTTTTTGTAAATGTTTTGAGATTGTCTGCTGTTTGGGGGGCATTCAGTTATTTTTCTTGTTTATTGATTTCAGATTTGTTTGTTTCATCCCTTTCTTAAAAAAAAAAAAAAGTGACTATGTCTGAGCAGGCAAACTGTGTGTTTTACTTTGTTGTTTGCTCTTCTGTGTGCGCAATTCTTTTTGCCTCCTTCTCCAACTGGCAGGGTCAGTCTCTCAGATATGGTACAGCAGGGCATGTCTAGCTGAAGAGGAGTTACTGGGACGGGTTGTTTGTGGCACTTACTACAGACACCAGAGCTGGTCGGTAATCAGTGCAGGGCAGGTTGCAGTAGGCTGTGCCTGTGCTGCTTTGTGGTGTGATGTCAAGTGCACAGTGCAGGTAGGCAGGATGTAGCGAGGAGATTGTTATGTGTGGAGCTAAGATGGATATGGGAGAGAGGAGAGAGGAATAGGAAACAAAAACATACAAACAAAAACGAATGCTAGGGGAGCTTGCCGTTTGAATGGAGATATGAGAGACTATGAAATGGAGAAAATCAGGAAGGGGAAGAGGAAGAAAAGAATAGAATGAATAAATAAAAATCAGAAAGGTTAAAGAACCGCAAAGTTCCCAGGAATCCCACAGGTGCAGCTATGAGATCTGGGGAAGTCGCTCTCAGGTGTCCCAGTACGGCCTGGCTAGAAGGCGTAGAGGTATACAACGCCTGATATTCAGGGATCAGAAAGAGAAGGAAGATATAGAGAGACAAGAAAGTGAGTAATGAAGAAAGAGAAAAAGGGAAAAAGAGGGAAAAGAAAAGAAAATAAATTAAAAAAAAAAAAAGAACAAGAAAGGCCCCCCAAAAAAACAGAAAAAAAAAAAACCAACTAGAAAAGAAACGTGCTCAGGGATCCCTCTGCACTTCTGTGGGAGCTGAAGGGGATTTCCTTGCCACGCAGCTCTGCCTGGGCAGAAAGGGCTCCCAACTGAAGAAAAGGGAAAGAAAACAAATAAACAATTCAAAACGAACAAATGAAGAAAAGCCCTGGGATCCCACCAGCGCGGTAGCCCAGACCGGGAAGCAGCTCCATACTCGAATGGAGCTCCGCAGCCCCTCAGAAAAAAGCAAAGATGGCTCACAGAGCCAGGCACTCCAGTGAAAGGAGCGGGAGGTGGCGAGATGCAAGCAATAAATCCAAAGAAGCAGGGAAAAAAAAAAAAAAAAAAGCAACACCAGCAGCTAACAAATGGCACTCAGAGAGCCAGCTAGTGCGGGCTGGTGTTTCTGGACAAGAGACTGTGTCCGTGGGAAGCAGAGGAGGCCAAGTGTGGGTGAAGAAGTGTAGAGAGTGGGAGAGTGTATATCACAAATTGCCGGCGCTCTGGAGCCCCTCAGGAAGAAGCAAAGATGGCTCACCGAGCCAGGCACTTGAGTGGAAGGAGGGGGAGGTGGCAAGAGGCAAGTGAGAAATCAAAAGAAGCAGAAAAAAATAGCAACACTTGCAAACAACAAATGCCACCCAGAGAGCTGCCCACTTAGGTGTGTGGAATCCAAGCAGCTGGCACCTCCCGGTCAAGAGACCGTGGCCGCAGGAAGCAGAGGAACAAAAGAACAAAAGCCCCAGGATCCCACCAGCGCAGCAGCCCAGACCGGGAAGCAGCTGCACACTCGAATGGAGCCCCGCAGCCCCTCAGGAAGAAGCAAAGATGGCGCATGGAGCCAGGCACTCGAGTGAAAGGAGGGGGTGGCGGTGAGAGGCAAGCAAGTAATGAAATGAAGCAGGAAAAAAAAAAAGCAACACCAGTAGCCAACAAATGGCACCCAGAGAGCCGTCCGCTTGGGTGGTGTGGAAACCAAGCAGCCGGTGCTTCCCAGTCAAGAGACCTTGGCCGCGGGAAACAGAGGAGTCTGAGCCGGGGTGAAGAGGGGTGGGGGGTGGAAAAGCTCACACCGCAAATTACCGGTTGTTTTGTCTCCCGCTGCACGCTTCGTGAGGCTGCTTTCTCGTACCCCTGTTTGCTGGTCTCCGATAGCAGTCCAAGATGGTGGATCCGCTGCGTTAGCTGGTAGGGGACCTCTGCATGAATCTCTCCTCGCTCTCCGTTCTCTGTCAGTTTTATCACTCCGTTTGGTGCCTGGCTGAGTTCTTTATCTCTTTATTTGATGTTTTAGATTTTCAGGATTGTTGCATTCTCTGTTTGGCTTAGTTTTTCGGATCTTTGTTGTGGAGGGACGGTGTGGTGCTTCTGCCTAGAGTGCCATTTTGCCGGAACCTCTCTGTTTAACTCTTAATGGTTTGTTGGTCCTTCCTTGGATTCTGTAAGTTTATTTCGTTGCATTTATTTTTTTTGCCGATACAAGAAAGAAGTATTCATATTTAAAAGATTTGAAAATATCTGCAATAACAAAGAAATTAATGAAAAGCATTTGTAATGAAATGATATATGATAGGATTTGCTTCAAAATAATCTAGGGTGGCAAGAGGTGGGAGTTTAGATGAAATGATATTGGCTATGATAAATATTAAAACTGGTGATGGGTACGCAGAAGTTCATTATACTCTTTTGTGTACTTTTGAAAATTTCTATAGGTAAAAGTAAAACAAACAAAACAAAACAAAAGCAAACAACAAAAACGTGTAGTCCCACTTCTAAGAGATAAATTATTTCTTTTTCTGTATATATACATGTGCACAAAACATACGTATCCATAGTTTTTATTTAAACAAAGTTGAACTGACTCCTAGTTGTTAGTGGGGACTCAGTTACTTTTCTAAAAAGGCCTTAGCAGGCTTATAAGCAGACAGTCAGTTTGAAGTTTATTGATGTTGCAGTGGGTGGTAAGATTTGGTAGATGGATGAAGCCAATCACCTAGCCCATTTTGGGGGTATTGAAATTAACCTCTGTCTAAAGCTTAGAATTGACTTGCGTTTGGAACTGTGTTTAGACACATCTTAAGTGTCTTCTGTAGGATAAAATGTGGGAAAAAATAGAAAGAACAGAGTATGCTACCTCATTCTCATTCTCCCTTCCTTTGTACTGTTTACTCCCCCTTCCTCTGAAGGAAGAAATGAGGAAAAACAACAGAAACTCAGATTGGTTTGACTCAGAGGGGGAGGAATGAACGAATTAAACTGCCTTCTGCTTCCTTTTCCCCTATCCCCTCCAGATACTCACGTTCCCAGGCCCCAAAATATGTGAATTTCATATATACACGTTTCTTTCTATACCCTAGGCTGATTAAAAAAATTTTTTTTCTAGAAAAATAATACCAGAATTGATTCTTAGGTAACATGACTCAAGGGATCTTCAGAAAAATACTAAGCCTACTAGAAGAATAATTCCTATGCAAACTTTCAATTTAAAATCTTTTGTTTAAACATATTTGAAGTATCTAATTTTAACTTAGGTCTTTGCAGAAAATCACAAGTCCACTGTGCATGAATGACTTTATTCTCTAGGAGTGTGTGAGAAGCATTCCTGGTAGAGTTGACCCTCATCATTTCCATGTTAACTTTGAGAACCTAGAGGAAGTTATAGGACCATGTGTGGGAAAGAATTGCATTGACTATTACAAATTTATTTAGATTCATGAAGCAATTGGCTGTATAATTTTTAAAGCTTTTTCTCAGATCAACCCATTTCCCCAGGACTAGCCTTTCTTAAAATAACTTTCCTAGTGCATTAGGCAAATATGAAGTTTTCAGCTCTGAAAGTGTATCTTTCCATGTACCATAATTTTCTCCATGCCTATTTTTTAAAAACATTTATTCCCTATTAAAATTGAGCGCTCGTTTTTCTTCCTATACTATAATAATAATAATAAAGTTGATATAGCACTTGCAAAGTAGTTTTTGGCACTCAGCTCTGGTGGCAAGACACGAGAAAAGGGAAATACGACGTTAAGCAAAAATAGTCCAGCCTGTAAAAACAGTGAGTTGTTGCATAGATTTCGGAGCAAACAGGTTTGTGTATATTCTTAGCAAATTCAATGACCCATTTGCACTTATGGGTATAGAGCTGGAGCTTAGAACATTTTAAGTAATAGAAGAATATTTTAAAGCCTAATCTGGGTCTTTTAAAGGTCTTGTATTTTAAATTTTGGATTTATTATGTGTTATACTCTCAGGTTACTTGCCTGTTTGGTTTTGTTCAGATGGAATATTAAACTTTATCACTAGGTATACGTTATTTGTGATTAATGGTTTTTTTCTTTAACACCTTCTTGAAAACCTGTATGTAGTTGAGTATAGCTAAGAATGTTATAGTTTTTAGTGTTTGTATATCATATTTTTGTATTTACTTTTGATCTGGTGGCACAGTGGGTAATAGCTATAGCCAGTTACAGCTGCTAACCAAAATGTCGGCAGTTCGAATCTACCAGCTGCTCCTTGGAAACTCTATGGGGCAGTTCTACTATGTCCTATAGGGTTGCTATGAGTCAAAAATGAGTCAACAGCAACGGGTTTGGTTTTTTTGGTTTGGCTATATCACATTTTATATTAACTTTTGCTACAATTTCATAATTGTGTTTCAGATATCAGAAGATATATCAACATTTAGTAAAACTCTTAATATTTTCTGCAAGTGTCATTTAACATTACAAATGTTTTAACTAGTTGCATTTTAATTCTGGAACTCAAACTCTGTAAGAAATTAGCAAAATTATGTACTTTAAATTTTCAGCTATTATTTGACAAGTAAATTTTTGTGGAAAAAAGCAATGCTTTTTTTGAGAAATATTTCCAAACCACAGTGAGCCACTATTTTTAGCCAGTTCTTATTGGGTCAACAGATCTAGACCACTCCCAACATTAAGCTGCTAGCCTTCTTAAAAGTAAATATTTGATTGATTAGTTTTTGGAAATAAGGAATTGCCATTATTTCAAGGGGTTGACTTCTAATCAAAGTCAAATTCTCACACATCTTTTCAGGATTATGTGTTTGATTTCTATGGGTTTAATTTCTTGGATCAAGTTTCCTTTTAAAATGTGCTTGTTTTCTGTGTTTGGTTTTCCTTTAACCAGGGGAAAATCATTTTATTCCAGAATTAAAGGTCAGTCTGGAAACCAGAAGGATAAGGGAATAACCCCTTCAATTCCTTCAGCTTGACCCAGAGAACTGTTATTTTCCAACCTTTTGATCAATAAAGCATTTCATTGCTTTTATAGGAAATTGGGTGCTCTTACTTAACAGAAGAATTAGCTTCAAGTCACCTCTCTTTTTTTCATTTTCTCAGTATAAGTGCTGGTAAGAGGTTGTTTTTCTGAGATGTGAAAAGTACACCATTTATTTCTTATAATTACTTGGCGTTTCCTTGGAAAGGTAGGGATTTGTGCAGTATTTGAGTTACTTCCCTCTTCTGGCTCTGGCAGCAGAAGTGCAGACCATTTAACTGTTTACCAGCTCTCTAAACACATCCTCTACTTCTAGTTAGTTTTCTTCTCTAAGCCCTAAAGCTACAAAGACCCTTGATTAAGGACTGTCATCTCCTCCATTCTTCTCTGGCCTCTCCTCCATCCCATCACTCTCTTTACCCAGTCTCTTCAGCTCCTTGGTCTCTTTTCTCCTTTTTCTTTTTCGTCCTCCCTTTTTTCTCCTCTGTTAATTCTTTCTGCTTTTCCTTATTCTCCCTGTACCCCTTTTACCTCGTCTACCTCTTCTTATACCTTGTCCCCTAGAATTTACAATTCCAAAATAGCGTGACCATTTTAATGCAAAAATTATAAATTATCAAATGCCTTGGCCCTCTAAGATCACTGTAAAGAGTTGAAGTCAAATGTTGAAACTACACATATTAAGCATAAGGCTACCAAGAGCCTACCTTATTTCTTTTAATGTCAGCAACTATCTTTTTTGGTTGTAATCTTTTTGCTTGCATCTGTTCTTAGGAAAGAGCTTCAGAGGAGAGGGGGCTAGGGCAACTATGTAGGAACATAAAAGCCTAGAAAATGAGACAAACTGCTTCCCTTGAGGAAGGATGTGAGAGCTTCACAACTATATTCAGAGTGCTACATTGCTGATTGGCTAAAGGACATAGCCAGCCAGCATGGTCGAAGAGAGATCGAGGAGAACAAGACAGCATATAAGGCCAAATCAGTTGAATCATGCCAACAGATTTATCCAAGCAAAACTGGGAAACAGGAATGTCGTTAAACCTTTCTGGAACTGGCGGCTGGTAGAATTAGAGAAGACCCAAATCCTGAATAGGGCAGAGGAATCACTGGGACACTTTCAGAGTGATGTCACACAGAATAAGGAAGGATGGGTTTCAGTTAAGGTAAAGCCCGAGTTACTGTTACAAGTTGATCCCCCTGACCCCGTGTATCTTAAATAAGGGAGAAGTATTTTAGCCTATTTGTTTTTTCAGTTTGTTTGTGTATGTGTGTGTGTGTATGCACATATGTGTGTTTCACTCTTACACGACAGTCCAAAGTAGTCAGGCCAGGCTGGTAGTGTGTTATTGTTCGCAAAGCCATCTAGGGACTCAGGCTCATTCTTTCTCACTGCTGTGTCATCCTCAACATGAAGCTTTCATGTCATGGCCCAAGATGGTTGCTCTAGCTCTCACTGTCATACACATACTCTAGCCAGTGGGAATAGGAAAGGTAAGGTTAGCACATATTCATTTCTTCTAAGTATAGTGGTACATATGAGTTCTGCTTAGGTTCCGTTAGTGAGATATGTGTCATGTAATCACTCCAAGCTGCAAAGGAGGCTGGGAAGTATCTCTAGCTAGACAGTTGTTTGCCTATTTCATTTGCAGCTTTTAATTTGCAATCCCCACTATTAAAGGAAGAAGAGAATGATTTATATTTATGAAAAACCAGTGGGCTCTGCCAGAGGCATCAGGTATATTAACCAAGCAGTGTCTTGTATGAGCTGGAGCTACTGATTCTGATACTCACTGGGTCTGAGTAGTATCATTTTATGACCTGCTATGATGGGCAAGTGAAAGGCTGTGTTCCTCAAAGTAACTGGATGTCATCTTAAAGAACTGGCATAGAGCTAGGATAACAGCAAAGGCAGTCATCCACAACAATAGTTTTTGAATTTCTTGAGGGTAGGTGCTGCTTAATAATCATTTTTATATCCCCAAAGCACAACACACTTCCTAACCTGTATTCTATGACTATAAGATAATTACTAAATGAAGAAATGAAAAGTATTGATTAAGGGGGTAGAAAAGGTGACAAGGGCTTAAATTTCTTAATTGTGATATTTTATTTATAATTTTTATTTTCTATTTTTGCATTGGACTTGCCCCCAATCTTTGAAATTTGTGACCCAAGACAAAACTCAGTGTATTTTCTCTCTGAAGCCCATATAAAACTAAAATGTATAATGAGTTATGTAAACTATAGCATTATTGATCCAAATGTGAATGTAACCTGAACTGCACATCTAAATACAGCCTAGATATTTTTAACTCTAACACTAATAACTGTGAAACCATTCCTCAGATAACAGGTTCACATAATCCTTTTTATTTTTATACCACATATGACATAGTTGACTATTATGCATTCAAAGTAAATTTCAGGATTTGCCAGAATTTCACAATGCAGGGATATCATCCTTAAATTATATTCCATGGATTCATTTTTGTTTTCAATAATGTCTTGTGGTAGTGCCTCAGTAAACAGGATTAAATGCTAGAAATAATGTAGTCTGTGTAACAAATTGCCTTTGTGGTATCCAGATGTCTTTCTGCCCTCAAACATATGGTAAAGCATTTTTATATGTAATATATAGATATAAAATATTGTGTGTATGTGTGTACATATATATGTGTGTGTGTGTATATATAGATGTATGTATTTACATAAGCTTATATATTGTGATGTTATAATGGAGAGAAATGTTTCTAGTTAGGGAGTACAAGGCAAATTACCTTATTTGGAAATATATCCTATAAACCTTTAAATATAAAGGATTTATTCAGTTTATTTTATTCTGGTATGCCAATAAACTAGGTAATCCATTATAAAACACAGACATGGATAAGATAATTTATAGAAAAAAGTCTGAATGTACTTGATTTGCCCTAATTATAGTAAGGGGAGAAATGTATTGTCTTTGGTCCAAATACAGTGCATTTTTATAGACATGGTATTTGTAGTACACATTTTATAATCTCTGATATGCATAGTAATTGTTGACTACAACTGATTCATTTTAAATGATACTGTTTTGAGCTGTTATGTTTGACAGTATGAGAGGTAGGTGCTTTCATATACATTATATTGTTTAATCCTCTTGATATGAAAGGTAGATGACATTTGCCCTCCATTTTAAAGTTGAGGGCACTGAGCCTGTGGTCAGTGGAAGGGTGGAATATAAACTTAGTTCTGATCTCAAGTCTACCGCTTATTGCAGTTCACATCCTTTTCTTCTGGCACTGTATCTATTATTACCTTGTATTTGCCTCTATTTTAACTTATTTACTGAACTCTGAGCTTCTAGTGGGCAAGCACTGAGTTATAAAAAAATGGTTTATTTTATTTCTTTCATACCAGCTATTAAGGCAAGAAGCATTTTTATACCCAGAGCAGTAAAAAATGCTCAGATAATCGGATTTTATTTTGATTTTGGAAAACCTTCAAGGCCCTTTTAATTTTCCTTTTGGATCTAGAGCCTAATTTTGCCAGGGTAGGAAAGATTTGTGAAAACTTAGGGACTTTCCTGAAATTTCTACTGTACTTTTACTTCAAATCTTACTGCAAGATTTAATGATCCCCCTCAAACAAAAGAAAAAATACAGTTAAAACTCTGAAAGCTAAAGCAGAAATTAAAATGGATTCTTTTGGCTCTTCCTTTTAACATAAACAGGCCTTTTCTATTTGAAGAAACAAAGAATATCACCTTCAGTGTTTAAGTTAATATCATATAACTGATTTGATTAGTATAAAAGTGTATTATGTTAAAAAAGGAAACCATATATACTAGAAGAAAAATGAACGCTTTCCTCTTTAACCTTGTTTAACTCAAAATTCATCGGTAATAAAAGAAAAATAATCATTTTGAATACACACACACACAGAAGTGCATGAGCTACAAACCACAATCTAATGAATTAGTAGAAAATATTTGCCACATGTGCCACAAACAAAAGGCTAATATCCTTCATGTATAATTAATTCTTAAAACACTGAAAGACAAAAGACTAAAACCCCAAAAGAAAAATGGAAAAAGACATAGACTGACAATTTATATTCACAAAAAATATATATAAAATGGACCTTGGGCATATGAAAAAATATTAAGATTCACTCCATTACTGAGATGCCACTTCTCAGCTATCAGATTGGTGAAAATTAAAAACAGTATGAGGATCCATTCAACAGAGGAGGCTATGAGGAATTGGGGACTATCAAATCTTGTTAGTGGGAATGCAAACTACTAAAATCCTTCTAGATAGGAATCTGAAAATACCTGACAAAAGTACTTATTGCCGTTTATTACCGTTTGACCAGCAACTGTACTTTTAGGAATGTTCCCTGAAGATACACATCCAAAAACTTGAAAATACATCTACAGAATTATTAATTGTGGCTTGAATTAGAATCACGAGTACTGGAAATGAGCTAAATGCTCATACATAGAAGAATGGTTGTATAAGCTATGGTACATCCATGCAATGGAGTACTATACAATTGTAGAAAAGAATTAGGGAGATCTCCATAAACTGATATGGAGTGATTTCCAAACAAACAAACAAAAAAATTGCCATCAAGTTGAATTTGACTCATAGTGGCCCTATAGGACAGAGTAGAACTGCCCCATAGGGTCCAAGGTTGTAATCCTTACGGAAGCAGACTGCCACATCTTTCTCCTGTGGAGTGGTTTGTGGGTTCAGATTGCCCCTGATTGATTTCCAGGATATGCTAAATAAAACAAGCAAAATGCAAAAGAATGTCTGTAGTATGCTTCCCTTCATGTAAGAAATAGCAGATGTAAGAAAATATAGTGTATCTGATCATTTGTCCAGCAGAAATATGGGAAGGATACATCAGAAACTACTGAGATGAGAACGACACTTCTCTAAGTATAGCTTTTTGTTATCTCTGGATCTTAGAACCATGATAATCTGTTACATACCCAGGAAATAAGTAACTAAAATGATTCCACATGGGAATGGAATACAAACAGTAACAAATGAACATAACTCTATTGCAGACAATGACAATGACATTAAAGGGAGTGGAGAAAGAACAGAGTTAACATCAGTATCTTTGGAGAACAATATTTTGTCTGTATATTGTAAGATTAAAGACAGAAAAGAACTTTACACAAATAATGTACTCTAGTTAGTAAAGTTATTTCTCATAGGGGTATTGGTTAGCAACTCTGAACTACTTTATGCGCATACTAGGACTGAACACATAATAGGTTGTGGATAATGAGAGTCAGGTTTCTCATGGTCAGGGAAAGAAATTACAAATAAGGGAAACTAGAAGAGAGCGCTGGAATGAAGCCATGGTTTTGGATCAGATTTAGAGCTATCAGTATGTTCTCATAGGTTTTAATATGTAAACATATGGATAGATACAAGCATATACATAGATGTGTGTGCATGCATACATTTAGTATACATCTATTTGCCAACTCTATCCAGTTGAAAGGGCTAGAAAAAATGATCAGCAAAGGAACCAGTAGCAGTGAGTGTATCTAAAAAGCAGATCTTAGTTTCTAAATACAGTTCTTCAATATAAGGCACTATGGTTCCTTGGAAAAGTAGTTCATTTCAGGATCGGGACAGAGGAAATGCAAGATGAGCCTGGAACATCTTGGTTGTCAAAAAAGTAAGCACTTCAAAAGTGAGGGGCGATGTTAAAAGGACATAGGAACTAACCTGAAGGAACTTCTAATGGCCAAACTTGGAAGAATTTCAGAAAGAAAATAAATGACGTGAGTACTGGATGTTAATTCATAGAATAAAATTTCCATGAATCCATGCCGACATTTAATAAATAATTGAATAACTAAGGGGTAGAGATGGAACTGCTCTTCCTTATCAAATAATTTCAATTAGTAAATGTAGAAGGAATTAGGGAAATAAAAGATCCGTACTGGGCAAACACCAAAGTAACAATAATTGCAGGTAAAATTTATGATGGATGCTAAAATTAATGGACAAAAGAATGAAGAGACATAGGATATATTCTGAAACTGTCTCTTCACAAGGTGTTTATTATTTCCAAATGAAAAAATAGTGACTTCACAGTGGAGAAACATGGCAGATGGCATGATGAAGGTTAACATCAGCAGTAAGAAAACATGTTGACATCGTTGTGGCTGTTAGTTGCTGTGAAGTGACCTCCAACTCATGGCTACCTTATGTATAACAATGCAACATTGTCCAGTACATATTGACATTATGTATCCCCTATATGATTTATCAGGAGTCCTGGTAGTGCAGTAGTTAAAGTGTTCAGCAGCTAACCAGAAGATCAGCAGTTTGAACCCACCAGCTGCTCTGCGGGAGAAAGGTGTGGCAGTCTGCTTCTGTAAAGATTTACAGCCTTGAAAACCCTATCGGGCAGTTTCACTCTGTCTTACAGGGTCGCTATGAATCAGAATCTACTCGACAGCAGTAGGTTTGGTACATGATTTATTGAGACACTCAGAACATCACTTCTGTGACATTTTTCTTGCCTCAAATGTATAACCTTAATCTCATCATGAGAAAAGCTCAGACAATCCCAGATAGAGGGACATTTTATGAAATAATTGACCAGTATTCTTCAAAAGTGCCAGAGTTATAAAAGGCAAAGGAGACTGATAAATTGTCACAGATTAGAGGAAACTAAGGAGTTGTGACATGTAGATGAAATGTGGCATCGTCAATTGATTCCTGTAACAACAACAAAAAGACATTAGTGAGAAAAATGGGAAAATTCAAATAAGGTCTGTAGTTTTAGTTAATAGTATTTTACCAATGTTAATTTCTTGGTTTTGATAATCATTCTTTATGTATGTAAGATGTTAACATTAAGAGAAACTGAGTGAAGAGTATACTGGAACTCTATTATTTCTGCAGTTTTTCTTGTATGAAATAATTTCAAAATTTAAAAAGCTATTATTTTCAATATATTCCTATCTTAATTTGAGAAGTGGACGTGCCCTTCTGTGATAGAAGGATGTGTCTTTTGATGTATCTCCAATCCTTTGAAGACCTTTCTACATACTCCTTACTAATGTCTGAGGGAGAAAAATTAATACATAGATCCCTCATGTAGGTCAGAAGCAACAGAATTCTGGTATAAGTAGCTACTTACATAGGACCAAAATATAGACCACAAAATTCTTCAAATCAGCTTGTCAGAATGACTGACTTACTCATCAAGAAGCCCACTAAGACCTTTCTTAAGGCCTGTGCAATTTTTAGTGACATGGTTAAAGCATTTGTATAAAAGAGAAGGGCAACTTGTTCCATGGGTGTCATATCTTGAGAGTTTACCTGATTAATCTGCCCCTAAAAGAAATGAAATAGCAACAGAATGTTGAGGGTATGGGACATTAAGTTGCAGAGTAAGAGGTGGGTTCTGGGTGCGTAAGAGGGAAAGAAAGAAGAATAAGGACAAATGAGCAATAGCTGTGATGGAACAACCCAGAACTTTACAGGAAGCAAGAGTTGTCAGGGAAGATGTGTGGTTAAGAGACTGCATTTTACATAGGAAAGACTTAGATTCATAATTAAAGATATGACTTTTCCGGACAGAGTGGGTGACTATGAACAAACCATTTTGAGTTAGAGAATCATAGAAATGTAGATGTTCTTTAGGTTTCTTATTTTATCAAGGAAGAGCCTGAAGCTTGGGCAGGTGTTACATAACTCTTTCAACTCTGCCAATAAGTGCCCTGAGGCACCCTACTCCACCAGTAAGCCTCGGACCACTTGAAGGCGCTAGCTCTAGCCCCGTAGGTTGGCAAACGTAGCTCCATCAAGTGCCTGGAGACCCTACTCCGTGAGCAAGCCTCCTGCCTGAAGGTGCTCAGCTTTCTTGCTCCGTGATGGGATGACCCATTTTAAGCCTAGCGGGATGGCTAAACTGACCAATCCGTTCGTTAGAGTTCCATATACCTTTTTTGCATAGTCCCATTCAATCATTTTGTGAGTCACAAAGACTATGGTTAGAAGGGCCATATTATGCAATTCAGTACACCAAAATAGCATACCATATAAAAGTGATTAATAATTTAAAAAAAAAATTCTACCACATCTATGAAGTACGTATAATTATTACTTTCTCTCATTGAACAGATATTTCCTGAGTGCCCAGTCAATTCCAGGTAGGGGAGGAAAATGGTTAAAATAAGCACACTTTTAACTCAAAATCAGGCTGCCTGGCACCACCATTTATCACCTGTATGACTTTCAGTAGGTCATTTCACCTTTCTATGCCTCCGTTCCCTCATCTGTAAAATGGGGAGAATAAAAATCCCAAACTCACAGGTTTTTGATGAGGAAACAATGAGATGATACACATAAAGCACTTGGCACAGTACCTGGCTTATATAAAGTGCTGTATGTGTAAACCCTTGTTATAATGTGTAGTTCATATAAAAAAAAAAACCATCAGGTCGAATACTAACTCCCACCACCGAAAGCAACGAAACATATACTTTTATATGATCACCATTAAAATAGAGTTTAAATCAGATAGAATTTCTTTCATTCCTTTGGGTTCACTACATGTTTTTAGATCCTGAAAGAACACTAATCCTTGCAAGCCTATGAAGGAATTACTACCTTTATTGAGATGCTAAAGATTTTTCTGTATTATTACTGAGTAAGTTGAATAAGAAATTACCTCTATGAAAGGTCATTAAAAGAAAATACATGTTGTACCTTAAAGTAATGTAGCCATTTTTTGTTAATCACAAACAGTAGTCTACCCTGTGAGCTAATGTTGCTGAAATCATTTATTTAAATAGGATACATATTTACATTTTATGGCAGAAGTAGGTAGATATTTCCACTGAGTTTCTTGCTTGTAGTTAAAGACAATAGGATGTGCTGTCCATTGAACCAGTATTTTCTTCCTGAAAATAGCACCAAGGTATACTATGTTTTCGTTATTCTTTGCTTATTTTCTTTGTTTTGTTTTTAAATTGTGTTGTGCTAGCTGCTCTCTATAACTTGACTGTCAAGGTTAAGCCTGTATTATTTAATAAGGCAAATGATGGTTTCATTCTTTATGAGTGGATGTAAACCAGTGCACATATCAGTATAGTCCACTCTACTCCCCCAACAAACGTGGAACATCCCTCCCTCCCCCTGTTGCTCTGTTGGAAAGTTCTTGTTCTTCTGAGTCAGGGGCTGCAATGTCAGACGCATCAATCATGTTCAGAGAGTAGGCAGTTATGTTTGGGAGCCCTGGTGGCACAGTGGTTAAGAGGTTAGCTGCTAACTGAAAGATCGGCACTCTGAATCCACCAGCTGCTCCTTGGAAACCCTGTGGAGCAGTTCTACTCTGTCCTATAGGGTTGCTATGAGTTGGAATCGACTTGATGGCAAAGCGTTTGGCTTTTTGTGTAATGTATAAGTGGTGCAAACCATTAGCCTGCTTAGCTGCTAACCGAAAGGTTGGAGGTTTGGGTCTACCCATAGGCTCCTCGGTAGAAAGATAATCTACTTCCGAAAAATCAGACATTGAAACCCTTGTAGAGCACAGTTCTACTCTGAGACACATGGGGTCACTGTGAGTTACAATCAACTGGATAGCAACTTTTTTTTTTTTTAAATAAATGTGTGAAACAACTAGTTGTAAAACATAGCAAGTGATGAGGCCTGTGGCAAATTGAGACTGCATGTTTTCATAAGAACAATCAAAACAAATAAAAGTAAGAAAATAGAACCATAACACTCTTCCTGGTACCCCTCCCCCGCATGCATAAATTCCTGGTAAGATAGGCTATCATTTTGTGAGCCCTGTTATTTGTCTTTTTTTTTTTGTACTCCAAGACCAAGCTGAAGACCTACCATTTTTCATGAATACTTTCCCATGATCTTTTTGCTTTTGAAAATATACTACAAAAATTTTAATATGGCAGTTTTACTAAATTTCGCTAATTTAGATCATTGGTATCAGGATTAGCGTGCCTCCTTCAAAAGTCTCTGTTATAGAATATGTCTGAAGAAATGTCATTTTGCTGTGCCTTATAATGCTAAGTAGAATTAATGCTTATCCTTTAGTAGGCTCTCAGTGCATATTCACTGAATGAAGGAATACCTGACTTGCTTTTGTGAATAAATAAGAGCCATTTGTAATTAACACATTTACCACTTGTAAACAAATTATATGTAGCTGAAAAGCTATGAAACAGCTAGTTTGTGTTGAAAGCCTATTTACACTATTGATTTGCTTAGAAAACTTTTTCAAAAATAATATTAAATAGAAAGTTCAGTGTAAATCTAATGTTTGAAATATAAATTCTGGCTTAGTGAACCCCTCCCACCAAAACAAAACAAAACAAAACAAAACTTGCTGCCATTGAGTTGATTCTGACTCATAGGTGGATTAATGGTGATTCAAATATTTTAAAACTATATGTTGGCCTGGTGGTGTAGCGGTTAGGGGCTATGTCTGCTAACCAAAAGGTCTACAGTTCGAATCCACCTGGCGCTCCTTGGAAACTCTATGGGGCAGTTCTACCATGCCCTATAGGGTTGCTATGAGTCGGAATCAACATGACGGCAATGGGTTTGGTTTTTTCGGTTTATATTTTGCATTTATGGAACAGTCTTTTCTGCTACTTTACCTATTAGATCTCGATTTTCAGAAAGAAAAACGTAGGATCATTATTCCCTTTACAAACTGATTGACTATCAAATTCCTTTTGTTGGCTAATGTAGTCCTCCTTCCCTTCCTCGCTTTCTTTTTCTTTTTTTCCTTATTCCCACAATCATTTATTAAACTATGCACTAAGATAACTTACCGTGGAAGAATAAAAACAGGCAGTCTTGTCTATACATTTAAAGAACTCATTGTCCAGAGGGTACTGGAGTATGTGTGAATATAACTCATTTCACTATATTGCATATTTCTGAAGATTCTTTGTTGAACTTAACATAAATATGTATAGCTAACAGAGCATACCTTTGTGTTTCATTTTTAAGCCTTGAGACCTAAAGTTTATAAGTATATTAAAACTAATTATTAGTATTTATAGGAAATGTTTCCATAGTGAGAATAGGATTCAGTGTAAAATGTCTAGTCCATCTGTAAATTGATCAATTGCATAAAACATAGCCTAAATTTTGCTGATTACCCTTGTAAAGTGGCATGTTTTACATGCTGACGAAAGTAGAAATGCTTCAAATTTTTGTTTTGTTTTCTATATTCAGACTTTACTGATTCAACTAAATTTCATTGATAGTATAAGGAAACAAAAGGTTTTTTAATGTGTGATGGTAACATTCTAGCAAGAGTCCATAACAGTTGCAGTGCAATTCTATGGGAGACAGGGCCAAGGCATCTCTATAGTATCGGTCGGGATAACTGTGGTAATAATGTGGAGACAAGATATTCCAAATGTCAGTGGGTTAACCTGACACAAGCTTGTTTCTCAATGGTATCATAAGCTGATGTGGGTTAGACAGCTCTTCTTGGTGACTCTCTTTTGACAGTAGCTCAGGGATTCAGGCAGTTTCCTTTCTAGTTGCGTGGATGGAAAAGATTGCCAGGAACTCAAGTATTTAACTGTCTCCTTCTGGAGGTGACACCTCACTTCTGCTGTTGGTCAGGACTAAGAAATGCAGTTCGAACTATGGCTGGAAATTCGATCTTCCTGCATACGTAGCAAGATAAAATAGTGTGAGAAACATACTGCATAGTCTTCTACAACTGAGTAGTGAAATATATGAGTACTCTATCGTATCAAGGGGGAAAAAAAGCAAAAAGCAGGATTTGTACCTGACACAAAATGCAACTCATTTTCCCCAAATGACTTCTTCTCTCCCCATCCTTTTACAAATCTTATTACATAAAGGAATGACTCTCCATTGAATGCTATTCTCTCTCTTTGATTTCTTTCTTCAAAATATACCATCAGTACCTCTGGTAGAAAATTTCCACTATTTTAGATGCTGACTGGACTTCTGATTCTCTACTTAATGTAGAGTTTTTGATATTCAACAGATAACATTTACTCCTTAGTTTGTGTTGGACTAGTGTCCAGAGACTGAATATAATAGAAAGACCACTGGACTGTAAAATGGTAACAAATCATAGCTTGTGATGATCTGAAATAAAAAGGGCTGAGAATATATATATATATATATATATATATATATATATATATATATATATATATATATATATATTTTAACAAGGAGAATGTGCTTCTATTCAGGGTATCTGTAGGTTGTAATGTACTAATTAAGACAGAGAAGAATCGGGGCTAAGAAAGTGACAGAAAATGGGAGGTAATTTATAAAATCTTAGAATATTAATGTTATAAGGATCCTTAGAGATTGAATATTTCAGACTTTTATTTTGAAGATCAGAAAATTAAATTGAAACCATGATGAGCCACACATAAAAGTTTTTAAAACTTTCAATTCTGAATTTATGAAGTCTAAATTATTTCCATTATGTCATCAGGTCTTCTTTATTCTCTGTATTTGTCTTTATCATTTATTTCTTCAGTAATGTTATCTAACCTCTCCTCCATCCCCCAGTTCAATAGCACACATAGGAGAGCATTGATTTTTTGTTCATGAGTCAGCTATGCCTCAGCTGGAATTGGCTAGACTTGGCATCATTCTATGGATTGGGTTTAGGTCTTCTTTATGTATTTCTTTCTTCATGGACCAGTGGCTACCCAGGGTATGCTCTTCTCATGGAGAATGACAGGAGAGCAAGAGGTAAGCCAATTTAAAACCTCTGCTTTTATCAATTCACTTATGTTTTTGGGGCAAAATAAATCTGATGGATAAGCCCTAAGTCAGTGGGGCAGGGAGAGGGGAAAGAATATTTACTAAAAACAACCAAGTCTGTTATGTTCTCTGTAGGGCCATGATTTCTATATTCTTTAGGATACAGGGTAATCTTCTGTTAAAAAAAAAAGAGAGAGAGAGAGAGAACGAAAAGTACTATAGTTATATCATGATTGAAGTTTAGTTTTCTCTTTCATATGAGAAAGTTTAGAGTTAAGTTGATGTTCCAGTGAAGGTGGAGAGTTCTTCCCCAGGGACTCAGCTTCCTTAAACCTTATTCTTCTCTAATTCCCTACGGTGTTGTGCTTGCAATGTGGCTGAAGCAGTTTTACCAGTCCAGCATTTCATTCCAGCCCGTGAGAAGGGGAAAGAGAGGAAGTGGCCTGAAAGCAATTTCCTTTTGAAATTATATGATCTGAGGGTAGCACGTCATTTCTGCTTGCCTTCCATCAGCCACAGCATAGTCAAATACCAGACCTTGCCACCAGGTCACCTGGGAAGTAAAGTGTCTTGTTTTGAGGTCTTTTGTACAGCTAATGCCTTGAGGATAAGTAGAGAATATATTCTGCATGACATTTAGCAGTCTCTGCTCTCAGGACAGTTTGAACTAATGATACCTATGGTGGAAGAAATGAGCATGGGTGGAGAAGATGAGACATACTCCCTTCTTCTAGGGGGAACTGTGTAGGTAATACTCCTCCCAAGGTCAGAAGATTAGAGGTCAATTTTTTTTTTAATTTGATTTTTAAAAACTTTTCTTAGGCTACTAATTCTCAGTATAGTTACTTTTATGGTTATGCAGACAAAATGATTATCTGTTTGTTGTTGCAACAAGAAACAGACTTGTGTTTCAAATCTCCCTTATGAGAGCCAGTATTCTCTAAATAAGCAAGTCATGTACAGACTAAATGTGAGAACCTGATCAAATAAAAGATTTGATTTAAGTCACTGCATGCTTGTATGGCTGCATCATAATTTTATCCACATAATCCGTGCCATACCATCTGGGTTATGACCTGACTTATCGGAATATTGTGCGTGTTTTCCTTATTGAGAGCTCAGAAACTTCATTTCAGAACTATTACTGAAGATCGAATTGATGTCAGCCAGGAAACTGTAATTTCCTGTCACTTGGCCTTTAATTACTACATTGAGTTTTCAGGCAGTAAACAAATTTAGCTGAAAGATGCAAGCTTTTTTCTACTTATTATTACTACCTAAGAATATAAATGTTTTATACTGTTCCATCTCCATTACATATACAGTTATTGGCTTGGAATGATATTCAACCCTCCTTGCGTCCTTTTACCTTGAACTAATCAAGTTCAAGCTTCCTGCTGAAAACCGGTGTCTGTTCTTTTACATGTGGGCTGCAGAGCCAATTTATCTGATAAAGGCAAATAACCTACCATTTTCAGTCTACAGAAATGAAGCAGAACAACCATGTTGAAAGGAACGTAATGTTTTCCCCTGCTGTTTTTATTTCTCCTGTGGATCACAAGTGGGAAAGCTGGAATTTTACGAGCACTTAGTTGTGAGGTACAATACAGACAGTATTTTTAATACTTTTCCTGAGTACTTGGTATACAAGAGAAAAGCTTGTTTTATCTTTAAATATTGGTGGTATAGTTTTCTGAAAACTAACCAACAAAATTGTGTTATAATAATGTTAACTTTCTGGTTGGCAAATCACAAAACTCTCCATGAAGCACGAAAATGGATACATTTGTGTGGGTGGGGGTGGGGGGAGCATTTATGGGAAAACTGATAGAAGGCTGTATTTAAATGTATGCTACAGAATCAGGTGGAGCATAAAGATTTCCTGGGGTTGACTTGATGGAGCCTTTCTCCTTGTCTGAGAGGATGAGCAGGGAACTCAGGTTGGGGAGGGGGAGGTGGGGCTGAGCCTTATTCATCTTTTCTTTACCTCATTTAGAACAATCTGTGATACATAGGAGGCTCTGGGGGGGAAAAATGTTGTTAATGGAATGATCCCAAGGAAGTGACCATCTTCTCATGGTGAAGGTTTTGAGCTAACATTATGGTCAAGACAGATGCTGTTCTAAGCCAGCTTGGCATGGCGGCTGAGTCTGTCTGTGGACAACCTATTGATAGTTTTTCTTTCTGCTTGGTTGTGCCATGCACTTTAGGACATTTAACATCCACATATCACCCCAATAAATTATGGTAGTGCTCTCCAATTAATGGGACCCCCAACACATTGCTAAATGGCACCTAAAGGGAGGTATGCAGAAAACCACTTGCTATTGTCCAATAGTTGGTTATTCAGTTTATCAATTTACCTATTATAAATAATTTTAAGTTTTCTAATTTCTAATTTTTTTTTTACTTTTATTGTGAACTATTTTATAATTGTTAAGAAGAGTGAATAATAATGATTAACTTCTGTGTACTCAACATCTAGCTTTGCCACATTTTAACATTTTACTTCAGAAAATTTTTTAAAGAAGTGGAATATTACATCATTATAAAGTCCCCTTTGTACTCTTCCCTGGTCTTATTTCCATGTTCTCACCCCAGAAATAACTGCTATCCACAATTTATTGATTTATTATTTCACATACATTTTCCTACTTTTACTATATTTGTATGTAATCTAAGTGGTATATGTATTGTTTTACATGTTCTTAAACTTTTGATAAATGTATCATACTCTGTATATTCTTGTGCAACTTGATTATTTGATGCATGATTATGTTACTGTGATTTGTCCATGTGGATATGTGGAGGTCTATTTCATTCATTTTAACTGCTGTAAACCATGCCACTGTACAAATACATACTGCAATATATTTATCTGAACTTCTGACGATTGGTGTTTAGAATATTTCTAACTTTTTACCGATGCAGAGGATGCCATAATGGGCATTCTGGTGTCTCATAGTGTATGCACTTGTTCCTAGGAATTGAATTGTTGGGCCAGAGGGTCAGTTGACATTTAACTTTACTAGATTTTGCCAAATTACTCACGGTGGTACTTGTACCTGTTATACTCACATCAGCAGTTGATGACAAAAAGTTCTGTTATTATCACACCCTCTCCAACACTTGGTTTTGGTAACATTTTTAATTTTTTAACATTCTCTTAGGTGGGGCATATATCTTTTTATAAATTTGTATTTCCTCAGTTACTGCTTTTCATATGCTTATTTGCTGTCTGTGTTTCCTCTTGTATGAATTGCCTGTTCATATACTTTGCACATTTTTCTGCAAGATCGTTTGTCTTAATTGTTTTTAATTGCTTTGTAAGAATTCTGTTTTTGGTGGATATGTTGTTATTAGATGCTGTCAAGTTGGCTCCAACTCATAGCAACCTTATGGATAACAGAACAAAATGTTGCCCAGTCATGCGCCATCTTCATGATCATTGCTATGCTTGAGTTCATTATTTTGGTTGTTGTGTCAATCCATCTCACTGAGGGTTTCTCTTATTTTTGCTGACCTTCTACTTTACCAGCCATGATGTCCTTTTCTAGCAATTGGTCTTTCTTGATTATATCTCCAAAATAGATGGGCTGAAGTTTCATCATACTCATTTCTGAGGAGGATTCTTGTTATAATTTTTCCCCAAAGAACATTATATTCTGTCTTTTTTATTAATGGAATCTCTTTTGAAATTACATTCCCTCCCTCCCTCTCTTCCTTGCTTTCTTTCTTGTATAAAGGTATATTTTTCTGGTATATTGTACGTTATTGCCTTGCTTATTACTTCTAAACAATGTTATC
The DNA here is from genome assembly GCA_030035585.1 of Dugong dugon. NCBI lineage: Eukaryota > Metazoa > Chordata > Mammalia > Sirenia > Dugongidae > Dugong > Dugong dugon. Next base: position 34,630,879 of record CM057465.1, read on the forward strand.
AATTTTCTGTGTAGCTAAAATATGCAAATAATATTTTTCTACTTTTCCTATCCTTACTGTAAAAACAGCATAGGGGCAGTGTCTGCCTCCTCTAACTTCCCAAGGAGGAAGGAGAACCAAGACTAACAGCCCAAGGCTGATTCCTATGAGGTGGGGTCAGACATGCTTCCTCTCTCCACCATCATTACCAGTTCTGACACCAACTATCCCTCCCACAGCACTCTCTGCTTTTTTGCTGGTTTGAATAATTCATTGCAGTGGCCACACAGAACTTATAGACAATAGTCATGATTATGGGGTTTATTAGGGAAGTAACAGAGTTCAGGCTCAAGAACACTCAGGATAGAGTTCTTCCATCAGGATAGCCTCTTCCCAGATGTGCTATCAGGTATACCTCTCCCTGGCCCTCAGTCTCTGCCCAAAGGTATTCAGCCTTTCTCTCTCTGTGGACTGGGAAGCCCACTGTGCTGTCTCCTGCTGCCAGGTCTCTGCTGCTGGGTCTCTCTTGCCACCCCTTCTCACCGTCTTCAGGGTTACAGCTTGCTCTCTCTCTTTCTGTCTCCTGCTTTCAGGAGCTTCTCAGCACAGGGATCCTGGGTCTCCACTCCTGGTTGTTCTTCTTTGGTGGTGTTAGCATCTTGCTGTCTGCTCTGGAATTGGCTCTGTTTTAAGGTGAAACTGACCAATTCACTTGGTGGGCCACAATTAGTCTACCACACAGTCCCACTCAGTCATCTGGGTGGGAGACAAGACCATGGCTAGAAAGGCCACACAAAAGTAATCAATTGCACTGCACTTAAATTTCTTATTTATATTTTTGTGTTATCATGGTGATGAGAACTTACAGTATGATGTTTTATTGAAAGCAATAGCACTTATCTTTATATTGCTCCTGACTTTTGAGGGATTTATTATTTCATACATATTTTATACTTTTACTTGATTTTTCTACATGTATAATAATATTTAGCAATCATTTACATGTTGTTAATGTTCATTTAATATTGAAGCCCTGGAGGCACAGTGGTTAAGATCTTGGCTGCTAACCAAAAGGTCGGCAGTTCGAATCCAAAAGCTACTCCTCGGAAACTCTACAGGGAAGTTCTATTCTGTCCTATAGGGTCACTATGAGTTGGAATCGACTTGATGACAATGGATTTTTTTTTTTTAATAGTATGATACACTATATATTCTTTTAAGAGTTACCATTTAGCATGGTATTTTCTGCTATAAGCTATTTGGCTTCCTTCCATTCCTATTCCTGTAGTTAATTTTTTCTTCTTATATTTAAACCATGAATGGGCATTGAAATTTATCAAATGCTTTTGAAAAACATTTTGGAACTGTCATATTATCCCAGTAGTTAAAAAAAATATTTTACAGCTATAGAATTCCGTATTACATATAACATCAATGTCTTGGATCTGGGATGCATTGGTGGGAGGGTAAGTGGAATTTCTAACCCCAAGGCCCTCTTCTAGTGGAGCAACTTCTTAATCCTTTCTATTTGGGTTTGGCTTTTTTCCTTTCATCTTAGGAATACTAATTTAAGCATGTAGACATGATTGGACAACTCAGTGTCAGAGTTCAAAGTGTAAAAACGAGCAGTTCACCTCTGCTTAATAGTTAAAATTCTTCAAGAAGTTTCCAGTCATTTTTTAATGGTTTCTGGATCTGTGATCTGTTGCTCTGTCAACAATCTGGCCACGGGAACTGTTAGGTCATTTACATTCTCTTGACTTGAATAGAGGTCACAGGGCCTGGGAAGAATATGCGAAATAAAGAGAACGTCTTTGTTTTCTTCATTTGTAAACATGAAGAGTCCATAAAGCCTGAATTAGGATATGGAGTTCAGGATTATTAAAAATCTCATGTTGAGAAAAGCCTGCAGGGGCAAGATGGCGCTCTAGGCAGAAACACCACGCCGTCCCTCCACAGCAAAGATCCGAAAAACTAAGCCTAACAGAGAATCAACAATCCTGAAACCCTAGAACACCAAATGAAGAGATAAAGAACTCAGCCAAACACCAAACGGAGTGAGAATACTAAAAGAGAACGGAGAGCGAGGAGAGACTCAGGCAGAGATTCCTTACCAGCTAACGCAGCGCGGATCCACCATCTTGGATTCCTATCGGAGACCAGCAAACGGGAGAGCAGCCTTGCAGAGCATCTGGTCGGAGACAGAACGACCGTCTCTCATCTGTACATTCCAACGACAAGCTCCCCTAGCATTCTTTTATGTTTGTACGCTTTTTGCTCCTCCTCCTCTCTCCTCTCTCCCATATCCAGCTTAGCTTCACACATAACCATCTTCCCGCTGCACCCTACCTACCTGCACCGTGCACTAGACATCACATCACCAAGCGGTGCAGGCACGCCCTATTGGAACCTGCCCAGCACTGACTACCGACCGTCCTGGTGGCTGCGGTGAGTGCCACAAGCAACCCATCCCAGTGGCTCCTCCTCAACTAGATCTGCCCAGCTGTACCACAAGAACGAAAAAAAAAAAAAATATACAATCAATAAACGAGAGAAATATCTACTGAATGCCCCGAAAACAGCAAACAATATCAAAACATTTACAAAAACAAGACAAGATGCCTCCAATAGGCGTCCAAATTAAAACACCAGATAACTCTCCTGTGGAAGAAAATGCGCTAGAAGTACCTGATACGGAACTCAAATCACTAATACTCGGAATTTTCCAAGAACTGAGGCAAAAAGCTGACAAACATGAGGAAAAAATAGACAAATTTATGGAAAATAAAGACAAAAAATTGGAAGAATTCAGGAAGATGATGCAAGAACAAAATGCCAAAATAAATTCACAACTCGAAATTATACAAAAACAACAATTAGAAATCCAAAAGATAAACAACAAGATTTCAGAAATGGACGGTGTCATAGAAGGGCTGAGAAGTAGATTTGAAACCATGGAAGACAGGATCAGTGGAACTGAAGACAAACACTTGGATACAACTCTGTTTCAGGAAAACTCAGAAAAAAGAACAAAGAAAAATGAAGAGACCCTGAGAGTTACGTGGGACACAATTAAAAGCAAAAACTTACGAGTGATTGGCATACCAGAACAGGGGGAGAAAACAGAAAACACAGAGAGGGTCATTGAGGAACTGCTGACAGAAAACTTTCCCAATATCATGAAAGATGAAAAGCTGGTCATCCAAGAAGCTCAACGAACCCCATATAGAAGAGACCCCAAAAGAAAATCACCAAGACATATCATATTCACACTCGCTAAAACTAAAGACAAACAAAGAATCCTGAGAGCAGCTCGTGAAAAACAAGAAGTCACATACAGAGGAGAAACAATAAGACTAAGCTCAGATTATTCAGCAGAAACCATGCAGGCAAGAAGGCAATGGGATGACATATATAAAATCTTGAAGGAAAAAAATTGTCAGCCAAGAATAATATATCCTGCAAAACTCATTCAGATTTGATGGTGAAATTAGGTCATTTCCAGATAAACAGAAACTAAAGGAATATGCAAAAGTCAAACCAAACTTACAAGAATTATTAAAGGGAGTTCTTCAATCTGAGGACAAACAGCTTAAGCCCTCAGGCAGGACCTAGGACCTAGGACGCAGGTTAACATGAACCAGATACCATTCTAGGAACTGAACTACAGACGACTTTCCAAAAACAAAAGATATACAACAGGGAATCAGAGAAATCAATCAAAGGATGACAACAACATCAAAACAATGAAAGAGGGAACAAACGGCATAGGTATAGAACCTTCTAAAGGAGAAGAAGGCAAGGCGATACCAAGTAACGGTAGACTGCTTCAAAATTATAAAGATAAGGGTAAAATTCATGGTAACCACAAAAAAAGTTAACAAACCAACTCATAAAAATAAAGACGAAAAACATAAAGTCTCAACAAAACCAAAACCTACAAAAACAAAAGAAATGAACACAAAATCCACAAACAAAAGGAACTCAGCACAAGAGAGTAAGAAGAACAAAGAAAACTTCAGCATCACAAAAAAAAGCACTACAAAATGACAGCAACAAATTCACATCTATCAATAATTACACTGAACGTAAATGGACTCAATGCACCCATAAAGCGACGGAGAGTGGCAGAATGGATAAGAAAACAGGATCCATCTATTTGCTGTCTACAAGAGACACATCTTAGAAACAAAGATGTGAATTTATTAAAAATCAAAGGTTGGAAAAAAATATATCAAGCTAACAACTATCAAAAAAGAGCAGGAGTGGCAATTCTAATCTCAGATAAAATAGACTTTAAAACAAAATCTACCATAAAAGACAAAGAAGGACACTATATAATGATTAAGGGGATGATCCATCATGAAGACATAACCATAATAAATATCTATGCACCCAATGACAGGGCTCCAAAATACATAAAAAAAACTCTAACAGCACTGAAAAGAGAAATTGACAGTTCCACAATAATAGTAGGAGACTTCAACACACCACTCTCAGTAAAGGACAGAACAACTAAAAAGAAACTCAGCAAAGATACAGAAGACCTAAAGGACACAATCAGCCAACTGGACCTCATAGACATATATAGAACAATCCATCCAACCGCTGCAAAGTACACATTCTTTTCCAATGCACATGGAACGTTCTCCAGAATAGACCACATCTTAGGCCACAGAGCAATCCGCAACAAGATCCAAAATGCTGAGATAATTCACAGTATCTTCTCTGACCACAACGCAATCAAGGTAGAAATTAACACTAGAAAGAGCAAGGAAAAAAAATCAAACACATGGAAACTGAATAATAATCTGCTTACACATCAATGGGTAATAGAAGAAATCAGAGATGGAATTAAAAAATTCCTAGAATCAAATGAAAATGAAAACACATCATACCAAAACCTTTGGGACACAGCAAAGGCAGTCCTCAGAGGACAATTTATAGCAATAGATGCACATATCAAAAAAGAAGAAAGGGACAAAATCAAAACATTAACTACAGAACTCAAACAAATAGAAAGAGAACAACAAAAAAAGCCTACAACCACTGGAAGAAAGGAAATAGTAAAGATCAGAGCAGAAATCAATGAAATAGAGAACAGAAAAACAATAGAAAGAATCAACAAAACCAAGAGTTGGTTCTTTGAAAGAATCAACAAAATCGACAAACCACTGGCCCGACTGACAAAAGAAAAACAGCAGAGGGCACAAATAACCCAAATAAGAAATGAAATGGGGGACATTACAACAGACCCAACTGAAATAAAAAGGATTATAACAGAATATTATGAAAAACTATATTCCAACAAATTTGAAAACCTAGAGGAAATGGATAAATTTCTAGAAACATACGGCCTACCCAAACTACAACAAAGTGATATTGAAAATCTGAACAGACCCATAACAAGAGAAGAGATTGAAAAGGTAATAAAAAAACTTCCAACCAAAAAAAGCCCTGGCCCAGATGGCTTCACTGGAGAATTCTACAAAACATTTACAGAAGAGCTCGTACCAGTTCTACTCAAGTTATTTCAGAGCATAGAAGAGGAAGCAACACTTCCAAATTCATTCTATGAAGCCAGCATAACACTGATACCAAAACCAGGCAAAGACATCACAAAAAAAGAAAATTACAGACCAATATCTCTCATGAATATAGATGCAAAAATTCTGAACAAAATTCTAGCCAATAGAATTCAGTATCATATCAAAAAAATAATACACCACGACCAAGTAGGATTCATACCAGGTATGCAAGGATGGTTTAACATTAGAAAATCCATCAACGTAATCCACCACATAAATAAAAGGAAAGAAAAAAATCACATGATTATCTCAATTGATGCAGAAAAGGCATGTGACAAAGTCCAACACCCATTCCTGATAAAAGCTCTCAATAAAATAGGTATAGAAGGGAAATTTCTCAACATAATAAAGGGCATCTATGCAAAACCAACAGCCAACATCATTCTTAATGGAGAAAGGCTGAAAACATTCCCCCTGAAAACAGGAACAAGACAAGGATGCCCTTTATCACCACTCCTATTTAACATTGTGCTGGAAGTTCTAGCTAGAGCAGTAAGGCAAGAAAAAGAAACAAAGGGCATCCAAATTGGTAATGAAGAAGTTAAACTCTCCCTGTTTGCAGATGGTATGATACTATATATAGAAAACCCTAAAGACTCCACGAGAAATTTACTGGAAGTAATAGAAAGATTCAGCAGAGTAGCAGGATACAAGATAAACATTCAAAAATCAGTTGGATTCCTATACACCGGTAAAGAGAACGATGAAAAGGAGATCAGGAAATCAATACCATTTTCAATAGCCCCTAAAAAGATAAAATACTTAGGAATAAATCTGACCAGGAATATAAAAGACCTATACAAAGAAAACTACAAAAAACTGCTGCATGAAACCGAAAGGGATCTACATAAATGGAAAAACATACCATGCTCATGGATAGGCAGACTCAACATTGTGAAAATGGCAATTCTACCTAAAGCAATCTACAAATACAATGCAATTCCGATACAAATACCAACAACATTCTTCAAAGAGATGGAAAAACTAATTATTAACTTTATATGGAAAGGGAAGAAACCTTGAATAAGTAAAGCACTACTGAAGAAGAAGAATAAAGTTGGAGGACTCACACTACCTGACTTGAGAACCTACTATACAGCTACAGTACTCAAAACAGCCTGGTACTGGTACAACAACAGAGACATTGACCAATGGAACAGAATTGAGAACTCAGATGTAAATCCATCCACCTACGGTCACCTGATTTTTGACAAGGGCCCAAAATACATCAAATGGGGAAAAGACAGTCTTTTTAACAAATGGTGCTGGCAAAACTGGATATCCATTTGTAGAAAAATGAAACAGGACCCATACCTCACACCATATACAAAAACTACTTCAAAATGGATCAAAGACCTGAATATAAAGCCTCAAACTATAAAATTCATAGAAGAAAAAATAGGACCAACACTTCAGACCTTAATACATGGCATTAACAGGATACAAACCATAAACATCAACACAAAAAACCCAACAGATAAACTAGATAATTGGGATCTTCTAAAAATCAAACATCTATGCTCTTCAAAAGATTTCACCAAAAGAGTTAAAAGAGAACCTACAGACTAGGAAAAAATTTTTGGACAGTACAAGTCAGACAAAGGTCTAATCTCCATAATCTACAAGAAAATCCAACACCTCTACAACAAAAAGACAACCAATCCTATCAAAAAATGGGCAAAGGAAATGAACAGACACTTCACCAAGGAAGACATTCATATGGCCAACAGACACATGAGGAAATGCTCGCGATCACTAGCCATTAGAGAAATGCAAATTAAAACCACAATGAGATACCATCTCACCCCGGCATTACTGGCATGAATCAAAAACACTGGAAATAACAAATGTTGGAGGGGCTGCGGGGAGACGGGAACTCTTATACACTGCTGGTGGGAATGCAAAATGATACAGCCATTTTGGAAAATGATATGGCGTTTCCTCAGAAAGCTAGAAATAGACGTACCATTCGATCCAGCAATCCCACTCCTAGGAATATATCCTAGAGAAATAAGAGTCATCACTCGAATAGACATATGCACACCTATGTTCATGGCAGCATTATTCACAATAGCAAAACGATGGAAACAACCTCGATGTCCATCAACAGACGAATGGATACACAAACTATGGTACATACACACAATGGAGTACTATGCAACGAGAAAGAACAATGAATCGGTGAACCATCTCATAACATGGATGAAACTGGAGGACATCATGCTGAGTGAAATAAGTCAATCACAAAAGGACAAATATTGTATGAAACCTCTATTGTAAAAACCCATGAAAAAATTCACATGCAAAATGTAACAATCCTTGTTGGTTACCAGGGATGGGGGGGGGGGGGATACTAAATAGGTAATAGGTAAGTGGTAACTTGGGTGAGAGATGAGATAGTACATAGTACAGGGGAAACTAACACAACCTGCACAAGGAAAGGTCATGGAGGCCCTATGGACACATCCAAACCCCCCGAGTGACTGAGTTGTTGGACGGAGGGCTCTGGGGACCATGATCTCGGGGAACATCTAGCTCAATTGGCATGACACTACTTATAAAGATAATGCTCTACATTCTACCTTGGTGAGTAGTGTCTGGGGTCTTAAAAGCCTATGAGCGGCCATCTAAGATACTCCACTGATCTCATCCCTTCGGGAACAAGGGAGAATGAAGAGAACAGGATACAAGGAAAAGATTAGTCCGAAGGACTAATGGTCCACAGCTACCAAGGCCTCCACGGGACTGAGCCCAGTACAGCTGGATGGTGCCCGGCTACCACCAATGACTCCTCTGACCAGGATCACAACAGAGGGTTCTGGGCAGAGCTGGAGTAGGATGTAGAGCATAATTTTAACTCCCAAAAAAAAAAAAAAAAAAAGAAGACCAGATATACTGGCCTAAAGAATACTAGAGAAACCTCGAGAGTGTGGCCCCCAGACACCCTTTCAGCTCAGAGGGGAAGTTACCTTCAAGGTTCGATATTAAGCCTGGGAATGGACACCCCAGTAAAACTAAATGGGACTAACGATGTACAGGAGTCCGGTGACAAGGGCCAGAAGGCAGAGGGAGAGTAGGAAACTGATGATAAGGAACACAAATTGAATAAGGACACTGTCGATGTATTGTGAGATTGTTGACCACTGCTATAGGGCAACATTTGTAGTAACTATTAAATGGGAGGCTGTTTTGTCCTGTAAGCCTTCATCTTGGGCGAGAATGGCAGCACAATTGGAAGAGCATAGTCAATATCACTTAAATGTGTAAGTAAAAAGTTTTGAAATGGTGTTTAAATAAAATAAAAATAAATAAATAAATAAATAAACAAAGGAGACTAAAGAGGTACAATAGTCCACTGACAAGGTCCAGAAGACAGAAGGGGACAAGGAAGCCCCCTAGTGATAGGGAACACAAGGTGGAGTAAGGATATTCTTGATGTGCTGTGAGATTGTTAACCATTGTCATAGGGCAACATGTGTAGTAACTGTTAAATGAAAAACTATTTTGTTCTGTAAGCCTTCATCTTAAGTGAGAATAACAGCACAGTTGGAAGAGCGTAGTCAATGTCACTGAACTGTGAATGTAGAAAATTTTGAAACGGTGTATCTTTGGCCATCTGTAATTTTCATCAAAAAAAAAAAGGTTGAGAATTTAGAGGCTTAATACGTTGTGGGGTTGTTAACCAATGTCAAAAAAAACAACATGTGTACTACTATTTCATGAGAAACTATTTGCTCTGTAAGCTTTCACCTGAAGTACAATAAAATATATATTAAAAAAAAAAATCTCATGTTGAACTGAGCTTTATTTTGGTCATATACATGTATTGGGACACATGAGCACCACCCAACCCCCTCCATACATAGAGTTTAAATTTGAGCCTCTCAAAAGATAAGTTCAATATATCAATTAAAGAAAGAACTGCTACTACTTGCAGCAACTCAGAAAAATCTAAAAGATACAGTGTTCAAAGAAAGAAGAAATAAATGAATACATATTATATGGAATACATATAATACAAATGAATAAATATTATATGGAATTTAAATAACACAGAAAGATTTCTTCCTCACAATTTTGCAGTTTTGCCTTTTTCATAAATCAAGTGACCATATGTGTAAGAGTCTGTTTCTGGGTCCTGGACTTGATGCGTTCCATTAGTTTCACGAATGAAACAACCAGTTGGTGTTGCACCATTTGGCTAGTGGCAATTAAATACCATTTTATTTACTGTTGGTTTATAATTTGTCTTAACATGTCATAAGGCAAATTATTCCAAGTTTTTCTTCTTTATGAGTGTTTTAGATTTTCTTGGTATTTTGTATTTCCATATATGTTTTAGAGGCATCTTTTCAAATTATTAAAAGAAAAAAGGACTTTGGGTATATTGATTGGTAATGCACTGAATCTGTAAATCTTTTGACATAAATTGGCATCTCCACAGTATTGAATTTTTCAGTTCATGAAGATGGCATAACTCTCTGTTTAGATCTTTTTTCCTTTTTTCTTTTTGATTTTGTTTTCTTGCTTTATCAGAAGTTTTGACCATCTTTTGTGAGATTTATTCCTAGGTTTTTGATATTTTTAATGCTATTATAAATGGTATATTTTTAAAGTTTCATTTTTTAATGTTTGTTATTTTAAAGAAATATAAATGATTTTTATATATTAATTTTCTAAAATCACTTGTTAATTTTAGTAATTTATCTTTTTGTTATTATTTTCTATAAACATCATCATAACATATACAAATAAAACCAGTTTTATTTCTTCTTATCCAATACTTCTACTTCTTGCCTGCCTGCTTGCCTTTTCTGTCCTTCCTTTCCTGTCTATCTTCCCTCCCTCTTCTTCCTTTCCTTCCTTCCTAATACTTCTTGCCTTCCTGCATGGCTGGGTCACTAAGTACAACAGTGAACAGAAGTCATGTTAGCAGATATTTAGCTGTTGTTCCTGATCTCAAATGGAAAACTTTTAACTTCACCAATGAGTATGATGTTCCCTGTAGATTTTTTATAGATACACTTTATGAGATTAAAGAAGGTTATGAAAGTCTCCTTCTAGTCTTAATTTGCCCAAGAGGTTTTATTTTTGGGGATCAATATTTAATTTATCAGATAATATTTCTGTACCATATAGATGAGCATATCATTTTTCTTATTTTATTAATGTGGTGAGTTACACTAACTAATTTTCAAATGTTAAACCAATCTTTTATTCTTGGGATAAAACCAGCTTGGACTTGATGTATGAGCCAGTATTTTATAAATGCTGGATTCAGTTTGCTAAGCTTCATTTAGCATTTTTGTGTCTATGTGCATCAGTAAGATTGGCTTATAATTTTCTGGATTATAGCAATTAATTCTTGTTTGTATTATGTAGTCTTTTATCTTCATCTGCCCGAGTGATTTTCTTGTGGGTTTTCTATCTTGGATAATAATATCATCATCCATATGCTTACTTATCTTTGAATCACATGCTCACGCTCACATTCAATCAATCACAAATTCCATCAACTCCACGGTTGTCGGGGCGGCGGAGACAATAACCAATTCCACAACTCTTACAGAGAAGTGGGGCCAGCTCTGAGGAGTCGAACACCGGCTTCAGTCCCAGGAGTTTATTTTATAGTCAATACAGCAAGCAGTGAAGCAAATAACAGAACAATGGGCTTTGGGTGAATAACAGTAAGTTTCGGGCAAGGGAGGAGGAATTCAGGTAAACAAGCCAATCAGTAACGGGTTTGGAAAAACAAGTCGTGACAAGTCTCAGCATGTTGGGGACAAGTCTCAATATCTTGTGCAGCATAGAGGCCTTTATACATCCATAATTTAATGGCACGTATCCCCACACACCTTTTAAATACTGTATCATACAGGCTTATCATTCTTTCTGCTTTATAGCTTCTACACTAGTTCTGGATTCTATTATATTTTTCCTGGATTGCTCCAAGAATGCCTATAAGGTTTCTCTGCCACAAGTTTTGCTCTTTCCTGTCGATTTTCCACATTGCAGCTGAGATGAACTTTTAATACCACAAATTCTATTACTCTGCTTGCCTTCATAAAACCTTTCGGTGGCTCCCCACTGAATTTCTTTCAGCTCCGCAGATTGGCCGTGTACTCTCTTATATTCAAGAGCAAGGTCTCACAATAATGCACAAACTAAAGGACCAGCATGGCAGAGTAGGCAAGGAGTTGAAAGATAATGGTTGGCAAAAAGATGGCCAGAGAGGAAACAATATATTGGAGAGGTACAAAAGGCAGTTCAGGAAATAATTTTTCAAACATTATCTGTCTACTTTATCATCTATTTTTATGCTTGGCCTAACATGTTTTATAAGACCTGGAGCTGAGCTCTTAGAGGAGGCAAGTCGCAACCCTTCTACTCAGTTCTGGATAGCACAGTTTATGGGCCATGTACAAAGTGCAACTTCCGAAGAAAGTAACTAGGTAGCAAGGAATTGTTGAAGGCAATATTGATAGTTAACTGGTTAAGGTGATACTTCAAGAAGTGTCATATAAAATGGGAACTTAATAATATTTTGTGCACATTCATGACTACAAAGGATATAAATAATTACCAACGGGCAGAAATATAGGGATGCAGACTTCATCTCCAAATTAGGAAGAACTAACGACTAAAACTGGCTCAAGTGGAATGGGTTGCCTTGAGACAATAAATTTCCTCTCGTGTAATGTACTCAAGCAGTGGTTGGTCACTTATATATAGGGAATTTATACATTAAGGCAGTGGTTCCAAAGCCCAACCACATCCAGACCAGTTAAATCACAGCCTCTGGGAATGGAACACAAGAATTGGTATTTTTAAGCTTCCCAGCTGATTCCAGTATGCAGACAAGATTGAGAAGCTCTGCATTAGGGGGGAATTTCAACTCCTCAGTGGTTCTTGTGCATCAGAAGTGTCTAGAAGGGATTGAAAGAATACAGATTTTCAAGCACTGTCCTGCAGTTGCTGAATTAGTAGGATTGGGGTGAAACCTATACATTTAAGATTACTCCCAGGTGATTCCTTTTTTAACCTGGGTTTGGAGATAGCTAGATTAGATGACGCCTTTTAAAGAGAAAGCCTTATGCATCTTTAATTCAGCAAGGGACTTAACAGACTCATTTGTGTTGTCACCTTGGACAAAATATGCAATACAAATTGGGGACAGTATATTTAGAACAAAAAATTAGTTATGGAGACAAAGAGATCTGAATTCTAATTCTGTTAATTACCAGTTACTTACTTACTGTTGTTAGAGTCCATCGAGTTGGCAGTGATTTACAGCGACCCTGTGTACAACAGAACAAAACACCGCCCAGTCCTGCACCATCCCCACAGTTGTTGCTTTGTTTGAGCCCATTGTAGCCACTGTGTCAGTTCATCTTGTTGAGGGTCTTCCTGTTTTTCACTGACCCTCTACTTTATCAAGCATTATGTCCTTCTCCATAATATGGCCGGTCCTAATAACATGTCCGAAGTGCGTGAGACGAAGTCTTGCCGTCCTCACTTACTTACTAGTCTTGAACTAATTTACTTAATCTCTCAACTTCACTTTCCTCATCTTAATGTGGAGTAATAACAACCATGTTACAGATTCACTTTAAAGTTTAAATAAAATTATTTATGAAAAGCATCAAAGTGTCTGGCAGGATGTCTGGTCATATTGGGCTCTTTAAAATTCTGTGAATCTATAGATGCTGAAATTGTATTCCCAATTGCTTTTTAACTTACTTTAATGCGTTGTGGATGCCTGCTTTTCATATTCTGTTTGGTTTAGGTAAGAAGCCCTGATGGCACAGTGTTTAAAGCCCTTGGCTGCTAATCAGAAGGTCTGTGGTTCAAACCCACCAGCTGCCCCTAGGGAGAAAGATGTGGCAGTCTGCTTCGATAAAGATTTACAGCCTTGGAAACCCTATGGGGCAGTTCTGACTCTGTACTATAGGGTCACTGTGAGTCAGAATTGACTCAATGGCAATGGGTTGGGTTGGTTTCGGTGTATAATTGATATTTTAAATGCCATTGGGGTAAAAAATGATGCTTTTTACCTGCTATTATTTTTAAGTAAAATATAATCTATTACTAATTTTTTTCTAAAGAGAAAATTTCAGATAAGAATTTATTTTCATTAATTTTACTATAAATGATGGCGGGGAGGAGTTAACTGTGTACTTATTTTTGTTTTAATCATAGGTTTACAGAAACTCTGTAATTTTTATTAAAATGGAAAACTGTGAAGAAAGAAAAAGATAGCAGTTGGAGTTAAAATTCCTCGATAAACATTTCTCTTTTTAAGAAATCAGCATTTAAGAACGATATGCTTATTTGGAAGGTCCCAGGAGTAAACTGCAAAATTTATTTTTTCCATTCAATCAATGGATTTTATTCATTCCTTGGAGTCGATGAAGTTCAGAGATGGTGTGTGATGGGAAATGTGGCATGCCAGTGTTTTCCTAGTGATTGCATCTTGGATTAGTTTGCTGCTTGTTTGAAGAGATTCCATTTTGAAGAACCGAATGTGATGGATTTATCTTCAGAAATGAACAGACATGGGAAGAATATAGTGAGTCACAAGCTAGAAGATCAGAAGAAGGTAATATAAATAAATTTCCTTTTGTTTGTTCCTTTTTGTTTATGCTTAAGAAGAATTTTGTAAATTAAAAATGAATGTTCTTTATGAGATAAAATAGCTTTTGTAAAAAAAAACCCTGCCATATAGCTAAGCGTTGCTGTAGGTTTGGGTTTCATTACTAGTTGGTGATTTTATTTCTGTTCTCTTCTGAATTTGCCCATCCTGTGGGTTGGCCAATGATTCCACTGTTTTCTGTTACCGTTGGCTTCATGCTGGTGACCTGCTGGCTTGACCTCAGGTGAGCAGTTCTCTGAGATCCAGAATGATGCTGAGTCATGGAGCATCTCTGGTGTAATGGAGCAAGTTGGAGCTCCCTGAAAAAGAACACCTGCCTTGCTGCCGTTAGAAGGGATAGGTGGCCAATTTTATATCCTTGGAGAACAACTTATCAATTATCACTTTTGTAGCTGGCTCAGAAAGAGAGCTTGGGATAATGATAAGCTTTGGTTTCAACTCTTCACGTGTGATTTTGATGGAACTAGTGGACAATACCAAGAAAGGACTGTGTTAACATTAAAAACCAAACCAAACCAAAAAAAAAAAAAAAAACGGATTTAGAGAGCTTCTGAGTAAGATGGGAATTGAATACTGAGACTTGCACTTAAACTACATTTTCTATCTTCTTAGAAACTCTTACCTGCTAAACTATTGTGCTGTGGTGAGAACCATCTAGAGAGCACTTATCAAAAGGGTCAGAGATAGTGCCCAGGAGAGAAAGCCCCACTCATACAGAAATAAATTGTCTCTTACAGTACTTTGATTGACTCTCTTAGTACAGAGAGGTGTGTGGGGACCTAGTGGTTAAGGCACAAAACCAAGGACTAATAAGTAATGGAAAGATGATTTTTAGTTAGACCTGGACCTAAGAGGCTGGATTAAGGTTTGTTTTTCCATCTGTCTTAGAAATTGCTAGTCACATTGTACATCCCACAATACAACTAGCTCTTTTATAGTTTTGGAGGTAAGATGTTTAGAAGAGGCTATACAGAGTCAATAGCTTATTAATTTTGCTCTGCCACTATGATCAATACCACTTGAATGGGGACTACAGTAATCCCTCTGCCACCAGTTGAGGCAGAAATTCTAAAAAATCTCAGAAAATACAAAGTACAGTAATATCCAAGGTGCGTGGAATCAATTTTCACTTCAGTGTGGATATAACTTTCTGCACAAATAAGTGGATTACCAAGAATGATGTTGGTGTTACAAATGTCCAGATTTTTTTTTTTCCTGCTGGCACTAAGGGTGTTACTTCAGGAGAGATAGTGGGATAAGTTTCAGTGCAATGCATGCTCTGGAATTTTTTAACCACTAAGAAGCCATTTAATCATTTTCCCACATCCACATTTTGAAAATGTGATTCACTCTGATGGTAATTTGCCTACTGTATTGGTTGGGTGAAGAAGGAGGTGAGTAATAGGTGAGCAGTTGGTATTATAGACTTGCAATGAGCCCTGGTGGCACAGTGGTTAAGCATTTGGCTGCTAACCAAAAGGTCAGTGGTTCAAATCTACCAGCCGCTCCTTGGAAACCCTCTGGATCACTGTGAGTCAGAATTGACTCGGTGGTAATGGGTTTGGTTTTTGGTTTGAATCTTGGTTAGGAGCCCTGGTGGCACAGTGGTTAAGCACTTGGCTGCTAATTGAAAGGTTGGCAGTTCGAACCCACTAGCCACTCTGAGGGAGAAAGATGTGGCAGTCTGCTGCTATAAAGATTTATAGCGTTGGAAACCCTACGGGACAGTTCTACTCTGTCCTAAAGAGTTGCTATAAGTTGGAATGGACTGGATGGCAATGAGTTTTGTTTTTTTTTTTTTAAATCTTGGCTAGAGGGCCTGCTGCTCTGGCAGGAAATAAAAGTACCTCTGTAGGTGCAATCCGTCCATTTTCTGAATAAGTGATATTTCCTTCAGACACAAAAGGGATTGCAAGCTGAAGAAGGGAATGATTTCTAAAAGCCATTCTGCAATTTCCTTGTGGGAAACTTTCAGTAGTGGTCTGTAATGGTTCTTAGTTCCCTAGACCAATTCACAAAGGACTTTTCATAGTAATAGAGTCTAGACAAAACCATGGAGAGCCATAATTCTGGGGGGAAATGAAAAAGAATGGCTTGGTGGTGTGGGACAAGAGGATCTCCATCTCACTGTAGCCTCACATTCTGTTTGGTGGAGAGATGGTGGAGGAGTGAACATTTTTAATGAGCCATGTCAAAAAGGAAAATGAAGTGTTCTAATGGACCAACTGGGGTGACTATTCCCAGAGGAGCATTGGTAAGTAAAGGCTGCAAGTAAGCTGGAAACTTAGATATATAGTCTTAAGACTGGAATTTGCTATATGTTAGCAGGAACACCTAGTTTCAATGCCACTTTGTGAGTTTGTAATTAAGGAGAAAAATGAAATGTAGCATCATAAAATCTTTGTAGACCAAGCTCTGGGAACAGCCCTGCCAGCACACAATTGCCGGTAAAGATGATAAGATCATTCATGTAATTACCTCAAGTGTTTGTAGTCCTTCATGATGCATTAATTTAACAGGTACAGTGTTCCCTATCAGTGAAATAAACTGTATTTATCCTAACTCATGATTTAATGCAGAGGTGAAGCTGTTTTGTTTTTACTGAAAAATGTGTGCTTTTCACAGTGTTCAGACATTCAAAGCAAGATGCATGGAACTGGATTGAATGTAGGCACCTGTTTTTTCAACCTGTATACAACTGATCTCTTGTTCAGTCTACAAATAACTCACTAGGTTTTGTTGTTAATTTAAAATATGTGTATATACAGTTATTTTGCTGTACTTATGTAGAAACTTGTAGGACACTGAGCATATGAGTTTGTGAGTATCTATTCTAGTGATGTGAGTAAGTCAATGTTAGAGGACAGGCCATTTATTGAGCAGTTCCTGTAGGCTAGGCACATGCATGGTGCCTTCCAGTTTATCAAGAAAGTATCTTCTTACAAAGATGGAAGCTGCTGCCACCTCCCAAAGAGTTTTGGTCCTGCAGAAATAATTATCAGTTCTTCAAGAATATACGCACTACTAATTAAAATTAAAGAGTTCAAAGTATGTGTGACTTTTTGGGTTCCTTTTAAGTAATGCATCATCACCGCACTAAATCTGAACAGAGGAAAATATACTTGAAAGTTAAATGGTGTTCACAAGACCTATCTGACATTACGGATAAACCAGAGATGTGGATCGTATAGGAGTTGAAGAGAATACTTTTAAGAATCTCAAATCAACTTGGATCAGTGTAGGGCTAGGTGGAATTCAATTGCCTTTTTGATCCCTGTGATTTTTATCACTTGCGGTTAGTACTGACCCATAATCCTGCTTTTGGTATTCAGCTTCTGTAATATCCCAGATGGGAAAATATTATAGTCTCTCAAAGCTCCTGAATGCACATAATGAGGTGTCTTACTTTTGAAAATGTGACCTTTTGACCCTTGTTCACACTTTGATGCCAGTGAGATTGGTATATTGCTTTCTACTATTTTATTACTTTGTGGGATTATTTCTGAAGAAGCTCCTGGAATAGCGAAAGCCCAATAGGTACAAACACACTGCTATGTAATTAATTGTGACCTTGAACTGAAAAGCAGAGCTCAGTAGGTTTTACTGCCAGTCTAACTGCAGCAGTTTCCAATTCAGATAGCCCTGGGACACTGTCTTATTGCCCCATGATTATTTTGTGTATTAAACCTAAGCATTTGTTATAGTCAAGGTACTGCTAAAAAGGTGGCAGGATACATACACATTTTGAAATCATGACAATGGATTATTTCTATAGAAATACAGTAAATATTTGATGTCTTGTTAGAATTATTTTGTTGCTCTATTCTCTAAACCAGACAGGAACATGCAGTTTTATTCCATATGTTCAGAGGTCCTTACTTTTGTGGAAATGTCTAACACTGACATCATTCCAGTTTTTCACTTCTTAAAATCATATCTTTTATATATTCAGTTAGGACTATTTTCACCCTGTCATGCAGAATGCTGAAGATATATTTCAGTACATCATGTCTTTCTTTATAAGAGATGGCAGTTATTTCAGAAGTGACACGGGTATAGTGAAGAAGAGTGTTGGAGATGTGGGGAGTTATGTAAAATGGGAGAAATGGTTGCATTAATTGATAAAGGAGGGAAATGCTGGTATGGCAAAAGCCCATTAAGGGCTGCCCATGTAATATGTTAGACTTCAAGTCACATTTAAACAGGGGTTAGAGAAAGCATCATCTGCAAGTGACAATGAACACTCCATCAATGTCTATCCATATAGACTATTTTTTGTTCTTTCTCTCTCAATTGCCATCAGTCAGAAGTGTGGGCCAGGTGCACACATCTGCATACAGCTGTGACTGGCTACTTTAATAAATTTACTGAAAACTTCACCCACTTGTGATTGCTAGTGCTCTCCAGAGTAAAATTAATTTATCAATTTAAAGCTAGCCTAATACTTACTTCCCTATTTATTTTTTAGGTGTTGCTTCTTTTAATTTAGACTATCATTGTTGCTTTTTCTTGCATTGATGGTAAAATGTCATCATTTCAGAAGCAGTAAGTGTAGTCTGATCATTGTCACAGGTGTTGAGGACAGCTTGAAATTGTTTATGTTGTAAAGTGATTAAAGATCTGTCTTCTTAAGAGAAAATATGGAGAAAAGTTACCAAAGAAGAGAGCGCTTAGCTGAGATACAGCCAGCCCTCCTGTTCTTTGATGTTCGTGAAGGATAGGCTCATTAAATAGTGCTTTATTTGTAGAAGTCTGCTTGACTTCGTTTTTGTTCGTGTGCATGAGATAGGTTAAAGGAACTATGGGGGAGGATGTGTTCTAAAGCAAAACCACATCTTTTATTAATTGTAGGATTCTGAAGTATGATTGCCAATATGAATGGATTGTACTAGGAGTTTCAACAAAATTGATTAATCATTATCTGCTTACTCACTCTCCAAATTTTTAATTTTGAGCTACACTAAGCAGCTAGTGTGCCAATATTATTATACGAATCTATAATTAATGTACAGGCACAAATATGAGTGTCAAGTTCTCAAAGAAACTAGTAGTGGAATTGTGGCATACTAAACAGTGATACCAGTTAACACTGCACCTACTTTTTGCCTTGCCTCGTGATCTTTTATAACATGATGCTACAAACAACTGTCTAAAATTAGGCTGTTTTCTGCACAGAAGTGATAAAGTGATTCTAGAAACTTCTGTCCCAGATATGAACTTGGAATCGCCTTTATCATATCTTATGAAGTTTTCAGATACACTTCTGAAGGTTTATATGACCTTGTCATTTTTGTTCCTGGCAGCACACATTTTTGATGTAAACAGACTTGGGATAACAGAAGGAACTGGAAACGGTTAAAAGTGTGTGCTATAAAAGCATGCTTCGTGGTTCTACTCCTTTATTCTAAACCAGACCACACACTGTATCTTGATTAGTGGATTTAAGGTGTCAATGGATATAGTGACCATATATCTTTGATCATATTTAATGACCATATATATACATACATAAATAGGCAAAATAAACAGACCAAAAATATATGATACAGTTTTGAACATCTTGAAGAGAAAATCAGTGTAAGTTGTTATTATGATTGTTGTTAATCATGATCTCAGTGATAATAATGATCACTATCATATAGGCTTGTTGTTGTTGCTGAGTGGCATTGAGTTGATTCCGACTAATAGAGACCCTATAGCACAGAGTAGAACTGCCCCATAGGGTTTCCTAGGCTAAAATCTTACAGAAGCAGACTGCTACATCTCTCTTTTGCAGAGCGATTGGTGGATTCGAACAGCTGACCTTTCAGTTAGAAGCTGATTGCTTTGCCACTGTGTCACTAGTGCTCCTTCTATATAAGCTTCTTGTTGTTGTTAGGTGCCATCAAGTTGGTTCTGACTCATAGCGACCCTATATACAACAGAATGAAACACTGCTCCGTCCTGCGCCATCCTCACAGTCATCGTTATGCTTGAGCCCATTGTTGCAGCCACTGTGTCAGTTCATCTCTTGAGGGTCCTTCTCTTTTTTGCTGACCCTCTACTTACCAAACATGATGTCCTTCTCCGAAGGCTGGTCCCTCCTGATAACATGTCCAAAGTACATGAGATGAAGTCTTGCCATCCTCAGTTCTAAGGAGCATTCTGGCTGTACTTCTTCCAAGACAGTTCTTCTTCTGGCAGTCCATGGTATATCCAATATTCTTCACCAACAGCATAATTCATATAGGCTTCAGAACCAAAAAAGCCAAACCCATTGCTATTGAGTCAATTGCAACTCATAGCAACCCTATAGGACAGAGTAGAACTGCCCCATGTGGTTTCCAGGGAGCACATGGTAGATTTGAACTGCTGACCATTTGGTTAGCAACCACAGCTCTTAACCACTACACTACCAGGGTTTCCACTGGCTGTATAGGCTTAGTAAGCTTTAATGCTTGTTTCTTCTCAAATCACTTTCCCTTGTCTTTAAGAAACACTTGAGTTGTTCTGGCTCTTATCATTTCATAATGTAATGACTAGATTACAACTTTTTTCTTCTAAGATAATATTGAAAAACTGTATATATACTAAATGCAGGAAATTTAGAAAATGGAATATACTAATGCACCAATTTGTTCTTATATCTCTACACATATATCGTTGGATTTTTACGTCTTTATTATATGCATAAACCCATTGCTGTCAAGTCAATTCCGATTCATAGCGACCCTGTAGGACAGAGTAGAACTGCCCCATAGGGTTTCCAGGGAGCAGCTGGTGGATTTGAACTGCTAACCTTTTGGTTAGTTGCCAAACGCGTAACCACTGCACCACCAGGGCTCTATTATATATAATTTTCTAAAGAAAATATGGTATATTTTGTGGCCTCCCTTGAATTTCCAATTATTTCACTGTCAGTTTCTCTGTTAAGCTGTTTATAAAAGGAGCTGGGAATTTTCTTCATTTGACTAGAAAAATATATACATCTGAACATAACCATATTTTTTTTTACTTAGTTTAGAATAATACTTTTGTAAAAATAATTTATTTTTGTTGTATTGTTGAGAATATATACAGCAGAACATACACCAATTCAACAATTCCTACACATACAGCTCTGTGACATTAATTGCATTCTTTGAGTTGGGCAACCATTCTCACCCTCCTTTTACGAGTTGTTCTTCCTGTATTAACATAAACTCACTGCCCCTAAGTTTCCTGTCTAATCTTTCCAGTTGTACTTGTCAAATTTGATCCCATAAAAATAGATCTTAAAAGAGCACAATGCTCAAGGAAGACATTCTTTATTAGTTAGGCTAAACTATTGTATGGTTTAAAGAAAGCATAAGGAGATATTTTTGGTTTAAGATTTAAAGTTATCTCAGGGAAATAGTTTCAGGAGTTCATCCAACCTCCATGGCTCCAGAAAATCTGGATTCCATGAGAATTTAAAATTCTGTTGTGCATTTTCCCCCTTTTGATCAGAATTCTTCTATAGAACTATAGAGTCTTTCACCAAAGTGTTTAGTAATGGTAGCCAGGCAGCATGCAGTTCTTCTGCATAACACAACCATTTTAAAACAATAGTTCAGTGATGTCCAGTTTTCTTCCTTGAGGCTCTAGGTAAGGATAACCAGGAGGATTGCAATTTCAGAAAGCTTACTGTGAAGTAGTCAGGTAGGTAAGAACTCATGAGTACAAGAACCATTGGAGTGCTGAGTGTCAGAAACAGGGCTAAATAGATTTCTGTTTATTTCCAAGAGCCAAATATTTGAGACTAATGAAAATATTAGAACATGATTTGACACTAGAATGGCTTAAGGAACAAAAACAAGAGTGGCTGGTGGATTTGAACTGCCAACCTTTTGGTTAGCAGCTGACCTTTTGGTTAGCAGCTGAGCTCCTAATCACTGAGGTCTGATACCATACAGTGTGTTTATTCAGTCAACTATTGGACCCTGTGTTAGCACAGTTGCTTGAAATTTAGAGTTTTCAAGAGTTCTTCTATTCTTTTTACCTGTTCCTATTTAATTCTTGAATACCCGAAGTGCATGCCGAGGCAGATGATAATTTCAACACTTGCTCAGTATGACTGGCCTTGACATATAAGCACTTGATTGACAGGTGACCTATACATAGGAATAGCTGCTGCCACCACCCACTACCTCCCCATTGTTGATGGCCTCTCCAACAGGCATTGTCCCAAGTTGTTGAAGGAACTGCCAGCACCTCTTTCCATCTCCTACCTTCATCTCATTCATTAAAAAACAAACAAAATACACTATGAGACATTTATTGAACCAGGTCTGGTGTGTGGAATCTGGGGTGGGTTTCTATTGGAATCCCCCTATTCATTCCTCATTTCTTCCAGAGCTGTATAGACACAAAACGTTGGCTAAGTGGGTGCAAAGACTAGTCTTAGAAACAGAGTATGCGTGCAAGTGTCCCAAAACTCTTCTAAAGCAGATCATCTTTGAGATGATCAGAAGAAAGAAAGGCCCAGAAGAGGCCAAATCTAAGTTTTCTGTTCCATAAAGCTGGAATTGTCACTCCATTGAGCAGACCTGAAAATACTAATCAAGTTAGTTATATGGATGATGATGGACAGAGAGAACCTGCTCTGAGCCTGCCCAAAAAAGAGGACGCCGTTAGGGGAGCTTGTCATAAATGAGCAATGTAATGGAAGAGAAATGATGGTGTCCGCGACGCTGTCTTTAGCAGAAAACAACCCTCCCACTAATAATACATGATCCTCTATATCACCCATAACCTAATCAGTCAGACTAGCAATTATGTCTTTGGATCTTTGTAAACTGAGGGGAGAGGGGGGAGGGTAGTATCATCAGAACCCATCTGACTTCAGGGGGGATAATGCAAATCAAGATCAACCTGAGGCTGATTTCTATGAGGTGGAGGTCAGACATACCTCTACTCTCCAGCCTTTTTACCGATTCTGACACCAGTCATCCCTTCCATGGCACTCTCTACTTCTCTCCTGGGTTTGATAATCTGTTGGAAGGGCCGCGCAGTTAAGGGGTTTATTAAGGAAGTAACAGGGTACAACTCAGGATCAGGATCAGGAAGCATGCAGGCAAAGTTTCCTTTCTTCAGTGCAGGACACCTCTCTCAGCTCCTCTCAGCTGTGCAGATCTCTCTCTTTCTCTTTCAGAACAGGCCTCTTTTTAGCCTCTTGAAGACAGGCTCCTCTCAGCCCCCTGAGGGCAGGCTTCTCTTGACCCCCTGAGGACAGGCGCCTTTCAGCCTCCTAAGGATGGGCCCCTCTTGTCTCTGTCAGGACAAGCTTGTCTCAGCCCCCTCAGAACAGGCTCCTCTTGGTCGTGCCATCTGTCACAACAGGCTCTGCCACTGGGCCCCTTCCCAGCCTGTTGCTGTCTTCGGTGTTACAGCCCTTGATCATGTTACAGCTCTTTTTAGAGGGTTCCTTGCCTTCTCTCTCTCTACTTCCTCTTCTTTCTTCCTTTTGCTTCTTCCTGCTGCTTCTTTTCCTACTTCTTTCTGTCTCTAAAAACCCCTGCAAGGCTGGCTGCTTAAATACACAAATTTCTTGTCAATTTCAAGGCTTACTACCCCCACCAGGGCCATGAACTGACCAGTCCCCTCTAGGTAGGCCACAGACACCTCATTTGCATAATCTCTTCATTTGCATAGTGTATTGACCAGTCCCTGCAAGGTGCATACCAATCACAGAGCAGGCTGCAGCCCAGGGCCAGGCAGAAGTTATCAAACCATCCTTGTTTGCAGCTTACCCAGGAAATGTCAATCAACCTGGACAAAAGTAACACACCCTCTGGGGTAGAAAACTAGGGCAAAGGTGGCTCAGGGCTAAGTTGAAAAATCTCACAGACTGTTTTTCCAAAGAATCAAGGCAAAAGGCCACATAAAGGAACTCATTTCAAAACAGTCTTATAAAGAGTAGTGTAACAGGGAATTAAGAGCAAAAGCTCTGGAATAAGACCAAGTTTGATTCTTGGCTCTGGCACTTTGTAAAATTACTCAATTTCTCTCTTTGCATAGTTTCCTTGTCTGGATTATTTCATAAAATGACTGGGAGTATTGAAAATTATAATATATAAGGCATTTGGAGCAATGCCTTAAGTTAAGAAACACTCAATAACTGGTAGCTACTGGGGGGTGGGGGGACTAAATAGTTGGATGTAGCCCCTCCTCTGTGGGTAGAGGCCAGAATGTGAGTTGAGGAGCAGAATGTTACTCCCTTCTCATCACCTGATTTACTTTGAGGCCTGGAAGTGCTAGTGTTGAGTGACTTCCAGTCAGCTCAATTCATAGCAGCCCATTTTAGATTTCCCTCTTCCATCTGCATTTAATAAACAATTAAAGCACTCTTAAGAGCATGCCCCCTAAAAGATAAAGGGCTTCTTTATTTGGGAGTGGAGGAAAAAAAGTGGAAGTAGAACTAACAAACAAACCCTCTGTATTCTTTACCCTAGCCCCAGGGTGGAATTTCCCTGTGGATCTGGACTTTCCTTCCTGGCTTATGTTGGATTTAGTGGCTCATCCTAGGTCATAGTTCAGCCTGCCAGTTTCCTGGAGAGCTTCTTCAGAGAAGGAGAGTTGGTGATCAGTACGTCTCACCTTCAAATATGGATATAACCCAAATTTAAAAATTAATGATGCTGTACTGTCTGTTTAGAATCAATTTCTTATGTACATTTTAGCATAATTGCAAAGCAGTTTCTTGATGTCCAGTGGGTATAGCTCTTATCTAAGAATGGTCTACAATACATTCACAAGGTTCTATATATTGTGTACTATCTTCCAGTATACTGGACAGGTTTAGATAAGTCATTATTTCAGAGACAGGAATGAAATTTTGAATGAAATTTTACTCAAGTGAGTAAATCTGCTTGTATGTGTTTTATATATTGAATTTTAACATAATATTTTGTTTCGAGAAGGAGTTCAGCAATTTAAAATCAGAAACCGTATTTAAACGATAGAATATTTTACTTGAATTCGTTGTGTATTTATGGAGTGTCTGTTGGCACTTTGTGGATGCTAACATTAATAATACTCTACTATGTTAACTGCCATGGGAGAAAGATGTGGCACTCTGCTTCTGTAAAGATTTACAGCCTCGGAAACCCTGTAGGGCAGTTCTACTCAGCCCTACAGGGTTCCTGTGGGTCGGAATCGACTTGACGGCAGTGGGTTTTGGTTTGAGTGTTAATTGCATCTGATTCATGGTGACCACATGTATGTCAAAGTGGAACCATGCTCCATAGGGTTTTTAATGGCTGATTTTTCAGAAGTAGATCACCAGGGCTTTCTTCTGAGATGTCTGTGGGTGGACTTGAACCGCCAACATTTTGGTTAGCAGGTTAGAGCATTAACCGTTTGTGCCTCCCAGGGACTCTGTTAACTGTAACACCCTTGGGTTTTCATTTACACTGATCACCTCCCCCTTGCTCCACAAAGTGGGTTAGGCTCCTAACTAATAATTGAGTAGCAACCTGCAATTCACAAGGCACCTTTTCTTGCATTTCCTTCCATCCTGACAACAACCCTACAAAGCTGTAGGTTAGATAGTGTTCATGTCCATTATAGGGACAAGGACTTGCCCAAGGTCACAGAGCTCACCAGGTTGCATCTTTTTTATTTTGCTTAGTGGTGTATGATTTTATTTTCAGTTTTTATCCTCTTGCATTTAGCACATTTCCTGTGTGGATGGAAATTACGTATCAAATAATTTCTTTCTCAAAAATATCTAATTTCTTACTGCATTGTTAAAAATCAGTTTGAAGGATATAAGTCTACAGAAGTTTTTCTGTTAAACGTTTATGTTATGTGAGTCTGAGTATGGTTTACTTTTTTTGAGCAAATGCTTTTCAAGAGCTACACTGACTCTAAAAACGTCTTTTGAAAAGGTTTGAAAAACTAGAGCCCACGTTTGGGAAACTCCAGTTTTTTGTTGGCATTAAACACGGTTTGATCTTATTACACTTGTCATACTTGGAAACTTAGACTCAAGGTTCCCCATCTATCTTATTAAAGGTGACTGATTCCATAAAATGACATTAGGAAGCTTCATTTAATTGTTAGGAAAATGTATTGTAAGGCTTGCAGGTTACATTTAAAGTTGTTAGGCAACACAAAGATCATTGTCAGTCCACACAGGTAAGTCCACACTGAATCTCAGCTTCTCAGTTTTGTCTGCCCATCAGCCACTAGAGAACCCACAGAGCTTGGCTACGTGGTCTCTCGGCTGTGCCAGTGACACATGTGAGTATATGCCTGCATGTGAGCCACTGTGCTCTCCTGTAGTGAGGCAGAATGTTCTGTTGGACCTCATTCACATGCAGCATTGCTCACCATGGTGGAAACGAATAGAAAGTGGAGCCTGTCACAGTGGTGAGATTGCTAGCCATTTCAAGGCCTTTCTTATTTTTGAGGGATTATAAAGAAAATAAAATAGAGGCATGCCCATCTTTGGTCTTAATTTACAGTGTGCTTGATTGGCTTGATGCAAAATGAAATGATCTATATAAATAGCCCTTTTGGTGTTCTACTTTGATATATGTTTTTTAAATAGTGCTATGGTTACAAGCATCACAATTTCCCATTGTCTGTGTTTTCACACACGCTTGTAGTGGTGTTGTGCTCATCAAAACACGCACATTCAGTTATGAGGCAAGGCTGCCTCTTCTGAAGAATGTGACTGAAACCACGGATTCTCCTGCCTGCTTTTAAAATTTTGCTCGTGGTAGTTAATTGTATATTTTTTCATTAAAATTAGATGTTTTCTTTTTAAACTCTATCTGGCTGCTTGACTCAATGGCACTGTTAGGTACAACATGGTAGTTTAGCCTCATACTATTTTAGTAAGAAGGGCTTCTATCTTTTAACAGTTGCTGGTATTGACAGTTTGTAGTGTTTGCAAATGTACAAAAACACTTGTTCGTACATGTTATTTTCTAATTAACCTTGGGAAAGGGTTTAGGGTTAAGCTTTACAAATGATGTGAACTTCATAATTAATGTTTTACTCAGCTTTGCTCTGTAGAGTATTTTTATATAATTGTGTACCGATACAGTGATTCCTACATTGCTTTGGGGGAAAAACACACTCATAATAAATAAAAATGAGGCTTAACATTTCTGTAGCATTTGCCATTTTGCAAACTCTTTCATCTCCACCAAAGGGTAATAAATTAGTGGTCCAGCTAAATGTATGCTACTAAGAATATACAGGAATATAACAATGATCTTTTAAAATGCACTGTGCATCCAGTTTTATCACTCACCTTCCTAAAACCCATGAATGACTTTTCAGTGCATTTAGAGTACAGTCTGAACCCCTTCACTTAGCCCATGAGGCCCTTCATAATCTCGCCCCATCTCCCCTCCAGTGTCATCTCCTGCCACACTTTACCTCACTTATTCTTCTCTGGCCACATTGACGATCTCTCTCTAAGTTCTGTGAACCATTCACACGCTTTCTCACCTTAAGGCTGTTGCACTGGCTGCTGCCTCTTCCTGGAATATTCATTGCTTTACTGTTTTGCATAGCTGGCTTCTCACCATTCAGTTATTTGGTATTAATGGAAGTTCCTCAGAGAAAATGCTCCCGCTCCCTCCATCATAACACCGTGTTGGTTCCCTTCTTCACAGTCATTTCAGTTTGTATATTATCTGTGTAGTAAGCTTGCTTGTCTACCTCCACCAGGTCGGGGACACTACGTGACTTGTTCCCATTGTATTGGATACCTTTCATATGATACAAACTTTGCTATGCAACAAAGAAGAAAAGATTATGTGGGTCCGTTAACAGTGACTCATTCAACAACTGTGTAATGAGCACTTACCATTAGAATGCGACTGTTGATAAAAGCTAAACAAGGAAATATTGATCTTGTCCCAAAGCGTATCTTTTGTTGTTGTTAGTTGCTGTAGAATCAGCTCCAGCTCATGGCGACCTTACAAACTAGTATACTGTTTAATAATAGGGAAACCTTAACTCAGGACAAGATCTTGTGTAGAGAAATGCTCATACTGTATTTTCTGTCTATTCATACCCTTGGTCCTTCATTTCTTCCTGTAAGGGGAAACGGAACTTTCATTGATGCAGCCTTGTGCATTGTCCACTGGCTCTGAAGCTTCCAGCCCTTGCAAGTGAGAGCAATGACAGCTTTAAACATTTTACAGCTCCAGTGACAAATTACTTAGCTATTTATTTATGAACCTATTCATGATATTTATGAGCGGAAGTGATGGCATATGTAAGATTTAGGATTTTTGCAATCAGATATAAACAATTATGTAATCTTTAGACTCTCAGTCTATAAACAGGCTGCATCAAAAATTTAAGATAGAATTTGATTGATTTTCAAAGGATGGTCAAATTTTGTTTATGTTTTTGAAATAATTGTGAGTACACCACCTACCATATTAGCCCTGACTCTAGCACCTATCTCTCAAGGCTTATTCAAAAATTCTGGGAATGGTACAGTTAAAAGACATGGGGCCAGGTCTGTTTCACACATCCACGTATGGATAAATTCCATTCTCTTCAGTCCATGCCGGTGTTTCTTGCTGCCAGATGGCACTGACAGGTGTTTCTGAACCATCGGCCTGGTGGTGCCCATCCACTGCTGGTCCAGGATATTCTCTGAAAGAAGATGATCCTGGTTCCTAGGGCTTAGCTGGTCTGTGCTTGGACAACTGTGGTTGCAATGTTTAATGTTCTTTTCAGGTCACATATATCACCGTTTCTCTGGTATTAGCTGGTCCTAGGGATAATGCATAGAAATTGGTTCCAGAGCCTTCCCTCTCCTGTTATTAACCCTAGATGTCAGCTACCTTTTTTCTTTTCTTTTTCTTCTTCTTCTTTTTTTTTTTTTTTTTTTTTTACTATCAAACACAAAGTGCTTGATTATATTGCCTTTACCTAGTAATAGGCTTCTAGTAAAACATTCCTAGGACCCTAGACAGAGTCCATTTCAATGACTCAAAGGTAATTTTCCAGCAACTCTCAGGAAGAGAGATAAGGAAGAGAAAACATAAAAAGAAAAAGAAAATTATTCTCTGATGATGTATTCTAATATATGAAGTACACAGTGTCAACGGTTTTGTTGATTTTCTTACCTCTGAAATAAAGACTCTAACCTGTAATACCAATTCACCAAAAGTATTAAGATTCTGCCCTGAAAGACTTCATTTTTGGTGCTTAGAAGAGCACTTTCCCAGATATGAAGATGAAAATTCTAATCAGTTCTTTATATGCTTGCTTGATAGGAGTAGATTTTTCCTAATATTCAGAAAGACTAGGGGTCCATTAGCACACACTATTGTTTTATCTTTTTTCAAAGACAGTGGGCTTTTCATATTCTTTACCAAAAACCAAACCCATTGCTGTCAAGTCGATTCATAGTGACTGTATAATTAAAAATTGGCTTTTGTAGAGAAGAACTTAATCCTAATAGAATGTTGATCAACTGAAGTGGTTTTTCAATTTTTTCTTAAAGTCATAGAGCATTTGTAGAAATTTGGTATTATTTCCAAGAGAGAACAATGATAGGGCAACTAACATTTGCAAAATAGAAACCAGAGATTAGAAACTATTTAAATGCTCTATCTGTGCTGGTACAGTAGCCACTAGTCACATACAGCTGTTTAAATTTACATTAATTAAAATTAAATCAAAAATTCATTTCTTCAGTTGCACTAGCCATATTTCAAGTGCTCAGTCATCACATATGGCTAGTGGCTACTGTACTGGACAGCACAAATATATAACATTTCCATCACTGCAGAAAGCTCTATTGGACAGTGCCGGTGAAATCTCGTCCTGGTTAGAATGCAGTGTAAGATGGGAAGTTAGGAGGATCAGAGGCGGCAGTAGACTAGTGAATGTCAGAGGAAAAAGAACAGACATGAAAGACATTTTGCCATCTTTTTAGTGCACAGAATTGGAATGGAAGGCCATCACTGTTGTGTGATGGGAAGGACAGTAGCCTCCTTCTCTGCCATACATTTAGTAGAACTGAGTATTTGAAAAAATCTTAGAGGTCAGTTAGTCCCATTAGCGAGTTACTATTTGAACTGTTTGTTTTTCTTATTTTTGCTTACATGGAGTAACCGGAGGCTCCCTACCTTGTTGTTGTTGTTGTTAGGTGCCGTCGAGTGAATTCTGACTCATAGTGACCCTATAGGGTGGATTAGAACTCCCCCATAGGGTTTACGAGGAATGGCTGGTGGATTTGAACTGCCGACCTTTCGGTTAGCAGCCAAGCTCTTAACCGCTGCATTATCATGGTTCCAATGATAGGTTTGTTTAATAGGGTTGTTGAGAGCATTAATGGAAAAAATTTATTTAAGCTAGAAACAGAGTAAGCATTTTATAAATTAGATTTATTGGCTACAATAATTCCTGCCCACTACAAAAACAAACACAAACTTAAATCTCTAAAGGAAAGAAAAAGTTGTCTATGTATAGACTCATCATTCCATAGGGTAGACAACAAAGAATTCCCATTAGAGGTTGTACACCCAAATCCACATTTAGTACTTGAGGTCAGAACCCTGACATAACATGGGTCGGTGTGGACACGAGTGTAGATGGTTCATCAATAATGGGTTAAGCTCAAAGTATGTCTTTTATTCAAGCCCTCCATGATTAAGATGAGACCTCTCAACAGCAGATTCACCAGCAGTTTAAATCCCACCTATTGCCTTTGAGTTGATTATGACTCACAGTGACCCTATAGGACAGAGTAGAACTGCCCCATAGGGTTTCCAAGGCTGTAAATTTTTATAGAAGCAAACTGCCACATTGGCGGATGGGTTCCAACCACTGACCTTCTGGTTGGTAGCCGAGTGCTTAACCACTGCACCAAGGGGGCTCCTTTTAAATTCCACACTTGTGATTTTTTTGTATTCACAGCAATATACTCCTTTGTGCAGACTGATAATGAAGAATTGATAGATGGAGGATTATATAAAATATTGGAATAGACATAGAAGCCTATAGTGATTAAGAGAACAGTCAGCAAAGACGTACAGATCTGGATTTGAGTGCCAAGATTACACCTTCTTTTCTGTGCAATCATAGCTGTTCTAGCTTCAGTTTATTCATCTGGAAGATTGAGATAATAATAATACCCATTTCATTAGGTGGTTGTGATGACTAAGGGTGATAAACTGTGTAAATCCCATTGTACAGTGACTATGGTTTAAGAATGGCTCATAAAATAGAGGAGGAGGAGGAAGTACTGTGATCAGACAGGCACTGGTCCCCCTAAATGCTGCTAATAGTCATTCAACTGGAAATTTTTGGGAGAAGGCAGAAAGCAGATGAGATTAATACCTCTCCCCTCATGTATAGTTATTTTACATAAATTCACTGGTTATTAATAATGGTGTGTTCCTAATACAATCCCTCAGTGAATCATCTTCAATTTGAAAATGTTTTATCTTGAATAGAAACTAGTGACTTAAAAAAAATTATCACTTCCATCCATCCCAAATTAATTGAAAGATATTTGTCTATTTTCTTTACTCTTATGGATAATGGGATGAATCCCATCAGCCAAATTTCCTTTGTAGATTTTTAGGATTATTTCTTGCGGGGAGACTTTTACAGCATGGGAAATACTTGGAATGTACCTTATTTAAGTATTTTGTACAAATTCTGGACTTGAAGATATTTCTGGAAAATGTATAAAGTCAGCAGTATCAATTATCCACAGATGAAAGAAGCTAGTTCTTGGAGAATGACTAATTTCTTGAGTCTGTAGAACCAGTCAATGTAGATAAAATGAGGGCTAAGGGAACCTTGTATATAAGGATTCCATCAGCCATATTCAGGGGTGTCAGATTATCTCAAAACCATTTAAACATATAGCAACTTACTCTACATTTACATATCTAAAAATGAATGCACCAGTAGGCAATCCAATATACACATAAAGATATATGCACATTTATATTTATATCAGCTTAGGTTTATGTATGTGCGTATCTATATTTGTGTATCTCTATGTATGTACATATGTGTATGTATCCCAATGTATATATATATGTTTAAGTACATTTTTCTTATTTATTTTATTTATATCTATATGTTTATTAATAGGAAATTCCATCTGATTTCTAGTAAAATAAAAATAATGTTATAAATTTCTGAGGTGGTTTTTGAATTGTGAAATATACTTTTCATTCTGTTGAAGCAAGACATTCCTTACATATGGAATAGAATTCAATGGTAGATTGTTGCACTATTGTTAGAAATGAGAAATTCTGGGCTACTTGATGGGCAGACACTGCGGGTGTTTTGCAGTGTCTGGCTCCGAAACCAGCTTTGGGTCCTGCCTAGCTCATTGGGCTTCCCTCCCAGCTTTCCTGATCAGAAAATTGAAGGCCAGCTGCTGCCTGTCATTAGGAAGCTTAGTGAAAGTCAGCATGGACCTGGAAACTGGCTTGGGGCTGATGGAGTAATGTCTGCACTCTGGCGAAGGGTCCCCTAGAAAGGGGCTTTGCTAATGCTGCTTAGAACTTGCCAAATAATATTCTTGTTCTGAAGCAGCCCCAGAGAGACAGTATACAAGTTTCAGAATGTTATATTTTTGTGTATATGTATCGTACCTGAGGACTTTGTGGACAAAGCTTGGAATGAGACAACTGGTCATTTCTTTGGTCTCATCTAAACCTTATTATAGCTGAATGGAGGGACTCCCTTTACGTCACTCTGAAGCTTTGATTAAAATAGCTCCTGCCATTTACCTTCCTATAGTATTCCCATCATGCTCACCCCATCCTTTTCATAATATAGTAAAGCCTCAAGGGGAGATTTATTTTGCTACCTCCTTTAATGAAGCTAATCTGATTATGCCCTATAGCCTAACAGTTGTTACTGTTTATTTGGTCTAATATCTTGGTTACTGTTGCTCCATATGTTGTGCTTGTTTACATACACTAAATTGCTAAACTGTCTTGAATTCCTTTAAATGTTTTAGCTGAATGATTTTTTTCTGGCAGTTGATTTCCCAGGTTGTCCATATACTGGATATTCTGAACTTGGCATGCTTTCATACAGTGTCATATGTTTGTCAAACCATTTCATACGGTGTCATATTTTTGTTTAGGAAAGCCTGTTGAATGAAAAAAAAAAAAAAAATGCTGACATTTGAATGGAAAGGCCAAAGGCCTTAGGGAATGTCAGAGGAATTCTACAAATATCCTTTCTCAGTGGCCTAGACAATTGGGATCTCATTCTTCTTGGGAAGTAGATGGAGGTGTTAAAAACTGAGCTTCTAAATGGCATGAGTCTCTGAGTTAAGGGGCTTGGTGCTGTGCCATGCAAACAGCCCTGCTTTTTTCCAACCAGCAACAAGGTTGGAAGCCAGCTTTTAGACAAGATTGGGCCTTTCAGAAAAAAGAGAAACCCAAATCGCCCTTGGGTGTCTAGTAATGATCATAGTTGTAAAAAATAATGGATCTGATGAAAAGGAAATACCATTGTTATATTAACACTATTAACATTCATTAACTCTGTGGCATGCGTGTGTGTGTGTGTGTGTGTGTGTGTGTGTGTGTATTTTCTCTCTTAGGTTTTAAACAATCTAAAGCTGATTACATCTTGTTCTAACAAATTGAACTTCCCCTTTCTCTCTCTCTTTATCTGTCTATCTCTTTTTCTCTCTCTAACCCTCTCTCTCTCCCAGCCAAAGTGTTGATTTTCTTTGTCATCTTTTTTTGTTTGGGGGGGGTGGGTTGTATTTTTTTGTGGAAGGAAGTGAAATTAGGTGTTCAGAGTTTTTTAAATTATCAAATGCCTTCATGCTCTTTTCTTAGTCTTTCACTTGCTCTCTACTGTCGCATTTTCTTCTACCTTTGTAATCTCAAACATTTGAAACTTATACACTGGCACAGCTCCTGACACACAGTGTTTAGTTAATAATTTCTGAACAAATCTTTACATAATTTATATTCGTACTTTTAGCAGGTCTAAATAATGTCTGTGACTAAGAAAATCATAAACGAACAGCCTTACCAAGTCTCTGTGCTTGTTGAAACGACAGTAGAAAAAGCCGCTATCTAATAAATTTATGTATTTATCAGAGGAGTTATGAATATTATCTCACATTTATAATTGCTGGCATTTTATTTAATCATTCCCGGCAGCCATGGGGAGGTGAAGCTGGGAAGAAGTAGTTGGTCTACTGTATTGAAAGTATTGTCGTGGAGGAAAGAAAAACGAAACAAAAACCTACTCATAGAATTCTGTAATCAGCTATCTGTGCTAAGGATAAAATAATAACAGCTTTGCCTTTCTTCCAGTGTTTAAATAAATGTGCCCAATTATTTTAACCAGTTTCTACTGACTTATCAAAAATTCTTGTGTATGATAATGGTCTGCTAATGGCAAGACTGGACAGAAATACTGTACAGTAATTGATTTTGTTAGTTGAACATGTGGCAGAACAGCCTGGATATTTACTTGAAAGGAATGCCCCCTAGCTGGAGTAAGATCGTTGTTGGGTTCTAGGGTACTAAAGCACCAGTTTAGGCTGTTTTGGGCAAAAAACACAAAGATAGTAACAGGCAAGTGAGTCAATAAAAGAAAATGAGGAAGAGATGAGATTTTTCACAGATGGACTGGAGGTTTGAGGCCGTTTTTTCTAGAACCTCCTTTTTGGAGTTCAAAATAGAAACCAGACAATACGCAGGAAGATGATTGTTTTATTTCATATGATTTGTAATTAGCTATTCTGTTTCTTAAATGGAGTTTTGCTTTAATAAATGCCAGTAAGTAAAACCCCATTATAAAAGAAAAGAATTCATTACCAAAATATAATACTTGCTAAAATACTTCTGTGGTAAAAAATCCTGCTGATTGGAATGCAGTACTGATTATAATAAATACTGTTATTTGGCTTGTTTTTTGTCTAACATGTCTGGTGTGTGAATCTGTATGTTTGGTGGTTTCATTGTTGTTCTCATAAATGTGTAATTTTAACAACAATTGAAAGTTTATAATGTGCTCTTACTCACCCCAACTGATTTCACTAAGTGGGTTATAAGTTATAGATTGGGCTTGCAAGTATAAATGTTTCTGTGAATATTTTTGAATATGGTAGCATATATTTTCTTACAGGACATTGACAAAAGAGGTTTTCCAAAGAAATGGTCGGTTGCACTAAACGTGAATGGTAGGAAATGTTGACATAATTTCCTCATTTGTATTCCTCAAACTGTAGTTGTCATTTCATTGTACCTGCTAAATTGGACTTCCTAATAGACTGAGCGAGCAGTGCAGGTAAGACTATATCCTACTGATTTTTGTTTTCTAGCTAAGCTCCTGACACATAGTAGATATTAACTAAATACTTGTTGAAAAAAATCCCTCCATAATTTATGCTTATTTTTGGTACATCCTTCATAGTACCAAACAAAAGTTTATGGAAAAAAAGAAACCATCACGTACAGATGTGAAGTGTACTTGCTTTGCTATGTACCTGTTTAACTTGAATATTTGCCATATTCACATATTTCTAGTTAACTATGATAGATACCTTTGTCTGGACAGACAAATACTATGGAAGGGGAAAGCAAAGCACTGAATTTTAAAATTATGTGTCTCAGGTAGAAGACTCACCATAAGTCCACTTGAAAATCACTGGATTTACAGTTTTTATTCAGTTGTCTGGTGCATTCTAGTAACTTGTGAGCAACATGTCATTCCAGTCAGATAACTAGTAGTGACTGAGGGCCAAATAAATCTGGGACTAAATCCCAACCACTCACCTGGCTGTTTGACCTTAGACAAGAGGCTTGATCTCTCTGAATCTCTTGTGCTCAGTGAAGATCTCATTAATATCCATTCCACTGTTCGGTTGCTGGGAAGATAAATGTGATGATGTATTTATTGTAAAACCTTTAGTGAGTGAATAATGCATGGTAGGAACTCAAAAAAAAAAAGCAGTTTTTACTTATTTGAGCAGATTAAATTGACTGGTTTTATTTTGTGCAGAGCCTAGATTTGATCTTTTTATCAAATACATCTTAATATTTGTTAACTGATATATTAGAATATAGCTGATCTACTCTTTATGTAACAGTAAAATAAAATTTTAAGTGTGATGTTAGCAGGGTATATAATTCACACTTCACATTTCTTAGTTATCAAGTAAATTACATGAAATTTTACTCTTAGCTTGGTTTCTGATAATTGTTAAGCCAATTTTACAGATCTTACAGGGCCAATCACAATATTTTAGCACATTTTTCTATTTTCAAATTAAAGATTATTTAATCAGTCAGTTCATGCAGCAAGAACTTATTTCCAGATGCTGGGCTAGGTGCTGAGAATAGAAGATATAAATGACACTTTCTCAACTTTGAAGGTACTTAAAGTCTAAAAAAAAGACATTTTAAATACATAAAACAGAGTAATACATGAAATGAGAAGCTTTGTAGTATACAGAGGTAGCATAGTTGAAATATTGATTAACTATTGAGAGGGTGGACTTGGGTGGTTTCTGGGGGGAAACAGAGTCATGGATGTGTTTGAAGGTACAGAGACCTGAACTAGGCTGGTGTGTTTGCGTGTCTGCATGCATTTTGGCTCTGCCAGAGAGTAAAGTTGATAATTGGAGTGGAGAGAGGTGATACAAAGTTGTAGAAATAAGACCATAAAGGGACTCATAGTCAAGACTTGGATATTCTTCTGTGCATCCAATGAGTCTGTTCTCTGCCAGTTCAAGAGAATGGAATCATGATAACTTTCTTTAACTCAGAGAGCAATATGCTGATAGAGATCTATGCCCATTATTATTCTGATATCGTTGAGCATTTGCTGGGCTCAAGGTATATGACAGTGTTTAACATGTGTCTTAGGCTAGGTTCTCTAGAGAAGCAAAACTGGTGAAGAGTCTCTCTCTCTCTCTCTCTCTCTCTCTCTCTATATATATATATATATATATATATGTATATATAGACATAGAGATTTATATCATGGAAATGGGTAGCATGGTTGTAGAGGCTGGAAAGTCCAAGGTCGGTGGGTTAGGCTGGAGGCTTCTCTTGACTCACGTAGCTTCAGGGGCTGGTGAACCCAAGATTGGTAGGGTCAGACAACAGGCCTCTGGCTCACAGGCTGTGAAGGCCAACAGATCCCAAGATCAGCGGGTAAGCTGGCAGGCTGCTGGCTTACAAACTGCAGAGGCTGACGAATCCCAATATCGGTAAGGAAGTTGCTAGCTCAAGTCCCAAGAACTGGAGGTCAGATGAACAGGATCCAGCAGAAGGATCCAGAGTGAGCAAAAGCCCACAAGCCTTGCCAGAAAGTCCACATATATTGAATGCAGGCCACGCCCCCAAGGAATCTCCCTTTCAACTGATTAGCTACTCACAGCAGGTTGTATCATGGAGATGATCACATTATATCAGATCTCATCATGGAAGTGATTATATCATAATACGACTGCCAAACTACATCATAACTGCCAAACCACTGAGAATCATGGCCCAGCCAAGTTGACACACAACCTGAACAATCACAACATGCAATGCGGGAACCCTGAAGAACTCTTTCAAGGTGACAATCAGTAATAATTAAATGATATTTAGGGCCTAAAAAGAGTCCCTGGGTGGCACAAGTGGTTAAGCACTAGACTATTAACCAAAAGTTTGGTGGTTCACACTCACCTGGAGGTGCCTAAGAAGACCTGGTGATCTGCTTCTGAGAGGTCACGGCCTTGAAAAGCCTATGGAGCAGTTCTACTCTGCACATATGGGATCTCCGTGAGTTGGAATCGACTCCATGGCAAGTAACAACAACAACAGCAGGGCCTAAAGTAACAACTTTCTCCAGTCTGTTTTCTCTTTGTTAGCATAAGCTTGGAACCACCAAGAAGACGTGTTGTTGCTCACTCTCTGTATTCCCATAGCACGTTACACAGGCCTCTATTCAATACTGGTCATATGATATTAAATGACTTGTTTCTGTGCCTGTCACCTCCACAATTCTTGAATTCTTGATGTCCCCAGTGCACAGAACAGGTACTCAATCAGTGTTCAAATTCTTTATCTGCTAGACTGAGGAATTTTCGGGGACATTAAGAAAAATTATTGCTTTTTTTATCAATTGAATATGATTTTGGTTAGCATAGTAATTATACATATGATTAAATTTTATAGGATTCTGAATTATTCAATTGTATTTTCATGGAGAATTTTTTTTTTTAAAGCAAAAAGAAAGTTTTATTCGGCATATATTCAAAAGGACAAAGCTGGGAAGCAGACAAGCATGCTGCCAGAGCTAGAATGTCTCCCTGAATCCAAAGAATATTACAGAATAGGCAAGAATGGGAAAATGGACAAGCATGCTGCCACAGCCATGTCTGCCCGAGTCCAAGGAACAGTTACAGAGCCATCAGTATATATTAACATTACAAATGGGCAAAACCACTGAAAGCTTTACCTTTTCACAGATTGGCTAGAAATTGTGATCCTACATTTTGAATTGTCTTTCTTAACAATCATTTGTACAGGTTTTAGTAATGACAGTCAGGAGGGTCTTCATTGGTCCAACAAATTTCTGTCTGCTAAATGCTAATAGAAAAAGACAACAATGGAAAGTGTTTTGTGTTCTGTTTGATTGCCTTTTTGTGAAAACTTCCTTTATTATATGAGCTTGTTTA
This sequence comes from Dugong dugon, assembly GCA_030035585.1. NCBI lineage: Eukaryota > Metazoa > Chordata > Mammalia > Sirenia > Dugongidae > Dugong > Dugong dugon. The sequence goes on from CM057465.1 coordinate 34,669,760, forward strand.
CAATTTTACAACAGCAATAATAAATCATATTTTAATTTGTCTGTTTGCATGTCTGACTTACTCTTTGGAAACCCAGTGGGGCAGTTGTACTCTGTCCTACAGGGTTGCTAGAGTAGCATTCTACTTGATGGCAGTGGGTTTGGTTTGGTTTTGATTAGGCAATGATGAGAGAAGATGGAATCAGCTGTCCTCACCATTTACTGAAATATCCCAGGGCTCCCCTTAGCCTTCCTTGTACCATTTTCTTTTCGAAGTTGTAATAATGGCTAAACTCTTTTTAGTTCTTAGTATGGCAGCCCCAAGGTCCCTGGGAGGTATAAGAGGTTTGCTCTTGGCTACTAATCTAAGGGCTGGTGAATCAAATTCACTCAGAAGTGCTTCAAGAAAGGGTTGGTGATCTGCTTCTGTAAAGATTATAGCCAAGAAAACCTTGTGGAACAATTCTACTCTGTAACACGTGGTCACCATGAGTCGGAATCTTGACCACAACAGGTTTTTGTTTTGTTTTATTTATGGCAGTTTAATTTATTCATTTTATCATCACAAAAACTCTATGAGGTAGGAGCAATTATTATCTGCATTTTATAGAGAAGGAAACTGAAGCACAAAAAGGTTAAATGACTTGCCCAGGGTTATATAGGTGGTGAGTAACAGAGTCAGAACTTGAAATCAGATGTTGTGGCTTCAAAGCCTATGTACTTTATGACTGCTATGCCACTGCTCAACTAATGCCTTTCCCTTTTTTAACCAAAGTGATTATGATGGGGAGATTCTAGGCTGAACGTAAGGGAAGCTATTCCCAGGGTATATTTTCATACTGGTGAGATACTTCTTTATATCCATTAAGTCAAACTTTGTGAGCAGTCACCAACCTGAACTTTTGAAGGACTCAGTCTTTCAACAAACATTTACTACTGTTTAATATATGCCCAGGTAATAGAGATACACCCTGATGAATAAGGAATGGTTTCTAGCTAGAGTGAGTCAGACATGCAAACAGATAAATTAAAATATGATTTATTATTGCTGTTGTAGAATTGTAAACAAGCTCATATAATAAAGCACAATAATGTAGTAATAATCTCTACTGGGAGATTACTAAGAGTCTTTTTGATGATATGACATTATGCTGGGACTTAGTGTTAAGTAAGTGTTTTTCTCCCAAGAAGAGGGGAAATAGTATTTTATCAGAAGAGACAACGTGGGCAAAGGCACAGTGCCATGAAAAGGCTGAGATCCTTTGGGAAATAATGGAGTATTCTATGTTTCAGGAGCACATGGTGCATACTGAGGACTGTAAGAAGCGAGAAAGATTTCAAAGAACTATGTATACTAAGCTAAGCAATTTAGAGTGTAGTCAGTAGATACTGGGAAGTCTTCAGAAGTTTCAATACAGAAGAGTGACATCAAAAGATTTATTTGATAGGAAGATTATGCCGTAGGCTGTTGAAGAGTAGACCATAGTGTAAGGGGCATCAGTTATGAGCCTTTGAAAAGTCTCAGCCAGAGGTTTTGATGGCTAGAGCTCAAGCATATCTGTGCAACTGGAGAAGAGGGTTGAATTTGAGAGATTTTTCTGAGGGAGATTAAACAAGATTTTATTGAAGATAGTGAATGAGGTATAACAAGGACAGATGTCTTTGAGGTTTCTAGCTTACAAGTTATGTATTGTTTAGGATACTGGTTTGGCTGCTGTAACAAAGATCCAATTAAACAACAGTAACGTAAAAAGAGAATTTTATTTCTCTTTCAACCAAGTAGTCCAAGTTTATCAGTCTGGAAATAATACGGGGCACTCTGGTATTGCCAATCCAGACACAGTTTCCTTGTTACTCGACTTTCCTTTAGTGCGATAACCTCATCCACATAGTTGAAGAGGTCTCATCACCAGGACTGTTTGTTCCACAGTCTGTTGATTAGGGAAGGGGGAAAAGAGGAAGAAGCATGACCTGGAAGTCTACTCACATCCTTTGACCACAACTTAGTCACAGAGCTATTGCTAGAAATAAAAAATACTGGGAAGTGTTGTCTTTATTCTGGGTGGCCATGTACCAGCTGAAACTTGGGTGTTCTATTATTAAAGGAAGATAGGGAGAATGGAGATTGAGGTACCATTAGTGGTCTCTGCTACAAAGTGGATAATGATGATCACACTAATATAGATCCGAAATGGAGGAGGTAGAACAGATTTGGGGAGACATGGAGAGATAAGGAGTTCTATTTGGGCTGTATTAAGTTTTAGGTTTCTGTGAGACCATTTGATAGCTATGTCCAATATGTAGCTTGAAATAAAGGATTCAGTGACAGAGATTTGACAAGCGTCAGCAATGTGAAGCCATTTCACATGAACTGGGGAGGGCATTGATAGTGAAGATTGAAAACTAAGAGCAGAATCTAAAGAACAACAACATCAGGAGGAATAAAAAGAAACAGAAGCTAGTCAGAAATGTTATACATAGTAGAGGGGGAGATGGACAGAGAGATAGGGAAGAATGATGTTAGGAGTCTCTCCTAAGTTGTAAATCTCATTTCATGTTCCTGTGAAAGCCATCTCCAACATCATTGCATAGATTACCATGTCCATCAGAGTGAATTCACTCTGCCACCTTCTACCTACCAGAAAACAACTTCCAAATTTCCTAAAGCGGTCTTCAAACTTGGGCTCAATCTACTGCCCACTTTATTTATAGGATATAAAGACCAATGCAACAGGGGATTCCAAGAAACTTCGATTCTCTTGGCCTCAATTCAAAGACTTGAATAGTATATTATTCAAGTGTTCTGTGTTCCTTACTTTCTTGCAGTAATTCCCCATCCAGTCTCTCCAAACAGAGCCAACCTATGCTTTTTGATATTATCTTTTGTTATTATTATTCTTTTTAGATCATTATTAAGGAAATAGTTGGAACAATGCTGTGGACATCCTGGACCTTCTGATGTTGTACAAGTTGACTTTCAAGGCTGATAGGCTTTAGAACTGACTCAAAGGTGCTGGCCCTCAGGTTCGTCTTTAAGCCCAACAATTCACGCTCATTGCTGTGTGGAAACCAAGGGGAGAGTTAGGGTTAAGAAGTAGCAAGTGCTGAAGAGAGGTTAATTAAAGTGAGAACTAAAAATAGGGCATGGGGTAGGACATTTATCAACTCCTTGGTGATTTTAGCAAAAGGCATTTTAGTACATTGGTATTAGTAGAAGCCAGTGGATTGTGAATCGTGGAGTAGTAATTCACATTGAGCTGCGGGCTAATGAAAATTGCACAAGTGAAGGCTGAAAATGTACACTATACTTTAAAGATTTGCTGATAAGCAGAAGCCCGATGATCACGATGAACAGAAAAGAGAGAAAAAGGATAGTACCTCGACTTGCTGGCAAATCTAGTATGGATTCTGTTCTTCATTCTCCCTCCCTTTCTTCCATGTGGGAGGGTTAAATGTGTTTCTAGGCTGAAAAGCCAGTGGAAAGGGACATCCTTAAAGTAGAAGATGTTTAATGTATAGACGTAGGTCCTTTGTAAGAAAGATATGAGCAGAGGATTTAAGAAAAGAGTCTGTATTAGATAAGTTTAGAGATGGAATTCGAGGAGACTAGATGGAAAATTTGATCAGAGGTTCCAGGATGGCCAATTTGGAATAAAAATGTAAAAGTAACAGTAAAAGAACACTTTGTTGTTGTTGGGTGCCATGGAGTCAGTTCTGACTCACAGCAGCCAGATGTGACAAGACTACAAGTGCACCATAGGGTTTTCTTGGTGATGATATTTACGGAAGCAGAACGCCAGGTCTTTCTTGTGTGAAGCCCCTGGTGGGTTCTGACCCACAACCTTTTGGTTAGTAGCCAAGTGCTTAACCATTTGTGCCACCAGGGCTCCTTTCTAAAAGAACACTTAAAACCATGGAAACTGATAAATACTTTAATAGAGGTGCTGTTACAGAGCCTAGAACAGGTATTTTTTTAAAAATAAGTGACAAATTATTTTTCCTTTAGTAATCATAAATTTATTCTTATGTAGTTTTTTGGTATGTGAGGGGAATAGCTTTCTAGAATTCAATTGAGGTACAAATTGGTCATTGGATTATGTATTGCTTTTTCCTTCATGACATTTTCTTCTCTTTGAGTATCTCCTAGGCTGCTTAATTTGTGCTGGTATAGTCCTCAGTTCATTTCTATTTTTTTGCCCTTATTTAGATAGACAGGTTTAAACTTCATATATAAACAATGCTTGTTGGTAAAATTCCAACTTGCTTGGGGATGTTTCGGTAGCTTATTAAGAGGATTTATGCACTGTCACAGAACTGGAGTCTTGTATTAATACTGCACTGTGTGCAGAAATAAAACTTTATACTTTAAACAAAGACTTACTTAACGGTATATTAGATGTTGCGCTCTTAAAAAATAACAAAAGTAATATTGTGAAATGGTTGTTAGCTTTAGGGGTTGAGCTGTTGCCATTCATTCAATACTTATTGAGAGCCTAATATTTAAATTAAGCTGTGACTTAAATTTTGAGGAGTGGGCTGGGGATTTAATACCAAGGGGAAGGGACTGTAACATGACTAATGATGAATCATTTTAAAAGCAGTTCAATTTTCTATACTGTAGAAATATTCCTTAACCCATTGTTGCCAAGTCAGTTCTGACTCATAGTAACCCTGTAAGACAGAGTAGAACTGCCCCATAGGGTTTCCAAGGAGTGGCTGGTGGATTTGAACTACTGACCTTTTGGTTAGCAGCTGAGCTCTTAACCACTGTGCCACCAGGACTCCAGTAATTCCAAATAAATTCCAATAATTCCAAATAAATATTCTGAATAAGTCCAGTAGTTTTAAATAATATGATTTTAATGTCAATTAAAATCATGCCTAGCAAATGCTTTATAATCAGTCAAGTCATTAAGCTTTCAGAATCTCAGTTTCCTTATCTGTAAAATGGGAATAATCATCCCAACAACATAGTTACAGAATAAAATCAGTAGTACTTCCCCTACAGTAAAACAAAACAAAACAAAACAAAAAAAAAACCCAGTTGTCATCAAGTCACCTCCAATTCATGGTGACCTCATGTGTGTTAGAGTAGAACTGTGCTCCATAGGGTTTTCAATGCCTCATTTTTCAGAAGTAGATCACAGGCATTTCTTCCAACGCTTCTGGGTGGACCCAAACTTGCAACCCTTCAGTTAGCAGCCACGAGCCTTAACCATTTGCACCGCCCAGAGGCTCCCTACAGTAAATATCTTTGAATATTAGTTATATTGCCCACTTCCCTCTATACTAGAAGATTCAGATAGTCAATTAATTAATTCTCATTATATTCCATTCTTTGTGACAAAAGGTGAGGGCACAAAGCCTCAAACCATTTGGCTGTATTTATATAAACTCTTGAAAGAAGAGTGGGATAACAGCTTCTTATTTTAGCACATTGATTTGTACTAGAACTTCTTTAACCTGTTCATTTTGCCCTCTAAGATTAAAGATATAATCTTCTTCTAGAGGTAAGTGCGTGAAATAATCACACTTCCTGAATCTCTGATTATGGTAAAAGTGTACACTCCAGATGAATGGCAGTAACCGGTATTTGTCTTGAGTGCTTTATAATCTTTAACTTGCTTTCAAATATCCTTGATTGCATGTGATTCCACAGAAAGCATTTTGCTCATACCAGAATATGTTCTAACATCCAGCCAATGTTTTACCACCTTGGCTTTTTGAAATAGCAGTTAATTTTTGCCTTACTGACCTTGTCGATTTTCAGGTTCTCCTGAGATCCCTTCTGGAAAAGCCTCAGGTAAAATGAGTTACTTGGTAGCTGCTTGAGAGTTAATATTTGCATTTTGTCCACAGGAATGTCTTTATTGTGCCACGCAATAAATGAAAATTTGTTTAAGGAATGCGTTGGTGATTTCAAGGGGATCAATGTAGTGTTAAAGTATTATAAGTGTTGGGTACTTAAGCCACAGGCATTTCAACAGAATGCAAAGAAATTAGCCCCACTGTTAACTGGCTGATAGTTACATATAAAATAATGCTATGGATTAGTCTGACTCTTCAATGTTAACTTCTTTAAATGTATGTTTATTGGACTAGTGCTGGGTTAGGGCCCCTCTTTTGTAATATTTCAGCATCTCTATTTATCCTTCTCACGTCACTGTCACATAATATTGTTTAGTCTATTCTTTTTTTTTTTTTTACTTTTCTGCTACATTATGAGAAACTTTAGGGCAGGAACTATGTCTCATTCTTTCTTGTAGTCTGAGCACCTAGCACGTAGTATGTGCTTCAGAAATATTTACTGAATTAAAGAGTTAATATATATATTCAGTTATAGGTATAGGAAAACCTCACTAAAAATTCCTTGAAAAAGAAGGAATTTGATTTATTAATTTAGACGTGGTCACCACATCACTCTGCATTTCTTTTGGCTCTTTACATCTCCATATCAAAACTTCACCCTTAGCTGGCTTCCCTTAAGGAAGCAAAATGACTACAACATGTGCCCTTACATGTTTAGGCAAGAGAGAGGGTGTGTGTCCCATACTGCTAGGAAAAGTCCTGAAATTTACTCTGATTTGACTGTTTTAGGTCATATGGCATCTCTGAACCAATATTTTTGATGTCCAGGACATCAAATATACGGAATAGATTTGTTGGGATTATGTATTGTACCCATGAAACCTGATTAGAGTCAAGAGACAAATTAATGAATGTTAATAATAAACAGATGTGCACTGTAATTAATAAATGGAATTCAAAAACTCTAGGGCATTTTAATAAAGTGCGGAGAAATGAGACAAGATTTTTTGAAAGTTCTTTTTTTCTAAGAAATCTGAAAAATGTTGTTCTTTAATTAGCTAATAGTTCAAAAATAGTTTTACACACATTTATGCAAGCATATTTAAATCTGTTAGTAATCACTCTAGCTGCATACAATTAGTTACAATCTAAGACTAACCTTAGCAAAATAATACATACCAGTTGCTCTGGTGTCAGCTCTGACTCATGGTGACCCCATGTAGGTCAGAGTAAAACTGTGCTCCATAGGGTTTTTCAGTGGCTTATATTTTTGAGAGTAAAGTACCAAGCCTTTCTTCCGAGGAACCTCTGGGCAGACTTGAACTTCCAAACCTTTCTGTTAGCAGCCCAGCAGATTAATCACTTGTACTATCCAGGGACTGTAGGAAAAATGATAGTAGGCAGTTATCTTCAGGCTACAATTTAGGAAGCATCTACCCCCACCACCAGCCCTACCCCCACCAGCCTAACCCCTTAAGTAACTGAAGAATGTTAGTCATTTGATAATGTGAAAATAGCTGAATACCTGGATGAAAAAGAACAACCATGAAAAATGGAGGAACCACATTTTACGGGCTCACAATTTTTCCTAACACTATTCCTGATGTTTCTGACTTCTTAAAAACTTGATTTCATGTGAGCACTTCTATTTTGAAAAGAGATGGATACATGAATGAAATGCCTAAGAGGGGGGACTGTGGCCAGAAAACCAGAGCAATATGGTGGAGTCATGCTGACTGTGTATAAAACAATTCATTTTCTTGTTGGATGTGTGATTTTCCCTTCAAGTATTCATTTCCACGGCAGTTCCACTTTTGTCTAGCCCAATCCAAACAAATCCTTTGCCTGATTTCTTTTGTCTCTCAATTTGTACGAGGTCTGGAACTTCTTGCAGTAAAACAATTTGGCCTTTAGTTTTGGTTGCTGAGAGCCCTTGTGGTGCAGTGGTTAAGAATTCGGCTGCTAACCAAAAGTTCGGCAGTTCGAATCCACCAGCTGCTCCTTGGAAATCCTATGGGGCAGTTCCACTCTGTCCTATAGGGTCACTACGAGTCAAAATCGACTCAACAGCAATGGGTTTTGGGTTTGTTTGTTTTTTTTTGTTTTTTATTTTGGTTTTTGGTTCCTGGCAGCAGAACCACACCTAAGGGCAATGAGTGGAGGCCAACTCTACCAAGAGGGACCACCTGGGGGCCCAAAGCTGACTAAGCCTCAAGATGCATGATGTCATCTATCATGGCCACATGCTGAGGCCAAGAAAAGGCCTTGGATGGTGGAGACTCACTGTGGCTTCCAGGTTGGAGTGAAGGGGCATACCCTGGGAGCATGGAAGCTCTGCGCCAGTACCCCTCCTGGACTTCCCCCTTTGTGTTTGTATCTTTTGTCTTTCTAAATTAAAGATAGCCCTTTCCCAGTAGTTCATGAGTCATTTCAAGGAATTATGGGGTCTAAGAAAGAGAAGGGGGCTGGTTCCCACTGACCTAACCCCTGAATGGGGATGGGAGAGAAATGACTGCGTTGGCAGCCGGGGTCTAAACTAACCAGAGAAGGGAAGCTGAGATTTCCCTGGACTGGCTTGATATCACAATCTGATACCATTTTGCCGTATTATTTAACTGTTTTCACTTGCACGTCTGCTCTCCCTAAACAGAATCTGTACATTCTGAGAGCAAAAACTCGGGCTTGTCCTTGTTTGGAATTCACCCCAGCATTTCATAGAGTTGTTCAGTATCTGGTTGGTAACTGGGTAAATACTTGTGAAAAGTCAATCAGATGATGTATTTCAAGGTGATTTAGGCAAAGGTGGTTGGACAATGCTGTGAAAATATTTGCCTAACATTTTGTTTATTGAGAAACTCATATTAAAACTTAAACATTAACATCTAAAGAAATAGATCTAATAAGAAAGGAGACTGCTGAAAGACTTTCAAAGGGAATGGAACCATTTGAAATTGTTTTCATCGCTTTTCCACTGCCAGGTTTCTAATGACTTTCAAACAAACAGATGATAAAGGAAGAAATTTTATGGATGTGTCACTGCATTTATATTACTTCCATAAAATTTATAAAAATGTCAAGATATGGACACACTGTAATGTTATTCAAACATTCCTTCTTCTTTAACAGATACAGGGAAATGAGGAGAGATGGTGCAATATCATTATTGTTCCCATATTTGTTGTTGTAAACAGTGAAGCTCTTGTGTTTTGTGAACTGTGAGCCTATAATGTTCTGCCAAAAGCCTTTTAAAGAAAGTCCTTATTAGAATTAATCACAAGTGTCAGTTGAGACAGTATTATCCTTTCTGTGTAATTTAAACAGACTGTTATATCCTATGTGCAAAATATTTTGTTTTTGTTTTAGATGTGGAATTGGGCCATAACAAGATGCTGATAAAGAGAATTGTTTGGCTTTTCTGAGGCTCAAAATGCTAAGCAGCTGAGTTCACACCCTTTCTATGCAGCAATAATATGTTGTAGGTCTACTTCCTAATTTGTCCAGGGTGGTAACAATATTTCCCCAGTCACATAGACCCAAGGGTTCCAGAATGAACTGGGAATTATTGATTTCATTCTCCTCATCTAATCATTTGTCAAGTCCCATCCATCTTCCCTTTGAAATACTGTCTGTATCTTTTTCTGACATCAGTTCAGGATAGGAGAAATATCCCTGACTGGGAGTCAGAAGATCTGACTTTAGTTTTGCTCTTTAATTTTGCCATTTATATGACCTCAGTCAAGACACCCAGCATTCCTTAACCTCAGTTAAGGTCCTCCCAGCTCAACTTCTGTGATTCCCCTGTTACCATTCTGCCTATCCTTTTGATATATCACACTAGGAGGTAGATGATAACCTTTTATCTGGTGCTTCTGCCTTCTAAAGTCAGGACTGCTGACCACTGCGGTATAAATCTTTCTAAAGCATTGCTTTAATTATCTGCTCACAAAACCTGAAATATTGTTTAGTTTGTGGTAATTCATTTAGCTTTACATGTATGACTTGTGCCCTTTTCTATATATGGGTGTTATATTTCAGTAAAAAAATTAAAAAAAACCAAAAACATAGATGGCTTTCTGTGACTGTAATGGATTGAATTGTGTCCCCCCAAAAAATGTGTGTCAACTTGGCTAGTCCATGATTCCCAGTATTGTGTGATTGTCCACCATTTTGTCATCTGATGTGATTTTCCTATGTTTTGTAAATCCTACCTCTGTGATGTCAATAAGGCAGGATTAGAGGCAATTATGTTAATGAGGCAGGACTTAATCTACAAGATTAAGTTGTGTTTTAAGTCAGTCTCTTTTGAAATATAAAAGAGAAGCCAGCAGAGAGACATGAGGACCTCATACCACCAAGAAACAAGAGCCAGGAGAATAGCATGTCCTTTGGACCTGGGGTCTGTGCTGAGAATCTCCTTGACCTGGGAAGATTGATGACAAGGGCCTTCCCCCAGAGCCGACAGAGAGAGAAAATATTCCCCTGGAGTTGGCACCCTGAATTCAGACTCTCACCTCCTAGACTGTGAGAGAATAAATTTCTCTTTGTTAAAACCATCCACTTGTGGTATTGTGTCATAGCAGCACTAGATGACTAAGGCAGTGTGACCTTCCTCTGAAGTCTGACTCATCAAATTTGTATTTAAGGTCTCTAAACCATATGACCCCAAATTACATTTCCATTTAAACTTCTACTCCAGTATTTTCCCATACCTGGCCACACAGCACTATAACCTGGAGAATTTTCCCTATAGATTGATAAACTTACTTGTGGAGCCTCAAAGCCCCCCCAACCCCTATTTTTTCCTTTCTAGTTGATTCTGATGTGGCTTCTTCTCTGTTAAGTATTTGGAAAACAACGTTTGTCTCACTCTGCCTTTACTCATGACAGTGATTCTAAAAACTTCAGTCCACCTCGGACTCATCTGGAGGGCCTATTAAAACTCAGATTCTGGGGCTCACCCTCATCATTCCTGATGCACTAAGTTTGGGGTGGGGCCTGAGAATTTGCAGTTCTAACAACTTCCTAGGTGTTACTGATACTGCTGATACAAAACCGCACTTTGGGAATCCCGGGTTTATGCTAGTGCCTCATCCTGGAAAGACACTTTCCAACCATCTCACCTACTTACATGTTACCCGTCATTCAGATACTGCCTTCTGAGAGAGCAATCCCCGAAGTCCTACATGGAGGGGATTTCTGTCCTCAGCATTCTGGCTAATACTTTCTGCCTTCCTTTTTAGCTTGTTACATACTTTAATCATAATTAGACTGTAAGCTCCTTGAGACCTCATCTCATTCCTATACAACATTGTATCCTTATATCTCATGGTTCAGTGATTTATACAAGAGAAGAAAGTTCACTATATATTTTTGAATGACTATCAACCATTTGACAATTTCTTCTTTCATAATATTTTTCTACTTTTTACTCATGGCTTTAAATTTCTCCCTTCAATGTGCTTTTTTAATCTCAAAAGGCATTTTTAAGTAATACTCTGTTTAAAAAAGGCTCTGGTGAGTACTATTTCCAGGAGGGTGAACTATGATACTGGATTATTGGTTTCTAAGATATGATAATACTCGGTGACATTCTTTAAAAAAAAAAAAAAAAAGTCCTTCCCTTACTCTCATTTAATTAACTTCCAGCACTGCTACTATCCTAGAAAACATTTTGTTTGAAAGTATCTTCCTGCCAAACTCCTGATACTGCTTTTTTCATAATTACACCTTTCATTTGATCTCCACATCCTCCTTGTCAGGTATATGTGTGAAGAAACATCTTTGGTGATGTATGGTATTCTGTTCAACTTGTTTGCTAATGAACAAATAAATAGAAAATAGCCACCATGGACATATTTCATTTAGAACTAGAATCTTAGTGTTGGAAGAAACCTAAAAGTTTATGTAGTGTATCTGCTTTCACATTGATCAATAAAGAGACTGAGGCCCAGGTATGATGAAAGAGTTGCACTGGTTGCAGATGGAACTGGTGACAGATCTGTAACTCTGTAGTTGAGATCTCACTTAGAACTCTATGTCAGAATCAGTTTGACTCCATTTATTGAGACTTAGAAGAGGATTTCAAAGAACATCTCATATGTGCTTGGAACTTTAGGGCTTCCTGCTCCATACAAGATTAAAAGAGTCAAGTTGTGCTGAAAGGCCTGAGAATGTGAGCTGAATCTCCATGTACTCAGCAGCAAAGAACCTCTTTTTGCCTTTTTATTTGGAAAGGGGGGGTATTTTAAGAATCTGTGTACATCTGACCAATATGTGTGTGATCTGTAAACTTTTAGAAATAAGACACAAAAAAAAGTAGAGTGAAAGAGAATTAAGAACTAAACCTTCAAGGATGCAAGATGTCCAATTTTCATATAATTTTTAAAAACCCTATAAAAAAACTCTTTAGCTCTGCTTAATAGTAATTAATATTTTCTAATTATGAGTGCTTTATAATATTTTTTTCTTTTCAATGCCAGTGTGAGAAGAGAAGACTTTAGTGTTACATCCAATAACCCACATCAGAGAGTGAAAATGAAAGTACTTTAACCAGGGCACCCTGCAAGGCAGCACTTCCTGGTGCAATCTCTGGTGTGACAAGCAATTTTGTTTTCTAATTTTCCATTTATTTTAATGTTCCATTTTGTTTATCTTTTCCTCATGTCAGAAAGCTTTTTCCTTGAGTTGGAGAAAATTAGTAGCAAGGTCTAGATTTTTATGCTGTTACTTTTTGGGAAAAAAAAATTATAATTTCCATTGAGTCTGGTGAGAATGGGCAAAAGAATAAAATGCTAAATATAAATACTAGCTATTTATTCTCCTATAAAATATAAATATTCTTACTTTAAAAGAGTACAGATAGTGGAAAATTCAAATGCATAAAAAAGCAGAAAATGAAAAGTCGTTCAGAAATTCTTTCTCAGTCTCCACTTTTACTCTCCAGAGGCAACCACTGTTAACAGATTTTTGTGTATCCTTTCTATATGTCACAAATTGAATCACACTGTACATATTGTGCAGAACTTTTTAAAAACTACATACTTACACATGATGAAAGAAAATGCTATAATATAATAAAAACAGAGGAAAAATAAATAATTGAGGATAATTTATCAAGTGTATTCCTTTACTTTAAACAGATTAATAGTACTCTGTGCGTTGGGAGAAAAGGGAACACACTTCTCTTCATGTTTTAATATGTTGATTCAAGATGCTGGTATTCATGTACTCGAAGACGTTTGCTACTGCTCATTGCTTTTCTTATCCTGTCAATGTTGTTAATGGGCTAAGGAGAAAATGACCCGGGAGACATTGTGTCAGACCTTTTCGATGGTCTTTGTTGTTGTTGTTAGGTGCGGTCAGATCAATTCTGACTCATAGCGACCGTTTGTATACAATAGAACAAAAACACTGCCCAGTCCTGTACCATCCTCATAATCATTGCCATGCTTGAGCCCATTGTTACAGCCACTGTGGCAATCCATCTCATTGAGGGTCCTCCTTTTTTTCAGAGACTCTCTACTTTACCAAGCATGATGGATGTCCTTCTCCAGGAAACGGGCCTGTCCTGATAACATGTCCAAAGTACGTGAGACGAAGTTGCACCATCCTTGCTTCCAAGGAGCATGCTCGGTGTACTTCTTCTAAGACAAATTTGTTCATTCTTCTGGCAGTCCGTGGTATATCCAATATTCTTTGCCAACACTGTAATTCAAAGACATCAGTTCTTCTTCTGTCTTCCTTATTCATTGTCCAGCTTTCACATACATATGAGACAATTGAAAATACCATGGCTTGGATCAGGTGCACCTTAGTCTTCAAGGTGACATCTTTGCTTTTTAACACTGTAAAGAGATCTTTTGCAGTACATTTGCCCAGTGTAATATGTCGTTTGATTTCTTGACTGGTGCTTCCATGGACGTTGATCGTGGATCCAAGTAAAATGAAATTGTTTGTTGATATGATTTTATTGTACTTTTCTAGTTTAACTGCTTAATGAACTATTGGAAACAGTATCCTTAGATTGTTTACTAGAAAGATGAGAACTTATGAGTTCATCATTCCATAGTAGAAAGCGTGGAAAGATTTTTAGAAATATGGAGTAGTTGTTGGAGAAATTGTTTTATATTAAAATATTACTTTAAATATATGGCACTTTGTGACTTGGGTGAAAATATAGTCATCATTTGACACTGATTGTGGAAGAATCCTTCCTCATAGGTCCCCACCAGTCATAATCTGCACTTGTAGGACATATATAATTTTGAGTTTTTACAGAGTGAAGCATATATATCTAATGCACTGTTGATCAATCTGTAATTATCCTCCTTTCTCCTGATTGTGTGAAAGCAAGTAGTGTGTCCTCTCAGGTGGGGAGCTTGTCAACTTGCAGTTGCTCTTTGCAGTCTCTTGCCCTCAGAATTAGCATTTCTGTACCCACTCTGGAGGTGTGAGGCAACAGGAGAGACAACTGTCCCCTAGGCAGCATGCTGCTTCTCCCATGTAATTTGGCTTAATGTTATTGTTGTTAGGTGCCATAAAGTCAGTTCCAACTCATAGTGACACTGCTTGCTACAGAACAAAACACTGCCTGGTCCTGCACCATCCACACAATTCATTGCTATGTTTGAGCCCATTGTTGCAGCCACCGTATCAATCCATGTCATCGAAGGTCTTCCTTTGTTTCACTAACCCTCTACCTTACCAAGCATGATGTCCTTCCTCAAGGAATGATCCTTCCTAATAACATGTCCAAAGTACTTGATACAAAGTGTCACCATTTTCGCTTCTAAGGAACATTCTGGCTGTCCTTCTTCCAAGACAGATTTGTTCCTTCTTCTGGAAGTCCACGGTATATTCAGTATTCTTCATCAACACCATAATGCAAAGGCAACAGTTCTTCTTCAGTCTTCTTTATTCATTGTCTAGCTTTCCCATGCATATGAGGCGATTGACAATGCCATGGCTTGGGACAGGCTCACCTTAGTCCTCAAAGTGACAGTTTTGATTTTTAACGCTTTAAAGAGGTCTTTTGTAGCAGATTTGCCCAATGCAATACATCATTTGATTTCTTGACTGCTGCTTCCATGGACATTGATTGTGAATCCAAGTAAAATGTAATCCTTGACAATTCCATCTTTTCTCCATTTATCATGATGTTGCTTATTGGTCCAATTGTGAGGATTTTTGTTTTCTTTATGTTGAGGTGTAATTAATACTGAAGGCTGTAGTCTTTGATCTCTTCATCAGTAGGTGCTTCAAGTCCTCTTCTCTTTAAGCAAGCAAGATTGTGTCATCTGCGTATCACAGGTTGTTAATGAATCTTCCTCCAATCCTGATGACAAGTTCTTCTTCATATAGTCCGGCTTCTCAGAGTATTAGCTCAGCATACAAATCGAATAAGTATGGTAAAAGGATGCAACCTTGATGCACACCCTTTCTGATTTTAAACCTCTCAGTATCACCTTATTCTGTTCAAACAACTACCTATTGGACTGTGTTCCTCATGAGCACAGTTAAGGGTTCTGAAATTGCCATTCTTCACAGTGTTATCCATAATTTGTTATGATCCACATAGTTGAATACCTCTGCATAGTCAATAAAACACAAGTAGACATCTTTCTGATATTCTCTGCTTTTAGCTAAGATTCCTCTAACATCATCAATGGATATCTCTCGTTCCCTGTCCTCTTCTGAATCCGGCTTGAATTTCTGGCAGTTCCCTGTTGATGTAGTGCTGCGACTGCTTTTGAATTATCTTCAGCAAAATTTTACTTGCATGTGATATTAATGATATTGTTGGATTATTTCTGCATCCTATTGGATCACCTTTCTTTGAAATGGGCACAAATATGGGTCTCTTCCAGTCGGTCAACCAGGTAGCTATCTTCCAAATTTCTTGGCATTTGACAAATGAGTGCTTGCAGCATTGCATCCATTTGTTGAAACATCTCAGTTGGTATTCTGTCAATTCCTGGAACCTTGTTTTTTCCCAATGCCTTCAGTGCAGCTTGAACTTCTTCCTTCAGTACCATCAGTTCTTGATCATCTGCTACCTCTTGAAATCGCTGAACATCAACCAATTTCTTTCGTACAGTGACTCTGTGTATTTCTTCCAGCTTCTTTTGATGTTTCCTGCGTCATTCAATATTTTGCCCATAGAATCCTTCAAAATTGCAACTTGAGGTTTGAATTTTTTTCTTCAGTTCTTTCAGCTTGGAAATGCTGAACATGTTCTTCTCTTTTGGTTTTCTAACTCCAGGTTTTTACACATGTCATTATAATACTTTACTTTGTCTACTCAAGCTACCCTTTGAAATCTTCTGTTATCTTCTGTTCAACTCTTTTGCATGATCATTTCTTCCATTTGCTTTAGCTACTCTACATTTAAGAGCAAGTTTCAGAGTCTCTTCTGACATTCATTTTGGTCTTTTTGTTTTCCCTGTCTTTTTAATGACCTTTTGCTTTCTTCATGTATGACATCCTTGATGTTATTCCACAACTCATCTGGTCTTCGGTCATTATGGCTTAATGAGGCTGTTTATTTATCTAAACTTGTCACTCCTTCTGGTGGACTCCAAAGGCAGCATCCAAACAGATTTATGAGCAAGGAGATATTGTTTTCTAATGCTGGTTTGTTATTTTATACAACTACAGTTTGCCAGAGTATTCTGATGACCTGTTTTCTTTCTTCTCATTTTTAACATGCCACCCCTGCAGTTTGAAAGTAGTCTACATTAGCAGCAACTATCAATCTCTCATTGACTTTTAGACTGATCTTGCCATGGAAGAAAACTAGATTTTATTTACTTGTTCATTGGCCAATTATTTGCATATTTTGCTAAGAACAGAATTCTAAGCAGTTCAAAAAATGAATTTTATGTACATACATACTCCTCTACTATATTAATCTGTTCTTGTTCTTTTTTTTTTTTTTTTTAAAAAAAAAAAAACTTTTATTTGTCTTTACCAGTGTTTCTGGTGTTAAGAAAGATCCTTATACTGGTGAGTATTTGGGGGCATTGGGAACAAAGTAGTGAAGAGAGAGTTATGGGAAATGAAGAATTAGCAGTGTTAGCCTCAGGAAGCGGGATACAACCTTTTTATATGAAAATTGTCCTTCTGAGACTCTGAGTATCCTCTGTCCTTGAAGTATGCCATCTCATTCTCATTTTCCCACTATTCTTTAAATCTTTCCATTATTTAGTATTTGTTATAGAGCAAGGGAGAATTCTTGGTATTCAAGGCAGCTGGTACTCTTCCAGTACTTGTGCCTTTGGGCTAGAAATGACTGTCCTTAGTGTTTGAGGCTGAGGCCAGAAGAGTAGTGTATGGAGAATAAATAGCCTTTCCATAGTATAACCCCCCATGCACTGTTGACTGTTTTTATGTCTCATATGGCAATTTACTGGATTTTGTTACTTCTCTGTGGGTTTGTCTTTTTTGCCCCATTAGGAACTTTGGGATTTTTCTTTCCAAAAAAAAACCATTTATTTAACTACAAACCAAGTTTACCTGACAGTGCTTATTGATTTGATGCATGTGAAGATGAACCCGGTTTTCTCTTTGTTCTACTGCACTTCCCCTGTATAACATTAAGTGTGTGATCTTGTAAAGGGGGTAGGGGTGCTTGGCTTCGAAGCAGACAGATAATGGGTCTGAGTCTTGCCCCCTCACCGAACCTATGACTCCAACAAAGCCACTTTGCCTTTCTAGGCCTCAGTTCCTTTTTGCATGAAACCTCATAGGGTATTGGAATGATTCTAGGTGCCTAGCCCATAGCCTGCAAAGAGTGGATGTACTCAGTAAAAAATCTCTTCTCTACTTCCTTTTGCTTTTAACATTCTAGTGTTTTCTGAGGGCAGTTTTCATCTTGCCAAAAGGCATAGTAATTTTATAAAACACGGGAGGCTGTCTCTTGCCTTTTATTTTTATTTATTTATTTATTTTTATTGTACTTCAGGTGAAGGCTTACAGAACAAATAGCTTCTCATGAAACGGTAGTACACATATTGTTTTATTACATTGGTTAACAACCCCACAACATGTCAACCCTCTAACTTCTCAACCTTTTTTTTTTTTTTTTTTTTTGGCGAAAATACACATAGCCACAGATACACCATTTCAAAAATTTCTACATGCACAGTTCAGTGACATTGACTATGCTCTTCCAATTGTGCTGTTATTCTCACTTAAGATGAAGGCTTACAGAACAAAATAGTTTCTCATTTAACAGTTGCTACAAATGTTGCCCTATGACAATGGTTAACAATCTCACAACACATCAACAATATCCTTACTCAACCTTGGGTTCCCTATCACCAGCTTCCTTGTCCCCTTCTGCCTTCTGGCCCTTGTCACTGGACTCCTGTACCTCGTTAGTCTCATTTGGTTTTACGGGGCTGTCCACTCCCAGGCTGAACGGTGAACCTCGGAGATAACTTCACCACAGAGCTAAAAGGGTGTCTGGGGACCGTCCTCTCGGGGTTTCTCCAGTCTCCTTTAGGCCAGTAAATCTGGTCTTTTTTTTGTGAGTTAGAATTGTGTTCTACATCCTTCTCCAGCTCTGTGCAGAACCCTCTGTTGTGATCCTGGTCAGAGCAGTCAGTGGTGGTAGCCGGGCACCATCTAGCTGTACTGGACTCAGTCCGGTGAAGGCCTTGGTAGCTGTGGATAATTAGTCCCTTGGACTAATCTTTTCCTTGTATCCTGTTCTCTTCATTCTCCCTTGCTCCCGAAGGGATGAGACCAGTGGAGTGTCTTAGATGGCCACTCACAGGCTGTTAAGACCCCAGACACTACTCACCAAGGTGGAATGTAGAGCATTGTCTTTATAAACTGTGTTAGGCCAATTGAGCTAGATGTTCCTCGAGACCATGGTCCCCAGAGCCCTCCGCCCAGCAATTCAGTCCCTCAGGGAGTTTGGATGTGTCTATGGGGCTTCCATGACCTTTCCTTGTACAGGTTGTGCTACTTTCCCCTGTATTGTGTACTGTCTCACCCTTCACCCAAGATACCACTTATCTATTGCCTATTTAGTATTTCCCCCCCACCCCTCCCATCCCTGGTAACCAACAAAGATTGTTACTTTTTGTGTGTGAACTTTTTCATGGGTTTTTACAATAGAGGTCTCATACAATATTTGTCCTTTTGTGATTGACTTATTTCACTCAGCATAATGTCCTCCAGTTTCATCCATATTACAAAATGCTTCACCGATTCATCATTGTTCTTTCTCGTTGCATAGTACTCCATAGTGTGTATGTACCATAGTTTGTTTATCCATTTATCTGTTGATGCACATCTAGGTTGTTTCCATCTTTTTGCTGTTGTGAACAATGCTGCCATGAACATAGGTGTGCATATGTCTATTCGAGTGATGCCTCTTATTTCTCTAGAATATATTCCTGAGAGTGGGATTGCTGGATTGTATGGTATGTCTATTTCTAGCTTACTAAGGAAACGCCATATCATTTTCCAAAATAGTTGTATCATTTTGCATTCCCACCAGCAGCGCATAAGAGTTCCGATCTCCCCGCAGCACCTGCAACATCTGTTATTTCCAGTGTTTTTGATTCGTGCCAGTAATGCCAGGGTAAGATGGTATCTCACTGTGGTTTTAATTTGCATTTCTCTAATGGCTTGTGATCTCGAGCGTTTCCTAATGTGTCTGTTAGCCTGTTGAATGTCTTTTTTGGTGAAGTGTCTGTTCATTTCCTTTGCCCATTTTTTAATAGGATTATTTGTCTTTTTGTTGTAGAGGTATTAGATTTTCTTGTAGATTATGGAGATTAGATCTTTGTCTGACTTGTACTGTCCAAGAATTTTTTCACAGTCTGTAGGTTCTCTTCTTACTCTTTTGGTGAAGTCTTTTGACGAGCATAGGTGTTTGATTTTAAGAAGATCCCAGTTATCTAGCTTATCTATTGGGGTTTGTGCATTGATGTCTTTTGCCTTTTGAAACCACATTTTATTCCTCCTACTTAGGTTATAAAAAATGTGGAATTTGACAGTTAATAGAGTCCCCAAATATTACTAACTGCATTAAAGTTTAGGAGGAAATATATATTAAAGCCTAGCTTGATCTGTAGCACTGTTGACATTATAGTCCAGATAATTCTTTGTTGTGGAGGACTGTCCTGTGTATTGTAGGATGTTCAGCAGCATCCCTGGCCTCTACCCACTAGATGCCATAGTACTCAGTGGTGACAAACAAAAATGTATCCAGACATTTCCTATGTCCTCTAGGAAGCAAAATTGTCCCCAGTTGAGAACCGTTCTTAATGAGGAAAGGAAGTCTGCGCATAGATACTATTACCATGCAGCATTTCCTAATACAAGTGTCATTTTTTCATTGTGGACGTTAGGAGCCCTGTACCTTCTGGGACTCTTGTCCTCAGTCTGACTGTACTGATAAGAAGAGACTTCTTATTAATACTTAAAAATATTTATTGCTAGGTTACAATATAGTGTATTTTTATTTGTTACTCATTTATTCATTCAAAAATGGAATTGAGCACCTCTGTGGACCAGACAATGTGCTATGCAGTTAACATATACAAATAAATAAGATAATAGGGTGAGGCAGTGTTCACTTAGGGTGAAGAGTGTGAGTTGTGGAGTAAAACTGTCTGAATTCAAAGCCTGGTGGTTGCATTTCTGGCTGTGCCATCTGCAACCATAGGTATGTCAGTTTATAATATATATATTTCATTTTATATAAAATAGCAGTAATAATAAGTGTCTGCCCGTTAGTTGTACTGTGGTGGCTTGTGTGTTGCTGTGATGCTAGAAGCTATGCCACTGGTATTTCAAATACCAGCAGAGTCTCATATGGTGGACAGGTTTCAGGGAAGCTTCCAGACTAAGACAGACTAGGAAGAAAGGCCTGGCAATCTCTTCTAAAATTTAGCCAAAAAATAAAAAAGTCATATGGATCACAACAAAATATTGTGCTAGAAAATGAACACCCTAGGTTGGAAGACACTACACAATAGCTGCAACAATGGACTCAAACATGCCAATGACCATGATGATGATGCAGGGTCTGGCAATGTATCAGACCCAAGCTGATGGCTACTAACAACAATAAGAATGGTAAGTGTGCTTTCACACACTTGTTAGGATTAAACTGAGTAACAAAAAAGTAATAGATATGAAACACCTAATACATTGCTTGCTGTATAGTAAGTGCTTAAAGAATGTTTGTTTTGGTAGATATTATTTATCTTCATCAGCTGCTTTATCATAAAGAGTGTGCTGGGCTCCTTCAGGAGATTAGCACCTAAATCCTGAGTGAAGTGGCAGTGGTGATATCAGGAGGCTCTGAGAAGGCTTCTGGAAAAGATGAGCCCTGAGCTGAGCCCTGAAAGGCAAGGCCAGCTCAGAGACAGCTAGGTGAGGAAGCAGGAGAAAGACATTTCAACTGAAATATAACCTTTTCTTTGCATTTGTAATCTGAGATGAAGAGTGTTAACTTGTTTCTTTGAAATATTTAAAAATGGAATCAATTTTATTTATTCAGCCTGTGCTTCTCAGGCCAAAAAACTTTATAAAAGTTTATTTTGCTGTTAGGAAAGTTTCATGAAATTTTTTATAGCTTTTTTAATGAAGCATCTCCTTGAGATGAACCCTTTATTTGGTCTTGAGAACTACATGCTAGTCTTTTCTAATTTTAGGATTCCTTCTGGCCACAGACCAAGGAAAACCTGGTAATTTTTTACTTCCTTTTGTCTCCTTACAAATAATGTAAACACAAGTTTTATCTACTGTAGGTTTTTCTATCTTTCATTTCCTTGTTACCTACTTATATGAGAGTAGAGATCTAACAAATCTTGGGCGGATACTGATGAATGCTTTGCTGCCCTGTAATTCAAGTGCAGTATTAAAAAACAAATTGTCCACATTTCTAACATATATATGGTGTGATGCTATCACCAACAAGTACATAGGCTTCTGTGATCCACAGAATAACCCAGGGGCTAGGTAGGACATGTTTAAGGATAAGGAAACTGGGCTCAGAAATGTTAAGTTACTTGCCTAAGTTGACTTAGTAAATACCAAAGCTAAATATGTGGGTAGGGAATCTAAGACTTCCTGACTCCAAAACCTGCTATTTTCACTATCTGTACCATTATGTATTAAATATATCCCTACAGTCAAATGCCTTCTTTTCAAAGACCTCTTGTTAGCTGTGTAGGTGGGATGATGCTCTGCAGAAATATGTAACATCTCTTTGGCATTTCTTTAATATAATCTTAAGGTATTGCCAAGACTTGAACTATTGATTATTTTGACTTGTCACTAATCTCATTTTTTAATAATTCAAGGTGAGCATGGTAGAATTCATTTTAGCACTTACATGATACTAAGTAATCACTTATAAGCTTCCTGAAGACATCTTTGTGAGTTTATCTTTGACACATTTCATAGCTTTTGTCACTAAATTCTACACCTATTAGAAGCTCTCTGAACAACTGAATACTACATTTTGTTGGGGTGGGTTAGGTAATTCTTAAACATCTTGATCATCTTACAAGATAAATAGTTGTAGAACTGGCCAGTAGATGGTCCTTCAACGATCCACACCCCGTGGTGTTCATGCCCTTGAATAGCTCCTTCCACAGTGAATAGGGCTGGCATATGTACCCAGTAGGATGCTGCAGAAAGGACAAAGTATGACTTCCAAGAGCAGGTCATAAAACTCATTGTGGCTTCCTCCTTGCTCTTTTGAATCCCTTGTTCTTGGGGGAAGACAGCTGTATCAGGACATTTAAGCAGCTTTATGGAGAGATCCCTATGCCAAGGAATTGAGGTTTCCTGTCAACAGCCATATGAGTGAGCCTTCTTGGAAGTAGATTCTCCAGTACCAGTCAAGTCTTCTCAAGTCTTCAGATGATGGCAGCCCAACATCTTGAATACAATTTCATAAGAGATCCTGAGCCATAGCTAGCTAACTATGTAAGTCATTGACAAATTTCTGACCTACAGAAACTGTGAAATAAATGAGACCCTGGGTGGCACAAACAATTAAGCACTGGGATACTGACTGGGAGGTTGGTGGTTCAGACTTACCCAGAGGTACCTTAAAGGCCTGGCAATCTTCTTTCAGAAGATCACAGCCATGAAAACCCTATGAAATGCAGTTCTACTCTGAAACACATGATGTTGCCATAAGTCGGAATCTACTGGAGGGCAGCTGTGTTTGTTTTTTTTTTTAATTGTTTAAACTGCTAAATTTTGTAGTAATTTATTATGCTTAGCAATAGTTAACTACAATATTTTTATGCAAATAACACGCACCTTCTATATTTGTTTGTCAACCAGGCCCTCCCCCAGCAAGGTATTTTCATAAGCACCGCTATGTCAATTTTTTTTTTACATGTTGCTATAAAAAGATTAACATAGCATGCTTATGAAAATACCTAATGGGGGGAGGGCGCGGTTGGCAAACAAATGTGGAAGGCGTGTGTTATTTTCATAAAAATACAGTAATAGAATACTTCTTTGGAATAATTTTAGACTACTTGATATTATTTTTTGTATTTTAGGATTTTAAATTTAAAATACATGAAATATGTGGGAAAAATTTATAAAATTAGAGTGTTAAACAACTAGAGACTATTCAATTAAAATTAATTTCTAAACAGTTGCAAAGCGTTTTTGACATATTTTTGTGATTTCTCGTAATATTAAGCAAATAGCTTGAAGAGGTTCTCCTTTAATATAAAATGGAAGTAATCCTTAAATATTTCTTTTATGTCAGTATTTCATAAAATTTATTCATTGATTTTTGTGACACCCCAGAGAAATAGAGACCCAAGGAAGAAGAAAGGAAGGAAGACAAGGCAGTATTCTTAGTCCTGGTTTATAAATCAAGAATAGAAAACACACAAAGTCTAAATAAACTGATTATCAGTAGCCTAATTGAGGTTCCTGCTATTATCCAAGAGGCCTATGGTTTTTTTTTTTTTGTTGTTGTTGTTACATTGTCAGGATGACCTTTGTGTTATGTAACCAAGAACTAAGGCTGTGAAATCTTAGGGACAGAAGGATTGTCTCAGATTTGCTCACAAAATTGGAGTCTTGTTGTCATAACCGTTGCAAATAATATGTTTTACAAAGCAGGCTAGTGGTATATTGAACTCTTTTAACACAGTACTCTTCATTCATAAAATAATTTTATTATACTTTGCCCATCTTTTGAAAAAGTGGTTTAATGCATTGGCATAACGTAAAGATCACTGCGATTCTTTATTCTCAGAAAACTGAGCTCTCTTCTTCATCCCCTCTTAAGTCTATGCATGCTGCCAGAAGCCACAGGCTTCCTAAAATAATTAAAAAGAATACATGTGCTTGAATAATAGTTTTCAGATTCCGTAAGTTTCTGCTGATTAAGGCCATAAACCACATCAGACAGACCCAGAAATCAGACTCTCCATCTCTTTTCTTTTGGCCCTTTGTTCTGACCAGAGCAGGGCTATTCCATTATTTTCCCTTACTCTGACCATTTCATCTATTGGTAAAGTAAACAAAAGGTAGGTATTAAAAATGTAGCTGCGAATCTTGGCATGTTTTCTGGTCTTTGAGCTTTGATTGCAAGCGTGCGTGACCTTCTAAACAGGCCTTGCATGGCTGCTACAGATGGCGTGTCCTGTCAGTCGGATTTGCACGTGATGTATAGCGTTATTTGCTTGTGGACTATTGAAGGAATAAATGCCTTTGCTATCACAGGGGACATGTGGGAAAGAAAAATGAATAAGTAGAGTTGTCATGTTGTGAATTACTTTCTTTAAGTCACCACTTTTTGTATGTGTATCTCTCTTTTTTTTTTAAAGGAACATGAGGAGGTATTCCACTTCAAAATTAATTTGGGGTGGAAAGTTTTTTCTGGGGAGAGGAGGGATTGCAATTATATATAAAACTCATTGCTGTTGAGTCAATTCTGGCTTGTAGCGACCCTATGTGTATATACCAAAAAACCCATTGCCGTTGAGTCGATTCTGACTCATAGACACACACACACATATGTATATGTGTATATATATATTATATATATAAAAATGTATATTTATATATAAATATATATTTATATGTAATATATAAAATTAAATGTATTGTAGCAGTTGGATAACAAAAATTATCCCAATCTCTCTCTGCTGTCTTTCCCTCTGTCTCTTTTGCTCTCAGACACACACGTGCACACACTCACTCATACACACACCCCTGTCTTGGAAGTTTTTAAATGTCTAAATAAACACCCTAGTTGGATAATAAGGGGTGTATCAAAAGGATGTGAAAGATAGAGAATTCTGAATTTACTTCTTTTACTAAGATACAAACAGGCAAATTTCCTTCACTGTAAAATTAAGGAGACTTTTCACTTGGAGAGTACCTTTTAGAACATATCATAAAAATAAGAGTAGTTTTTTGAAAGACTACCAGTGTTGCAGTCACATGCCTAAGATTTAGCCTTCCCATCTTCCTGTCTCCAACATCACAACTCACTAGCTATGAAACCTTGAGCAACTTATTTATCCTTCTGAGCCTCAGCTTTTTCATCTTTATAATGGGTGGTTTGTGAGGATTATAAATGGTGAAAATTGCTTTTCATATATTACTTCATACATAGTAGTGCTCAGTAAATTGTAGTCACTTATGTTAATCATTGTTATGTTGCCAGACCTTGCTGAGTCAAACAATGCAGATACTTTAATGGAATCTCATTCACACAAAGACTTCCTTGTGCTTGTGCCCAGTCTTCAAATTAACACTTTTGATTTTGAACATCCATTTTAGTGCTATTATGAAAAGGAACCAAGATAGCTGGCTGCTGAAGGACTACAAAAAGAAAACATTTTGGATATTTATATGAAATAATCGAATGAAAAGTTCAAAATTTAACAAATATGTGAAAACCAATAGGTATAAAATATTTGGAATCTGTTAAAATAGTTGAGAAACATAGGTGATATCATGGTAAAGGTTTAAAACGGGAGTGGATGTGACAAGAGGTATAAAGTTGGAGAAACTGAAGAGAGGAAAAGCAAGTGGGTCAAAATTTTAATCCATTGGCTCTTCTTGAAGAAGGATTGGAATTTGGATGTGTTTGAGTTTATTCTGAAACTCATTCTTTTTGTGAGATCTATCAGAAGTGATAGTCAAACAATTTTGTGAACAGATTTTTCATTTAGAAAATGATGTCACTTGTATTTTCTGGATCAGTCACTATAGCAGGAGATGGCTAGCATTAAAAGCCCTGCTTACAATTGTGTGGTTCTATTTTGTTGCTGTGATTATGGACACTGACGTGTCTGATCAGTGCTCTCCTACCTACTCAGCAAAGTCCCTAATCCAGCAATCCATCAAATCTGAGAAATGAGCCACTGTAGCCTTCTGGGTAAAATTCAGCAATCAGTGTGTTTAAACAGTGAGGATAAAGGCAGAAGCTGTCAAAATTGGCACTGAACTCCTATCAACCACAAAACTCTGTTGCATATGCTCTGTGAGCTCAAGAAGTCCCGGCAGATGAAAATAACTCTCAAGTGATTATTACCCAATTTGCATTTCACTACCCTTCATTTTATTTCTTCTTTCTGTAGGAATGATAAGATTTATGTAAATACAGCATATAGGCAACTCTGATTTGGGTAGGGGGGAGACACTAGACATATCCAAATTTAAGGTCCTGACAAGAATGCTCTGACTCTCTTATCTCAACTTTCTGACACAATGCTTATCTCAGTCATTATTATTATTTCATTATTCAGGTGAGGAAATTAAGTAGAGGAAGCAAGAAATGCACAGCCTCTGACTCCAAGCCTTCAATGTTTTCCCACTATACCACATTGACCAATGTTCATTGTGCTCTGCATGGTGTTCATCCATATTAATTTTTGTTAGAAGTTTCAGGAGAAATGATTATGCAAGCACCGGAAAACATGAAGCATAAGCTAGTGGTACTTGTTCTAATATGTTTAGGAAAGCAATGAAGGTCTCATGTTTTAGTTACTTCTCTAGCACATTGTGTAAATCACATTAATTTTGTTCTATATACTAATGAATTTTGATGTGGAGAATTTATGAAAAATAAATTGGCTGAAATATATATATTTTTTTTTTAGAAAAAATGTTTAGAAAAATTTGTCTTCCACCACATTATCTGATGCCTAAAAAAAATACCTATATTTAGACATAGAGGTAGCAATTCTATTGTCATATAGATAGGCATATAAAGTACATATTTTTATGTGCCCTGAGAACTTGGTATGCATGTAATGATTTTCAGTTGGTAATATTGGTAATACAGTTTTATGTTAAATGATGTCATAATAGAAATTGACAGATACCAAGCCATGCTGACAGAGTGTAGCTTGGCAGTCATTAGGGCCAGGAGAGGAGTGATTCATCAAAGTGTTTGCTTTGTACGTCTTGGTACAGGATGGGCATTGAGGTCAGAACACATCTGTATGAACATGAATATGTTCTTTTCAAACTAAAATACAGTATTTTTCTGTTACTGGAAATAGATTGGTTCTTATATTAAAATTCTGTAAGACCAAAAATAAAATAATAAATGAAAATACATAGAAAAATAATAAAAACCTGTTCTTGCCCAGTGTGTCATAGGCACCACAGAGCCATGGGAGCATCTTTGTTAGAAATATGCTTCAGGGAGGTTAGTCTGACAATAATATTTTTTAACAGATTAGAAGGAAACAGAGAATTAAGGTAGAGAGACTGAGGAGGAGAATATTATAGAAGACCAAGCATGAACCTCAAGAGTTTATAGTCTATCACAGGTTCTTAATGGGGTGTGGAAATGTTTGGAGACATTTTTGGTTTTTATACTGCCTGGAGGATACCTGTGGCATTGAGTTGGTTGGAGTCAGGAAAGTGAAACATGGTATGTTGTGAGAGATACCCTGCACAGCAGAGAATTTCCCATCCAAAGTGCCAGCACAGCCCTGTATGAATGGTGCAACAGAGTTAGTGAGAGTTTGGAGGGATATTATCCAAGAAATGACATAATTAGGGATAAGAAACCTAAAATAAGTCAGTTTTACTCTTGATCACCATTATTAGGGTCTAGCATGTTCTTTGGGGATGATTGTTGTTAGTTGTCATCCAGTCAGCTGTAACTCGTGGCAACCTTATATAAAACAGAATGAAATGCCGCCCGGGCCTGGGTCATCTTCATGAACATTGGTATATTTGAGTCTATTGTTGGAGCTGTTGTGTCAGTCAATCTCATTGAGGGTTTCCGTGGTTTTCTCTGACCCTCTGCATTACCAAACGTGATGTCCTTTTCTAGCAGTTGGTCTTCCCTGATGACATGTCCAAAGTAATTGAGCAGAAGTCTTGCCATCTTTGCTTCTAAGAAGCATTCTGGTTATATTTCTTCCAAGACTGATTTATTCATTCTTCTGGAAGTCCACAGTATACTCAATAGCCTTTACCAAACCAAACTTGAAATGTATCAATTCTTCTGTCTTCTTTTTCACCATCCTGCTTTTGCATGTGTGGTGTCTTTATGTACTTGTTGTTCTTGCCCCAAAGAATACTGAAATGCAAGGATTTTCCTTTTCTGTTGAAATGTGATTAGAAAAATAGTTCTTATTAGTAACTTAAACACAAACATTTCAACCTTTAAATTATTGACAACAATTCCCAGGGGAGATTTACAGATGAAAGTATCTGTAGCAAACTCATGGCATGAGTTTAAGAATCCATCTCCTTAAAGAAAATAAGATCACAAAGAACTAGATCCATTCCCTACTACACTAGTAAAATGATTACAAAAAGAAATCACGTATTTATATTCAACTATTCTTTCTCTAAGTTTTTTTTTTTTTTTTTTTTTTTTTGAGACTCCATTGTATGTCAGGCCCTACTCTGGGAATCAAGCATACAACAATGTCTTAATGAAACATACATAATAATGAGGAAGACTGAAAATAAATAACATTAGCTATGCCATAAGCACTGGAACAGCAGGATAAGGGGATAGAAAATGATGGAGGATGATAATTTAGGATAGGCTGGCCAAGAATGGACTTACTGAGGAGGAAACATTTTGAGTAGAAAATAAATGAAGGACGGAATCAAAAATGTGAATATCTGAGAGAGAAGGGGAAGCAATTCAGTGTAGTGATCAGCAAGTAACGAAGCTCTGAGCAGGACTGGTCATGTTAAGGAACAGTGAGGAGATCAGAGAACAAAGGAAAAGTAGTAAGAAATAAAGTTGAGAGGTAGCCAATCGCCAAACATGTGGAAACTCGGTGGTAGCCCATGGACAGCTTTTATTGGGAGTGAGCTCAGAAGTCACTGGAAGATCTTAAGTATAACAGTAATATGATCTGACTCATGTTTCAGAAGGATCACTCTGCACTCTCTGAAGAAAAGCCTGAAGCACAGGACAAGAATGAAGCAAGGAGGCTAGTACAGTGAACTATAAAGGTTGATATGGACCCAGAGATGAGAAGTGGCTGTTGGAGGTCTATGTTTTGAACGTAGAGATTATAAGATATGCTATAAATGAATATAGGTTGGGAGAGAAAGAGAGGAGTCAAGAACGACTCCAAGGTTTATGAATTATTCTCAATTTATGGGGCAATTCATTTGAATAACTCCCATTTTATTGCAAAAATTAAAATTGACATAATCTGACTTGGTAACCTCATGCTGCCGTAACAAAAAATACCATAAGTGGCTAGCTTTAAAGAAAGACATTTACTTTTTCATAGTTCTTGAGGCTAAAATTCCAGATCAGAATCTTGGCCATGTTGATTCCTTCTGTGGGTCTCTCAGCTCGTTTCTGGTGACTGACAGTAATTGTTGGAGTTCCTTTGCTGCTTATAGATGCGTCTGTGTTGTCTTCCCCTGTATGTCTGTTTCTTTTCTGCTCTTTTTATAAGACATCACTCAGAGGAGAGAACATTTAAGACCCACTCTTCTTTGGTATAAACTCATTAACATAAAAAGAAAACTCCTGTTTCCAAATAGGGTCATATTTCCAACTACAAGTGTTAGGACTTGAACATAACTTTTTAGAGGATGCGGTTCTGTCCATAACATTATTTAAATATCAGTTCCTACCTCTTCATGCCCCCTCAAATACTGCAGTATAGTTCTAAGCAGTCATCCATAATTCTCAGTGTTTCAGTGGCTTATTCTAGTTTATAGATTTTTCCAACCTTTGGTTTTACCTTTTTATAACTTTGTAGAAAACTCACAGAATAGCTTTGTAGTTGATCCATAGAATGAGGGTTAAAAACATGCATAGGAAATACTTTGTGGGGGAGTGAAGTATAATTAATAGTAAAGTTGTTAATAGTGTGAATTCTGGAAGCAGACCGCCTAGGTTTAAATGCTGGCACCACTACTAATGAGCCCTGCAACTTTAAGTAAGTTAGTTACCCTCTTTTTCTTCATCTGCAGATTAGAAACAATAAAAATGCTTACTGTAGAGGCTCCTTGTGAGGATTTAATGATTTCATACATAGAAAATGCTCTGAGGAATGCTTGGCACATAGTTAAGTTCTTAGTATGTGTTAATGATTTTTATTATCTATTAATGCCATTACTAATAAGAACAGATATGTAATGATTTGAATTTGAAAAGGGGCTACAAAAGCAAAGACCTGAATTATCCATCAACTGAACAAGTCAAAATGAATAATTGAAAATTAGCTCTACATAAAATTAATGAAAGAAGCAAAACTCAGTAGATAAATTCATATGTAAAAAGTTAAAAATTATATCCCATTATTCCTGCCTAACAACATGTTTAGATTTGTAACCTAGAGAAGAAACACAACTATAGGCAAGAAACACATTTTTTTCAACTATTATTTGTATCATTAAGCTATTATTATGTTACTGTCTTAGTTTCTTAGTGCTGCTATAACAGAAATACCAAAGTGGGTGGCTTTAATGAACAGAAATTTATTTTCTCACAGGTCAGGAGGCTAGAAGTCCAAATTCAGAGTGTGGCTATTAGAGAAGGTCCTTCTTTGTCTATTTCAGCTTCTGTCATTGTTGTTGGTTGCTATCCAGTAGATTCCAACTCGTGATGACTCCACGTATGCAGAGTAGAGCTGCCTCGTAGGGTTTTTACGGCTGTGACCTTTCAGAAGCAGATTGTCAGGCCTGTCTTCCAAGGAACCTCTGAATGGGTTTGAACCACCAACCTTTCGACTAGTAGTCAAGCGCTTAACCTTTATGCCACCCAGGGATTCTTCTTTGAGTCTAGGCTGCTCTTTATATTACTCAGAAGTGATTAGACTTAGGGCACACTCTGCACTGGTATGGCCTCATTAGCAAAGCAGAGACAAACCTATTTCCAAATAGAATTACATCCATAGGTATAGGGGTCAGAATTTTGATTTTTTGGGGGGACACAATTCAATCCATAACAGTTAGCCATTTGCTGTTTTGTTTTTTCCTATTTGCAAATTACTTGTAGAAATCCAAAACCTAAATGGATCTTCTGTATTTTTCATACATTTAAATTTCTTAATAGCATTCTCGAATATATTGAGGACACTAAATTGAATGTGCATAGCAGGTAAATCTTAGTTGCTCATATGTTCGAAAATAATTTTGTCATATTGAAAAAAGTTCTTAAGAATGCCTAAAACAGTTTTTCAGATGTTGGTTGATATCTATAATACTTCATAACAATTTTATCCTGGCAGGCAAATAATAAACTTGTCAAAAATGAGGGCTGATTTATTTTTAAGCCCATAAATACTATCTTTAGAGAATAGTAACAGGATTTCAACTGTCTTGGCCATAAGCATCCAATAAATGTTTGCAGCTTGATTAATGTCTAATAAAAGTTTTTATGCTAAATGAAATGAAATAGAAATTCTGATAATACTGTATTAATCACACAGAGCAGAAAATAATGTGGCTTTCAAAGTATAATTGTGATAAGTGGTCTTTAGTTTGACGTTTTGAAGGTGACCTGACGATGTCAAGATCATCCACAAATATTTATTAAAAAAACCAAATCAATTCCGACTCACTGTGACCCTACAGGACAGAGTAGAACTTCCCCATAGGGTTTCCAAGGAGCAGGTGGTGGATTCGAACTGCTGACCTTTTGGTTAGCAGCCATAGCCTGCCGTATCTCTCAACCACTGTGCCACCAGGGCTCCTCATAATATTTATCCAGTGCCCATTATATAATATACATTGTGATCAGAGCTCGAGAACTTTATTTGTAAAGTTATATGTATGGTTCTTCTCTCTCTGGTTCTCTTTATCTCTTACTTGGACTATTAAAATACCCTCTTTTACACTAGTTTTTCCCTAGAATAAAGTACAAACCATTAAACATCCTCTGCATTGTGGTGTCATCCTACCTTTCCAAGAATAATGCTTTATATTCTTCTGCATATATCCTATACTACTCTCATGATATACTATATTTCTGAAATATAGCCCATATTATCTTTTGTATATTAGTTAATACTTTCCTCTCATTCTGCTTCATACGTCTGCCTTTTAGGTGTGCTGAGAGCATATAGCATGTTGAAAATAGGAACAAAGCAGGCTTGGGAGAAGGCAAGAGGAACTAACTAGTACCGAGTGTGGGTCTTTGACAGGGTGTTGCAAACAATAAACCCAAATAACCAAACCCATTGCCGTCAAGTGGATTCCTACTCATAGCGACCCAACAGGACAGAACAGAACTGCCCCATAGGGTTTCCAAGGAGCAGCTGGTGGATTCAAACTCCTGACCTTTTCGTTATCAGCCTGAGGTCTTAACCACTGCGCCACCAGGGCTCCAAGTTGCAAACAATACTAGCTGTCAAATCCAGTAGCCTCAAAATTTCCATTTTGGCATAACCAAGGTGTTTTTAAGTGAGTCTGAGCTGGGACCAAGTGACTGCAACAATGGTTGCAGAAGTAGTTGCTGAAAAGGTTCCCATATAAATTTAGCACAAGGGGTTCTGGAAACAAGATTAAGAGAAACACAACAATCAGGACCTATACAGTGGACTCCAGGACTCAACTGACCAGGATCAAGATTAGATAAGGAAGCTATAGCCAGATTTTCTTTCAGATGCTCCCAGGAGTTAGGACTGTGAACAGCAGGCCACATATTTTCAGATTCTTCTCACTCAGGGTTAAAGAGCTCATAACACAGTGTTTGTACATCATACTGGTTCAGTTCAGGGAGGACTATGCCTCCTTCAGCCTCCTGGGCTAGGCTTAATTTCCATACCTTCTACATTCACAATTGCATGCTTTATTTTTGTAACTTTTTTATGGAGCCTAATAGAATTAGCTTTGTAGCAGAGTAAATCATGTACCTCTGACCACTGCTTCCATTCCTCCGCAATACCTTGCCCATAGTGAGCATTCTGTAAATGCCTTTTGAGGTTAATTGGATGTGTGAAATATTTTAATGAAACTAGGGAACAACAGGATATTTTTTATTGGCAGCATTTTATTATTGTCTTAACTGCTTATATTTAAGGTTTTAAGCTTCAATAAGCCTCCCATCCTTACTAAGATCTATGGGAAAAAGACAAATCTTTCATTGCTTTATTTCAATAAAATTCATGGATTCACACCTGAGGATTTAATCATCTGTTTTTAGGCTTCTTTCACCCTCTGCATGCCGGGTGAGCAACTTGCTGCTCATTAAACAGATTGTACATTAGAAACTATAGAGCACAAAAGCAGAAATATCATACATTTGGTGATAATTAGTAGCGTTCATTTCCTCACTAAGTACTAGGGCATACCACACGGTTTCCATAGCAACCTCTATTCTGTCCAATTAACTGCCTAATGTGAACGTATGAATAAATTTCTATCTTTAAGGAAAAAGCCCCCAAACAATGGGGTGATTTAAAGAATTTACAGATCCAGACATAAGCCCATCGATTCTACCTTATTTTCTACCTTACTTTTGAAAACACATTTTTGATGTTTTTGGGTTCTGGCCGTAACCAGCCAGGCAAAGCATAAGCAGCGAATGAATTGAACCAGATTCTCCCAGTACCTCAGCTACTCCCTGATTGTAAATTATGCAAATATACAAGCTGCCTAAAGTCTTTCAGGACACTTGGGAACCATTTGGCAAGTAGCGACTCCAGGGAACTAATCCATCATGGAAAAAAAGAAACAAAGGCCATTTAATAGAAATTAAATTGATGTTGCTTTGATTTATAAAATATCCCTAGAAAGTCGAATTTGAATTATGTTATTTTTTCTGAAGAGAGAAGCTTAGATACTATCAGCAGAGTTTCAGAAATCCTGGTTGACAGCATGTTATCTGGGAGATAACAGTGACTTTGGAGTTAGAGATCTGAGTTTAAATTCTGGAGTCACTGTTAACTCAAGCTGAAACTAGAAACACCAGTTTCCCATCTTGAAAAGGTGATAATAATAATTGACATTGAGTGACTCTTATTCTGTGCCTTTCCCTTCAATGGGCTATATCAGATGAACAACAATCATATGAGATAAACTCAATCAGTTCTTCTATTTGGCGGAACCTTATTAAATTGTTGTCATTTGACAGTTTTTGTCAAATAGTAATTTCGTATAATTCAGGCTTATAAACAGAAGTCACTGAGGCAAAGAGAAGTCAAATAGAATCTAATGTTACATGACCCAGGGCCTATTGCATGCTTCTAAACCACTAAAATGTACAGTTTGGGTAAACAGCCAGTGTAGTTGGTACATTATAGGTACCTAGAAATCATTAGTTTCTTCTCCATTTTTGATCATCAACTTGGTACTAGATGGGCTATAACAGGAAGCAGAGTTACGGGAGGTCTGCTTGATTTGGAGCTTTGTGGAAGGATTGAGATGAGTGGGGAAGCAAGAAAATTGTTTTATATTCTACCCTTTCCACTAAGAGACACACTTTATGATCTTAACTGTACTACCCATTGCCATTGAGTGAATTCCAACTCATAGTGACCCTATAGGGCAAAGTAGAACTGCCCCAGAGTGTTTGCAAGGAGAAGCTGGTGGATTCGAACTTCCGACCTTTCGGTTGGCAGCCTTAGCTCACGGTAGCTCTTAACCACTGTACCACCAGGGTGCGGTGTACTATCTCTGTACTTATCTAACTAGAATAAGGATGGTGATGCTAATGTGTTTTTCTGAAGAGGTTGTGAGTTTTTTTTAATTTAAAAAGTAGATAATAGTTTATATTATTAGTATATTTGTACATATCACTGCCAACTGTTTATTATCTCTAGTGTTTAGTGTTTAGATTTTTTAGAAAAAAACTTAAGTTCATCCCTTATACTACCAGTAATGAAGAGTCCCTCAAAAGCAAAATATCAAGTTTCTTTTTTTCCTATTCCATAAAGCTATATATTGATTGTTGAATATATACATGTTTTTTGATAATTGTATATTGAATATACCTTAGGAAGTGCACACACATATAAGTCATAATTTTAAATCTTTAATAATGTTAAAGCCTCCCTGGGTGGCACAAACAGTTAAACACTGGACTACTAACTGCAAGGTTGTGGTTCAAACTCACCCGGAGATGCCTCGAAAGACAGGCCTGGTGATCGACTTCTGATAGTCACAACCTTGAAAACTCTGTTCTGTACACATGGGGTTGCCAATAGTCAGAATTGAATTCAGGGCAACTAACAACAATAGCAGTGATGTTTAGCCTTGTACATGGTAAGCACTCAGAAATGTTAGTTATCATTGCAACTGTTATTTTCTTTCATATAGTATTAATTTGAACAAAATTATTTTTATAGATATTTCCAAAATTTTAATTTACAGTGTCACATTCAGAGAGAGGTGAAAAATGTTTTCTATCGAAATGAAGTCAATAATAAAGAGTGAATTTTATTGATTTTTTTATAATATGCTAAAGGAGCCCTGGTGGTGCAGTGGTTAAGCACTTGGCTGCTAACCGAAAGGTCAGTTGTTTGAACCCACCAGCTGCTCTGTGGGAAAAAGATGGGGCAGTCTGCTTCTGTAAAGATTACGGTCTTGAAAACCCTATAGGGCAGTTCTCCTCTGTGCTGTAGGGTCGCTATGAGTCCAAACTGACTTGACAGCAATGGGTGTGGGTATGCTAGTGGTATGTTAAATACAAGTATTATCGCATTGTATTCCCCTCAAAATCCCCCTTCGTTGTCCTCTGTTGCTATCTCCATTTAGTATCTTAAGTTTAGAATACAGTTTCAATATTCTTATAAATCTGTAAATATTTCACTATATTATACACTTAAGAATAAAAGATTCTGAAGATTAATTGCCATTATAGTCATTAGACTCTTAAAGAGCCTAGACCCTTGTTTTCTTAATACTCATTGTTAAAGCCAACGTACGCCTAATATAAAATCGCATTTCTTTTCATGAAGCTGATCTAGAATTGTTGCATATCGAGTCTTGTTCTTGACTGAGAAATTAAGGTAATAGTTAAAACAGGCATTTTCCCATAAAATTCAGAGTTCTGATTAGATGTGTAAAGATAGTTTTCGTCAAAGAAAACTATACATTGTTTTCGACACTTAAGTCAGAAATAAATCTAAAAGATTTCAAAAACACTTTCCAAGTATTAAATAGTTGATTTAAAAAATTGAAAGGAGAAACTAAACCAGTTTATATCCAAAAATATTTTTTGTTAGTATTACAGTCAATACTAGTAAATAGTAACTGTTAGTATGTAACAGTTGTTTTAAAAGTGCTAGATAGTTCTTATTAATATAAAGTTGAAAATCAAGAAATATCTCAATTTTACACCATTATTTTATTGATAGAGGAGTTTGCAGGATCCCTCTTTCCATTTGTCACTTTAACTTCTTTTGGGTAAGGACATTAAATTACAAACATAATATTCTAAAAATAATGTTGTAATTCTAATTGGAATTACTTTAAGTTTATATATTTATTTTGGAAGAAGGACTTTTCTTCATGATGGTAAGTCTTTCCATCCAAGAACATAAGTTTCTAATTGCTCAGATCTTGTTTTATACCCTTCAAGAATATTTTGTTGTGTTCTTCATATAATCCTGGTCTGTAATGTTAAGTTTATTTCTAGGTATTTAATAGATTTATTGCTAATGTAAATGAATATTACTTCCTGTTTCCACTCCTAGATTCTTTTTGTGTTTTTAATTTTGTTTCCAGCTACCTTGGCAAACCCTTTTGTTAATCTGGATTGCTTTACAATAGTTACTTGGGCTTTTGAGAGAAATAAAATAAGATATGCTGTTAAGGAATTTAAAGGGTGCCTCAGTAAATATAAGCAGTCCTTAGTAAGCAGTGGCCATTGTAAGAACCTGTGGTTCCCCTTTCAGGTTGTGTGGTTCTCATCTACAGAACACCCTCTCCAGTGTTAATTATATGCCTTGGTGTTTTGATGATTTGATCAATTCAGTTTAATTTTTAAATAGCATTTATTGAGCATCTGCTATATAATGCTAGTTGCTTTTATATAAAAGCTGATTTTTGCTAATTTTTGAAGCAGTATTAGCAAATAATGTCTTTGTTTCAAACACTGTTGTACCATAAATATTACGACACAGGAACAGCCTTACAAGTTAATCTTGACTTGAAGCTACAACTAATATAAGTATGATGGTTATGAAAAATGTTGAAAAGGAGATGTCCTTTTCCTTGTAATATCTTCAACTTTAATAAATATGACAAGTTTTGCATCCTCAATCACAAAAATAAATACTTTTGAACATGTGAAGCAAAAAACTCACGGCTTAGGCATCGCCTTTTTCCCATTTTGGAATTGCCTTAAAAATATTCTGTGTGTGTATTAATTTACGGAAATTTTGTGTTCTTTTCTTTTGTATTCTAAGATTTTAGCAGTAATTAAAAAATACATTAACTGACAGATGAAATTTACACAGACAATAAAAAAGTTTAAGAAAAAATGAGAAAATGAAATATTCATATCCAAATAATTGTCAGTGCTGGTCTTCAAATTATAACTTTCCAAATATTATTTTAAGGACAATTTTGTCTTTTAAATGAGGGGAATAATTATTTAAGATGTAAAATGTAATTTAAGTTGAAGAAATATACCTAGATAAATGTTTCTCTCCTGAAATGTTTGTATGTCAGTTTAAGAAATGTAGCCTACATTTTGTTTTAAAATAAGTGGTTGATTAAAAAATAAAATACAGAAGATGTTTTCAGGTGCTCTAAGCCTTCATAACAGTTATTTTACTTGAGACCTCCTACGAAGAGACTGATTAAGCACTAATTCCTCAAATTTACTGAAGAGACATCTTGAAAACTGATTAAAGAGCATTTTACTGTAAAAGATCATAATAGCAGATAATATTTTTTGAGCATTTATTATGGCCCAGGCTCTGAGATAAACACTATTGTTCAAATACCTCATTAAATTATCTGAACAAAAACACTGTGAGGTAGGGACAATTATCATTCCTGTTTTTAAGATGAGGAAATTGAAACTCTAAGAGATTAAATAAACTTCCCAAAGTTACAGAATTAATATAAAGCTGGAACAATACTTGAATCTTATTGTAACTACAAAGTCATCCTCTTACCCACTACATTCTACTAATTCCTTATAACAGAAATAATGGCATCATTCATTTTTCTATAAAATAATATCAATCAGTTTATAAGCATCCAGGGATGACTTAATGACTTTAATATGCAAAATAAATCAACTCTGTAAGTGCTTGACTTGAGAGTTTATTAATGCTTGTGACCAAAAATGTGCAACATTTAAACCATCACTGATTTTTAAAAATTATTTCTGATACTTTACTTGCAGTTGTGAAGATTATATATTCATTAGAATGTTAGGGGAAAAATCCCCACAATCACGAAAATTGCTGAATTTTACAATTTTTGATTGCCTATGGCCAGACTGGAAGTGATTTCCAGTATTGATCAAAATGTAAATTTTTTCAAAGATGTATGTATTTTTGTTACTTTATCATACAAGTATATAGCAGCTTTCCATGTACAAAGGACTGTTCTGAGTACTTGATATAATACTATCTTATCTAATCCTCATAGTCACCCTATGAGGTAGACACTATTAGTATTCCCATTTAATAGAAGAGGAAAGGACACATAGAAACTTGCTCAAGTTTACATAGCTAGTAAGTTTGGCCATTGGATTTAAATGTAAGCTGTCTA
This sequence comes from Dugong dugon, assembly GCA_030035585.1. Taxonomy (NCBI): domain Eukaryota; kingdom Metazoa; phylum Chordata; class Mammalia; order Sirenia; family Dugongidae; genus Dugong; species Dugong dugon. The sequence continues at coordinate 34,708,687 of CM057465.1, forward strand.
ATTCCAGAGTCTATACTCAATGCTGTCTTTCACAAATATCTTCCGAATACCTAATTCAACAGTTTAGTCAGTGTTCTTATCTTAAATGTTTTGCATATACTTCACGATGTTTTGTATTTTATTAAGAAACATATATTTCAGCCGTAATTCCAAAGAACATGATTATTTTCCTAATCATGCTGTGATATGGCAAAGTTGTGCCATAAAATGTGTTTCCTTATTTCCTAACTTGACTACTATCAGAGAGAATTTCTGGAATAATCGACATTTTAATTAACAAGTCAAAGGTTCTCAAGAGACACTATTTTATGCATCATAAAGCAGCCTTTGTGCTGTGCTTTGATGCCATTTGTCATCTTATTTGTGCACCAGAGCACAGAAAATAATGTTTCTTGTCTATAGGGACTTCTTTAGCAATTGATCATTAATTGAAAAACATAGTGTAGCTAGGTTTTATGAGAGAAATTAATGTCTCCTTCCAGTTAATTGCATTAATTAAAAACAAAGAATCTTTGAATGATTTTTATGAATTCCCAAACTTCATAATGGAATCACATTCCAGAAATCATGGTGTATTATTCCAGGAATAATGTTTACCCATTATTAAAAGAAAAAGATGAAGTTTTGAATTTCTCTTTACTATCTTATCAGCCCCAGGAAAGGATGGGTTTTGTTCTGTTTCATCATTATTCTCTTTAAAAACCAAAAATGCATGCAGTGTGCTTGTTTTGTCAGCTTACCACTGCCTCACACCTCTGTATTTTTCTTATCTTCTCCCTTATGCTGTCCCATCCAGTGTGGCCAGCTGCTTACTGTGAGAAGTCATAGTTTCCTGTCTGTAATGGATATGTACAGTCTTCCAAAGGAATCTAGAGGCCATACTAGCAAAAGCTGCAGTTCTCTAATTTACTAAGCCACCATCACCGCTAGTTGCTGTTGAGTCAGTTCCAACTCATGGTGACCTCATGTGTGTCAGAAGAGAACTTAACTCCACAGGATTTCCAATGACTGATTTTTCCAAAGTAGATTGCCAGGCCTTTCTTTCAAGGTGCCTCTGGGTAGACTTCCAACCTTTTAGTTAGCAGTTGAACCCTTTAACCATTTACACCACCCAGGGATTCCATTTTACTAGGCACCTTCCCAATATTCTGAAAATATTGATTGGTGAATAGAGCAACTTAAGATCTTGGATTCTTATAATATTTTTTAAATTTTTGACGTTTTTATATACTAAGAGTTTTAGTATCACACTTAAATGGATCACTACTTTCCAGACAACAGTAAAGTTAGTAATAATTATAGTGCCATCACTACAGCAATATAGCATTGTCTACAATGGCCAGGTCATGGATATCGTATGAATTTGCTTATCCTTTACATTGTGTCTCTATTTAAGTAGAATTATTTATTATCTTGAATCTGTTCTCTGATGTACATATAAGACAAAGTTTAAACATACTCTAGGAAGAATACAATATTTATTTGAACCCATGGTATGCTTCTAACCTCCACTTTATTTCACATAGCACGCTCAAAGTTCTGTCTAATGGGCATTGGGTTAAAAGCATAAATATTCAGTAAAAATAAATTTTACACATTGAAAAGCAATTGATAAAGGGTTAAGGTACACCTATGTGCCAATGGCACACTATTTTAGAACCACTGAATTAGATGCAGGCAAAAGGTTCCTTGAAATAAAGTCTTCAAACAATCCTTTGTTTACTGTCATCTTATGTATATAAAGCACAATTTGAGATCCTTTCTTTCATTTGCCCTGTAAGTCAGTCAATAAATAGTTATTAAATACCATATAGGTGCCATGTAAAGGGCAGTGTGTTTCAGTGGTAGAATTCTCGCCTTCCGTGCGGAGACCTGGGATAAATTTCCAGCCAATGCTCCTCAAGCACAGACACCTCTTGTCTGTCAGTGGAGGCTTGAGTGTGGCTATGATGCTGAACAGGTTTCAGTGGCACTTCTAGGCTAAGACAGATTAAGAAGAAAGCCTGACGATCCCCTTCCAAGAACGAGCAAATGAAAACCCTGTGGATCGCGATGGTCCAATCCTGTTGTGTATGGCTTTGTCATGAGTCAGGGCCTACTCCACGGCAGCTAACAATGACAACAGGTGCTAGACACTTATCGAGGTACAAATGATTCATAAATGAACAACATAGACTCATTCTCTGCTCTTAATGCAATTTATAGTCTATAGAGGAATAGGAATAAGAAATTTAATGATTCAGTTAATCACTTATTCAACACACTTTATTATTCTCCATAGCACTTATCAAGATCAGACACATTCTGTTTGCTGGATTATTTGTTTATTATCTATCTCCCTTAACCAGAGTGTAAATTCTATGAGGACGGGATTTGTCTGCCTTGTTCATTGTTGAAATTTCAGTACTAGAACAGTGCCTGGCTCATGGTATGCAGTCAACGTTGAGAGAGAAAATTAAGGGACACACATTGCTTTTTTTTTTTTTTTTTTTTAATTGTGTTTTAGGTGAAAGTTTACAGCTCAAATTAATTTCTCATACAAAAATTTATACATATATTGTTTTGTGACATTAGTTGCAATCCTTTTCCACCCCGGGTTCCCTGCATCCATTCAACTAGTTCCTGTCTCTTTCTGCATTCTCATCCTGCCTCCAGACAGGAGCCACCCATTTGGTCTTGTATATCTGATTAAACTAAGAAGCACCCTCCTCACGTGTATTATTTTTTGTTTTATAGCCCTGTCTAATCTTTGTCTGAAAAGTGGGCTTTGGGAATGGTTTCAGTTCTGGGTTAACAAAGCATCCAGCGGCCATAGTTTTGGGAGTTCCTCCAGTCTCTGTCAGACCATTAAGTCTGGTCTTTTTATGTGAATTTGAATTCTGCTCCACACTTTTCTCCTGCTACTTCCGGGACTCTGTGTTGTGTTCCCTGTCAGGGTGGTCATTGGTGGTAGCCAGGTACCAACAAGTTCTTCTGGTCTCAGGCTGGTGGATTCTCTGGTTTATGTGGCCCTTTAGTCTCTTGGGTAATATTTTCCTAGTGTCTTTTGTTTTCTTCATTCTTCTTTGCTTCAAGTGGGATGAGACCAACTGATGCATCTTAGATGGCCACTCACAACTTTTAAGAGCCCAGACACCACTCACCAAAGACAACACATTTCTTAATTATCTATTAAGTATGAAGGTACTCAGTGCCAGGAGTAGAAAGATGAATAGGAACCACAGGGAGTAGGGAAGCAGATATGTGAACAAGCACTCTACTGAGAGAGGGTTATTTGCTATATGACAGTGAGACATCAGGTGCCTGGGGAGGCACAAAGGAGGGATAATTATCTCAGACTTCAAAGGTGAAGAATAGTTTCCTGGAGGAAATGATATCTGACTGCCCAAAGCAAGTCAACCTTAAAACCCAGGACTCTAGGATCTTAGTGTTAATCTTCTCCTCACCTGCAAATAACCCAGAGACAGGTATAGCTGTAACACAGAAACATACCACCACATGCATATGTTGCTCTGACTACTGAAGGAAGCAGAGATTATAGCCTGACTTTGTTGTTGTTAGTTGGGCTGAATTGGCTCTGATTCATGGCGACCTTATGTATAACAGAACGAAGTGTTGCCCAGTTCTGTGCCATCTTCATGATCATCGGTAGCCTGGAGGACTGAAAATGATCTTGACAGGAAGAAATTTGATCTGAGTTTTCAAAACAGGCACATTGGTTGTGGAGAAGAGTTGAGAATAACCTTTGTGGCTGAGGGAATGTATATAGAATCTGCCTGACCATCATCTGAATTCTTAGTCCAGATCTTGGAGACTAAGGCTTGCTGGTCACTCTTACATCAGGCATCTTCCCAATTGTACAGATACATTTTTGTTTGTTCCTTTTAAGTTTTATGGTTCTCAAACTTCTCCAGAAAAGTACAAGATTGTAATAGACAAGTGTACTGTACAAAAGAAATGATGAATTTAGAAAGGTCATCACAGAGACATAGAGCAGAGAGAAAGGGAGCTGCATTGCAACTCACAGGAGGAAATTATTCCTCAGTGGAGGGATGTGTAATCATTTTGCAGGGAGACTGGAGTGAAGCAAAACTTTTTAAAAAATACTCTTGGTAAAATAAATATAAATTGCAAAGCTATTTTATGAGAGAAATTTAGTAAAATCCAGTAAATCTGAAGTGACCTAGCAATTCCACTCCAAAGTATTAGGTTGAACTGTCTGAAATTGCTGATGCTTGACTGTTTTTGATGTATCAAAATGGCAATTTCATATTTAACACACACACACATGAATAGAGTTTGGGATATACTTTGTTCAAGCCCTTCAGCTGAGTAATATGGAAGAAATACAAGTATTGCAAAACATTGGAAATAGTCTAAAGCCATCAAGAAGAGGGTGGATAAATAAATTGTGGCATATTCATACAATGAAAAGAGTTAAAAACTAAGCATTTAACTTCTTTACAGTAAAAATAATAATATAATAATAAGAGGAGTTGCCAATTTCTTGGTGAAGGAAGAGGAGCTCCCTTATGCATTACAAAAGCTTTCAGTGCCTTAGCTGGTAGACTAAATTATGTCTTATTTTTTGATCCTGCATCAGCTAAAATCACAATAAGCTAAAGTCATTAGTCTTTTGAAAATGATCTGTGCTACAGTCAGCTGCAGATTTGTAGCATGTTTTTCTTTGCTGGATAGGCTTTTTTTTTTTTTTTTTTTAATTCTAGCAATTTGAGAAAGCTTGGGATTTGAGATATTATCTCCATTTTACCCATCCTTACATCCTTCTAGAAACAGTTTAAAAGGTGCACAAGTCACTGGTTGTTTAGTGTTGTTTCTGGTCCTGTTCTACTTGATTACAAAATGAAGTGATTTATTAACATTTTATAGCCAGTACTACTGTTACACTATGCCAGCTCTCTCTCAGGCCTGGCACAATATGATATAGATGCACCACTCTTTCTACTGATTTTATACTGTATGTGCTTTACTACTGCAGAAAAATAAAGCCTGCCACTCAGGAAATAGCTTGATTTAAACACACAGCTCTACCGTTCCTATACCATATAAAAGAAAAAAGTGGTTTTCTGTGCCTTAATTTCCATGGTACATCTCAATTTCTCCTAAAACAGATGGGGAAATGCAATAATACTGCATTTTGGGCTCTCAAGACCAGGAGAAGAACCTGGCAGCAGCTCAAAAATAATGACACAACAAAGAGATGGGAACAGACCCTGATTTTCCCTGATGTTGGTGCCTCTGTCATTGGCCAAACAGAGATTTTTGGCCTATTTGAAAAATCATGCCTATTTGAAATGCATAAAAAATAAAAATGAGTGTTCAGCTTTGTCTGGTAAAAGTAAAAGCCTAGTTTCAAAGGTATTTCTTTGGAGGCATATAAAATCCACAAAGCTGCTGGCATTTATTATCAGAGTTTTGTCCTGAATTGTGCTATAGTTCAGCTGTAGTTAGAGACTTGATCTTTATTGTCTTCTCAGAAACACACACACACACACACACACTCTCTCTCTCTCTCTCTCTCTCTCCCTCCCTCCCTCCCTCCCTCCCCTAATTTTATTTAATTAATATGGCTCTTGGTTAGAGACTTTAAATCGTGTATGGTATTTTAAGTCAAAAACATCAAAGGTGCTGAACATTGCAGACAAGCAGTTTAATAGTAGTATTTATAGCTCACAAATTACAGAGCCTTAGAATATATTACTGACTGATTATTAAATGGTAATAGTTGAATCAGGGCCAATCTGATTATTCAAGTACTTCTGCTTCCTGATTATGAGCTCAGCACTCAGTGGAAGTGATATCCTGAGTTTGCTGTTGTTTATCCAGTTATGGAGAAAGTAGGCAGACATCTGCTACCAGCAGGGCCTCTAATATCTGTCATTGTGAAAATTTTGGTGACAGTTTATTTCATTTGTTTTAATCATTGTCTTGTTTTCACCTGGTGCACGAACGGTAGACTTGATAAGTCCTTTTAAAGTCCCTTTAAACTCTAATGTCTATGATTTCAAGGTTTCTACTTTTGCTATCAGATTTTTCTTTCTTTCTTTTTTTTTTTTTAGTGTGTCTGCTGATGAGATATGGCTTTTATTCCAGAGTTGACTAGAAACTTCTAATCGTGACACATTTTGGTTTGACATCATTCACCTGTTTAGCAAGTCATAGAGTGAGTCGTTTGGAAACTAGGAAAGCACCAGGGTGGTGATCCAGATAAGATCAGGCTTAGATGATCTGCTGTAATCATAGATTATCTCCAATGTCTAGGCTTTCTCAATGCTGTTCTGACCTGGATTTTCTAAATAATTTTCAGAATATAGTTTGGGCTGTACCTTGTTCAAGCCCTTCCACTCAGCAAAGACACCAGTGAACCTAGATTGGAAATTCACTCACTCATTCACTCAATCAACAAATGTTTATTGAGCACCTACTGTTTGATAGTGTGCATTCTACTAAGCACCGAGGGTAATTTAACTACTAAAGTGTAGATTGCTAATTGACCTTCGGTCGTTCATAGACTGATGGTGTTTATGTATTCGTATTTATATTTTAGCTATTAGAGATAGAGATAATTGGATAAATGTAATCCCGTATAGTAACAAATTATTTCTTTGTTCCATTGGTACTTCAAGTTTTAATTTTATGCTGTTTAATTAAAAACTGCAGATTAAGACATCATATTTTTTACATTAATTATATACCTGAGTTCTTAGATTATCTTTGATTCACCAAGTACAATTCAACATACTAACCCAAAAACCCAAACCGAATTCATTGCCGTCAGTTCCAGCTCTCATCGGTTTCGCTATATGCTATTATTTTGCCTATATCACCTCCTCTCTGCTATATTTTGTATGGCCAAATATTTTGACATATGCTTCTTAAAACAAACTATATTATAATGACTCAGTCTTTTAAAAATGGCTGTCTCCAGTCTTGTTTCCCTTTTGCAGTAGTTTTACTTTGTTTACCAAGATACCTTTGAGTTCTCTGTTTTGTTTCAGTTTGGGCTCTGTCATGAAGCATTTTGACCAGAGTATGCTCAAACAAAGATCTTTTTATTCAGCTATAATGAGAGATATTGTTTAATTTCAGTGATATTTACCTGGTGTCCATTCACCCTACCTCCTCTTTGTCTAAGCTGATCTTCTTGTCAAACCGTCTGTCACTCTCTCCATGTTCAGATATTTCCTGTGTTCTTCCTAAGTGCAGGCTCTGGGTGTGCCAGCCTGTAAGTGAGGGCACAGAGATGTAGCGATCAGTCATCTGTTACCTGCTCTAATGGATCTTACAATAAAAATATTCCTTAAACAAACTCACCATGGTAATTTGATTTTTTTTGTCTTAAGCTTTTTGAAGGAGAAGAATGGAGGGTTTTGAGAAGATGTAAGAAGGAGAACTCTGAGGGTAGTGGTGGTTCAGTGGTGGAATTCTTGCTTTCCCTGCAGGAGGCCCGGATTGGGTTCGCAGCCAATGCACCTCATGTGTAGCCACCATCTGTGAGTGCAGGCTTGTGTGTTGCTATGATGCTGAAGAGATTTCAGCAAAGCTTCCAGACTAAGACAAACTAGGAATAAATGCCTGGTGACCTACTTCTAAAAAATCAGCCAGCGAAAATCCAGTGAATCACAACAGTCCTCTCTGCAACTGATCATAGGGATGACACAGGACTGGGCAGTGTTATGTTCCATTGTGTATGAGGTTGGCGTGAGTCAGGGGCCCGACTCAGTGACAGCTGACATCAACAATAATGGAGGAACTTAATACTATGTGCTCTTGAGGGAGGGACAAGAAAGTCAGCCTTGAGGTTCAGATTTTGGCTGAACCAAACAGAGAACCTGATGAGCAGCATCTCTGGTTGCCAGTACTCTGCTGACAAGAGATACAGTGCCACTTGTTGCCTTGTTATTAGGTTTGCTGAATTAATCTAATGCATGATTTGAAGAGAGAAAGCTTGTTTTCAGTGCAAAAGCCTGACGGAGGAAACATTTTATCATGTATTATGAACCATTGTAATATTTCTGCGTGTCCTTGACTTGAGGAATTTAATGTGGTTTATTATATAAATAAAGAAATTATGTAAATTATAATTCACCTTCATAAAAGGATGTTTTGTTTTGTGGAACTTATATACCTGAAAATGTTCTTAGAACCTGATATTAGTTGTCAGATAAACACTAGTTAAAATGAACGACTTAAATTTCCCATTTATGGTATTTTGTAACTAATAGAAGCAGGCCAGTGAAGATCTTAGAGATCGTCTTTATAACACCTATTTTTAAGTTAGCAATGTGAGTAAGAATCAAAAGGAAGAATCTGGTAGTGGCACAAAAAGCTTCAAAACTCACAATTGGTTTTCAAGTGTTTTAATCTGATTGATCAAGCATTGTGGAACCTAAATACAATTCCCAATACATGTTTAGTAGCTCTTTTAAATCTAGAAGCAATTCATCCAGATAACTCAAGTTGTTATTAAAACTAGCTGGTTAGCACTTTAGACTGAGCAGGCTACAAATATATTGCACATAAATATGTATTCTTCATGAAAGTATGTGTTTTCATATATATTTATATAACAAGATAAATATATTTGTATGTTATGTATGTATTTTTATGAAGAATGCCTGAGACTACACTATCTCCTTGAGCCAAATTAATTGTAAAACTTTTCTACTGTCCTGCTTGACTGCTTGCCTAATTACCTGTTTGGCAAATGTAACTTTTTGTCAATTGCTTAGAAGTTTTTGACCATTAGAACCCAAGAGAATTCCCCACCATGTTTATACTGACTTTAAAAATATTGAAGTAAAACTTCAACTGCTATGGCTATGATCCCCTAATCCCATCAGATTTACACTGACTGACCCATCCTTGTGTTTTCTCTACTTTGCTGGTGACTCACTGTTACTCCCAAAATATTTTCCCATGCCTTTTCTTTTCTTTTTTTTAAATATTTCATGACGCATATATGAATGATTGGAGTAGATTATTTGGTAGCCACAGGAATCATAAAATATCCTTTTTTTTTTCATTTTACTATTTTTTCAATATGCCTTAAAAAGATTTCTTTTTTTGTTGTTTCAAATGTAAATTAATTTTTTATTGTGCTTTGAAGGTTTATAGAGCAATTTAGTTTCTCATTAAACAACTAATACACATATTGTTTTGTGACATGTGTTTCCAACCCTGTGATGTGTAAACACTCTCCTCTTCTCGACCTCGAGTTCTGCATTTCCATTCGTCCAACTTTCCTGTCTCCTCCAGCTTTCTCGTCCTTGCCCGTGGGCTGGTATGCCCATTTAGTCTTATATACATGGTAGAGCTACACGTATTATTGTTTGTTTTATGGGTCCTCAGGAGTGACTTCCGTACTGAGTTAAAAGGCTGTCCGGGGACCATACTGTCAGGGTTTCTCCAGTCTCTGTCAGACCAGTAAGTCTGATCTGTTTTTGTGAGTTTGAATTTTATTCTACATTTTTCTTCAGCTGTTTCTGGGACCCTGTATTGTGATCTCTGTCAGAGTAGTCAGTGGTGGTAGCTGAGCACCATCTAGTGCTGGACTCAGTCTGGTGGAGGCTGTCGTAGTTGTGGTCCATTAGTCCTTTGGACTAATCTTTCCCTTGTGTCTTTGGTTTTCTTCGCTCTCCCTTGCTCCCGATGAGGTGGGACCCATGGAGTGTCTTAGATGGCAACTCACAAGCTTTTAAGACCCCAGATGCTACTCACCAAAGTAGGATGTAGAACATTACCTTTATGAGCTATGTTCTGCCACTTGAGCCAGATGTCCTCCGAAACCATGGTCCTCACAGCCCTCAGCCCAGTAATTCAGTCCCTCAGGGAGTTTGGATGTGTCTATGAAGCTTCTATGACTTTGCCTTGGTCAAGTTGTGCTGACTTCCTCAGTATCGTATACTGTCTTACCCTTCACCAAAGTTACCACTTATCTATTGTCTAGTTAAGGTCTTCCCTTCCCACCCATCCTCGCCCTTGTAACCATCAAAGATTGTTTCTTTCTGTGTGTAAACCTTTTCATGTGTTTTTATAGTGGTAGTCTCATACAGTATTTGTCCTTTCATGATTGACTTATTTCACTCAGCATAATGCCCTTCAGATTCATCCATTCTGTGAGATGTTTTGCAGATTCATCAGTGTTCTTTATTGTTCTGTAGTATTCCACTGTGTATATGTCCCATAGTTTGTTAATCCATTCATCTGTTGATGGGCACTTAGGTTGTTTCCATCTTTTTGCTATTGTGAATAGTGCTGCAGTGAACATGGGTGTGCATATGTCTATTCATTTGATGGCTCTTATTTCTCTAGGATAAATTCCTAGGAGTGAGATTGCTGGATCGTATAGTATTTCTATTTCTAGCATTTTAAGCCAGTGCCAAATCATTTTCCAAAACGGTTGTATCATTTTGCATTTCCACCAGCAGTTCATAAGAGTTCCAATCTCCTCACAGTCTCTACAACATTTGTTATTTTCTGTTTTTTTCATTCATGCCGGTAATGTCAGAGTGAAATGGTTAAAATATCTTTTAAAAAACCTCTTAAACCTTTTCCATCATTGGTCCAGTCCTTATCCTTGCCCTAAACTTCCTAAACCCATATCCACATGCATAAAGATTAGGTAAGTAAATACTTCATCAGATGGCTGGTAATCCTAGTATATTTTAAGGCTCCAGTGGCTAGGATCATATTTTTAGTTGTGCTGGCATTGATTATATTTTAGACATTTTTGGTTACAAACAACAGAAAAAAATTTGATCACTTAAGCAAAAATTGAATTTACCGAAAAGATACTGGTATGTCATGTAGTGGGAGGAAAAGCTGAAGATCCAGGCCTTGGGAAAGAAGGGGTCAGAGGTGCTGTGGGCTGTTTCCTGGGCTGTGGAATCTAATTTCAGAGGGAATCTGGTCAGCTTGCCTTGGATCACTTCTCCATCTGTGGCAGGGAAAGGCAGGGTGCTGTGTCCACTAAGATTACCAGCGGGTAAGGAGTAGCTTTGGAAGCAGTAGTGGGGTGCAATCACCAGAAGAAAGTGGAGTGATGCTGGGGAGGCAAAAAGAGTTCCTTTCTACTCTGCTGTCTCGGTTTTAACCTCTCTCTAGTTTCCTTGTCTATAAAATGGTGTTAATACTACTACCTGTCTCATGGGTCCCTAAAAATAGTAAAACTTTAAGTACTTAGGGCACTGTTTAACAAATTGTGAGCCCTCAATATCATTATTATCTCCATTCATTTTACAGATGAGAAGTTGTGGTTCAATAAACAGTTGTTACTGAGTCACCAATAGCGTGTGTGTCAGAGTAGTGTTGTTTCAATTGCTGATTTTTCTAAAATATATCTCCAGGCCTTTTTCCAGGTGCCTCTGGGTGAATTTGAACCTCCAACCTTTCAGTTAGCAGCCAAGCTCGTTAACAATTTGTACCACCCAGGGACTCCAAGTGACTGACATAGAGATTTATTATTACCAGTTGCTGTCCAGTCAGTTCTGACTCACGGAGATCCTGTATATGTCAGAGTAGAACTGTGTTTCAAAGGATTTTCAGTGGCTGATTTTTTGATAGTAGCCTACCAGGCCTTTTTTCGAGGTGCCTCTGAGTGGACTCCACTTGCCAAACTTTTGGTTAGCAGTCAAGTGTGTTAGCCATTTGTACTATCCAGAGGCTCCATCATACTTCCATGCTGGCTGGAAAAATAGTGGAGTCTATTATCAAGCAATCAGTGTTTATCAGCCCACAAATATTATAATCAGCATGAGTCTGAGAAACAAAGCAATGCTAAATATGTTTATTTTTCTTTTATGAAAGAGTTATAGATCTTATACAGAGAATCTACAAAGTAGTTGGTCTCTCTCAGTGTGTTCAATGCATGCCAATAAGGTTAATGTCTGAAAAAAGAATTACTTAGTAAAAAAAATTCAAGAAACACTGGAATACAAAAGGTGAAATGTGTCTCTGTACTATAAAAAAAAAATAAAAAAACAATGTAACTGCAGGGCTGCTTAAAACCTTTAATATTGCTAATTTCCAAGAAGGGTTATAGAACGTAGCATTTCTTATACTTACTCTACCATGAATCTTGAGTATACTGTGTTCCAAATAAGATAGGTTTGCACAATGCTTAGGTGGATTGAGTGCCTCCTTTGGACTCTTAGGCTACTTGAGGGCAGAGATTGTTCCTGCTCCCCTTTATATCACTGGTACCTAGCACAGTACTGATACGCATGGAATTCTCATTGAATATTTGTTGACTGAATCAATAAATGATTAAAAATTGAGTAGTAGAATCCTAAAGGAAATGATAAACTACTTAGTATCTTGATGATATGGACAAATGTGTTTGAAAACAGGGGCTGACTCAAAAATGGCTTAAATTACTCTTGTTCTAAGATTGTTCTTTCTGAAAAAGAGGAAATCCCTATTTTCTAATTGGATTTGATTATAAAAATTAAAGTAATTGAAAATTAATGACTTTTTTGATATTGTCATGTGCTGGAAGTTTTTTAAGGAAGGTTTTATAGTCATACACTTTTATTTGATATTAGCAAAACAAAGTGTAGCAGCATTGTTCTTGAGCTTCTTAATGTGAGGTATTATTGGGAAGAACCTCCAGAAAGTACTATTGCCAAAGAATATTATAATATTGTTGTGTGAATAAAAAATAAATCTATATATTTACATCTGTATATGTATATGATATACGTAAATGTGTTATAGCTCTATATACATACATAAAATTTTACTTTTATGTTTTGAAATACATATATGCATACGTGTGAACAGGCTGTTGGAAAAAATTCTAGCTTTCTAAACCATGAAAAATTATAGATATCCCCAGAAGTAAGAAATACCAGATAGGAATTTTATTCTATGATAATTACATGTATAAAATTAAGTCATCAGAAATTACTTAAAGCAGGTGGAGCAAAGTCTAATCAAATTACTTTAATTCAATTACCACCATCAGTTAAAAGATGTGGTTTGTTAGAATTTAAATATAAAAATTTTAGTAAGCAAGCAGATTTTATTTCCATTCTTCCATTTTGCATGTAATTTGTTTTATCTTGGAATTGAAACCAAATATTGTAGTGTCATAACACTAAATCATTGAGGCTAGGGATTGGGGAAAAGTCAGAAGGATTTGCTGCTGTGAACCAATTCTTTATCTTCAAACGTATCTTCATACTTTTTCATTTTTACTTCTACCTGAATTGCCTGAAGATATGGCTATTATTATTAACAGTTTTATAGAAGTATAATGTACATACCATAAAATTTGTGATTCTTTTATCTCCAAACGTTCTTCTGTGCCCATTTGCACTCAATATCCTTTCCTATCACTGCACTAGGCAACCACTGACTTGCTTTCTGTTTCTATTGTTCTGCCTTTTCATACAATAAAATCATACAATATGTAGTCTTTTGGGTATGGTTTCTTACAGTTAGTGTGCTGTTCTAAAGTTCATCCATGTTATTGCATGAATCAGGAATTCTTTTCTTTTTATTGCTGAGTAGTATTCCCTCGTTTGGATATACCACATTTTGTTTATCCATTCAGCAGAGGATGGATATTTGGAATGTTTCCAGGTTGGGACTATTATGAATAACGCTATCAATATTCATTTGTAAGTTTTATGTGAAAATATGATTTTAATTCTTTTAGAGAGAAATAGTTGTGTTGTATGTTAAGTGTATATTTAACTTTTTGAACAACTGGCTGACTCTTTCTCAAAGTGGATATACCGTTTTTTTTTTCTACCAGCAATGTCTGAGAGTTCCAAATTTTCCATATCCTTGACAACACTTCAGGTTTTTCATTAAAAAAAAAAAAAAAATTTAGCCATTCTAGTGTGTGTTTAGTGGTATTTTATTGTGTTTCAGTTAGCTTTTCATAAGCACTAATAATGTTGAGCATCTTTTTTTTATATGCTTATTAGGCTATTCATATATCTTCTTTGATAAAATGTCTGTTCAGATATTTTTCCCATTTTTAAGTGGGTTATTTATTGAGTTGTAAGAGTTATTTGTTGTACAGTTGTATATTGTGGATACAAGTTGTGAGATATATGCATTGCAAACATTTTCTCTCAGTCTGTGGTTTGTCATTTCATTTTGTTACTGGTGTCTTTTGAAGAGAAAATATTTTAAATTTTCCTGAAGTTCAGTTTAACTGTTTTTTTGATGGATCATGACTTTAGTATTCATAAATATTTGCTTAACTTCAGGTCACAAAGATTTTCTCCTGGATACTTTATAGTTTTAACTTTTACGTGTAGGTATATGATCCATAATGAGTTAATTTTTTATATGATGTAAGGTCAGATTTTAAGTTAGTTTTTTAATACAGATATACAATCACCCCAACATTATTTACTGAAAAGGCTTTCTTTTCCCCATTAAATTGCTGTAGCGCCTTAAAAAAAAATCCATTGACCATTATGTGAGAGTGTATTTCTGGACTTTCTGTTTTGTTCCAATAATTTATGTATCTATCTTTATAACAGTACCCCTCTATGCTGATTACTGTAGCTTTAAATTAACATTTAAAATCAGGTAGTAGAAATGTTCCAACTTGTACCTTCTTTTTAAAACTATTTTAACTATTCTAGGTTCCTTGCCTTTTCATATAAAATTCAGGATTTGCTTGTCAATTTCTACAATAATGCTTGCTGGGATTTTGAAAAATATTTTGTGGCATCTGTAGATCAATTGGAGAGAACTGCCATCTTAATGATATCAAGTCTTCCAATCCATGAACATGGTATATCTCTCCATTTATTTAGATTTTCTTACATTTTTCTCAGTAATGTTTTATAGTTTTCAGTTTATACATATTGTACTTCCTTTGGTAAATTTATTCCTAAATATTTTATTATTTTAATACTATTTTGAATAAGCTGTTTTGTTAAATACATTTTCACATTGTTTGTTAATAGTATAGAAATATAAAATTATGTCCTGTTGTTGTTGTTAGGTGCTGTCAAGTCAGTTCTGACTCATAGAGACCCCATGTATCACAGAACGAAACATTGCCCAGTCCTGTGTCATCCCCACAATCATTGTTATGTTTGAGCTCGTTGTTGTAGCCACTGTATCAATCTATCTCTTTGAGGGTTTTCCTCTTTTTATTGACCCTGTACTTTACCAAGCATGATATTCTTCTCCAGGGATTGGTCCCTCCTGATAACATGTCCAAAGTAAGCGAGACAAAGTCTCTCCATCCTTGCTTTTAAGGAGCATTCTGCTGTACTTCTTACTTTTGTCCTTTAAGCTTGCTAAATTCACTGATTAAGTTCTAGTAGATTTATTGTGGAATAATTAGGACTTTTTAAAGGGTATCTGTTATGCATTGAATTGTGTCCCCCACAAATTTATGTAGAAGTCCTAACCCCTTGTACCTGTAAACAGGACCTTGTTTGGAAACAGAGTGTTTGAAGATGTTATTGGTTAACATGAGGTTGTACCAGCGTCGGGTAGGTCCTAATCTAATCTGAGAGGTATGCTATAAAAGAAGAGACGAGACAGAGAGACAGAGGGAAGATGGCCATGTGATGATGAAGTTATTCTGCAGCTGCAAGCCAAGGATGTCTGAGGCTACTAGAAACTGAGAGAGACAAGAAAGGATATTCCCCTAGAGCTTTCAGAGAGAACATGGCCCTGCCAAAACCCTCAATTCAGACTACTAGCCTCTAGAACTGTGAGACCATAAATTTCTGTTCTTATAAGTGTCACTTAGAGGTACTATGTTGTGACAACCCTAGGAAACTAATACATATCCCTTTCTGAGTATCTCCTAGAAATAGACTGTAAGATTCTTGAGAACAGGAACCTGTGCCTACCACTTAGTGGATCCTTAACAAATGCTTGTTCCATGATGGAATGAAGTTTTACATATATTTCTCCAAAGTATTATGCTTTTCTAACTACTATTAATGACTATTTTAACGTATAAATATGAGATGTTCCACATAGGTTTGATGATTATATATTTACATTTCCTGAGGACTAAAACTGCAAATATTTTATTCTTTAGATTCCATTCCTAGGCTATGAACAATGTAAAAAAGAAAAAAAAAAAAAAAAAGAAACACAAATTGACAATAAAATAGTTTTTTTTTTTTTTTTTTAATTTTAATTCAGGAGCATCTTGGTAGTGCAAGTCACTTTTTTCTTTTTCTCAAAAGGATGAGGATTTTAAGTGAATTTTTGATCTATACTAAATTCATTATTATGCATTCTTTACAGCCATGCTTTGATTTCATTAAAGAAGAATGTTTATGCCTTATCATGTTTATTGCATAATTTGCAATTTACAACAATTCATCTATTAAATTTTCACTTAAATGTTGTAAATTATACTCTTTAAGAATACATTTAGTGAAAATATTTTTTTATTTACTTAAATTTTTCCCAAACTACCAATCTGAGTCATTTTAGATATCTTACATTTTACAAAGAGGAACATTTTTTTTCTCCAATAATTTTGAGTCAAGGTTTTTAACTACATAAAACACAGACGCCTGTTTTCCATACACTGTTAACTGGTATAATAACACACATCATATTCTGACTACTGTTTGAGGTGAATCAAAATAACCCACTTTTCAAGCCAAAGACAGGTTTATGCAGTGTTCAATTTTACAGTTCTGAAACTGAATACATCAGTTTGGAAATTAAAGACACAAGAAAAAATTCTACAAAACAAAAAAGATGCAATATATAAAGCTAACTTTTTCAACTATAAGTAAGGATTATACTGCATGTAAAGCAGTATTTCTTTTGAGTGTTTGGGAGTGAATACGTGAGTGCATTGGTCTCTATTTGCAACCACACTCAATCGCATGTACAGTCAGTGTTAATTAAAACACTTCTACCAAATAGTATCCCTTCATGTCACCACTCCTTCCCGAACAACCTATCCCTCCTCTCCATCAGCCTTAACCTTTTTGTCACCACTACTCCCAGAGACAGCTATAAACCATAAGTAAGAGCAAAGACTCTGAACCACATTATCTAGGTTCACATTTTGGCACAATCACTTATTAGCTTATTAACTTACTCTGGGCACAATATTGACCCTATCTGATGTCATGCTTGCAATCTGCGTAATGAATATAATAGTAGTACCTACCTCCTTGGATTGTTTTGAGGATGGGTATATATTTATCACTTTCACCATATGTATACATGTATATTTGTATGTTTGTGCATATATGTAAGCATATACACATATACATACACAGGCAGAAATATGTTTGTGTGCATGTACATAGGTGTGTATGTATGTATATGTGAGTTTGTATAGTTTTGAACAACTGTGCCTAATGTATAATAATTATATATAATAAATATATAAAATGTAACTAATGTATAATACACATTTAATGTATTTTAGCTGTTATTATTAAATCTAATTGAAAAGCACAGGTATACTGTTTCTCAGAGGTGATGACATGTAAACCATTTCTTAGTATTGACCCTTTAGCATGGTTCGGAGTTTAATGGAAATAAATATGATGAGAAACATAAAATCAATCAAATTGAGCAATTATGAAGTTGTCCAGTTATTTGGCACGTGCCAACGTTTACATAAAAGAGCTAATATTTAATGGAGATATTTGGCTCCAAATTATTTAGCTACATATAAGCTGTAAATTCTTTGAAATAACCATGGAAATTATCCTGTTTAACACATTTCAGAACAATTTTCCATTCCATCAGCAATTAATTGTGATATTCAAAGAAAGATAAATTTCTATTTAACATATTCTTGGTCTAATTTCCTAGAAGAGTTGGCCAAATATTCAGTAGGCAGGTATCCAGTGCTTCTTCAAAATGCTTAAGGATGTTTTTAAAGACTTTTTCTTTTTGACACTTTTAATATGTAATTGTAATTATATTAAAGTAATATATAATTGTTACAGTATCATTAATAATGATGAATATAACCTTAGTGAAGATATTTTAATTGTATTCTTTACTAAAGTGATAGATGATAATGTTCTCACTTACAGTACTATTATAATTCCTAAGCCATCACATTTGTTCAACTTCAGAAGGAAAAGTGTGGTATTATTCTGTGAATGTTTGTTCATTTGTACGACTTTATCAGTTAAGATGTGGTATATTTGTCCATCCGTTTATTTATATTTTCTCAGGTTAAACAAAACAAAAAACCACCCAAGACAGGAACACTTGTTAATCTGGACATATTCTCCTCTCATAACACAATGTCTTTATTCAGTAAAGCTATTGAGGGATAATTCAACTGAGACATCATTCTTGTTAACAAATTTGTACTGTTCTACTGTACTAAAAAGTTGTAGTTTATGTCAATTTTTTGGAGTGGGGATTCTTGATTTTTTTTTTTTTTAAATTGTTGTAATTAAATGAAGTTTACGTTTCAAGTTAATCTCCAATACGAAAATTTTTTTTTTTACATACATTGTTGTGAGACCCCCAACTTCTCACCCCATTATGTGACAACACACTCCTCCCCTCCACCCCTGCTTCCCCATGAACATTCAACCAGCTCCTAACTCTTTCTGCCCTCCCATCTCACCTCTGGACAGAAGCTGCCCCTTTGGTCTCTTGTATCTACTTGACTAAGAGGCATATTCTTCACAAGTATCACTTTATGTCCCACAGTCCAGTCCAATCCCTGTCTGAAGAGTTGGCCTCGGAAATTGTTTAGGTCTGGGGTGATAGAGAGTTCAGGGGCCATGCTTTCCAGGGCACCTCCAGTCTTAGTCAGACCATTAAGTCTGGTCTTCTTACTAGAATTTGAGTTCTGCATCCCATCGTTCTGCTGCTCCATCAGGGACCCTCTGTTATGTTCCCTGTCAGGACTTTAATTGGTGGTAGCTGGGCACCATCTAGTTCTTCTGGTCTCAGGCTGATGAAGTCTCTGGTTTATGTGGCCCATTCTGTCTCTTGGGCTAATACTTTCCTTGTGTCTTTGGTGTTCTTCATTCTCCTTTACTCCAAGTGGTTGGGACCAATTGATGCATCTTAGATGGCTGCTTGCAAGCTTTTAAGACCCCAGACATTACTCACCAAAGTAGGATGCGGAACGTTTTCTTAATAAGCTTTGTTACGCCAGTTGACCTAGATGTCCCCTGAAAACATGGTCCCCAGAACCCCCATCACTGCTACTCTGTCTCTCAAAGTATTTGATTGTATTAAGGAAACTTCTTAGCTTTGGTTTAGTCCAGTTGTGCTGGCTTCCCCTGTAGTGTGTGCTGTCCTTCCCTTCACCTAGCATGATTCTTATCTACTATCTAGTTAGTGAATGACCCTCACCCTCCCTCCCCACCCTCATAACTATCAAAGAATGTTTTCTTTTGTGTTTAAACCATTTCTTGAGTTCTTATAATACTGGTCTTATATACTATTTGTCCTTCTGTGACTGACTAAATTCACTCAGCATAATAAGTTCCAGCTTCCACCATGTTATACGATGTTTCACAGCTTCATCATTGTTCTTTATCGTTGCATAATATTCCATTGTGTGGCTATACCATAATTTGTTTATCCATTTGTCCATTGATGGGCACCTAGGTTGCTTCCATCTTTTTGCTATTGTGAACAGTGCTGCGATGAACATGGGCGTGCATACATCTATTTGTGTGACGGCTCTTGTTTCTCTAGGATATATTCCAAGGAGCAGGTTAGCTGGATTGTATGGTACTTCTATTTCTAGCTTTTTAAGGAAGCACCAAATTGATTTCCAAAGTGGTTGTACCATTTTACACTCCCACCAACAGTATATAAGTGTTCCAGTCTCTCCACAACCTCTCCAGCATTTGTTATTTTGTGTTTTTTGGATTAATGCTAGCCTCGTTGGGGTGAGATGATATCTCATTGCAGTTTTGATCTGCATTTTCTCTACTGGCTAATGATCATGAGCATTTCTTCATGTGTCTGTTAGCTGCCAGAATATCTTCTTTGGGGAAGTGCATTTTCATATCCTTTGCCCATTTTTTAATTGGGTTATTTGTCTTTTTGTTGTTGAGGTTTTGCAGTATCTCGTAGATTTTAGAGATTAAACACTGATTGGATTTGTCGTAGCCAAAAATTTTTTCCCAGTCCGTAGATTGTCTTTTTACTCATTTGGTGAAGTCTTTTGATGAGCATAAGTGTTTGATTTTTAGGAGCTCCCATTTATCTAGTCTCTCTTCTGGTGCTTCTGCATTGTTACTTATGGTTCGTATTGTGTTCATGCCATGTATTAGGGCTCCTAACGTTGTCCCTATTTTTTCTTCCATGATCTTTATCAGTTTTGATTTTATATTTAAGTCTTTGATCCATTTTTAGTTAGTTTTTGTACATGGTGTGAGGTATGGGTCTTGTTTCACTTTTTTACGTGAAGATACCCAGTTATGTCAGCACCATTTGTTAAAAAGACTGTCTTTTCCCCAATTAATGGACTTTTGGTCTTTGTCATCTCATAGGTAGATGAGTTTATATCTGGATTCTCAACTCTGTTCCATTGGTCTGTGTATCTGTTGTACCAGTACGAGGCTGTCTGGACTACTGTGACAGTATAATAGGTCCTAAAATCAGGTAGTGTAAGGCCTCCCACTTTGTTCTTCTTCTTGAGTAATGCTTTAGTTATTCGGCGCCTCTTCCCTTTCCATATGAAGTTGGTGATTTGTTTCTCCATCTCATTAAAAAATGCTGCTGGGATTTGGATTGGGATTGCATTGTATCAGTAGATTGCTTTGGGTAGAATTGACATTTTCACTATGTTGAGTCTATCCATCCATGAGTAAGGTATATTTTTCCACGTGTGCAGGTCTCTTTTAGTTTCTTGCAGGAGTGTCTTGTACTTTTCTCTGATCTTTTACATCTCTGGTTAGATTTATTCCTAAGTATTTTATCTTCTTGGGGGCTATTGTAAATGTCATTGATTGGTGATTTCCTCTTCAAGGTTCTCTTTGTTGGTGTAAAGGAATCCAGTTGATCTTTGTATGTTTATCTTGTATCCTGAAACTTTGCTGAATTCTCCTATTAGTTCCAGTAGTTTTCTTGTGGATTCTTTGGGGTTTTCTGTGCATAAGATCATATCATCTGCAAATAGAGATACTTTGACTTCTTCCCTACCTATTTGGATGCCTTTATTTCTTTTCTAGCCTAACTGCTCTGGGTGGGACCTCCAGCACAATGTTGAATAATAGTGGTGATAGAGGGCATCCTTGTCTGGTTCCTGTTCTCAAGGGGAATGCTTTCAAAGTCTCTCCATTTAGGATGATGTTGGCTGTTGGTTTTGTATAAATGCCTTTAATTATACTGAGGAATTTCCCTTCTATTCCTATTTTATTAAGAGTTTTTATCATGAATGGGTGTTGGACTTTGTCAAATGCTTTTTCTGCATTGATTGATAATATCAGGTGGTTCTTGTCTTTTGTTTTATTTGTGTGATGGATTACGTTGATTGTTTTTCTAATGTTGAACCATCCCTGCATACCTGGTATAAATCCCACTTGGTCATGGTGAATTATTTTTTTGATATGTTGCTGAATTCTATTCGCTAAAATTTTGTTGAGGATTTTTGCTTCAATGTTCATGAGGGATATCAGTCTCTAATTTTCTTTTTTTGTGGTGTCTTTACCTGGTTTTGGTATCAGGGTTATGCTGGCTTCAGAGAATGAGTTTGAGAGTATTCCATCCTTCTCTATTCTCTGAAATACCTTTAGTAGAAGTGGTGTTATCTCTTCTCTGAAAGTTTGTTAGAATTCTCCAGTGGAGCCATCCGGGCCAGGGCTTTTTTTTGTTGGCAGTTTTTTAATAACCTTTTCAATCTCTTCTTTTGTTTTGGGTTTATTTAGTTGTTCTACCTCTGTTTGTGTTAATTTAGGTAGGTAGTGAGTTTCTAGAAATTTGTCCATTTCCTCTAGGTTTTCACATTTGTCAGAGTACAATTTCTCATAGTAATCTGTTATGATTCTTTTAATTTCAGTTGGGTCTGTTGTGATATCATCCATCTCATTTCTTATACGGGTTATCTGCTTCCTCTCCTGTTTTTCTTTTGTCAGTTTGGGCAGTGGTTTATCAATTTTGTTGATCTTTTCAAAGAACCAGCTTTTGGACTTGTTAACTCTTTGAATTGTTTTTCTATTCTCTATTTCATTTAATTCTGCTCTAATTCTTATTATTTCCTTCATTTTGTTGCCTGCGGGCTTCTTTTGCTGCTCTCTTTCTGCTTGTTCCAGTTGTAGGGTTAATGCTTTGATTATGACCCTTTCTTGTTTTTGGATGTGGGCATTTATTGCTCTAAACAGACCTCTGAGCACTTCTTTTGCTGTGTCTCAAAGGTTCTGGTAGGATGTGTTTTCATTCTCGTTTGGGTCTATGAATTTCTTTATTCCATCTTTAATTTCTTCTATAACCGAGTAGTTTTTGAGCAAGGTGTTGTTCAGTTTACATGTGTTTGATTTTTTTTCCTTGCTTTTTGTGTTGTTGATTTCCACTTTTATGGCTTTATGGTAAGAAAGATGTTTTGCAATATTTCGATGTTTTGGATTTTGTTAAGGCTTGCTTTATGGCCTAATATGTGGTCTATTCTGGAGAATGTTCCATGTACGTTGGAAAAGAAAGTATAGTTGGCTGCTCTTGTGTGCAGTGCTCGCTATATGTCTATGAGATCAAGCTGGTTGATTGTAGTATTTAGCTCTTCCTTGTCTTTGTTGAGCTTCTTTCTGGATGTTCTGTCCTTCACCGAAAGTGGCGTGTTGAAGTCTCCTGCTACTATTGTGGAGCTGTCTATCTCTCTCTTCAGAGTTGTTAAAGTTTGTTTTATGTATTTTGGAGCCCTGTTGTTGGGTGCATAAATATTTATTATAGTTATGTCCTCCTGGTGTATTGACCCTTTAATCATTATATAGTTCCCTTCCTTATCCTTTGTGGTAGATTTTACTTTAAAGTCTGTTTTGTCAGAGATTACTATTGCCACTCCTGCTCTTTTTTGAGTGTTGTTTGCTTGATATATTTTTTTCCATCCTTTGAGTTTTTGCCTGTTTGGGTCTTTAAATCTAAGGTGCGTTTCTTATAGGCAGCATATAGATGGATCATGCTTTTTTATCCAATCTGCCACTCTCCATCTCTTTATTGGTGCATTAAGTCCGTTTACATTCAGCATAATTATTGATAGGTATGAGTTTAGTGCTGCATCCTGATGTCTCTTTTTGTGTGTTCTTCACAGTTTCTTTGTTCTTCTAATTTTCTGTGCTGAGTCGTTGTTCTTTATGTATTTTTTTTTCATCTTTTTCTTTGCTGTAGATTTTGTGTTTGCTGGGTCTTTATGTTTTTCTACGTTTTTATTTTGATTTGTAGGGTTGTTGGATTCCTTTGTGGTTACCTTAATATTTACCCCTATTTTTTTAAGTTTATACCAGTCTTTTATTACTTGATATCACCTTAACTTCCCCTCCATATGAAAAATCAATGTTTTCATTTTTTAAGTCTCTTCTTTTTTGTTTTAATGTTGTCATTTTTTACATATTGATATCTGTTTCTCTATTTTCAATGTTTTAGCTTTGTTATATTTTCAATATCCAAATCTGAGTCAATATCTGGTTTCTCTGTCCTGTGTTCTAGTCTTGTGTTGTTATCTGGTGTTATTGATTATCTAACTGTAGGACTCCCTTTAGTATTTCTTGTAATTTTGGTTTGGTTTTTGAAAATTCCCTGAACTTCTGTTTTTCTGGATATACCCTAATTTCACCATCATATTTGAGAGATAGTTTTGCTGGATGTATAATTCTTGGCTGGCAGTTATTTTCCTTCAGGGCTTTGTATATGTCATCCCATTGCCTTCTAATCTGTATGGTTTCTGCTGAGTAGTCTCAGCTTATTCTAATTGACTCTCCTTTGTAGATGACTTTTCTTTTATCCCTAGCTGCTCTTAAAATTCTTTCTTTATCTTTGGTTTTGGTAAGTTTGATTATAATATGTTTTGGTGACTTTCTTTTGGGATCTACCTTGTGTGGGGTTCGATGAGCATCTTGGATAGATATCTTCTCATCTTACATGATATCAGGGAAGTTCTGTGTCAACAAATCGTCAACAATTCTCTCTGTATTTCCCGTTATCCCCCCCTGTTCTGGTGCTCCAGTCACTCGTAGGTTATTTCTCTTGATACTGTCCCACAGGACTCTTAGAGTTTCTTCATTCTTTTTAATTCTTTTGTCTGATGTTTCCTCAGGTAAGTTGGCATGAAGAGCTTTATCTTCAGTGTCACTAATTCTAACTTCTACTGCCTCAAGTTTGCTCCTATGACTTTATATTGAGTTGTCTAATTCTGAAATTTTATTATTAATCTTCTGGATTTCTGATTGCTGTCTCTCTATGGATTCTTGCAGCCTATTAAATTTATCATTATGTCCTTGAATAACTTTTTTAAGTTCCGCTACTACTTTGTATGTTCCCTGGGTATTCTGCATTCTGTCGAATTTCCTTTCTAATTTCTAGAAGAGTTCTGTATATTAATCTTTTGTATTCTGCCTCTGGTAATTCCAAGAAGTTCTCTTCCTCCAGAGAATTTATTCTTTATTTTGGGAGCTTGCTGAAGCCATCATGGACTGCCTCTTTATGTGATTTGATATTGACTGTTGTCTCCGAGCTCAATAATTTATTATAATTTTATTTTATATTTGTTTAGTGTGTCCTAGTTTCTTGTTTTGTTTTGTTTTGATATGCCCAAATAGGCTGCTTGTGTGCATTAATTTGATTTTTGACACCTTTGAATCTCTAACGTCCTGTCACCAGTTAGTTAGTTCTGTAACTAAGTATGTGAACATTGGAGTCCGTTAAAGTTTCCTATATGGGTGCAGCTCAGGTGTCCAGGCAGTCAGTCACCAAGTGTGTGATGCAGGCTGTCACCCCTAGTCCTAGAGAGGTATGGGTGATTGGTGCAGGCACTGGACTCTGGCTGTGGTAGGGAATCATGTGCTGAGCCAGGCAGGGGGCTGACGGCTTCCCCTGAGAGTCTGAAAGGAAAGTGTGTCCCTATTCTCTAGGTTGAGAAGGTAGGTGAGTTTTGCAGCCAGACTATGAGCACCCCACTGTGTTGGCTGTAAAGACTCAAGGGCACTACTTTTTCTTGGAGTCGTGTAGCAGGTGACTAGGAGCTTTAGGTGATCCCACCAGTTCTCAAGCCCCTGTTGCAGATCAATAAAAGTGCCTAGTTAAGGGACAGGGCTGTTTCGAGGGTCACAAATCTGCCAGTTCACAGCTGAAGCAGTTGAAGTTAAACTTCAGATGTTTTCCCTGTTATACTGTGGTAGTGAGGGCTAACGCTGTTGAGATGGGTCCCCACAAGTCTATACAGGGGTGTAAGGCACTCAGAGTCTGCAGACCCCCTATACCTGTGCCTAGCAAAGGAGCTGTGCTGACCCTGTATTCCTGGCTTAGGGGTGCTGGTAGCTTATTTGTTCCCTCTCCAAGGCCAGAAAATGGGTCAGGGTGCCTTTTGGGATCTACTTCCAGCCCAGCGGACTCCCAGTGCAGAGCACAGAGGGAGGAGGTAAAAGGGAGAGAGATTTATCCCAAATGGGCTTTTTTTGTTTTTTGTTTTTTAGTCCCTGCAAAAGGCTGATTGCATGTACTTATCTTAGCCACTTGGGAGCTGTTTTTCACTGGTTTGGAGTGTCCAGGCAGAATCTCTGCTGCCAGGTCTCTCTCGATGTGGAAACTGCTTCCCGAGCGTGTGCACAGCACAGCTGTTTACCTGCTTCACTGGCTGCAGCGCTGCGGTTTTGCTGCCGCGGCTCTGTGCTCTTCACTTCTTCCAAACTCTCTGCCTCTCCCCCCCACCCCAACAGTCAGTCCAATTCCTCAACTTTGCCTTGTTCAGGACTCCTAGATATTCATATAGAATCAAATCACTTGTTTTTCCAGGTCTTTGTTGTAAGAGGGATATAGGAAGCGTCTGACTACTCCGCCATGTTTGCCACGCCCCCTCTAATTTGGGATTCTTGATCTTTTGTGGTTCATGAACCCTTTTGAGAGTCTATGAAAGCTCTGGATCCCTTCCCCTGAAAAAAGCATGTAGGCACATATGCAGATAAAATTTTGCTTGCGATGGATGGTATTGGGTTATTGGTTTCCCTGAAGCTCAACTAAGGACATAAAAACTGAAAACCAAACCCATTGCCATCGAGTCAATTCTGACTCATAGCGACCCTATAGAACAGAGTAGAACTACAACATAGGGTTTCCAAGGAGCAGCTGGTAGATTCAAACTGCCGACCTTTTGGTTAGCAGCCATGGTTCTTAACCACTGTGCCACCAGGGCTCCAATTAAGGACATAGCCCATAATATGATTCTTGCTTCTTTATTCAACATCACACACATCATATTATATTTTATGGTTTGCATTTCCAGTACTGTGGTGCAAAAGCATTATGGGCCTGTGGCCATCTTTCTTATTACAATTTTTGTGTGAGTATTTAATTTTTTTTTAAAAAACGGTATATATTACTCTGAAAAAATTGAGCAGTCTTTCTGAATCATGTTTTCCTGTATGAAGATGATTCTTTTTCTGTAAGAAAGGTGTGAGGCAGTCTCCAATATTGATAAAATATCCCCTTATCTTGGGGAGATAAAGATTGTATAAACATGATGTAACAGTTACTAAAGTTAGAACTCATATATCTTTATAATCTTTGATATGCTGAATATGAGTTATTATAAAATACACTAATTATTGAACATCTACTGTGTGCATGACTTATGCTTGGTATATTATCCACATTATTTCACTCATCCTCCTTAAAAGCAATAGAAGTATGCATGGTTATCCTTATTTTACAGTTGAAGTAGCTGAGACTTTCAAAAGTAACTTTCCCATGATTACTCAATCAGCAGTTGCCCAATTACTTATGGAGGACAGACTGGGATTCCTACCAATTGGTCTGACCTTAGAGCCTCTCATAATAATTAGTAACCATTCCACTGCAAGCTAAAATACAGTTTGCCTGGAGTCATACAAGAAATTTTGCTGTGATAATTTCTCAGATTTGAAAAGAAATATCATATGACATCACAAAACATTTAACTATTTCAATTTATTTATTCAATAAATATCTAGTCCTTATGAGCAACTGTTTTATCCCAATTTTAAAGATGAAGAAACTGAGGAACCTTGAAATTAGGATTGAAATTGATTTATGGTCTATTAATCATAATTTATATGTATAGGTTGCTATTGAATAATCGCCTCTTTTTTTACAAAATTCCACATTAAACACCTCTTTTAGGTATAGTCAGGTAGACATACCCAGCCTTAGGTGGATCCACTCAACTGCATGTTTACAATTGTTATGTAATTAAACTTTGTTATTGAGTCTCTCAACCCACCCATTAATGATCTTTTTTAACTGCTGGCAACCAAATAGTAGTTCTTTGTTTGTGTACTTCAGTAACTTCTCATGTTAATTCAAATTCCTTTTAATAGCAGACAAGTGAGAAATACTAGTAGAATTAATGAATGACCTAGACTACAAAAATTATTAGATTACTTCAATTAAATGAAGGGACACTGTAGTATAATCTGATGTCTCAAATAAGAAGCCATATGTTCCAAATCTAGTCTATTAGGGAAAAAAAAATACCCCACGGGAAAATGATCTTCAATTTAATGCATTCTGAGAATGAATTCAAAGATTGTAGAGCAATTGGCTTGTGCTAAGTAAGTTTAAATATTATGCTAAAGGTATTAAATTGAGTTATGAATTAAATCCTCTTAAAGGGTTTTCTTTTCCTTTTTAAAGGTTCAGTCTATCTGGATTAAGAATTTTTATTTGATTTAGAATTCTGCTTTAATAGTCACATTACATAGGAGGATAGAAATTATTTTGAAAGAAATTCTTCCTGTAAATGTTGATTTGATTTGTCATACTTCCATTGAATGTTTCCTATACGCTGGTGTTCATGTTGGATAACAATGATTTCTTTTGGGAGTAAGACTTGTTTTGTGTGTTTTATATTTAATTTCAAAGAGAAACCATGTAAATTCAACGGCTACCTTAAAATAAAGCTATTTTACAAATGAAGAGTCTGTCGAACACTGTAGTAAGAACTGAAAAAGAGTCTGTGAGTACTATTGAATTACTGAGAAATGATAGTTTAATGATTGATTTTCAGAATGCAGAGTGTTTTTTTTTTAACTGTATAAGTCCAGTGTGCAAATCCTAAAAAATGCCTTCCTAATTGTGGAGAATGTGGAATGTGAAAGCAAGGAATTTTATGGGAAAGGAGCTATTAATTTTAGGCACTGTGGAAAATTTTAAAATGCTGTGATTAATTTGAAAAGTAAAGAGAGAAAAAAAAATCTAAGGGCTTCTAAATAAAACATGCTTGCTCTTTTTTCTTTTTCCTATTCTTTTCCACACTTTTTCTCCCTTTTTATGTATTTTCACATTCATGACTCTTCTTGTTAGGTGCTGTCGAGTCAATTTTCAACTCATAGCGACCCCATGTGACAGACTAGAACTGCTCCATAGGGTTTTTTTGGCTGTAAACTTTATGTAAGCAGATCTCCTGGTCTTTCTCCCATGGAGCTGGAAAAAGCCTGTAGGTGGATTCAAACTGCCAACCTCAGTTAGCAGTTGAGTGCTTAACTGTTTGTACCACCAGGGCTCCTTTCATGACTCTTAAAATAGAAATTAGTAGCTGTTACTGTATTTGTTCATGTTTAGTAGTAACCAAGTATATTTACTATATAAATTCTAGTTTGTTTTTACTTCACACCTGAAATGAAACCAGATAAAACTTATGAGAAATCATTTCTTTTCACTCATCTTTTGTGTTAAACCATGTTTCTCTCATTTTGATAAAAAATTCCATTGACATCGAATTTTAGTTTTCACCGTTTATTCATCTATTGAATTTAAATTTACTCTTTTATAATCAGATTGTAGGTTACAAGAGATTTATACTCGATGCGTCTTATGAATGATTCAACAGCTTAATAGCAACATTAGAAATTTCTTATGTTTCATTGAAAGGGGTAGCATTAATAAACACTAGTGATAAGCTTTAAGAAGATTTTTAAAAATATTATAACCAAATTTTAACATATATTTTCCAGTTTATAATTCTACTTTTCAGCCTGAAATCTTTCTTGAACTAATGCAGGTATTCATCTTGGTGAATGTGAATAATGCAGTAATTTGTTGGACACTCATCCAAGTAGTCTGATGCACAAATGGCATCTAATTCATTTGAAAAGAAATATTTACTCCTGAATTTTTGTATGGTGTGTATGATTTCAACCTTTCCTAAAATTTATTGACTTGAAAAAGGGAACATGTAAGGAACTAGTTAAATATCATTCTCTCCTGGGAAGGCTATTCAACAAGAGATGTTTCATTTTTAAACTGTGAAATTCTTAGAGAAACTACAAGCGAGTTCTCTTTCATATCTATTTTTTCCCACGATTTTGTTATATCAATACACAATGCAGTTGTGCTTTTTAAGGTGGTAATTGGTGTTTAGATTCAACTTTATTTTACTAAAAGAAGAAGAATTTGGTTACCCTTTAGAATCTGAATGTGTGTTCTTATTAAAAATATTTACAACTCCCTGTATTCTCATTCATTATTTAATTTTAACTTCCAAATTAATATTCCAAGTCATGAGATGAATCATTTCCAAAGGGATCTCAAATGCTATTAGTAATGTCATAAAATATTGTGCCATTTAGATGTCTCAGTGAACCATAAAATTGTATATTTCAGCATAAATGTAAAACTGGCAAATGGCTTTATGAGGATTTCTTCATGCAACACTGGCTTTGGGCCACCCTTAGCTCACGTGATTTGGGTCATATGAGTTAAAGAGGAGTTTATGATGTTCAGTGGACTTCCTACACAGACAACCCTAACACACCTGTATTTCTTAACTCTAAATTGTGCATTCTGGATCCTACAGTGAGGAGCACTGGTGGCACAGTAGTTAAAGTGCTCAGCTGCTAACTGAATGGTTGGCAGTTTGAACCCACCAGCTGCTCCACAGGAGAAAGTTGTGGCAGTCCGCTTCTATAAAGATTCATAGCCTTGGAAACCCTATGGGGTAGCTATGAGTCAGAATTGACACGACAGCAGCGGGTATTTTTTTAGTGGGATCCTACAAAATTGCTCTTTGGAAGATGTAGCTGAGGGCCACCTACAAAGGCAGATATTTTCAAATCACACTCCATTTTGACGTGGTTTTAAATCAAGGTTTTTTTTTTTCTCCTTAGGTCTTGCATTCATTCAATTAATATTTATTGAGCACCTGCTATGTGCCACAGGAAGTATCCTTGATAATGAGGATATGTTTGTGACCAAGTCAGATATGGCCTCTGTCTTCACAGAGCTCACATTCTAGAGGGGAGGACAGATGTGTGTCAAATAATTAAACTTTCACTACAACTGCAGTAAGTTCTCTAAGAGAACAGGAGTCATGAGCGTACCTAACAGCAGGACCTGAACTAAATAAAGGCTGAGTGGTCAAACCAAGAATTCCTCAGGATGTAGACCTTTAGGTCAGGACTGAAAGGATGGAAAAGTGTGTAAGTGCATCCCGTGCAGAGGGAGGGGGTGCATGAAGTTTTTGAGGTATGCACGATTTATTTACAGATGCTAAATAACTCATACTACAACTTAGATGTGAAGAGAAGATGTGATATTTAATTAATTCATCATTAATTTGGTTTTCTTTGTAAATATCCAATCAGTTGTATCAGTCAGTATTCAACCAGAGAAAGAGAACCAGTAGGAGATATATATTAGGAGACATGTTGTGAGAAATTGACTTGCGTGATTGTGATGGCTTGCTAGGCAAGTCCAAAATCAGTAGGGCAGGTGATCAGAAAGAGCAGGCTGGAACTCTTGAGCTTGAGCCAAAGCTGCTGTCCACAGGCAGAATGTCTTCTTCCTCAGGGAAGCCTCAGCTCTGCACTTAAGGCCTTTCAATTGATTAGTCAATCCCATCCAGATGATCTAGGATAGCCCCCCTTACTTAGAGTCAACTAATTATGGACTTGAACCACATCTACGAAATGCCTTACAGCAACACCTAGTTTAGTGTCTGATAGGATAACTTGGCATTGTAGCCTTGCCAAGTAAAACGTAAAACTGACCATCTCATCAATACAATTTAAATTTGTCTAATTTAAACAACTCTTTTAAGTAAACCTCAGCCTCTCATTTGGATAAAAATGTGCTACTCAGACCACCTGTCTCTTAATCTGCTGTCCTCCCAATGAGTGCATCCAAGTTTCAGGGTGGAGTGTTCTGGGAAGTTTGTGCCTTGTGAGACCTTAAGTCACTGGAAGGGTGTAGGGCCCCCACACAAGTCTTTGGGTGTGCACCAGCTGGTGTCTGTGGCCTCCAGGCTCCTGACCTTGATATGCCTGGTTGATGCATGCCCATCTGCCCAATACTTTGGCCCTAGCCAATACTTCCGGCCTTCTCTCAGTGGTCAGTAATGTAAACTCTGCTCTAGCCTCCATTTGATTCTGTGACCTGGGAGGTTCTCCAGGCCCTCCCTTGCCATGGAGGACTCACTCAATGGCAAGCCCACTGGATCTCAACCTTGCCTCCACTTCACATGGGAAGCTGCTTCAGAAGACAAACTTTTAGGCCACCCTCTGCTTGACAGGACTATACCACCTAGATGTGGCTGCTTCACAGCTTGGCACAGGGTAGCCTGCAAGGGGCATCTTCCCCTGGTCTCTTTCAGACAGATGATACCCTGCTGATTAGTGCTTCCCCACATAGCAAGCATGCAGGTCTTATATTGGTTATGGATTTTATTTTTCCTTCCCATAATCCCACAGGGTCAGAACAGAATGGGCTTTCTTTTCCTTTGGCAGAACTCTTCCTGTGTGGCCTAACCCTTTAACGTTTTTTGAAAGGCACTGTGTAAATATTGATCATGTTATCTTTCACCGAGTATGGACTGAGGAGAAAACAAGATTTTCTTTTTTATTTGCTGGTAAATTGTTTACTAGGGAAGGTTAAGAGCTTAGGGATGTGATGAGGGTGGGGGTGGAGAGGAGTGCTTTTTGAAAGCTTTACTTAGAGCCCGAGAATTTAAATGTCAGCTCTAGATGGAAATGATAATTAGATTTTAAAATGGCTTCTCACAGCCGTAAAAACCCCTAAACCAGCACAAATGGAACCTGAAGCACTTCTGCCAGTGGTGTGGATGGATTCCTGCTGATCCATTTATCTTTTCTTAACCCACCCCTACAGCTAACCAGAGACATTTTCAGTATAAGTTATTGAAGAGAGGGGTTCAGTTTGAGGACAGGGAGTAAGTTCATTTATTCAACAAATATTTATTGAGTATATCTAGGCATAGTGTGTAACATGAAACCTGAGCCTCAGTTTATATAGTTGGCTAATTAGCCATTAGAAGGACTTATTCCTTAAAGA
Source organism: Dugong dugon (assembly GCA_030035585.1). NCBI lineage: Eukaryota > Metazoa > Chordata > Mammalia > Sirenia > Dugongidae > Dugong > Dugong dugon. The sequence continues at coordinate 34,741,135 of CM057465.1, forward strand.
TGATAATGTAGATAGAATAGAAAGAATTTCACTATTTGATGATTCATTGACGGGGCTGGCTTTAGGGGAGTGCTTAGAAGGACCCACCCAGCACTTGGCTTAATGCTCTACTGTTGCTGTCTTGCTAATCTTAATAGTTTCTGAGAAAGAGCCTCCACATTTTAATTTTGTGCTGGACCCTGCAAATTATATAGCTGGCCCTTAGTGGAGGGATTTGCCTTCTAATCCTGGCTTCACTTGTTAGCTTTTGGGAAGTTACGTAACTTTCTAAGCATTCTTTCTTCATCTGTAAAATGGGGATGTGATTGTGTCTTACATAGGTTGTGGAGAAGATAAAATGAGATATGTAAGTGGAGTAATTAGCACAATGATTGGCAATTAGCAAGCACATAGTAAATGTTTGCAGCTGCTACTATTGTTACTACTACAATAAATGAATGTGTTTGGAACCATACTCTTTTTTAGGACTGAACAACCTACTGTTGTAGCAAATAAATTTCACTGTTTTAAAATAAGAACAATACAGAGTCATTAAAAAATTCCAAGGTGTTGCCCTAAGGTGCCAGCCTCTTTATTTACTAGTCATGGATAGTTTTCTTATAGTAAGTGGACAGATTTTCTTTTTTTCCCACAAGTTTAAATTAAATTTACAATATTTTTCTTATAACTTCAGCTTGCTAAATAGCATGATTTTCTAAAAGTGGGATACTTTGGCCTGATTAACATTGACTTGCTGTTAGGAGTTTGATAATTTAGCTTCTATTTTAAGGAATTAATATTTAATCTCTAGTTATAAATAAGTACTCATAAACTCCAATACATAAAATAGGATAGGGCTGGTGGACAAATGGAAACGGTAGGTTGTTAGGTGCCGTCGAGTCGGTTTTGACTCGTAACAATCCTCTAAAAAACAAAATGAAACACCACTCAATCCTGAGCCATCTTCACAAACATTGCTGTGTTTAAGCCCCTTGTTGCAGCCACTGTGTCAGTCCATCTCATTGAGGGTCTTTCTGTTTTTCACTGACCCTCTACTGTACAAAGCATGATGTCCTTCTCCAGGAACTGGTCCCTCCTGATAACATGTCCAAAGTATGGAAGATGAAGTCTTGCCATTCTCGCTTCTAAAGAACATTCTGGTTGTACTTCTTCCAAGACAGATGTGTTCGTTCTTCTGGCAGCTCATGGTATATATTCAGTATTCTTTGACAAAACCATAATTCAAATGCATCAATTCTTCTTTGGTCTTCCTTAGTCAGTATTCAGCTTTTGCATGTAGATGAGGCGATTGAAAATACTATGACTTGGGTCAGGTGCACCTTAGTCCTCAAAGTGACATATTTACTTTTTAACGCTTTTAAAGAGGTCTTTTGCAGCAGGAAAAGGAGAATACGTATATTACAATAGTCTTGATGTAATAATAATGTTACATTTAAAAAAATGTATAACGAACCTTATTTGAGAAAAGATCGGAGATAGAATACCTCATCTATTCAGCATCACAGGCTAATGAATAAAGGCACTTTTGAAACTTAAGCATTTAAACATATAATGGTTATGTCAAGATATTTTTAATAAAAATTCTTTGTATGAAAATCTTAAGTATTGAACACATCTGACTCAGGAAGTAGAATGTGCTTAGCATTGTCTAAGGAGCCCTGGTGGCGCAGTGGTTAAGTTCTCGACTGCAAACCCTAATTTCAGAGGTTCAAACCTGTCAGCTACTTCAAGGGAGAAAAGACCTGACAGTCTGCTCCCATAAAGATTACAGTTTAGGAAACCCTATGGGGCAGTTCTCCTCTGTCCTATAGGGTCGCTATGAGTCAGAATCGACTCCACAGGACGCAAAAACAACAAGCATTGTTTAGGGATACCGGCGTGGTGTAAACAGTTTGCACTTGGCTACCAACTTTTCAGTTGGTAGTTTGAACCCACCCATCGGCACCACAGAAGAAAGGCCTGGCAATCTACTTTTGTAAAGATAACCACGAAGAAAACTCTGTGGATCTCTTCTATTCTAAGACATGGGGTTGCCATGAGTCAGGGGCTGACAACAACAACGAGTATTGTTTAACCTTTTATTGCTGACTCAAGGTCATTACTATGAACATCACGCCTTAATGCGGTTTTCTCTTTGGGGACTACAATGGGGCACAGGAATTGCATACTCCATTCAAGGAATTATGCCAAGCCCCTGAAGAATTCTAGCTAGTGCTTAGTTGTCTCATTTATTTTCATAACTTGTGTTTTCTAATGGCCAGTGTATTGGTGTTGATAGGTCTGTTTCTGCTGCTTCCCCTCTTTCTCATAATTCTTTATACACTTGTTGCCAATCAGTCTGTTTATGTGGATAGAATTAAGAGATATATAAAAACTCCGGTGAAATGTCTCTGCTATGTTTTATCATATGGTGCCCTAAGAAGTGACAGATCTGGTCTGAGAGAGACCAGAAGGAAACAAAAGAACAGAAAAAAAGAGAGAAGAGATGAAGAGAGGGTACGCAGACTCCTGAAGGCTTTCCTACTTCTAATTCTAGAGTCTTGTGAAGTTTTGGTTTTTTAGAGAGTCTTTAAACATCCCATTATCGTTTAAATAATTCTAAACCTTTTAAAATGTCTAATTTAAGTTGACATTTTTTACTTGCGATTGCAAAAGCATCTTAAATATGATTATGTCTATGTTACACTTGTTAGTTGATATTGAGTTGTCTCTGACTAATGACAACTTTGTGTGTAACAGAATAAAATGCTACCTGGTCCTGTACCATCTTTATGATCGTTAGTATGCTCTAGGGCATTTTGCAGCCACTGTGTATTTTGAATGCCTTATAACCTAGGGAGCTCATCTTCCTACACTATATCAGGCAATATTTTGTTGTGATCATAAGGTTTTCATTGGCTAATTTTCAGAAGTACATACTAGCCCTTTCTTCCTAGTTTATCTTAGTCTGGAAGTTCTGCTGAAACGTGTCCACCATGGGTGATCTGCTGGTTATTTGAAGTACTCGTGGCATAGTTTTCCAACATCATAGCAACATACAAGCCACCACAGCGTGACAAATTAGATGGGTGGTAGATTAGACTTCTAAGAAGCTACTATTCAATGAGAACTCATTTTGAATTTGCGATCCAGTAAATCTGGATCTTTTTCTTTGTTTTAACCTAATTCTAGGACTTTATATTGAGCGCTTTGAAATTGAAATATTTCAGAGGTGATACGTTTGAATATTACAGTGGTCCAACTGAGAGGTGATGTGGGCCTCTAAGAGGGTACTCAGAGAGATTATGGGGAAAGTATGAAGGAGATCTTGATAGGACTTGGTGTTGATCGAATGTTATGAGATGAATGAGAGGTTGAATCCTAGAAGATGTTACAAATGAATGGGTGGAGTTTGATGCCATTCACTAAGAAAACACATAGAAGGTGGTGACAGGAAAAATGAATTCCATTCTGGTCATGTTGAGTTTGCTTCACTTTAGGCAGGAAAGTATATGAGTCTGGAGCTCAGGAGAGAAGCCCAAAGGACAATAATAAAATTGAAGGGCTACCCATTTTTAAGTGGTGGCTCACTCCAGGGTGGTGAAAAAGATTGCTCAGCAAAGATGTGTAACATGAAAAGAGAAAACTAGAGATGGGACAGTGAGGCCAACCAACCAGTGAAGGAGGAAGAACTTCTGAGAAGATTGAGATAAAGCAACCTGGGAGGTAGGAAGGGAAACAGAAGACGGTGTCAGAGAAGTCAGTGAAGAGATGGATTTGAGAAGGAAGGAGTGTTCAACATTGCCAAATATCAGAAAGGTCAAGTTGGATAAGGTGTGATATATACTCCTAAGCTTGATAATTCAGAGATGGTTCCTGACTTTCCATGTAGTACTACCATTGGATTGGGGGGAAGAAGTTTTGATTACAGTGGATGAAGAGGTAAATGGGCTGTGTGATGGTGAACATCACACATTTCTCCTTTCAGAAGCTGAACTGAGAACAGGAGGAGAGAATTAATAGATACAACGGATGCATGGATGAAAGGATAGCTTTTTAACAACAGAAATCTCATGCTATTATAATGAAAGAGAAAAAAAATTGGAAGGAACAGGAGAAAGGGAGGGGTTAGTTGATGGAGGGTGAGAGGAAATAACAGGATCTAGAGGTCCAGAGTGTGGATAAGCTTCTGATAAAATTTCAGGACAGATAATTTTATGTTAGTGTGTGTTGATGTGTGTGGGTGGGAGAGAGGTGGGAGAATATACCTCTTTCCAACCCAATACTGATATTTCCTTCCATTGGGAAGGAGTAGCTATCAGGGTAACACTCTTTGCTTCTTTCCACCTTCTCACCCAGTCCTACCTTTGAGGCATAGGGAGGCACAGAGAGCTTAATTCATTTGTGAATTAGGATAGAAAAACTACTAGGTGTTCATAGCCCTTTTTTTTTTTTTTTCTCTTTCACTTCCATTGGAAAAGAAATTATTCCCTATTTCTCTAGGGAGGCCCCTCCTGTCCTTTAATGTTTTGACTGTGTTAGTAAGACTGTTGAATTTTGGTTTTCAGTATTAGGAGTCTTATTTGACTCTCATACTTAAGCCATGGTCTCCAGTGTTAGCTTCATCAATAAGAAAGATGATACTTCAGACTTCACGGACTATTATTGTCTTATTTCTCAGTTGACTCAGAATTCAGACAGGGAAGATGGATGCTATTGATAGGTCCCTTTCATTGATTTCCAGCAACCTTTTCTTTGAAGGCAGTTGAAAGTGGGTGACATTAGAAGACGTGGGTGACAACAGAAGATAAAATATCTCTATTCATGTGGGAATGGAAAGTCAAGAGAGTTCTGACATTTTGACTTCATGTAGGAGGCAAGGACAACTGCTGGGAAGGTGGACAGAGTTCAAGAAGATCCTGAAGAGAAAGTTAAATGTGGAGACATGTAAGAATACTGATTGGCATTTTTTTTCCAGTGGAGATGAGAATTTATTAAAAATAGCTTTTTTTTTTCCCGTTTTATTCCTTATTACAGTTAACTATGATTATGAGGTCAGGATTTCTTTCTTTTTTTTTCTGAGTCACATTCTTTGTTACATCTGGACCTGGGATCATATCTATCTTTTCATTTAACATTTTCTGAAGTTGTTGGTGCATATCTAAATAACCATAGCGTTTCTTCCTTTACTGTTATTAGCTCCAAGATGGCTGAATCACTTTTCCTATGATGTCTTCAGCCTGTACATCTTTTAGTTTGGGGAAGATTTCAGTGTAGAATAGTGGTTCCCCAGCTCACTTCATCTCCCTTCCGAGCAATGAAATTTAAAGCCCAGGTAAGAATAACATTCAAATCAATAAACATGGTTTGGATGTCTGTTTGGTGCAATACAGATGTTGCTATTGTTATTGTAGGTGCTATCGTAACCCCATGTGACAGAGTAGAACTGCCCCAGAGAGTTTTCTAGGCTGTAATATTTACGAGAGGAGATCACCAGGGCTTTTTCCCTCCAGAGCCACTGGGTGGGTTTAAACCGACAACCTTTGGATTAGTAGCTGTGTGCTTAATTGTGCCACTAGGGCACCTGCAAGGCAGATAGGTTACAGTTATTTATGTTTGTGACGTCAAGTATGTTGACCTGTTGTGAATGGCAGTTCTGTCCCAAGAAGCCTTTGGTATTCCTTTTGTGTCCTGTGAATTCATAGAAAAGAGCACTGACCATAACGACAATAGTTGGTATGAGTTTTTAGTATAGTGAGGACTGACTTTATCAGAGAAATAGGGTTTTTTTTTTTTTATTAATGTAATTAGAAAGATAATCTCACCATTTTTAAAAATTGTGGTGAAAATACATAGAACAAAACATTTGTCGGTTCAACAATTTCCACATATATAATTCAGTGGCACTGATTACATTCTTCATGTTGTCCCACCTGGTTTTAAACACCTGCAAGTAAGTACCATTTGCAGCTGAGAGGAGGTAAGAACAAAATGTACCGTGTTAAATCATCAGCTTTTTGCTCCCAGATAGGTTTCTGACACAAGACTTTCTATTTTAATTTCAAACAGAAACATTCACAGATCTTAAGTATAAAGTTCAATGAATTTTGATACGTGTATACACTCATGTAACCAACACCCCAGTCAGGATACAGAGCATCACCATCTTTCCAGTCTACCCCACTCTTCCCCTAGAGGCAACCATTCTTCTGATTTCTAACTTCATAGCACAGTTCTGCTTGTCCTTGAACATTGCAACAGGGGGTTATACAGTAGTTATGTTTTTATGTCTGGCTTCTATTATTCAGTCATTTTACACTTCCGCCAGAAATATCTGAGCAATCCCATTGCTCTGCATTTTCTCCAATATTGGTGTTACTAGTATTTTTAATTTTAGCCATTCTAACAGGTATAAGGTGATTTCTAATGGTGATTTTAATTTTCATTTCCCTAATGACTATGATGAGCATATTTTCCTGGTTTATTGGCATTCATTTATACTCTTTTGTGAAGTATCTGTCCAAGTCTTTAGATTATCTTAAATTGGTTTGTTAGTTGTTATTATTTATTTATAGATATTCTTTAGATACTCTGGACACAAATATGCAATATATATAGTGAATTTTTTTTATTGTATGGACTGCCTTTTCATTTTCATTTTCTTAATGATGTCTTTTGATGAGCAGAACTTTTTAATTTTCATAAAGTCAGATTTGTTGTAATTTTTTTTTTTATGGTTAATTTTGTGCATGTGTATGTTCTGTCTAAGAAATCTTTTCCTAACTGATCACCAAGGCATTTTTCTATGTTTTCTTCTAAAAGTTTTATAGTTTAGCTTTTACATTTAGGTCTCTAATCCACCTTAAGTTTTGCATATGGCCTGAGGTCTGAATCAAGGTTCAAATCCAGCATGATTTGTTGAAAAGACTTTTCTTTCCCCATTGAATTCAATTGGCACCTTTGTCAAAAATCATTTGGGTCATTTATGGCCTCTGTGCTCTGTTCCATTGATCTATTTGTCTGTCCTTATGCCAGTACTACAGTGTCTTAAATATTTTAGCTTTATAGTAAATTTTAAAATCAGGTAATATCAACCTTCCAATTTTGTTCCTCTTTTTCAAGATTCTGAAATTGGCATTTTTAATTAAAACTACTTTGTACTTACATGGAGCTTAATATTTTTGCTGTGTTCTCATTGAAAAATGACTATTTTGTGAATGGGTTACTGAAAAATAAAACATGTTAATTATGTATAAAGCTTTTATCCATGCTTCCTATAAGCAGCAGGTGACATGCCATGAAGTGTGTAAAGTATCTTAGAGCAATTCTTTTGTGCAGTGAAACAGGTTTCCTGGCATGTGTGCCATCTGCTGATCAATGCTTCCAACTGCATTGTGTGGTGGTGAACTCTTAACTTCCTTTCTTCTCTTTGTTCATTCACTGTCTTCAATGACAGATTCCCCAGCTGAATCTTTAAGATACTCCTTCTAACACACACACACCCCCCCACTGTTTTTTTTATTTCATTTATATCTTTATTTCCTACCCACTTTTATCCTTCCTACCTAATTACCAAGTTTAACATTTTTTGTCTTCCCAAGAGCCTTTTGGAATGGCCCTGAAATTTCAGATCTCCACTTGAGTAAGCCTCAGAGAAATGTAAGAGTGGCTTTTTGTCAGGTCATTGCCAGTCTGTTTCAAACCTCATTAGTAAGATAATTAGGTTCAGTGTTTATTAAACTGCTCTGTGTAGTCTCTAAGTATAATAGGGAGTAGGATCCATTAACAACTTTTTAAAATTGTCTTTATACCTTACAGTGTATAAATAGAAAAAATTAAAAACACTGAATGTAGTTAGCCTCTCTTCTACTCTTGATATTTAGAGTGCTAAGAAACTAGAGAACATTTTGAACATGTTTACTGTAGTATGGCCTATTACTAACCAATGTGGTAATATTTTATAGCATTGCCTACTGGTTTTGAAAGTCAATGTTTAATTGGAGAGAAATTGATTGATTCCACTATTTAGATATGGAATCAGTCTTTCTCCATCATACCTAATTTTAAGTGTCCTCATGTGAATATCTAGGGGCTAACCAAAGTGATTATTAAGGGACGTTTTTTCATTAAAATCAGACTTTGTTTTAAACTTGGTTGCTGTTTGTCTCTTTTTAACAATTTTGTTTTATGTCTTTTCTATATATGTAGAATTTTAATTATCAGACTTTTATTTGCAAGGATGTTTTAAGCCTCAATATCAGTGATGAGTCCATGAAACACAGCATCCCTAAGGGCTAATTACTTTGTGTATATTATTTCAGTTTATTATTATCCCTATTTATAGGTGAGAAAACTGAGGTTAAATGACTTAAGTAACTTAGATCATTAGTGAGTGAGTGAGGTCAGGATTTTACCACGTCCATCTGATTGCACAGTACAAACTCTTAATACTACACTACTGCCTATTTCTCTATTTTAAAATTTGCCCTTTTCAAACAGCTTTCTGTCTAAAAGCTCTGATAAAGTTTTCAAATCACAAATCTCCTTTTGTGATAAAGATTTACATTGTAGTACATGAACATACAGTCATGGGGAAAAAAGAAAACTAAGCACATGCATGTCCATGACTCCAGGCTGCCTCTCGGGATTTTGTATCAGTTGCCTTCTTTGTACCTTCACTATCTCGTTTTCCTTTGTGCATCTTGTACTAACAATCTCAATAATGCCCTGCAAGTCTTAGCACATGCACCTTCCGGGCTGCTTACAAAATTTGATTTTTCGAACTAACGCTTCCTAATGCCTAATCTCTGGTCAATCCTGTTTACTACTTCTTCTGTACCTCCAGGCAGAAGGAACGCGTGAGCAGCTGATATGCAATGTTTCCCTTTTTTTTTTTTTTTTTTTGCTCTGACAGATAATCACAAAACAGAAAAAAGAGGCCTAGTGCATTTTATTATCTTTGATTTGATACTTTTTACTAGGGCTGATCTTTCATTGTTTGGACATACTGGCCACTAATTAAGGAGTCCTGGTGGCTCAGTGGTTAAGTGTTGTGCTGCCACCCAAACGGTCAGTGGTTCAAACATACCAACCGCTCCACAGGAGAAAGATGTGGTGGTGTGCTTCTGTAAAGGCTTACAGCCTTGGAAACCCTAAGGGGCAGTTCCACTCTGTCCTATAGGGTCACTATGAGTTGGAATCGACTTGACGACAGACCATTTAGTTTTGGGTTCGTCCACTACTTATATTTTCACATATGTGTGTGTGTGTTGGTGAACACGTGGAAGAAAGCTGTGTCAGAGTTCATTTTCGTAAGTGAGCCCTTAAGTGTGCACTTTACGCTTAGACTTCTGGGGCCATTCTGAATTCATTTCTGAGGATCCAAGATATAAAAACAACTCAAATGCCTGAATCTGTGGAAAATCCTGAGTTTGGAAATGGACCTAAGAAGTGTCTTGAGAGAGTGGAAGAAGCATAATTAATCAAGTTTATGTCCGCCAGAATTTTAAGTGGATTATTTAGTTGCTCAGTAACAAGTGAAGAACAACATATGGAAGCATTCTAGTATAGTAAAGAAAATACACCACAAAATCTGGTTCTTAGACTCCACCACTGAACAGTGTTGGGACATTAGATAGGCTCCATTTATTCTTTGTACAAAAGAAATGGTAATACCTTTCTAGATTACAGCTACTTGAGGATCAGGACACAGTCTTATATAGGACTCTAACTGCTTATCTAACTGCTTAATTACAACCTTTAAATAAACTTTAAATGCACTATATAGGGTTTTTGATTGAGTATGCTTGGTAAATTATGTAATCTAATTCATATCTTAATTTTTCATTATATCTTACATAAAGATATAATTTTCAGCATAGTCTGAGAATTGATTTTAAATAAAACTGTTCTATCAGTCTTTTAGATGTTTCCAGTGCAATATAAATACTACAGCTAATTGAAACCCATTAACTTCCATTTAAAAATATATGTACAAGCCCAATTTAAATGTAGTAATTTAAAATTTTTCTGTTTTCATCTTGAAATTTTCCATCCAGTCCACTTTCCCCCACAATTTTATCTTTTATTGTTTTGTTTTTTTCTTTTATTGTTGTACTTCAAATGAAAGTTTACAATTCAAGTTAGTCTCTCATACAAAAATTTATACGTACATTGTTGTGTGACCCTAATTGCTCTCCCTATACTGTGACAGCACACTTCTCCTTTCCACCCCTGACTTCCCATGTCCATTCAACCAGCTCCTGGCCCTCTCTGCCTTCTCATCTCACCTGCAGACAGGAGCTGCCCATTTAATCTCATATATCTACTTCAGTTAAGAGGCACACTCTTCACGAGTATCGTTTTATGTCCCATAGTCCATTCTAATTTTTGTCTAAAGAGTTTGCCTCAGGAATGGTTTTAGTTCTAGGTTGACAGAGAATCTGGGGGCCATCGTTTCTGGAATTCCTCCAGTCTCAGTCAGACCATTAAATCTGGTCTTTTTACTTGAATTTTAGTTCTGCACCCCATCTTTTTCCTGCTCCATCAGGGATTCTCTGTTGTGTTCCCTGTCAGGGTGGTCATTGGTGGTAGCCCGGCACCATTTAGTTCTTCTGCTCTCAGGCTGATGAAGTCTCTGGTTTATGTGGCCCTTTCTGTCTCTTGGGCTAATACTTTCTTTATGTCTTTGGTGTTCTTCATTCTCCTTTACTCCGGATGGTTGGGACCAATTGAAGCATCTTAGATGGTGCTTGCTAGCTTTTAATACCCCAGGCGCTGCTCACCAAAGTAGAATGCAGAACATTTTCTTGATAAACTTTGTTATGCCAACTGACCTAGATGTCTCCTGAAAGCATGGTCCCCAGAGCCCCGCCCCTGCTACTCTATCCCTCGAAGTGTTTGGTTGTATTCAGGAGACTTCTTAGCTTTGGTTTAGTCCAGTTGTGCTGACTTCCCCTGTAGTGTGTGCTATCCTTTACTTCACCTAAGATAATTCTTATCTACTATCTAGTTAGTGAATAACATTCTCCCTCCCTCCCCACCCTTGTAACCATCAAAGCATGTTTTCTTCTGTGTTTAAACCTTTTCTTGAGTTCTTATAATAGTGGTCTTGTACAATATTTGTCCTCCTGTGACTGACTAAATTCACTCAGCATAATGCCCTCAAGATTCCTCCATGTTATGTTTCACAGCTTCATCGTTGTTCTTTATCATTGCGTAGTATTCCATTGTGTGGATGTACCATAATTTGTTTATCCATTCATCCATTGATGGGCACCTATGTTGTTACCATCTTTTTGCTATTGTGAACAGTGCTGCAGTGAACATGGATGTGCGTATAGCTATTCGTGTGATGGCTCTTATTTCTCTAGGATATATTCCAAGGAGTGAGATAGCTGGATTGTATGGTACTTCCATTTCTAGCTTTTTAAGGAAATGCTAAATCGATTTCCAAAATGGTTGTACCATTTTACATTCCTACCAACAGTGTATAAGTGTTCCGTTCCCTCCACAACTTCTCCAGCATTTATTAGTTTGTGTTTTTTGGATTAATGCTAGCCTTGATAACATCTCTGGTAATTTCAAGAAATTGTCTTCCTCCAGAACATTTCTTGATTCTATATTTTGGGAGTTTGCTGAAGCCACCATGGTCTGCCTCTTTATGTGATTTGATATTGACTTTTGTCGCCAAACCTTCAGTAAGTTACTATTTATTTATTTATTTTATGTTTGCTTACTTTGTCCCAGCTTCTTGTTTTGTTATGCCCAAATATCAGCTCGTGTGAGCTAGTTTGATTATTGGCTGCTTTGAATCTCTAACATCCTGTCACCAGATGGTTAGATCTGTTACTAAGTTTGCGAGTGCAGGATTCTATTTAGTTTTCTCGTATGAATTCAGCTCAGGTATCCAGATAGTCAGTTACCAAGTCTGTGGTGCAGGCTCTCACCTACAGTCCTAGACAGGCATGGGTGATTGGTGTAGGCACAGGTATCTGGCTGCAGTAGGGGGTCACACACTAAGCAAGGCAGGGGGCTGATATCTGCCTCTGAATGAATGGGAGGAAAGTGTCTCCCTGTTCTCTAGAGCGTGTAGGTTGGTGGGTTTTGCAGCTGGACTAGAAGCACCCAGTGTAGTTGGCTGTAAAGACTGGGAGGCACCACTTATTCTTCAGCCGCTATCACAGGTCATTAGGTGTCATGGGTGGAGCCATCAGTCCTCAGGCCCCTGATGTGGGTAGATGAAGACCCTGCTTAGTGGGCAGAGCAGTGTCAAATGTCATGATCCTGCCACTTTACAGCTGAAACAATTCAAGTTAGACTTCAGGTATATACCCTGTTGTACTGTGGTAATGAGGACCTATGCTGCTGAAATGGGCCCACACAAGTTTATGCAGGGGTGAAAGACACTCAAAGTCCATGGATCCCTTATGCCTGTGCCTAGGCAAAGGAGCTGTGCCTACCCTGAGTTCCTGGCTTAGAGGAGCTGGCAGATTATTTTTTCCTGTTTGTTAATTTGTTCCCTCTCCAAGACCAGGAGAGTGGCTCAGGGTGCATGACAGGTCCTGCTTCTGGCCCATGGGACTCGGCAGTTGCTGAGGTCGTCCTGGACCTGGTACAGGGAAAGGAGTGAGGAGGTAAATGGGAGAGAGGTTTTTCCCAAAGGGTGGTGTTTTTGATCCACGCAGTAGGCCAGATGCAAGTACTTATCTTTTGCCAGTTGAGGGCCGGATCTCTGAGTAGACTCTCTGCCGCTGGGTCTCTCCCAATATGGAAAACGCCTCCTGAGCACCACTGCTTGCCTCAACACGCATGAGCTGATCCAGCCTGAAGGGCTGTGGCTCCTGCCATGTGAAGTCTGGCAACTCCTCACTGTTTCGAAATCATCTCTCCCTCCCCCTGCCACTCAGACCAATTCCTCAATTTTGCCTTTGATGTTCAGAGCTCCTAGGTTGTCATATATAATCGATTCACTTGTTTCTTCGGGTCTTTGATGTAAGAGGGACCACCAGAATCATCTGACTACTCCGCCATCTTGGCCACACATTCCACAGATTTATCTTGAAAGTCTTTTATTGATCACACATTTTTTTATTTCTTTCATACAGACACACAATTATTATCAATGTACAAAAGTTCAAAACACCATAAATATATTTTAAATTTTTATCATTGCTAAAAAGTTTATTGGAAACATCTTTTAATGATAATGATGACAAAATGATGTGAATGATGTTTTATTAAGGAGACTATAGACACTTCCTCATGATGATGATCTCTGACTCCTAGATTAGATTAGATCCACTTACTGTATGTGATCATTGCACTCTGTACTACTAATTTTTTAATATTGTGATTAATTTTTAATTGTATGCCTTCCTTACTAGGTTGTAGGTACCATGAGGCTAAGAACCTTATCAAGAGTATTTATTATTTCATCTCTAGGGCCTAGTATAAGGACAGAATAATAGTAGAGGCACAATGAGTAATTGTTCAGTTGGGTTTTATTGAGTAATATTTGTTTGTTGGATTTTATTGATGTAAGTGAAGGAGACAAATTAAGAGTTGGCAGAAACATGATAAAAACTAATGATTGAATAAAGTAGAGGTATTACAAAAAATAACTTGTTTCAGTTGCATTTTGTGATGAGCATATCATTTTTGAGTGAAGTTTCAGTAGAACAGAATTAATGGAAGTTAGACTATAGAGGAGATTAAAGACTTATGGGTATTTAACAAGGAGAAGCAATAAAAGAAAAAGTTAAGGGATTCATAACGTGAAGGTAGGGGAGTGGTTAAGAGTAAGTGCTATGAGCAGTGGTGCTACATGATCAATAAGAGGTGAATGAAGGAATTACTAAGAAATAATAAGAACCCAGCTGAAATTGTTGTTGTTGTTAGGTTCCATCAAGTAGGTTCCAACTCCTGGTGCCCCTATATACAACAGAATAAAACACTACCTGATCCTGCATCATCTTCACAGTCATTATGCTTGAGCCCATTGTTGCAGCCACTGTATCAATCCATCTCGTTGAGGGTCTTCCTCTTTTTGCTGACCTTCTACTTTACCAAGTGTGATGTCCTTCTCCAGGGACTGGTCCCTCCTGATAACATATCCAAAGCATAAGAGACGTAGTCTCACCATCCTTGCTTCTAAGGAGCATTCTGGGTGTGCTTCTTCCAAGACAAATTTGTTCTTTCTTCTGGCAGTCCATGGTATATTCAGTATTCTTCACCAACACCATGATTCAAAGGCATCAGTTCTTCTTCAGTCTTCCTTATTCACTATCCAGCCTTCCCATGCATATGAGGCGATTGAAAACACCATGGATTGGGCAGGCACATCATATTCCTGAAAGTGACAACTTTGCTTCTTAACATTTAAAAAATGTCTTTTGCAGCAGATTTGCCCAATGGAATATCTTGTTTGATTTGATGACTGCTGCTTCTATGGGCATTCATTGTGGATGCAAGTAAAGTGAAATTCTTCACAACTTCAATATTTTCTCCATTTATCATGATGTTGCTTAATGGTCCAGTTGTGACGATTTTTGTTTTCTTTATGTTGTGAAATCCATAGCAAAGGCTGGAGTCTTTGCTCTTCATCAGTAAGTGCTTCAAGTTCACTTTCAGCAAGCAAGGTTGTGTCATCTGATCTGCATAACATAGCTTGTTAATGAGTCTTCCTCCTATCCTGATGCTATATTCTTCTTCATATAGTCCAGCTTTTCAGATTATTTGCTCAGCATTCAGATTGAATAAGTATGGTGAAAGGGGATACAACTCTGATGCACACCTTTTCTAACTTTAAACCACACAGTATTCCTTGTTCTGTTCAAAGGACTTCCTGTTGGTCCATATACAGGTTCCTCATGAACACAGTTAAATGTTCTAGAATTCCCATTCTTTGCAATTTTATCCACAATTTTTTATGATCTGCAAAGTCAAATGTCTTTGCGTAGTCAATAAAACACAGGTAAACATCTTTCTGGAATTCTCTGCTTTCAGCCAAGATCCATCTCACATCAGCAGTGATATCCTTTGGTCCACCTCCTCTTCTCAATGCAGCTTGAATTTCTAACATTTCCCTGTTGATGTACTGTTGCAACTACTTTTGAATGATCTTCAGCAAAATTTTACTTGCATGTGATATTAATGATATTGTTCGATAATTTCCACATTCTGTTGATCACTTTTCTTTGGAATGGGCATAAACATCTATCTCTTCCAGTCAGTTGACTAAGGATGCTGTACCCCAAATTTCTTGGCATAGATGAATGAGCACCTCCAGCACTGCATCTGTTGGTTGAAACATCTCAATTGTTATTCATTCAATTCCTGGAGCCTTCTTTTTTGCCAATGCCCTCAGTGCAGCTTGACTTCTCTCTTCAGTACTGTTGGTTCTTGATCATATGCTACCTCCTGAAATGGTTGAACATTAACCAGTTTTTTGTTTTTTTTGTTTTTGTTACAGTAACTCTGTGTATTCCTTCTATCTCCTTTTGACGCTTCCTGTGTAATTCATTATTTTTCCCACAGAATCCTTCAATACTGAAAATTGAGGCTTGAATTTTTTCTTCAGTGTTTTAGCTTGAGAAATGCTGAGGATGTTCTTCCCTTTGGGTTTTCTAACTCCAGGTCTTTGCACATGTCATTATAATACTTTACTTTGTCTTCTCAAGCCTCCCTTTGAAATCTTCTCTTCAGCTCTTTTACTTCATCATTTCTTCCATTCGTTTTAGCTATTCAATGTTCAGGGGTAAGTTTTAGAGTCTCTTCTGACATCTGTTTTGGTCTTTTCTTTCTTTCCTGTCTTTCTAAGGACCTTTTGCTTTCTTCTTGTATGACGTCTTTGATGTTATTCCACAGTTCGTCTGGTCTTCAGTCATTAGTGCTCAATGTGTCAAATCTGTTCTTGAGATGGTCTCTAAATTCAGGTGGAATATACTCAAGCTTGTATTTTGGCTCTTGTGTAATTGTTTTAATTTTTTCCAGCTTCAACTTGAACTTGCATATGAGCAATTGATGGTCTGTTCTGCAGTTGGCCCCCGACCTTGTTCTAACTGATGATATCGAGCTTTTCCATCATCTCTTTCCACAGATGTAGTTGATTTGATTCCTGTGTTTTCCATCTTGTGAAGTCCAAGTCTATAGTTGCCGTTTATATTGTTGAAAAAAAGGTATTTGTGATGAAGTCATTGGTCTTGCAAAATTCTTTCATGCACTCTCCAGTGTCATTTCTATCACCAAGGTCATGTTTTCCAACTACTATTCCTTCTTCTTTGTTTGCAACTTTTGCATTCCAATCACCAGTAATTATCACTGAATCTTGAATGCATGTTTGATCAATTTCAGACTGCAAAAATTGGTAAAAATCTTCAGTTTCCTGATCTTTGGCCTTAGTGGTTGTTGCATCAATTTGAGTAATAGTCATATTAACTGTTCTTCTTTGTAGGCATATGGATATTATCCTATCATTGACAGCACTGTACTTCAGGATAGATCTTGAAATGTTATTTTTGAGGGACTGAATTACTGGGCTGAGGGCTGGGGACCATGGTCTCAGGAGACATCTAACTCAATTGGCATAACATATTTTATAAAAAAATATTCTGCATCCTACTTCGGTGAGTAGCATCTGGGGTCTCACTAGCTTATAAGAGGCTATCTAAGATACTCCACTGATCCTACCCTGTCTGGATCAAGGGAGAATGAATAAAACCTAAGACATAAGGGAAAGATTAGTTCAAAAGACTAAAGGATCAGAATGACCTCAGCCTCCACTAGATTGAGTCTAGCATAACTAAACGGTGTCCAGCTACCACCACTGACTCCTTTGACAGGGATCATAAGAGAGGGTCCCAGACAGAGCTGCAGAAAAATGCAGAACAAAATTCAAACTCAGAAAAAAGACCAGACTTACTAGTCTGACAGAAACTGGAGAAACCTCAAGAGTATGGCCGCTGGACACTCTTTTAACTCAGTACTGAAGTCACTCCTGAGGTTCACCCTTCAGCCAAAGATTAGACAGGCCCATAAAACAAACTAATACATGTAGTTCAGTCTTATGTACGAGATTAAACGGGCACACAGGCCCAGGAGCAAAGACAAGAAGATAGGATGGAAGAGGAAAACTGGATAAATGGAAATGGGGAACCCAGTGTCTTGAAGGGGAGAGTGTTGACATATTGCAACCAATGTTACAATAGTATGTGTATTAATTGTTTAATGAGAAACTAATTCGCTTTGTAAACCATCTAAAGCACAGTTTTTAAAAAATGTTCTTTTTGATGATGATTGTGACACCATTCCTCTTTAGTTTGTCATTCCTGGCATTGTAGACAATATGATTGTCCAATTCAAAATGGCCAATATCAGTTCACTTCAGCTCAGTAATGCCTGAGATATCAATGTTTATGTGTTCTCTTTTATTTTAATGACTTCCAATTTTCCTAGATACATCACACTTTGTACATTCCACGTTCTATTATTAATGGATGTTTGCAGCTGTTTCTTCTCTTTTTGAGTCGTGCCACCTTAGCAGATGAAAGTCCCAAAAGCTTGACTTCATCCACATCATTAAGGTCAACTCCACGGATTCTGAGTGCCTTCCAACCTGAGGGACTCATCTTCCAGCACTATATCAGATAATGCTCCACTGCTATTCATAAGGTTTTCATTGGCCAGTGTTTTCAGAAGTAGACCACCAGGTCCTTCTTCCTAGTCTGTCTTAATCTGGAAGCTCTGCTGAAATGCATCTACCATGTGTGAACTTGTGGTGTTTGAAATACCGGTGACATAGCTTCCAGCATCACAGCAGCATGCAAGCCACCACAGTATGACAAACTGACAGACAAATGTTGGAAGTGGAACTGAAATTAGTAAAGCTGAATTAGTGGTAGGCCAAATTTGCATGGTTCCATAACTTTCTCTGAAAATGCTCAGCTGAAACCAGGATAATAGAGAATGAATAACAAAGGGTTATCCAGGATTTAGGACTGGACTAGCAGAAGGGTTAAGGAAGCATTGAGGTTGAGAACATTATCAAAGACACCATCATCAACAGAATTGAACATGGAAGATCTCAAGACACTCAGCATACTACATTAAAACGCACGAAAACCGGAACCTGTGTAAGAGATAAAAAGTGGTAAGACTGCGTCCTGTCAAAGGCAGAAACTTGGGAGACATGGAAAAACAAGGCAGTCCCATCGAGTTCCAGCTCTCACAAGATTCACTGTATTTCCCAGCATTACCAAGTGTAAAAAAGATAACATTTCCTGCTGAAACTGCTGTTTCTCTTCCAAAGCAAAATATGTTATTCTCATGTCTTGAATATCTGCTGCTAGGGAAAAAGAAAATATCTCAGAAAGTGCAATGTCCTATACCAATATCCAAGTCAAAGTAGGGCTAAAGTTACTGAATGAATCAAGATGAGCTCATCCATGATTCCATTTTAGAACATATCTAGTCTTCTACCAATGGTTGAAGTACATTGAAAATTGTAAACTAAAAATATCAGCCTTTTTTGATGTCATACACTATCTAGTCTGAGATGTAAAACCAACACAAGAAAGCCCAAATTTCTCCCAGCAGTGCCTTTTATGTTGGATGTTTCAGAAAGGTGGGTTAAGATGTCTGTGAACTCAAAACTTTTGAACAGACTAGCTGATGGTGGTTACCTTAGCAACTGTACCAGTGCACTATACTTAGATGTTTTTCTCTGAGAGCTGATTGTAGAAACACTATCCCGGTGTTCAGATATAGTAAAAAAAAAAAAAAAAAAAAAAAAAAGGAGGAATCTAGACTGAGGTAAGGGGTTATCATATCATAACGGTTAGATCCCAAAAGACCTTTGCTAAAGTGGAGTTTCATTTGTAACTATTTTTACCTAAGGCGGTAATTAAAATGGAGACTCAACATATTTTATAATTTCTACATATACAAAAATGCATATATTTTATACTACTAGAATGTTAAGATAAAATTGAGTATTGTAATGTTTCCAGAAATCATAGTATTTTAGGACTTACGACGTCAGCCGTTAGATTTTAGAATGTTAAATATTAGTTGTAGTCCTTGTCTCTAAGACTGGTGATCATATCAAAAATCAATGTGATTATAAGTAGTTTTAATCACCAACACTGAGCTATGTTTGCCCTGTCTTTGATAACTGGTTCTCATACTTTAGTGTATATTAAAATTCAGCTTCAGCAGGTTCTTTAGGGGCTGTCTGTCTCAGAATAATTGCTGGTAATTGATAAAAGGCAGATTCTCAGGTCCCTTTCTCAAAAATTCCGTTTCAGTAGTGCTGAGTACTTTTCACAGTTTCCCATGTTATTAGGATGCAGATGGTTCCTAGACCACACTTGAGAAACAAACTGACTCAGCTTGAAACTGCAGGGAAGGCTTGGGTCATGTTGACACATGAGACTCCAAAGGAGGCAGATAAATTTAGTGCTGATTATGTGAGCATTGGAACATAAAAGCACTACTAAAATTTTCTAGATAGAAAACACATTGTTTAAAAAGGATAATTTTTAGTTGTCATTACTGAGAAGGTAATTAAAATGCAATAGATTATTTAAATTATTTGGTATTTTGTAAACATCATCCTAATCTAAATATATTTTAAATTTCTAAGAAGACTTAAACATTTTTATTTCTTTCCACTGTCAAAGGCACGCGTATCTCATTTCTGCTGTATATGGGACAATATGGTGGAATGGGAAAAGCTTGGGTCTTGTAGCTATACAGCTGTGCATTCCAGTCTCAGCCCTGTCATTTTATATTAGGATATTTGGCAACTTATTTCACGTTCTAGAATCTCAATTTTTCTCTTTGGTAAAATAAGGATTATGGTAACTACAAATTTGGGTGGTTATGAATAATAAATAATAAAATATATGTGTGTTGTCTAGCATAATATTCACAAAAATTCACTCTTTTTTCCTCCATTTCTCATATTAAAAGGAGCACTTATTCAGTTTTAACAATTTTCTGAGTTTATGATTTAGTAGTTCAGGCTGCTAAAAATAAAACTAAAGTTTTAAACCACAGCTAAGGATGAACAATAAATTGTGTTCTAAGTTGTGTTCTACAATTGCTTTCTTTTTCATATTATATCTCTTACTTTTCTTATATTAATCTTCCAGTTCTAAACCAATTAAAATAATATCTTTATACTGGTAATACAATTCTTAAAAAGTGTGAGTAAAATAATATCAGAAAAAAATCAGTGAATCACTGTTGTCTTAGAGACAGACAAAGAACAAGTAAATTTTCAGGCAGCTAAGATAGAATTAATCGCTTATTCTTTGTTTTTCTAGCACCTACAACAATGTTTGGTACATGATTGGAGTGAGTATTCAATCAAACTTTTTTAAATGAAAAATTTAATCAATTAAATAGAAACCTTAATTTAATAGAGCAGAAAGTTAGCTGTTGTCAGGGATGTACTAAAAGAAAGCCAGTAATATTATCCTAATAAAGATTATATGAATAAATATCTTTCCTAGCATGTGTTTATTTTATTAATGAATATGTAAAATAGCACTTAAAATGAAAAATGGCAATTTTGAAGTAAAAATAAATAAAACAATAGCAGAAAACGCTCAATAATTAGAAATTGTGTGAAGGGGCGGCAGGTGGCAGAGCTGGTCAGGAGGGACTTGCCATTCTAGGGCAAGTTCTTTTAGAGCCATTAGCAACTCAATTACTGTCATGAGTCATGGGTTTACAATTCAATTAGTGTATGACATTCCCTTTTAAATGTCATCCTTTATTTCTGCCTAGTTTATTTGAACTTGCATCGTTAATAGTGAAAGTGTCACAATGGTAACTCAGATGGTAGGATTGGGCATCACCTGAATAAGAGGCGGGATATTAGTATTTTTCAAGTGGAGGTACCAACAAAAAAGTAAAATGAAATATTTAGGTCATCATTCTGGAACTGGAAGTGATTTCTCAAAAGAAACAAATAAACTCATTATTGCATCTTATAATTTTAATTAAAAATCTTTTTTTAAGTTTTATTTTACTCTGCTTTCTTTCTTTTTCTTCCTTTATTGTTCTTAATGTTAAAGTTTACTGCTCAAGTTAGTTTCTCATACAAAAATTTACACACACATTGTTATGTGACCCTAGTTGCTCTCTCTATAATGTGACAGCACACTCCTCCTTTCCACCCTGGATTTCTCGTGTCCATTCAACAAACTCCTGTCCGTTTTTGCCTTCTCATCACGCCTCTGTACAGGAGCTGCCCATTTAGACTCAGTGTGCTATCTCCTTGAACTAAGAAGCACACTCTTCATGGGTATCGTTTTATGTCATGGTCTAGTCTAATCTCTGTCTGAAGAGTTGGGTCTTGGGAATGGTTTCAGTTCTGGGTTAAGAGAGCGTCTGGTGGCCACGTCTTCCGGGGTTCCTCCAGTCTCAGACCATTAAGTCGGGTCTTATTACGTGAGTTTGAGTTCGGCACCCCACGTTTCTCCTGCTCCATCAGGGACTCTCTGTTTTTTTCCCTGACGAGCAATCATTGGTGGTAGCCTGGCACCATCTAGTTCTTCTGGTCTCAGGCTGATGGAGTCCCTGGCTTATGTGGCCCTTTCTGTCTTTTGGCTAATAGTTTCATTGTGTCTTTTGTGTTCTTCATTCTCCTTTGCTCCAGGTGAATCGGGACCAATTGATGCATCTTAGATGGCTGCTCCCTAGCTTTTAATACCCCAGACACCACTCACAAAAGTAGGATGCAGAAATTTTCTTAATAAACTTTGTAATGCCAGTTGACCTAGATGTCCCCTGAAAGCATGGTCCCCGGACCCCCACACCTGCTACTCTGTCCCTCAAAGTGTTTGGTTGTAGTCAGGAAACTTCTTAGCTTTTGGTTTAGTCCAGTTGTGCTGACTTCCCCTGTAGTGTGTGTTGTCCTTCCCTTCACCTGAGATAATTCTTATCTACTATCTAGTTAGTTAGTTAACCCACTCCCTCCCTCCCCACCCTCATAACTATCAAAGAATGTTTTCTTCTGTGTTTAAATCTTTTCTTGAGTTCTTATAATAGTGGTCTCATACAATGTTTGTCCTTTTGCGATGGACTGATTTCACTCAGCCTTCATCTGAATTCTTTTCAGATTCATCCATGTTATGAGATATTTTGAGGATTCATCATTGTTCTTTATCCTTGTGTAGTATTCCAGTGTGTGAATATACCATAGTTTGTTTATCCGTTCATCCATTGATGAGCACCTAGGTTGTTTTCATCTTTTTGCTATCGTGAACAGTGCTGCAAATGAACATGGGTGTGCGTATATCTATTCATGTGATGGCTCTTATTTCTCTAGGATATATTCCAAGGAGTGGGATTGCTGGATCCTATGGTACTTCTATATCTAGCTTTTTAAGGAAGCACCAAATTGATTTCCAAAGTGGTTGTACCATTTGCCATTCCCACCAACAGTGTGTAAGTGTTCCAGTCTCTCCACAACCTCTCCGACATTTATTATTTTGTGTTTTTTTAGATTACTGCTAGCCTTGTTGGGGTGAAATTGTATCTCATTGTAGTTTTGATTTGCATTGCTCTAATGGCTAATGATCATGAGCATTTCCTCATGTATCTGTTATCCGCCTGAATGTCTTCTTTGGTGAAGTGGCTGTTCATATCCTTTGCCCATTTTTTAATTGAGTTATTTGTCCTTCCATTGTTGAGGTTTTGCAGTATCTTGTAGATTTTAGAGATTAGATGCTGATCAGACTTGTCATAGCCAAAATTTTTTTTCCCAGTCCGTAGATTGTCTTTTTACTCTTTTAGTGAAGTCTTTTGATGAGCATAAGTGTTTGATTTTTAGGAGCTCCCAGTTATCTAGTTTCTTTGCTGGTATTTGTGCATTGTTAGTAATGTTTTGTATTCTGTTTATGCCATGTATTAGAGCTCCTACATTGTCTCTGTTTTTTCATCCATAATCTTTATCGTTTTTGATTTCATATTTAGGTCTTTGATCCATTTTGAGTTAGTTTTTGTGCATGGTGTGAGGTATGAGTCTTGTTCCGTTTTTTTTTTTTTTGCAGATGGATATCCAGTTATGTCAGCGGCATTTGTTAGAGAGACTGTCTTTTCCCAATTTAATGGACTTTAGGCCTTTGTAGAATATCAGCTGCACATAGCTAAATGAATTTCTGCCTGTATTCTGAATTCTGTTCCATTGGTCTGTGTATCTGTTGTTTTGACTACCGTGGCAGTATAATAGGTTCTAAAATCAGGTAGTGTGAGATCTCCCACTTTGTTCTTCTTGAGTAATGCTTTACTTATTCAGGGTGTCTTCCCTTTCCATATGAAGTTGGCGATTTGTTTCTCCAGCTCATTGAAAAGTGCCATTGGAATTTGGATCGGGATTGCATTGTATCTGTAGATCGCTCTGGTAGAATTGACTTTTTCACAATGTCGAGCCTTCCTATCTGTGAGAAAGGTATGTTTTTCCACTTATGCAGGTCTCTTTTGGTTTCTTACAGTAGTGCCTTGTAGTTTTCTTTGTATAGATCTTTTACGTCTCTGTTTAGATTTATTCCTAAGTATTTTATCTTCTTGGGGGCTATTGTAAATGGTATTGATTTTGTGATTTTCTTTTAGAAGCTGTTTGATGGTATAGAGGAATACAACCTATTTTTGTATGTTTATCTTGTATCCTGATACTTTGGTGAAATCTTCTATTAGTTCCAGTAGTTTTCTTGTGGATTCTTTGGGGTTTTCTGTGTATAAGATCATATCATCTTCAAATACAGATATTTTGACTTCTTCCTTACCAATTTGGATGCCCTTTATTTCTTTTTCTAGCCTAATGGCTCTGGCTAGGACCTTTAGCACAATGTTGAATAAGAGTAGTGATAAAGGACATCCTTGTCTGGTTCCCGTTCTTAAGGGGAATGCTCTCAGACTCTCTCTATTTAGGATGATGTTGGCTCCTGGCTTTGTATAAATGCCCTTAATTATACTGAGGAATTTACCTTCTATTCCTATTTTTGCTTCCTGTCCTGTTCGTCTTTTGTCAGTATGGCCAATGGTATACCAATTTTGTTGATCTTTTCAAAGAATCAGCTTTTATTCTTGTTAAAACTTTCAATTATTTTTCTGTTCTCTATTTCATTTAATTCTGCTCTAATTTTTATTATTTGCTGTCTTTTGGTGCCCAAGGGCTTCTTTTGCTGCTCTCTTTCTATTTTTTCGAGTTGTAGTGTTAATGTTTTGATTTTGGCCCTTTCTTCTTTTTGGATGTGTGCATTTATTGCTATAAATGACCTTTGAGCACTGCTTTTGCTGTGTCACAAAGGTTCTGGTAAGATATGTTTTTATTCTCATTTGAGTCAGTGAATGTATTTTTTCTGTCCTTAATTTCTTCTATAACCCAGTAGTTTTTGAGCAAGGTGTTGTTCAGTTTCCACGTGTTTGATTTTTCTCCTTGCCTTTTCTGTTATTGATTTCTACTTTTATGGCTTAATGGTCAGAAAAGATGCTTTGTAATATTTCGATGCTTTGGATTTTGTTAAGGTTTGCTTTGTGGCCTAATATGTGGTCTATTTTGGAGAATGTTCCATGTGCATTGGAAAATAAAGTATACTTGGCTGCTGTTGGGTGGAGTGTTCATTATATGTCTGTGAAATCCAGTTGGTTGATTGTAGCATTTAGATCTTCCGTGTCTTTATTGTGCTTCTTTCTGGATGTTCTGTCCTTCACCAGAAGTGGTGTGTTGAAGCCTCCTACTATTACTGTGGAGCTGTCTGTCTCTCCTTTCAATGCTGTTAGAGTTTGTTTTATGTATTTTGGAGCCCTGTCGTTGGGTGCATAAATATTTATTATGGTAATGTCTTCCAGGTGTACTGACCCTTTAATCGTTATATAGTGTCCTTCCTTATCCTTTGTGGTGGATTTTACTTTAAAGTCTATTTTGTCAGAGATTAATATTGCCACTCTTGCTCTTTTTGATTATTTGCTTGATATATTTTTTTCCATCCTTTGAGTTTTTGGTTTGTTTGTGTCTTTAAGTCTAAGGTATGCCTCTTGTAGGCAGCATATAGACAGATCATGGGTTTTTTTTTTAATCCATTCTGCCACTCTCTGTCTCTTTATTGGTGCATTTAATCCATTTACATTCAGCATAATTATTGATACGTATGAGTTTAGTTCTGTCATTTTGATTTTTTTTTGTGTGTGTGTGTGTTGTTGGCTGTTTCTTTGTTCCACTTCATTTTCTGTGCTGTCATTTTTCTTTATGTATTTTTTTCATCCTTTTTATTGCTGTTGATTTTGTATTTGCTGAGTCTTTATGTTTTTCTGTTTTGATGTGTATGATTGTTAGTTTCCTTTGTGGTTACCTTAATATTTACCTCTGTTTTGCTAAGTTTGTTCCAATCTTTTATTACTTTGTATCGCCTTGACTTCCTCTCCATATGAAAGATCTATGAGTACATTATTTAGTCCCTCTTTTTTGTTTTACTGTTGTCATCTTTTACATATTGACATATCTGTTTCTTTATTTTCAGTGTTTTAGGCTTGATTTATTTGTGACTTCCATATCTGGGTTGATATCTGGTTGTTCTGTCCTGTGTTCTAGTCTTGGATTGTTATCTGATGTTATTGATTTTCTAACCAGAGGACTCCCTTTAGTATTTTTTGTAACTTTGGTTTGGTTTTTACAAATTCCCTAATGTTCTGTTTACCCAGAAATGCCCTAATTTCACCATCATATTTGAGACACAGTTTTGCTGGATATAATTCTTAGCTGGCAATTTTTTTTCCTTCAAGGCTTATATATGTCATCCTGTTGCCTTCTTGCCTGCATGGTTTCTGCTGAGTAGTCCGAGCTTAGTCTTATTGACTCTTCTGTAGATGACCTTTTGTTTATCCCTAGCCACTCTTAAAATTCTCCCTTTATCTTTGGTTTTGGGAAGTTTGATTATAATATGTCTTGGTTACTTTCTTTTGGAAGCTACCTTGTGTGAGGTTCGATGAGCTTCTTGGAGAGATATCTTCTCATCTTTCATGATATCAGGGAAGTTTTCTGCCAACAAATCTTCAACAATTCTCTCTGTATTTTCTGTTATGCCCCCCTGTTCTGGTACTCCAGTCACTCGTAGATTATTCCTCTTGATAGAGTCCCACATAATTCTTAGGTTTTCTTCATTTTTTTAAATTTTTTTGTCTGATTTTTCCTCAAATAAGTTGATGTCAAGTGCTTTATCTTTAGTCTCACTAATTCTGTCTTCTGTTGCCTCAGTTCTGCTCCTATGACTTTGAGTTGTCCAATTTTGAAATTTTATTGTAAATCCTTTGGCTTTCTGTTTGCTGTCTCTATGGATTCTTGTAGCCTGTTACATTTGTCATTATGCTCTTGTATAACATTCTTAAGTCCCTCTTTTGCTTTGTCTGTGTGTTCCTTGCTTGGTTCGGCGTTTTACATGATCTCCTTCCTGATCTCTTGAAGAGCTCTGTATATTAATCTTTTGAATTCTACCTCTGGTAATTCCAAGATGTTCTCTTCCTTCAGAAGGTTTCTTGATTCTTCGTTTTGGGAGCTTGCTAAAGCCATCATGTTCTGCCTTTTTAGTGATTTCATGTTGACTGTTGTCTCTGGGCCATCGATAAGTTATTGTATTTATTTATTGTATGTTTGCTTTCTTTGTCCTAGCTTCTTGTTTTGTTTCATTTTGATATGCCCAGATAGGCTAGTCATGTTAGCTAGTTTGATATTGGCTGCTTTGAAGCCCTCACATCCTTTCAGCAGATGGTTGGAGCTGTTACTATATATGTGAGTCCAGGAGTCCATTTACTTTTCTTGTATGGATTCAGCTTAAGTGTCCAGATAGTTGGTTACCAAGTTTGTGGTGCTGGCTCTCTCCTACAGTCCTAGACGGGCAGGGGTGATTGGAGAAGACACAGATATCTGGCTGCAGTAGTGGGTCATGCACTGACCAAGGCAGGGGGCTGACGGCTGCCTCTGAGTGTCTGGGAGGAAACCATGTCCCTGTTCCCTAGAGTGCATAGGTGGGTGGGTTTTGCAGCTGTACTATGGGTACCCAGTGCTGTTGGCTGTAAGGACTGGCAGGCACCACTTATTCTTGGACCCCTGCTGCAGGTGGCTAGGTGGTGTGGGTGGAGCCACCAGTCCTCAGGTCCCTGGTGTGCATAGGTGAGGACCCTGCTTAATCAGCAGAGCAGTGTCAAATGACACGAATCTGCCACTCAACATTATAGCTGATACAGTTGAAAATAGGCTTCAGGTATATACCCTGTTGTACTGTGCTAATGATGGTCTACGCTGTTGAAATGGGCCCAAACAGGTATATGCAGGCTTGAAAGGCATTCAGAGTCTGTGGACCCCTTATGCCTCTGCCTAGGCAAAGTGACTGTGTCTGCCCTGAGTTCCCAGTTTAAGGGAGCTGATAGATTCTTATTGTTTGTTGATTTGTTCTTTCTCCAAAGCCGGGAGAATGGCTCAGGGCACGCGATCGGTCCTACTTCCGGTCCAGGTGATGTGGCAATTGCTGAAGCCAGCCCCGGACCAGTGCAGAGCGGGGAGGGGGCAAGTAAATAGAAGAAAAGTTCTTCCCAAAGGGGGTGCTTTTTGATCTGCTCTGTAGGTTAGACACATGTACTTACCTTTTGCCGATTGAGCATTGCTTTTCCCTGCTTCTCGAGGCTTGAGTAGACTCTCCACTGCTTGGTCTCTTCTGATGTGGAAAATGTGTCCCAAGTGCCACTGCTTGCCTCACTATGCACACCAGCTGATCCAGCCTGCCCGGTGCCGGTTCTTGCCAGGTTAGGTCTGGCAACTCCTCGCTGCTTGTGAACCGTCTCTCCCTTCCCCTGCTGCTCACTCAGATTCTTCAACTTTACCTTTGATGTTCAGAGCTCCTAGATTGTCACATATAATCGATTCACTTGTTTTTTGGGGTATTTGTTGTAAGAGAGACCACAAGAAGCTGCCATCTTGCCCCTGCCTCCTTATTCCTTTGGTTTTTTTTTTTAAATTTTTATTGTCCTTTAGGTGAAGTTTTACAGCTCAAGTTAATTTTTCATTTAAAAATCTATACACATATTGTTTTCTGACATTGTTTGCAATCCTCACAATGTGATAACATGCTCTCCCTTTCCACCTCGGGTTTCCTGTGTCCATTTGTACAGTTCCTGTCCCTTCCTGCCTTCTTATCTTGCTTTAGGACAGGGGTTACCTATTTAGTCTTGTATATTTGACTGAACTAAGAAGCACGTTCCTCATGTGTGTTATTTTTTGTTTTATAGGCCTGTCTAATCTTTGTCTGGAAAGTTGGCTTCAGGAATGGTTTTAGTTCTGGGTTAGCAGAGTGAGCAGGGGCTGTAGTCTCAGGGGTTCCTCCAGCCTCTGTCAGACCAGTATGTCTGCTCTTTTTTCTTGCATATGAATTGTGTTCTACATGTCTCTCCAGCTCTGTCTGGGACTCCCTGTTGTGATCACTGTCAGAGTGGTCATTGGTGGTAGCCGGGAACCATCTAGTTCTTCTGGTCTCAGGCTGGTGGAGTCTCTGGTTCATGTGATCCTTCAGTCCTTTGTGCTACTATTTTCCTTGTGTCTTTGGTTTTCTTCATCGTCTTTTGCTCTGGACAAGATGAGACCAATAGATGTATCTTAGATGGCCGCTTGCAAGCTTTTAAGACCCCAGATGCTACTCACGAAAGTGGGATGTAGAACATTTTCTTTATGAATTGTGTTATGATAATTGACCTAGATGTCCCCTGAGACTGTACTCCCCAGCCCTCAGCCCTAGCTACTCAGTCCCTCTAAGTGTTTGGATGTGTCTAGGAAACTTCTATGCTTCTGCTTTGGTCCAGCTGTGCTGATTTCCTATATATTGTGTGCTGTCCTTCCCTTCACTGAAGTTGACATGTGTCTACTATCTAGTTTTTGATTCCTGCCCGCCTCATAACCATCAAAAAAAGTTTTTTTTTTCTGTGTAAACCTTTTCCTGAGCTCTTATTACAGTGGTTTCATACAATATTTGTCCTTTTATGGCTGACTTATTTCACTCAGCATAACACCCTCCATAGTCATCCATGTTGTGAGACGTTTCACAGATTCATTATAGTTCTTTATCATTGCATAGTATTCCATTGTGTGCATGTACCATAATTTGTTTATCTATTCATCTGTTGATGGACATTAAGGTTTTTTACACATTTTTGCTATTGTGAATAGTGCTGCAGTGAACATGGGTGTGCATATGTCTATTTGTGTGAAGACTCTTATTTCTCTAGGGTATATTCTGAAGTGTAAAATTGCTGGATCGTATGGTATTTCTAACATTTTAAGGAAGCGCCATATCGTTTTCCAAAGTTGTTACACCGTTTTACATTCCCACTAGATCTCTGTTATTTCTTTGTTTTAATTTGTACATTTTATGCTGAGATTTTTTTCTATTATCAAATTTTTATATGAAATTATATAGTCTGGAAAAGTTGGATATATCTGTCACCTATCTTTATCCCCTTATCCCTCTTTTTTCTTTTCATAAAGAAATTTTATTTTTTTAATGATAGATAATGTCTTAAGTGTTAAGGTCTCAGTTTTCTGCCCAAATTCATGATAAAAGTGCTCGTAAGAAGATGGCTTCTTTTTTCCTTGCCATTTGTTGTAAGGAATCATTATTATAATTAGTTATTCTTATGCATTTTTCTCATAATTAAGGAAGGACATGAACCTTATATTATAGTCATATGTGAAGGGTACAACATGATTTGAATGATCAGACTTTAATGACGAAAACCCTTTATGACAAAAGTAATTTTCCTGCTTTAAATTTTCATATAATGTTGCACATTTATTAAGGTATATCTTACTACTATTATTTTAATTTTTGAGTGATTGTCTTATAGTAGATATTCTGTAAGTTTAGTATCACTATTATTATCATTTATATATGAGATCTTTGAGGTTCAGAAAAGTAACTTGCCCAATGTCACACAGCTAGTAAATGGAGGATCTGGAATTATTGAATATAGATCAGTCAAAATCCAAAGTCGCGGTTCTTACCCATGTCACTTTTCTGTCAAATTTGTTTATATGTATAGAGGTATTCATATTTCCCTTATTAAACTCTAAGTTTGTAGGAACAAATCTAATGTCCCTCCATAGATGAATGGATAAACAAAATATGCTGTATATGTACAATGGAATGTTATTCAGCCATAAAGACAAATGAAATTCTCATACATACTAAGACATGGATGAACCTTGGAAACATTATGCTGAGTGAAGTAAGTCAGATACAAAAGGACACATATTACCTTATATATGACAAACCTGAATAGGCATATGTATAGAGACCAAAGTTCATTAGTGATTACCAGGGGCAGGTGAGGGGGTAAAAGAGGAAATTATTGCCAAAGGTACACTGAGTTTCTGTTAAAGGCAATGAAAAATTGGAAATGATAATAGAAATAGATGGTGGAGATGGTTCCACAACATGGTGAATGTAATTGTCACTGAATTGTGCACATAAAATTATTGAAATGGCAGATGGTTTCTTATATGTATTTTACCACAATTAAAAAACAAAACAAAGCAAAAAAAAAACAAACAAAAAAAATCCTCTAAGCTTATTGAAGATAAGGGCCATGCCTATTTCATCATGGTATTACCTTTAGCAGTGATCCCAAATGCTAACCCATGTGCTACCCTGTATTTGTGTAAAGCTCC
Organism: Dugong dugon; assembly: GCA_030035585.1. NCBI lineage: Eukaryota > Metazoa > Chordata > Mammalia > Sirenia > Dugongidae > Dugong > Dugong dugon. The sequence goes on from CM057465.1 coordinate 34,771,832, forward strand.
CTCCAGTGATTCTAGTGTACAACCTGGTTTTGAAATTACAATGCTCAAGATTGTGTCTCAATAAACACTGGAATATATAAGTAGAAGACAATATTAAGGAGTACTGAGCATACTAAGTATGAAATATATCTGTTTATAAAGTGAGGGTATTGTATAGGCATACAGTGAGTATATTTTATTTACATGAAAAATATATAATGAAATATTTTGCATTTATGGTTTTATTACATAAGGACTTATTTCATAAATATTACTGTTTTGAAGGGGAAATTGACTAGGACTCAAACAACTTGGGTTAGAGATGCTACTCTACCATTTAATAGCTTTATTGCATCGAGCAAATCATTTCCTCTCTAATCTTCAGTGTGCCACTCTGTGATATGTACATGACTGTCTTAGGCATCTAGTACTGCTCTACCAGAAATACCACAAGTGGATGGCTTTAACAAAGAGAAATTTATTTTCTCACACTCTAGTAGGCTAGAAGTCCAAATTCAGGATGTCAGCTCCAGGGGAAGGCTTTCTCTCTGTTGGCCCTGGAGGAAGGTCCTTCTTGTCAGTCTTCCCCTGGACTAGGAGCTTCTCCACGCAGGGACCCCAGGTCCAAAGGATGCACTCTACTCCCAGCATTGCTGTCTTGGTGGCATGAGGTCCCCAACTCTCTGCTTGCTTCTCTTTCCTTTTGTCTCTCAAGAGATAAAAGGTGGTGCAGGCCACACCCCAGGGAAACTCCCTTTACATTGGATCGAGGATGTGACCTGGGTAAGGGTGGTATTACCATCCTACCCTAATCCTCTTTAATGTAAAATTACAATCACAAAATGGAGGACGACCACAGAATACTGGGAATCATGGCCTAGCCGAATTGATACACACATTTGTGGGGGGACATAATTCAATCCATGATAGTGATATTATCAGTCCTTCTAGGACTGTGTTGAGGATTAAAAAATTTGACAGAGTGCTTTACTGAACAAGTAATACTATACACTTTGTATCTGTCACTTTGTACTACTCATAAACCCATTGTCCTCAAGTTGATTCCAACTCAGAGCCACCCTATTGGACAGAGTAGAACTGCCGCATAGGGTTTCCAAGTCTGTAATCTTTATGGAAGCAGACTGCCACGTCTTTCTTCTGCGGAGTGGCTGGTGGCTTTAAACTGCCAACCTTTTGGTTAACAGCTGAGTGCTTAACCACTATGCCACCAGGGCTCCTGTACTACTCACGGTGGTTCCAAAAACCCCATCCCATCAACATCCAGCACCAGCATTTAGTGATGGTTCTGAGCTACCATCAATGCTTAGGACAAAGATCATTTAGCTATTGGAATTAAAAGAAAAAACAGTTGTCACTGAGTCAATTCTGACTCATGGCAATTCCGTGTGTGTCAGAGTAGAACTGTGCTTCATACGGTTTTCAATGGCTGATTTTTTGGAACTAGGTCATCAGGCCTTTCTTCCAAGGAACCTCTGAGTGGACTTGAACCTCCAACCTTCCAGTTTGCAGCCAGGCATGTTAACCATTCACACCACCTTATAGATGTATAGTAATTATATTTCATGAATTCATTCAGCCATTCATTTTATTGTTGTTGTTGAGTGCTGTTATGGTGCTAGAGATATAATGGTATACCAAAAGTATAAAATTAAGAAAAGAACATGTCTCTGCCTTTATAAAGCTTAATAGTCTACTTGGAGAGACCGATATTAATCAAAGAATCACAAAGAAATATAACTATATTATGGGCCATGGAGGAGAAACACATCATTATAAGAACTTAGAACACAGAGATCTGAGTTTATCTGGGAGGTCAGATAGGGCTTCCCTGAGAAAGTTAAGTGTCAGTTGAAATGTGAGGGAAGGATAGGAGTTAACCAAGAAAATACGATGGGAGAAAGATGAGGAGCATTCTTGTTAGAGGAGTACATGCAGACATAAGACAGAAAGTCAGAGCATTCAGAGCCCAGAGAAGAAGGGAGAACAAGGAGCAGTAGTCAGGGACCAGAATTCTGTGGTTTGACTTCTAGATGATCTCTATACCATGGTCAGATACCGCCACACCTGTATCCCAACCCAGTATCCCAAACACCAGACCATGATAAGATTTTGTAATTTTTCACAAACCTCTGTACCTTGCAGTGCAATCTATAATCCAGAAACCATTCACACCAACTTCATTATCCTTCGTGCAGCTGTCACTCATGCCAGTCATAGGTCAATCCTACATGGAGGCTCCTTTAGTGATAACCTGTTACTTAGTTACTATGACTTCTAGTTACCTCCTGGGGACCCTGGAAACTCCTATTACAGTTAAACCTTCATACTCTTTTAGTGTAATCTTGGGGCTGAACAAATACTTCCACTGGTTCTTCAGACATGAAGCAACACCTGTTATCACCTACCACACCTAAGGAAAAGAAGACTGGACAGCTACCAATCCCTGATTGGCTTTGGGGAGCCGGGTTCACAGGCTTCTTGTCCTGGTAGATATGCTTACAAAAATGATCCATTGTTTTTTTCCTGCTGTGTGCTTTTACTCTTCTCCCCCAAAGTTACCATGCTGCATGATTTTTTCGACCACAGAACTCAGTTCATTTTCTTTTACCGTGTGCCCTTTTTGATGTCCTTCAAATATAAGGGCATCTTCCTATGCTTACAATCTTTAACAACTGATACAGTGTTCCATTGGGATATATGAGCAATACTTAGGATGCTATGCCTCTTATCAGCAGAATAACTGGGACACCTTGCAGGTCCCTAGGAATTTGCTACAGCAGTGCAATCCCTGACATCCTGAATATCAAGCTTTATAGTGCCTGTGATTTCTAACTCTTATATGTCCCTAGTTTCTTTTCTATAATACCTGCAGTAGAATTTTGTGGTCAGATGTCATCAGGTTATAAAAGGGGTCCCTTTTCCCTTTGACGTTATAATCTATCATGCCCACAAACCTAGCAGAAGTCTTCACTACCTATTTTAGTGTACAGACTATACATTAACAAATGAAAGCCTACTGCTGGGCTGCCCTTACCATGACTGGTCTCTCCTTTAGATATCTCCAGTTTTCCCAGCCCTTGTAGATACTTAATGTCTCCAACATTGGTCCTATTTATATTCCTGTTCATATTCTTGTCTGCCAAAATGATGGCTCTCTGAACTAAGCATGGTTACAGTTATAGACTTTGGAATCAGAAAAATTAGGGTGCAAAATATGTATCCACCATTTATTATATGGCCGTGGACAGGTTACAGTAAACTCATTGCTGTTGAGTTGATGCTGACTCATGGTGACCCCATATGTTTCAGAGTAGAACTGTGATCCATAGAGTTTCCAATGGCTGTAGTCTTATGGAAGGAGATCACCAGGCCTTTCTTCCATGGTGCTGCCTAGTGGATTAAAACTACCTACCTTTTGGTTAGTAGTTGAGTGCAATCTGTTTGCGCCACCCAGGGACCTCATTACTGTAAACTAAATATAAAATAATATCTAAAGCACAAGTATACTAAATTATATAATGTATTCAGCAGAAGTGATTATTAAAGTTATAATGCGTGTAAAGTGCTTAGACTGGTACACAGTAAGCAAACAATAAACTTTTATCCCTTTATCCCGGGTATCTACCAGCATACCTGTGTTATGATAGATACAAATATATTTGCTGAATGAGTAAATAAAGATATGGAGTGATGTGTGCATAGACTTCCTCTACTCATCTGTCCAACTATTTATAATCTTACGCTGCTTGACTACAACCATACTAAAGGTGATTGTTTATCACTAATGCTTGGTTGTAGATTTTGACTCATGTACCTTCCCTAATTATTTCCATCCACTACCAGTTCAAAATCTTAAGCTTGCATTGGCAGCGTCTATGTAGCTCATTAGCTTCATCTTCACCTTTGGTGATACAATTGGGGAGACTTTTTTTTTTGCTAGTTTCCTCCCTCTGGCAGCTGGCCACTTCACCTTATTACAGAGATGCATTTCTCTGCTTCTGACCCACTGTCTTTTTCCCAGAGGAGTCAGCACATCTTGGTATCTTACGCCACTCTCCTGGCCTGGAGAAGCCTGGGATATGTAATTAACTCTCTTAGCCTTGTTACCTTCCAGTTACCTCTCCAGGCTTCCTTGAGCCCATTACTCTCCCAGCGCTCTTGGTGCCTCTAGTGCACTATCACTGTGTCATCTTCCCACCTCTTCCTTCACCCCACAGCTGTCCTCAGGCTGGTCTTGGGGCAGCTCCAGAAGTAATGGGCAAGTTAAAAAGGCTTCAGCTAACTCACTCAACATAGTGGCTAAAAGCAGGGACATTGGAGGCAGAGTCCTAGATTTAAATCCTAACTGTAGTCATGAGTGGAGCCCTGGTGGCACTGTGGTTAAGACCTCAGCTGCTAACCAAAAGGTTGGCAGTTTGATTCCACCAGCTGCTCCTCAGAAACCATATGGGTGCAGTTCTCCTGTGTCCTATAGGGTCGTTATGAGTTGTAATCGACTCAGCAGCAACAGGTTTGGTCTGGTTTTTTATAATCATGAGCAAGTTGCTTAATTTCTCTTTCTCAATTTATAATTTGTCTTTATAATATCCTCATCTGTAAAATGAAGATGATAATGCTTTATGTATTTTTTATTTTTGCCCATAGTCTTCATTCCTTACATTAAACGGGCAGAAACTCCCCTTCATTTTACATTTTCATGGTTTCAGAGTCATCTAGACTCCTGGCTCCATGTTTTACTCTGACTCGTTCCCTTAATCACGCGTGCATTAACTAAATATTCAGTGAATGCCTATTGTGGCAAATTCTATGACAAATACCATGCATAAATAGATTAATAAGATACTATTCTTGCCTTCAATGTACTTACAGCCCAAATGAAAGGATGAAAATTACATACAATGCCCTGTGTTACGAGTTAAAGAAAGTATGTGCCAGGAGTTTGAGAAGAGTTGGAAGAATTAGCTAGGAATTCAGAGCTTCTCAAAGGAAGTAACAATTGAACTGGAACTTGAAAGATCAGCAGGAATTTACAAGTTAAGAATCACTTAATATTATGGGCTGTTTAGAGAACTTAGCATTTTTGAAAAAGCACAGCATTATGCAAGAACATGGCAAGAGTTGGTACAAGAATTTTTTTTTTTTTTAATGCAGGAAGTGGGTAGAGGTTATAGTAAAACTGTAAGGTGGCATGAGATTAGAATGAGAATATGATGACTGAAGGTGATAGAGAAATAGAGGATGGGTTCTTTATTTACTTTCCTTTCGGCTGCATATTAGTACCTCTGACCCTGTTCCATTCTTCCACTGAAGCCAATGCAGTCTTAACATGTTAGGTAACTCTTGACTTGGAGGGGCTTGATGTATATATTTTTTGATCAGCTGCTTGCCTTAAAGTCATCTCTCCTCTCCATTTATTTATTTGTATGGACCCAACTGTGCTAATTATATCATTTGTCACTAGAAGAAGAAAGATATTATTAATGCAAATAAAGACTATGGTTGCAATAGATTGGGGACTAAAGGGGGGTGTGGATGGAACGTAAGATTTTGAATATTTTGAATTGGGGGGTAGGGTCAATGAGATATCTAACTGAATGTGTAAACTAAGTAATTAAAGATGAAAGCCCGAGTTGAGAGGTTTGTAGATTCAAAGTGGGAATGTTATTAGTTGAAGCTGTAAGAATAGATGTGGTCACCATTGTATTTAGGAAATAAGAATAGAAGTTTGAAGACAAACTCTCAAGATCACCAATATTTAAGGAATGACGATCCAGTTGAGATATCCTCCTGAAGACTAGTGAAAAACTATCTTCCTGAGTGGCATGAGTGTTGATGTTCAAGTCCTCATAGCTGGAATTTATATACACTGATAAATAATTATAAAATGATTTATCCATCAGCCCTATCTAATGAGTCTGGAATGGCAGAGTTTCTGTTTCTTATTTTTTACTGTTGGCCTAGTATGTTTCTAAACAATTTCTTCTGAGCGCTGCATGGTTCATCTCTATGTAGTCAGCCTATTCTAACTTGAATCATAAATCTCACTATGTAGCACCCATGCATATTCTGGATACATAGTGCATGGATAGTTCTTAGAGGTTACACTATGACTTTATTTAAAGTTTTATCCACTTTCATTTGATAGGTTCACCTAGCACGGAACACAAAGAGAATTATTTATTCTCAATATAGGAATCTTTCGGCATATGAAGAAAAGGAAGACATGTTGGTTGTTGTCATAGTTATCTAGTGCTGCTATAACAGAAATACTACAAGTGGATGGTTTTAACAAACACAGATTTATTATCTTACAGTCTAAGAGGCTAGAAATTCCAATTCAGGGCACCAGCTCCCTGGGAAGGTTTTCTCTATTGGCTTTGGGAGAAGGTCCTTGTCATCAATCTTCCCCCTGGTCTAGGAGCTTCTCAGTGCAGGGACCCTGAGTCCAAAGGACAGTCTCTGCTCCTAGCTCTTCTTGCTTGGTGGTAATGAGGCCCCTCTCTCTCTGCTTGCTTCTCTTTCCTTTCATCTCTTGTAAGATAAAAGATGATGCAGACCACACCCCAGGGAAACTCACATTACATTGGATCAGGGCTGTGACCTGAGTGTGTTACATCCCACCCTAATCCTTTATAACATAACCTAATCTTTCCTTATTAACCACAGGCAGAGATTAGGAGTTATAACACATAGGAAAATTACATCAGATCACAAAATGGGTAACAACCACATAATACTGGGAATCATGGCCTAGCCAAGTTGATGCACATATTTGGGTGACACAATTCGATCCAAGGGGTATGACTGTCAGGATTATCTGGCCTTTAACTTATATTCCTATCCTGGATCTTTTTATCTTAGATGGGGGGCAGATGTTTTTTGTGTACTATTCTCTGTACCCTGGCTATCTCAGCTGCCTATGGATATTGTGGTTTTCTAATGTGATGCACCATAAAACCTTGTTGTTGGCCAGTGTTCTAATACAGATTGGTGCATAAGAAACACTGTATAACTTAGAAAAGTAAAACAATGATCATTTTATTATTCTCTTGGATTCTGTGACCAGAAATTTGGTCAGAGCATAGCAGGAATGTCTTGTGTGCTCAACAATGTCTGGGACCTCAGCTGAGAAGACTCAAAAGACAAGAGGTTTTTTGAATTGCTGGAAGCTGGAATCATCTGGCGTGTGTTTATTCATGAAGGCTAGGCTCAGCTGGTACTCGACCAGAACACTTACATGTGGCTCTTATGTAACTCAGTTCTCTAGAGGAGAAAAACCAGTGAGCTGTATATATAAACATATACAGAGAGATTTATATCAAGGAAATGGCTCATGTAATTGTGGAGTCTGGAAGGTTCCAAATCCATGGATCAGGCAGCAAGCTGGAGGCTTCTCCTCACTCACGTCATTGCAGGGACTGAAGAACCCAAAATCTTTAGGTCAGGGAGCAGTCTGCTGGCTCATATCTCAAGAACCATAGATCAGAGGATGACAGACGGATACAGGATCGAGAGAGAGAGAGATTTCCCAGAACATCCATATATATTGGATGTATGCCACACCTCCAAGGACACTTCCCTTTCCAACTAATTGGCTGCTCACATCAGATCACAAAATGGAGAGCGATTACATAATAACTGCCAAACCACTGAGAATCATGGACTTGCCAAGTTGACACATAATATTAACCATCACAGGCTTCATCATAGCTTGGTGGTCTCAAGGTAGTTGGACTTCTTACATGGTGGCTCAGGGCACCAAGAATAAGTGTTCCAGTGAACAAGGTTTAAGCTGCATGGTTTTTTATGACCAAGCCTCTGAAATCAGATAGTGCCACTTCTATAATATTTTATTTGTTGAAGGAGTCACAAGCCTGCCCCTATTCAAGCAGAATGAATATGGACTTCAATCTAGATTGAACCAATGTTAAAGAATTTCTAGCTATGTTTTAAAAATTGACTCAGGTGGTATGAGAGCTTATGAAGTTCTGACCTGGCTGGTTCTGTTTTGGCACCTGCCTACAGACCAGTTTCTGGATGTATACCAAAAACCAAACCAAACTCATTGTTGTCGAGTTGATTCCAACTCATGGAGACCACATGTGTTACAGAGTAGTTCTGCTCCATAGGATTTTCTTGGCTGTAATCTTTTCAGAAGGAGATCACCAAACCTTTCTACTCTGGTGCTGCTGAGGGGTTCTAACTGCCAACCTTTAGGTTAGTAGTCAAGTGCAAACAGTTTGTGCCACCCAGGGACCTCATGGATAATGCCATATTATTTGGATACCTTTTTTCTCTCCCTCTCAAATTCTGGGACATTACCTCTGTACTTTTGATATTAACCTAATGAGGTTCCTGTCTAAGTTCAGTACTGTTATTGAAATTATTGATTAATATTTTTATTGAACTTTGAGGAAAGGGTAATTAGAGGGCTAAGTATGATTTTCATAAAGAATGGGAACATTATATAAAAATCTAATTCTTGAAATTACTTGGAGTTGCAGGGTGCCAGGCATCATAAGCTATATTAACAAAATTAGAGACATTAATGTTAAGTAGAAATGGGAGGAGGAATGGAAGTTTGTGGGTAGTTTAGAGAGGCAGATCATCAGTTCGATTAGGAGAAAATAAATTAAAAATACTTAATGACAATTTGTGTGTATGTGTTTCCTTAGGGTTTTTGACAAAAATTGTTGTATGTGAATAAAGATAGTTTTAATTAGTCCTTTCCAATGATTATGATTTTTTAAAAGTTTAGTTTCTTTTATTACTGTACTGACTAGGATATTCATTACAATATTGAGTAGAAATGGTGAGAACAAACTTTCTTGTCATGTTCCTGATATCTCACAGTCTTGGAGGCTAGAAATCCTGATACTAGGTGAAAAGTGTTTAGTTTTCTATCATTAAGTAACTGTAGTTTTTTTATGAATGCCCTTTACCAAATTGAAAAAGTTCCCTTCTATTCTTAGTTAATTGAGAGTGTTTATTGTGAATGCATGTTAATTTTGTGACATGCTTTCATATATCTATAGAGATGATAATATGGCTTTTCTTCTTTATTCTATTAACATAGTAAATCGCATTGATTGGTTTTCAGGTGTTAAACCAACCTTGCATTCCTGCAATAAATCTCACTTAGTCATAACATATTATCCTTTTTTTATTGCTGGAATTATTTTGCTAATACTTTATTAAGGAACTTTACATTAATAATGAGAAGGTTTATTGTCTGAAATTTTCTTTTCTTGTGACTTATTTTACATGTGAGTTTTGGGTTATACTCAGCTGTTAAAATGAGTTGGGAGTATTCCCTCATTCCTTACTTCTGAGTGAATTTCTGTAAAAGTGATATTTCTTCCCAAAATTTTGATGAAATTCACCAGTGAAGTCATCTGGGCCTGGGATTTTCTTTGTAGGAAGTTTGAGTATAAATTCAATATCTTTAACATAAGGCTATTTGTATTTTCCGTTCTTTGGTGTCAGTTTTGGGTTTTTTTCCCCAATTATTTTGTTCATTTAATCTAAGTTGTCAAATAACATTCCCTGTAGGACCATAGAAAGATCTGTAGGATCTTTGGTGATATCGTTCTTTAATTCCTGTTAATGGTAATTTTTCTTGTTTTCTTGATCAATCTTGCTAGAGATTAACATGTTTTATTAATCTTTTCAAATGAGTAACTTTTGACTGTTATTCTGTTTTATTTTCATTATTTTTTCCTGCTGTTTACCTTGAGTTTGTTACTCATTTTTTCTAGCTTCTTAAGTTATAAATGTCCCTACGTGAGCTGTATCCCGCAAGTTTTGCTGTTATATTTTCATTATGCTTGAGTTCAAATTATTTTTTAGTTCTCATTGTGATTTCTTTTTTGAACTATCCTTTTTTTTCAGTAACGTGTTGTTTAATTTCCAAACATGGAGGCTTAGCTATATATCTTATTTTTATTGCTTTCTAAAATTAAATCATTTTTGGTCAGAGAACAGATTAAGTTATTTTTTGAAATTTACTAGAACATTTTAAGGGCCAGCATATGGTTTACCTTGGTGAATGTTCCATGTGTATCTAGAGCAAAATACCTATTTTTGAGTTATTGAGCATAGCTTCTGTAAACACTAATTAAGTCAAATTGGTTGATAAAGTTGTTTATTCTTCTTATATCCTTCATTTTTCTCTTTAGTTGTTAGTTATTGTTTTATGCTTTTTGAAGTTCTATCATCAGGTACATACACACTTAGAATTTTTTTGTCCTTCTGATTAGTTAACATATTTATTATTTAAAAATGTCCTTCTTTTGCACACCTATGTTCATGGCAGCATTGTTCACAATAGCAAAACGATGGAAACAACCTAGATGCCCATCAACAGATGAATGGATAAACAAACTATGGTACATACACACAATGGAGTACTATGCAATGAGAAAGAACAACAATGAATCTGTGAAGCATCTCATAACATGGATGAAACTGGAGGACATTATGCTGAGTGAAATAAGTCAATCACAAAAGGACAAATATTGTATGAGACCTGTATTGTAAAAACTCATGAAAAAATTCACACGCAAAATGTAACAATCCTTGTTGGTTATCAGGGATGGGAGGGGTGGGGGCGGGAAATACTAAATAGGCAATAGATAAGTGGTATCTTGGGTGAAGGGTGAGACAGTACACAATACAGGGGAAAGTAGCACAACCTGTACAAGGAAAGGTCATGGAAGCCCCATAGACACATCCAAACTCCCTGAGGGACTGAGTTGCTGGGCGGAGGGCTGTGGGGACCATGGTCTCGGGGAACATCTAGCTCAATTGGCATGACACAGCTTATAAAGACAATGCTCTAGATTCTGCCTTGGTGAGTAGTGTCTGGGGTCTTAAAAGCCTGTGAGCGGCCATCTAAGATACTCCACTGGTCTCATCCCTTCGGGAGCAAGGGAGAATGAAGAGAACAGGATACAAGGAAAAGATTAGTCCGAAGGACTAATTGTCCACAGCTCCCAAGGCCTCCACTGGACTGCGTCCAGTACAGCTAGATGGTGCCGGGCTACCACCACTGACTGCTCTGACCAGGATCACAACAGAGGGTTCTGCACAGAGCTGGAGAAGGATGGTAGAGCATAATTCTAACTCACAAAAAAAAGACCAGATTTACTGGCCTAAAGGAGACTGGAGAAACCTCAAGAGTATGGCCCCCAGACACCCTTTTAGCTCAGTGGTGAAGTTACCTCCGAGGTTCACTGTTCAGCCTGGGAGTGGACAGCCCCGTAAAACCAAATGAGACTGACGAGGTACAGGAATCCAGTGACAAGGGCCAGAAGGCAGAACGGGACAAAGAAGCTGGTGATAGGGAACCCAAGGTTGAGTAAGGATATTGATGATATGCTGTGAGATTGTTAACTATTGTCATAGGGCAACATTTGCAGTAACTGTTAAATGTGAAACTATTTTGTTCTGTAAGCCTTCATCTTAAGTGAGAATAACAGCACAATTGGAAGAGCATAGTCAATGTCACTGAACTGTGTATGTAGAAATTTTTGAAATGGTGTATCTTTGGCTATGTGTATTTTCACCAAAAATAAAAAAGGTTGAGAAGTTAGAGGGTTAATATATTGTGGGGTTGTTAACCAGTGTCATAAAACAACATGTGTACTACTGTTTCATGAGAAACTGTTCTGTAAGTCTTCACCTGAAGTACAATAAAATATTAAAAAAAAGAAAAAAGAAAATGTCCTTCTTTGACTCTGGTAATTTCCTCTCTTAAAGTTCACTTTTTCTGAGTTTAACATAGCCACACCTGATTTCTTATAATTACTCTTTCCATAATTTAACTTTTTCTGCTTGTTTGGTTTGGTTTTGTTTTTACTCCCTGCCTCTGTGAGTTTTTCTACTTAAAGTGTATCTCTTCCAGAAGATATAGCTGTCTTGCCTTTTCATTCAGTATGCCTTTGGACTGGAGTATTTAGTATATTTATATTTATTGTATTTATTCTTATGGCTGGGACTAAGTTTACCATCTTGCTATTAGCTTTCTGTTTGTCACGTATATTTTTTGTCCCTCTGTTCTTTCTTTGCTACTTTTTTCACGGTAGTAAAACCTCATTTTTTTATACTATCCTATTATAATTCCTTAATTAGCTTTATGATTATACCTTTCTGAATTTTTTTTTTTTTTTAGTGGTTACTTTAGGGATTGCAATGCTCACCCCTAATTTATCATAGTCTACTTATAGTTAGTATTGTATCACTTCACATGTAAGAAAAAAAAAAAACAAACTCATGGCCACTGAGTCAATTCCATCCAACTTGTGTGATCCTGTGTGTTACAGAGTAGAACTGCTTCATAGGGTTTATTGACTCTAATCATTATGGAAGCAGGTAGCCAGGCCCTTCTTTTGCCATGTTGCTGAATGGATTTGAACTGTCAACGTTTTGGCTAGTAGTTGAAAGCAAACCATTTACGTCACCCAGACACCCAATAACCATATAAAAGTATATTTCTATTTACCCCTGTTCTTTGTGCTGTCTTTTATTTTAGTTCTATGTACATTATGAAACCCACCATACAATATTATTATTTTTGCTTTAAAAAGATAATTTCATTTAAAGAAATTATTTGAAGAAAAAAATGTGTCATGGGTTGAATTGTGTCCCCCAAAAATATCTGTCAACTTGGCTGGGTCATGATTTCCCAGTATTGTATGATTGTGTACCATTTTGTAATCTGATGTGATTTCCTTATGTGTTGTAAATTCAGTCACTGTAATGTAATAAGATGGATTAGCGGCAGTTACACTGATGTGGTCTACAAGATTAGATAGTGTCTTAAGCTAATCTCTTTTGAGATACAAAAGACAGAAGCGAGCAGAGAGATGTGGGAACTTCATATCACCAAGAAAGCAGTGCCGGGAGCAGAGTGCGTCCTTTGGACCTAAGGTTCCTGCACAGAGAAGCTCCCAGACCAAGGGAAGATTGATGACACAGACCTTCCTCCAGAGCTGACAGAGAGAGAAAGCCTTCTCCTGGAGCTGAAACCCTGAATTTGGACTTGTAACCTACTAGACTGTGAGAGAATAAATTTATCTTTGTTAAAGCCATCCACTTGTGGTATTTCTGTTTTAGCAGCACTAGATGACTAAGACTAAATGGATAGTATTTTATATTATCTGTATGTTAACATTTCTATTTCTCTTTATTTCTTCCTTTAAATCTGATTTTCCACCTGGTATAGTTTCCCTTGAACCTGAAGAGCTTTCTTTAACATTTCTTGTAGTAAAATGGTTTGCTGGTGTCTTAGTTTTCCAGGGCTGCCATAGCAAAATACTACAAAATAGGAGGCTTTAAAGAACAGAAATGTATCTTCTCACAGTTCTGTTGGCTAAGAGTCCAAATTGGGTCTTGGCCATGTTGATTTCTTCTGGGGTCTTTGAGAGAGGAACTGTTTCATGCCTCTCTCCTAGCTTCTGGTGGCTGCAGGCAATTTCTGGCATTCCTTTGCTGCTTATAGATGTACCTGCCTCTTTCATCAAATGGAGTATGTCTTCCCCCTGTGAGTGAGTTGATTTTCATTTATAAGACATCACTCAGAGGGAATTAGTATTAGGATACACCCTACTTTAGGCCTGACCTTGTTAGCAGATACCATCTACAAAGAAAAACTCAATTTCCCCAGATAGGGTCACATTCACTAGTGCAGGGGTCAGGACTGCAGTATATCTTTTGGGTGGACACAGTTCAGTCTATAACAGCTAGTGATTGATTGCCTTCAGTTTTGTTTATCCAAAAATGTCTTTATATCCCCTTTCTTGTTTAACTTGTTTTTAAAAGACAGATGTATTGTGGTATAAGATACATACAGAAAAGTCATTCTTTAAAGTACATACTTTGATAAATTTTGATCAATATGTGCAATCCTGTATCTATCACACTAAACTACATATAGAACCTACCTTTATCCTAAAGAGTTTCCTCATGCATCTTTGAAGTCAGTTCTCTTACCTCTCCCCAGGTCCTGGCCACAATTGATCTGATTTCTGTCCCTAAAACGTTTCCTATTCCACAGTGCTAGATAAATGGAATCATAAAATATATAAGATTGTATGTCTGTCTCCTTTCATTTAGCATAATATTTTTTTAAAATTCATCCATGTTACAACATGTGTAGGTAGTCCATTTATTTTTATTTTTGAGTCATATTGCATTGTATGGATTTACCACCATTTATTTATCAATTGTGGAACATCTGAGTTATTTCTAGTTTTTGCTATTCTGAATGGAGCTTCTATGACAGTTTGCATACAAGTTGTTTTTAGACATATATTTATAGTTCCCTTGGTAAATATCTAGGAGTGAGCTTACTGGTTTGCACAGTAAGGTCTGTTCAACTTTGTAAGACTCTATCAATTTTTTTCCAAAATATCTGTATTATTTTTTATTTCCTCAAGCAAAGTATGAGGGTTCCGATGCCTGGGAGAATAAGTCCAGTTGGCCTAGTTTAGGCCATATGCCTATTCCTTGGCCAGGAGATAGCAGAATTCCTTTTTGACAATGGTAAAAAGTTGATTTAAGTGAGAAGGCAATAATTTTCCAAGGGAAAATTAAGATCCTGTCAATAGAAGAATGGCTGCTGAGCAGATGAAAATGTGATGTTTTCTGCAACATCAATCACTTGAAACACTACAGAATTGTTGGACCATGGACTTGATTTTAATATTACACCTGGCCTTGCTGGTAATCATTTGCATAATCTTATACACTACATTTGACATTTCTACGTAGTATTTCTCTCATTTGTAATGCTATGGTAATGAGATGCGTGATCTTGATGAGATCACTGCCATCTTGAGCTTATATGATTAATCTGAGCCATAGGTTATCAATTAAAAATGTCTTGAATGAACAAATAAATGGATGTGCAGCTGAAGGCCTTTGCTGTTCTGTTCTCATGCCTCTTGTTCATTGTAATTTGTAAATTGGATGAAGAAATTTTTCTCTGTTAATAATATTTAAGGCTATTAAACAACATTTATGTATAAATATTTCTGTGTGTCTGTGTGTAGCACTTAACAGTAATTGTCAAGTGGTTCATATAGATTGTATTAATATCAGTAATGCCAATCTGAGGTTCTGTAAGATATTGTTAACTGAGTTTACACTTTGAAGTACAAATGAATGCTTTGTATCCCAAATAATATTCATTTCAGGCAGCCTCAAATCCTATTTGCTTTATTTCCAAATAGAACATGCTCTGAAAATCCTGTGATAATCCAGCAATTGTTGCTCTTAAACTCTTTAAAATGTTATTCCCTTCCTTGAAAATTGCTTTATATATACAAAAACTTATTATCTTTTTTCCTAGTGAGAACATTCCTGTTAATGAGTCTGCAGATTTTTTTTTCATAGTCATTAATTACTCTAGGATTAAAAAAATAAAGTCAATCCTCAATATTTGCTAAAATGGAGTCAACTGTAAGAAACTTGATATTAGTAAACTACGTTAATTACAGATGAATTTAAAAAAGATAATCTAAATGGATGAAAGAAGATCTACAAGAAATTTTTTTACTTCCCACATTTCAAAGATTCATTTGCCTCTCTGTTCTCTCCTTCCTGTCCTATCAGATCAAAAATCCTTAGCATATCTAGTAACTTGCTTATTTAATGTGAGTTTCTGGAATGGCATTACTTCTCCCTAGGATATTTGAATTTTAAATCTAGTTTACATTTGTGAGATAAATGGCTTTACAATATTATTTTAGAAACGTTATAGCAAAACTGTGTAAACCATTTTTTAAGGTGCGAGAGACAGGAAGAACCAGAGTGGAGGGATCTTCTTTTTGCCTTGAAATTGCATTAAACCTATTTCTAGGTTAGCCCAAAGATGAATATGTCTTTGTCACATTTGTGCACCGTATAAAACAGGACTTTTCTTCCATGACAGTGAGAGAGGTGAGAGAAACTATCTCAAACTAGCTTGAATTTAAAAGGGAATTTATTAGCTAACTAAACTGAGAGAATTAAAATTATGTAACGGTTTTAGACCCAGTCCCTAAAATTATACTGTTAGGATACTGTTTCTCTATCACTAATCACTGCTTTTCTCTGTGGAACTCCATTCTCAGGCATGTTTCTCAAAAAGAAGGAGGTCCATATGGCATCTGCAGTTTCAGCTGGGTGGGGCACATTCCTTGATTTCTTCTGGGTGATGTGTTCACCCCTGGGGCCAGAGTTTGATTCAACCCCTCCTAAGTCACAAGTACAGTTCTAAGTACTGATAACAAACAATCCAAGTTTATGCCATCATACAGCTTATGTCCTACCTAGAGCCCTATGTTATTAATAATGGAACTTTCGTATGGTGAGATTATAGTTGATATTTTTTTCTTTGTTTTATATGATTTTTTTCAGATATTTTACAATAACCACATAATCCTACTTCTGATTACAGGTTTCATATTTTTTTCACATGTATTTCTTTCTTAAATTGGATGAATCTTACATTTGATGTATTTATCCATTTTGATTGTGGCTCCCCCTACGAAGCTAATAAAAATTGACAGTGGTCTTACACAGTCTATATCTGTAATTGAAGAAATGCAGTATATTTTAAAGAGAAGAAAGTTATTATTAAACTAGGTTTTATGATTCATAGTTCAAATCAAAGATTATCCTGTTATATAGCTAAGAGATATGAATTAATAAAAAGTTAATTATCAGGTAGACTTATCGCTGTGCAATCTACTCCAGAGATCCTAGTTAATTATTTTGGGGACCTAAATTAACATTAACAGATCTCTGTTATGAATGCTGAAAAAAGTACTGTAGCTTTAATGAGTGAATTAAACTTCTAGGAGTGAATGCAATGTTTCTCAATAGTTGTTCAAAGACTATGAGATAGTTTTCTCTTTCCCACATAAAAAGACTTTCTCCCATTTGGAGTGGGGGAGGGCGCTATTCGATACATTAATTTATACCCTCAATCCACTATTGAGACCTACTTTGAAACTTTTAATGTGCACACTCTAATACCTGCCAAGTGGTAAATTATTGCAATTATCTTAGTTGGCTGTTCCCACACTGGAAATCAAGAGATATGGAAGACTCAGAATTAAAATATCTGGAGCAAAAAAGTGTACTCTCTATGCATACTGATAGTAAGCTGGTCCCAGAAAATTTACGTATTTTCTTTGATTTCCATGGAAATGAAATGTTCTCTCAGTCTTGCACAGTTTTTCTAAAACAATACTAGGAGAATTGTAGTGAAGCAAAAAGGAGAAGCCGGCTGGTTTTTTTTATTTAATGTAATTCATGATTCTACATTAACAGTTTATGTTCCAGTCAGATATGTGGTCCTTTTGAAATGACTATGCCAACGTCTGGTTTTTTAAAACATAAACCTTAAAAATTTTTACTGTCTGTAAATATTTCCACAATCTTCTAAGAAGTATTTTGCCTCCTCCCATCTCTTTACCCCTATTTTCTACCCCCAACCTGCTACTCAATCCACTGTTACCTGAGTTTGCATTCTCCAAAACAAGTTTTGTTCAAATCATCCATGGCTTAAAGCTACTGATGGCTTCCCAGTGTGGGTAAAATAAATTACAACCTCTTTAGCACAACGTAAAGGACCTTTTACAGCTAGTCGCAGACCATACTTCTGGGCTTATCACCAATTTTTTTTTTTTTTTAACTTTATGTATTCCACTTTGTACTCTATCCAAAACCCAAACCCACTGCCATGGAGTCAATTCCAACTCATAGCAACCTTGTAGAACAGAGTAGAACTGCCCCGTACGGTTTCCAAGGCCGTAAATCTTTACAGAAGCACACTGCCACATCTTTCTCCTGCGGAGCTTAACCACTGCGTCACCAGGGCTCCTTTGTACTCTATACACATTAATTTTTTTTTAATATGCCATGCATGTTTCCCCAGATTGGGGTGCCTTTATTTCATTTGTTTATGTTTGTTTTTTCTTTTGTTCTGTCTTTCAGGGTCCAGCTTGAATTACTACTCAATCATTTTAATTTTTGTTTCCTCTATGTTTCAAACCATCTTCATTTAATAACTGGGTGCCTACTGTCCAAGGCATTGAGTTTATAAACATCCTGTGCTTTTAAGAGACATGCAGTGGGGCTGAAGGGGGACAGCATGTATATAAATCCAATGAAGTATTTTAGATGCCACTAAACTGCTTGCTGAGGGCAGTGGTGGTTCAGTGGTAGAATTCTGGCCTTCCATGCAGGGGACCTGAGTTTGATTCCCATCTAGTGCACTTAAAGGGCAGCCACCAACCTCATTGGAGGTTTGCATGTTCCTGTGATGCTAGACAGGTTTCATCAGAGCTTTCAGACTAAGACAGACTGGGAAGAAGGACTTGATGATCTACTTCCAAAAATCAGCCAGTGAGAACCCTATGGACCACAATGGTCTGATTCTGTTGTGCATATGGTTGCATTGACTTGGGGTCCGAGGTTACAGCAGCTAACAAAAACAAACTATTTGCTAAGTACAATAAGGATCATATCAGATAGAGTGTTTTTTAAAAATATTTTATTGTGTTTTAGGTGAAAGTTTATAGAGAAAATTACCTTCCTATTTAGTAATTTTTATACAGATTGTTCCATGAAATTGTTTATATTTTTCACAATATGTCAACATCCTCATTAAGTCCATTCTGTTTCTTCTATTTCCATTAATCTAGCTTCCCTGCCCCTCCTTAGATTCTCATTTTGTTTTAGGGTAAAGGTTGACCGTTTGGTCCATATAGTTGATTATTTAAGGATGAACAGTACTCATGGGTGATATTGTTTATTTTATAAGCCAGTCTATTATTTGGATGAAAGGTGACCAACAAGAGTGGTTCATTTGAAGTTCAAAAGGTATCTTAGGGCAATAGTCTCAGGGGTTCCTCTAGTCTCTTATGGTCCAGTAAGTTTGGCCTTTTTTAGAAATTTGAGTTTTGTTCTACATTTTTCTCCCTCCTATCTGGGACCTTCTAATGTGTCCCTGGTCAGAATGATAGTGGTAGCTGGGCACCATCTAGTTCTTCTGTTCTCAGGCTAAATGAGGTTGTGGTTCATGTGGGCTGTTAGTCCTGTGGACTAGTTTCTTCTTTGAGTCTTTGGTTTCCTTCATTTTCTTTTGTTCCAGATGAATGGAGACCAACAGTTGTATCTTAGATGGCCACTCGTGAGCTTCTAAGACCCCAGTGGCTACTCACCAAATTAGAATGTAGAATATTATCTTTATGAACTATGTTATGACAATTGACTGAGTTGTCCTATGAGACTATGCTCCCAAACCATCAAACCCAGAAAACCAATCCCGGGAATATTTGGTTATGTCTAGGATGTATCCATAACTGTGCCATTTTTGTCATTTATTATATATGTGAATATATATTCAGAGCACACAAACAGGTATATACTGTATTTTTATGCAAATAATGCACGCCTTCTACATTTGTTTGCTAACCACTCCCTTCCTCTGCGAGGTAGTTTTGTAAGTGCGCTATGCTAGCTTCTTTTTATGGCAACATGTAAAAAAAAAATTGACATAGCAGCACTTCCGAAACTATCTCCCAGGGGGAGGGAGCAGTTGGGAAACAAACCTAGAAGTGCATGTTATTTGCATAAAAATATGCTACATATGCCTACAGATACACCTATACGTGCATACCCATATACTCACATGTGCTTTCCAATACACATATATGCATGCATATCTACCTGTGTAACCATTCACATATTTTTTTGGTTGTTATTGTTGCAAAATTATATATCATTTACCAAAATTGTCCCTTATTCTTGCATACTTCTTAGTGTCTTCATTTACCTTGGATGGGTTGTACAGACTTCACCCGTATTGGGTATTGACTTTCCGATCACCAAAAATAACAAGTATCTACTGTCTAGAAAGTGACTCCTCCCCCCTTCCCCCCTCATTCTTGGTAACCAGAAAATAATGTTGCTTTCTGTGTGTATACGTATTGTTAACTTTTTATAATAATGGGATCATACAATATTTACCCTTTTGTGGTTGACTTATTCCACTCAGCATTATGTCCTCCAAATTCATCCATGTTATAAGATGTTTCACAGACTCATTATTCTTTATAGTTGCGTAGTATTCCATTGTATGTGTGTACCACAACTTGTTTATTTTTTTATCTGTTGACATACACTTGGATTATTTCCATCTTTTTGCTATTGTGAATAATACTGCAGTGAACATAGGTGTTCGTATGTCTATGCATGTTACTACTATTAGATATCTAGGATATATACGTAGTAGTGGAATTGCTGGATCAGAAGCTATTTCTATTCCTAGCTTTTTGAGGAAATGTCATACCGTTTTCCATAGTGGTTGTACCATTTTAAAATCCCACTAGCAGTATATAAGAATTCCAGTCTCCCCACAACCTCACCAGCATTTGTTGTTGTTGTTGTTTTTAATCGGTGCCATTTTTGAAGGGGTGAGATAGAATCACATTGTAGTTCTGATTTATATTTCACTGATGGCTAATATTGTGACCATCTTTTCTTGTGTTTGCTAGCCACATAAGTGTTCTCTTTAGTGAAGTGTCTGTTCATGTCCTTTGCCCATTTTTTTGATTGGATTGTTTGTCTTTTTGTTGTTGAGTTGTTGGAGTTTTCTATATATTTTAGAGATTAGACCCTTATCAGATATGTTGTTGCCAAAGATTTTTTCTTTGTCTGTAAAGTCTTTTGATGAACATGAGAGTATTTAATTTTTAGGAGGTCCTAGTTATCTAATATGTTTTCTGTTGTTTGTGCATTTGTAGTTGTGTTTGATAGATTACTTATGCAAAAAATTAGGTCCCCTAGTTTTGTCCCAATGTTATCTTCTAGGAACTTTATAGTTTTAGCTTGAACATTTAGGCCTTTGATACATTTTGAATTAGTTTTTGTGTATAGCATGAGGTATGGGTCCTGTTCCATTTTTCTGCAAATGGATATTCAGTTTTGCCTGCACCATTTGTTAAAGAGACTATTTCTTCCCCATTGAATGTACTTTGACCCTTTGTCGAAGATAAGGTGCCTATAGATGGGTTGATTTACTTCTGGGTTCTTGATTCTATTCCGTTTGTCTGTGTGTCTGTCATTGAACCAGTACGAGGATGTTTTGTTTACTGTGTGTTATGGATTGAATTGTGTCCCCTAAAAATGTGTGTGTCATCTTGGCTAGGCCATGATTCCCAGTACTGTGTGATTTTCCATCATTTTGTCATCTGATATGATTTTCCTATGTATTATAAATCCTACCTCTATGATGTTAATATGGTGGAATTAGCAGCAGTTATGTTAATGAGAAAAGACTCAATTATAAGATTAGATTATGTTTTAAGCCAGTCTCTTTTGAGATATAAAAGAGGGAAGAAAGCAGAGAGACAGGGGGACCTCATACCACCAAGAAAGTAGTGCCAGGAGAAGAGCATGTCCTTTGGACCCAGGATCCCTGCACTGAGAAGCTCCTAGACCAAGGGAAAATTGACAACAAGGACCTTCCTTCAGAGTCGACAGAGAGGGAAAGCCTTACTCTGGAGCTGGTGCCCTGAATTCAGACTTCTAGCCTGCTAGACTGTGAGAGAATAAATTTCTGATTGTTAAAGCCATCCACTTAAGGTATTACTGTTATAGCAGCACTTGATAACTAAGACACTGTAGGTGGCTATATAGTAAGTTTTGAGACTGGGAAGTGTGAGACCTCCTACTTCATTCATCTTCTTCAATATTGCTTTGGCTATCTGGGGCCTCTTTCCTTTTCATAGAAAGTTGGTGATTAGTTTTTCCATTTCATTAAATACTGTTGTTGATATTTGGATCAGGATTGTATTATATCTATAGATTGCTTTGGGTAGTGGTGACATTTTCACAATGAGTTTCTTGCAGTAGTTTTCCCTGTACAGGCAGTCCCCGGGTTGCAAACATCCAATTTACTACAACCCGTAGTTATAAATCAACCCCGGTAGAGCCTATTATATTAAAAATTTGAGGTACATGCAATGGTTCGTAATAACAAATGAACACTACTTTGCAACATGTATCAAAACATTATTATTATTATTACTGTATTATTATGTTAAAGCTGTTTTAGTGTATATGAAAGTGTTTCTTTAATGTTTTGTATACATAGAAAGTTACACTATATGCTACATACTAAGACAAACATTAAACTAACTGCCGTTAGATATGAACTGTACCTAACTGTTCCAGCTTACGTACAAATTTGACTTAAAGATAGACTTAGGAACGGAACTTGTTCGTGATACAGGGACTGCCTGTACAAGTCTTTTATATCCCTAGTTAGGTTTCTTCCTAGGTGTTTTATCCTTTTAGGGACTATTATAGATGGTATTATTTTCTTGATTTCTTTTTTGGAGTTCTCCTTGGTAGTGTAGAGGAACCCAGCTGATTTTTGTGTATTGACCTTGTACCCTGCCATTTTGCTGAATGCTTTTCTTAGTTCCAGTAACTTTCTTATGGAACATCTGGAATTTTCTAAGTATAAGATCATGTCATCTGTGGATATGGATAGTTTTACTTCTTCCTTTCTTATCTGGATACTTTTTATTTCTCTTTCTTGCCTTATTGCTCTGGCTAGGATTTTCAGTACAATATCGAATAAGAGTGGTGATGGTGGGAGTTCTTGTCTCATTCCCATTCTCAAGGAAACACTCTCAGTCTTTCTCCACTGAGAATAAGTTGACTGTTGGTTTGGCATGTGTGTTTCTATTTCTATTTTACTGAGAGTTTTTATCAGGAAAGGGTGTTGGATTTTATCAAATGCCTTTTCTGCAGCAGTTGAGACAATCATGCAATTTTTTTTTATGTGCTGAATTACATTGATTGATTTTCTAATGTTGAAACCACCCTTGCATACCTGATATGAATCCCATCTGATCATCATGTATTAATTTTTTTTATATGCTATTGGATTCTGTTGGGTAGAATTTTGTTGAAAATTTTTGTATCTATATTCAGGAGAGATATTGGTCTATAATTTTCCTTTTTTGATGTCTTTACCTGGTTTTGGTAACAGGTAATGCTGGTTTCATAGAATGAGTTCAGGAGTATTCCTCCCTTTTCTTTGTTTTGGAAAAGTTAGAGTAAAATTGGTGTCAACTCTTTTCTGAATGTTTGGTAGAACTCCCGAGTAAAGCCATCTGTGCCAGGTCTATTTTTTGTTGTTGTTGTTATTGAGAGACTTTTTTGATGACATTTTCTATCTCTTCTTTTGTAGTGAGTCTGTTTAGGTTTTCTACCTCTATTTGAGTTAGTTTTGGTAGGCAGTGTGTTTCTAGAAATGTATCCATTTCTTCTAGGTTTTGAAATCTGTTAGAGTACAAATTTTCATAGTATTCTGTTGTAAACCTCTTTATCTCAATTGGATCTGTTGTAATGTCTCCAGTTCCATCTTATTTTGGTTGTTTGCTTCTTCTCATTTTTGCCCTTTGTCAAATTGGCCAGTGGTTTGTCACTTTTATTGATCCTTTCAAAAAACCAACTTCTAGTCTTGTTGATTCTTTCTGTTGGTTTTTTGTCCTCTATGTCATTTATTTCTGCTCTGATCTTTATTATTTCCTTTCTTCTGGTAGCTTTGGTCATCTTTTACTCTTCCTTTCCTATTTGTTCAAGTTGTCGGGTTAAGTTGTTGATTTTGGATCTTCCTTCTTTTTTAATGTGTGTATTTTATTGTTATAAATTTTCCTCTGAACACTGATTTTGATTTGTCCCAAAGATTTTGGTATGTTGTGTTTTCGTTGTCACTTGGTATTTTTTTAATTATACTTTTGTTTTCATCTATGAGCCAATAATTTTTAGTAATATGTTATTTATTTTCCTTGATTGTTCTGTTATTGATTTCTAGTTTTAAACCATTATGGTCAGAGAAGCTGCTTTGTATAATTTCAGCCTTTTAAAATTTATTGAGTCTTGTTTTGTGGTCTAAAATATGGTCTGTTCTGGAAAATGTTCCATGTGCATTGGAAAAGAATGTGTACTGTGCTGCTGTTGGATGGTGTGTTTTATGTATGTCTGTGAGATTGTGTTGATTAATAGTGTTGTTTAGATATTCTGTGTCTTTGTTGATTTTCTTTCTAGTTTTTCTGTCCATTGTTGAAAGTGGTGTGTTGAAATATCCTATTATTATTGGTAGAACAGCCTATTTTTCTCTTCAATTCTGACTTGAGTTTGTTTTATAAATTTTGGAACTCTGGCATTGGGTGCATGTTATGGTTTAAATTGTGTCCCCCCAAAATAAGTGTCAATTTATCTAGGCCATGATTCTCAGTATTGCGTGGTTGTCCTCCATACTGTGATCTGATGTAATTATCCTCTGTATTGTAAATCCTAACCTCTATTATGTTACTGAGGCAGGATTAGAGGTAGTTATGTTAATGAGGCAGGACACAATCTTGAGAATTAGGTTGTATCTTGAGTCAAACTCTTTTGAGATATAAAAGAGAGAATCGAGCAGGGAGGAGAGCGACCTCTCATCACCAAGAAGGAAGAGCCAGGAACACAGCACGTCCTTTGGATCCTGGGTCCCTGTGCTGAGAAGCTCCTAGGCCCAAGGAAGATTGATAACAAGGACCTTCCCCTAGAGTCAACAGAGGGAGAAAGCTGTCCCCTAGAGCTGGCACCCTGACTTTGGACCTCTAGCCTCATAAATTGTGAGAAAAATAAATTAAATTTCTCTTTGTTAAAGTTATCCACTTGTGGTATTTCTGTTATAGCAGCACTAGATAACTAAGACAGAATTTGGTGCCAGGAGTAGTAGAGTGCTGTTGTAACAGATAGCTACAATGTGGAAGTGCTTTTGGAATTTAGTAATGGGTAGAAGATGGAAGAGTTTTAATGTGCCTAATAGTAAAGGCCTATGTTGCCTTGAAGAGACTGTTGGTGGCATTATGGACATCAAAGATAATTCTGGTGAGGGCTCAGAAGGAAGTGAGGAGAGCTGTAACACCAGAGATGGTGCAGATGGTGAGAAGCAGCAGCAGAGATACAGCAGCAGCAGAGCCAGGAGACTGGTGTGAGATGGCATGGGAGCCAACCCATGGAACAAGAGAGTTGAGCGCCTTGAGGCAGGATGCTTCCTGGTGGAGTAGGGTGCCTCTGGGCACTTATTGATGGAGCTAGTCTTCCTGACCCCTGGAGTGAGAGAGATCAGTACCTTCTGGCCAAGGTTTACTGGTGGAGTGGTGTTCTTCTGGGCATTACTGGTGAAGAGCTTTGTAACATTTGTCCAAGCAAGGCAGAGGTCACACCTGGCTGGCCCAAGAGGCCCAAGAGGCCAAGGAGCTGAGAGGCCAAGGAACCAGAAAGCAGAAGCTGAAGAGACAAGGAGCGCAGGAAGCAGAGCTGCCTCAATCTCAAAGGGTAGGGCCACAACCTCTGAGCTCTCATAGTGTGGAACTACAGCCTACTAGGTCTCAAAGGGTGGGGCCATGGCCTCCTAGGTTTTAAACTCACTTCCAGAGTATGAGGCTGCTGTTCACAAGTGTCAGGGGAATGGGACCAGAGCCACTGCCCAAAGCTGAAGGGGAAGAGCTGCCATGCCCAAGGGGCAGAAGAACAGGGCCTTCCAGGGCCAAGGGGGTGGGGGCCACTCAGTTGGACTAGGAAAATGAGGCTACCCAAATCCAAGGGGTCAGAGTTGCTGTCCTAGTGGGTCTGGAAGGCAGAGCTAAATCCCACGGCCAACGGACCTCCTCCCAGAATCCAGAGAGCATGGCCAACACCCAGAGTCTGGAGGGTAGGGCTGTTGCCTGGATGGTCTTAAGAGAATAGAGGATAATTTTCAAGCCTTCAAAGTTAATGTAAATTATTCTACTGAGCTTTGGACTTGCTTGACACCCACTATCTCTTCTTTCCCTCCAATTTGTCCCATTTGTAATGGAAATTTCTACCTTGTGCCTGTTCCACCATTTTACTTTGGAAGCAGATAACTTATATTCTAGATTTCACAGATGAGGAGGAATTTTGCAGATGATTAAGATTGTGTGTCAGCTTGGCTGGGCCATGATTCTCAGTGTTTTGACAGTTGTATAATGTGATCACTTCCCTATTGAAATTTGATATGTGATCATCCCCATGATGAAATCTGCTGAGTGGTACCAACAGGGGCAGGGCCTGTGGCAGCTCACCATCCCCTCAGCCTTCATCTCTCTGCCCTCATCCACTTACTTCCGTCCTGTTCACCTTGCCGGGGCTCTTGCTTGTTCTGGATCCTGCAGCTAGCTTCCATTTTTCTGGCCTCTGGTTCTTGAAACTTGGTCTAGCAGTTTACCAGCAGTCTTGCCTGCCAGTCTTGAGATTCGTCAGTCTTCACAGGCCACAACAGCACTGCTCTCCAGCCTGCTGATCTTAGGTTTGCCAGCCCCTGCAGCTACGTGAATCAGGAGAATCCTCTTTCCTACCTCAAGGACTTGTGACATACAGCCTCTAAAAACTGCATGAGCTATTTCCTTGATATAAATCTCTCTCTCTCTCTATGTATATATATACACTTTACTGATTTTATTTCTCTAGAGATCCCAACTTAAGACAATAAGGTTTTGGATTTGGAGTTGATTTAGGACTTTTGGGATGATATGATAGGGTGAACATGTTTTACATGTGGCAAGAACAGGAATTTTGCGGGGCCAAAGGGTGAAATGTTATGGATTGACTAGTGTCCCCAAAAAATGTGTGTCAACTTGGTTAGGCCATAATTCCCAGTATTATGTGATTGTCCTCTATTTTGTGATCTGCTGTAATTATTCTATGTGTTGTAAATCTTAACCTCTATGAGGTTAATGAGGCAGGATTAGAGGCAGTTATGTTAATGAGGCAGGACACAATCTACAGGATTAGGTTGCATCTTGAGTCAATCTCTTTTGAGATATAAAAGACAGGATCAAGCAGAGAGGAGAAGGACTTCCTACCACCAAGAAAGAAGAGCTGGGAGCACAGCACATCCTTTGGACCTGGGGTCCCTGCACTGAGAAGCTCCTCAACCCAGGAAGATTGATTGCAAGTACATTCGCCTAGAGCCGACAGAGTGAGAAAGCATTCCTCTAGAGCTGGCACCCTGAATTTGGACTTCTAGCCTACTAAACTGTGAGGGAAGAAATTTCTCTTTCTTAAAGCCGTCTACTTGTGATATTTCTGTTATAATAGCGCTAGATAACTAAGACAATGGATAAACATTTATTATTGTTATGTCTTCTTATTGAATTGATACTTAATCGTATTTAATGGCTTTGTCTCTTGTAATAGATTTTGACTTAAAGTTTATTTTGTCAGGAATTAATATTGCCACTCCTGTTCTCTTTTGGTTACTGTTTACTTGGTGTATTTTTTTCCATCCTTTTATTTTTAACCTATTTATGTCTTTATGTCTAAGGTATGTCTCTTGTAGACAACGTATTGATGGGTCATTTTTTTTTTTTATCCATTCCACCACTTTCTTCCTCTTGACTGGTGCATTTAATCCATTTGCATTCCGTGTGATTATCAATAGATATGAACTCATTGCTACCATTTTCTTATATATATTTTTGTATGTGTTGTTAACAGTTTCTTCATCTTAAAATTCTGAGCTAAGTTCTTTTTGTATGTGGATTGTCTTTTGCTGCCATCTATTAATGTTGTATTTGTGTTTACCGAGTCTTTTTTATTTTGGTGATTATATTTATTAATATTCTTTGTGATTACCCTGAAGGTTACCTTTTTCTTCCTGCATTTACAACAATCTGTTATATCTTGAAATCACAATGACTTCCTCTCCATGTGGAAGTTCTATAATGGCACCATTAATTTCCCCTTTTGTTCTGAAATTGTCATTGTTTACAACCTAGTATCTCTGATTCCCTGTAATCAATTCTGCGGCTTTATTTTACTTTTGTGAAGTCTTTACCTGGATTGGTATCTGGGTGATGCTGTCATGTGTGTTTCTCAGACTGTTGTCTAATGTCCTTGGATCTCTGTCTGAAGGACTCCCTTTAATATTTCTTTTAGGTATGGCATGGTGGTTGCAAATTCCTGTAAATTTTGTTTGTCTGGGAATGTCTTAATTTTGCACTTGTTCTTAAAAGATGATTTTGTTAGATAGATAGGGTCGCTATGGGTTGGAATCGACTCAACAGCAATGGTTTTTTTTTTTATGATTCTTGGTTGAAAGTTCTTTGCTTTCAGGGTTTTGTATATATCACCTATTGCCTTCTTTCTTGCATGGCTTCTGATGAGAAATCAGAGTTTAGTCTTATTGATGCCCCTTTGTAGGTGATATTTTGCTTTCCACAAGCTAGTCTCAAAATTCTTTCTTTGTTTTTGGTTTTGGAAAATTTGATTATGATATGTCTTGGTGAATTTCTTTTGAGGCCTGTCCTGTATGGGGTCACTGAGCTTCTTAGATGGAAACTTTCTCATCTTTCATGATACTTGGAAAGTTTCCTGCCAATATATCTTCAACAATTCTCACTGTACTTTTTTTTTTCTCCTCTTCTGGAATTCCTATTATGCATAAATTATTCCTCTTGATGGTTTCCCACATAACCCTTAGGCTTTCTTCATTTTTCTTTTTCTGATTGTTCCTCAAATAAATTAGTATCAAGGGATTTGTAGTCTACTTTGCTGATTCTTTCTCCCATTGAATCAATTCTTCTTCTGTATTGTTGCGTTGAGTCATCTATTTCTGATATTTTATTGTTAAGCTTCTGAATTTCTAGTTGTTGTTTTTGTATGGTTTCTATTTGTCTGTTGAGTTTGTCATTTTGTTTTTATATTGTTTTCCTGAATTCTTCTAGGTTTTTTTTCCTGTATTTTCATTGATCTCTTTGAGGAGCCTAAAAGTCTTTGAATTCCTTATCAGGTAGTTATATTATCAGTTTTTCATCTGGAAGGTTTTCCATTCCTTCATCTTGCTCACTTGTTTGAGCCATCCCACCCTATTTTTTTCATATGGTTTGTTATTGCCCACTGTCTCTGAGGCATTGTTATTTTGTTTATTTATAGGCTTGTATGTCTTCTCTTACAAAATTGAGTGGAAGTACATGGACAAGTCTCTTCCTTTATGGAAGGCATCAATTGTTGTTTGGTCAGGACCCCTCCACAGCTCTTGTGGGACAGTGTGGGCCTTCTGCATTGGTGTTAGCGGTTAATGTGTCCACTGGAGATCTGGGAAGTTCCTCTTTGTAGCCACAGGGAGGTGATGCTACCCAAATGGATGGGGAAGGTCCTCTGTGCAGGCTCAAATTTGTGTCTCAGTAGGTGCAGGGAGATCAAGGGTCTCAGTGTGGGCGTGGGGTAATTGTACTTGCTAGTCTTTGGATGGGGGAGTTAGGGGCATGGAAGTGGGTAGTGAGCCACCTGCCTGTCCGTGGGCAGGGGCACGTCTTCCTGTCACCAGGTGGGGGTGTGTGGAGTGGTCCTCCTGGTTGCCCAGAGGTGAACACAGTGGATACTTCTGCTGGTTGCCTGGTGATGTGTGGGGTGGGACAGGGTGATACCCCTGGTCTCTGGGCACACAGCTCAAAGGGTGTGCCCCCAGTCCACAAGCACACGGCACAGGGGAGGGGTCGCCACCAGTTCACAGGCCTCCAGTGTGGGTGGCTGGGCAGTTGAGGGGGCACTGCTCTTCCGCAGGCCCCTGGCATATACATAGTGTTTTAAAGTATAAAGAGTCCTTGAAATATAAAAAAAACTCTGCTTATTAAAAAAAAAAAACAAAACAAAAACTGAGTTAGTTATATCCCCATTTGACATTTTGAAAACTAAAGTGTTTAGAAATTAAGTAACATGTCCACCATCAACAAGGGGCTTTTGAACACAAACGACTTTTCTACTGCACACACCCATCTCCCCTACAAAGTTGTAACCTCAATATTAGTTTTGTATTTTCAGCAATTAGCATTGTGTCTAGCATGGAGCAGATACTCAGTAGATGTCTGTTTAATTAAAAATGTTATTTTTCCTTCCATATATAAGCTACTTTTTAAGCTATCTCTGTTTAGTCAGTCAATATTGAAGACAGGGTCAAACCCTGCAGACCCAGTTACACAACAGGAACCCAGATGAAATCATGAGATATTCTAATAGGGGCCTAATATGAGCATCAACAGAGCCTAAAGCCAGATTGCATTACTTTTTAAAGTTACAGCAAGCTGTATCTTAGTTATAGAAAACTTCATTTTGAAAATCAGTAGTTATTTAATAGATCCTGAATTTAAAAAGTCAGTCAATGATTATTCTTATTAGGGGAGTGGATTTCTTTTTGGCTATGAACCAAACAGTTGGCAAATTGAACTCACCAGCTGCTCCATGGGAGAAAGAAGTGGCAGTCTGTTTCCGTGAAGATTTCAGCCTTGGAAACCCTATGGGGCAGTTCTGTTCTGTCCTATAGGGTCGTATGAGTCAGAATTAACTTGACGGCAGTGGGTTTGGTTTTATGGGCTTAATATATTCCAAATATACGTCAAACCATTGGAAGATTCAACTGTCTCTGTAACACTTAAGATAATTTCAGAAATGAACTGCTTTTGTGTGGACTCTCAAAAGTGAAGCAAAATTACAAATAGAACATAGAATTAACTTGTGAATCTAAAACTGTCGAGTTTTCCTGGACTTGATTCTGGACAACTGTTACCTGTTTAGAGCTTTTGTCAAATAATTAACATTTTGGATGCCCTGAAATTTAACTTAGTGAATTAAAAGCAGAAGTGGAAAACCGAGTTCAAGTTTGAATCTGCCAATGTTCTATGTGATGTTGAAACTCAGTTGACCTATTTGCACCAGTTTCTTCATCTGAAAAATGAATGGTAATGTGATTTATATCTCTTTTCCCCCAACAGATGCCCGTAGAAATTACTTACAAGTGTTTAGAAATATAATATACTACATAATTGCTATATAATGAGCAAATAAATAGAAACGTTACTCTATAATTTTTTAGAACTCAGTGTCCTGGAAGAGTATCTGAAACATGCACAGTGACAAAGACTTGAGTTCTTTGTTTCTGCTCTCTTGACGTTTATAGAATTCTACTGACTTATTAAAAACAACAACACCACTTTATGTTACTTGTATTTCTAGAAGCAATATGAGTTTTTTTTTTTTTTTCCTCCTGGCTTTTGGCAGTGAGTTAAATGAGCTAATCTGTTTGGCAAAATTTCTTTGACTTAGGGTTTTTGCTGTTTATTTCTTTTTTCTTTTTTTCTTTTTTGGCATCAACCTTCAAACATAATTAAAAAAAATTGTTTCTAAGAATTTAAGTTATTCACTTTTTGTTGGTCAGAACTTTTGTACCAAGATATTTCTTGATCCCATCCCAAACCAACGACCTTATAAAACAAACTGAATTAAAACACTCTTCAAATACTATGTCACTTTGCATGTCTCAAAGAAATCAAGTAACAGAAATTGTGTATTTTGGAAATATTTGCTGATTGAATCTATTTGGTACACAGCACATTTATTTGGTGCTTTGCATTTGTGAAAGCATCTAACCCACTTAGAACCTCCCAGTGCTCTGTAGCCCTTTTGTTACTTTGCATTAGAATTACCAATGTCAGCCTTAGAGACTCCTGCGGTTGTCACTGTTGTTATGTGGCTTAACCCCATGCTTCTGAGCTGAAGTGGAGGCTTTTTTGCTTATGGCCTCTGCCCTGTATCATTGCTCCATTGGGAAATTCCTAGTCTTCCTTGGTTATTTGATTTTCTTTCCCTGACTTTAGGGGAACAGACAAAGCTAGAATATTGTGCTCATTTTCTTTTTTCATCTCTTTACTTGTGAACTCTCTGTGAAGGGGCAAGAACTTTGAATTGATCTCAAAATTATAGCTTGAAAACCAGAGAAAATAACAAATAGGATCTCATCCTTTCCTGATTGTGTCATGGAGTGTGGGGCAGGGCAGCTGAAGGGCAGGGACCCCTGATAGCCTATCAGTCTTGTTTCTTTGGTCCTGAGCAGGGAATCTCTGAGGCCAGGGGGCACCCAGACTGAAAGCTTTCAGCTGGAATCCTCACAGCTGTAAACCTCTCTCTCTCTCTATCTATCTATCTATCTATATATATATATATATACTTTTTTTTTTTTTTACCTTCACCTGGGAACCAAAAGAGGACAGGTGTCCTTCCAAGTTCTTGCCTCCTGTCACTGCTTCTCTTTCTAGCTCTCCCTCCCAGAGTTGCAGTACTGTTCATAAAGTACCTGGACCCTTCTGCTCACAGTGTGGGAAAATTTCAGAGTGAAAATTGTAACTGCTTTTAGTAGGTTATACGTAGTTGTTGGGTTATATTTTGTTAGATGCAGGCATGAAGTCTTTCACAGCCCCTTCAAGAATGTGGCTGTTATTCCGCGTTCATCAGTTCTATGTCTGCATTCTTGAGCATCCTCTCCCCCAACACTTCCCACAATGTTTTCAGTTGTTGTTAGTTGCCACTGAGTCCATTTCAACTCATGGCAACCCCAAGTGTGAAGAGTAGAACTGCTACATAGGGTTTTCAAGGCTGTGACCTTTCAGAAGCAGATTGTCCGGCCTTACTTCCAAGGTGCCTCTGGGTGGATTTGAACTGCCAGCCTTTCAGTTAGACTAAACTCTTCCTTCCCTGGGTTTTTGAAGAAGAGAGGTCTTCGTTTTCAACCTTTGGTATTCCCTTTTAGCTTGAGATGAAATCTGCTATCCCACTAGTCAACCAACCCACTAAGAACTGCTTTTAGAAAATTTTCTGATTAGTCTTCCTGCCACTGTGTCTCTGTCAGCCGATAGAGTTGAGGTTTTTTCCTTCTTGGCTTGCTCTTCCTGTGTCTTATTCATTGCCTCCTGTCCTTGGTTTTATCACTTCTCTAGTGGGCTGTTTCTGTTGCCCTTCTATTTCCAGTGAACTCATCCTGCCTTCTCTCTTCTGTTTTTTTTTGAAGCCCACAACTCCATTAAAAAGCTTTTAGATCTTTCGAATTAAGTCTGTCTGCATCTATCCTTCAAACCCCCAGGTCATTTAAACCACCTGTAACTTGAGCATGTTAAAAGCAAACACTGGTTTTTGCTGTCATATATTATTTTCCATTATTGCACTTTATCATGTCTAACTATGGTCTGCCCCTTAAGCCACAATCTCCTTTTCAGGGAGAAGCGATGTATTTTTGTGAAAATAAGCAGCAGTGACTAAGAGGATGCCAAAAGGAAAAAAAAAAAAAGTTGCCAGACTAATAAAAGATACTGTAGTTAAGTAGTGGGACAATATCATTGTATGTTGATCATATAATATTTTTCCCTCATGAATTTGTTATGCCTGTAAGAATACTCACCAATTCTAGGAAGCACCAGTTCAAATGCACACAGGCTCCCTCCAAGGTCACATATATTGAAAGCTCCATCCTTAAATCAAAGCTTCTGAAACAGAAAGAGGCCAGTCTCTAATGAATTAGGGACGCATATATTTTGGGTTCCTGAAAGTAAATTTTTTGAATGAAAGGCCATCTCTCATTAGAATTAAGACTCCAATAAGATACATACTAACCTAATGTCCTAGGCCAGTGCATGTTTATAGTGATCCACCAAAGAAACGTGCAATCTGTTGGATTCTTATTAAACTGATGGTTGTGATAAGTTCCCAACAGTTAATACTTCTTTTCAAATGGGACTCAGTTTATATAAAATGCCGTATAATTCAGTTCTCTCAAATAGCGACCATTGCCCTAGGATCCTGTAAACAGAGTTTGCATAGAAAGAAAACAAATTCATACTGGCAAATTGTTCATATTGATAAACTGGCAAGCAAGTTGATGGAAATCAGTCAACATAATTACATATGGTTGAATTTCACAAATCACTCTCTAAGTTTAATAGCTAGTTTTTGCAATAAAATGAGGAAGTGACTTAGTCCTTCTGTGAATGTCTCTGTGATGGTGCCAGTGCTCACAGCTACTTTGTTACCTTGGCCCCAGCTACCTGCAGTTCAGCCGTTGACCAGCCTCTGGTACCAGGGTCACCTTGGAAGCGTGTATGGGCCTAGCTTCTGCAGCTAGCCCAGCTCAGCTTCTTCCAACAGACAGTGCTAGGACCAAGAAGTGGTCTTTTCATTTGATTACACTTGACTTAAGTGACACTCCCATACATGCCCCCTCTCTGTGTTTGTACATTAATTTAGGAGTAAAAGACAACAAGAAATTGATCCTTTTAAAGAGAGAGGTTGATGTGTGAACACTTGTTTCTGATTCTTAAAGTATTTGTTTTTTTCTGTAGTTATAAAAATATCTTTACTGACAAAAATATAGTATGTGCAGAAATGATCTAACTATGATATATCTGTGTCTATTCCTTCAGAGGCAGAGTTTAAAAATTTTGGTTTATAATGTTTAGTCAGTTTTATATCCATTTTTAACTTACCAAGTGAACATTTTGCACATTTTGAAATACTATTCCAAAACCTGATTTTAATAGTATGTCCATTATTAATTAAAAATTTAAGTGAAAATGAATGAACACAGAAGTAGAAATGACATTTGGTAAAATCTATAAAACATATTAAGTTCATTAATTATTGAGTAGAAGTACTCCTGCCTTATTCTAATTTACTTTTTTATCAAGTTTTTAAGTTCCCTTTTATGCTCTTTAGATCTTTAATGTATAACCTTTTGATGCCTTTGTTTCCCCTGTTGCATCCTTGGTTCTTATCTCTCTCCAGTCTAAGATTAATTATGAAAATGAAAAAACTGGGATTGGATGGAAAACAAATGTATATAATATTGTCTGATGGCTAATGGAATGGATTTTATAATCAGACACTCTGGATCTGAATCCCGGCTCTGACACTCATCTAGGCATCTGAAATGATTTATCATATACAAGTTACTAGGAATAAAGAGTGAGAGATTCATATATACTGGCTTTAATTGGGAAAATGATACATCTCTTTTTCAACTATATGACAAATAGATTTTAAATTAGTCTGTACACTGCTTTGTAAAAACATGTACATTTTATAAAATGTTTAAAATTACATCAAAATTATGGGTAGTGCTGTACATGTGCAAGAGATAAAAAGAACGTATAAGGAATTGGTCTTTGTTCTGAAGGAATTCAAGGTTTAGTGATGGAGAAATTGTTACATAACAAGTAATGTTATTGGTATAGGCTTTTGTACACAGTACATTATGTGGAAATAAAAATCATTGATTCCTTGTATTTCTATAATTGATCCAAAGATTCAATTTATTTTAATAAAAATATTTTATTTATTTATTTTCTAATCTCCATGTAACTATTTGTCTGTAATATTATTCACATTTTATGGAATGATAGCATACAAGTGAAAAGGAAATTATTTTTTGCCCAAGGTCTCATAGTGACTCAGATGCAAATGATTCTAAGTTCCTGGTTCTTCTCTTAGCTTAAAATTATGCATGGAATCCTAGACTTTGAAATGAGACATACCTAATTTCAATCCCAGCCATGCCATTTGTTCTCTCTTTTCTTAATATTTCTATGCCTCAGTTTTCTTACCTTTAAAAAGGAGAACACAGTTCTCACCTCACATCATTGTCATGAGTAATAAATGAGATTTGGATGAAAAACTCCACCTGGGAAGCAAATCAGTCACTTTGTGTTGACAGTATACATCCTGTAGAACATGGCTTTATGGAATTTGTCTGTTACCTTTCTTATAGGAGAGCATTGCGGTAAAGAGAAAAGCAATTGTGGTTTGAGGCTTACTGAAAATTAGACGTGTGCATGAGCGTGTGTGTGTGTGCATGTGAGTATATGTATGTGAATTATTAAGCATCTCTTCATGCTTCTTCAAGGGGTTAATCAACAGAGATATTTGTTATATCCATTTTTATTCTTTAGGGCCATAGAACTAAGCTCAGCAGTGTGTAATTTTAGAGGCAGATTTTTTTTTTTTTTTAAACATACTGGGAGTAGTATATGGAGTCCTGATGGCACAGTGGTTAAGAGTTACTGCTGCAAACCAGAAGGTCAGCAGTTTGAATCCACCAGCCGCTCCTTGGAAACCCTACGGGGCAGTTCTACTCTGTCCTATAGGGTCGTTATGAATTGGAACCAACTTGACGGCACATAACAACAACAAGGAGGAGTATGTACTTTAGAATATGAGGGCCACCCTCAGAAACAGTGGACCCTCTGCTCCCTGATTGAGCAAGTTGGGAGCTAGGGCCAGTCATTTAACCTCTCTGAAACTATATTGTCTCATTTTGTAAAATGTACTATTTGTCAAATATCCGTCAATACTTTCCTTTGTGTATTGTAAGGCTGTAAAGCACTAAGCTAATGTAATTTATTGTGTGTACTGACTACAGTCTGACTAATATCCTGGAGATCTGGATGTTGTTTTTTTCCAACCTTCATGCAATTGGCTCATTTTGGCAGTTTCTACAGTTTCTACTTTGTTCTTTGTATAACAAACATAGCAAAGAAATTCAAGCCCACTGAAAATTCTATATAATTAAAATGTTAGCGTATCTCTTCTTTATATTTAGCTTTATCCCTTCATATATGTGAATATATCTGTATTCATTGCAAACCAAAAAAAAAAACTTATTATTAGGGTACATCTTTTACATTTAAATTAGTGCTAGTTATAAGTAAGGAACATGGGTAGAAAGACATGAAGTATGGAATCAAAAGGTGAAGAGTAGCTTTTAAATGTTTGTTTTTCCTTTCTAAATACACAATCCTTATTATTTATCCCTTTATGCTGAAATTCTTAAGACATTCAGAATCTGAAATGCTGAAAACCATTATCAGCACCTGAACACCCATTTTTGGAAAGTGCTCTCTCTGAATGTATCAATTTACATAGCATATTTTCCCAGTGAATTCCAGGCAGCTCATGACCATTATTATTTGATCCATGGGAGGTAAAATACATTTGCCAGCACTATAGCTACAAAATGCTTTGTTTAAAATCCCAAAGCCTATGAAGGAAAACAGGCTTCATAGGCTTTCTTGATTCAGGAGAGCCAAGCCTAAAGATGCCTTGGAAACTACTGCACTGCTCAGGTTTTCTGTTTGCAGGAAATTCAAGAATATCACGCCTGGAAGAATTATGTTTTTAACTGAGCCAACAATTGCCATCAACTGTGTGCTCCGTGTGTTTAAATGGAACTGAAAGCCCAACTCAATTTTTTGCTGGACAAATGCTTGCATTGAAAAAAGCAACAACAAAGCCCACAAACAGTCCTTTCAACATGATGTACATTTTTGTTTATCCTCTTGTTTGATTGTAAGAGTGGAGTTTCTAGAGACAAGCCAAGACATGAAAATGCGTTCAGTAGTGTTTGGTAGGGGTTTTCTACACTGTGTACTGGGCTGTGACTGACATACTTCATTTGATAGGAATTCTAAACACCCTTTGTTCAGGAAAAAGGAGTTCAAGACTTCCTGTAATTAATATACTTGTACCCTTTCAAGAAAAGTACATGCTGTATATTTATATGTTAAAGCACTAGGTAGTATAAAAATTTTGTTGATATGATGTAGAATGGCTTCTAGCTTTTCGATGCTTAAATCTTTGCTTCTACAAAGCATTATGATGCTAATGCTATTTAGCGATAACTTTTCATTACTGTAGGCAATGGGACCTTTTAATAGGCAGAACTCAGATTACACATAAATTGCAGTAATGGAAAAAAAAAAAAGAAACATACTCTGCTATAGTCTGGGAGAAATTTTGTTAAATGATATTATGACATGGATCGTTGGGTTCTTTAGAGTCTTTTGAAGAATGTCCAGAGTGTTTCCATGCTTTATTTATATAAAGAAACGGTTTAAATAAAAGAATGATCTGAACTATTCTTGAATTAAGCCAAATATTTATCTTATGGCATTATCAATAGAAATTTTGTCTTGTTCTTTGGAAATCATGCAGTGTTTACAGGAAGAGC
Source organism: Dugong dugon (assembly GCA_030035585.1). NCBI lineage: Eukaryota > Metazoa > Chordata > Mammalia > Sirenia > Dugongidae > Dugong > Dugong dugon. The sequence goes on from CM057465.1 coordinate 34,809,738, forward strand.
ATCATTCTAGCCAAAGTCTTACTCATTAAATTCAGCTCTCCCACTTGGGAGATTATTACTCTTTCTCCTTTGCCTTGCATACTTGGCATAAATCTCAATGAGACTAGGTCAAGGTGAATGTGTACAGAGTGTCTTTCCGACTGTGTATAGGGGAATGGCTGTAGTTTTTGTGTGATCAGCTATAGTAATGATTGATTTTGTTTTTCAGATTCTAATAAATATTATCTAACTTTTGATTAACTGTCTGTAAAATATATTCACATATGTTGTTGTTGTTAGGTGACTCATAGTGACCTTATGTACAACAGAATGGAACACTGCCTGGTTCTATGCCATCCTCACAATTCGTTGTTACACTTGAGCTCATTGTTGCTGCCGCTGTGTCAATTCATCTCATTGAGGGTCTTCCTCTTTTTTGCTGACCTTCTACTTCACCAAGCATTATGTCCTTCTTCGGGGACTGATCCCTCCTGATAACATGTCCAAAGTATTTGAGACGTAGTCTCTCCAACTTTGCTTCTAAGGAGCATTCTGGCTGTACTTCTTCCAATACAGATGTGTTCATTCTTTTGGCAGTCTATAGTATATAGTCAATATTCTTAACCAACACCATAATTCAAAGGCATTAATTATTCTTCAGTCTTCCTTATTCATTGTCCAGCTCTCTCTCTCTCTCACACACACACAAACACACGTTGTGTTCCATCTTCAACGAATATTTGATTGTCTGCCCACTCTGTACCAAGCACTGTGCTGCGTTCTAGGATTCAGTAGCAACAACAGTCAGTCTCTACCCTCTTGGGAGTTTTTATAATACACCAAACACTTCCTTTCTTTCATCCCTGTTCCTTCACTTAGCCCTGCCTCTGACTGAAATAGCTGTCAGTCATATAAATTGAGTAGCCTTACGTGTCTTAGCCACATTTCTGTTTTTCAGATTTACTAAGCATATGTTTGTCAAGTCATGCTATGTGCCCAGCACTGTGTTGGCTATTGGGAGTTCAAGGGCAAACAAAACAGACATGGGCTTTGCCCACTTATTCAAATAATATATAATTGCAAATTATGGTAGATGTTATGTAGAGCTTAACTCTTCTGGCACACACATCTTCTCTCTGCAGGAAATACAGGTATGAAGCCAAGTTACAATTAGTTGGATGCTGAGGGAACATAAAAATAAAGGAGGATTAATTGGGAGATACTGATGACCAGCCAGCTGATACCCTTTCTGATTCTCCACACAGAGTTAGGAGCTTTTCTTCTTGGCATCCTTGACATCTTATACACATATCACTGTTATAACAATTCCCATGTGATTTTAATTGTTGAATTTCTACCTTCTACAACTCTTACAGTCAGTGCCTTCAAAAGAAGTATAAGCCTTCTTCATGTTGAATTCTCAAAGTCTGGCACATAATGAGTCTTCAATGTATGTCACTTTAAGAAATGAATACGTAGATATATTCATTTAGTCTTTGAGCCTGAGGGTACACTTTAGTCTTTGCCTATTGAATTTTTCTATTCGTTATGTTAAAATATGCCAAATAAACTTTTTCTGTATCTGTTAATTGGGGATGACAACACCTATCTGATTAGCTGATTGTGCAACTGAATGAGATAACATACATAATGTATTCACATACATTATTCCAGGTGCACAGGTAAGGTCACAAGAGTCTAATGAAGCAAAATTTGGCATTATTTCTCTTAAAATTTCTTCTTTCATGTATAATCTGGGCTGTGACCATATATATGTGAGCACTCGTACATTTGTCTGAAATCGTATTAATTCTTCCTTTTCCATTTTCTTCTGAGAGCAAAGAGATTAGAAAAACTTTCAGTGACTGCAAAAAAATTAAATGAAAGATGTTCAGTTCTGGAAGGAAACCTATAAATTATGTTTTCTGATATGAATGGAGGCGCAGAAAACAATTGAAAATTTATTTATGCTGCTTTGAGGTGAAACTAAAATATTAAGTAACTCCTTAATCATCAAATAATCTTTGCAGTAAATTCTTCCAGTCAATACTATAGAATTCAGCAATACATATGTTTGCCACCAGACGGTGCTAGAGGGAAATAAAAGCCGGCATGTATGAATGCTTTACGACCAAAAAAGCAAAAAACAAACCCACTGCCTCCCAGTGGATTCTAACTCATAACGACCCTTTAAAACAGAATAGAACTGCCTCATAGGATTTCCAAGGCTTTTCATCTTTACAGAAGCCGATTGCCACATCTTTCTTCTGCAGAGCTGCTGGTGGGTTTTAACCACCAACCTTTGAGTTAGCAGCCAAGTGCTTTAACCACTGCGCCACCAGGGATCCTTTGTGAATGCTTTATAGTAAGTGGTTTGTCTTTCCATTTGCTATCAGTGGTGTCTTCTCCTATGTATTTATTAGATAATTTCCTCTACCCAGTGGCAAGTTGTCATATGGTTTCAATAACATATCTGTGAATTTTAGGGATTTTGTTAATGTATGAAAACAAACACAGATTTTTAATCTGTTTATTTTCAGGAATAGCTAGCAGAGACACTTTAGAAGTAAATTTTTATGACTTGAGAACACGCTGTTCATGCAGTTGAAAATACATATTTTATACTTGAAAATCCTTCATTTAAGCCAGTTTTATAAAATAAGCTTATCTTCTCTGCTACCTTAAGTTTCAGATCTTTCAAAGGTGAATTTATACTTCTTAAAACATGTTGAAACTGAGCACAGTATTGTTGAGGGCATAATTCTGGACTGAGTACATTTTCTAATCTCATGAGTAAGCTCACTAAACTTAAAAGAGTTTGCTGTCCTTCAGCTTTTCTGAATATATTATTAGGTGTCCATGTATAATTTATTCATATAATTTGTTTCAAGATAATTTAAGCATCTAGTAGATGCTGGTATTAATATTTTTTCCATGAGGATTTACCTTTTATTTTCCATCCCAGAACTAAAATTTACTTCCCAGATTCCAAACGCCAGTGCTTATTTTATTACTGCTATAAAAATATAAAAGGAGGATAAAATAGTAAAAGATAATAGTATTTAATATTAAAAGACATCAAACTATGTAAGCGTTTTTCTAAAATCTTTTTGTAATATTAATGTAACTGATGAAAATTGATTCATTCATCATTTTAGCAGGGAAAAAATATGAAATTTCTCTGTATATTTGCCATTTTCTTTTCCACTTAACATGCCTTTGAAAAATAAAAAAAACTTGCATTTGTGAGCCAAATAGTTTCTCCAGATTTTTTTTTTTTTAATTTCCATGTGCTCAGGAGAAATAAAGTGATCTTAGACACGATGTTGCAAATTACACCAGTAAAATGGGGCTGAAAGCAGAGAAAGAGGTAGCTAAAAAGAGCTTGCCTGCTAATGCAAAATCATACAGAACATGAAAAGCAAAAAAGAGAAGCAAGTAAAATCTCCTATAATCTTCTATTCTGTTGTGTTAATTTCCTATTGCTGCTGTAACAAATTATGACAATCTTGATGTCTGAAAACAATAGAAATTTATTATCTTACTGTTGTGCACTGAAAGTTTTTTTGACAATTGATGAGTAATTGGTGACTTGATTTAGATTAGGTTCATTAAAGAGGTTGGATTAAGAGCTTGTTTTCAGTTTACAAATACACCCACTTCTCACTTAAAGCTATCTCGTTACCTGACATTTAGCATTTAAGGCAACAGTAAAAAATCTATTATCCGACTATTTTGAGCATTAATGACATACATCTGGCAATAACAAATGCGGAGGTGGTATAATGCTGGCTGTGATGACTAAGGTTGTGTGTCAGCTTGGTTGGGCCATGATTGTCAGTGGTTTGGCAGTTATGTAATGATGTAATTTGGCGGTTTTGTAATGAAATAATTTAGAAGTTATGTAATGATGTGTTCATCCTCCATTTTGTGATCTGATGTGGTCATCCTCCATTTTCACATAATGCCAATTTTTGCACAATGACCTGGCCTTTGGAACCTAACCCTGTCAATGGTTAGTGGGTATAAATGAAAGGTGAGAGAGTAGACCTAATTGGTATAGACTAGAAGTTGGGAGACAGCGTGTGGAAAGATAGAGTCAAGAGATTTCATTTTTTTTAAGATAAGAGAGACTCAAACATTTTTATACTTAAGGGAAAAAATCAGAAAAGAGAGACTGGATTTGAAGACACTAGTGAAGGAAGAAATAGTGGAGGAATATTTTACTAGAAATGAGAGGGGAAGGTATCCAGAGCACAGAAGGGGCCATTTGACTTGGATAACAGTAGGACGTATTTGTCCACTAAAGCTCTAAGGCTAAAAGTAAGAGTTCGCTGTAGAAAATCCAGAAATCCGTCAACACGATAGCTTCTACTTTTGTTAAATCTTGTCTTCCACAAATCACTCATCATTCCTTTGTCTGAATTTGTGTTGTATTTGTGTTTTTCATTTGCATAAATTCTATGTTCATGAAGACTGTGAAATCAAAGGCCATGTCCATGTTTGTCTAATTCCTCAGATTCCATCTGTAAAGTCACATAATGATCTTTAAAGGAAATCTTGCTGATAGCTTGATCTAAACATAATTAATACCTGGCCTGGAATGAAACTGAATTTTGAAGCACTGGCTGATGACCCTTGTAGAAGTCAGATGGAATCACAGGAACTGAGAATTTGAGGTTTTAGAATTGCATATTTGCATATAATTTTACAGCCTATGCAGATGATCTACAACCTGGCCTCAAAGATCTGCATGCGTTAAATTGTAAGATGTGTCTTATTTTTTTTAACCTCTAAATGTGGAAGGGATGAGTCAGCCTATCTGGGATTTTAAACTGTAGTTCCAGGGACACTGCACAACCCAAAGCCATTGCCTCCAGCAAATTACTATTAAAAAATATTCTCTGCTAGGCAGGACTGCCTAATGTGTCAACCTTGACCAGTTCCTTTAAGTGAAAGGAAACATTAGGAAGCAAAAACAAGAGAATTGCTACTGAAGGGCAGTAGCAAGGTTACTTCCTTCACTTGCCTTTGAAAATCTGTTTTGTTCTTTTTTATTTTTCGCTGATAGCCTTGATGTTTTACAAGAAGAGTCAGATATAATTCATTCTACCAAGGACAAGCTTAGGTCAAATCATTTTCTCTCTGAAAGAGCTAATAATATGCAAATTGACATACAGATGTTAGTGAATATGCTATATACAGGCATCTGAATAGTACTTGTGAGCCTTTTTCTGCATAGATATCAAGAACTTGATATTATTCACATTATTGTGCAAATATTTAGAGACAGCAGGATGAAGATGATATTGTAAAGAAAAAAATGGTAAAATTATGATGCAAATATTTAGAAGTCTTAAGATATGTATTGGAAATTCATATACTAATCATTGAAGTATATAGTATAATTTTCATAATTAAAGTGCTAGAAATTGATCTTTACTTTTGAATATACACACTTGGTGTAGTTGTTCTTCTGTAGGATTTGAATTTAAATACAGGTGAAGTGTGTGTAAACATGGTATTAATATATGAATTAACATACAGAAGAGTGTGGGATACTACTGAATGAAGTGCCATATGCAATAAAGAGTTCATAACCACTCTTTGAGCTTAAAAGTAAAACGTTCTTTAAAAAGAGGTATCAAAATCACAAAAGAAAAATTTTTTAACATTACCATTCATAGGTTCAATTAGTATGTCTGCATCTTTCTGATGTCTGCCCTTCCCATCTGTTACCCAAAGACAGATACTAAAGCAATCTTGTTTGCAATTCAGCTAATTTATGTCTTCTTGCAGTATATCTTCATTACATTTTGCAAAGACTCTCAGAAAAATCTGTAATTGTTGACCACTATTATACTCTCGGAATCGACTAGACAGCAACAGGTTTTTTTTTGTTTTTTGTTTTTTTTTTTGTATTATACTCTTTGGGAGCCCTGGTGGTGCAGTGGTTAAGAACTTGGCCGCTAACAAAAAGGTCGGCAGTTCGAATCCACCAGCTACTCCTTGGAAACCCTATGGGGCAGTTCTACTCTGTCCTGCAGGGTTGGTATGAATCAGAATCGACTTGACGACAATGAGTTTTTTTTTATATTACACTCTTTATGTGATATAGCCAAGTAAATATTGTTCAGGTCATACGGATTAGAAGTTTTAAAATACAAATCACCATATTTGTTCAGTTTTATCATAGCTCAGTCAAGTTCTGTTAATCCAGTTTTATCCTAGTAACGATCAACATGTACACACATCTGTAGGAGGAATAGGTACGAAACCCCTCCCCAGAGCCAGAAGCAAACAGTTTCGGTTTTCTATTGCTAGGTAATAAATACCCCTGAATTTAATGGCTTTAAAAACAATTATTTATTTGCTCATGATTCTGCAGTCTGGTGTCGGCTCAGCTGAGTGGTTCTTTTGCTGGTTTTGCTGGTGGTAACTCGTGTGGATGCATTCAGTTGACAGATTGATAGGGGGCCGGGGTCAACTGGGCTGTGGGACAGCATGGCTTTTCTCTCTCTTATGTATTCTCAAGACCTTTCCTCTCCATGTGGCCCCTCTAGAGGGGAATACACATTCTTCTTACATGTGCACAAGAATGTAAAGATTTAGGCTTGGAACTGGTTATGACTAAAGTGAAACAGATTCACAGGGAGAAGACTACACAACAGCATGAGTACTGGAAGTTATGCTCATTGGGGGCCACCAAAGTAATACTTGGATACTAAATTTAAGATACAGTATGAATTCTCACTGCTCTTAGGGGACATCGTATGCTACCAGAAGAATCTTGGTTTTTGCCTTCGAGGCTGGATGAACACATTGCGTAGATTTAGATAAGTGAATGAAATGGTCTGGTAAGGCTCTTGGGTAGCAATGTGGAAGATGGATTTCAGGAGAACAAGACTGGCAATGAGACCAATTTAAAAGTAGTGCAATAATTCCGGTGAGAATTGATTTGAGCCTAATTTTTTTTTTCTCCTTAGGTTTCCTTTGCCCTCCTTCTAACACAAGAAGAAGGGTAAAGAGATAAAGATATGGGGTAAAGGAGGAATTCAGGATGATTCTGTGGGTGGTAATGCCATTTATTCACATGACAGAGGTCGAAGGACTATTTTTCAAAAAAAAGTTACATTGAGGTTGATGTTTCATGGGGTGTACATGTAAAAATGTGTAATAGTCAAATGGTTATGTGAGTTTAGAACAAGGGGGGGATCTAGGATAAAGACTTGGAAGTCATCAGTGTACAAATGGTGTTTTGGGCCTTCGTTGGTTAAGCTCACTCAAGAAGTATGTAACAGTGTTTCTTTAAAAAGGGGTGAAGTTATCAGAGTCAATTAAGGTACATTTGCTAACTCTACATTCTGATTCTGTGCCTTGCCCCCAGCATTGCATAAGTGGGTAAGGAGGCACATATACTGTGAAAAAGCTCTCAGGTGATTTTATTACATGCCTTCCTCTCCCCAGGGGATGTGGGCATCTCTGCTGTTTTAGAAGCACTCCTGGAGATTCTGATGAACACCCAGGATTGAGAACCACTGAAGGAAAGTGATAAGGGCCAAACTTGATAATGTAGTCTACAGATGGCAGCTACCAGTCCAAAAAGGATTAACTGTCACTAATTAAAAGATAAGTTTTATATATGCAATTTCTTAGAAGGACTTACAGCCATTCATTGTACTCTCTAGTAACTATTATAGCGCTGTCATCTAAGAATTCAACAGCCAGTTTTAGAGATACAGGTGCACCCACTATAGCACATTGATCTTGTGACTGAATCTGCCCATACTCTGGAAAAGTTCCAATTTGTTTTCCTGTGTTTCTCTAGGTCCCTTTTTAGTGAAAGTCAAATAATTTCACTACCTCTCCTCAATTCTGCAGCATTTCCTTTGCTAACTCTTTCTTCTTCCTTGATTTCCCCACCCATCCTTAACATGAGCATCCTTCAAATTGGATGCACCTGACTTTAACTCAGTCTTCCTCCTGGGGCCTTGGAAGATGAGTAGATCTTTAATTCTAACTTCTGTTTTAGCATTTGCAGTCTGTTCCACGTATATTTGGATTCCTGCGGAAAACCATATTTGAACTGGTAATTACAGAATTCTTTTTTGGGCTCTTAAAGTCTCTCCTAACATCCACCTTTCTTGTCGTTTATTTTTGACATAACAAATTTAATTGATTAGTTAATAGAATGAAAATGCCAAGGCCTTGCTTCTTCCTTTTTACCTCTTTGGTGCTTCAGGTCTTCATCTGTAAAATGGAGACAACTGCAGCATCTACCTCTTGGGGTCATTAAGAGGGTTATATGAGGAATTACGTGTAAAACTCCTAGAACAGTGGTGGCCACTTAGCAAGTGTTCAGTAAATATTATTGCTATTACTGTTATTGTTAGGTGCCATCGAGTAGTTTCCAACTCATAGCAACCCTATGTACAACAGAACAGAATGCTGCCCAGTCCTGCAGCATCCTCACAATCATTGTTATGTTTTGAGTGCCTTCCAACCTGAGGAGCTCATCTTCCGGCACTATATCAGACAATGTTCCACTGCTATTCATAAGGTTTTCCCTGGCTAATTATTTTCAGAAGTAGACTTCCAGGTCCTTCTTTCTAGTTTATTTCAGTCTGGAAGTTCAGCTGAAACCTGTCCACCATGGGTGACCCTGCTGGTATTTGAATACCGGTGGCATAGCTTCCAGCATCACAGCAACGCACAAGCCCCCACAGTATGACGAACTTCCTTATGACATCTTCCATTTTCAAAAGTTTAATTAGCTTTGATAAATAAATAAATTGTAGCCTATTAACAAATTAACAAACACAAAAGCACACACCACACACACACACACACACATGCACATTCACACACATGAGCATACACACATCTTGATTGATGGTTATACAGGAATATGCATTTGCCAAACTTTATTGAGCTGTATACTTAAAATTTATGCATTTTTCTAAATGTAAATTATACCTCAATAAATTACTTGGAAAAATGTGAAATTAGAAGCAGAAGAGCAGAGTGGTTAAGTTTATGGTTAATGTCAGCCTGATTGACTCAGAATGCACATATGACCCCACTGGAACCTCACTATGGCTCAGTAAACGTTCATTTAGTCCTAATTGACTGTTTATTGCTTTTTCTACCCAAGCGAGTCCAACCTTCCTATTATCAAACCTCCTCAGTCTTCCTTTCCTTCCTCTGTGCCTTCAACTCCTTCAAGGAGTATTTTCTGAACAGATGTCTAGTAAAGAATTTGACCCAAAGAGAGGTCTGACCTTTACCCTTAGCCTTTGGGAGGTAATCTATGTCATACCCAATAGAAGTATCCTTTTTTAGGGTAGGGGAAGGCCACACTGGATCTTAGGGTGGGGTGGTCAAACCCAACAGTCTTAGACTGAAGATTGGTCAAGTCAGTAAAACCAACCATGTGGTTTAGGGTGATGGCTGTGGGTCAGGTGGTATCAGTTGACCTGGAGTTCCACCACGTGGGAAATCATGACAGAGGGGACAAAGAAAAATAAATTTCCAAAATAAGTGGGAAAACAGAAAATTCTGAAGGAGATAGCAGACCAGGGATTTATCTGGGAAAATAGACCAGGGTGAAAAAAGATCTGACCAAAGGCCTGACAGACTCACGAGAATAGCAGATGCTTTAGGGTCAAAATATAGGAACACATCCCAGGATCCATTAGTGAAGGGTAGTAACCTGACACCTAATTGTCAAATGAATAATAGTAACAAGATAGCAGTCAAAAGAAAAACTGTTACTAATAGTAGTAGGGCTTCTACATTTACTGCTGTTTATTGAGGGCTACTCTGTGCTGTGCAATGTATGTGAAGGGTTTGCAAACATTTTCCTACAGGGTTAGGGCTGGAGAGTAACTATTTTTGGCTTTGAGGGCCATATGGTCTCTTTATCACATCTACTCAACCCTGCTGTCTTTTCCTGAAAGCAGCCTTAGACAATATATAAAATGCATTTACATGAAAACCACAGGTGGTTGCCTGGAAGCACTAGTGTAATATCTCCATCAGAAGTCAACGCAGACAAACGAGCTACACCTGAGTGTGGTGTAAGCAGTGATGAGGGCATTGTAAAAATAGACTTCCTGGCCTACTGGGTGGTTAAAGAGCTTTTTTCAATCTATTTACAAATTTGTGTGTGTGTGTGTGTGTGTGTGTGTGTGTGTTCTCATACATGACATTGTGTTAGGCCCTATGGGGAATATATAAAAATTAAGGAAATGATCTCTGTCTTCCAAGAAAAGCCAATCTATTTGGAGAAGGAGGCAGGAAAAGGAGCAATGGGGGAATAGAAATAATTAGAAAATATATGGTATCTTTGGACAGTGAATTACTGCTATAATGTGATTTAATGACTCTGCATACAGAATGACTATACACTGAGCAGGAAGATTTCTCTGCCTTTGAACTCAAGATTCAAAGCAGTGGCCAACTGGGAACTCTTGTCTCACACACAGCATTTTAGTTACTCTTGTGCTTTGGAAAGATGAAACAGTGACATATTTTTTTTAGGATTATTATTTCTACCACTTAGTTCTCATAAATGTGACATAGTCTGAACAGAGTTATTTATAAGTGGAGAAAATCTAAAAAATAAATGGACGCTTTTCAGATTCAGTCACACTTTGACAGGTATGTTAATGGTCTCCTAAGATGTTTGATGTCTTGGAAGAAATGTCTTACTATCTTTTTTCCTTTAAAAAAAATTTTTTTTTATATTGTACTTTAGATGCAGGTTTACAGAACAAATAGTTTCTCATTAAACAGTCAGTACACATATTGTTTTATGACATTGGTTAACAACCCTACAACATGTCAACACTCTCCCTTCTTGACCTTGGGGGACCTTTTTTTTTTTTTTTTTTTTTTTTGGTGAAAATATACATAGCCAAAGTTACACCATTTCAAAAGTTTCTATATGTACAATTCAGTGACATTGATTACATTCTTCAAGTTATGCTGCTATTCTCACTATCCTTTTCCAAATTATTCCATTGCCATTATCTTCAACTCACTGCCCCCTTGAGTTGCTGTTACCAATTTGATCTCACATAAATAATTATTTTTTTTCTTTGTACCTTAGATGAAGGTTTGCAGAACAAATAGTTTCTCATTGAACAGTTAGTACACATATTGCCCTATGACGATGGTTAACAAACTCAGAACATGTCAACACTGTCCCTTCTCAACCTTGGGTTCCCCATCACCAGCTTTCCTATCCCCTCCTGCCTTCTAATCCTTGTCCCTGGACTGCTGTGTCTTATTAGTCCCATTTTGTTTTATGAGGCTGTCCAATCCCCAGCTGAATGGTGAACCTTGGGAGTGACTTCACTGCTGAGCTAAAAGGGTATCTGGGGGCCATACTCTCGGGGTTTCTCCAGTCTGTCAGGCCAGTAAATCTGGTCTTTTTTTGTGAGTTAGAATTTTGTTCTACATCCTTTTCCAGCTCTGTCCAGGACCCTCTATTGTGATCCTGGTCAGAGCAGTCAGTGGTGGTAGCTGGGCACTGTGTCTTACTATTTTTGCTTTAGACATTTTTTTCTTCTTTTGATGAAAAATTTTTATTGAATCATAACATGCACTTATATGACAATAGAGTTTCAAGTCTGTTTATACCTTGTGAAGATTTACCTAACAAAAATTAAAGACTGAGCTAGAGAAATTCTGTTTACTGTTTGCCAAGTTAAAGCAAGACCTTAAGACTTCTGGGCAACATGGTGCTATATTCAGAAGCACCACGCCGTCCCTCTGCAGCAAAGATCAGAAAAACTAAATCAAACAGAGTCACATGTCAATCCTGAAACCCTAAGCATCAAATGATGAGATAAAGAACTCAGCTCAAGCACCGAATGGGATAAGAAACTGACTGAGAACAGAGCACAAGGAGAACTACATGCAGAGGTCCCCTATCAGCTACCGCAGGACGGATCCGCCATCTTGGACTCCTATCGGAGATCAGTGAACAGGAGGAACGAGAAAGCAGCTTCACAGAGCACCCAGCAGGAGACAGAACGACCAGTAACCCATGATATAGGCTTTCCCACCCCCACCCTTCTTCACCCCCACTTAGCCTCCTCTGCTTCCTGCAGCCACAGTCTATTGGCTAGGAAGCACAAGCTTCCTCACAGTGCCGCTTGGATTCCACCTGCCCACACTGACCAGCTCCCTGAGTGCCATTTGTTGGCTGCTGGTATTGCTTTTTTCCACTTCTTTAGATTTCTTCCTTATGTCTCATCACCTCCCCCTCCTTTCTCTCAAATACCTGTCTCGGTGCACCATCTTTGCTTCTTTCTGAAAGGCTGCGAAACGCTGCTTGACTGTGAAACTGCTTCCAGGCCCATGCTGCCATGCTGGTGGGACCCCTGGGGCTTTTTTGTTTGTTTGCTCTGATTTGTTCTGTTTTGATTTGTTTGTTTGTTTTCTTTTTCTTTTCTCGGCTTGAGAGCCCCTTCTAGGTGGGCAGTACTGCACAGCTTGGAAGCTAGTCCCTTACTCTGTGCAGATGCATGGGGACATCCCTGGGGGCATTTCTTTTTTCTTGTTTGTTTGTTTCTGGGTTTGTTTTTCATTTCTTTGTTTACTTTTCTTCTCTTATTGTCTTTTTGTCTTTCTTCATTTCAAGTTTCTCGATCTATTCATTTTTTCTTTTACCTTTTTTATTTTTTTCCCCCCATTTCTCAGTCTCTCATCTCTCCACTTGAATAGCAAGCTCGCTTAGCAGTCTGTTTTGTTTGTGTGTATGTTTTTGGCTCCTGTTCCTCTCTCCTGTCTCTCATCTTTCCCATACCTATCTTAGCTCCACACTTCACAATCTACCCCCTCCGTCCTGCTTACCTGAACCGTGCGCTGAACATCACACCCCCAAGCAGTACAGGCATGGCCTACTGGAACCTGCCCTGCACTGATTCCTGGTCCTCACTGTCAGCCCTGGTATGTGCCACAAAAAACCTATCCCAGCAACTCCCCTTCAGCTGAACCTGCCCTGCTGTACCATACCTGAGTGACTGACCCTGTCCGTTGGAGAAAGAGGTGAAAAGTATCATGCCCAAAGTCAAGCAAACAACAAAGAACGCACAGCCCGCCTGCTCAGAAGTAACCAAATAAAACAAAAAATCAGGATGAAACAAACAAATCTACAATCAGTAAACAGGGAAAATAACCACTGAATGCTCCAAAGACAGCAGATGATATCAAAACATTTACAGAAACAGGACAGGATGGTTCCAGTATGCGTCCAAAATAAAACACCAGATGACCTTCCAGTAGAAGAAAAGGCACTAGACCTACCTGATAGGGAATTCAAATCTCTAATATTCAGAATTATCCAAGAGTTGAAGCAAAAAATAGACAAAAATAAGCAAAACATAGACAAATTCATGGAAAAGGCAGACAAATTCATGGAAAATACAGACAAAAAATGGAATAATTCAAGAAAATCCTACAGGAACAAAATGCTAAAATAAATTCACAACTAGAAATCATACAAAAACAACAGTTAGAAATCCAAAAGATAAACAACAAGATTTCAGAAATGGACAGTGTCATAGAAGGGCTGAGAAGCAGGTTTGAGACAATGGAAGATAGGATCAGCAAAATTGAAGACAAACACTTGGATACAACTCTGAGGAAAAATCAGAAAAAAGAATGAAGAAAAATGAAGAAATCCTGAGAATTATGGAGAATACAATAAAAAGAAAAAATCTGCAAGTGATCAGATTTCCAGAACAGGGGGAGAAAACAGAAAACACAGAGGAGCACTGAAGAATTGCTGACAAAAAACTTCCCCAATATCATGAAAGATGAAAAGCTGACCATCCAAGAAGCTCAGCGAACCCTTTATAGGATAGACCCCAAAAGAAAATTACCAAGGCATATCATAATCCACGTGCTAAAACCAAAGACAAAGAATCCTGAGCAGCTTGAGAAAAACAAAAAGTCACATACAGAGGAGAAACAATAAGACTAAACTCGGATTGTTCGGCAGAAACCACGCAGGTAAAAGGGCAATGGGATGACATATATAAAACCTTGAAAGAAAAAAATTGCCAGCCAAAAATAATATATCCTGCAAAACTCTCATTCAAATATGATGGTGAAATTAAGTCATTTCCAGATAGAAATTAAAGGACTGTATAAAAACCAAACCAAAATTACGAGACTTATTAAAGGAAGTCCTTCAGTCTGAGAACAAACAATACAGACCACAGGCTGAATATAGTACATAGGATTGTACTAGCCAGATACCAACCTAGGTGTCTTAGTCATCTAGTGCTGCTACAACAGAAATACCACAAGTGGGTGGTTTTAATGAAGAGAAGTTTATTTCCTCATAGTCAAAGTAGGCTAAAAGTCCAAATTCAGGGCATCAGCTCCAGGGGAAGGCTTTTTCTCTCTGTCGGCCTTCTCTTCTTCAGTGTTTCCCCAGACTAGGAGCTTCTCGGCACAGGGACCCCGGTCCAAAGAACGCTTTCTGCTCCCGGCACTGCTTTCTTGATGGTATGAGGTCCCCGTCTCACTGCTCACTTCTGTCTTTTATATCTCAAGAGATTGCCTCAGGACACAATCCAGTCTTGTAGATCAGGTTCTGCCTTACTAACACAACTGCCACCCATCTTCCCTCATTAACATCATAGAGGCAGGTTTACAACATACAGGAGAATCACACAATACCAGGAATCATGGCCTAGGCAAATTGATACACACATTTTTTGGGGGACATAATTCAAACCATGACACTAGGAAATGAACTCTTAACAACTATGCAAAACCAAAAGAATTCTAACAGGGAACCAGAGAGGTTAATCTGTACATGACAACAGCATCAGAACAATAAAAGAGGGAATAAACAATGTAGGTATAGAAACTTCTAATAGAGAGGAAGTCAAGCAATACCAAGTAATAATAGACTGGTTCAAATATAGGAAGATAAGGGTAAACTTTAAAGGTAACCACGAAGAAAGTTAACCTACTCATCAAAATAAAGAAGAAAAACATAAAGTCTCAGTAAAAACAAAATCTACAAAAACAAAAGAAATGAAAAAAAATCCACTAACAAAAGGAACTGAGCACAGGAGAGTAAGAGGAACAAAGAAAATGTCAGTACCTCAAAAAATGCACTACAAAATGCAATCCCACTTCTAGGAATATATCCTAGAGAAATAAGAACCATCACAGGAATAGACATATGCACACCCATATTCATTGAAGCACTGTTCACAATAGCCAAAAGATGGAAACAACCTAGATGCCCATCAACAGATGAATGGATAAACAAACTGTGGTATGTATACACAATGGAGTATTATGCAACGATAAAGAACAGTGATGAATCTGTGAAGTATCTCATAACATGGAGGATATTATGCTGAGTGAAATAAGTCAATCACAAAAGGACAAATATTGTATGAGACCTCTACTGTATAACTCATGTAAAAGTTTACGCACAGAAAGAAACAGTCTTTGTTGGTTACGAGGGGTGGGAGGTATGGGGGAGAACTAAATAGATGAGTGGTAACTTTGGTGAAGGGTAAGACAGTACACGTTACTGGGGAAGCCAGCACAACTTGTACAAGGAAAGGTCAATGGAAGCTCTGTAGACACTTCCAAATTCCCTGAGGGACTGAATTGCTGGGCAGAGCGCTGTGGGGACCATGGTCTCGGGGAACATCTAGCTCAATTGGCATAACACAGTTTCTACATTCTACCTTGGTGAGTAGCGTCTGGGGTCTTAAAAGCCTGTGAGCAGCCATTTAAGATACTCCGCTGGCCTCACCCCTTTGGAAGCAAGGGAGAATAAAGAGAACAAGATACAAGAAAAAGATTAGTCCAAAAGACTAATGGACCAGAGCTACCACGGCCTCCACCAGACCGAATCCAGTACAGCTAGATGGTGCCTGGCTACCACCACTGACTGCTCTGACTGGGATCACAATAGAGGTTCCTGGACAGAGCTGGAAAAGGATGTAGAACAGAATTCTAACTCACAAAAAAAAAAAAAAAGACCAGATTTACTGACCTGACAGACTGGAGAAACCCCGAGAGTATGGTCCCCAGACACTCTTTTAGCTTAGTGGTGAAGCCCCTCCCGAAGTTCACCGTTCAGCCGGGGATTGGACAGCCTCATAAAACAAAATAGGGCTAATGAGACACAGCAGTCCAGGGACAAGGACTAGAAGGCAGGCAGGGACAGGAAAGCTGGTGATAGGGAACCCAGGGTTGAGAAGGGACAGTGTTGACATGTCATGGGGTTGTTAACCATTGTCATAGGGCATATGTGTACTAACTGTTTAATGAGAAACTATTTGTTCCTTAAACCTTCATCTAAGGTACAGAAAAAAAAAAGAAAAAGAATTATTTATGTGAGATCAAATTGACAACAGCAAGTCAAAAGGTTTGATGGGCAGCCTAGGGGATAACGAGTTGAAGATAATGGTGATGAAATAATTTGGAAAAGGATAGTGAGAATAACAGCACAACTGGAAGAATGTAATCGATGTTACTGAATTGTACATGTAGAAACTTTCAAAATGGTGTAACTTTGGCTATGTATATTTTCACTAAAAAAAAAGGTCCTCAAAGTCAAGAAGAAAGAGTGTTGACATGACGTGGGGTTCTTAACCCATGTCATAAAATAATATGTGTACTGACTGTTTAATGAGAAACTATTTGTTCTGTAAACCTTCATCTAAAGTACAATAAAAAAATTTTACAAAAAGACCTTAAAATTAATAAAACCATATTTTGAACGTAATTGGAAAGCAGCATGTAAAAAACCAATAGTAGTGTGAATTTGCTTCATTTTTATATCATAGAATTTTACATTGGAAGTGCCAGTACTAAAAAAAACAAAAACAAAATCAAACTTGTTGCCATCAAGTTGATTCCGAGTCATAACGACCCTATAGACCCTCTTATTAGTGCTTTTACAATTAAACACGGTCTCTGATTCTAGATGGAAAGTTATAGCATCCGTCATTTGATGTCATGGCGGTGTCTCTATAAAGCTACTTCAGCAATTGGTTGATGCATTTTAGTGTGTTTCATTTGTGTTTTGATATGTTGTTATTGTTGGTAGCTGCTGTCAAGCTGGCTCCTGACTCATGGTGACTCCATGCACGACGAAACTAAATGCTGCCTGATTTTGCCATCCCCATGATTGGTTGCTGATTGGACCATTTTGATACATATGGTTTTCATTGGCTGATTTTCGGAAGTAGATCACCAGGCCTTTGTTCCTAGGCCACGTTGGTCTGGAAGCTCTGTTGAAACCTGTTCAACATTGTAGCAATGGCTGGAAATTCAACTCGGGCCTCCCACATGAAAGGCAAGAATTCTACCACTGAAGCACTACTGCCTTGTATGTTTTGCTGTAAACCAAAGACTCACTGCCATTGAGTTTATTCCAATTCATAGAGACCGTATAGGACAGAGTAGAACTGCCCCATAGGGTTTCCAAGGCTGTAATCTTTACAGAAGCAGACTGCCACTTCTTTCTCCTGCAGAGCAGCTGGTGGATTTAAACCGATAACCTTTTAGTTAGCAACTGAGTGCTTAACCAGCATGCAACCAAGGCTCCTGTTTTGTTTTAATCACTGTTGAATCCAAGATTCTAATGTTACAGAATGTTATACAAGGAAAAAAATCTCGTATATTGAGCTTTCAAGATTGTGGGTAAGGTTCAAATGGGGATTTTAGGTTAAGATAAATGTAATGTGTAAACCTGTGCTAAGAAACCATTCCATGTTGCTGACAATGAACTCTCTGTACTGCAGAGTGAAGTGGGAAAGATTCTCCCACCACAGTTTTACCCAAAACTACTGAAAGGAGGTGTTATTCTTTTTTTTTAATTGTGCTTAAAGTGAAAGTTGACAATTTATGCACACATTGTTATGTGACACTAGCTGCTTTCTCTGTGCTGTGAAAGGACACTTCTTTCCACCCCAGATTTCCCATGTCCATTCAACCAGGCCTTGACCCTCTCTGCCTTCTCATCTCGCCTCTGGACAGGAGCTGCCCATTTAGTCTCATGTGTCTACTGGAGCTGAGAAGCACATTCTTCACAAGTATCATTTTATGTCCCATGGTCCAGTCTAATCTTGGAAGAGTTGGCCTCAGGAATGCGTTTAGTTTTGGGCTAACAGAGAGTCGAGGGGCTATGTCTTCCAGGGTCCCTCCAGTCTCAGTCAAACCATTAAGTCTGAAGAATTTGAATTCTGCACCCTACTTTTTTCCTGCTCAGTCAGGGAGTCTGTGGTGTTCCTTGTCAGGGTGGTCATTGGTGGTAGCCCGGCACCATCTAATTCTTCTGGTCACAAGCTGATGCAGTCTCCAGTTTATATGGCCCTTTCTGTCTCTTGGGCGAATACTTTCCTTGTGACTTTGGTGTTCTTCATTCTCCTTTACTCCAGGTGAGTTGGGACCAGTTGATACATCTTAGATGGCCGCTCACTAGCTTTTAAGACCCCAGATGCCACTCACCAAAGTAGGATGCAGAACATTTTCTTAATAAACTTTGTTATGCCAATTAACCTAGATGTCCCCTGAAAGCATGGTCCCCAGGCCCCTGCCCCTGCTACTCTGTCCCTCAAAGTGTTTGGTTGTATTCAGGAAACTTCTTAGCTTTGGTTTAGTCCAGTTGTGCTGACTTCCCCTGCAGTGTGTGTTGTCCTTGCCTTCACCTAAGATAATTCTTGTCTACTACCCAGTTAGTAAATAACCCTCTCCTTCCCTTCCCAGCCTTGTAACCATCAAAGAATGTTTTCTTTTGTGTTTAAACTTTTTCTTGAGTTCTTATAATAGTAGTCTTATACAATATTTGTCCTTTTGTGACTGACTAAATTCAGTCAGCATATTGCCATCCAGATTCCTCCATGTTATAAGATGTTTCACGGATTCATTGTTGTACTTTATCGTTGGATAGTATTCCATTGTGTGAATATACCATAATTTATTTATCCATTTGTTCATTGATGGGCACTTAGGTTGTTTCCATCTTTTTACTATCGTGAACAGTGCTGCAAATAAGCATGGATGTCCATATATCTATTCGTGTGACAGCTCTTATTTCTGTAGGATATAGTCCAAGGAGTGGGATTGCTAAAACATATGGTACTTCTATTTCTAGCTATTTAAGGAAACGCCAAATCGATTTCCAAAGTGGTTGTACCGTTTTACATTCCCACTGACAGTGTATAAATATTCCAGTCTCTCTACAACCTCTCCAACGTTTATTATTTTGTGTTTTTTTAATTAATAATAGCCTTGTTGGGGTGAGATGGTATCTCATTGTCATTTTGATTTGCATTTCTCTAATGGCTAATGATCCTGAGCATTTCCTCATGTGTTTCTTAGCTGCCTGAATATCTTCTTTGGTGAAGTGCCTGTTCATATCCTTTGCCTATTTTTTAGTTGTGTTATTTGTCTTTTTGTTGTTGAGGTTTTGCAGTATCCTAGAGACTAGATGCTGATCGGATTTATCATAGCCAAATTTTTTTCCCAGTCTGTAGGTTGTCTTTTTACTCTTTTGGTGAAGTCTTTTGATGAGCATAAGAGTTTGATTTTTAGGAGCTCCCAGTTATATAGTTTCTCTTCTGGTGTTTGTGCATTGTTAGTAATGTTTTGTATTCTGTTTATGTCATGCATTAGGGCTCCTAGTGTTGTTCCTATTTTTTCTTCCATTATCTTTATCATTTTTCATTTTATATTTAGGTGTTTGATCCATTTTGAGTTAGTTTTTGTGCATGGTGTGAGGTATGGTCTTGTTTCAGTTTTTTGCAGATGGATATGCAGTTATGCCAGCACCATTTGTTAAAGAGACTGTCTTTTCCCCAATTAATGGACTTTGGGCCTTTGTCAAATATCAGCTGTTTGTAGGTGGATGGATTTATGTCTGGATTCTCAATTCTGTTCCATTCGTCTATGTATCTGTTGTTGTACCAGTACCAGGCTGTTTTGACTACTGTGGCATTATAGTAGGTTCTAAAAGTAGGTAGTGTGAAGCCTCCCACTTTGTTCTTCTTCTTGAGTAATGCTTTACTTACTTGGGGCCTCTTCCCTTTCCATATGAAGTTGGTGATTTGTTTTTCCATCTCTTTAAAAAATGTTATTGAAATTTGGTTGGGGATTACATTGTATCTGTAGATCAATTTGGGTAGAATTGACATTTTCACAATGTTGAGTCTTCCTATCCATGAGCAAGGTATGTTTTTCCACTTATGTAGGTCTCTTTTGGTTCCTTGAAGTAGTATCTTGTAGTTTTCATTGTATAGGTCTTTTATGCCTCCAGTTAGATTTATTCCTAAGTATTTTATCTTCTTGGGGGCTATTGTAAATGGTATTGATTTGGTGATTTCCTCTTGGAAATTCTCTTTGTTGGTGTAGAGGAATGCAACTGATTTTTATATGTTTATCTTGTATCCCGAAACTTTGCTGAAATCTTCTATTCCTGTAGTTTTCTTGTGGATTCTTTGGGGTTTTCTGTGTATAAGATCATATCATCTGCAAATAGAGATACTTTGACTTCTTTCTTACCATTTTGGATGCCTTTTCTTTTTTTTCTAGCCTAATTGCTCTGGCTAATTCCTCCAGCACAATGTTGAATAAAAGTGGTGATAAAGGGCATCCTTGTCTGGTTCCCGTTCTCAAGGGGAATACTTTCAGACTCTCTCCATTTAGGATGATGTTGGCTGTTGACTTTATATAAATGCCCTCAATTATACTGAGGAATTTCTCTTCTATTCCTATTTTGTTGAGTGTTTTTATCATGAATGGGTGTTGGACTTTGTCAAATGCCTTTTCTGAATCGATTGATAAGATCATGTGGTTCTTGTCTTTTGTTTTATTTATGTGATGGATTATATAGGTTGTTTTTCTAATATTGAGCCATCCCTGCATACCTGGTATAAATCCCGCTTGATCATGGTGAATTATTTATTTGATATGTTGCTGAATTCTACTGGCTAGAATTTTGTTGAGGATTTTTCATCAATGTTTGTGAGGGATATTGGTCTGTGATTTTCTTTTTTTGGTGGTGTCTTTACCTGGTTTTGGTATCAGGGTTATGCTGGCTTCATAGAATGAGTTTCGGAGTATTCCATCCTTTTCAATGCTCTAAAATACCTTCAGTAGTAGCGGTTTTAATTCTTCTCTGAAAGTTTGATAGAATTCTCCATTGAAACCCTCCAGGCCAGGACTTTTTTTTGTTGGGAGTTTTTAAATTACCTTTTCATTCTCTTCTTTTTTAATAGGTTTATTTAGTTATTCTACCTCTATTTGTTTTAGTTTAGGTATGCTTTGATTTTCTAGAAGTTTATCCATTTCCTCTAGGTTTTCAAATTTGTTAGAGTACAATTTTTCATAGTATTTTGTTATAATTCTTTTAATTTCAGTTGGGTCTGTTGTGATATTGCCCATCTCATTTCTTGTTCAGGTTATTTGTTTCCTCTCCTGTTTCCTTTTGTCAGTTTGGCCAATGGTTTATTGATTTCGTTGATCTTTTCAAAGAATCAGCTTTTGGTCTTGTTAACTCTTTCAACTGTTTTTCTATTTTCCAATTCATTTAATTCTGCTATAATTTTTGTTATTCTCTTTCTTCTGGTGCCTGAGGGCTTCTTTTCCTGCTCTCTTTCTACTTGTTCAAGTTGTAGGGTTAATATTTTGATTTTGGCCCTTTCTTCTTTTTGGATATGTGCATTTATTGCTATAAATTGACCTTGGAGCACTGTTTTTGCTGCGTCCCAAAAGTTCTGGTAGGATGTGTTTTCATTCTCATTAGATTCTGCGAATTTCTTTATTCCATCCTTAATTTCTTCTGTAACCCAGTAGTTTTTGGGCAAGGTGTTGTTCGGTTTCCATGTGTTTGATTTTTTTCTTTGTTTTTTCTTTTATTTATTTCTACTTTTATGGCTTTATGGTAAAAAAAAGATGCTTTGTAATATTCCAGTGCTTTGGATTCTATTAAGGCTTGCTTTATGGCCTAATATGTGGTGTACTCTAGAGAATGTTCCATGTGCGTTGGAAAAGAAAGTATACTTGGCTACTGTTGGGTTGAGTGTTCTGTATATGTCTGTGAGAGCCAGTTGATTGATTGTGTCATGTAGATCTTACGTGTCTTACCGAGCTTCTTTCTGGATGTTCTGTCCTTCACCGAAAGTGCTGGGTTGAAGTCTCTTACTATGATTGTGGAGCTGTCTGTCTCTCTTTTCAGTGCTGTTAGAGTTTGTTTTAATTATTTTGGAACCTTGTCATTGGGTGCGTAAATATTTATTATGATTATATCCTCCTGGTGTATTGACCCTTTAATCATTATACAGTGTCCTTCCTTATCCTTTGTGATGGGTTTTACTTTAAAGTCTGCATTGTCAGAGGTTACTATTGCCATTCCTGCTCTTTTTTGATTGTTGTTTGCTTGATATATTTTTTCCATCCTTTAAGTTTTAGTTTGTTTTTGTCTTTAAGGGTGTCTCTTGTAGGCAGCATATAGGTGGTTTGTGTTTTTTTATCCATTGTGCCACTCTCTGTCTCTTTATTGGTGCATTTAGTCCATTTACATTCAGCGAAATTATTGATAGGTATGAGTTTAGTGCTGTCATTTTGATGTATTTTTTTTGTGTGTGTTTGTTGTTGACAGTTTTATTGTTCCCCTTAATTTTCTGTGCTGAGTTATTTTTCTTTATGTATTTTCTTCTCATCCTTTTCATTGTTGTTGATTTTGTATTTGCTGAGTCTTTATGTTTTTCTTGTTTTTTTATTTTGATATGTAGGATTGTTAGTTTCCTCTTTGGTTACCTTAATATTTACCCCTATTCTTCTAAGTTTAAACCACTCTTTTATTTCTTTATATTGCCTTGACTTCCTCTCCTTATGAAAGATGTATGACTATATTTTATAGTCCCTCTTTTTTGTTTTAATGCTATCATCTTTTACAGATTGACGTCTCTGTTTCCATATTTTCAGTGTTTTAGCTTTGATTTATTTTTATATCTTCTCTATCTGGGTTGACATCTGGTTGCTCTGTCCTGTGTTGTAGTCTTGGGTTGTTATCTGATATTATTGATTTTCTAACTGGAGGACTTCCTTCAGTATTTCTTATAATTTTGGTTTGGTTTTTGAAAATTCTCTAAGCTTCTGTTTATCTGGAAATGCCCTAATTTCACCATCATATTTGATAGACGGTTTTGCTGTATATATAATTCTTGGCTAGCAATATTTTTTTCTTCAAGGCTTTATATATGTCATCCCATTGCCTTCTTGCTTGTGAGGTTTCTGCTGAGTACTCTGAGTTTAATCTTATTGACTCTCCATTGTAGATGATATTTTGTTTATCCCTAGGTGCTCTTAAAATTCTCTCTTTATGTTTTGTTTTGGCAAGTTTGGTTATAATATGTCTTGGTGACTCTCTTTTGGGATCTGCCTAATGTGGGGTTCAATGAGTATCTTAGATAGATATCTTGTCATCTTTCATGATATCAGGGGAAGTTTTCTGCCAACAAATCTTCAACAATTCTCTCTGTATTTTCTGTTATCCTCCCTTGTTCTGGTACTCCAATCACTTGTAGGTTATTCCTTTTGATAGAGTCCCACATAATTCTTAGAGTTTCTTCATTTTTTAAAATTCTTTTATCTGATTTTTCTTTAAATAAGTTGGTGTCAAGTGCTTTGTCTTCAATCTCGCCAATTCTGGCTTCTGTTGCCTCAATTCTGTTCCTATGACTTTCTATTGAGTTGTCTAATTCTGAAATTTTATTGTTTATCTTCTGTATTTCTGATTTCTGTCTCTCTATGGATTCTTGCAGCCTGTTAAATTTGTCATTATGCTAATCTTCCTAAGTTCCTCTATTGCTTTGTCTGTGTGTTCCTAGGATCATTCTGCATTTTGACTGATATCCTTCCTGATTTCTTGAAGAGTTCTATATATTAATCTTTTGTATTCTATCTCCAGTAATCCAAGAAATTTCCTTCCTTGGGAAAATTTCTTCATTCTTTGTTTTGGGAGCTTACTGAAGCCATCATGGTCTGCCTCTTTATGTGATTTGATATTGACTGTTATCTCTGAGCCATCAATAAGTTATTATATTTATTTATTTTATGTTTGCTTACTGTGTTCTATCTTCTTGTTTTGTTTTGATATGCCCCAATAGGATGCTTATGTGAACTGGTTTGATTATTGTTGCCTTTGAAGCTCTAATGTCCTGTCACCAGGTGGTTAGATCTGTTACTAGGTATGTGAGCCCAGGAGTCTGTTTTCTTTTCTTGTATGGTTTCAGCTCTGGGGTCCAAGTAGTCAGTCACCAAGTGTGTGGTGCAGGCTCTCACCTACAGTCCTAGACAGGTAGAGGTTATTGGTGTAGGCACAGGCATCAAGCTGCAGTAGGGTGTCATGCGCTGAACAAGGCAAGGGGCTGATGGATGCCCCTGAGTTTCTGGGAGGAAAGCATATCCCTGTTCCCTAGAGTGTGTAGGTAGGTGGATTTTGCAGCCGGACTATGAGCACCCAGTGCTGTTGGCTGTAAGGATTGGGAGGCACCACTTATTCTTGGACCCCTGTCGCAGGTGTCTAGGTGATGTGGGTGGAGCCCCCAGTCCTCAGGCCCCTGATGTGGGAAGGTGAGGACCCTGCTTAATGGACAGAGCAGTGTCAAATGTTGCGAATCTGCCACTTATCATGTAGCTGATGCATTTGAAGTTAGGCTTCAGGTATATACCCTCTTGTACTGTGTTAATGAGGGCTTAAGCTGTTGAAATGGGCCCACACAGGTCTTTGCAGGGATGAAAGGTATTCAAAGTCTGTGGACCCCATATGCCTGTGCCTAGGCAAAGGAGCTGTGCCTACTCTGAGTTCCTGGCTTAGGGGAGCTGGAAGATTATTTTTTCCTGTTTGTTAATTTGTTCCCTCTCCAGGACCAGGGAGAATGGTTCAGGGTATGTGATGTGTCCTACTTCTGGCCCAGGGGACTTGGCAGTCCCTGAAGCAAGCCTGTGACCTGGTGCAGAGCAGGGAAGGGGCAGGTAAATGGAAGAGAAGTTTTCCCCAAAGGAGGTGTTTTTTGATCTGCCCAGTAGGTCAGATGCATGTGCCTATCTTTTGCTGATTGAGTGCCGCTTTTCAGTAGTTCTGAGGCCCAAGTAGACTCTCTGCCGCTCGGTCATTCCCAATGTGGACAATGCCTCCCGAGTGCCAGTGCTTGCCTCACCGCACATGCTAGCTGAAGCGGCCTGAAGGGTGCCAGCTCCTACCAGGTCAGGTCTGGCAACTCCTCACTGCTTCCAAACCATCTCTCCCTTCCGCTGCCACTCAGTCCGATTCCTCAGCTTTGCCTTTGATGTTCAGGGCTCCTGGATTGTCATATATAATCGATTCACTTGTTTTTTCAGGTCTTTGTTGTAAGAGGGACCACAGGAAGCTTCTGACTATTCTACCATGTTGGTCCCACCTCGAGATATTTTTCTTTGAGGATGAAATGCATGATGAAGGAGAACTTGATATGAACTGTATTTTTTTAAGAGAGTAATTGCTAACTAGGTTGCACTGATGGACATCAGATGAACAAAGCAGGGAATATAATTATAAATAGAAGGGGCTTGTCATTTCTCACAATTTTGTTATGTTGCAGGACATCGGAGTAGTAGACCCTGTAGATCTTTCAGTGTGATGAATTACTTAGTATGGCATTTGGGTGGGGCTATGAAAATGAGATAATTGTGGCCCATCAAGGGGATTTGTCAGTTTTGCCTTAATAGAGAGCCAATTCCATATCAGAGAGGAGCCCACCACGACCAAGGAAGGAGAAACTGTCAGGAGAGATCCACAGGAGAGACCCACGGGAGATGGTGCAGTGGCCTTCCTGGCCCATGAAGTGAGAAAGCTGAGTGCCTGTGGGCAGGGACTGAGGACCAGGGAGAAGCCTATGCCTGACTCACAAATTAGGGACTTGCCAGCCTCTGCAGCTGCGTGAGCCATTTCCTTTATATGGTTCATGAGTTCTGTGAGACATTGCAGTGAATTAGGGAATCCAAAGATGGAAGAGAGAGTTCTGAGTGGAGAGGGAATAGTTAATGTTAGAGACGATGGAGTGTTATAGCAGTTTGGAAAAGTGGGACATTTGGGACATCTTTAATCTCCACCTCATAGCAAACAGGTTTGTGCTGATCCTTATAAAAGAAATTGTTTGTTTAGGGTCATCCCTGAGACTGGGCCTAACATTTAAAAAATTGAAAAATGTTATATCTTAGATGAACTTATAAAAAATTTATAATTAGCTTTTACAGATGATAGAATATGGGAGGCAGGATTAATATGATGGAGGAGAGAATCAGCACACAAAGTTAATAGGCTGAGATGATGGATTACATCAAAATTATAGGATTCATTTTAAATGTAAATATTTAAAAAGTGCAATTTAAATACTTTTAAGATGGAGAAAACACTGCTTAATAACAATTTATATATATATATATATATATATATATACATACACATGCATACATATAGATGTATACATATACATGCATACAAGCAGCCTAACCTTTTAAATTATATATATATAGTACCAGCCTAATCTTTTAAATTATATATGTATATATAAAACCAAAAAAGAAAACCACACCCATTGCGATCGAATCAATTCCAACTCATAGCAACCCTATAGTGTGTGTGTGTATATATGCATGCGTGTATGTATAGATATATATAGGAGTCCTGGTTGCACAGTGGTTAAGAGCTACGGCTGCTAACCAAACGGCTGGCAGTTCGAATCCACTAGCTGCTCTTTGGAGGTTAGGCTGGGACTTTATATATGATTATAAGGCTAATGGAGCCCTGGTGGCTCCATGGTTGAGAGCTCGGCCGCCAACCATAAGGTCAGCAGTTTGAATCCACCAGCAGCTCCTTGGAAACCCTATAGGTCAGTTCTACTCTGTCCTATAGGGTTGCTATGAGTTGGAATCGACTTGATGGCAATGGTTCATTTATTTGGGGTTTTTTTTTTTTTTTTTGGTATAAGTTTAGTATGAGCCAGTAGTATGAATTGGCTGCTAAAACTAAAAATGAAAACCTCAGGCATGATGGAAAGGTAATAAAGAGCAAAAGAAGTCATGGCTGTGTTGCTTTCTGTGATGTTTAAACTATATCCAGAGGCCTATACTGGCTTCTCAGGGCCATGTTTTAAGAAAGTACTTTTTAAGAGAGTGCTTGATATATCAGAGTGTATTCAAACAAGGCTGACCAGTTTCCTTCAGATATTTGAATTGCAAATAGAAGAAATGCTAGAATTAGTTTCTTTCAAGTAAAATCTTCAAGAAGCTGACTTGACTCCTCTATGAAGTAGCTGCAGCCGCGGCATGGCTAGCCAGATAGATTGGTAAAGGCGATTGTTTGGTTTCACAGAGATTGAACAGAATAACTTCTTTTTCAATTAACAATTTAAGATGATGTGATTACCTTAATATATATCAATAAATTTTGAGAAGTTAAAAGAAAAAAAAAAGATAATCCTGGGCAAGTACTGAGATGGGGCTGTCTTTCTTGATTGACTTTCTGTGCCTTGTAAATCATGTTGTGTGGACCTCATGGTTCCATTGAATGGAATGAGTGAATTTAAGTAATTGATATATACAGTGACAAGTGGCATAATAGCATCTCACAAAGCATTAAAAAGAGGGGACCATAAACAGTTTAACTTTTATTTTATCCCCAGTCAGGCCAAAAAAAAAAGGCAGGCACAACAACACAAAATTCAGAAGTGATAGTGTACACACTTTGGAGGTTTTCATGAACTAAGGAGATGGTTGTTATTAGGTGCTGTTAAGTCAGTTCTGATTCATAGTGACCCTGTGTACAACAGAATGCAACACTGCCAGTCCTGCACCATCTTCACAATCATTGCTATGTGTGAGTCCATTCTTGCAGCCAGTGTGTCATTCCATCTTGTTGAGAGTTTTCCTCTTGTTTGCTGACCCTCTAGTTTACCTAGCTAATGTCCTTCTCCAGGACTTGTCCCTCCTGATAACATGTCTATAGTACTTGAGACGAAGTCTCGCGATCCTTGCTTCTAAGGCGCATTCTGGATGTATTTCTTCCAAGACAGATTTGTTCGTTCTGTGGCAGTCCATGGTATGTTCAATATTCTTCACAAACTCTGTAATTCAGAGGCTTCAATTCTTCTTTCGTCTTCCTTATTCATTGTCCAGCTTTCGCATGCGATTGAAAACACCATGGCTTGGGTCAGGAGCAAGGTGACATTTTGCTTTTTAATGCTAAAGAGGTCTTTTGCAGCAGATTTGCCCAGTGCAATATATTATTTGATTTCTGGACTGCTGCTTCCATGGAAGTTGATTGTGGAAACAAGTAAAATGAAGTCCTTGACACCTCCAGTAATTTTTTCTGTTTATCATGATGTTGCTTATTCGTCGAGTTGTGAGGATTTTTGTTTTCTTTATGATGTGGTGTAATCTATACTGAAGGCTGTAGTCTTTGATTTTTATCACTTAGTGCTTCAAATCCTCTTCACTTTCAGCAAGCAAGGTTGTGTCATCTACGTATTGCAGGTTGTTAATGAGTCTTCCTCCAATCCTGATGCCATGTTCTTTTTCGTATAGTCCAGTTTCTCAGTTTATTTGCTCAGCATCCAGATTGAATAAATATGGTGGAAGAATACAACCCTGACGCACACCTTTCCTGATTTTAAACCATGCAGTATCCCCTTGTTCTGTTCAAACAACTGCCTCTTGGTCTGTGCACAGGTTCTGAATGAGCACAACTAAGTACTCCAGAATTCATTCTTCACCATGTTATCTATAATTCGTTATGATCCACACAGTCAAATGCCTTTGCATAGTCAATAAAACACAGGTAAACATCTTTCTGTTATTTCTGCTTTCAGCCAAGGTCCATCTGACATTAGCAATAATATCCCTCATTCCAAGTCCTCTTCTGAATCTGGCTTGAGTTTCTTGCAGTTCCCTGTCAATGTACTGCTGCAACATTTTTGAATTATGTTCTGCAAAATTTTACTTTTGTGTGATATTAATGATATTGTTTGATAATTTCTGCATTCTGTTGCATCACCTTTCTTTGGAATGGGCACAAATATGGATCTCTTTCAGTTGATCGGCCAGGTAGCTGTCTTCCAAATTTCTTGGTATAGATGAGTGAGTGCTTCCAGCATTGCATCTTTTTGTTGAAATGTCTCAATTGGTATTCTGCCAGTTCCTGAACCTTGTTTTTCGCCAATGCCTGCAGTGCAGCTTGGACTTCTTCCTTTAATACTATCAGTTCTTGATCTTATATTACCTACTGAAATGGCTGAATGTCGACCAATTATTTTTGATGTAGTGACTTGGTGTATTCCTTCCATCTTCTTTTGATGCTTCCTGCATCGTTCAATATTTTGCCTATAGAATCATTCAGTATTGCAGCTCGAGGCTTGTGTTTATTCTTCAGTTCTTTCAGCTTGAGAAATGCTGAGCATGTTCTTCCCTTTTGATTTTCTGTCTCCAGGTCTTTGTACGTTTCATTATAATACTTTACTTTGTCCTCTCAAGCCACGCTTCGAAATCTTCTTTTAAACTCCTTTACTCATCATTTCTTCCTTTCGTTTTAGCTGCTCTACATTCAAGGGCAAGTTTCAGAGCCTCTTCTGACATCCATTTTGGTCTTTTCTTTCTTTCCTGTCCTTTTAATAACCTAACGAGATTACATTTTCTTTTTAACTATAGCTCACTTAGAACTGAAAATGAGAGTCCCTTTGGCTTCATAACTTGCCCTTCATTCTTGTTTACTGATGCTTGCAATCTGTCACTGTGAGACTTTTCTTTTTCCTTTTTCTTTTATTTTAATAGAGATGGGTGTCTGTTTCACAGAAATTTTATAAATCTTAAATTGAAAAAAAAGATCCTATTATTTCTTTAGAATCTGTTAAGCATATGAAAGTTTAGTTTGGTGTGTTTCAGTGGATAACAGACACTGGATAGCAAAAGAGTCAGAAAAGGTTGACTAATAGCCACACCCTTATAATCCTTTCTGCTTTAAAAAAGCCAGCCTTGCATAGAGCTATCCTTGAAAGAACGCTTTTTTCCACTCAAACACAATCTCTGTCCCGTCCAGACACACACAAATATACATCTACTGTTCTCTCATAATCTAGATGTATGAATCTGAGAGTACATTTTGTTTTCTTAACTAACAGTACAAGTAGTGCATTGTTTAATTGAAGTTTTTTTTCATTTCACAACTGAGTTTATAGTTAGTTGTCCTGTGACATTAACACATTGA
Source organism: Dugong dugon (assembly GCA_030035585.1). Classification (NCBI taxonomy): domain Eukaryota; kingdom Metazoa; phylum Chordata; class Mammalia; order Sirenia; family Dugongidae; genus Dugong; species Dugong dugon. Next base: position 34,840,015 of record CM057465.1, read on the forward strand.
AGTTATTCTTAGTTTGTTATTTAAGAAAATATTGGAAATATTAGACATCTTCAGGGAAATATTCTTTAAAACATAATACCAGATGGGTGAACATTTATCCTTTCCAAGAATATGAAATTTGTGACTCATTTTTATCTTTGGTTTTCCACTGTAAAGAATAGGTCTCAGCTTCCTATGTAATTTTGATTTGTTTATCCAGCAGTTTTGTTTGTCTGTGCAGTTTTCTGTGTGCCAATTGTGGTCAATATTTGGTTTTCATAAAAGGTATGAGTTTTCTTTGAGGCTATCTTTTCTTGGCATTGCCAAACCCACAACTAATGCACCATTACTTCAACTTTTGTTCTTAATTTAAACTTGGCACAGATTCTTTCTTTGGTGTAAAACATGAAACACACTCCATTTTAACATGGAAGCAGGGGAGGAAACTATTTTCTTGACATTCTCTAGAGGAATCTATAGACAGGATGTTTTTGTTGCCCTTATAGGGACCGAAATATTAGCTCAATGTGCCAGTACCCACAAATTAGGGTTAGCATTGCTATTAAAAAAAAAAAAATCCAAGTCCTCATACATAACCAAACACCTTCCAACATTGGTTTTCTGGGTGTGAAGGCTTAAGACTGTAGTCTCATGGGAGGACTCTGTCAATTGGCATAACATAGTTCACAAAAATCATGATCCTGGGGAAGGGAGTAGCATCTGGGGTCTTTAAAGTTTGTGAAGATACAGTTACAGGACTCTGCTTGCCAGGAGCAAAACAGTAATAAGGTAACCAAAAGTACAGAGAAGAACCAAGGCTACACGAGCCACAACCTCATCTACCCTGAGACCAGCAGAACTAGATGGGACCCTGCTACCACTGCTTACCATTCTGACCCAGGTCACAATAGTTGGTCCTGGATAGAATGAGAGAAAATATGGGTCAGAACTAAAATCCTTATTCAAAAAGAAAAAAGCCAGAGAAACTAGAACAGTAGAGAACTGAGGACTCCCTGAGACTATCACCCTGAGACACTCTTTAAACCTAGAACTGCGCCTATCCCCTGAAATCACCTTTTAGTGAAATAGCAGAGTAGCACACAAAATAAAGAATATTACCTATAAGATCAATGCCCTAGTTATAAACCATCAGTATGAGACCAAAACATCAACAATTACTCAAAAGCAAAGATGAGAAGATAAGGGGGCAGGGAAAGTAGAGGAGTGGAAAGGGAACAAATGAACACAACTGAAGAGACTGTTGACATATTATGATAAATATAACTACTGTCACTGAACGATTTGTGTGGAAATTGTCAAATGGGAACCTAACTTGCTTTGTAAACTTTTACCAAAAACTCAATAAAGTATTATTTAAAAAAATCCTGACAAGAGTCTGTTTTACTTAGTTTATGGGTGAAAATAGATAAACCAAAAACCAAACCCGTTGCCATCGAGTCAATTTTGACTCATAGCGGCCCCAGAGGACAGAGTAGAACTGCCCCATAGGGTTTCCAAGGAGCAGCTGGTGGATTTGAACTGCCTATCTTTTGGTTAGCAGCCATATCACTTAATAATTGTGCCACCAGGACTCTAAAAATAGATAAAGACACATCAAAGTATTTCCATTTAATGGAATGCAGAGCAATCCAGGACAGATACCACCCTGACACCCAGAGGCTTTTCACTGCCGCAGTCCTACAGAACTGACTCAACTCTGTAGGATTTAGATCCAGACTACGAGGATTGAATCCTAACTCTACCACTAATATACTATAGGATCCTAGGCAAGTTATTTAGCTTCTCTGAGCCTTTGTTTCTCAAGTGTGAAATGAAGACATTAAAGATTTTGACCTCTTAAGCTGTTGTAAGGATAAAATAAGGTAAGTGACTTAGTACAGTGACTGAACCAGAGTATCATCATCATCTTTATCATCCTCATCTCTCAAAATTGAATGCAAAAATTAGATTCCTTTTTGGTGAGACTGTAGGATTAGGGTCTTTATAGAGATGGCTTTGGGCATTCTGGCCTCATTACCACTCACTTTGCTCTAACTCACTAAGGCAATGACAAAGTCTTATTATATAGCAAACTGAATGGTAACACTGTAACTCTAAGATACTAATGCATTTCTAGGATATGAATCTTTCAATCATATTTTATAAATAATTTATGTCTTGAGAGTTCAACTCATCCATATTTTGTAAGTTTTACCAATTATCTTCTCTAAGAACTGTATGAAGCTAGAAATTGAAAACACATATAAATAGTAAAAAAAGAAACCCTACCAACTTTTATCTGTCAAATAAATCCATTTATTCTTACTTACTGAGTCCCTAGAACATATGCAGTAGCAAAAACTACTTACCATTCTCATGAGCACCCTGCCTTGCACATTATAGGCACCTAATAAAATTTTGTTCAATTGAATTTTATGACTAAACTTTTCACAGTGAATGTTCCTTTTAAAATATTCTCTAGATCCCTTCTTTTTAAAGTAGATAACCAGTCAGAAGTGGAGCAGTAGCCGTTGCTGAGCTTAGCAGTAGCCAAAAGAAAACTTCATCCCTAAGTCTAATGACAGCTTCTTGGATGAAGCACATGTCTGTTTCTTTTCCCTCTTTTTAAAGACAATCCCTAGGTCTGGATCCACTGCTGATTTTGCAGTTTTTACTGGTTAGATCATATTGAGAATGATGATAGCATTAAAAATGAAGTTTTTTTATTTTTTATTTTTAATTCTTTGCCAAAGATTAGTAGAAAAGGAGAGGATGAAGAGGGGGACATCCATTGCTATTGTTCTCCCTTCCTGAATTGATAACTTTTAAAGAAATAGCACATAAGTTGTACAAAATATATAACAATTCTTGTCTAAAATGGGATTGTTTACAGACGAAGATAATTAGTACTCATGGAGGTAATGCATGAAATTATATTCAAAGAGAAATTTAATGAAAGATGTTTTGTCATTCTACTTGTGGTTACCTACTAAAGATCCAAATTTCTTCAAGTTAATCTGCATGTTTTGACATTACATTTCACAAAATTCTAACTGTGATTTTGAGTCTTGACATACAGAAAAACTTTTGTTAGAAACACCTAAATTTGTTTCAGAAATGTTAATAATTTTAGGTTTGTCACAAATTATTTTATAAATATTTCTGAATGAATTTCTCCAAATAAATTATAGGTATCTCATCATTCCATGTCACCATACATTACTGCCAAATCCATCCATTTAGAGCTCCCATTTTGGCCATTTACTCTCAGATCGTTAACACTCCCCAAGCTACTGTAGACATAGGATTGTTGTTGCTGTTGTTAGGTCCCATCGAGTGAGTTCCAACTCTTAGTGACCCTGTGTACAACAGAATGAAATACTGTCCCACCCTGCGCCATCCTCATGATCATTGTTATGCTTGAGCCCATTGTTGCAGTCACTGTATCAATCTATCCTCTTTTTCACCCACTCCCCACTTTACCAAGCATGATGTCCTTCTCCAGGGACTGGTACCTCCTGATAGCATGTTCAAAGTATGTGAGACATAGGATTAGGAGTACTAAAATCTCCCAGGTGCATGGAACCAGTGTCAACAAGACCAATTAAACTGTCAGTTGGCTTAATTTCCAGTATATGCACACATGGGAAAGAGATAACTATACATGTGAAAGGACTTTCAGAAGTTTACTCCAGTACAAAGTATGACTATTACCATTTCCCCACACTGGATTATTATAGTGGCCTTCATTGCTCCTAAAGGGTGACTTTACCTAGTCTTTCTCTTCCAGGTTCTCAATTCGTAGCACAGAATCATGGTTCTTTATTTCTACATAGCTCAAACTTTCAGTTTAATTGAATTTCTCATTCTTACCCACTAAAACTTGGACAGCTACAAAAGCAGTTTTGTAATCACAATTTCGTGTTTCTTGCTGCTACTGAAACAGGCAAGATGGCAGCTCTGTTGACCAGTATTAGTGAGACTTTGTGAAAATCCCAGGAAAATGTTAATGTTCCTTTTGGCTATGCTTCTAATAGATTAGCTGTATATGTGAAACTGCCCGAATTTCTCATGAGACCAATGGCTCTCAGAAGTTCTCCTCCCACCCCTCGCCTTGGGGCAGAAGTGTTGCCAGAGTCATGTTCTTTATAATACAGTCGTTTTACTCCTGATTTTGCACTAAATACAAAAACATAGTCAAGTAAATGTTAGTGGGAAAACAAACAAAACAAACTTCTAATTGTTGACATGAATGGATAATCTTTTATCAAAATATTTAAATATGATATACTGAATGATTTTTATCAGTGGCAGGGAAAATTTCTTTCTTAAAATTAAAAAAAAAAACTAATAATTTAATTTTCTCTTGTTTCTCATTTAGCTATAATGCTAAACCCACAGGTGGACATTTTCATACAGATGTGAACCTCAAGAGACTTGTTATTGCTAAGTATCTTCCTTTTTTCCTGAAATCTCTTGTAGTTGCAGTCTCACCCCAAAATGAACTATTTCTGAAATTGACCCAGATCTCTTATATCCCCGTTAATAATTTCCAGTTTATGTTTTCCTAGTAATACTCTTTTGCCTAAGAAATAAGTGAAATGTGTGGCTTTGATTTAATGTGTTATTTGCTGCCATTGAGTTGGCTCCCGACTCATGGTGACCCCACGCACAATGGAATGAATTGCTGCCTAGTCCTGAGCCATCCCTATGATCAGTTGCAGAGTATACCATTGTGATCTATAGATTGTCAGAAGTAGATGGCTAGGCCCTTCTCCTTAGTTCATCTTAGTCTGGAAGCTCGGCCAAAAAGTGTTCAGCATTATAGCAACACGCAAGCCTCCGCTAATGGATGGTTGGTGGCTGCACATGAGGTGCATTGACCTGAAATCTAACTTAGGTCTCCTGCGTGAAAGATGAGAATTCTACCAGTAAACCATCACTTCTACCTGGATTTAATGTAGGTCCCAGATATTTTGAACTCATTGCTCATTCATACCTATTGTGTACCAACTATCTACTGGAGATGCAATGGGCACAAGCTCTCTGCTTGCATCTGCTGGGGATTACAGCCTCTCTTTTTAAGAAATAATAGGTCAAATTAGAAATAGTTTTAAAAAATATTTAAAGATACTATTATTTTAAAGATCTTGCTATGCTATAGAAGCCCTGCTGGCACAGTGGTTAAGTGTTCGGCTGCTAACCAAAAGGTCGGCAGTTCGAATCCACCAGCCGTTCCTTGGAAACTCTATGGCGCAGTTCTGTTCTGTCCTATAGGGTCACTATCAGTGGGAATCGACTGGATGGCAACGGATTTGGTTTTGGTTTTTTACTATGTTATAGAAAAACGTAAGAGAAAGTCCATAATACTTATCTATTATGGGCTTTGGAATAGAAAAATCAATTTTTGAATCCTGCCATGGTTATTTCCAGGCACAAATTACACTTGACTTTCTGAGTTCTCACTTTCTTCCCTCTAAAACGGAGATAATAAGAGTATCGTCCTCATATAGGTGAGTGAGAATTATGAGAGATAAAATGCACAGACTGCCACCAGCTAGGAACTTAACGCCCTGTGCCTTTTATTATTGTTGTTATTGATATTATTAAAAAACAAGAGGTTATGGGATAAAAGAGTTAGGAAAATTTGAAAATCCTAGGGCAGGATAATCTTACAGAATGTTGGCTCAAATGATTTTTGAATTTCATGCATATCATGCTGATTTAACTGTCAAATTTATTTTCTAAAATTTCAATTTCCTCTTCTATCTCCAGGGAGCATGTACTTTTATTTTTGCACACAGTAGGTTGCCCTGCTCATTATTCTGAACATGGGAATAAAAGAGGGCTTGGAAATGTCTGAATTATTTTGGCCATTCTCGTCTTACATTCAGTGATGTCGGTCAGACAAGCTCCTTCAGGAGCTGTGTAGTTCATGAGTCTGGGATCTCAAATAAAATAAGAATAGCCATAACTGTAGTTTATGGTTCAGAATTATATAAAGATTCTTGGTTGCCTTTCTTTTAAGACTATTCTAGTGATGGTTTAAAAAATTATATTCTGAATTATTCTTATTTTCTTGTTTGAAAGTGAAGAGTTTACAGTAACTAAAGTATGTATGTACTTTGGTAGACTTGAAGATACACAATATTCACAGATGCCCATAATCTACATTTAGTTGACACATTGTAGTTGGATTATTTATTTACTGTTTTCTGCCAATTTAAAAATTATATTTAGTAGATTTATCTCATTCCTGAAAGGACTCTTGTGAGTCATTCCACTCACCAGAGAGCCCTAACTTTAATCTTAGTATAAAAATTCGGTTACCGCTTCCATAAGGTGGAGGACTTCCAGTTTCAGCTTATTCAGCTTTCATCCTTTACTCCATTATGTGGCTTTCACTAGATTATACTGCAGTGACAAACAACCCCTTAAAGTCAAAGCTTTATTTCTTATTCCTGTTGTCTGAGGTTCTCCTCCATGTCTTCTTCATTCTGAGACTCAAGCTGAAGAGCAACTTTATCTGTGGCATGCCAGGACCATGGCAGATGGAGAGAGGTTGTGGGACTCTCTGATGGCTTTTATAGCTTCTGCACAGAAGAGACGAATGTATCACACTTTATTAGCCAAAGCAAGACATGTGGCTAAGCCTGAAGATAGTGTGATGGAAAGTATAATCCTCCTGTAGTGATGGACCTGGTAGAGAAGGACCTACAATATTTAAACAATAATACACACTACCTTAATGTTGGTGTCTTCACATGTTGAAACATTCCTTTCTCTAATTCTAAAATGTTTAGTAATTTCCTGTACATATATTGAAAATCTGCTATTATATGTGCAATTAGTAATTGTAGAAACTTTAATACCAGGGTGTATAAACTGAAAGAAATCTTGGTATTTTCTATACGCATTGAATGCTTTTCATAATACTGCCCTTAAAATTTTGTTCTTCTTCAGTATTTAGGATACCAAACTTGAAATGTCTTGGACTTTTAAAGTAAGAGAGATACGATTAGACTTCTAGTGTATAATTTAATGGCTATGTGATTTTGGTCAGTTGACATATATATTCGTGTATACTAGTGTGTGATTTGTCCTACCTCTAGTATAGAAACTCTATAAAACAGGAACTGTTTTTGTTCATTTTACACTCTAAGATTTTTCATGTAAGTCAAAGTATCATATCAACATGAAATCAAATATAAAAATTGTTAATGAGATATTTCACATTCCTTTTTCATACTATGTTTTCATAATCTTGTCTTTACATGGAATGGCCATGTTTCAAGTGGTCAGTTGCCAGTTGTGGCTAGTGGCTACCCTACTGGACAGCACAGCACCAGTCTAACCTGCCACGTCAATATGAGGAGTATGCTTTCTCTTGGCAGTTATAATCCACTGCTATTTTATTACATTTTCAAGTTTATCTTATTCTAGGATTATTGTAGTTACTTTACAAATGTTTTCCAAGTATTCACACACACACACACACACACACACACACACACACGCACACATAGAAGAAAAACCTAAGGTTTTAAAAAGTAAAATGGGGCCCAGAAGGGTTACATAATTTGCCTAAATTCACACAGCTTAAAATAGTGGAACTAGGATTCAGTCTCAGATTCTTTCTTACTTTTTGACTGAGTTAGGAATTTTTGTAGGGCCGGGGGGGCTTGAGATTCCAGGAAGTTATGAATAGAACTTTACCTGTTAGGCAATGAAACTATGCTAATTGAAATAAATGTCAAGCTCTAAATATGGTCATCTAACTCTTAGGTAACTTGTCAGATATAACCATTCTCAGTGCTCCACATAGCTGAAGTTAACCTGAGTAAAGAGCTCTACCTAAAAATCCAAATCATTACCGCTAAGTCGATTCTGACTCATAGCAACCCTATGGGACAGAGTAGAGCTACCCCTTAGGGTTTCCGAGGCTGCAGATCTTTACTGAAGCAGGCTGCCACATCTGTCTCCCACTGAGTGGCTGGTGGCTTTGAACCACTGACCTTTCAGTTAGCAGCCAAGTGCTTAAACACTAAGTAGATTAAATTCCATTATTTTGGTTATCTGCTCTTTGTTCAAATGACCAAAAATTTATTAACTACTGTCTTAGTTATCTACTGCTGCTATAACAGAAATACTATGAGTGGATGGCTTTAATAAACAGAAATTTATTGTCTCACAGTCTAGGAGGCTGGAAGTCTGAATTCAGGTTGCCAACTCCAGGGGACGGTTTTGCTGTTTGTCAGTTCTAAGAGAAAGTCCTTGTCATCAATCTTTCACTGGACTAGGTGCTTCTGAGAGCAGGGACCCCTGGTCCAAACGACGTGCTCCCCTCCTGGTTCTTCATTCTTGGTGGTAGGAGGTCCCCATCGTCTCTGCTGGATTCTGTCTTTTATATCTCAAAAGATATTGACTCAAGACACAACCTAATCCTGTGGATTATGTCCTGCCTCATTAACATAACTGCCTCTAATCTTGCCTTGTTAACATGATAGAGGTTAGATTTACAAAACATAGGATAATCACATCAGATCACGAAATGGTGGACAACCACACAATACAGGGAATCATAGCCTAGCCAATTTGACAGCTATTTTGGGGGAACACATTCAATCCATGACAACCACATACTGGGTATTCAGCACTGGACTAACAAATGTGAGAGTTACAATAAAGTTGCTTATTGACGGAGACAGTCTGGTTATTTTTATTTTTTTAGTTTCTGGGTTATTCCCCATTTTGATTCCAAGGGAACCCACTACTTTTTTCCAGTAAAGGTAGTTTGGCCTGCCCCTTGCTATTGTTTTTCTGGATCTTAGAGCTCTGCTGCATAACTTCTGCTTGATGTTATGTTTTCGTAAGCGCTGGGTTTCTACTTGCAGCAGGTACCTAATGACTGAATTGAAAGGAACATCTTTTGCTTATATGTGTCCATGCATATGGGCTTGCTTTCAAGTTCGGTTACAAATGTGAGAGAGCTGGAAGGCTTTTAATCGGTGTATTGAACATTCTAGACTTTTGAACATTGTCAAAATCAGAATGTCTTTGGGGTAGAATATGCTTAACATTTTGAGTCTCACTTAAAATCAATATTAAATCCAGACATGGCAGGAAATATCTATGTGCATGAGAAAAGCTATCTCCTTTCAGTCACTGAGAAGCCATGTAAAAAACGTTTGAATCTTACTCCAAAATAATTTTCCTTTTGTCGAGAGTTTAGTCACACATTCAGGTGGAGATCATTTTTAGGCCAGGGAAGTATTTTGGCCTTGGTCCCACTGTCTTAAATGGAGTAAGAGCGAGAAGATGGAGTTCTGGGGAACCACAAAGCAGCATGCAAGTTTGTTTTGGAGCCAGGGTTTCTTGCCATACATGTGAATTTCAAAGTCAAATGTTAACCTGCATTAGCATCTCTAAGCCTTCACTGTTGATTTTGGCTATTGATTTAGCGTCACTTGTACTATCAGCAGTTGGAAAGTTTGAAAAGGCGTCTGTAGCCTTGTTTTTAATATTACTCGAGCTGTCAGTAAGTAGAGCTTCAAAGTCATCATTATGAAGAAGTTACACTGAAAATGAATTCCATTTTAGATGAAATTCTTGGTATAAAGCAAAAGAAACATTATCAATCATGAGTGGTTTATTATGTGGCTATTTTCAGTGTTGACTTTGTAGACAGGCTTCAGTGCAAGGACAACACGGAACGGGCGGAGAGAGGGAGGAGGGCAGAAGATCATAGCCTGGGGTCACTAGGACCCAGGAAATCTTGGAAGGAATGGAGAAGGGGGTAAATAATCTAGCTGTGGAGTAGCCCAAGGCATAATGGCCCAAACTTTTAGCATATTCAAGGGTGATTCAGAAAATTGTGATTACTAGGAGGGAAGGATAGGAGTCCCTGAGTGATGCAAATGGTTAAGCGCTGGACTGCTAACCGAAAGGTTGGTGTTTCAAACACACATAGAGATACCTTGAAGTGAGGCTTGGCGATCTACTTCCGAAAGTTTACGCCTTTGAACACCCTACGGAGCACAGTTCTACTCAGCCCACGTGGGGTCACCATAAGTTGGAATCAGCTTGATGGCAACTAACAAGAAGAAGGAGGCAGGGACATAATTAGTTGTAAGAGGTAGGGCTTGGTTTGGGGAACTGGATTTCAGCTCTGATCACTTAGAAAGAAAAAGACAACTGATCCTCCTTCTACTGTCTTTATAACTGAGGTCTTAAACTGACCCTAGGCTTCAGGTCAGCCTTCCTGACCCTGGCAGAGTTGGAAGAAACTAGAGACCTCAAGGCAAGAAGAGGCAACCTCCTCCCTACTGCTTCTGCAAAATGTTAGTTATGTCTCTGCAAGAGGTCCAGTTTTCCTAATTGAGCACATCAACAGGAAACACAGTTGTCTAGCATGTAAATAAGGAAGAACGAAGAAGAATTGATGCGTTTAGATTATGGTGTTGGTGAAGAATATTGAATATGCCATGGACTGCCAGAAGAAGAACAAATCTGCCTTGGAAGAAGTACAGCCAGAATGCTCCGCAGAAGCAAGGCTGGTAAGACTTGGTCTCACATACTTTGGACATGTTATTCAGGAGGGATCAGTCCCTGGAGAAGGACATCATGCTTGGCAAAATAGAGGGTCAGCAAAAAAGAGGAAGACTCTCAGCAAGGTGGATTGACACACTGGCTGCAACAATGGGCTCAAACATAGCAATGACTGCAAGAATGGCACAGGACTGTGAGTGGTTTGTTCTGTTGTGCATAGGATTGCTATCAGTTGGAACTGATTTGATGGCACCTAACAACAACAGAGTCTGAAAGATGTCTGCCAGGGTAGGGTGATGATAAGGAGTATCTGAAGAGTAAGGAACTATTCTACAAAGAGCGCTTCACATAAACTAGGTGAAGTTTCTGGGGCCTGTAATTGGATGCATTTCAAAATAGGATCTCTGTCTCTGAAGGGTCCAAACTCTTAGACATGATTATGAACCAGGGAAAGGTGAGGGAAAATGGGGCCCAGTTTTGTGTCCGGATAACAATAGGGAGGTTCAGGAGAAATAGCTCCCAAAGAATGGATACTGGTGAGAGAAGAAAATAATGGGCCATTCAGGGCCCTGTCTGATAAGAGGAGTGCCGTATCCTGGAGGTAGACCATGAGACGTAATTCTAAACCCTGTAGTAGGGCATTGCTAACGTGCTGATAATCTGGACCAGGACTGACCCATGCACAACCCTGCAAGTCAGAGGTAACTGTGAACTCTGATGTTAATGGTTGTTGTGAGCATAAATGCTGCATGGTCTCTGTACTAGGCCCTATAGAGATGTCAGGCACGTCCATAGATCACTCTCTAAGATAGGTTCTAAAGATAATGTGAAGAAGAAAAACCTTTTACCATTTTAAAAAAGCTGCTCAGAGATTATGTTGATACAATGCCTGACACATTCACATTTCAGCCTTCTCCTCTGTTACTATAATGTTCTCTGCTAGGTTGTTGCATGTTAAGAGAACAATATATACTGGCACTTTTAATGATCCCATTCAAATTCACTTAGAAATCAAACATAAAAGAAAATAAAAATAGTGTTTGAGAATCTCTTATACCTGTTGTTGTTGTTATATTGATTTATTTTGTCCAGAATACTTACATTTCTACCTGTAAAATGTCTTAATTGCATTAAGGTGGTGATTTATATAGAACTGGATAGTTCCAATGAAAGTGGGAAAGAAAAAGAACAAAGGAAAGATTCTATATACTGTGCAGTTTTTCATGTTACTGCCAGAGGAATACTCTTGTCACTGCACAAAGCCACATGGTTTAGTCAGTGTAACAGAATAATAAAAGAAAACTTTCTTTCAAGTTTTCAAGATTCTATTTAAAGGAGATTTTTTTTTTCAAAATTACCAGCTGATATTCATATTAACATATTTAATTCATAAAACTCTATAAGCTTTAGTCTTTTTTTTTTTTTTTTTTGAGAAATCCCTAAGCTATGCCTTGTAGAAACTTGGAGTTAAATAGAAAACAGCTTGGAAGCCACTTAGGAAACTTTACTGTCTCTCACCCAAAAGGGAGAGATCTAAGGGCATTATAATTCAGCAGAACCTTAAGGATCATCTGTTTCAATCTACTACACGGGGCAGCTTTTATTTCCCAATGTCACTGATAGTTGATCAGCATTTCTTGACTGTCTTATCACAGAACAGAAAAGAAAAAAAAAAAAAAAGCACTCTTGCTGCCAACACCACTCCAAAGCGTGGCGACCCCACGTGTACCAGAGTAAAACTGTGCTCCACAGGGTTTCAGTGGCTGCTTTTTTAGAAGTAGATGCCAAGCGTTTTTGTCCAAGGTGAGTTGGATGGACTGAAACCTCCAAACTTTTGCTTCGCAGCTGAGAGCATTAACCGTTTGTGCACAGGAACTCCATCATAGAAAAGGCATTACTTCAAAAAGATGTCTGTTCCATGTATGAAAAGACTTTTTTGGTCAACTGAACTCTGTATCCTTAAAATTTTACTCATCTCTGTGTTCTTTATTGTTAAATGCACCATTTCTGCTAATTGTATATTTCTCACCATGAAAAAAAAGGTAGAAACACTGTTACTACTTCCAATGCCGTGACTCTTCATAACCTGTTTATGTTGCAGCAATAAAGTTCTCTGTGCCCCTGCAGTTACCTAATACCATTTACTTAATGCTGCTCGCATCATTACTGATGACACTGCATCTTCCACTGTGCCTCCCATGAATACCTGCTTCTGGTGGCTCTGTCAGAAGTTGTTCCTGTGTACGATAGAAACCACGAATGAAAGTTTTATTCAGAGTATGCTGGAAAATATGAACTTTAAGTTGTTTTCTCATAATGTTAAATCTACCATTCAGAATTTTAGAGCATGAAAGTAGAACAACGTACCTTCTATCCGTGCCTTCTCTTGAACCCTGTAGGCCATAGTCACTGCATTTCTAGAATGCAGTATCTTTCAATGTAGACCGTACCTCTGCCTTCCATACACTTACCCCCGTGGGGTGAATAGGTAAGATGCTCTTGGGTAGAGCGAGAAGAGGAAGGATGCAAGGAATATCTGTCCCTTGACCTCATGGCTTAGGATGAGCTCAGGGAAGCATGACATCATCATAGAAGTAGGGGGCAAAGAGGACAATGATCAGAAGAGTTCATTGGCATTAGGGAACAGTGGTCTTGAAAGCCCTAGGAGGAGGAGATAGGCATGGCCACCCTGGAAGACTCCCTGACACATAGCATAGAGCCTACAAAGGGGCAAAGGTGATAGCTGTGGGTGCTAGTGGCAGAGGGCGTACAGGATAAAGAACGCCTGCCACTACCCTCAGGTGTTGTAGGCCAGTGGTATCACCATAGCTGAAACATGGCCAAGTGAGAACTGATGTCTGGGCTCACACAGGAAGCTGTGTATCTAAGGCCACTGGTAAACCATTAGTTGTCCAGGACTCTGAATTCATCCTCTATGCAACATGAAGGAACATTGTCTTAGTTACGTAGCACTACCATAACACAAATACAACAAGTGGGTAACTTTAAAGAACAAAAATTTATTTTCTCACAGTTCAGGAGGCTAGAAGTTTTAATTCAGGGTGTGACACTAGGGGAGGTTCTTCCTTAAATATTTCAGCTACTGGTAGCTGCCAGCAATCCATCTGTCTCCACTGTCTGTCTTCCTCTTCTCCCTGTGTATGTCTCTGTGTCCGTTTTGCTCTTTTTATAATGCAGATGTGATTATATTTATAATTCATCCTAATTCAGTGTGATTGAATTAAAATAATAAAGAAAACTTTGTTTCCAAACAGCATTACATCCACAGGTACAGGGGTTAGAATTCTAACATAGTATTTTATGGGGACAAGTTGAATACTTAAAAATTACCACCCCAAGTCAGTGTGTATGCACAATTTTGTGGCCTCATCTTGTGCAGTTCCATGAAAGAAATACTATACTGACCAGTGAGACGTATCCCTGCCCAGGCCACTTTCTGGACTCAGGACCTGGGCACCAAACCCTAGACAGGTGCCAATCCTTGAGCAGCTCAGAGTATCTGGTTTACCCCGCACTTTAAGTAAAGCACTGGAGAGCATCCTGAAGGGAAGAGACAGGAATGGGTTCCGTATGGTCCTTGTCTAGGTTTGGGACACCTCATCCAGATAGCACTGTGGTCTTGGCAGGTTCCAGGTACCAGAGAGGGAGTTATAAAATTTCAAGAGGGGTTCCCCAAAGCATGGGAGTCCCTGAGGCCTGGGGCCCAGGGCAGGGGCCTCATTTACTCAGTTCTGAAGTTGGCAATACCTACCATAGCCGTTTAATTATGTGAAAACAGTTTCCTCTCTGCCCTAATTTTTTTTTTTTCTTCAAGCTTATCCTCCTTGGTTTCTTTAACTGTTCCCAAAAGTGGATGGATGACTTCTGAAGTGTAGCAACATTTTAGATGCTGCTCTTTTAATGTGTATGACCATCTGTACTCAAGCAGTGTCTTTTCTAATTATGTTGTACATTGTATCATCTGTGTTGCTTATGTGTTTGTTTGGCATACGTATAATATTCAAAATCAGTAAAATCACCCTACTTGTCACAAGTCAAATGCAAAAGTTACCACACATGCACTCAGACGTTTTGGTGCATGTTTAAGGCTCAAGCGAAGGACCCTGGTCATTTTGTAATTGGTACCAGTTGTTGGTGATTTTGAAAGGAAGATGAAAATTAACTAGATTTGAAGAATTTTGATTCAGGGATTTAAAGACAAATTTAATTTTGAAATATTTCAAGACACTTTAATCAAGTTCCAAAATAGAATTCAACTGTATTCAAGTTGGGATTTCGTTGATTCGAACGTGGATTGATTTTCTTTATTTTTTTTTTTTTCATGGGATGGGAAAAAAGAGAGAGACTTATTAAATTGATTTTACACTGTTTTTAAACCCACAAAAATGTTTCATTGTTGTTAGCATCATTGCATTTTTTTCTTCATTATGTATTTTACTCTCTCGTAGGAGGTCTGACTCTGAATTAGCTAAAAGACCTCTGATTTATAGGAGATATATAAATTTCTGTATATTCATGTTGATGTTTAGGTGACATTTGTGACAGCATGTCTGGGTCATTGTCTTGGAAACTAGCCCACTTCATGTAACATATATTTCATCCTGGAAAACTTTGGTATGTACCAGAAGCCAGTTCTCCCCATGCCCTCTCATTAAATTCCTTAATGGTGTGTTATCAGTTATGTTAGGCTAAGAATCCTACCTGAAAGATTTCATAAACATAAAACATTATGGAGGCTATTAAATCAGAAAATGACATTTGAAAAGTGGAAATCCCCAGAAATCCTAACCTTTTAAGTTCCCTTCTCTGTTTAAACCTTGTTGTAAGAGCATAGTATTTTCATATTCTGAGCTGAAGGAGGCTTCTGACAAGTCTTGTACCAGAACCAAATTTCTCATGTGCCAAAGTCTCTGACCTCTTTGAGACCCTCAGTCACAAATCCCTTTTCCCGCCACTTTGGCCTCAACTCTGTGCTCTATTGCCTCTTTCAAAAACAGTGTCAGCTGCTTGCCTCACCACTCCAAATGTGTTCCTTGATCAAACACTAATCTTGAGATGGTCCACTGAATTCTGGGTACCATGCCATTTACTTAGTCTACAGAGGTGAATGATCTGTTTCAAGGAGGTGGTTTTGAAGAGTACATTTTACTAGAAAAGACTGCCCAGTTACAAAACAATGTGATAAGCGCTACAGCAACTCAGAACACAGGAGCAGCGGCAGCAACTGACTATGTTTCAAGCATTCAGTTAAGTTACTGTTTAAGTTAAGGCCAGGTAACCAAAAGACAAATGGGACATTCAAATGAAAATGAGTACTGGAAGAATAGTATGGCTGGAGCTTAAAGTTCGTAGGGGAGTTGGAAAAATTGAAGCTGGTAAGGTAGAAAAGATAACAGCTGAAGAAAAGGAAATAAAATAGGCATGTAGACAGAGAGGAAACCCTGGTGGTGTAGTGGTTAAGAGCTATGGCTGCTAACCAAAAGGTTGGCAGTTTGAATCCAGCAGGAGCTCCTTTGAAACCTTATGGGGCAGTTCTACTCTGTCCTGTAGGGTTGCTGTAAGTCGGAATCAACTCAATGGTAACAGGTTTGGTTTTTTTTTTTTAAGATGGAGAGTAGAAGGCAAATAATAAAACCATGAGGAAACTGACTAGATTGGAGGAGGATACTAAGATCATATAATGAGAGAAGAGGGAGAAGCCAGAGAAAGTTATAGCACAGAAACAAGGAGGAGACAATATAATGAAGGAAGAAGGAGCTAATGGGGAAATTTGCAGGAGGGATATGAAATTAAATGAGAGATATGGTTTGATGGTTGATTTTTTTTTTAATTGTGCTTTAAGTGAAATTTTACAGTTCAAGTTAGTTTCTCATACAAAAATTTATACACACATTGTTCTGTGACCCTAGTTGTTCTCCCTGTAATGTAACAGCACACTCCTTTCCACCCTGGATTTTTCCTGTCCATTCAACCAGCTCCTGTCCCTTTTTGCCTTCTCATCTCACCTCCAGACAGGAGCTGCCTATTTTTTCTCATGTATCTGCTTGAGCTATGAAGCACAGTCTTCATGAGTATCATATTATGTCTTATAGTCCGCTTTAATCTTTGTCTACAGAGTTGGCTTCAGGAATGGTTTCAGTTCTAGGCTAACAGAGAGTCCAGGCGCCATGTCTTCCGTGGTCCCTCCAGTCTCAGTCAGACCATTAAGTCTGGTCTTTCTACTAGAATTTGAGTTGTGCACGCCACTTTTCTCCTTCTCCATCAGGGACTCTCTTATGGAGAGTTCCCCATCATGGCAGTCATTAGTGGTAGCCAGGCAACATCTAGTTCTTCTGATCTCAGGCTGATGAAGTTTCTGGTTTATGTGGCCCTTTCTGTCTCTTGGGCTAATATTTTCCTTGTGTCTTTGATGTTCTTTATCCTCCTTTGCTTCAGGTGGGTTGGGACCAATTGATGCATTTTAGATGGACACTCGCTAGCTTTTAAGACTGCAGATGCCACTCACCAAAATGGGATGCAGAACATTTTCTTAATAAACTTTCTCTTGCAAGTTGACCTGGATGTCCCCTGAAAGCATGGTCCCCAGACCCCTGCCCCTGCAACTCTGTCCCTCGAAGTGTTTGGTTGTATTCAGGAAATTCTTAGCTTTTGGTTTAGTCCAGTTGTGCTGATTTCCCCTGTAGTGTCTGTTGTCCTTCCCTTCACCTAAGATAATTCTTATCTACTATTTAGTCAATGAATACCCCTCCCCACCCTTGTAACCATCAA
This sequence comes from Dugong dugon, assembly GCA_030035585.1. Lineage (NCBI taxonomy): Eukaryota > Metazoa > Chordata > Mammalia > Sirenia > Dugongidae > Dugong > Dugong dugon. The sequence goes on from CM057465.1 coordinate 34,857,331, forward strand.
AGAATGTTTTCTTCTGTTTTTAAAACTTTTCTTGAGTTCTTATAATAGTGGTCTCATACAATATTTGTCTTTGTGTGACTTATTTCACTCAGCATAATGCCTTCCAGATTCATCTAAGTTATGAGATGTTTTGGAGATTCATCATTGTTCTTTATCATTGCATAGTATTTCATTGTGTGGATATACCATAATTAGTTTATCCATTCATCCATTGATGGGCACCTAGGTTGTTTCCATCTTTTTGCTATCATGAACAGTGCTGCAGTGAACATGGGTGTGCATATATCTATTCGTGTGACAGCTCTTATTTCTCTAGGATATATTCCAGGAGTGGGATTGCTGCATCGTATGGTACTTCTATTTCTAGCTTTTTAAGGAAGTGTCAAATCAATTTCCAAAGTGGTTGTACCATTTCACATTCCCACCAACAGTGTATAAGTGTTCCAGTCTCTCCACAACCTCTCCAACATTTATTATTTTGTGTTTTTTATATTACTTCTAGCCTTGTTGGGGTGAAATGGTATCTCATTGTAGTTTTGATTTGCATTGCTCTAATGGCTAATGATCATGAGCATTTCCTCATGTATCAGTTAGCTGCCTGAATATCTTCTTCGGTGAAGTGCCTGTTCATATCCTTTGCCCATTTTTTAATTGGGTTATTTGTCCTTTTGTTGTTGAGGTTTTGCAGTATCTTGTAGATTTTAGAGATTAGATGCTAATCGGACTTGTCGTAGCCAAAATTTTTTTCCCAGTATGTAGGTTGTCTTTTTACTCTTTTGGTGAAGTCTTTTGATGATCGTAAGTGTTTGATTTTTAGGAGTTCCCAGTTATCTAGTATCTTTTCTGGTGTTTGTGCATTGTTAGTAATGTTTTGTATTCTGTTTATGTCATGTATTAGGGCTCCTAGCATTGTTCCTATTTTTTCTTCCATGATCTTTATCATTTTTGATTTTATATTTAGGTGTTTGATTCATTTTGAGTTAGTTTTTGTGCATAGTGTGAGGTATGGGTCTTGTTTCATTTTTTTGCAGATGGATCTGCAGTTATGCCAGCACCATTTGTTAAAGAGACTGTCTTTTCCCCAATTAACAGACTTTGGGCCTTTGTCAAATATCAGCTGCTCATAGGTGAATGAATTTACTTTGGATACTCAATTCTCTTCCATTGGTCGTTGTATCTGTTGTTGTACCAGTACCAGGCTGTTTTGACTACCATGGCGGTGTAATAGGTTCTAAAATCAGGTAGTGTGAGGCCTCCCACTTTTTCTGAGTAATGCTTTACTTATTCGGGGCCTCTTCCCTTTCCATATGAAGTTGGTGATTTGTTTCTCCAGCGCATTAAAAAATGCCGTTGGAATTTGGATCGGGGTTGCATTGTATCTGTATATTGCTTTGGATAGAACTGACATTTTTCCAATGTTGAGTCTTCCTATCCATGAGCAAGGTATACTTTTCCACTTATGCAGGTCTCTTTTGGTTTCTTGCAGTAGTGTCTTGTAGTTTTCATTATGTAGGTCTTTTACATATCTGGTTAGATTTATTCGTAAGTATTTTATCTTCTTGGGGGCTATTGTAAATGGGATTGATTTGGTGATTTCCTCTTGGAAATTCTCTTTGTTAGTGTAGAGGAATCCAACTGATTTTTGTATATTTGTCTTGTATCCTGATACTTTGGTGAAATCTTCTATTAGTTCCATTAGTTTTCTTGTGGATTCTTTGGGGTTTTCTGTGTATAGGATCATATCATCTGCAAATAGAAATACTTTGACTTCTTCCCTACCAATTTGGATGACTTTTATTTCTTTTTCTAGCCTAATTGTTCTGGCTAGGACCTGCAGCCCAATGTTGAATAAGAGTGGTGATAAAGGGCATTCTTGTCTGATTCCTGTTCTCAAGGGGAATGATTTCAAAGTCTCTACATTTAGGATGATGCCGGCTGTTGGCTTTGTATAAATGCCCTTAATTATATTGAGGAGTTTGCCTTCTAGTCCTATTTTGTTGAGAGTTTTTATTATGAATGGGTGTTCGACTTTGTCAAATGCTTTTTCTATATCAGTTGATAAGATCATGTGGTTCTTGTCTTTTGTTTTATTTATGTGATGGATTACATTGGTTGTTTTTCTAATGTTGAACCATCCCTGCATACTTGGTATAAATCCCACTTGATCGCGGTGAATTATTTTTTTGATATGTTGTTGAATTCTATTGGTTAGAATTTTGTTGAGGATTTTTACGTCAATGTTCATGAGGGATGTTAGTCTGTAATTTTCGTTTTCTGTGGTGTCTTTACCTGGTTTTGGTATCAGGGTTATGCTGGCTTCATAGAATGAGTTTGGGAGTATTCCATCTTTTTATGCTCTGAAATACCTTTAGTAGTAGTGGTGTTAACTCTTCTCTGAAAGTTTGGGAGAATTCTCCATTGAAACCATCAGGGCCAGGGCTTTTTTGTTGTTGTTGTTGGGAGTTTTTTAATTACCTTGTCAATCTCTTGTTTGTTATAAGTTTATCTGGTTGTTCTGCCTCTGTGTAAGTTTAGGTAGGTAGTGTTTTTCTAGAAATTTGTCCATTTCCTGTAGGTTTTCAAATTTGTTAGAGTACAGTTTTTCATACTACTCTGTTACGATACTTTTAAATGCAGTTGTGTCTGTTGTGATATTGCCCATCTCATTTCTTATTCAGCTTATTTGCTTCCTTTCCTGTTTTGTTAGTTTGGCTAATAGTTTATTGATTTTGTTGATTGTTTCAAAGAACCAGCTTTTGGTCTCATTAACTCTTCCGATTGTTTTTCTGTTTTTGTTATGTTTAATTCTGCTCTGATTTCTGTTCTTTGCTTTTTTCCAGTGCCCGAGGGTTTCTTTTGCTGCTCTCTTTCTATTTGTTCGAGTTGTAGAGTTAATGTTTCGATTTGGGCCCTTTCTTCTTTTTGGATGTGTGCGTTTATTGCTATAAATTGACCTCTGAACACTGCCTTTGCTGTGTCCCAAAGGTTCTGGTAGAATGTGTTTTCATTCTCATTTGATTCTGTGCATTTCTTTATTCCATCCTTAATTTCTTCTATAACCTAGTAGTTTTTGAGCAAGATATTTTTCAGTTTCCCTGTGTTCGATTTTCTTCCTTGCTTTTTCTATTAATGATTTCTGCTTTTATGGCTTTATGCTTTGTAATATTTCGATGCTTTGGATTTTGTTAAGGCTTGCTTTATGGCCTAATATGTGGTCTATTCTGGAGAATGTTCCATGTGTGTTGGAAAAGAAAGTATACTTGACTACTGTTGGGTGGAGTGTTCTGTATATGTCTATGTGATCAAGTTGGTTGGTTGTGGTATTTAGGTCTTCCGTGTCTTTATTGAGCTTCTTCCTGAATGTTCTGTCCTTCACCGTAAGTGGTGTGTTGAAGTCTCCTATTACTGTTGAGCTGTCTATCTCTCTATTCAATGCTATTAGAGTTCATTTTATGTATTTTGGAGCCCTGTCATTGGGTGCATAAATATTTATTATAGTTGTGTCCTCCTGGTATATTGACCCTTTAATCATTATATAGTGTCCTTCCTTATCCCTTGTGGTGGATTTTACTTTAAAGTCTATTTTGTCAGAGATTAATATTGCCATTCTTGCTCTTTTTTGATTGTTGTTTGCTTGATATATTTTTCCATCCTTTGAGTTTTAGTTTGTTTGTGTCTTTAAGGCTAAGGTGTGTCTTTTGTAGGTAGCATATAGACGAATCATGTTGTTTTATCCGTGTGCCACTCTCTGTCTCTTTACTGGTGCATTTAGTCCATTTACATTCAGCGTAATTATTGATAGGTTTGAGTTTAGTGCTGTCATTTTGCTGTCTTTTTGTGTGTGTGTGTGTTGTCTGCAGTTTCTTTGTTCCACTTAATTTTTGCTTTTCCTTATGTATTTCTTTTCATCTTTTTCATTGTTGTTGAGTTTGTATTTGGTGAGTCTTTATGTTTTTCTTGTTTTTTATTTTGATGTGTAGGTAGGATTGTTAGTTTCCTTTGTGGTTACCTTAATATTTACCTCTGTTTTTGTACGTTTAAACCAATCTTTTATTTATTTATATAGCCTTGACTTCTTCTCCATATGAAAGATCTATGACTATGTTTTTAGTCCCTCTTTTTTTGTTTTAATATTGTCAGCTTTTACATATTGGCATCTCTGTTTCCCTATTTTCAGTGTTGTAGCTTTGATTTATTTTTATGACTACTGTATCTAGGTTTATATCTGGTTGCTCTGTCCTGTGTTCTAGTCTTGAGTTGTTATCTGATGTTATTGATTTTCTAACCGGAGGACCCCTTTTAGTATTTCTTGTAATTTTGATTTGGTTTTTTCAAATTCCCTAAACTTCTGTTTATCTGGAAATGCCCTAATTTCACCATCATATTTGAGAGACAGTTTTGCTGTATATATAATTCTTGGCTACCAATTTTTTTCCTTCATGGCTTTATATATGTCATCCCATTGCCTTCTTGCTTGCGTGGTTTCTGCTGAGTAGTCCGAGCTTATTCATATTGACTCTCCTTTGTAGATGACTTTGTTTATCCCTAGCCACTCTTAAAATTCTCTCTTTATCTTTGATTTTGGCAAGTTTGATTATAATATGTCTTGGTGACTTTCTTTTTGGATCTGCCTTATGGGGGTTCAATGAGCATATTGGAATAGGTATCTACTCATTTTTCACAATATCAGAGATGTTTTCTGCCAGTAAATCTTCAAAAATTCTCTCTGTATTTTCTGTCCCCCTTCCCGCCCCATTCTGGTACCCCAGTCACTCGTAGGTTATTCCTCTTGAAAGAGTCCCATATACTTCTTAGGGTTTCTGAATTGTTTTAAAATTCTTTTATCTGTTTTTTCCTCAAAGAAGTTTATGTCCGGTGTTTTATCTCCAGTCTCTCTAATTCTGCCTTCCATGGCCGCAATTATGTTCCTATCACTTTCTATCAAGTTGTCTAATTTTAAAATTTTATTGATAATCTTCTGGATTTCTGTTTTCCATCTCTGTTAAATTTGCAACCTGTTAAATTTGTATTGTGCTGTTACGTAATCTTCTTAAGTTCCTCTGTTGCTTTGTCTGTATGTTCCTCGTCTCAGTCTGGGTTTTGCCTGATCTCCTTCCTGATCTCTTGGAGAGTTCTGTATATTAGTCTTTTGTATTCTACCTTTGGGAATTTCAAGAATTTTTCTTCCTCTGGAAGATATCTTGATGTTTTGTTTTGGGAACTTGCTGAAGCCATCATGGTCTGCCTCTTTATGTGATTTGATATTGACTGTTGTCTCCGAGCTATCAATAAGTTATTATATTTATTTTATGTTTGCTTACTGTGTCCTAGCTTCTTGTTTTGTTTTGTTTTGATATGCCCAAGTAGGCAGCTCGTGTGAGCTGTTTTGATTATTGGTGCCTTTGAAGCTCTAACGTCCTGTCACGAGGTGGTTAGATCTGTTACTAGTCCGTTAACTTTTCTTGTATGGATTCAGCTTAGGTGTTCAGGTAGTTGGTCACCAAGTGTGTGGTGCAGGCTCTCACCTACAGTGCTAGATGAGCATGGGTGATTGGAGTAGGCACAGGTATCTTGCTACAGTAGGGGATCATGTGCTGAGCAAAACAGAGGGCTGACGGTGTCTGGGAGGAAAGCATGTCCCTGTTCCCTAGAGTGCGTACATGAATGAGTTTTGCAGCTAGACTATGGGCACCTGGTGCTTTTGGTTGTAAGGACTGGGAGACACCACTTATTCATGGACCCCTGCCATATGTGGCTAGGTGGCGTGAGTGGACCCACCAGTCCTCAGGCCCCCGATGTGGGTAGGTGAGGACCCTGCTTAATGTGCACAGCAGTGTCAAATGTCACAAACCTGCCACTCCAATATATAGCTGCTACAGTTGAAATTAGGCTTCAAGTATATACCCTGTTGTACTGTGATAATGATGGCCTACACTGTTGAATTGGGCCCACACAGGTCTATGCAGGGGTTAAAGACGTTCACTGTCTGTGGACCCCTTATGCCTGTGCCTGGGGGCTGTTCCTGTCCTAAGTTCCCGGCTTCCGGGAGTTGGCAGATTATTTTGTCCTGTTTGCTAATTTGTTCCCTTTCCAAGGCCAGGAGAATGGCTCAGGGCGTGTGATGGTTCCTACTTCCAGCCCTAGGGATGTGGCAGTTGCTGAAGCCGGCCTGGAACCTGGTGCAGAACAGGGAGGGGGTAGGTAAATTGAAGAGGGTTTCTTCCCAAACGGGGTGTTTTTTGAGTGCATGTTAGGTTAGATGCATGTAGTTATCTTTTGTGGATTAAGCGCCGCTTTTCACTGGTTCTGGAGGCTTGAGTAGACGCTCCACTGCTCCGTCTCTCCTGATATGGAAAACGAGTCCCAAACGCCACTGCTTACCTCACCACGCATGCCAACTGATCCATCCTGCAGGGTACCAGTTCCCACTGGGTCAGATCTGGCAAGTCCTTGCTGCTTCTGAACTGTCTCTCCCTCCGCCTGCCACTCAGTCCGATTCCTCCCCTTTGACTTTGGTGTTCAGGGCTTCTAAATCGTCATATATAATCAATTTACTTGTTTTCTCGGGTCTTTGTTTTAAAAGGGACCACCAGAAGGGTCTGACTATTCTGCCATCTTGGCCTTGCCTCCTTATCGGTGAATTTGAGAGCAAGATTTGCTTCAGTGGCGTGGTGTGGAGAGAGAAAGTGCTGTTGTTGGTGGTGTTAGGTGCCGCCCAGTTGGTTCTGACTCATACTGACCCTATGTACAACAGAACTGCCTGGTCCTGTGCCATCCTCGAGATCATTGTTATGTTTGATCCCATTGTTACTGCCACTGTGTCAGTCCATCTCATTGAGGGTCTTTCTCTTTTTTGCTGACCCTCTACTTTAACAAGCATGATGTCCTTCTCCAGCTACTGGTCTCTTCTGATAACATGTCCAAAATATATGAGATGAAGTCTTGCCATCCTTCCTTCTAGGGAGCATTCTTGCTGTACTTCCTCCAAGACAAATTAGTTTGTTCTTCTGTCAGTCCATGATGTAGTCAATATTCTTTGCCAACACCGTAATTTAGAGGCATCAATTCTTCTTCGGTCTTCCTTATTCGTTGCCCAGCTTTTGCAGGCATATGAGGTTATTGAAAACACCATGGCTTGGGTCAGGCACACGTTAGTCCTTAAATTGACATCTTTGCTTTTTAACACTTTAAAGAGTTCTTTTGCAGTATATTTGCCCAATGCAGTACATCATCTGATTTCTTGACTGCTGCTTCCATCTGCATTGATTGTGCATCGAAGTAAAATAAAATTCCTGACAATGTCAATCTTTTCTTCATTTATCATGATGTTGCTTATTGGTGCAATTTTGAGGATTTTTGTTTTCTTTATTTTGGGGTGTAATTCATACTTAAGGCTGTGGTCTTTGATCTTCATCAGTAAGTGCTTCAAGTCCTCTTCACTTTCAGCAAGCAAGGTAGTGTCATCTACATATCGCATATTGTTAATGAGTGTTCCTCCAATCCTAAAGCTGTGTTCTTCTTCATATAGTCTAGCTTCTCGAATAATATACTCAGCATACAGATTGAATAAGTATGGTGAAAGGATATAACCCTGAAGCCCACCTTTCCTGACTTTAAACCACACAGTATCCCCTTGTTCTATTTGAACAACTGCCTATTGATCTGTGTACAGGTTCCTCATGAGCAAAATTAAGTGTTCTGGAACTCCTGTTCTTCACAATGTTATCCATAATTTGTTATGATCCACACAGTCAAATGCCTTTGCATAGTCAATAAAACACAGAAAGATAAACATCTTTCTGATATTCTCTGCTTTTAGCCAGGATCCATATGACATCAGCAATGTTATATATCTCGTTCCACATTCTCTTCTGAATCTGGCTTGAATTTCTGGCAGTTCTCTGTTGATGTACTGTCACAGTGCTTTTGAATGCTCTTTAGCAAAATTTTTCTTTCGTGTGATATTAATGATATTATTTGATAATTTCCGCATTCACTTGGATCACCTTTCTTTGGAATAGGCATAAATAGGGATCCCTTCCAGGTAGCTGTCTTCCTAATTTCTTGACATAGACAAGTGAGCACTTCCGGTGCTGCATTCATTTGTTGAAAGTGGTGTATGTAGATGGGGATATTTAAGGGGTGTGAGAAAGAGGAGATGGTGAGTGGTCAAATTTCTTGAAAGGAAGTGGCCACTGAAGACATATCCAGAGAGGCTTTTCTTTTTTTTTTTCCCCTCCTAGCTAAAAAATTTCAGATCACATTTATCAGCCAAACTAAAAGAAGGAGCCAGAGGAAGGGAAGATGGTGAAGATATAGGAAAGAAGTGATTATAATTACTTTGAAAGGAGGTGTGGAAAATCTGTTAGTTCCTAGCACACTTCAACACCACCTTTTTCTCTCCAAGTAAAATTTAACTCTCTGTTTTGCACAACTGTAATTCACCAGCAAAACTGTTCTTTTTATCTCAGGCTCAGAAATTGACTCACACTGCTCTAGTGACTGGCCATTCCATTCCTCATTATCATGGCCTAATTATATCTTCATTAAATTGCTACCTAACGGAGATAATGGCCAGGAGATTGTTTTTAACATTCATAGAGGATAATTTCAAAATAAAAAGCATACTGAACTGAAGAAAGAAAAAAATAGGATAGCTGCATGGCCTCAGGCAAGTCACTTAAACTCTCTGAGCTTGTCTCCTCTTTTAAATGATAATTTTGGCTACATTTTGTCTAAGGTGTTTGGATTGAATTGTGTCTCCCCAAAATTGTACCTGTGATCCTGTTTGGAAATAGGGCTTTTCTTTTGTTATATTAATGAGATCATACCACTGTAGAGCGGGTCCTAAACTAATCCCTTCTGGATGGTGTCTTATAAAGGTGAGACAGACACAGAGAGGCAGACACACACAGGGGGAAGAAGCCATGCAAGGCAGATTCATCTGCAAGCCCAGGAACCCCAAGGATTGCCAGCAGCTACTAGGAGCTAAAAGAGGCAAAGGAGGACCTTCCTCTAGAATCAATGCTCTGATTTCGACCTACTAGCCTCCAGGACTCTGAAGCAATAAATTCATTTAAAGATGCCACTTATGGTATATTTAGGTTTGGAAGTACTGGGAGACTAAGACATAAGGTGTTTTCCAGTTTAAAAATTCTATGATTCTAAAATTAGGTATTTAAAAATTTTGTTTGAAGGTGAAAATGACTATGAAGATGTGACATGAAAAGTTAAGGAGTCAGAGAGCTAGTTTCCCATTTAAGTTTCTTTTATCATAGTTTTGAGTCTTTACCTAAGTTACTTAAACTCACTGAGTCTCAATTTTGACCTGTCCATAATGGACATGATCATAAATTCCTGTATGCCTGCTGTAAGAACAATCTAAGATGATTTGGGTAAAATAGCCAACACCAGCCTGGCACATGGTAGATACCTAATAAGTATTTATGGCTCTCTTCTTCCTTAAATTCACTTTGCTCATTGATGTTCATTGCCTTTCCTCAAAAAAGAATAATAGCAAACATTTTATAAAAATTTACTATGAGCCAGGTGTTATTTGAAGTCCTTGCCATGATTAATTTATTTAATCCCCATAAAACACTGGCTCCAAATTTATTGGCATTTGCGATTTGAGGAAACTTAAGCATAGAGAGGTTAAGCAATTTTCTCAAGGTAGCTCATATAGTAAATAGCTGAGTCCAAATTTAAATCCAGGCGGGCCAGCTCCAGAGCCTGTGCTTTCAACCATTACAGTTGCCATCTACTTATGAATTAATTCTTTGTCAGATGCTGTCTTTGATATAAATTACCTTTGATATAAAGCTAAGCTATATATTGCTTCCAAGCTTTCAAATATAATCTGCCTATAACTCTAGATGGGTGTAAAATGCCCTGTTTGTCAGAAATAACTAACAGAAGAACACTGCTCTGAGTGGTCATGCCATCTGTCTGTCAGAAGCATCTTCTGATAATGTCATAGTTACTGTATTTGAAAAGAGGAATATTGATTTCTTTTGTACAGTTAGGCAGACAAATACCTTGATATCTGAAGATTTATCTATGCATTTCCTTGTCTTGGAAGAGTAAATAGTAAATCCATCAGAGAAAATTCACAGGGACATTTGAAGAGGTGATTCTGATCATGGGCTACTAAACACCAGGTTATTATATTCTTATAAATCAATAAAGTAAAATTTGAATCATCAAAATAATTAGTAATTTTAGTAAATGCTTTAGTTTCATGTTTAAATTAACATCCTGGATACTAAAGTTCAAAATATATTGTCCTTATGAAAAGTCAGATTTCTTAACAAGGAATTGATTCTCAAGGCAGTTGCAATCATTATTATTAGACATAAATTGAGCATACCCTGTCTTTTTTTTTTTCTTTCATTTAATTGGGCAGTGAATCTTGTTAATTAAAAAAAGATAACAAATTCACTATAAATTTTTAGTAGTTACTATCAGTTACTCTCAGTTATTATCAGTTAATTACTGTTAGTTCCCATTATCAGTTTCTTAATGCCAGTAAGTAAATCTAGTGAAATGAATGTTTGTCCAGTAACTAGCATATGTCAGTTGCTTTTTTCAGATCCAAGAAAGGAATATTAAATTTATGGGACAGACATTTCTATTTACGAAGTTTGGGAAGAAAGAAAATGGAGTTGTCTCTAGAGAAAGTGATGAGTTTCAATTTAGATATATTGTGTCTAAAAGATACCAGTAGGTATAAGAAAACATAAGCTCAAGAGAGTGGTCGGGCTAGAGATTTGTTTGTTTTTGGCACTGGAGGTATTAAGAGACTGTAGTGGGAACCTCTCTCTACTTGGTGAGAAAGAACAGTGACAACAATGAGAATATTCATAGGAGTGAAGAAGCAAGTTGGGAAGAAGCTACAGAGAATGATGGAGGAGAGTAGATTTTCCACTTGGAGGTGGAGTGCTTCCAAGTGAAGGCAAGTCTGAGTTAGAGACCTCCCAGAGATTTGCTGCTGAAGTAGCCTTGGAAATTGATGTCAGTTGTGTTCAGCATGTCATGGAACCAAGCCAATCAATAAATTCACTTTTCAAGTAACTAGGAAAGTGTTACTTAGGGACATTAGTCTGAACTGCTCCAGAGTTCTTGAGAAATAGATCTAATAAGTTGAATTTAACTTAGAAGCAGTTTGCCTCAACAGTTCCCTAGAGCTTTAGATGAGAACATCAATGATATCCTACCAATCACACCTATGCCAAAGCTTCTTGAGCCTATGCAGCCATTCCTTGCTTTTGTCTGAATTCCAGGGCTTCACTGTTTGGATTTAGGTTAACCCAAAATGGGACCAAGTATGAAAAAGTAATAATATATATATTCAACATTGGTATCTACTAATAATAGCCAATATTTATCATTCTTATATGATGTACCAGATGCTGTGTTAAAGACTTAACCTGACGATATTCAGGCCTTAAAGCAATCCTGAATTTGATAACATCATTCAGCTCCATTTACGGGTGAGGATACTGGGGTTCGCAGAGGTTGTCTAACTGTCCAAGGTGACAGTACTAATGAGGGGCAAAGCCAGTATTCAAACTTAGGTCTCTCTGATATCTAAGTTATACTAATTCTATCAAGGCTTAACAAAAGTTTGTATATTTCATACTCTTTGAGCAACAGATAATAAAACGAAAAGAAATTTTCAAAAGAAAAACAAGGGAGGGAACACTTTAATTTTGAAAACTTTTAGTTAATTAGGGAAAAGAAATGACTTATGAAATTAAATACTTTCATCAGAAATTTCGATGTCAACTTATCACTCATTCTATGAATATCTGTCTTTCTAGGAGGAAAGCTCAGAACTATATCCTTGCTAAGGCTAGTGATAAACAGTGTTAACATTGACTACACTGAACAAAATTAGTAAGGAGATGGTAGCAGGTAAGGATTTTCCTGTGACTTGAAAGCCGAACTGAGTTTTTTGTTAGGTTATTCTTCTGTCTTAAATTTCAATTCTTGTAGGTTTGAGGGCTTAGATTTCAATGGATAAGCTCACAGTCACATGAGAAGCTCTTTTGAAGGGAAAATCCTTGATGGTTCAAGCAGTTGGAATGTATGTTGAATTCTTACTGAGGTTTAGGATGACTGTTGATGGCCAAAATGTGCTTTTGGGACACACATGTTACATGATATCACCCAGACCTGACTTAATGCACTAAACAGACTGCCTGTCTTTCCTACCAGCTGTTCCTGTCTCCTTACATTGTTTGCATTATGACTTTTCATGTACAACAGATCAATCTGGATGTTTCAATAGTAGATATATGTTATGTAGGAATAGTCATAGTTTAAAAAAGAGGTTAGTTTCTAAGACTCTATCATCTGGATATTTTAATTATCCTGTATGACAGAAACAGATGAGTGCTTCCATTGGCTACAAAGATATCCGATGGCATAGATACGACATTGTTATTTGGTATTTATCTGTTTACCATGCCTTTTAGTACTAAAGAATAAGAGATTTCTTTTTGTCCTCAAAGTGTTGATTATTTATTACCTAGTCAGAACTCTCCTTGTCAAGATTATCAGTTTTTTTATTGCTTTGTCTAGTGATTATTCTCAAAGATAAGAATTTAATGAAATCATTACAGACAAAAGCAAGAAGGCAACAATTGTTACTACCAAGATCTCAAAGGAAGAGCAATATATTATATCAGAAAAACTCTATTTGGTGTCTCTATTATTTGACTTTGCTTTGTGTAAGGTTTCTTACACATTTTAAGTTAAATTGACTACAAATAATTCATTTTGTTTATTCACGGATATTATAGAGTGGCTGCTAAGTACTAAGAACTTCTTTGTACACTGGAGCTATGCAATCCCTGCCCCTAATGCAGAGGAAAGATAATCCTTGTCCTAATGGAGTGTAAAATAATAGTGGAGTCGTCAGACAATAAGCAAGATAAATAAATAAAATGCATATATGCTAGGTGGGAAGAGCTATAGAGAAAAAATGATATACAAAAGGCATGTAGGAAATACAGTTGGGAACGTGCAGGGCTGTAGTTTTAATGGAATAATTCTCATAAATTAAACCCTCAATTTATAGTTTGACAACTTTATATGTAATTTTGAGCAGTGTATACAATATATACCTGTTGCCATCAAGTCCATTCCGACTCATAGCGACCCTATTAGGACAGAGTAGAACTGCCTCCTAGGGTTTCCAAGGAGTGACTGGTAAATTCCAACTGCTGACCTTTTAGTTAGCAGCAGAATGCTTAACCACTACACCACCAGGTCAGGACTCATGGCTTTGTCCTCAGAGAATAGCTTGGATTGCAGGCCCCATTTCCCCCAGGCCAAAAATTACTAGTGAAGACACAACCTGCTTCACTGTTCACAACAGCCTTATTGGTGTGTCACACGTGAATTTCATCTGCCACATGAGTCTGACCAAAGAAAACAAGATTAATAGCTGATGGGGTAAATTCCAGGTTGACAACCTTTTGAAATCATGTAGCAAAAATAGTCAGCTCTAATCTCAAAGACAGGAAAGATAAAACAATGGGATGTATGTGTGCTATCAAGTATATGTGTTATATAACAAATTATTTTTTTTCTTGAAATGTATGTATTATTTCTCTATTTAAAAGCCAAATACTTTTTGGTAGGTCCCAGATCTCTTAGGGATCTGATAATGTCAATGATAGGAAAACACACAAAGGCATAAGCAGACAATATTTTTTATAGAATTTCTGTAAGTTACCAGATTTCAGGTGGCAGATGCCAGCTATTGATTATAGAGAGCTCATTCATTCATTCATCAATTTGTTAAGTAGATGGTTAATGATGATCTCCTTTTCAAGGCACTACACCTCAAAAAGCACCAATCCTTGGCTCTGTGACTGTTCCACTGATAAACATGGTTTTTGAACAAGTCTAAACAAGAGCAGAGAATTTTGCAGTATCTAAACAGTGATTAATGGGAATAGATGTGAAGATTCTTTTTCTTATCCATCTGTCCAGTAGTTCAGGTTCTACTGAACATATTCTGATGCTTAAATAGAAATGTTTACAAGAAAGCCCATTAAATAAATCAGAATTTTTTTATTCAGTGAAATATTTTATAGCCATTTAAAAGGATGTTTGCAAAGAATTAGTAATTACCTAGAAAAAATGCTTAGTGTTGCTGTTATAATAATATACAGAATACAGAAGAGTTGAATCAGTGTGACTACAATTTATGTTAAAAAAAAAAAAATCTTCCATAGTAAAATGACTAGAAGGTACTACACCAAAAATATTAGTAATTCTCTTTGGTGAAAGTGTGGGTTATTTTCTTCTCTTTTTTATACTGTTTATTTTTCAGATTCTTACAATGAACATGTAGTACTTTACATTATAAGTGGGGAAAAAACACTTTATTTAGCAAATACAGAAAGTAGTTTGCTGGAGAAAAATTGTATGTATTAGTCAAATAGAAAATTGTTAGTTCTCAATCGTCAATAATGTGTATATAGTATATAACATGGACTATCTTTTGGGGGCAAAGAGAAACAGACTCAGTTTGTTTAGTGATTACTGAGATCGAATGCCTCAATGACTAAATAAATATGTGATATATAATTGTGGCTTGGAATATGGAATTTATAATTTTCTCAAATTATTTTAAAAAGCACATTCTATTAATAAGCTCCAAAAATGTAAATTTCAGAAATGTCCTTTATGTACAAGTCTTATGCCAATTTGTAAATGTATGCCTAAATTTTTAGAGTCCATACTTAAATTTTGTTTTTTTGTAATGATACATTTCTGGCAATTGGTCACATTACTTGTTTCCACTACAAGTGTCGGTTTTGGATAGATGTCATGCAACCACTGAGATTTGTGGCTTGGGGTTGAAATTTTGTCACAACACTGAAAAATCTCACCCAGAAGGTAGGAATTAAATGTTTGGCTTCTACCCATGAATTGGGTGAAACCAACACTAAAATAACATCTCAAAGGATATAAAACCAAGTGTTCCAATAAAATGGACATATTCTCAAACTGAGTTCTATAAAACTTGTATATACTTAGATCATCCAGGACTTCTAAAGAAGAGAACTTGCAACTTTTCAAAACTGCTTGTTGCTAAGAACTAATATGTACAGCAGGACCACCATGTTGCAAAACTCTATGAAGTTCTGTGTGAGTAAAGTATAAATTTAGTCCCTGGAATTGGGGAAACATAGCCCCCTATGTTTGGGTCATGGTTTTCTTATGACACACTTTCTGGCCATTATCAAAGCCAGTTTTCCTAAGGACAGGAAGAACTTTTTGCTTCCCTCTTTATAGAGTCCCTACAAATTTGGAAAGAGCCATTACCTTTCCCCTCAGTGAACCCTTCTGCTCAAGAGCCCCTGAATTTATAATCTTCTTATAAATCAAAATCTCGTTACTTTGACCATTTCATTCATTTACTTGAGAGGCAGCATGAGGGTAGAGAATTGTATTAGAAGTCAGTTTTATGCTTGGCTCAGGATATGCTTTTTGGGTGTTGGTTTTATTTTGTAAGTTTTCTATGTTGTGTAACAGTTACCACAAACTTAGTGGCTTAAAACAACATGTGTTTATTATCTCATATTTTCTGTAGGTCAGATGTCTAGGCACTGCTTCACTGGGTCCTCTGCTTAGGATTTTACAATCACGGTGTCAGCCATTTCCTTAAAAATTAATAAAAAAGGGTTAGACCAGATAACAAGTATGATCACTTTTAGTTAGAAAAGCCAATGATTCAACTAAAATTTTAAATTAAAACTTGCTTCATGAATTAAATTTTAGCTTCATGAATTTGACCAGTCGAAGTTATGATGTGACTTATCCTAAGGAGAACTTAATCAAAGATTTCTTATCCTGTGCAAACAGCTTGTAAGCTGGTGGCCTACTTTTTGCAGAGGCACATAGACAACACATTCAGTCTAACTTTTCCACACAGTTTTTATCTTGCGCATATCCTTGAGTCTTTCGTAGCTGTACCTTCTCCAAAGGGATCATCTCACTTGCATTGAGAAAGTCTGAGAAAAACTAATGGAGCTTAATACCCACAGTCACTGAGTCAGTTCTGACTCATAGCGACCCCATACGGTTTCCAAGGCTGTAAATCTCTACGGAAGCAAACTGCCACATCTTTGTCCCATGGAGCCACTGGTGGTTTCGAACAACTGACATTTTTGGGTTAGCAGTCGATCACTTTAACCACTGCACCATGAGGGCTCCTTAGCAGAGCTTAAAGTAGTACCTAAATTAGAAGGGACCAAATAACATGTTGCTATCGTCCTAGAATATTTATTACTTATTTGAGCTTTCTATCTTTGAGAGTTTATTTTTTCTCTTTTTATTTGCAAAGTTATATTTCCCATCTTCTCAGTGTGAAAAGTTGAACATATGCTGACTTACTGTTCCAGGCTATGTTTGCAGATCTCTGGAGGTGAGGTGGGAGTAGTGGAGAGAACAGGAAGAAATAATTCCTTAGCAATTGTTTTTCTCATTATAGTGTTAGGCGGTCCATTTTAAGTCACCCTTGGAACATATTTTTATATTTATTTTTGTATCATTTATCTATCTAATTTCTTTATTTTTCAGCTTGTAAGATTAGGAATACTGTTTTAAAAGGTGCCCTATTAACAGGAGTTTTGACTGTAGATTCTGGTTGCTGTTTAATGTTTTACTTATTAGAACTGTTGGACCTAGCCCTCTCCTTTGTACTTGTAAAGTGTAAGCACGTGACCTTTCCAACCCTAGTGGAGGAACCTCAGCAGATGGAGCACGTGGAGTCTGTGATTGTAAAGGAAGAGAAGCAACTGCAGATCCAGATGGTCTCTGATTGTCAATGTCTGGCAACCATATTTCTTTTACTCAGGATGTGCTGATAACTGTGCAGAAGTACAGTTAAGTGAATTCAGCAGTTGAACCTACCATAGAAGGGTCTGGTGCACAGAGGGCATGTGAGCAGAGAAGACTCCAGTATGAGCCTCCAAAGAACTCAGTATCTAGTGGGGTGGGGTGGGTGGATAGATTACGTAGAAAGCTGACCTTTACACAAGGCAGAAAAGAAGTAAGGACCGAGATGGGGTTAAATAAAGGGATGTGGGGATTAAAATAAAGGTCAATTATTTCCAAATGGAGGAATGAGTAGGCTTCTTAAAGTAGGGAGTATTTGATCTGAGTCTTATGGAATGAATAGGACTAAAAACAGAGGTTAGAAGGGTGAGAATACATTGGAGAAAAACTGCATTAATAAAATGATGACTATCTAAGTGTATTTGTAGATAGCTACAGTTTAATTTGCCTGGACTTCAGATTCCATCATGTTCCTGGAAGGGGTAGGGACAAAGGGAGAGATAAATCAGATAGAGGCGGATCATGGATAGCAGAATTTGTAAGATAAGAGGTTTTGACTTTTTCATGATTGTGTGTATGTGTATGTGTGGGGGTATAATGTAACGATTAAAAGCATGGACTTGGGATCAGAGAAGCTTGGGTTTCGTTCTGGCTCTGCCACCTACCAGCTACGTGACCTTGTATAAAACATAAGACTTCTGACCTTCAGTCTTCCCATCAATAAATGAGGAGCAATAATGCCTATCTTATAGGAACATTCTGAGCATTAAATAAGTTTATGTGCATACATGGCTTAGGCTAATACCTGCCACTAGAAACAGCACTCAGTGAGCAGTAGCAGTGATCACGCTAAAGAGAAGGACAGAAGTGCCCTTTGATGTCAACAGAACTACTCTCTTAAACTGTAGATGTGCCATCTCCTCTCACATCTAAGTAGAAGCTGACCTTGCAGGACCTAGCTTGTTGCCAAATTGATTAGAACACTGGACTGAGCAGGGAGCCCAATAATCTCTTGGAGAGAAACTCAAACCAAAGTCATATAGAATGTACAACAGAATTATCAATGAAGAGAGGGAGAACCCAGGTAGAAGGCAACAGGACAGCTAAAGGAGATGAAAAGCATGCGCAAATGAGCCTAACATGAGTTCCCTGAGGTGACAAGACTGGGAGAGATTTTTAGGAGCATGCAGCTCTGGGTGGGGCAAGGAGGAACCTATTATGGCACTTTAATTGTCTGGATGGGGGGAATAATAGTTCTCTATCCCTTCTATAAATCTATAACTCATTCTGAATAACAGCAGGAACAGAAGATTGAAGAGCTGGTAGACATATTAAGGTGCACAACCTGATTAGTGGCTCAAATTATATATTGATTAATCAAGATTCAGAAGGGTTGATACCTGGGCAGATATAATTATCAGAAGTTAGACCATGGAGGGACCATAAAACTAGAAGGACATTTTGTCTAAATGAAGGACAGTGTAACTAACAATCAATCATCCAAAGTAGGAAGTTACCTGATAAGGGTATGTCTTAGTCACCTAATGATGCTATAACAAAAAATACCACAAGTGGGTAACTTTAAAGAACAGAAATTTATTTTCTTACAGTTCTGGAGACTAAAAAAATCTAAGTCAGGGTCTCAGTCATGTTGATTCCTTCTTTAGGCCTCTCTCCTAGTTTCTGGTGTCTCTCACAATCCTCTGGTTGTAGACTGGTGCTCACATGTCATCTGTCTTCCCTCTGTATGTGTGTCTGTGTGTCTCTTCTTTTTATAAGACAACACTCAGAAGTGATTAGGTTTAGGAGTCACCCCACTCTAGTATGGCATCATTAACACAACAAAAGGACAACCCCTGTTTCCAGACAGGGTCATATTTATAGGTACAGGGATTAGAACTTCCACATTTCTTTTTGGGGGACACAATTCAATCTATAATAGGGTATGTCAAGATTAGAGGTATAGATGATTGTCAGCAGTAAATTTAGTCCACGTCAGGGCTCAGGCAGTTTGGTTACTGAATTAGTTTCTTGAGCTAGCATCTTGTAATTTCTATGGTTCTTATATGGCTAGAGGGACAGTAAAATAGTAGGATCGATTTTGGTGCAATTGACATTGAGAGGTATATCAACCACAAAAGCCAACTCACAGAAGCAAAATGGTAAAGTATGAGGGTATTGCAAGTTCAGTGAATCAGTGGGAAGGGGGTCTTGGAAAATGGATAGGAACCATGGGCATACCAGAGGGCTGATCAGCAGGAGCCACAGTGAAGGTCATGTGGTTCTCATGCCACCACTCTGACCTCCAATTGTCACAACATCAACAACAACGTTTGAAGACCTTAGAGAGCCTCAGCTTGACCTGGACTTTGTCCATGTCTGGCCTCTGTCTGTCCTGGTCAGGGAATTGAGGAAATTACCCCTTTGACATCCTTCATGGGAGGCAGTCACTATTTTCCAAGACAATATGCTATGGGAGGAGGTCCCTAAATGAAGACTGGGATGCTAATTGGTAAAGGGTTTGGAAGTTATACAGATATCTTCCCAGGAGGCACCGAGATGAGGAAGTAGAAGGAGAAGAGCAACAAGAGAAGATAAAGGGACACAGAAAGAAAGAAAGCTTCTGGGAGACAAATCCCAGCACTAATAACAAATATGTTGTATTGCAGATGGGTTCAAGGAGAAGGTGTAAATTGTGTTGAACCTTGAAAGGTCAATAGAGAAACAAGCAATAAGACATTCCAGATAGCAGAGCCAGTATGAGTAGAAGCACAAAGTCTCATGGCAATTGCTACCTTGTTTTTAATGCTGGGTATGTATATGGGCTACTTGTTCCATTAATATCACACACAAGTAAATTTTTTTTTTTTAGGGTTTTCTTGGCTGTATTCTTTTTTATAATTATTATTTTTTATAATTAATTTTGTTGTTAAGAATATATACAGCAGAACATACACCAGTTCAATAGTTTCTACATGGACAATTCAGTGACATTGATTACATTCTTTGAGTTGTACCACCATTCTCACCCTCCTTTTCTGAGTTGTTCTCCCCCATTCACATAAACTCACTGCTTCCTAAGGTTCCTATCTAATCTTTCAAGTTGCTATTGTCACTTTGATCCCATATAGACAGTTCTTAAAAGAGCACAATGCTCAAAGCAGACATTCTTTACTAGTTAAGCTAAACTATTGTTTGGTTTTAAGATGATTCGGGGATATTAACCCTAATATCCTAGTTATTGGACACTGCTTTAAATTTTTTTTAATTAGTCAATTTTTAAATTCTTTCACCATTAATATTGTCTCTTAAATGTGGATTGAATTAGAAGTGGAGGCCAGTAACTTTGTTTCTACGACTTATCCAGGATCAAACATACTTCCTCTTCTCTACTAGTGCTATTTTTTTAATTATATAATTTATCTTTTTTTTTTTTTTTTAATTGTGCTTCAAGTGAAGGTTTACAGTTCAAGTCAGTTTCTCATACAAAAATTTATACACACATTGCTATGTGACCCTAGCTGCTCTCCCTATAATGTGACAGCACACTCCTCCTTTCTACCCCAGATTTCCTGTGTCCGTTCAACCAGCTCCTGCCCTTTTTGCCTTCTCATCTCTCCTCCAGACAGGAGTTGCCCATTTAGTCTCCAGTATCTACAAGTGGAGTTTTGCTGAAGATCATTCAAAAGTGGTTGCAGCAGTACATCAACAGGGAACTGCCAGAAATTCAAGCCAGATTGAGAAGAGGACATGGGACAAGGGATATCATTGCTGATGTCAGATGGATCTTGGCTGAAAGCAGGGAATACCAGAAAGATGTTTACCTGTGTTTTATTTACTATACAAAGGCATTCAACTGTGTGCATCATAACAAATTATGGATAAAATTACAAAGAATGGGAATTTCAGAACACTTAATTGTGCTCATGAGGAACCTGTATATAGACCAAGAAGCAGTTGTTCCAGCAGAACAAAGAGATGCTGTGTGGTTTAAAGTCAGGAAGGGTATGCGTCAGGATTGTATCCTTTCACCATAGTTATTCAGTCTGTATGCTGAACAAATAATCTGAGAAGCTGGACTATATGAAGAAGAATGGGGCATCAGGATTGGAGGAAGTCTCATTAACAACCTGTGTTATGAAGATGACACAACTTTGCTTGCTGAAAGTGAAGAGGATTTGAAGCACTTACAGATGAAGATCAATGACTATAGCCTTCAGTATGAATTACACCTCATCATAAAGAAAACAAAAATCCTCACAATTGGACCAATAAGTAACATCATGATAAACGGAGAAAATGTTGAAATTGTCAAGGATTTCATTTTACTTGTGTCCACAATCAAATCCAATAATGCATTGGGCAAATCTGCTGCAAAAGACTTCTTTAAGGTGTTAAAAAGCAAAGCTGTCATTTGGAACACTAAGGTGCGCCTGACCCAGTCCATGGTATTTTCAGTTACCTCATATGCTGACGAAAACTGGACAATGAATAAGGAAGACCGAAGAAGAATTGACACCTTTGAATTATGGTGTAGGCGAAGAATATTGAATATACCATGGACTGCAAGAAAAACCAACAAATCTGTCTTAGAAGAAATACAGCCAGAACGTTTCTTAGAAGCAAGCATGGGGAGACTTCGTCTCACACACTTTGGACATATTATCAGGAGGGACCAGTCTGTGGAGTACCTCATGCTTGGTAGAGCAGAGGGTTATCGAAAAAGAGGAAGACCTTCAACAAGATGGATTGACACAGTGGCTGCAACAATGGGCTCAAGCATAATAACAATTGTGAGGATGGCAGAGGACCAGACAATGTTTCGTTCTGTTGTATATAGGGTCGCTATGGGTCGGAACCAACTCGATGGCACCTAACAACAATAACCTATTCCATGACAGTAAAGGGAGAATGGTAGGTTGCTATATTAGCATCAAGATACCTTTTATCAGGGGTAATTTGTGAAAGATATAGTTTGGAAATGCAGGAAACCTGTTGTCATCCTCCCTCCTATTCTGCTTCTGGTATAAATCCTTTAGTAAGGATTAAATGTGCTTAGTAACAGGGCCTGTGTATACTGGGATGAGAAAATGTTTGTCTTATTAAATCTTAAACAACTAAGGCTCAGTAGGAGCTGAGTGATCTTATTTGATGAGTTGTATTTATAAAAATTTTGGCTTACAGTTTGGGATCAAATTCTCCCACCTAAGCTGTGGGAGCTCATGAAGTCTTTCCAGTAAAAATCATGTCAGTTGATACTTTTGCCAAATAGTGCCTCTTTTTTTAAAAAGTCCCTATTTAAGTCATTTCTCAAAAATAATTGAAAATGTATATTTTGATAAGTTCCTAACTGCTCTGTGATACTATTTATTTCTTTTTGAGAAGTGTGGTAGAGAATAAGATAATTTTTATTATGGTGAAGTAAGAGAACAATGATATTATTTTATTCGGGTTGTTTTTTTCTGAGTTAAAGCTGTATATTTTTGAGTTGTTCATCTTACGTCCCTTTGCCTGCTGTCATTTCCAAATGGTGACTGTTCTACATGTATTTTAATATTCTTCATATGTCACTTTAATATCATTCATGTGTTATAACTGAAGTGACTTTTTGTCTTTGTAACACTGGAATAATTTAAAGGGAATGTTTTTGAAAAATTCTATTTCATTGTAAGTGGGCTAAATAAAATATTTTTGTTCATTTGGGCAGCATGTCAACAACCATGTATGTAGTTCAAACAATAAGCCTAATATTTTTTCACTTTTCAAAGCAGTTTAGATGAAGACAGCATGTAAGGTCAAAGAGAACACATTCTAAAAGGACCCTTGAAAAAATCCTGTTAAAATTAATGTTAAGAGTTGGGGTTTACTATTACAGATTGAAGGGTTATATGGAAGAACTCTCTGAATTTTTAACTCTTCCCTCTTCCCATCCCCACATCCAGTTCCTTGCCAGTTTTTATCATTTCTATATGCTCAAGGTTTCTCCTTTCCAATCCCACCATCATGTCTGAGTGAAGGTGTTGGAGTTGAGTTTCTAAAGGATGTCTTAGCGTTCAGTCTCTCTGCACAGTTATTGTTGGTTCTTTCATGCTATGCCTTTGCTTAAACTCTTTCCATTATTTCCTATTACTTAACAGTATTCAAGAAGAAGGACTTTGATGTTTAAGAACTACTTATCACTTTAAGTTGATTGAAACCTACTCCCTTTGCTCTCCCATCTACCTGCATGGTGACATACTGCAGTTGAATCACTGATGAAGGCTAGTGACGACAGGGGAGAAGCAGAGAAGCTAATGTTTTTTGACTTATGTGGCTTATCTATCCTGCCAATCCATTGAGACCAGCAGTACTTTGCTTAAATGTTCAGGGTACAGTTTGGGCATAAACATTGATGTGACCAACATGTTTTACTAGCATTGCTTACTTTATGATCTGTTCGTTTTCTAATGGATCCGATTCCCTAGCCTCCATCTAATAACAATTCCTTGGACTAAGTTAAGTAGCTTTTAAAAACAATCTCCTTTGTGATTTAGCGATTTTAACTGAAGACTTTATTTTTTGAAAATGTTTTGTAAACAATCATTTTATTTGCTAGTTTTGTGATTAATCATAAAGTTAACACAGGGAATACCATTTTATGATCCCGAAAAAAGTACACATTTCATAATTATTCATATGCTTACTTTGATAATGCTTAGTTCTGGATTTAACTGTTAACATGCTTGAAAACATTTTCAGTATCGTTGCAATGTTTTATTACTCCTGTTATTTGGAGACAGGAAAAAATAAAGATGATCCAGAGGCAGTCTACTACAGTGGTCAAGAATATAAGCTCTGGAGCTAGATATTCATTATTCAAGTCCTGATTCCACAAATTATTAGCTCTGAGACCTTAAGTAAGATAATGTAGTTAAGTGCTCGGCTGCTAACAGAAAGGTTGGCAGTTTGAACCCATCAAGCGACTCCTCAGGAGAAAGACCTGGTGATCTGCTTCTGTACAGATTATAGCCAAGAAAGCCTATAAGACAGTTCTACTCTGTCACGTGGAGTTGCTATGAGTTGCAATCGACCAGACAGCACCTAACAATAGCAACAAGCCTTGGTATCCACATGTATAAAATATGGACTATATGGATTGTAGTGAGTATAAGGAGACATAAATACTTTGCTGTGTATTATTTGAATTTCTTCTTTCTTCTGAGAGATTATTCAGAATGATGTCAAAATGTTCATAATAAAGTTAGAAATCATAAATATTAGAAAGAAATGTGCTGTGTTCAATTCTTGGTCTGCAGTAGTTTTTCCTTTAAGTCTGACCTGAGTGTAGTCAGCAGGGGCAGCAGCATACACATTGGGAAGAAGAATCCCCTGATGGGCTTACTTGTGTGATCTTGGCCAAGTTTTTTCACCCCTGTATGCCCCAGTTGCCTCATTTATAAAAATGTTAACTTGGATTACATGATCTCTAAGGTGTCTATTAGTTCTTAAAGTCTGTGAATCTGTCAGTATACTTTGTCTTAATGAGTTTTGCACATGGAATGCTTTTGAAGGTATTCAGCATTTTTTTTTTTTTTACAAATACTTTTTCAGGTGTTTCTTCCTCCTCTTTCCACCCTCCTTTTTCTCCTTCTTCCTTCTATTACATACCATTTGTAGAGATTCCAGGCATGGCTACTGCTTTCAGGATGAGTAAATAATAGGATTTCTATTTCTAAGACACAGTAATTGAAATTCTAAGAGATTAAATTCTTAAAGTAGGATAAAATAAAACAAAAAGCTAAAACTTAATTTTGCCTCTTAACTGAACTCATCTTTTCCATTCCCAGCTCCCAAACTCATTTCTTCTCTGCTTTCCCAGCATCACTTTCTAGCCCACCTTCCCGTTTAGAGATCTGGAAGCAATTACAGGTTTGTCCCTCTCACCCCGTACCCCATTCAAAGAAATTCAGTAACAAAAGTCTTGGCTACGATATCTACTTAACACATCTAATAGTTCATCCTCTCCTTTCCATTCCTATTGCCACTGCCTTGTTTCAGCTTCTAATCATTGCTTACTTAGATTCTTCCAACTGTCTACTAACCTGTTTCTTTTACCTATATCGTGACTCTCTCTGATAAATTATCTACTTCTCTGCCAGAGTGAGATTTTATGGGATGTATGTATGATTATCATGTCTCTCTCTTGCTAAATGATTCAAATTTCTTACCATGGTATACACATCTCTTCAATGACTGCCTCCTGTCTAGGCCACAGGGCTCATCAGTCAGCAGCCCTTTTCCCCCTGACCCTCTACGCTCCAGCTATTGCTGAACTACTTTCTTTTTCCTGGTACTCTTTGCTGATACCTGCTGCTAGGTTATCCTCCTGTTCCTACAGTCTGGAATGCTTCATTTGCCCTGGGTCTGCCAAGTGAGTATGTATGAACTTTCAATACTCACAAGTCTTTATTTAGCAGGTTCTACTTCTTAAAGACTTCCCTTACCACCCCACCAGCCCACCCCACCAGTAACAATCCTCTCTTTAGTATCCCCAGTGTCATTTGTAATGCTAATAACCATAAAACCAGATGGCAAATTCACTTACACTAAAACCGAGATGTACAGAGGACACATGCTTTCTTAAACTGAGCCGATCTTCTTTACAAGCCCATTTCCTCTGCTTCACCAGGAAAAAAAAAAAAAAGAGAGAGAGAGAGATGTGATATGTTCAACTGGCACTTGAGATGATGCTCAGCATTTTTCTGCCTCCTCTTAGGTTTCTTCCCAAGACCGGTCTGTGTGTAAGTTGTTGGAAGGTAAGTGATTTGCATAATCTTGTGGGCAAAGAGTTGGGGTTCTTGGGTATAGTCACTTTTGTTTCCTCTTACCTCTGGGATGATGACTCTTGGCCACCAGCGGTTTGACTAAATTTACTTTGGTAGAGGCAACTTGGCATTAAGCATTTCTATTGATTATTCTCTTTATTAAAGCCAATGTTTTTGTGCTATGTAAATAATTTAGCATTGACTGTAAGTTAATCTTATCTTAAAATTACAGTGATATACATAACTTTATATAAAAATATACTTGTAAAAGCTATTGTTGAAATGATATAAAGTTATTCAACTTAGTATCTGTGTGATGGACACGTTATTTAACTTCACTTTTTTTCATCTGGGGAATGTGAATAAGAAAAAACTCTCTTTTATGGTTTATTGGGAGCCCTGGTGGTGCAGTGGTTAAGGCTTGGCTGCTAACCAAAAGGTCAGCAGTTGAAGTCCACCAGCTGCTTCTTGGAAACCCTGTGGGGCAGTTCTACCTTGTCCTATAGGGTAGCTATGAGTTGGAATCATCTTGATGGCAACGGGTTTGGTTTTGGTTTTATGGGCTATTGTAGGATTATAAAGGAGCTCTGATAACGCAGTGGCTTAAGTGCTCAGCTGCTAACTGAAAGGTTGACAGTTCAAACCCGTCAGCCACTCGGTGGGAAAAAGATGTGGTAGTCTGCTTCCATAAAGATTTACAGGCTTGAAAATCCTATGAAGCAGGTCTACTCTGTACTATAGTATCACTATGAGTCGAAATCAACTCTGTGGAAGTGGGTTTGGTAGGATTAAATGAGATAATGTATGCAGCGTGCTTAGCATGTTGCCTGAATATGCAAATTATAGTTTTATTTTATCATTATTTCATCTAAAATAAAACAACTGCTAAGATTATTGTCGGAAGGGACTTCTTTTTTCTGACCTCATATTTCGGTAGAAATTTTAACTAAATTCCCTTTATAAACTGTGTTCCTGAGGGTGAGATTCACATACGATCAGTCTTTGTTAAACCATTTTATCAATGTTGATGTGCCATAAATATATGTCAGTTAATGAATTAATTAAATGGAACTACGTTTACATCCAAATGAACAATTTAGAAATTGCTTCGTTAGAGGAGTAATACTGTATCAGTTAGCTTTTGCTTCATAACAAAACATTCCCAAACCACCATTTATTAGCTACTGTATTTTTATGCAAATAACATGTGAATTATACATTTTTTTGCCAACCATGCAACCCCCTCACACATTATTTTCCTAGGCTCACTATGCGCATTATACGTGTTGGTGCGTTATATGTGAAAAATACAGTAACAGTTCTGTGGCTCAGCTGGGATGGCTTTTTTCTGCACCAGGTGTTTTGACTGCACTCATGCATTTACAGTCAACTGGCTTGTTTCTAATGGTCTCACTCACTTGTCTGGTAGTTGGTGCTGGCTCTTGGCTGGGCCATATACCTCTTCCAGAGTAGCTTGTCTCTGACCATCAAGAAAGCGAGCATGCCCCAATGTGCAAGTGCTGTTAAGGCCTCTTTTGTGCAGTGTTTGCTAATTTCCCTTTGGCCAGTGCCAGTCACATGACCAAGTCCATGGTC
The DNA here is from genome assembly GCA_030035585.1 of Dugong dugon. Classification (NCBI taxonomy): domain Eukaryota; kingdom Metazoa; phylum Chordata; class Mammalia; order Sirenia; family Dugongidae; genus Dugong; species Dugong dugon. The sequence continues at coordinate 34,884,591 of CM057465.1, forward strand.
AGTGTGGGACAAAACAAAACAAGGGTATGGATACTGGGGTGTGGGGGTCATTATTACAATAATCTACCACAGATATCAACTTTTGAGTCTTCTAGCTTAACGGTAATAGACTTTATTGTATTTTCACCTTATGTTAATTGCTTTGATTAATTATCCTGTTCATGAAGTAGGGTGTATATACCATTGAATTTGATTTTAAAGATCTCAAATTCAGTGTGATCCCTTATTAAGAATTATTGTCTAATTTTAACTTTTATGTCAAAATGTGGCTGGGTCAAACTTTAGTAGCTATGTCTAGAATAAATAGTAAGATTTGTTCCTCCCTAGATGATGATGATCATCATCATCATTAAGCAGATCCATAATACGTGTCACACACTGTGCTAAGTTCTTTACATACATTATCATCTTTTATCCACACCATAGCTCTTTAAGGTAGATAGTGATGTAATTCCATTTTTTTTAAAATCAAACAGGAAAGTGAAGTAGGAGAGGATAATGAACTTCCCCAAGGTAATACCTTAGCAAGTGGTGGAGCTGATAATTGACATTAGTTGGTCTAACATCAAAACACTCTTTTTTGACCATCATACTATGTAGTATCACTGATGTTCCAAAATCCCATTGCTGTCAAGTCGATTCAGACTCATAGTGTGCAAATGTGTATGTATATATCTTAATACATACATATGTATATATCTTAAATATTAAATGGATATATACAATTTCAATGTTTTAGATTATCTGTACTTATGCTACTATATCTTTGAATCCTCTCAGAATCTCAGCAGTAATCTTAGTGAATACTGGGCGTCAATATCATAAAAAATTAATGACACAGGTAGATTAATGTAACAGTCATGATTCTCACCGTAATATCTATTTGGCTGCTGAGAGTCATAACTGAGTTAAAACATGTCAAATATGAGTGAATGATAGCTTAACACTAAATAGACTTTTACTCTTGTAGAACATCTGTGGTGGTGCCATGAAATGACTCTCAAGGCTTTGAACTTGGAAGTCACTATGGAGATTCAATTTGGCTTTAAGCGTGGGTAAAGGCCAAGAAGGAGAAGGATATAAGAGGAAGCGACCAGCTGTATTTGTGGGTAGGCTTTAATAATGAAACTGTACCCAATGCAGAAATGGAACATGAAATCAACTCTTAAAGTTAATAAAATGAATTATTCAAATCTACAGTTCACACCAATTTCAGTTCGGCTGTTGTAGAGAAGTGCTTTCTCCGGTGGTGTAAGGCAAATGTGTCCTAGACATTGTACAACAGTTTGATATTCTCGAGGCTCATGTTCTTGAGGGAATGTGAAAAATTTGATGGTTACTAAATAGTTCTGTAACTGCTGCTTTTGCCTCACAAAAATCATTGACTGAATTTTAGCCTTAGTGTTCTAATATTTACTAACAAATAAAGTAAGAAAATAAGCATTTTTTGTGGTTATTAAGTATAATACGAGTTACTGTGGTCTATAAATCATTTCTTGTTTTGTTTAGCAATGATTATGTGACTATAGTGCTTGAATTTGAAGGAACAACACACTTTGGCATCTGTGGAATTGACCTATATATCTGAGTTCATTCCAGAATGAATTGTGAAGAATTAGTTGGGGAAGATTTTTAAAACCTGCTGTTTAGTGCATACAGATTTGTGAGATATAACACATAGATAGAAAACTCTTCATTTCTTATGCTATACATAGAAGTTAGATGCTAGAATTTAGGATTTTTTTTTTTTTTAATTCTCAAGTCCTTTTATTCATCTAGGATGTTCCCCATCACTTTTTAGAACATATTGATTATTCAGAGAAGTTTCTATGATTTTATTAAAGAGGGAATAACCTACCTTAAAGTTGTTGTGAGGATTCAAGAGCTAAATAATTGAAAGCAACCTGGCAGGGTGGCTGGCACATAGACATTGCTCAGTTCTGTTCCCTCATTTAGAACATTACATAGCATATATTAAACATGTCCTTATAAGTAAAACTAACCCTAAACTGAAAGTGGTTTTAGATATGTAATGAATTAATAATAAAAAAAATTATTACATGAATTTGATTCCCTCCCCTGTTTTTTAAAATTCACATCCTCACCATTTATTGGCATTGATCTCTCACATACACACATCCAGAAGGAGAGAGGATGTTTGCTTTTTCCATAATATCTAGAAATATTTTTTCAGAATATCTAGAAGTTTCTGTTTTTGACAGTGTGTACTTAAAGTGCTAATTTCCAAGGAATGGCTGGTGGATTCAAACTGCTGACCTTTTGGTTAGCAGCCTGAGCTCCTAAGCACTGTGCCACCAGGGCACTAAATTTTTTTCAGAAACACAGAAAGTAATACTATGACTTTTTCATTTTTTTTCCCCTTACTTTGGTGAATAAAAAAAAAGAGAACTTGAAATATTGTATTACACTAAGGCCCTAGAAAGGTAGTGTTCTCTATCCAAACTGGAAAACTTAGTATATAAAGCTTACATTTTTCTTTCTTGGGTTTTGTTCTTACTGATACCACAACCTGGAATGCTTGCTGTAACGTGACCTCGAATACTGCAATCTACTGCTCAGTAAAACTGAGACCTGCCCTGGATATCTTAACTACCCCATTCGCAAGATTTTTGCTTATAATTCCCTTAGCACATTAAAGACATTTGACTTCACTCTTTGGTTATTTCTAAGTGAAATAGGCCTTGCCTTAGCTTCCTCTTCAGTTAGTAAACTGCTTAGTGAGAGACATCATGTCTTCCATCTCTTTACTCTTTATAATGTTTTTGCTTATAGTTGCTGCTGACTAAGTATTTGATGAATGAATGAATGATCATTTAATCTCCCAGGGGTCCCATTTTGAGCATATTTGAATTTTACCTACAGATATAAAAGTTGGCTAATTCAATATTTAGAGGAAGCCATATTATAGCAGGGGCCTTTGGCCTTAAACTGTTTGCATAAATGCAGAATATAAGAAATGATTCTAGCCCAGGGGGCTGATACTACCTACATCATCTTTTTCTGGCATTCTCCCCTTTTACAACTTAGCCTAGTTGTCCAGGGGTTACTGTACAGGAATCAGTTAAAAACGCATTAATAACTTTCTATAGCAAATACAATTAATCCTCCCACAACAAAATTGACTTACAAGAAAACCAAGCATAAATGGATTTGAGAAGTTGGGTTTATCCTGAATTTCTTATTGGATTAATTGTGTAGTTTCTCCATTTAAAGCTCAACCAGGCTTATCCGCAGTTTTTAGGAGGGAAAGATAGAAAAAGAAGAAATGAATTTGCTGTTACTCTTCCAAAAGATTTCAATTGATTACCTTTCTAGAAATGGATACTAGAGTAATGTAAATGTATCTTTAAGTAAACTACATTAATGGAGCCCAAAACAATTTTAAAAAAAAATTTATTTTTGTACAGCTAGTGTATTGAAAACTCACTAAGATAACACAAGAGTACATTTATTACACGACATCCTGTACTCAAAGTCCCACTGTCTATAGTTTAGCTTGTATTCTTGCTGTAATTTTTTCATTTTAGCCAATAAATCTAGAAATGAATTACTGTCTTTTCTTGTCTTATTTTTTTAGTTATGAAAAAATTCAGAAAAATACTCTGTTGTTATATGTTGTTTATTCTTTATATTTGAACTCTGTCCTTTACATTGGGCTAAAATACCAATTTCAATTTTATAGCAAAACCACTGTTGTGTGGCTTTTTCCACACACGGTGAATTACAAATCAGTTTGGCTTTAATGTTTGACAGATACGTACTTCGTCAATGTATCATATCTGCTTTTGGTTGGGTTCCTGGTTGTTCCAGTGCAGCAGAAATTGAATTGCCAAATATTTTTACTGGCTTGTCACCTTTGCTGTTATAAAAACATTAAATCAAGGATCTATTAAAACCAGATTCTCAAATGCCTGCCTGTTCAAACTATTCTGCTCAGGATTGATCCAGGTTTTGCCTTCTTTTTCAGTTTAGTTTCAAATTCTGCTGGTCATTTTTTTGAACTTCTTATTTTTTTTGAACAAGGTTTGTTATATATGTTTATATTAATAAACTGTTTTTTTAATTACGTGGTCGATAATTGATTAGTTTAAATGACACTACACAATTCCATTAATAGACTGATAACTGTTTTAGAATCAGAAAATATTTCAAAACTTAGGAAAACCTTGCAGTCCAACAAGAGTTAGATTCTGGGTGGTGCAAATGGTTTGTGCTCGACTGGTAACTGAAAGTTAGTGGTTCAAACCCATGTGGCACCATGGAGGAAAAGGCCTGGCAAACTGCTTCCGTTAAAGATAATAGCAAGAAAATCCTGTGGAGCAGTTCTACTCTGTAACACATGGTCCCCATAAATTAGAATCCGCTTAACGGCACGAAACAATGGTCTACACTCACTGTCTTCATTCCCTTAACCTGCTGCAGTTTAACTTCTTCTCCAACAAGGGTTAGGTAGACTTTTCTTTCCAGGATTAAGTGTTTTTAGAAATGCTAATTAGAGTGGAATTAAGAAATCTTACTTCCAGCAATAATGTTCCTTACTAAGTCTCTCCATTCAATAATTTTTTTAACTCTTTTGATAAATGTTTACATATAACCAGGTAGGCAAAATATTCAGATTAAGTTGGTTTTCAAGCTGCCACCTGAAAGTTTTCTTTTGTCATCGGTTTGTTTTTATTCTAATTTGAAAAGACTTTTGCTCATTTTAAAGCCTGTGGGGAATGATCAAAATAAAACCAACAGCTTTATAATCAGACTCCCTGAAGTTACTACTGATAACAAATAGTCAAGGCAATTAAATTTCTTAAATGAAAAATCTTTGACCTTTAAATTGAAAATGTTTATCCCCAAATGACAAGTTAAACATGCAAAATAAATTGATTTTTAAAACTTAAAGAATAAAAGTGTTTGTTTTTAACTGCTGTTAACTCTGACTCATGGTGAACTTAAGTACAGCAGAATGAAACATCACCTCGTCCTGCATCGTCCTCAAACCAGTATTTATGAGTACGTAGTTATTTAGTACCAATTTCTCTGCATTCAGTTGTAGAGCATCTAATCTTACTGTCCATTAATATCTTCTCATCATTTATCCATCCCTCCATTATTTTAGTATCACTCAAGAGCTGAATAATTTTCATGGTATCTGGCCATGCTGTTTAGGATATAAAAGCTCCTGTCCTCCAGGACTGTATAATCTAATTGGAAACAAACAAACAAACAAACTAATTATAGCCATTAATGACTAGGAAAGTATATGATAAAATAAGTATCAAGGGAAGTCTTTCCTAACCGTCACCATCCCCAAGTCTCAAATTCTGTAATTCTTAAAGAAGATTTCTTTTTTTACAAAGTACTTTTCTAAGATTGCTACTAGGCATTCTTTAGTTTTATTATAGAATTATATAATTCTTCCCCAGTTTTCAGAAAGACTATGTCTGTTTTTGCTCACCATACCTTTCCCAGTGCCTAAGAGCGTGCTCTGAACATGGTGTTTGTTGACTGAGTAACTGAATGAATATGAACTCCAGCATGAAAATTAAGAGAAGGGAAACTTACCTAGGCAGTGAAATTGTCAAGTAAGGGCTTGGTAAGTGACAACTGAGTTGGCTCTAGAAGAATGGATAGGTAGAAGGAAGCAAGAGAGGCATTCAGTATTTGGGGGTATCATAAAATAAGATTTGGAGTAAGGCGTAAGAAAATGTGTACTTTACCTTGAAAACATTGGCCTAATTAAAGATGATAATTCTGTTGGAGAATAATGAGAGATAAAAATGGGTAAGTGGGCTTTGAATACCATTTCTATGTGGGCAAAAGCGAGTTGGAAATGACCTTGAGTACACATGTTCTGCATTTGCCACAAACGTTAGAATTTCAAGGGAGAAAAAAAAGACAGGCAAAATCTATGCATGCCTGTACATTTAAAAGCCCATAGTGCATGCTTTCCATTGTATTTAACTTGATTTTAAGTGCTTATGTTTCATTTTCAGTCACTTTCACACTTTGTTTTTAGTTTCATTAGTTTTAATTAACACCCTGGTTCATGAACTCTAGAGTTTTCATTATTATTAAAACATTTTATTCTTTATTTATTTTGTATTTTTTTCCAAATGTAGGTCCTAATTTGCCTATCTTGAAGAAGTAAAGCCACTGATGTGCCATAACAGGGGTAGGAAAAGAAGTTAAAAGTGCTTATTGAAGAAAAGCTGATAGCCTTTTATAATTGCAGTTAATGTAATTTTGCTATTACGATCTGCCTGCAATTATATTGGTTTTCTTTTTAACGATAGCCAAGGCAAGAAACAAAACCATCCAGGAATCAGAGGGATGAAAGAGTGGAGGGAAAGTTGTGGCCCACAGTGCAGGAGTTACATATGGCCCCCGGTTATATGAACCTGGCCAAGGTCCATGAACTACAGTTGTAGTATGAAAGCAGTGTTTGAGCTGTGGGTTGTGTTTTTAAAGCACTTGTCTCCCGATAGCAGAGAATAAATCAAAGGAAAGAAATTACTTTCAAATACATATCACTGAGCCAAGAAATTTGGGAAAAGTCACAGTTATCATAGAATGGACATGTATGGTAGGCAAATCTGCCTGTCATTAGAGACCCCTGGTTACCAGCAGTCATAGAGAAGAGGTCTTCATGAACAAGAGAGATTAAATATCTAACAAAACCTCGAGTGGGAAAAAGCATGTTGTTGTTTGTTGCTAGTTACTGTCCCGTCAGCCCTAACTCTTGGCAACCTTGTGTATAGTAGAATGAAATGTTGCCTGGTCCTGCCCCATCTTCATGATCACTGGTATGTTTGAGTCCATTGTTGTGACTATTGTATCACTCCATCTTATTGAGGGTTTCCCTTGTTTCCACTGACTCTCCACTACCAAACATGAAGTCTTTTTCTAGTGATCGGTCTTTTCTGATGACTTGTCCCATGTAAGTGAGCTGAAGTTGTACCATCCTTGCTTCTAAGGATCATTCTTATATTTCTTCTAAGACTGATTTAATTCTTCTTCTGGCAGCTTCAATATGCTTAATCAACACTACAATTTGCATCAATTCTTCTGTCTTCCTTTTTCGTTGTCCAGTTTTTGCATACATATAAGGCTATTGAAAAGACCAGGGTCATTAAAGTGTCATCTTTGCTTTGGAAAACTTTAAAGAGGTATTTTGCAGCAGACTTTCTCACAGGTTAATAGATACTCAAAACCAGTTTTCTAGAGTAGGTAATATAAGTGTCAATACCCAAGAAGACTCATGGTCCATGTTGTATTGAGGGAAAAACTGTTGTTGAGAGAATATTCCAACAACTTCTAATACCTCCTGTCCTATGACCCAATTTCTCAAGAATCCATGTGAACCCACTCCTTTGAGAAGAGGCAATCTCCAAATAGAATTCTGCTTTCTCTATCATGGGAGGGAATTGAACTCTACCACCAAACTCTTCTCCCTCTCCACCATGCAAATGAAAAGAGAAGTAAATAAAGCAACACTAAAGCAGTGGAAATCTTTATTTGAAATGCTATACCAAGAAAACAAAGAGGGGATTGAATTCAAAGGGAATGACTGGATTAGCGCCAATAAAAACAGCTGATGTGTGGTGAGCAAAGGCAGTTATAGAAAGGAGGAAAAAATGGATCCCATGGAAAGACTGTGGAGAGGCAGTTTGTAAACTGAGAAAGGGAGTTCTTAATAGCGCAGACCTGCTTTCTTCCTTAATCAGATTGGAATTGCCCATTAGTGGGACTCACCTGTGATTAAAAACCAACAACGGCAAAGCAGTAAAATACTGGATGTACAAGCTTTAAAAAAAGTTAAGAGTGTTTCTAAGCCTTTCACCTTGTTCATGGTTTTAAATGTTAATTAGAAGGCTGCTCCTGCTTCTGTTGCTCCTGCTGCTAAGCAATGAGGTCACCAACTTTGCTAAGATCTTTTTAAGTGGAAATCCCCCGTTTTGGGGGAGGAGAGCTATTTTTTTAGTTTCCTGAAGAGTTGAGATGTATGCAGCTAGATGTGCTGGATTTGCTATCATTGTAACTGGCACTGTTAATGGAGAAGACCCTGAAAATTGTCAGGAAAGGGGACTGTCCTGTCCATTGAAGTAAGGATAGCAGTAAAGATAAATCGGGAGTCCTGTTGGTGTAAAGGTTACACGTTTCTGAATTTTTAGTTTTGGCTCTGTTTACTACCAGTCAGACGTTCTTCGTTATTTCAGAGTAAAATTTTAGTCTGAATAAATAAATAGCACAAAAGCAAATTATTTCCAGAAAGTGATTTTAATCATAACTTACTATTTAACTTAGTATAGTCTTTTAATTATGCGATTACAGTTACTTATATTGTTTATGTTGAAGCAAATGAGGATCTGCATTGATTAGGGGAATGCTAGAGTGGACAGTGATATAATTACTTTAAAAATCCAAGTGATGAAATTTGAATATCTTGTACTGTAAAGATACTGCTAGGCTATGATACTGCTATTTTCTAATTACAAGAATTGACCTTCCTTTTTAAAAATTTGGATAAGCTAAGAGTCTCTACTATGGTTAAATAGGTTAAATATAATGCATGAAAAAATCCTGAAATATCTTCCCTGATATATGGCTTTCCAAATTAACCAGTATATCTTCTCCAATAACTTGCAGCTTTTAAAATTACATCATAGTCTCATATAACATTTTAGTTCTAATATAAAGTTGGTCATGGCTCACTGAGATGTCATAATTCATCAAATCTTTTTTTCCCTCCATCTCATCTCCACATCCTTTCTGAACTATACACTGGAATTTTTAGATTGCCAAGTATGATCTATCAAAACTAAAACTTGGGTGTGGTACTTAACATTTTTTAGATGTACTAGTAAAATAATAATCTAATATTTAAGGGAAACTGGATAATTTTTCATTAATATTTTATGGCATTTTGGAACCTCTTCATAGATCAGTATGTACCAAGGGAACTGAGAAATTGAAATGCATTATGTTATGTGTCGACCGATTCTTTTTGGTACAGTGACTCTTGTGTATTCCTTCCATCTTCTTTTGATGCTTCCTGGGTCATTCAATGTTTTGCTCGTAGAATCCATCAAAATTGCAACTCGAGGCTTGAATTTTTTTTTCAGTTCTTTCAACTTGAGAAATGCCGAGAGTTTTCTTCCCTTTTGGTTTTCTAACTCCAAGTCTTTGCACATTTCATTATAATACTCTACTTTGTCTTCTCAAGTCATCCTTTGAAATCTTCTGTTCAGCTCTTTTACTTCATTTCTTCCATTAGCGTTAGCTTCTCTATATTCAAGAGCAAGTTTCAGAGTCTCTTCTAGCATCTATTTTGGTCTGTTCTTTCTTTCCTGTCTTTTTAACGATCTTTTTACTTTCTTCATGTATGATGTCCTTGGTGTCATTCCACAGCTTGTCTTGTCTTTGGCCATTAGTGTTCAGTGATCAAATCTATTCTTGAGATGGTCTCCAAATTCAGGTGGGTTATACTCAAGTTCTTATTTTGGTTCTTGTGGACACAGAGTCACTGTACCAAAAAGAATTGGTCGACATTCAACTATTTCAGGAGGTAGCATATAATCAAGGACCAGTGGTATTGAAAGAAGAAATCCAAGCTGCAGTGAAGGCATTGGTGCAAAACAAGGCTTCAGGAATTGACAGAATAACTATTGAAATGTTTCAACAAAAGGATGCAGCTCTAGCGGTATTCACTCATTTATGCCAAGAAATTTGGAAGACGGCTACCTGGCCAAACAACTGGAAGAGATCCATACTTGTGCCCATTCCAAGGAAGGTGATCCAACAGAATGCAGAAATTATTGAATAATATCATTAATATCACATGCAAGTAAAATTTTGCTGAAGATAGTTCAAAAAACAATTGCAGCAGTATATCGACCGGGAAATTCAGAAATTCAATCCAGACTCAGAAAAGGATGTGGAACAAGGGATATCATTGCTGATGTCAGATGGATCTTGGCTGAAAACAGAGAACATTAGTGTTCTAACAATAAAACATATTTTATTGACTATGCAAAGGCATTCAACTGTGTGGATCATACATAATTATGGATAACATTGTGAAGAATGGGAATTCCAGAACACTTAATTGTGCTCATGCAGAACCTGTACATAGACCAAGAGGCAGCTGTTTGAACAGGACAAGGAGATACTGCATAGTTTAAAATCAGGAAAGGTGTGCGTCTGGGTTGTATCCTTTCACCATACTTATTCAATATGTATGCTAAGCAAATAATCTGAGAAGATAGACTATATGAAAAATGTGGCACCAGGAGTGGAGGAAGGCCCATTAACAACCTGCAATATGCAGGTGACACAATCTTGTTTGCAGAAAGTGAAGAGGACTTGAAGCACTTACTGATGAGGATTACAGCTTTCCATATGGATTACACCTCAACATAAAGAAAAAAAAAATCCTCACAACTGGACCAATGAGCAACATTATGATAAACAGAGAAAATATTGAAGTTGTCAAGGATATCATTTTCCTTGGATCCACAATGCCTATGGAAGCAGCAGTCAAGAAATCAAAGGATGTATGTGTTGGGCAAATCAGCTGCAAAAGACCTCTTCAAAGTGTTAAAAAGCAAAGATGTCACTTTGAGGACTAAGGTGTGCCTGACCCAAGGCATGGTATTTTTAGTCACCTCATATGTATGCAAAAGCTGGACAATGAAAAAAGAATATGGAAGAAGAATTGATGCTTGTGAATTATGGTATTGGTGAGGAATATTGAATGTATCATGAACTGACAGAATTAAAAAAAAAGGTCTGTCTTGCAGCAAGGGTGCTCATTGGCAGCGAGGTTGGCTAGACTTCAATTCACATACTTTGGATATGTTATCAGGAGGGACCAGTCCCTGAAGAAGGATATCATGCTTGATAAGGCTGAGGGTCTGTGAGAAAGAGGAAGGCCCTCAATGAGATAGATTGACATTATGGCTACAACAGTGGGCTCCAACATAGCAAGGGTTGTGAGGATGGCACAAGATCAGGCAGCGTGCCATTCTGTTATACATGGGGTCGCTATGAATTGGAACTGATTGGACGGCACCTATTAGCAACAACATGTTATGTGTCAAGCAGGTCTCATATATCAGATGATTTTCGAGGACAGGGAGTAAAAGCAGGAGTATTGGGAAATGTAAGATAGAATTTCAAAGGCAGGAAGATGCCTGACAGGAGGATAATTTAAGAATGAAATGGTAGAGATACGTGGATAATTGCAAGGCGTGTTTAGGAGGAGTTGAAGGTAATCTTCATAGGCAGGAGTTAAGATGAAGACTGTTAAAAATGCCAGAGGCAGAAAGTCTAGAATCATAGACTTATTTCATCATGCATTATACTGTAATATCAATACATCATCTGATGTATTCACCTGTATTTTCAGACTCCTTGGCCATTCTCTATTACATGACCATTATGTATTTAGTGTTTTAGCTCAGTAGAAAAAAGTGCATTTTTAGTAAGAGAAGGATTTGACAACCTGCTGCAAAATGGATACAATGGGAAACCAGTTTTCACTTTCTGGTCCTTATTTTCAGATATGCATTTATTTCTCTTTGCTCCCTTTTCTTGGAGTGCATCATTTAAGACTATCTAGAAGTACTTTATGCAATGCATGCACATACTACCAGAAAATGACAGGTCAAGCCACCAGTACTGTCATCTGCATCCCCCTTGCATGGTGTTCGGTTGTGGAGCCTGCACATGCTTAGCTATTTTCTTCTCTGCACTCCTCTATGCCTCGTAGGCCTTGAGCATCACCTATGGGCACAATACCTTGTTACATTTACTTCCATTTTTACTTCTGTATATTATCTTCTTCCCTTCCACTCTATTCCCCATGCCAGAAATGTAGTAAAAAAATAAACATTCTATCAGTAGAAAAATATGCAAAAAAAAAATTATTTAAAAGAAGTGAATTTAAGACTTTGTATTTCAGCTCACCTCTATTAGATCTTTAACAACCCTAAGCTATGGAGAGAGGAGTTTTCCAGTGAACATTTAAAGCTAACAGTTCAGAGAGAGTAGTAAAGTGTCATATATATGTGTCATATATGTGTGAATAATTTCATTAATTCTTGCTGAGGGACAAACTGACTTGGGTGAAGGTTTCTTTTTTTCTTTTTTAATTTTATTTTTTATTTTTATCTGCTACTGTCAAACTGTGGTTGTTCTTTCCATTTTATTTTATTTTTTCTATTCTCCTGTCTGATCTGTTATGCTGTTTATATCTTCTGGATTGGCTATTTATTGACCCTCGATGGCAACTTAAAACAATAACGATCCTAATTTTCTACATATACTTTAGTGGTAATTTATGGATGGAGCCTTGTAGGGGCTGAGATACTGAAGAAGGAATGACACTAATAAAATGTAAGTACAGAGAGAGAGCAAGCGAGTGCACGAGAGAGGACTTTAAAGCTTATCTAAACAGAACAGAATATTTTAAGTTTGCCTGGAATTGCTGCACCTTTTTTAAGATTCACTAGTAATTTTACACTTTTATTGACTGTTCTCTGTGGAGGAATAATAAGACCTATTCTTTGCCGGAGGTGTTTTGTTTTAAATCAAATCCCCTAGAGAAAAGTCCAAGAGGAAAAGCTGCTGAGTTTACTTTTTATATAAAACGTTTCTTTCCTTTTCTGTTAAAGTTTCCTTGATGGATTGCTTGTTGATTAAAATGCTTCATAAAGTTGTACTAGTGATTCTGTCAAGACTACACTGTACATTTTACAGAAAAGGCTAATGTTAACTTCTTCGGAGGTTTCTCGAGCAGAGCATTCTCTCTTTTTCAGCAATTAGCGTTGCCAGATGTGCAATTAAATGGTCACTTCACCTTTATTATAGTTTTCATGTCATATTATTTTGATTATTTTTCTTGTTCATGTACACTGTAGCAATTATAGTCACCATATGTTTGTTATGTAAGATAGGTCTTAAAACCCAAGCTGATGGGGGAAAAAAAAATCACTACTGACCTCCAGTTTATCTCATTTTAACTCTTAAATGTAAATTTAGCTTCATAAATGTGTTTCTGTGCATCTGGAAGATGTCAAGTATTATTTTTGTTAGTTCATCCAGCAGCTGGAAGTAAGAAGCCTACACCTATGGTAGCTGATCTCATTACCAATAGTTTTGGGAACTTGAGATAGTATATTTTATTTAAGATCCAGTAAGCAGGAAAATTAGAAGCTGAGGTGTGGTTAAACAAATACATGTAGAAGCTAGGCTTTTTGTGTGGGGTGGGGGGGCAGCGGTAGTGGTGGTAAGGATTTTTTCCTGATGAATATAAACACAATTTAAGGGAAAATGGGAGTTGAACAATTTGAATAACTCTTAGTAAGCTAAACAATCCAATTTATTTTTCCTAATGTTATTCTCAGAGAAATTACAAATATCTTGCTTCAGGAGGATTCCAGGGATATGTACAGCAGAAAATGCAAATATGCCATTATTGCAGAGGGAATTGCAGAAATAAAACTTCTAGAACATACATGCTTTCAGACATGATTTTTAAAACTGTTCTACGAAAATGATACAGCTTCTAATGAGCATTTCAAGGTTTAATAGGAAACGGGAAAATTGGCTTTACAGGAGAAGAGTCCATCCCATCCCATTAGAATTATGAAAGTTTCCATATTATGATTGTTCAAAGTGTTTTGTTTTGTTTGCTTGTCTTTTGTTTTTTGTTTTATTTTTTTGGTCAGAAAGCATGGGAAGTTGGCAGTGTTATACCAGGGATTCAGAGTATATGAGTTCTAATTCCTTTATTTTCAATTACTTCATTTAGAAGTTAACACTTTTGTTAGGAAAATCTGGAGTAAAGCAATACAGTTACTGGAATCCAGGTTAATATCTGATAGTCTTCATCAGAAAATATATAGACTAGGAGAAAAATAATGCATTACCTTTTCATTTTTACCATTTTGTCTTTTATTTTGCCTGCATTTAAGAGAAGAAATTTTTGCTGTATCAATTCCAGAAATATATGTGAGGGGTATTATTTTAATTATGATAAAGAACATGAAAAGCAATATATTTACTAGCAAGCCAAGTTTAATTAATGAAAAGTCAGTGAATAACTCATTTCTCTGCTTCTGTAGTCTGAGTTCACATGTAATATGCATTGTACCAGTTGTTAATAGATTTCAGGCCTTCCCATTTTCCGCAAATCTACTGGTACTTCATTTCCTTTTATTTTGGCTGTATAAATTTCCTCCACATCATTAAAATTCACTGCAGGCATTTCCAGTGGCTGAGGAAATATGTGTCAATGATAGTGGAATTGATTGATTTCAAAGCTTCTTGTTGCTGTTGTAGAATTTGGCAAAGAGAGGGCTCATGGCTACTACAGTAGATGTTCCTGGGAATTCTTTATAATACCAGTAGGAACCTTATAAAGATGTTTGGTGGTTCCCCCTCACTCTCCCCACTTAATCCTTCATGTCTAAGTGAATACTAACATAACCGTGGTATAAATATGGTACTCATCCTGAAAATACAAGAGTTAACTGTTAATGAGAATTTGAAGCCAAGGTTCCTAAGGTCAAACTTCCTCCTCTATTAGATGAAAATTTAGTGTATTGTCTGCTAATTGATAGAATATTAGAAATAAATTTTTCTTTATTTTTTTAAATTTGTGGATTCTCTCCAATTCATTTTTTAAAAACTATGCGTTTTTAAAAAGTGTTTTAAAAAGCTCACCCTTACCCTGCCTCCCTGAAGTTTATAAATGTGTTACAGGAGCATTGTGGGATGGGGTGGGGGGAACCCAGACTGCTCTGTAAAAATATTTAGCAAGAGAATATGGGTGTGAGCAAAATAATGAAGAAATCAAAACAAAATAGCTTAGTCTTAGCCTAAAGTTTCAACTTTGTTAAGAATCAGAAGTCGTTCATATATTATGTTGATAATGGTATGAAGTTTTTTGAAAAGTTATCTTTACAGAAATCTGTCATATTTTTTTCAACATTGTTTGTCCATTTCCTAGCATTTAAACAGGAAATAGGAAGACATTTTAAGGTCACATAAAACCAATAACCAAAGGATATGTACAAAAGAGTTGGCCGACAGTTTCTACTGCTCTCAGAAGTCGTTTTTCCATTCTAAAATTCCAAGAAAAGGAACACTTGAGACGCAGGAAATATGGAAGCAAAGGGAATGTGTTTTTTTGGACATCAGCATTTTAGTAGGGAAACTGATTGGCAAAAAAAAAAAAAAAAAAGGATGATAACATCATAGGTAAGTATAATGTTAGCAAAAGGAAATACATAAAGAAAACTCTTCTCGTGAGAAATAGATAAAAAGGAAAGGGAAAACTTTGAAGTGTTTACTCAGATTTTCTGAAGAGCTTATTTGAAGCTTGCATCTTTTATGGTATGTTATCTACATGTTTATGAATCTAGTGGATAGGTGGACTGATAAAGTGAGAAACATCATTTTACAATTTTTGCTCTCATTTTATTTCTGTACTTAAAGGAAAATTCTGTTTTGGCAACTTTGAGTAGTTGTATATCTGGAATATTGAGTACAGGGTCATTGTATACATCTGGGGAGTTTGTTCACTGCACAACTCCAAATGTGTGAGGCATTACAAGTGGTGGTCTTGAGTCATATCTTTGTTCTGGGGAATAAATGAATGCTCATAATGTTTATGTAGTTTAAATAGCTTCCTATTTAAATGCTGCCACTCTATTTTCTTAAAGTGTTCTAATTATATTTCACTTATGCTTAATATAGATCTGCAGCTGAATAAAATAAGTACTCAGAATAGTACCCATTGCTCTTGAGTCGATTCTGACTCATAGAGACCCTATAGGACAGAGCAGAACTGCCCCATATGGTTTCCAAGGAGCAGCTGGTGGATTGGAACGCAGACCTTCTTTTGGTTAGTAGCCTGAACTTTTAATCACTGCTCCACCAGGGCTCCCTCAGGATAGTAGGAGAGTAGTAATCAGACCCCATGGTTTTCATTATCACACTAACTCCCTATTCTTATTTTCTTGTCTTTGTGTGGGTTGAGTAATAAGCTATCTTGCCTAAGCTTATTACTACCAATACACACCCGCCACATACACATGTATAGCTGTTTTGAGATATTCCCCAGAGTTCCTAGTAAAATGTTTTATGACCTGATAGACCACCTTTGTGAAGCTATTGATTTGGGTGGCTCTCCTGGGTGGTCTCCTAGCCTGGATCTGAAAGGCAGCTATATCTGAAACCTAGGCCTTTGGCTGGAACTACAAGAAATGTTTGTCCCCTGATCACAGGCAGCTATTTATTTTCATTCTTTTTTGGATTAAAATGATAAGTTGATTACTTTGTTAACCTGTGTTAAACCTGAAAAAAGAAAAAGTTTAAAAACAGAACTTTAGAACTTATTTCTTCTCAATTCCTGAAAGAAACCTAATGCTGTCAGTGTATCCGAGACAGAACGAGAGGGGATAGTTAGCGCTTGGACTCTGAACGGGTAAGAGCAACTGTTAGATCCCATGGTTTAGGATGCTTGGAATGTAAGAATGGTTAATATTCCAAGTGACGTTCCTACAAATCCTTCACCACCACAGGTTATATAACCTTTGCAAACATCATTTTTATTGATACCTTTTAAATGGTTATGTGCTTTCTCCAGTTTTATGTTTTGCTGTATCTGTTGCCGCTCTTTATTTTAGCCAGTGCTTACTTGCATATTGGAGCCCTGGTGGCACAGTGGTTAAGAGCCAGGCTGCTAACCAAAAGACTGGCAGTTCGGATCTACCAGCTGCTCCTTGGAAACCTTATGGGGCAGTTCTACTTCGTCCTATAGGGTCGCTGTGAGTCAGAATCGACTCAGTGGCAATGGGTTTGTTTTTGTTTTTTTATTTGCATGTGATATGCAAAAATATCTGGAAATAATAAAATTGACAGGATAAAAATAGTAGAAGAAATGTTCTTATAAAATCGTGTTTTTATGTATTGTTGCAGCTAAAAGTATTTGGCTCTATTTCCCAGAACCAAACTCTCATGACTTGGTTTAAGGCACTTTTTCTTTATAACAAAGTGCATTTATGCACATGTATGGTGACAGGAATATTCTTTCAAGTATAACTATTTTGAAAGTTTCTAATGTTCTTTTTGTGTATTTGTTTAGATTTGCAAGGTCAACCATATTACTGGAGTACTGAAATTTATCTGGCAAGACTATCCAAGTGGTTTCTTTTTTAATAAAATAGCTGTCGCTTTTCCAGATGACTCTAGGGGCTGATATCCTCAAGGGAGAGTATAGATGCCATTTCAAAGCTTACTGCATTTGAATTTCATTATATTTCATGAGTAAGAGGCCTTCTGAATCTGATGAATTTTACTTGCTCAATTAACTACATCAGTAGCATATTGTAAGAAGTGTGCAAGATGGCAAATGCATGCCATGGAGCGAGTACAACCAGTTTGTGACTCTTCTGAGATGTTGCTCATTTCAGTGGCCATCGTGTGCATTTCCAAAAATCCGTTGTGTTTTATTATCGCCTCCTCTGTAGTTACCACCTGTCTTTATGCTTTAGCTAGCTGGTTTACCTTCCTCTCTCCTGCTTCAAAACCACGATAAAGACACATCTTGGCTTATTGCCCCTCTTAAATCTACTGTATGGCTAATACTTCTGTAAGAATCAGATTTTTTTCCAGATAGCTGAAAAAAATGATGCCAGAGGGGATTCTGGCAAGAAACCGTTACAACACACCACGATGTTTTAAGCCAGGTTTATACAGTAGTTTTAACTCCAGATTCACTGTATCTTATACTATTTTGTAATATTTAAAATTTCGTATTTGATCTGGAAGGCAGCCTAACTCAATCAATCAAACATTTTGCAATCTGTAAGTACAAATGATTTCTTCTCTCGGTTTAAGGACAGTTCTAAGCTAGATGAAGGAAAATAACAAACAAATGGAGATTCTTTAGATCTAATGCAAAACTAATAACACCCAATAAATTCTTAGGATAGAGTGGAGAAAAATAGGGCACTACCTTCATCTTCCCCTTTTCATGTTTGCAATTATCCCTAAACTATCAAACTGCAAATCCCCTACAATACAGATACAAAATTCTAATGTGCAGGAAAATCGACTTATTTAAAATGAAATACTCAAACTTCTCCCTCTTCCTCCTGATACTTACTCATTGGGTTTTGGATGGATACAGGAATCTATATTTTACCAAGCACTCCAGGTGGTAGAAGGAGCCCTGGTGGTGCAAACCGTTAGGCGCTCAGCTGCTAACCGGAGGGTTAGCATTTCAAACCCACATGGCCCTTCTGCAGGAGAAAGACCTGGCGGTCTGCTTCGTAAGGATTACAGCCCAGAAAACCCTGTGGGGAAGGACTACTCTGTCACATGGAGTTGCTATGAGTTGAAACCAACTCGACAGCCCCTAACAACAACCAGGTGGTAGTTTGTTGACCTCAGTTTGACAAACCCACTTTGAGATTCATAGTTATTATACTTACTGTGACTTTCAGAAAATTACTTAACTTCCCGGTGCCTTTGTCTTTTAGCCCTCAAAATGATGATAAGTTCTTTTAGGATAGAATGAGATGACAGCTCCTGGTTTACAATAAATTCCTCTTTAATAAGTTAATTTGTTTTTGTTGCTTTGCTGGTGAATGTTATTTCATAGACTCAGTCAACATTGACTACTATTTTCAATCCTATAATTCCAGTCATAGTGAGATGATATTATCTAACATGGAAATCTACTTCCTGAAACACATGGGGTTGCCATGAGTTGAAATTGACTTTTGAGGGCAGTGGTGGTTCAGTGGTAGGCTTCTTGCTTTCCCTGAGGAAGATCCGGATCTGGGTTCGACTCCCGGTCAGTACACCTCAAGCACCAGCCACCACTCTTCTGTCTGTCATTGGAGGCTGGCTTGTTGCTGTGATGCTGAACAGGTTTCAGCAGAGCTTACAGACTTAGACAAACTAGGAAGAAAGGCCTGACAATCTACTTCCAAAAATCAGCCATGAAAATGCTATGGATCAGAATGGTTTGATCCTGTTGTACACGAGGTCATCAGGAGTCAGGGCCGACTAAACAGCAGCTAACAACAACAACAAAATATATGCAAAAGATGTTTCAGAGTGCAAGGATATCTTATTGAATGTGAACTTTTTTTTTTTTTCCAATTTGTAAATGTGTTACAGTGTATTCTGCCCCAATGTATGGTTGCAATTGTTAAGCAGGGGAATTATGTTAACATAATGTGAAAGTTGTGGAGCTTTATATGTAATTTATTCTAGGCAAAGAGGGTCAGAATAGTCACAGTAACGTTATAACCTTTGGTGGAAAAAGAAGAAGCCCTCAGTTTGGATGCAGTACGGTCAACAGGAGCACTTTCATCTCCATTTTAAGAAAATTACAATTTTAAGAAAATTAAAAATGAGTGTTTGTAGCTTGAGCTCCCTCATCAAAGGGATATACCTTCGCTTTGTGCGGCTCTTAAATATCTGCAGGTTTTACTACTACCTGTGCCATTCTTAGTAGCCATTATGTTGGCTCAGGATTTATCTTTCATCTGGATTTTCTTCACCAATTCTAATTAAAGAATTGCTGACGTTTCTGCTCCGTGTTTTTTTTTTTTTTTTTTTTTTTTTTTTTTTAATGCATTTTGGGCTGATCTGCTTCCTTGGGTGGCCCAAATCATCTTCTGAGGTACAGATTATTATTTTTATTTGTGATCGGTCCCAAAGTTGCATAGGTCGTGAATGACCTGCCCCAATATTATTTTTCTCACAAGTGCTATTATCTTAGGTATGCCATTTTGTTTGCAATGTGAAGATTAAACCCAGTGGCTTTGGCGACGATTCCAACTCATGACAATCCCATGTATGTCAGGGTAGAACTGTGCTCCACAGGGTCTGCTTTTCAGTGGCTGATGTTCTGGAAGTAAATTACTAGACCTTCCTTCAACGATACCTCTGGGTGGACTTGAACTTCCAGCCTTTTGGTTAGCAGCCTAGAGCATTAACCATTGGCCCCCTACCCAGGGACTCCATTTGAGAATTACAGGAAGAGTATATCTTGCCATGTAAATTAAATCTAATTTTAGGAACATGAATACCTCCAACTCTGCAATATCTTATAGTCTCTGGAAGGGACTGTAGTGTGCTAAATGATTTTTAAATCACAAAGTAATTAGCTTACTTCCTCAGAGAAATCAGTTCATTTTTGCCACTAGTGTTGCATTTGTCCCTTATTATCCTGTTGAATAAAGCCCATTTGGTTTACTTTTTTCAAAAGCCTGTAGATTTCTAACTTGCTGTATCAGCAACAATATATAAATTTGACTTTATTTATTAGCTCTTTTATCTCTAATTTAGACTTTCTTCATTAAAAGTACACAGTAATTTATGTAGCTGGGAGTAGTAGCCAAAGAAAATAATTTCTTTACTATAGAGAGACATTTTCTATAATAATGGTGATGATGCTGATAATTATCACCATTTTTTCAGTGTATACTAGTGACCACTTTTTTCTTCACTTGCCTTATTGCTAATTCTTACACTATTTTATGACTATAATATATATATTTTCTAAAAAAAATAAAAAAAAAAAACAGGAGTCAGTCTATCTGTGCTTTACAGAATTCTTCAACAGAAACGTGAGGGAGGGGAAATTGAAGTAATTCTTATTATTTGATTGGAAATTGATTTTGGAACTTCAGTGCTGCCACATATAAATGATGGGGGAATTTCTTTCTGTACCCATTATCTAAGAGCAGCTATTTTCATGATACTTATGCATGTATGTTAGAGGTTTTCTTAAAAATTTACCTTTTGCTTTTTCCCATACATAGGTCCTTGCATGCTTTCACCAGAAACAGAACTTGATATGATTATAATGAAATAATTTTATGAATAAAAACAACATAGTTCATAGTCCTTGAGTGTATCTTTGGATGTTTTTGTAAAGTTTAGAATTTTAAGGTGGACTTCATGAGCTTGAATAACAATGTTATTTTAAATTATTTTTAATAATTTGTTTAAAGTTTCTTTAGTACAAGTTCCTCTACTTTCTAGCTTCATGGCTGTGGTCAAATTACTCAATGTACCTGAGTCTTTGTTACCCTTCCTATAAAGTAAGGAAAATAAATTCTCCTTTGAGTCAAGGAGCCTTGATGGCTTAGTGGTTAAAGTGATTGACTGCTAACTGAAAGGTCAGCAGTTCAAAGCCACCAGTGCTTCGTGGGAGAAAGATGTAGCAGTCTGCTTCCGTAGAGATTTATAGCCTTGGAAATAGCCTTGGAAACCCTGTGAGGTTGCTATGAGTTGAAATTGACTTGACAGCAGTGGGTTTGGTTTTCTTTTTGGTTTTTTACTGAGTCATTCCAAGGATTAAATGTTACAATGCACGTGAAGTACTTAGCCCAATAACTGCTGTGTAGTGCTTTCTGCATAAGTATTAGTCGTGACTGTTTTTATTAGCTGTATCATTGTTAAATGTAGAAACATTGATTACTACATGCCTAGTGCCCTGCTCTCCCAGTTTCCTATGTTTTCATAACCTAGGCAGGCATGGGCTGCTGAATGATTTAGCAGCTTTAGCTAGTTGCACTATTGCATGAACTTAACCTGATTTCATGGGATGAAACAGTGAACACCATGGCTCATGGCTGTCATTAATGAAAGATAGCTGGAAATCAGACAAACAGCTTCGTTGCTGAGGTGGTTTCCGGGCTAAAACCCCAGAACAGCTGTTTGTTTTGGCCATTAATTGTGTCCATTCCTTTTTCTTTTTTTTTAAGCCTAGGGGGAAGTAGGACTTTCTTTAAAAAGAGAATCCGGGCTGGTTATTTCTGAATCAGGAAGAACTCTTATCCTTCCACTATTGTGGTCTTTTGGCTGCTTTGACAGTCAGACCGAGGGGCTTTTCCTTTTGTTTTTCTCCTCGTTTTCACTCCTAACGCTCAGACTCAGGCTGCTGTAAGGAAAAGAAAAAGCAAAACTAGGAGCTCCTAATCCCAGAGAGGGGCTTTGTGGCACTTACCTTTGAGAAAAGTTTACTCCCCAAAGGAGTAGGTAGTATTACATAGACGCTGACTCACGAGAGGGGGAGAGAGAGAGAGAGAGAAAAAGAATGAGAATCCGAGTCAGCAAGAAAGAAAGACACAGAGATACTTAACTAAAGATGAAAGAAAGTTTTGCCTTTCTTGTAAGTAATATTATTAGTTTTTAAAAAAAATCAAGTTGACTGCTAGTTTTGTTTAAAGTATTTGTTCTGGAAATACTAAAGTTGGAGTCTACCAGACTGAGGTTAGAAGCATTTTCTTTGGCAGCAAGAAGATACTTTTATAGAAGCCATGCCTGTACTTGGGGTTGCCTCAAAACTGAGGCAGCCAGCTGTTGGGTCAAAGCCTGTTCATACTGCTCTTCCGATACCAAATCTTGGCACTGCTGGGTTACAGCACTGTTCTTCAAGACCTTTGGAACTTACTGGAACAGAGAGCTCGATGCTTTCTTGTCAGCTCACATTAAAATCAACCTGTGAATTTGGAGAGAAGAAATCCCTCCAAGGAAAAGCCAAGGAGACAGAAGACAGTAAGGTTAGTGGCTGAAGGTTACCTGTAGACTTACATAGATACAACGCAAATTTCTTTTTAGATAGAATATAAAGCATGCTGTGAAATGGGGATTAGTAGAGAAATACCAGTGTAAGAAAGTAACTTGAATAGCTGAAAAGCTGACTGTTTAGCCTACGTAAAAATATATAGTTTAAAGTTGTTGCAAAAGGTGTGAACAGAATTCTCTGAGTATGCCTATTTTGTAATCACTTGGTATTACTTATTGATGAAGTGCTTAGTTATTCCTAGGCATCATTCTCTTCCTGATAAGCATAACTAATCACAGATGTGAAAAAAAGGGGAACATATTTTTCGTGTATATTAAACAATGTAAATAAAGGTTTGTTTGTAGTAACCCATATAGATGCCACCACTTTTTCCTGGATGTCATTCATTCTTTAAACAATCTTGGTTTAAATGTTTATATCCTAGATGGCTTACTTCATTGCTATTTGAAGGAAAACGAAGTCTTATTTTTCTTAATACTGCACCTTTGTCTGGATTTTCACTTGTAAATTGAAACCCTACTGTTTTACTTATTACTAACATCTTTCTCAGTCATTTAATTTATGATATTTTGTGAGCATTTAACTCAAAGCTCTTGGTTCCTAAACTATACTGGAATCATTTTTTCTAGATGCTGAGTATTAGCTTGGCCCTGCAGTTGATGAACTTCATGGGAATTCATTTGTACCTTGATGAACATCACTGTTTAGTACCATATTAACTATGATGTCTAGCTTTCTAAAGTCACCATACTCACCTCTGGCTTCTTAGAATATGTTTTGATTTTACTTTTCTACCCAAATGTAATTCTCTCTCTCTCTCTCTCTCTCTATATATATATATATATATATATATATATATATATGATGACTGTCATATATACAAACTTCATATAGAAATCGACTCTGCAAATAAAAATGAAGCCACTCCTTTTGTCTGAAATCCCTATTTCATCTATCTTTACCTGTTCATAGCCTTTCAGGTGCAGCCAAAATGCAAGTTCCTCCATAAAATCTTTACTAGCCATCCATTCCCACCTTTCCTGTCCTGTGATTCTTTGTAGAAATACTTAGAGCATCTTTATTTATTATAGTGTATTTTAAATAGCTGAATAATTATTCTTTCTTTTCCTACTAAATTGGAAATTTATTGATGGCAAGGTCCATATCTAATTCTGTGCTTTGCCCCATCCTAATTCTTTATGCATGTAATAATTTAGTAGTAATTGAATGAATCAGTACATAGACAAATGAATCAATGAGTGAATAAACAATTATCCTGAGAAACATTTAGTGAAGTTAGTAGATCTATTTGGATCATTTCATCTATAAAACAAGAGGTTTGGAATAGATGATTAAGCTATATTCTTTCTTTTCTGTTTTAGGAAAGCATTGTCAAAGTAAGAAAGATGAGTTAAAATATTTAATTATAAGCTTATAGTTCAGAGCCTATTGTGACAATCCAGGGTAAAAATAGGAAAGTGATAAATTATCAAGAAAAAACCCAAATATTAACTTTATGCACATAATTAAAAATTAGTGTCATAAATTATTTTCTAATATTCTGTGTACTCACAATGGCATATGTGTATTAGCTGAAAATAATAGATAAACTCATTTTCTTTAGTGACATGGCTATTGTCTTTGTAGGTTTAGTCAAACTTCCACTTTGCTAGATGGCTTGGCCCAACACTTAACAACTATGAGTACTGTTTGCAGTAGAATTTTGGATGATCTTCTTGGTTAGCACATATATTAATCAAACATATGAGATTCCAATGAGACTCTGTGGTAAGCAATGTTGTACTTATAGGAATGTCACTTAGCAGATTAAAAGCTTTTTTCAAACAAATGTAAAGAATGCCTGGTCAGCATTTGAGAATATTTCAAAATGTTAAAAAGAGTATATTTTGAGATGTTTGTAAAGTTTTGAGAAAATAAAACTGATAAAAATAGCAAAAATAATTAAGATAATTAGAGAAAATTAGACTTGGCTCCAAATGATAGACAATTTAAAATAATAATAGTATAAACAAGATATGAGTGTATTTCTTTTACATGTGGAGGAAATCTGGAGGGAAGCAGTTGGTGGCTAGTAGGGTGACTTCATGAAGTTTTCAGGGAATCAGGCTCTCTTTGTTTCACCTATTTGTGGCTTCAACCTCACGATATTGAGTGGGTGATTTGGCTCCATTGAGCAAGAAGGAGTAAGTGACTTAGAAAGACACACCTTGTTTATTAAGATTCTTCTGCATCCTATTGGTCTGTATATAGTCCTAAGGCCTTACCTAGCTGAAGTGGAGACTGAAGATGTAGTGTTTATTCTAGGCAGCTATATTCCCAGTTAAAAACTGTGGATTCTATTTCTAAGGAAGAAGAAAGAATAGAGAATGCCCACAATAGATGACTGTCATTAGAAACGCTTACGTGGAGTACTGTGGTAGTCCCTGAACCATACAGCCTTATAGTGTGGTTAAAGAGAATGAACTGATACATGACAATGTTGCAAGTGTCTCCTCAGTCCAGCACATCCTTCTCCTATTCCTGTTTTTACTTAGTTAAATACCATCATTCCAGTCATCTAATCTTGAATTCCTATGGTAATGTCTGGTGATATACATAACCTACTGAACATCCCGTAATTTGCCAGAAATTGGAGATTTCACTTGTGTTATAGCTTGGATTTATCCCCATCTGTATATTCCCATTGCCAACACCCATGTTTTGGCACTTTTTACGTTTTCTGTAAATGATTGCAATAATTCCAAGCTGGTCTTCTTTTCTCCTGTGCCTTTCTACTATCATCTATCCAACACATTCAACACCTGCTTGTTCAAAAAATTTTAGTAATTTCTCATGGCTTACAAATTCTTTGTCCAGACATTCTAGGCACTCAATTGTTGTCGTCTCTTCTTTTTTATATTTTTTTTCTCTCCTCTACATCATCTTCATCCTCTATCATAGCTCTGTGTAGCTACTACGTCCCGAATGTCTTCTACTTGAGCATCCAAATTATCCAGACTGCTTAGTCACATTGTTGTTCAATAGATACATAACACTAGTTCCAGACTCCACATCACACACATTTGGACGCTCCATCACGATATCTTAACGGCTTAAGTTTTCCCTAGCTCTCTCTTATCTGATTTCATACTCTTCTTGAATTTTCTAATGTCTATTCTCATATGGTTATGTTTTTCCATTCTGCCTGAGAATTCTCTCAAATGTGGGGCAGAGTCATTTTGCCTTGGAAACTTAAGAATCTAGACGTAAAGATACAACCATTGATCTCTACTCATCTGAAACAAAAGAAAAAGAAGGAAACCCAAGACTTAGAGAAGAAACTAGCCTGCAGGACTGTCTCAGGAACCACAACCTCATCCACCCTGAGACCAGAAGAGCTAGTGGTGCCACGTTACCACTAACGATCATTCTGATCAGAGCCACCATAGGTGGATCCTGATAGAATGGGAGAAAAATGTGGAACATTACTGGACTGGTGGAGACTTGAGGACTGTCAGAAACTATTGCTCTGAGATACTATTTAAACCTGGAACATTAACTATCCCCTGGGGTCACCTTTTAGCTAAATAACAGATTGGCTCACAAAATAAAGAATACCACCTGTGAGTGCTGTGCTCCTTAAAAAAAAATCATCTATATATAACAAAATGGTCAACAATTACTTTAAAATAAAGATGAGAAGGTAACAGGGTAGGGAAACTAGATTACTGGAAATGAAACCACCAGAACAGAAATAATGAGGATGTTCACGCATTGTGAAGAATGTAACCAGTGTGACTGAGCAATTTGTGTAGAATTGTTGAATGAGAACTTAATCTGCCATGTAAACTTTCAATGAAACCACAATAAAATATTATTTAAAAAAATGTTTAAAATTAAAAACAGAAAAGCCATGGGAAAACATGATTACTATACTCTTTTTAACTTTAGGACTTTTTTTTTTTTTAATTTATCCTTTTTTTTTTTTTTTAACCTCAAAATATCAGCGATACTCATGGTTCTTACCATGGTTTAGGGGGATGTGTAGGAATAGGAATAGAGGAACCAGCTTTCTAAGGGAATGCTTTTTAGACCTCTAGGCTATGAATTGGAATCAACTCGACGGCCATGGGTTTGGTTTTAGTTTTTAGGGATCATCCCAGACCTATATTAGCAGCAAATACAGGTAAACATAGTGCTTTGTGGAAGGAAAATTATCTTTTTTCTTTAGCCTCAATATATGTTCCTAAATCTGTCATAATTGGAAATAAAAGGAAAATTAATATGTTAAGTATATTTTTATTTTATGCATAATTTAATGTTTTTTGTCACCTTAGTGAAAGTGTACCTTGACTACAGAGTTTTTTGCAGGATAAAAAATAGTTTTAAAAGAAATGTGAACATGATATTAATTTTTTTAAACTTAGAATTCAGTTTTAACTATCATTAGTTGAAAGCAAATGAATACCAACTTGCCCCCCATCCAAAAACACAAACAAAAAAAGTATATGGAGGTAACAGGTTGGGGAAGAAGGTTCTATTTTAGCCCAGCTCAGCAAACAACATATAATTAAGCATTAGACATTCCTATTCTTGAAAATTCCTCGGCTGTATCTACCACTGAGAAGTCCTCACTGACCATCGCTTCTCAGTTCCCAGCCTCCTTCCTACATGGTCTGCCACCAGCAATCTTTTACACCTACGCCCATTTCCAACTTCTTTCCAGTCTTGGGCCCATTCACTCTTTCCCTCTTGAACTGCCTGTGAAAACTCAAAATTATTTTTACATTATTATGTAAAACAATTATTTTTTGAGTACCTATTCTTTCCCTTATACTTTATAGGAAATTTGTAATTTTATTCTCCCAGCATTTCAAAGAAGGTGTTATTATCATCCCTCTTTTACAGAGAAATAAACTGAGGTTTGGAGAGAGTAGGAAACAATCCCAAGATCAGCCAGTTAAATCAGAAATCCAGAATTTGAATTCAGTATGTTCCTATAAAGCCTTTTTTTCTCCGTTACTTTATACCTTCGTAATGAAAGAATGCATGATGTTTTTTTCTAGATTTACCTTATCCTCCAAAGCTTACCCATTCTTTAAGACTTATTTCAAGAGTCAAAGGAGAATATGAACAAATTACTGTGGAGGTTAATAGGAGAGTTTACAAACAGTTGGGGAGATCTAAAGAAACTTCTTAAAGTGGTGGCATTTATGTAAATTGTAGTATGGACATTTAATTTTCCTACTCCAGTGTAGGTACTGTTTCTAACTGTTTTGTTCAAATTTGAAAAGCAGAAGATACTCAAAAGCATTAGTTAACCTGAATATATAGGAAACTTAAAGAGCAATATAGACAAGCAAATATACTGCGCGGATTCCCGTTGGCATCCAGTCGATTCCAACTTATAGCAACCTTATATAAGTGCTAAAGAGGGCAATGCTTTATGTAGGATCTTAGAGAAATCTTATTTGGATAGAGCATTCAGAAAAAATTCCATCAAATAGTTGGAATTTAAGGGGCTGACAGAACTCAGATATAGAGAAGAAAAAGCATTCTTTTGAGGAAAGTTTGCATACAAGGCATGTCCAGTGAGTAAACAGTTATAATTGGAGCAGATTGTTTATAGAAAGATTTTGGGTCAGATTATAAATGGAGGCAGACTTCATTAGGTAGACAGTTTGGAAGGCTCTTATGTAAGAATGAGACAAAATTACTCTGGCAATGGTATTTTGGAAAAATCATAGCAGAGAGGGTCAAATATTAACTATATTTGTAGAAGACTTGCTTTATGTTGAGTGCTGGGCCAAACACTTTACATGATGTATCCCATTTAATCTTCAAAATAGACTTATGATGTAAACAGTTTATTATTATCCCCATTTTACAGATGAGGAAACAGACTTAGAGAGGTTAAATTACTTATCAATATCTCAATGGAGAGGCGCTCAAATTAAAGCCATCTCATTTCCAGAAAAATTTACTCTAAACTACAACTTCTTTTAAGGTGGGAATGATGGGGAGGGAGGAGGAGGAGGGCTATTGATTTACTTTATTTTTATATAGAATAGTAGGGTTTGTTTTAAATATTGAATATGCAGTACTAGTGAATTGAAAATGAATCATTGATTGTACTCAGGAGCCTAGAATTATTAGAAGACAATTAAGTTGACACATGGTTTCTGCTGAATTGTTTGAATAATAGAAATAAACAAAAGGAAGTCCACAATAGAAGTATAGCAGCAGATGTCAATAGAGTAGATCACTTGCTCTGGCTTCCAGCTGTTTCCTTCTTGGAGAAGACGCCTGATTGCTGAGGACTGTCCATGCTCATGTTGGCTTGCTCACGTGGTAGCTCTTCCAGAGCTGGCCAGGCCTATAGCTGCATAGGTCAGCTCACAGGTCCCTAGATGATTCCGTCTTCCTTTCCTGTTTCTGCTTTGTGTGCATATTTAGTTATTTGTAAAGAAACGTGATAATTTCTTTTTTCTCTTTATAACTCATGCTTCAAATTTCACCATTAAGATATTATGGTCATTTTTATTGTTTTTGCCTTTGTGGTAGCTACAGTATGAATAATGCTGTGATGATACCTGCATTTTATCATTTTCTCTACTGGCAGAAGGCTTTGCTTTTTAATACTATACATTTACTGCCCTTTGAATAGGAATTGTGGAAGTGTGACATATAATATTATTTCCTATTACTTTAGTGTGTGCTTTTACGAAGTCTTTAAAGAATTATGTCTCATGCTTTTTCCTATGACTAGATTCCTGGTTTAGCTATGAAACTTAAAAATCTGGATGTCAGTTATATGTGATTAAATATTATTGAAAATCTAGTATAACTTTTTTATTGATTTTTTGTGTATATATTGTGTCTATTTCTGATGATTTGCCAAATACATTCTTCCTAGGGCCTTCCTGACCAGTATCATTGATATCTTTTTTTTTCTTTAATAAGAAAAGAAGGCATTCAATATATTGTTTACTGAAACATAAAATTAATAGACAGTGTCATTAACTTTTAAGCAAATAATAACTATATGATTGATAGGATGTGTCCAACAAAATCCTTGACCAATCTTGGATTTTAAAGTATTAGATGGCATAGTGAAAACAACACAGGGCTATGAGAGCAAAGATTTGAATTCAACTTCTGTATTTTTAAGGGAAAAGTCATTTAAGTTTTCTGGACTTCAATATCTGTATCTGTAAAAAATAAAATGAGGATAATAGTAACTTCATAAAACTTTCTAAGAGTAACCTTAGTAGTATCTACTCCCTTTGTCTTTCCTCAGGACTTTGTCCCTTAAGTTATTGTATTTCTCTTGGATTTTCAATCCCTTCTTTTCCAGTGACTCTTTTTGACCAGGATATTTCAACCTAGGCACTAGGGACATTTCGAACCAGATCATTCTGTTTTATGAGGGGGCTGTTCTGTGTATGGAGGATGTTTAGCAGCTTCCCTGCTTACACCTACTAGATGCCATTAGTATCCTCCCAGTTGTGACAACCAAAAATGTCTTTGCAGACATTGCTAAATGTCCCCCAGGCACAAAATTGCCCTCAGTTGAGAACCACTGCTATAGACTTAATTTCCAAAAATGCTCAAGTCTCTGTTATTTTTGATCATCATCATCATTTCCTTCACCCTCCTTCAAGCTAGCACTTCATCTCTCTGACGTTTCATATGTACCTCTTGAAAGAGTAGTTATGTTCATTGCCACTATTCCAAGCCTTTCATTTGTTCTAACTCTCTTGATCTCTGACTTCTATTCTGTTTTCCTAGAGGTCACTAATGGCTTCTGAAAAGATATTATGCTTGGTTGACATTTTACCTCTTGTCCTCTTTATTTGCAGTATTTCATACCTGCTGACCACAATTCTCTTTTTGAAACTTTCCAATATTTACTAGCAAACTGACCCTGGCAAGTCGGTTCATATCTAAGTCTCAGTTTATGCATTTGTGAAATGAGAATAATAATATAAACTGTCCTGCAAGACTGTAGTGAAGATTATCTGAGATATTGCATATTAAGTATATGTTAACAGAATACCAAGTACACAGTTGGTGGTCAACATTTAAAAATATTCGTGTTATAATGTTATAAGTGCATCTAATAGTTCAGTACAAAAATTAATTAAAGATTGGTAGTATAATAGAGGAGGCAATGGTTAATTCTCCATATATGGGGAAAGTAACATTCTAACCATGTATTGAAGAATAAGTTTGATTTAACCAAGCAAATAGGGAAAAATAACGTTCTGGATAGGATAGCGTGTACCACGGCATGCAATACGGCACTGTGTTTAGGAAACTACAGATTTTTTACTATTTCTAAAATACAGGATGTAATCATAAACTAGCATATATTTTCCTGCAATTCTGCCTGGAGAAAAAATAAAAATCACCAGATGAGAGGGCAAGAGAAGTGAGATTGAGTTGCAGCAGTAGGAAGATGGTGTTAAATGTTACACTAAAGAGTTTGGACTTATTCTGTAGAGGATAGAGGGAGGTATGCTAAGTATCAAAGTGATCTGATTAAGTCTGTATTTTAGAAAGATGATAATGAAGTGTAGGATAGAAAGATCCAGTAAAGGGGGAATAGTTCAAAAATGAAGGTGAGATAGAGAGTGTGATAGAGCAAAATTTTGGCTAAAATACCAAGAACTAGACCAACGGAAGAAGGACAAGCCTAGTACTAGCGCCTGTAGCCATTTGGATTAATTTATTAATTATTAACAACCCACAAAAGCCTAACTGTTGAAGGATAAATATATTTTCCTTCACACAGAAATCTATAGTTACATAGGAAACGATAATTTGTGAACTCAGCAGCAAGTAGCATCTAAAACTCATGATAGTTACTAACACTGTTTGAGTAATTACTATGGGATAGATGTTTTGCCTAACTTATTATTATTCAAATTAAACAGATGTAGAAACTGAGCTCAGAGAGATGTGAGGGTGGAGCTAGAATTCTTTTCTAGGTCTATTTGAATCCTATGCGCTTGCTCTCTCATCTTCTTCTCTGTCTCTCCCTGGCAACAATGTGGAAGCCACAGTCAAAACCAATGCTATTCTTTTCTCTGTTTGTGAATACTGAGTCACATAATAGGGAAAAAAAAAAAAGAAGCGTTCTTGCCACGAATGCTAATTTCTCTCTGAACTCTTCCACCTCCTACAGCCCCCACTATTGCTCAATTTTTGCTTTTAAAAGTGTTTTCTTTGGATTCCTGTTCACTGAGGCCAATAGAAAAGTTCAGTATCTGTGGGATAGTTCATTAACTGGTTATGTGGCAAGACATCCCCATGTTGCCAGTAAATTGAATCATTTGTTTAAAAAAAAGTATTGCAATTCTGTCTGAAGAAAAAGTCACCAGATGAGAGGGGAAAGTGTGGTGGCAAAACTTCATCATTTATCCAATAAAGTAATGTGATTGACTCTCCAAAAAAAAAAAAAAAAAAAAAAAAAGACACAAAACCAGACAAAACAGGACATTTCTTTTTGCCGTATTTTGAATTTGAAGTTGAAAATGGACTTTTGTAAAACTGAAACTGGTATGGACATGTTCACAATTTTCTATAGTGAATTGTGTTGGAGTAAACTTTATAAAGAATCAAAATGACATTGTATTAGTTAAGGTATGCTAGTTTCTTTAACAGATAAACCCCAAATCTCAATTGCTTAACACAGTGGAAGTATATTTTTCACAACTTCAACCATTCCATTTAGTAAAAGGTTGACAAACTGCAGGCCAAATCTGACCCACTGCCTGATTTTATAAGTGAAGTCTTAATGGAATGCAGCCATGAATGTTTGGTTATGTGTTATCTATGGTTGCTTTTTTGCAATAATGGCAGAATAGAGTAATCACAACAGAGACTATATGACCCGCAATTCCTAAAATGTTTACTATTGGATCCTTTACAGAAAAAATTTACTGAGACTTGTGCATGATAACTTAGAAACCCAGAAACTTCCATTGGTCTTGTGCTTGGTATTTCAGTCAGTTGTCAGCGAAGGAGGAATAATTAAAAATGGCAGAGGAAGCTTGTAAATTATACATATCACTTCCACTCAGTTTCATTGGTCAGGACTTGGTCCTAAGACTATATCTAATTGCAAGGGAAACTAGAAAATATACTCAGATACTCAAGATTAAGCAAAAATGTGTATATTAAAAACACTATAAGGTGTCAAGGGGTCTTTTCCAGATTGTCAATCAACATCGGTTGTCCTGAATTATAGGGATGTGTCTTTAAAAGCAGAACACAGAATACAAAAACGACCATAATTATACTCAAGTCACTAAATGTACAGAAAGAAAATAAAAATTTTGCAGTCAATCCAAGATTAACTTTTAGCTGTACAAAAGTGTATAAAAACTTCATGATTGTCTTACGACTCATCCTCCGTGTCTCTGCCATATGATTTTGCTAACAACCTTCAATTTCTCATGTTCAAACCTGCTTATACAGACTCACATCCCAGAAGGTAACTGTCTTTTGACCCTATGCTCTTGCTTCTATTTGCTTCAGGCTCCACTGATTCAGCACTGCCTTTTAGCATTCTTTTACCATTTCCAGATACTATCCATCAGAGCCAGATCAGCAAGGCCAAAACAGTGTCAGACCTGAATTCTAGAAGTTAAACTTAAAGAATCCCCTGGTGGAGTGAGGCATCACAGTGGGAAGAAGGCATTTGTTGCTGCATAGATGTTGCCAAACGGGTGGCTGCATAGTGTGTGAGGGAGTATTGGTTCTCTTGGCCTGGAGACACCATGCAGCTCCTGTCAGCACGTTGCAAATTGATTCCAAGGCGGACAAAGTGGGAATGAGTTAATGGGTCACTGAAAAATTCGTCATGAGTATTTAAAGAAGCTAATCATATAAAAATTCTTGCTAATCATGGTAGGTAGATAAAAAGAGTAGCTCATGGGACAACTTCTATTCAAATGTAAGGTGAATTTTTAAAAGATGTTGGACTTTGTTGTTTGATTTAGTGTGCATATCGTTACCTAGGTTTATACCTCTTTTTCACAGTGTTTACTGCTTAGCTTTAGTTTGGATCAATTTTAGTTGATAAGCTTTTAGACTTCAGAAATATACAGATTATATATTTTTCTTTATTTCCTCTAAATACTTATATTTCTAATATAATCTTGTTGTGCCTTGTTTTGAAAGCAATTTTAATTTCTACATAGTGTGATATTTTAGCCTGAACTTTTAGATATTATGATTATTTTGACCCTTAAACACAAAATGACACATTGCTGTCAAGTTGATTCCAACACATAGTGACCGGATAGGACAGAGTAGAACTGCCCCACAGGGTTTCCAAGAAACGGCTGGTGGATTCAAACTGCCAACACTTTGATAAGCAGCTGAGCTGTTTTTTATTTTTATTTTTACTTTTTGTATTGTACTTTAGATGAAGGTTTAGAGAACAAATAGTTTCCTATTAAACAGTTAGTACACATATTGCTGTATGGCAGTGGTTAACAACCCCATGACATGTCGGCACTCTCCCTTCTCGACTTTGGGTTCCCTATTACCAGCTTTCCTGTCCCCTCCTGCCTTCTAGTCCTTGTCCCTGGACTGTTGTGCGCCAGTAGTCTCGTTTTGTTTTATGGGGCTGTCTAATCTTTGGCTGAAGTGTGAACCTTGGGAGTGACTCCATTCCTGAGCTAAACGGGGGTCCGGGGGCCATACTCTTGAGGTTTCTCCAGTCTCTGTCAGGCCAGTAAGTCTGGTCTTTTTTTATGAGTTAGAATTTTGTTCTACATTTTTCTCCAGCTTTGTCTGGGACTCTCTGTTGTGATCCCTATCAGAGCAGTCAGTGGTAGTAGCCAGGCACCATCTAGATATACTGAACTCAGTCTGGTGGAGGCCGTGGTAGCTGTGGTCCATTAGTCCTTTGGACTAATCTTTCCCTTGTATCTTGTTTTCGTCATTCTCCCTTGCTCCCGATGGGATGGGACCAGTGGAGTATCTTAGATGGCTGTTCACAGGCTTTTAAGACCCCAGACACTACTCACCAAGG
Source organism: Dugong dugon (assembly GCA_030035585.1). Classification (NCBI taxonomy): domain Eukaryota; kingdom Metazoa; phylum Chordata; class Mammalia; order Sirenia; family Dugongidae; genus Dugong; species Dugong dugon. The sequence goes on from CM057465.1 coordinate 34,919,276, forward strand.
TAGAATGTAGAACATTTTCTTTATAAATTGTGTTATGTCAGTTGAGCTAGATGATCCCCAAGACCATGGTCCCCACAGCCCTCCGCCCAGCAATTCAGTCCCTCAGGGAGTTTGGATGTGTCTATGGAGCTTCTTTATGAACTTCCCTTTTACAGGTTGTACTGGCTTCCCCAGTATTGTGTACTGTTTTACCCTTCACCAAAGTTACCACTTATATATTGTCTATTTAGTATTCCCCCACCTCTCCCATCCCTTATAACCAACAAAGATTGTTTCTTTTTCTGTGTAATGCTTTTCATGAGTTTTTACAGTAGTGATCTCATACAGTATTTGTCCTTTTGTGATTGAATTATTTCATACAGCATCAAGTTTCATCCATGCTATGAGATGCTTCACAGATTCATCATTGTTCTTTATTGTTGCATAATACTCCATTGTGTGTACATACCATAGTTTGTTTATCCATTCATCTGTTGATGGGCATATAGGTTGTTGCCATCTTTTTGCTGTTGTGAACAATGCTGCAATGAACATGGGTGTGCATCTCTATTCGTGTGACAGCTCTTATTTCTCTAGGATATATTCCTAGGAATGGGATTGATGGATCATATGGTATTTCAATTTCTAGCTTTCTAAGGAAGTACCATATCATTTTCCAAAATGGTGGTATCGTTTTGCTTTCCCACCAGTAGTGCATAAGAGTCCGATCTCCCTGTAGCCTCTCCAACATTTGTTATTTCCAGTGTTTTTGATTTGTGCTGGTAATGCCAGGGTGACATGGTATCTCATTGTGGTTTTAATTTGCATTTCTCTAATGGCTAGTGATCACGGGCATTTCCTCATGTGTCTGTTGGCCGCTTAAATGTCTTCTTTGGTGAAGTGTCTGTTCATTTCCTTTGCCCATTTTTTGATTGGATTTTTTTTTGTTGTATAGGTGTTGGATTTTCTTATAGATTTTAGAGATTATACCTTTGTCTGACTAGTAATGTCCAAAAATGTTTTCCCAGTCTGTAGGTTCTCTTTATACTCTTTTGAGGAAGTCTTTTGATGAGCACAAGTGTTTAATTTTTAGAAGATCCAAGTTATCTCGCTTATCTTCTGGAGTTTGTGTGTTGTTGGTTATGGTTTGTATCCTATTAATGCCGTGTATTAGGTCCTCTAGCAATGATCCTATTTTTTCTTCTATGAACTTTACACTTTTCGGCTTTGTATTTAGGTCTTTGACCCATTTTGAATTAGTTTTTGTATATGGTGTGAGATATGGGTCCTGTTCCTTTTTTTTGCAGATGGACATCCAGTTTTGCCAGCACCATTTGTTAAAAAGATGATCTGTTCCCCATTTCATGGACTTTGGGCACTTGTTGAAGATCACGGAACTGTAGGTGGACGGATTTACATCTGGGTTCTCAACTCTGTTCCATTGGTCAATATATCTGTCGTTGTACCAATACCAGGCTATTTTGACTATCGTAGCTTTATAGTAGGTTTTGAGGTCAGGTAGTGCGAGTCCTCCTACTTTATTCTTCTTCAGTAGTGCTTTACTTGTCCGGGGCTTCTTCCCTTTCGATATAAAGTTAACAATTAATTTTTCCATCTCTTTAAAGAATGTTGTTGGTATTTGGATCAGGATTGCATTTGTATTTGTAAATTGCTTTGGGTAGATTTGTCATTTTCACAATGTTGAGTCTACCTATCCATGAGCATGGTATGTTTTTTCCATTTATGTAGACCTCTTGGTTTCTTGCAGTAGTATTTTGTAGTTTTCTTTGTGCAGGCATTTTACATCCCTGGTTAGATTTATTCCTAAGTATTTTTTTTTTTTTAGGGGCTGTTATAAATGGTATTGTTTTCCTGATTTCCCTTTCGTCATTCTCATTATTTGTGTATAGGAATCGAACTGATTTTTGTATGTTTATCTTGTATCCTGCTACTGTGCTGAATCTTTCTATTAGTTCCAGTAGTTTTCTCATGGAGTCTTTAGGGTTTGCTATGTATAGTATCATATCATCCGAAAACAGGGACAGTTTAACTTCTTCATTACCAATTTGGACTTCCAGCACAATGTTAAATAGGAGTGGTGATAAATGGCATCCTTGTCTTGTTCCTGTTTGCAAGGGGAGTGTTTTCAGCCCCTCTTCATTAAGAATGATGTCAGCTGTTGGTTTTGCATAGATGCCGTTTATTATGTTGAGAAATTTCCCTTCTATACGTATCTTACTGAGAGTTTTTATCAAGAATGGGCGTTGGAATTAGTCGAATGCCTTTTCTGTGTCAATTGAGATGATCATGTGATTCTTTCCTTTTATTTACGTGGTGGATTTCGTTGATTGATTTTCTAATGTTGAACCATCCTTGCATACCTGGTATGACTCCTACTTGGTCGTGGTATATATTTTTTTTTGCTATGATGCTGAATTCCATTGACTAGGATTTTGTTGAGAATTTTTGCATCTATATTCATGAGAGATATTGGTCTGTAATTTTCTTTTTTTTTTGTGGTGTCTTTACCTTGTGTTGGTATCAGGGTTATGCTGGCTTCATAGAATGAATTCGGAGGCGTCGCTTCCTTTTCTATTTTCTGAAATAGTTTGAGTAGTACTGGTATCAGCTCTTCTTTGAATGTTTTGTAGAATTCTCCAGTGAAGCCATCTGGGCCAGGGCTTTTATGGGGGGGTTGGGATTTTTTTTTTATTACCTTTTCAATCTCTTCTCTTATTATGGGTTTGTTCAGATTTTTAGCATCACTTTTTATTAGTTTGGGTAGGTAATGTGTTTCTGGAAATTTATCATTTCCTCTAGGTTTTCAAATTTGTTGGAGTATAGTTTTTGATAATACTCTGTTATCATCCTTTTTATTTCAGTTAGGTCTGTTGTAATGCCCCCCATTTCATTTCTTATTTGGGTTATTTGTGTCCTCTCCTGTTTTTCTTTTGTCAGTCTGGCCAGTGGTTTGTCGATTTTGTTGATCCTTTCAAAGAACCAACTTTTGATTTTGTTGATTCTTTCTATTGTTTTACTATTCTCCATTTCATTTATTTCTGCTCTCATCTTTCTTTTTTCCTTTCTTCTGATGGCTGTGGGCTTTTTTTTTTTGCTGTTCTCTTTCTATTTGTTTGAGTTCTGTAGTTGATGTTTTGATTTTGTCCCTTTCTTCTTTTTTTATGTGTGTATCTATTGCTATAAATTGTCTTCTGAGGACTGCCTTTGCTGTGTCCCAAAGGTTTTGGTATGGTGTGTTTTCATTCTTGTTTTATTCTAGGAATTTTTTGATTCCATCTGTGATTTCTTCTATTAACCAGTGGTTTTCAAGCAGGGTGTTATTCAGTTTTCATGTAATTGATTTTTTTTCCCTTGGTCTTCCTGTTGTTAATTTCTACCTTGATGGCATTGTAGTCAGAGAAGATACTTTGTATTATCTCAACATTTGTATTTTGTTGAAGTTTGCTCTGTGGCCTAAGATGTGGTCTATTCTGGAGCACGTTCCATGTGCATTGGAAAAGAATGTGTACTTTGCAGCTGTTGAGTGGAGTATTCTATATACGTTTATAAGGTCAAGTTGGCTGATTGTGCCCTTTAGGTCTTCTGTATCTTTGCTGAGTTTCTTTCTAGACGTTCTATCCTTTACCAACAGTGGTGTGTTGAAGTCTCCTACTATTATTGTGGAACTGTCAATTTCTCTTTTCAGTGCTGTTAGAGTTTGGTTTATGTATTTTGGAGCCCTGTCATTGGGTGCGTAGATGTTTATTATGGTTATGTCTTCATGATGGATTGTCCCCTTAATCATTATATAGTGTCCTTCTTTGTATTTTATGGTAGATTTTGTTTTAAAGTCTATTTTCTCTGAGATTAGTATTGCCACTCCTGCTCTTTTTTGGTAGCTGTTTGCTTGATATATTTTTTTCTACCTTTGATTTTTGATAAATTTACATCTTTGTTTCTAAGGTGTGTCTCTTGTAGACAGCGTATTGATGGATCCTGTTTTTTTGATCTATTCTGTCACTCTCTGTCTCTTTATGGGTGCATTTATGCCATTTACATTCAGTGTAATTATTGATAGGTTTGAGTTTATTGCTTTCATTTTGTTGCCCTATTTTTTTTTTTTTTTTTTTTATGGTGCTGATGTTTTGTTTGTTCCTCTTACTCTCCTGTGCTGAATTTCTTTTGTTTGTGGATTTTTTTTTTCATTTCTTTTGTTTTTGTAGGTTTTGTTTCTACTGAGACTTTATGTTTTTCTTCTTTATTTTGATGAGTAGGTTTGTTAACTTTCTTTGTTGTTAACTTGAAATTTGCCCTTATCTTCCTAGGTTTGAACCAGTCTATTATTACTTAGTATTGCCTTGCCTTCCTCTCCATTAGAAGGTTCTATACCCACACCATTTATTCCCTCTTTTATTCTTCTGATATTTTTGTCATTTACAGATTAACTTCTCTGGTTCCCTGTTGTAATTCTTTTGTTTTTGGAGTGTGCTTGAGAGTTCATTTCCTAGGTTGTTATCTGGCTGGTATGATCCTGTGTCCTAGATTCACCCTGTGTTCTGATGTTGTTTTTTTTCTCAGAGCAAAGGAATCCCTTTAATAATTCTTGTTAGTTTGGATTTGTTTTTACATAGTCCTTTAATTTCTGTTTATCTGGAAATATCCTTTCTTCACCATCATATATGAATGAGAGTTTTGCAGGATATATTATTCTAGGCTGACAATTTTTTTCTTTCAAGGTTTTATATATGTCATCCCGTTGCCTTTTTGCCTGCATGGTTTCCGCCAAATAAGCCGAGCTTTGTCTTATTGTTTCTCGTCTGTATGTGACTTTTTGTTTTTCTTGAACTGCTCTCAGGAGTCTTTGTTTGTCTTTGGTTTTAGTATGTGTGATTATGGTATGCCTTGGTGATTTTCTTTTGGGGTTTATCCTATATGGGGTTTGTTGAGCTTCTTGTATGGTCAGCTTTTCATCTTTCATGATATTGAGGAAGTTTTCTGTCAGCAATTATTCAATGATCCTCTCTGTGTTTTCTGTTTTCTCCCCCTGTTCTGGAACTCCAATCACTTGCATATTTTTGCTTTTGATTGTATCCTACATGATTCTCAAGTTTTTTTCATTTTTATTCATTCTTTTTTCTGATTTTTCCTCAAACAGAATTGTATCCGAGTGTGTCTTTAATTTTGCTGATCCTGTCTTTCATTTTGTCAAACCTGCTCCTCAGCCCTTCTATGACAGTGTCCACTTATGAAATCTTATTGTTTATCTTTTGGATATCTAATTGTTGTTTTTGTATGATTTCTAGTTGTGAATTTATTTTTGGCATTTTGTTCTTGTATTATTTTCCTGAATTATTACATTTTTTTACTGTATTTTCCATGAATTTGTCTATTTTTTCCTCATTTTTATCTACTTTTTGCTTCAACTCTTGGATAGCTCTGAATATTGGAGATTTGAATTCCTCATCAGGTAGTTCTAATGCCTTTTATTCTACTGGAAAGTTATTTTGGACATCTACTGGAACCACCCTGTTCGGTTTTTTAATATGTTTTAATATTGTCTGGTCTCAGTAATTATTTTCCTTGTTTACTGATTGTAGATTTGTTTATTTCATCCTACTTTTTGTTTTATTTGGTTATGTCTGAGCAGGCAGGCTGTGTATTCTTTGTTGTTTGCTCCTCTGTGGGCACAATACTTTTCATCTCCTTCTCCAATGGTCAGTGTCTGTTGCTCAAGTATGATACAGCAGGGCAGGTCCAGCTGAAGTGGAATTGCTGGGATGGGTTGTTTGTAGCATGTACTAGAGCTGACAGGGCAGGCTGGGAATCAGGGCAAGGCAGGTTCTGGTAGGCCATGCCTGTGCTTCTTGGGGGTGTGATGTTCAACACATGGTGCAGGTAGGCGGGGGTGGGGGGGAGATTGTGATGTGTGGAGCTAAGACGGATATGTGAAAGAGGAGAGGAGAGAGGAACAGCAGCCAAAAACATACAGACAAACAAAAAATAGTGCTTAGGGAGATTCCCATTGGAGTGGAGACATGAGAGACTGAGAAATGGAGAAAAACAAAAAGAGAAAGGATAAAAGAAAACAATGAATAAATAAAAATTAGAAAAAAAAGAAAAGCCCCCAAGGATCCTACCAGTGTTGCTACAAGGACTCGGGAAGTTACTCCCAGGCCGTGAAGTATAGCCTTGCTAAAAGGTGTAGAGGTGTCACACAGCACCAGGTATTCAGGAGACAGGAAGAGTAGGTAAGTATAGAGAGGTGAGAAACTGAGAAATGAAGAAAGACAAAAAGGGAAAAAGAGAGAAAGGAAAACAAGTAAAAAATAAAAACAAACAAGCAAAAAAGAAAATAAAACAAAGCAAGAAAAAGGAAATGCTCCCAGGGATCCCACTGCCCAGCTGTGCAGAGTAAGCGAGTAGCTCCCAAGATGTGCAGTACTGCCAAGTAGAAGGGGCTACCAAGTTGAGAAAACAAACAAATTAAAGCAGAACAAGTCAAAACAAGCAAACAAAAAAAGCCCCAGTGTGGCGGCACAGGCCAGGAAGCAGTTCCACAGTCGAGCGGCACTCACAGCCTTTCAGGAGCAAGCAAAGATGGTACACCAACCCAGGTATTTGAAAGAAAGGAGGGGGAGGTGGTGAGAGGTGTGGAAGAAACCAAAAGAAGCAGAAAACAACACCAGCAGCCAACACATGACACTCAGGGAGCCGGCCAGTGTGGGAGAATGGAATCCAAGTGGCATGGGGGTGAAGCCAGTGCTTTCCAGCCAAGAGACTGTGGCCACAGGAAGCAGAGGAGGCTGAGTGGAGGTGAAGAAGAGTGGGTGGTAAAGCGTATATCACTGGTTACCGGTTTTTCTTTCTCCTGCTGGGAGCTCTGTGAAACTGCTTTCCAGTACTCCCTGTTTTCTGATCTCCAACAGGAGTCCAAGATGGCATATCCATGCTGTGTTAGCTGATAGGGGACCTCTTCATATATCTCTCCTCGCTCTCTGTTCTCTGTCAGTTTCTTTCTCCATTCAGTGTTTGGCTGAGTTCTTCATCTCTTAATTTGATGCTTAGAGTTTCAGGATTGACATTTGTCTCTGTTTGACTTAGTTTTTTGGGTCTTTGCGGTGGAGGGATGGTGTGGTGCGTCTGTCTATAGTGCCATGTTGCCCCAGCAGCTGAACTCTTAACCACTGTGCCACCAGGGCTCCATTTTGACTTATATAGGTATATATATACATATTATTCTGCTGACCCACATATTTTTTGGATTCTGTTCCACAATTTCTTTATTTCAAACCATCTGCTTTCTGTAGCTGTTTCTTCTTTCCTTTGGCTGGCTTTTTGATATCCACACTCATGTGTTACCTTCTTCCATTGAACATAGGTTTATCATTATCTCCAACAATATGTTCTCTCAGCTATTTTCCTCCAATTTTTACTAGACTTATTATATTCCAGGAAACCCTAGTGGTGTAGTGGTTAAGAATTCAGCTGCTAACCAAAAGGTCAGCAGTTTGAATCCACCAGCTGCTTCTTGGAAATCCTTTGGGTCAGTTCTACTCTGTCCTATAGGGTCTCTATGAGTCAGAATCGACTGGATGGCAATGGGTTTGGTTTTGGTTTAAGAATATCAGAAATAATGCATGTTTGCAATAGTCATAGGTTTTAGTATAGGTTTGGGGTATATTTGGTTTATTTAGACCAGGTTTCTCAACATTGTCAGTAGCAAAATTTTGGCCCAGATAATTGTTTGTTGTGTTTCTGTCCTATTTATTGTAGGATGATTAACAGCCTTCCTGGCCTCTATCTACTAGATGCCCCTTCCAGTTGTAACAATCAGAAATGTCTCTAGATGTTGCCAAGTGTCCCCTGGGAAGCAAAATAATCCCTGGTTGACAACCATTTATTTAGATTCTACCTTGTTTTAAAGAAGGATTTAAAATCTGTTGCCGTCGTGTCGAATCCGACTCATAGCAACCCTATAGGACAGAGCAGAACTGCCCCATAGAGTTTCCAAGGAGCAGCTAGTGGATCCGAACTGCCAACCTTTTGGTTAGCAGCCTGAGCACTTAACCACTGTGCTACCAGGGTTAAGAAGGATTTAGTGAAATTAAAAAGTATATGCAACTGACATGATTTTAAAACATATGCAGAAAAAATTGGAATTACAAAAAGAAAGAACAGCTTGATCCTATAGTCGAAATATGCAGAGCATATATACCTACTGCAGCAGGGTTGTTGTTGTTAGGTGCTGTTGAATTGGTTCAACTCATAGGAACCCAATGTACAACAGAACGAAACACTACCAGGTCCTGCTCCATGCTCAAATCATTGCTATGTTTGAGCCCATTGTCACAGCCACTGTGTCAGTCCTGCAGTAGGGTAACAGCTGTATAATGGGAAGTTGCTACACTGCAAGTCAGAAGGTCTGGTGGACAGAAGGGGTCCTGGCTTGTTTGCTCCCATCTGTGTGATCTTGCACGTGTATCATTGTTTTCTCAACTTTAAGATTAGGACAAGAATATCTACTTCACATACTTGTGGTTATAATTAAAACCATGGTGATATTGTTAGCTGCCTTCAGGTTTACTCTGCCTCATGGTGAGCTTATGTAAAACAGAACTAAACATTGCCCAGTCCTGCATCATCTTCATCATTGACAGCATGTTTGAATCTTGCATTGCTGCTATTGTGCCCCAAGAGTTTCCAGACCCTTGTTGGTCCTCTACGTCATCAAACATGATGTCCTTCTCCAGCAATTGATCCCTCCTAAAGCCTTGTCTAAAGCAAATGAGTCAGTGTTCTGTTGTGATCCATAAGGTTTTCAATGGTCAGTTATTGGAAGTGCTCATTAAATATACTCTATGTGTAAAAATTATTAAAGTAATATAATTTTATACCACTTAATGGTAAGCCACTTTCTATATTTTTGGAAGAAAGGGAGAAATTATAAACACAACAGATAATTCTTAGCACAAAGTCATTCATGTTTAGAATATTAGTAAACTTAGAAAAATTTACGTACAGTCTTGTATAAATATGGTAATCTGTATGTGTTATTCAAAAGTTCCTGGCTCCATCTACTTTAAAGAAATAATTAGTAATTTCAGGTAATCTTGTTTTGAGTGAAAGTAATCTCCATAGTGGTTTATGGGCTAGGGGTAAGGGATGGATTACCCAATAAGCAAGGTACACGCAGTTTTCCTTACTGATTTGTAGTGCACAGTTTTACCTGTTTTTCACCACATCAAACATGTGAAATTGTGCACTACAGATTAGTAAGTAAACATAAGCAAGCCCATATGTGCCTTGCTTAATGTAAGCCTGTGTGTGCCTTGCTTACTGGTTAATCCACCCCTGGCTAGGGTTCAGGTTTGCTTGTGCCAGGATTAGGACTCAGTGCAGTCTGGAACTATCCCTAGAAGAGAGCACCATGTGCCATTGGACTTTGGCTAACAGCCTGTATCGTCCTAATCCTGAAATGGCTTTGTTTCAGATTTTGCTGTAACACTTAAAAGGACCCAAGCACTTTAACAGCTGAACAAGTGTACTCTCTAAAATAATTATATCCAAAAATCGCATTTTTACTTTACCACCGTTAAATGATTTTGCACCCTACATTTAAGTAGATCAGTCATTACTGACAAAAAGGGTATATGGAATACTGTGGTGAAATGAGTTCTTTTATGTGGCCTTTTGCCTTGGTTCTTTGGAAAAACAGAGAGATTTTCCTCTAAACCCTGAGGAGTTTACCTTTGCCCTAGTTTTCTACCCTAGAGTGTTTGTTGATTTGTCCAGGTCTATTGACATTTCCTGGGTAAGCTGTAAACAATTTGTAGTTTGATACTTTTTGTTTGGCCCTGGACTGCAGCCTGCCCTAAGACTGGTATTCACCTTGTGGGAATTGATCAATATACTATGCAAATGAGATGACTGTAGCTTATTATGCAAATGAAGTGCCTGTGACCTACCGAGAGGGGATTGGTCAGTATGTGGCCCCGCTGGGAGGGCCATGCCTTGAAATTAACAAGGAGTTGTGTATATATGTAGCCAACCCCGAGGTTTTTCAGACAGAAAGAAGCAGGAAGAAAAGCAGCAGAAAGAAGAAAGAAGAGAGAAGAAGCAAAGAGAGCAAGGAGGCAAGGAACCTCCTAAAAGAACCGTAACACGGGTCGAGGGCTGTAACACTGAAGACAGCGAGAGGCCCAGAAGGGGCCCAGCAGCAAAGTTGGTGGTGGCTTATGGCAGGGCCAAGAGGAGCTTGCCCTGAGGTAGCCTAGAGGAGCCTGTCCTCAGGGGCTGAGAGGAGGCCTGCCAGGCTGAGAGGAGCTGAGAGAGCTGCCCTGTACTGAAGAAGGGAGACTTCACCTACTTGCTTCCTGATCCTGATCCTGAGTTATAGCCTGTTGATCCCGATTTCAAGTTGTACCTTGTTAACTTCCTTAACCCTTTTTTGACCCAATTATTTTTTTCCTTTTGATTTTTTACTGATACTGTGTTTTCAGTAATGGAGGACATGCTGAATCATTGAGTGTGTCCGAATTTTTGGTTGGTAATATGATTTTTGTTTTATGCCTCATTCCACAAATCATACCCTCAGAGTCCAGAGGTACATAAGTGTACCAAAAAAAAAATTTCAAAATTCATGTTTTTTCTACCAAAAATTCAATAATTCAGCACCACCTCATACAATACCCTGTAAAAACAGTAATTTGCGGCACATTCCTGTTTTTTCCATTTCAATCTGTTATACAGTGCCCTGCCTGCTGGCAGCATGTACTGTCAGTGGGACAGTAGCTTCCCAGTGAACTACACAGGTACAAAACTTAAGTAGTAGTTTTATATGCCACTGGTCCTGAAAGGGTTATTAATAAACCACTTAACTGGAAGTATGATCTGTGAGTTCTCTGTGGCCATTGCAATGGATTATCGAACCAGAAGAGAAGTAGAGAGTACCATGGGAGGGACGGCTGCTGTCAGAATTGGTGAAAAAGGTGGGAGAATGGAGGTAAGCCTGACTTCCACCTCATGGGAATCAGTTTTGGGCTGATCCTTGTCATTATCCCCCCTAAAGTTAGACAGGCTCTGACAACACTATTACTACTACTCGACCATTTTTACAGATACATAGAAACTTTCTTGCCCATTGAAGTTTTTGAATATTAGTTGATATCCTTTAAAGGGGTTATTTATTTATTTCATTTCATTTTGCCAGTTTGACAAATTTGACAAGTTTGACAAGACTAATTCTTTAAAAAATTAAGTGTACCAAAATATTAACTTTAAAAATTCGGTGCACTCCAAAAAGCATATTGAATGTTATTGACCTTTGAGCCAGGTCCCCAGTTCTAGCTGAATCAACCTTGGGGAAAGAGGGAGGATTAGTTAAGAACATGAAGTCACTTAAAAAGAACCCCAAATATATCTAATACAAAATGGCAAGGGGTTTCTCTAACAACAGGTCTTCCTGCATTAAAAACTTTTAGTTAAGATTCAGATTTTGTGTTTACTGCTTTGTTTATGAACTCCCTGAAATTCCATTGTCAAGAAGCTCATTCCTTAGAAGTTCATCCATTTTATCTTTGCATAATGAATTAACCTGAGAGATTCAGAATTAGTGAAGATGTTATACACTGGAAGATAGTTCTGATAGAAAAATCTCCCAATTTTAATAAGGATAAATGAGAAATGATAAATAATAAAAATGTTGGTGAAGAAATTAATTATTATCTAGGGTGACCAAACATTCTGATTTTCTCCAAATAGTACTGGTTTTAGCAACGAAAGTTTCTTGTCCTGAGAATTCTTTAGTTCTGGGCTAACTAAGATGATTAGTCATCCTAAATATGAATCAAATTTTATTGTATTTTTTCTAGTTGTCTAATTATCAATTCTAATTTGTGTATATTTTATAGTAGTTTAAAATACATTTTATATATATAAATTTTGAAATATATTATTGTTTTATTTAATAAAAGATTCGTTGATAAATGCTGTTGGTTCTCTATTTCAGATTTAGTGGAAAATGTTCTTTCCTTAACAATAATTATTCAAATGAATAACAGTAGTTATTCAAAAAGGAATAATTTTTTAAAAATGAGGTTCAAGTATTTACATCTTCCCCTCATTCCTTATATCATTATATCTTAACTATTGTTGACATTGAATATACTTGTCTCTCCTTTTGTAAGAAAGGCTTAGAGTTGTGAATAAAACAAACACAGCTTGGCTTTCTCAGTTCATCAAGCAATTTCTACCGTAAGTTTTATGGGCCCTGAGTTGAATGTAGTGTCATGTTGAGATATTACAGTTAATTTTTTTTCTGCATCTTTCTTCAGTGACTACCACAAAGATAAGGACTTTCTTTTACTTCAACAGCTTGCTTCTCCTTAAAACAGATAGGATGTGGTCTGGGAGAAGGTCCACACTTTAACAATAGACCATTGACAATGTCTGGGGAGCGCATAAAGGAAGAAAGCATCTATTTACGCTCGAAATTATCAGAGGCATTTGTGTGTGTGAGAATCTTAGGTTTCCAAAATATGTTTTTTAAGGTCACTCATTTTTCCTTTTCTGTTTTTATTGGGTGGAGAAAATTGCCTTCAAGATTAGAAAACATTTCAAATTCAGGGAAGGAATTGCAACACATTTTGTCTAGTTATCCCAGGCAGATAACTAATACCCTCAGGCATTATATACGTTTTAGTTAACCCTTATGTATGGTCTATGGGAATCAAGCTAAGAGAATTAAAAGGTGAGAAGATAAAATCCATCTGAAGAGTAACACCACAGAGGATTCAACAGGCAAGAAGTCCTTTTAGGCAGGATGGTTGGAGAGTGGTCCAGATGCTAATTTTGTCTACAATTCATTTTCCACAAGTTAATGAGGAAAGATGCTACATACAGTATGGCTATCACAAGCACTGATATTTCCCTTTGCTTCTGCTGACTTGATCAAATAGTAATTGAATTTTAATTAAATTTAACATTTTAAGGAGTTGCAAGACATTTTATCCCCATGTTCATTCTGCTTTGTATGTAGTTTCTTTTCTCTTCCATAAGATAGTTTCCAAATTTGCACCGCACATCACAATGTTGGCTTGTATGAACATGTCCAGCTGGTGCAGCTGCCAATAGGTTGAGAGTTAAAGTCCCAATGTCTGCCTTGTCTTTTGCTTCCTTCTTTTCAAATGCTGTTGTGTACATCTTTTTTTCAAATTTCTTACCACCTGGATCCTCTTACGGATGTGTTGCTACTCTCCAAAGGACTTGGCAGTGGGTACTTCCTGTTGTGCAACAGGCTTTGATTTTCAGGACATCTGTAAACCCACAACATGAATAGTCAGAATAGCAAAGATAACCTTTTAATGAATGTATAAAACTTCAGAGCACATTCTTTAGCCAGAAGAAAGTGCCGCAAAGAGCAGATGTGATTCAGGATGAGTGAGACATAAGTCAAGGTGCGGGACTTTTACTCACCACCAAAAAGCAACACTTAGATTTCCTGGCAGTGCATTTATGTAATGACTGTGGTTTCTTTTTGTAAACTGTCTCAGACAGGGAGGAAGAAGGAACCAACTGGATTGTGTAACTTTATAAATAGAAACAGCTATGTTAAAATAAGAAGACTGCTCTAAGTTGGTGAATTCTGCTACTAGGTGTAAAGCTAGGTCACTGAATGAATACGAGATCTATCTTGCGGAGTAACTTCTCAGGTTTGCTCAAAAATGCTTAATGGGAAAAAGCAGTGTGAAGGTCTGACCCTCCTTCCATTGTACTACAAGTATTTTAGTCCAAATAACTCAAAACCCTTTCTCTGCTGGAAATAGATTAAGTTGGAGACATGCAGGAACTTTGTGCTCCACTACAAATATTGAATAATGCGCTCATACCATTTTTAATACAGCACATAATTTACTGAACATTTGGAACAGTTTATCCTGGCAGTGGCATAAAGGGTAAAGAGGTACCTACTTTATTATCTATTGAACACAATGTATGCTACATTTCCCACATGCTGTGGAACAGTAGGTGATATAAATTCCATTGTTACTCTTTGTTTTAGAGGGCAGAATGCAGGTAAATGGAGAAGAATATCATTAAGAAAGGTTGCAAAATCAGTCTTATGAGTGTGATTCCATTCAGTTTCGATATATATATCAAAAGAGAGAGAGTGCTATGCTTACCGGTAGAGGTTAATAGATCATATGTTTTGAATCTCTCAGGGATGATTGTATACAAGTAACATGTTCTTTAATTTTTGTGGCTATAAAAGTGATGCCAGTCCTTCCTTCAGTATGGATTACACCTCAGCATAAACAAAAATCCTCACAATTGGACTGATAAGCAACATTACGATAAATGGAGAAAAGATTGAAGTTGTCAAGGATTTCATTTTACTTGGATCCACAATCAACGCCCATGGAAGCGGCAGTCAAGAAATCAAATGACATATTGCTTTGGGCAAATCTGCTGCAAAAGACCTCTTTCAAGTGTTAAAAAGCAAAGATGTCACTTTGAGGACTGAGGTACTCTTGACCCAAGCTGTAGTATTTTCAATCACCTCATATGCATACAAAAGCTGAACAGTGAATAAGGAAAACCAAAGAAGAATTGATGCCTTTGAATTACAGTGTTGGTGAAGAATACTGAATATACCACAGACTGCCGGAAGAATGAACAAGTCTGTCTTGGAAGAAGTACAGCCAGAGTGCTCGTTAGAAGCGAGGGTGGCAAGACTTTGTCTCACGCACGTTGGACATGTTATCGGGAGGGACCAGTCTCTAGAGAAGGACATCATGCTTGGTAAAGTAAAGGGTGAGCAAAAAAGAGGAAGACCCTCAATGAGATGTAGACATAGTGGCTGCAACAATTGGATCAAACATAACAACGATTGTGGGCATGGCACAAGACCAGGGCAGTGTTTCCTTCTGTTGTACATAGGGTTTCTATGAGTTAGAACTGATTTGATAGCACCTAACAACAGTAACAACAGTCCTTCCTAGACACTGGAGCCCTGGTGGCACAGGGGTTTAGTGCTCAGCTTCTAACTGAAAGGTTGGCAGTTTGAACCCACGCAGTGGCTCATCAGGAGAAAGATGTCGTAGTCTGCTTCCATAAAGATTACAGCCTTGGAAACTATTTCCAATTAATCTTCCTGAACATGGCTGTGATCTTGGCACTCATTCAGATCGAAACCTAATTTTCTCATTTAAACTCTTACTTTAAGGAAAGGCCTCATATCTGATTCATTTTATATTACTAACATAATGCTTTGCATGTAGTAGAGATTGAAAAATATTTTTTAGATAAAGGAATGAAAAATAATTTTTGTAAATTTATTCCTTCAACTCATGTCTTTCCTCATACCTGTGTTTCAATACTAGCTATCCCAGACCATATTTGTGATTGCTTAGAAATGAATACTGGCTCTGCTAGTTCTGGATATCCATGATCTGAGTCAAAGCTTTCATTGTGGGTCTAAGTATAATTCTTAATTGTTTCTTTATTCCACCTTGCTCAAATATACTCCATTTCAGTCACACATCTCCAAACCTGTCTCCTCAAATATAGAATATTAGATGTGAAAGGGAAAGTGGAGGATCTTCTAATACAAGTGTGCCTGTTTTGTAGCTGGTCAAAATTAGGATCCATTAAACTGAAATGGACTATCTCAAAGCTGTATCATTTTTTTTTAAAGTAAATATAAAGTTATTTGCCTGTGTTCTGAGTGTTCCCTTTGCTGATTACTATTACTCAGATTTCTATAAAAAACCTCCTTAGGAAAATCAATATGACTTTAACATAAAATTTAAGACTCATGCTGTTGTGTGCTGTCACATCGATTCTGACTCATAGCAACCCTATAGGACAGAGTAGAATTGTCCCATAGGGTTTCCTAGGCTGTAATCTTTACAGGAGAAGATCTCTTGGTCTTTTCTCCCATGGGACCTCTGGTGGGTTTGAACTGCTGACTTTTCAGAAGCATTTAACCATTGCACCACTGTAGAATTACAGCCATAGCCTTATGCTAGAGAATTAATAAGGAGAAGGAACATGTTCAAGGTCATTCTTCAACAGTAAAAGTAACTGTACATTCTTCGATTTCCTTATCAGTTAGAAAGTAACTAGTGAGATCACTGTTGTAAGTTGCCATGGAGTTGGCTCCCACTCATCGTGACCTTATATATAACAGACTAAAATGTTACTGGGTCCTGTGTCTTCATGATTGAGTTCACACATTGATACGTTTGAGTTCATTGTTGTTGCTATTGTGTTAATTCATCTCATTGAGAATTTCCGTTATTTTTGTCGGCCCTCTACTTTGAGAAACATGATGTCCTTTTCTAGCAATTGTTCTTTCCTGATGATATGTCCATAGTAAGGGATTCAAAGTCTCCCCATCTTTGCTTTTAAGGAACATTCTGGCTGTATTTCTTCTAAGTCTTCTAAGACTGATCTGTTGTTTCGGCAGTCCACTGTGTATTCAGTATTCTTTGCCAACACCATAGTTTGAAAGCATCAATTCTTTTTCTGTCTCGCTCTGTTCAGTAACAACGTCCATGCACTACTGCCAGGGTAGGTTTATAGATGTTAATAGAGTTTTCCTTGTCTAGGTTAATGTATGATCTGGATCTTCCTCCAAGTCATAAGTCCATTATTGTGTAGTTAATTCAGCCAAATCCATTGCAACATATATGTTTTACTTAACAGGATTTAAGACTATATCTATCAATCTATCTAAGGCTAAATTTTACACACTGCTTCTCAGATGTACAAAAATGTAACTTTCTGTACTTTTCTATATATTTTCCACATTTTCTGTAACACATCTCTTCCTCCACTCCTGCTGATGGTAGTAGGAAAGGAATTTGATGAGGATGGGAAAAACCTAAATTAAACCCCTTTATTCTGATTTAAGAGAGACTCATTTGAATAAACTCTTAGTCAATTGGAAAGTCACACTTCTTTTCAGTTTTTTTTTCTTTTTTCCTTTCTCTAAGAAATTCTTCACCTTTTTCGTTACAAAATGGTGTCTTTAGATGATGAATGCAGTCTCTTTAGGGAAGTTTGTGTGTCCTCAGGGTAATGGAGGGTAGAGTGAGAAAAAGTCTCCAGTTTTCTTGCTAGGATCTGAATCTTTACTATTCCCTGCTGAGATGTTCCCCATACAACCTGGTCCCTGGACATGGCATGCTACTGTCTGCTGAGACTTGGGTTTTGGGCGTTGTACAGGCACTCATTGCTGGTAGCCATTGCTCATATTCTGCATCTGCATTGGTCAGATGCCAAGTCTTTTTGGGTACAATTGTTTTTGCAGCATTTCTGCATACTCCTACCAGGATACACAGGATCATTTTTATTCATGAATATCAGGAATGTTATGTCAAGCCTATCTACCTAACCATGCTCTGTTGCCATTTTCCCTTTATGGTGGCTATCCCTTATTGGTATGTGGCACTCTGCATTGTGGTCCTCCCAGGTGACAAATGGGAAGTGGGGCACAAGACCCCTCGGCTTTCAACCCATCTAGGAATTCTTCTTAACCAACAGTCAGTCCTCCCAGGGCTAACCCCAGGAATATAGAGGCACCAGCTTTCTTCTCAGGGATTCTAATACTGTCTTATCTCTGTTTATATCCCCTCTGAATCTCCTTGCTTCCTTTGTGCTATGTGGACTTTTATTTATTTTCCTTGTCATAGTTAGTGTCTCTGAAATATATCCTGCATTCTCTGTGTGGCATTATGTATTGTAGTAAAACTCTATACTCTGTTCTCCAAGGTTTTTCACTTGACAGGTAAAGCAAGGCTTTTGGAATTTAGGAAACACTTTTCTCACTCAACAAATCCTGACTTTCAAGACTATTTTATCACATGGACTTTCAAGAAATTTGGAATAAAGTTGAGCAATGACTTCTTTGTTAGAAGCTGGATTCTTAAAGTAATAAATGTCATTGTTTCAATGGAAGGAGGAGCCATAGGTCAATTAAGAAATATGGATAAATGTGAATACATTTATATTGCTTTAATATCTCAAAATACTCTCCTACATAAATATAATGAATATATACATTTTGATTTGGTGATATTCACAACTTAATTTTTTTTGTAGATTGTTGCGAGCATTTTCTAATACTGACCTCAAAGTCTATTATTACAGTGACATTATGAAAGACCACTAATAATAATGGCTGTCATTTATGAAGTACTACTTGCAAGACACTGTTAGAAGTGCTTTAAAAGAATTCTCATTGAGTCTTTATCTGTACTACTATTATTTCCACTTTACAGATAAGGACCCGAAGGCATGAAGGGGCTAAATGACGTGAGCAAGATGACAGCCTCTCACGTAATTTTCATGGATTTAGTTTGGAAGGGTCATAGCTATTGCTAGAAAAGCAGAAATTGAGCAAAACTTCATCTAGGAGATCAGAGTGATAGTAGAACACGAATGATGATCCATAGAAAGTATACAGTAGTTATTTAAAGTATGGTTAGATGTGATCTGCTTATCACATATTTATATGGAACAGTGTAACAACTGATCTTCAAAATTCTACTTTAAATTCTCAAAATTTCTATCATTTTTGAGAAGCATAACAGAACATACTCTGTATGTTTGTGAAAAATATTTAGCTTGCTATAAAACATTTTTTAAACTTAAAAATTTTTATTGACATATAAAATATATACTAAAATAACGCACATATCATAAGTGTACAGTTCACCAGAAATAATAGTGTTGCTGTTGCCATCCTATTTGTTCCGACTCACAGTGATCCTACATACAACAGAACGAAACACTGCCTGATCCTGCGCCATACTCACAGTCGTTGTTATGCTTGAGCCCGTTGTTGCAGACACTGTGTCAGTTCATCTCATTTGAGGGTCTTCGTCTTTTTCGCTGGCCCTCTACTCTAACAAGCGTGATGTCGTTCTCCAGGGACTGGTCCCTCCTGATAACATGGCTAAAGTATGTGAAGTGAAATCTGGCCATCCTTACTTCTAATGAGCATTCTGGCTGTACTTCTTCCGAGACAGATTTGTTTGTTCTTCTGGCAGTCTGTGCTCTATATTCAATATTCTTCCCCAACACCATAATTCAAAAGCATCAATCCTTCTTTGGTCTTATTCATTGTCCAGCTTTCACATGCATATGAGACGATTGAAAACACCATGGCTTGGGTCAGGTGCACCTTAGTCCTTAAACTGACATCTTTGTTTTTTAACACCTCAAAGAGATCTGTAGCAGATTTGCCCAGTGCAATATGTCATTTGATTTCTTGACTGCTGATTCCATGGGCGTTGATTGTGGATCCAAGTAAAATGAAATCCTTGACAGCTTCAATCTTTTCTGCATTTATCGTGATGTTGCTTATTGGTCAAATTGTGAGGATTTTTGTTTTCTTTATGTGGAGGTGTAATCCATACTGAAGCCCGTGGTCTTTGATCTTTATCGGTAAATCCTTCAAGTCCTCTTCACTTTCAGCATGCAAGGTTGTGTCATTTGCATATCACAGGTTGTTAATGATTCTTCCTGCAATCCTGATGCTGCATTCTTCTTCATATAGTCCAACTTCCGGGATTATTTGCTCAGCGTACAGATTGAGTAAGTATGGTGAAAGGATATGTTAAGAATGTTAAAATCCCTGTAGTTTGCCCTCTTTCGGGAAGAAGATTGGGCTTGCAAGTCTTGATTTTCTATGCGCTAGAATATGCTTCTTTGTTCTTGTAACAAGTAGCTCTGTGAGTCTGAGTATAAATAATACTGTAGGAAATGATAATGACAGGGTGAAAATCAGGAGGAAATACTGATCAGTTGCTCATAAATTCTGCATATTGACCGTTGGCATCTTGTGAGCCCTGAGGACCATTTTATTACACAGAAAGTCCACCCAGGATTTTTTGCTTTTGTTCTCATGTGGAAAGAAGGACATTGGCACTTTCTGCTTATTGGAATTAAAAATATATTTGGCTTAACTCAATTTTCAAATATATTTTTTGTTGTTGTTTATTGTTGTATTTTAAGTGGAAGTTTACATTTCAAGTTAGTCTCTTATACAAAAATTTATACATACATTGTCATGTGACTCTAATTGCTCTCCCTATACTGTGACAGCACACTCCTCCTTTCCACCCATGATTTCCCATGTCCATTCAACCAGCTCCTAACCCTCTCTGCCTTCTCTTCTCACCTCCAGACAAAAGTTGCCCGTTTAGTCTCATGTATCTACTTGAGCTAAGAAGCACACTCTTCACGAGTATCATTTTATGTCCCACAGTCCAGTCCAATCTTTGTCTGAAGAGTTGAGCTTGGAAATTGTTTTAGTTCTGAGCTGATAGAGAATCTGAGGGCCATGCTTTCCAGGGTTCCTCCAGTCTCAGTCAGACCATTAAGTCTGGTCTTTTTACTAGAATTTTACTTCTGCACCCCACATTCCTCCTGCTCCATCAGGGAGTCTCTGTTGTGTTCCTGTCAGGGCAGTCATTGGTGGTAGCTGGGCACCTTCTAGTTCTTCTGGTCTCAGGCTGATGAAGTCTCTGGTTTATGTGGCCCTTTCTGTCTTTTGGGCTAATACTTTCCTTGTGTCTTTGGTGTTCTTCATTCTCCTTTACTCCAGGTAGTTGGGACCAATTGATGCATCTTAGATGGCCACTTGCAAGCTTTTACGACCCCAGATGCCACTTACCAAAGTAGGATGCAGAACATTTTCTTAATAAGCTTTTTGATTCCAATTGACCTAGATATCCCCTGAAATCATGGTCCCTAAACACAACCCCTGCTACTGTGTCCCTCGAAGTGTTTGATCATATTCAGAAAACTTCTTAGCTTTGGTTTAGTTCAGTTGTGCTGACTTCCCCTGCAGCATGTGCTGTCCTTCCCTTCACCTAAGACAATTCTTATCTACTATCTAGTTAGTGAATAACCCTCACCGTCTCTCCCCACCCTTGTAACCATCGAAGAATGTTTTCTTCTGTGTTTAAAATTTTTATTGAGTTATCATAGTAGTGGTCTTATACAATATTTGTCCTTCTGTGACTGACTAAATTCACACAGCATAACACCCTCCAGATTCCTCCATGTTATAAGATGTTTCACAACTTCATCGTTGTTCTTTTATCGTTGCGTAGTATCTCATTGTGTGGATATACCATAATTTGTTTACCATTCATCCGTTGATGGGCACCTGGGTTGTTTCCATCTTTTTGCTATTGTGAACTGTGCTGCAGTGAACATGAGTGTGCATATATCTATTCGTGTGACAGCTCGTATTTCTTTAGGATATATTCCAAGGAGCGGGACTGCTGGATGGTATGGTACTTCTATATCTAGCTTTTTAATGAATTGCCAAATCGATTGCCAAAGTGGTTGTACCATTTTACATTCCCACCGACAGTGTATTAGTGTTCCAGTCTCTTCACAACCTCTCCAGCATTTATTATTTTCTGTTTTTTGGATTGCTGCTGGCCTTGTTGGGGTGAGATGATAACTCACCGTAGTTTTGATCTGCATTTCTCTAATGGCTAATGATTGTCAGCATTTTTTCATGTGTCTGTTAGCTACCTGAATATCTTCTTTGGCGAAGTGCTTGTTCATATCCTTTCCCATTTTTAATAGGGTTATTTGTCTTTTTGTTGTTGAGGTTTTGCAGTATCTTGTAGATTTTAGAGATTAGACGCTGATCGGATTTGTGGTAGCCAAAACTTTTTTCCCGATCTGCAGGTTGTCTTTTTATGCTTTTGGTGAATTCTTTTGATGAGCATAAGTGATTTTTAGGAGCTCGGAGTTATCTAGTCTCTCTTCCGGTGCTTATGCATTCTTACTTATCGTTCGTATTGTGTTTGTGTCAATTATTAGGGCTGCTAGTGTTGGCCTTATTTTTTGTTCCATGATCTTTATCATTTTTGATTTTATATTTAGGTCTTTGATCCATTTTGAGTTAGTTTTTGTGCATGGTGTGAGGTATGGGTCTTGTTTCAGTTTTTTGCAGGTGGATATCCACTAATGCCAGCACCATTTCTTAAAGAGACTGTTTTTCCCCAGTTAACGGACTTTGGGTCTTTGTCAAATATCAGTGGCTCATAGGTGGATGAATTTATGTCTGTATTCTCAATTCTGTTCCATTGGTCTATGTATCTGTTGTTGTACCAGTACCAGACGGTTTTGAGTACCGTGGCAGTATAATAGGTTCTAAAATCAGCTACTGTGAGGCCTCTCACTTTGTTCTTCATCTTGAGTAATGCTTTACTTATCTGAGGCCTCTTCCCTTTCTACATGAAGTTGGTGACTTGTTTCTCCATCTCATTAAAAAATGCCATTGGAATTTGGATCAGGATTGCATTGTATCTGTAGATCACTTTGGGTAGAATTGGCATTTTCACAATGTTGAGTCTTCCTATCCGTGAGCAAGGTATGTTTTTCCACTTATGCAGGTCTCTTTTGGTTTCTTGCCATAGTGCCTTGTAGTCTTTTACGTCTCTGGTTAGATTTATTCCTAAGTATTTTGTCTTCTTGGGGGCTATTGTAAATGGTATTAATTTGGTGATTTCCTCTTCAAAGTTCTCTTTGTTGGTATAAAGTAATCCAACTTATTTTCGTGTGTTCATCTTGTATCCTGAAACTTTGCAGAAATCTATTATTTCCAGTAGTTTTCTTGTGGATTCTTTGGGGTTTTATGTGTAGAAGATCACATCATATGCAAATAGAGATACTTTGACTTCTTCCTTACCTATTTGGATGCCGTTTATTTCTTTTTCTAGCCTAACTACTCTGGCTAGGACCTCCAGCACATTGTAGAATAATAGTGGTGATAAAGGGCATCCTTGTCTGGTTCCTGTTCTCAAGGGGAATGCTTTCAAATTCTCTCCATTAAGGATGATGTTGGCTGTTGGTTTTGTATAAATGCCCTTAATTATACTGAGGAATTTCCCTTCTGTTCCTATTTTGTTGAGAGTTTTTATCAGGAATGGGTGTTGGACTTTGTCAAATGCCTTTTCTGCATTGATTGATAAGATCATGTGGTTCTTGTCTTTTGTTTTATTAAATGTGATGGATTATATTGATTGTTTTTCTAATGTTGAACCATTCCTACATACCTGGTATAAATCCCTATTGATCATAGTGAATTTTTGTTTTGATGTGTTGCTGAATTCTATTGGCTAGAATTTTGTTGAGGATTTTTACGTCAATGCTCATGAGGGATATTGGTCTGTAATTTTCTTTTTTTGTGGTGTCTTTACTTGGTTTTGGTATCAGGGTTATGCTGGCCTCATAGAATGAGTTTGGGAGTATTCCATCCTTTTCTATGCTGTGAAATACCTTTAGCAATAGTGGTGTTAATTTTTGTCTGAAAGTTTGGTAGAATTCTCCAGTGAAGCTGTCCGGACCAGGGCTTTTTTTCTCGGGAGTTTTTTAATTACCTTTTCAATCTCTTATTTTGTAATAGGTTTATTTAGTTGTTCTACCTCTGTTTGTATTAGCTTAGGTAGGTAGGTAGTTTCTAGAAATTAGTCCATTTCCTCTAGGTTTTCAAATTTGTTGTAGTGAAATTTTTCATAATATTCTGTTATGATTCTTTTAATTTCAGTTGGGTCTGTTGTGATATTACCCATCTCATTTCTCATACGGGTTGTTTGCCTCCTCTCCTGTTTTTCTTTTTTTTTGTCAGTTTGGCCAGTGGTTTATCGATTTTGTTGATTTTTCCAAAGAAGCAGCTTTTGGTCTTGTTAATTTCTCAGTTGTTTTTCTATTCTCTATTTCATTTAATTCTGCTGTAATTTTTATTATTACCTTTCTTCTGGACCCTGAGGGCTTCTTTTGCTGCTCTCTTTCTACTTGTTCGAGTTGTAGGATTAATGTTTTGATTATGGCTCTTTCTTCTTTTTGAATGTGTACGTTTTATGCTATAAACTGACCTCTGAGCAGTGCTTTTGTTGTGTTCCAAAGGTTCCGGTAGGATGTGTTTTCATTCTCGTTTGATTCTATGAACTTCTTTATTCCATCCTTGATTTCTTCTATAACCCAGTAGTTTTTGAGAAGGGTGTTCTTCAGTTTCCATGTGTTTGATTTTTTTTTTTTTTTTTTTCCCCTTGCTTTTTCTGTTACTGATTTCTACTTTTATGGCTTTATGGTCAGAAAACATGTTTTGTAGTATTTCAATGTTTTGTAGTTTTTCGATGCTTTGGATTTTGTTAAGGCTTTCTTTATGGCCTAATATGTGGTCTATTCTTGAGAATGTTCCATATGGTTTGGAAAATAAAGTATGCTTGGCTGCTGCCGGGTGGAGTATTCCATATATGTCTATGAGATCAAGTTCGTTGATTGTAACATTTAGATCTTCCGTGTCTTTGTTGAGCTTCTTTCTGGATGTTATGTCCTTCACCGAAAGTGGTGTGTTGAAGTCTCCTTCCACTGTTGTGCAGCTGTCTGTGTCTCTTTTCAGTGCTGTTAGAGTTTGTTTTACGTATTTTGCAGCTGTGTCGTTGGGTGTGTAAATATTTATTACATTTACATCCTCCTGGTGTATTGACCCTTTAGTCATTAGATAGCGTCCTTTCTTATCCTTTGTGATGGATTGTACTTTGAAGTCTATTTTGTCACAGATTAATATTGCTGTTCCTGCTCTTTTTTGAGTGTTGTTTGTTCGATGTATTTTTTTCCATCCTTTGAGTTTTAGTTTGTTTGTGTCTTTAAGTAAGGTGTGTCACTTGTAGGCAGCATATAGACTGATCGTGTTTTGTTATCCAATCTGCCACTTTCTGTCTCTTTATTGGTGCATTTAGTCCATTCACATTCAGCGTAATTATTGATAGGTATGAGCTTAGTGCTGTCATTTTGATGTCTTTTTTTGCGTGGTGTTGACAGTTTCTTTGTTCCACTTAATTTTCTGTGCTGCATCGTTTCTCTTTACGTATTTTCTTTTCATTGTTTTCATTGTTGTTGATTTTTTTATTTGCTGAGTCTTTATATTTTTGTTGTTTTTTATTTTTACTTGTAGGATTGTTAGTTTCCTTTGTGGTTACTTTAATATTTATTTTTTTAATATTTTAATATTTATTTATTTAATATTTATTTTTCTAAGTTTATTCCAGTCTTTTATTTCTTTATATTGCCTTGACTTCCTCTCCATTTGAAAAATCTATGTCTACATTTTCAAGTCCCTCTTTTTTGTTGTAATATTGACATCTTTTACATATTGACATCTGTTTCTCTATTTTTAGTGTTTTAGCTTTGATTTATTTTTGTGACTTCCTTATCTGGATTGATACTTGATTGCTCTGTCCTGTGTTCTAGTCTTGAGTTGTTATCTGATGTTATTGATTTTCTAACCGTAGGACTCCTTTTAGTATTTCTTGTAATTTTGGTTTGGTTTTTGCAAATTCCTTTAACTTCTGTTTATCTGGAAATGCCCTCATTTCGCCATCATATTTGAGAGGCAGTTTTGCTGGATATATAATTCTTGGCTGGCGATTTTTTTTCATTCAAAGCTTTATATATGTCATCCCATTGCCTTCTTGCCTGCATGGTTTCTGCTGAGTAGTGCGAGTTTATTCTTATTGACTCTCCTTTGTAGATGACTTTTAGTTTATCCCTAGCTGCTCTTAAAATTCTCTTTATCTTTGGTTTTGGCAAGCTTGATTGTAATGTGTCTTGGTGACTTTCTTTTGGGGTTCAGTGAGCATCTTGGATAGATATCTTGTCATCTTTCACGCTATCAGGGCAGTTTTCTGCCAACAAATCTTCAACAATTCTGTTTTTTCTGTTCTCCCCCTCTGTTCTGGTACTCCTATCACTCCTAGGTTATTCCTCTTGATAGAATCCCACATAATTCTTAGGGTTTCTTCGTTTTTTAAATCCTTTTATCTGATTTTTCCTCAAATAAGTTAGTGTCAAGTTCTTTATCTTCAATCTCACTAATTCTGACTTCCATTGCCTCAATTCTGCTCCTATGACTTTCTGTTGAGTTGTCTAATTCTGACATTTTATCGTTGATCTTCTGGATTACTGATTGCTGTGTCTCTATGGATTCTTGCAGCCTGTTAAATTTGTCTTTATGCTTTTCTCTAATCTTTTTAATTTCTTCTATTGTGTTTTCTGCATTTCGATTCATTTCTTTCCTAATCTCTTGAAGATTTCCATATATTAACCTTTTATATTCTGCCTCTGGTAATTCCAAGAAATTTTCTTCTGCTGGAAAATTCTAGATTCTTTATTTTGAAGCTTGCTGAATCCATCATGGACTACCTCTTTATGTGATTTGGTATTGACTGTTGTCCATGAGCCATCATTAACTTATTATATTTATTTTATGTTTGCTTACTGTGTCCTAGCTTGTTTTGTTTTGTTTTAATATGTCCAAATAGGCTGCTCATGTGAGCTAGCCCAGTGATCGGCACCCTTGAAGTTCCAATGTCCTGTCCCCAGGTGGCCAGACCTGAAACTAATTATGTGAGCGCAGGAGTCTGCCCACTCCTCCTGTATGGCTTCAGCTCAGGTGTCCAGGTAGTCGGTCACCAAGTATGTTGTGCAGGGTCTCACCTACAGTACTAGACAGGCATGGGTGATTGGTGTAGGCACAGGCATCCAGCTGCAGCAGGGTGACACAGGGTGAGCAAGGCAGGGGGCCAATGGCCACCCTCGAGTGCCCAGGAGGAAACCGTGTCCTGTTCCCTAGAGCACGTAGATAGATGGATTTTGCAGCCAGACTATGAGCACCTAGTGCTGTTGGCTGTAAGGATGACTGGGGGCACCTCTTATTCTTGGGGCCCTATCACAAATGGTGGAGCCACCAGTCCTCAGGCCCCTGATGTGGGTAGGTGAAGTTCCTCCTTAATGGGCAGAGCAGTGTCAAACATCACGAACCTGCCACTTCAGAGCTGACACAGTTGAAGTTAGACTTCAGGTATATACCCTGTTGTACTGTGGTAATGAGGGCCTGGTTGAAATGGGCCCACACAAGTCTGTTCAGGGGAAAAGGCACTCAAAGTACATGGATCCCTTATGCCTGTGCCTAGGCAAAGGAGCTGTGTGTACACTGTGTTCCTGGCTTAGGGCAGCTGGCAGATTATTTTTTCCCCTGTTTGTTAGTTTGTTCATGCTCCAAGACCAGGAGAATGGCTCAGGGTGCATGAAAGGTCCTACTTCCAGCCCAGGGAACTAGGCAATTGTTGAAGCCGTTCCAGGACAAAGTGCAGAGTAGGAAGCGGGGAGGTAAATGGGAGAGAGGTTTTATCCTACGAGGGTGTTTTTGATCCCCACGGTAGGCCAGACGCAAGAACTTATCTTTCACCGATTGAGGGTTGCTTCTTACTGGTTCTGGATGGCCGAGTAGACTCTCTGTCATTGGGTCTCTCCTGGTGTGGAAAACGCCTCCCAAGCGCCACTGCTTGCCTGCTTCACTGCTCATCTGGGCTGAAGGGCTCAGGCTCAGGCTCAAGCTCATCTGGGCTGAAGGGCTCAGGCTCTTGCTATGTCAGGTCTGGCAACTCCTCGCTGTTCCAAACCATCTCTCCCTCCCCCTGCCATTCAGTCTGATTCCTCAATTTTGCCTTTGATGTTCAGGGCTCCTAGACTGTCATATATAATCAATTAACTTGTTTTTTCATGTCTTTGTAGTAAGAGGGAACACCAGAAGCATCTTACTACTCCACCATCTTGGCCCCGCCTCCCTCAAATACAATTTTTCACTCCAAAAAAATTGAAAAATATTGCCAGTTGGAATATTTTCTAATGGAAAGAATGCCACAGTTTTTAATTAATGTAATGAAAAGTAAAATAATAAAAATAGAATTCTTACTACTAAAATAGTTTACTGCGGTTATTAATACATCAAATAGCAATGTTACACTGAAAGGAAGAAAAAATAGTTAATTATTTATCTCTTTTCTAAATAACATTAAATATTTAAAGATGCCAGAATGGCTTCTTTTTTTTTTTTTTATTTCACCCAGATACTCTGACATTGTGGAACTATGCCCTTTTCAGTTTGAATGGCTTGAATTGAAAATAATGTCATATGTTCTGAAAATAAACCTTAAAATGTGAATGCTTCTGAATATTTTTATTTACTTTGGACAATAAAAGAATAAGAATTATTAAGTCCTAATTGTTTAGAATACTTAGCCTTATCAAATATTTCAAACTACTTTTCTGTCTTTGTATTGAATAAAATCCTTAGCGTCTTTCATCAAATATACTCATTTGATAATCTAATAAATGAGATGTCATTCAAGGGAAATTCAAACCTACATATTTCTGATAAATTTGAGGAAAAATTCAAACATTGACATTGTAACCAGAGAGTTTTATGTACAAATTCTAACCCTGCCATTTATTGATGGTGTGATCTTGAATGTTACTTAACCTCTCTGAGCTCCAGTTCCTTTAATCTAAAAATCTAACAAAAATCAAACCCATTGCCATTGAATTGATTAATAATACTCCCTATGCAGAATTTTTGCAACGATGATTTATATTCTCACAGGGCTAGGCCCCTGAGCCTTTAATAAGTATTAACTATTGTCATATGCTCCAAGCGTTTGGTTTTGATCTTCTTTGAATTCATATGACAATTGTATTTTATGTTTCAGTTTTTAGTTGTGATAGTTGCAGGAGACAGCCAAGTTTGAAACTTTTTTTTTAAATATTGCAAGCCTCGTTAATTTAGTAACTAAAATAAAAATGTTATCAATTCTATTACTTGCAAGTATTTAGGAGTACTTATAATGTTAAATGTTAAAATATTATCATATTGGTTCCTAACAATTCCTTCTTTCTGAATTTTCAAGCCTTATCTTTAGTTATAGATGACCTCTTGGATTCTTTGGAGAACAAGAAAAAACAATCTTGAGATTTTAGGAAAAGTCTGCCTTGAGTAACCTTTTCCTCAAAAGAATTATTCATATTAGAATGTTCTCCCTCACGCCCACCCATATATGTTCAGTACATGGAACTGATGTTTTTATGACGTGAAATTGGTGAGTTTTGTTGTTGTTTTCTTTTTAGTATCTTTTAACAGCAGAGATTATATGAGTAAAAAGGAAATTCTTGTTAGATACTAAATGCTAAACATACAATTTTCCAAGAAGAAAAACACTTTTTGCATTTGAGACAAAATACATTTGCGATAATATTTATTTCATGGGCCCAGAAATTTTCAAGGGGTCATTTGTATAGAAGAGGTCCAAGGGAGTTAGAAATCTGGCCTGTGATTTTTACATTTGGCAGTGGATTCTGAAATAAAGCACAATAGCTTATAATATTTCAAAAAGTTATTCATCATCCACATTGTAAAGTACATTGCAGTACCTTAAACTCCGGCGTATGGCTTGAAAAAGTCACTATTCATGGGAAGTGGAAAACATGAAAAGAAAATGAAAATGGGAGGCAGGAAGCTTAGGGGGGATTGGGTTCCATGGGGATGAAGAATTTGACTCAAAATACGTATGTTCCAGGAAATGTTTGGTGAAGACTATGAGGATTAATTAAGATTTCCAAAGGTTTCACAATAGCTCAAGTTCTCAGAATGTATATTTCATAGAACCACTATGTTAAAGATAATATCTAAGACCACAGCTGTTTACATACAAAATTTTAACAGAGATTTACCAGAAGAACTGGTGAGAAAATAAGTTTGTTGAAGACAAATTGGGGACTCACAGCCATATTTTATGACCACTATCTCATTGTGGTTTTTCGCACTGTGGGAATTGGACTTCCAGAACTAAGGAGCTTCTCCACTTTCATTTTAGTCTGACCAGTTTTCTTCAGGGAAAGCAAAGGCTCACAAATCAAAAATCTGCTCATGTTAAATCACAGGAAAAAGATTTAAAAGGAAAATGCTGCTATATAGGCTTGCTTATCCATATAACAATAGCTGTGCTACCAAATCTCAAACCAAGCCAAATAAAATCTAACAAAATCTCATTAAATACACTGAACTCCATGTTCTGTGCTTAGCTAAATACGCTGAACTACATGTTTAGTGCTTAGCAGAAAGAAGTTGCCCTGGATAATTCTTTTACAGGTTTAAACAGGAGGGACATGCAAAATTCTCTATCCCAACCTAAGCTCATTAAATCTTTTATGCTGATTGGCTGACATTGTAAGTGGACAGGTATTTCTTCTGATTTATTTTCACTACAATTATAGAAAGAGTAGACTTTTCCTTTTTTTTTTTTAATGAGTAAGAGTGTATCATTCACCATAAAATAATTTCAGTCACCCCACCAAAAAATGACAAGTAGAAGTCAGTTTCAGACTGGTTGAAATTTCTCTTCAGTCTTTTAGAGAAGGGAAAGTAAAATTTCGGTTTGTCTGGAATTTTATCATACTTATACACTTTCTTTGGGACTCAGTTATGTTTCCAAGTTGCCACCTTAGAAATTATATTGTAAGGCCCGTGAAACTATTATTGCAAATGTGCCTCAGAAACAATCTGATATATAATTCCTGTCTTAAAATCATATAATTTTGTCTAAGAAATAGATAGTCACTTGAGACATGGCTCTTGGCCCCCAGGGCAAAGGTTTGATGACAGAGGGAGTAATTTTACAGGCTTTAGCAAAATCAGATGTGGTTCACTTAGTAGAACAGTTTTTTGGGTGATAGGAAAGACTACATTGATAACCTTTTTGTCATATTGTTCTACATTTCAAGAAAATATTTAAAATGATAAGTTTGCCCTGAATTTGAACCCTGACATGCACCATAATTCTTGGATATCTGTCTTCCTTCTCTTGCCCACACTATCACCATATTTATTATTCTTTTGCACTTAATTCTACTTTATCATAAAAGTTGAATCAGCCTCTGCTAATAAATGAAGCATATTTAAAATATTTCCCTGTATGTTAAAAAGAATGCTGTAGATCTACATATGCTGACAGTGAATCAGCCTCAAGTCATATTAAATGCAAAGAAAGCAGAGTACGGAAGAATATTGTGGGTAGTATGCTACCATTTTTGTAATCAAACATACAAAATATATATTTGAATGTATGGCACATATGTACTTATTTATACATCAACTATCTATGAAAGGAACATAAGAAAATGGTACAGTGATTGCCTCCACATAGGAAAAGGAAATTGAAGAGCTTAGGGATCAATGGCAGAGGTGGGCTTTCTTTACTTTTATAAATGTATATGTTATTGTTGTTGTTGTTAGCTGCTATGAAATGAGATGCTGCCGTGTCTTGTGCCATCCCCATGATCAGTTGCGGATCAGACTGCTATCATCCACAGAGTTCTCAGTGGCTGATTTTCAGAAGTAGGTCAGCAGGCCTTTCTTCCTAGTCTGTCTTAGTCTGGAAAGTCCACTGAAACCTGCTCAGCATCATAGTAACAGTCACGCCTACACTGACAGATAGGTGGTGGCTGCACAGGAGCTGCACTGGAAGGGAATCTAACTTGAGTGTCCCACATGGAAGGCGAGAATTCTACCACTGAACCACCAAAACCAAAAAATAAAACCAAACTCTTTGTCGTCAAGTTGATTCTGACTCATGGCAACCCTGTAGGACAAAGTAGAACTGCCCCATAGGGTTTCTAAGGAGTGACTGGTGGATTCGAACTGCCAACGTTTTGGTTTAGCAGGCAAGCTCTTAACCACTGCGTCACCAGGGCCCCACAGAACCACAACTACCCCCAGTTATATATGTGTGTGTGTATGTGCATGTATGTTTATTTATAAAAGTAAAATATGTATAAATATACACACAAACACAAACAAAATTTGTTATTTAAATTATTTAAAAATTGGAGAAACTTTACTAAAATATTGCTGAGATTTAAATAATGAACATTATAACTTTTTCATACTTGATTTAGAATTAGCTGTTTCTAAAGCAGTATTATACCAAAGCAGACGAATATGAGTATCTGAGCAAGAAATGCTTTTATTTATTTTTCTAGTTGCTAGACAGTATTTCTTTTTTGTTAAAAGTTTTCAGGCCTAGGGCACACATTGCCGTTATTAGATACTTTATTACTTTGAAATTGGAATATATTGACATTATTCTACTTGAATATAATACAATATTCCTAAGTATGTATTTGACATGCAAATACAATGAAGTTTGTTTTTATTGTCAAAATATTAGATGCAGATGTGGATGCTTAAAATTAGGTTTCAAATTTTAAATAGAAGCCCATATGGGTTTAAAACCATATGGGGAGGGTTGTTGGCTGTGTCTCATAGGATTTTTGAATGGCAATGAACTTAGTTATTCACTAATTCTTAGTTAAGCTGTTTTAATTGACCTATAAAAGGGAAATAGAGGATTTGAGGATTAAAACTGTCCTTCACAGAGTGGGTATACTTGAACATTTTAGACTGAATTATTTGCCTATACAGTATTCATTTCATGTTTGTGAAAAAATGCAAAAGAGTCATTTAAAAGAACAACATTGGAAAATCCCACTAGTAATTCCTTTCTTTATCATGAAGACGATCGTCCTGGGCATTCATGTGCTTCAGCCAGAGAGTTCAGCTTGAAACCA
Source organism: Dugong dugon (assembly GCA_030035585.1). Classification (NCBI taxonomy): domain Eukaryota; kingdom Metazoa; phylum Chordata; class Mammalia; order Sirenia; family Dugongidae; genus Dugong; species Dugong dugon. The sequence continues at coordinate 34,951,751 of CM057465.1, forward strand.
TAAACATGGTTATCTCCCATGCAGTAGAGATAAAATTAGCAAGTGATTACAAAACCATTGAGCCCTGTGGTATTTACAGGTATTTACATTTAATCATAACTGATTAAAATTCTTCCCAGCTTAAAAAGAGGAAATGCATATCTTCTTTATTTTTCTTCTTCTACTTGTGCATAGGATTATATGCATCCATCTGCATGAAACTCTCTTACTAAACCAAGTACAACCAGAAGTATTGTGATTTTTTTCACCAGTCTTTCTATTGTCATATGGTGTCTGTAGTGGACAGCATTTAACGGGTTAAATGAATGTCATTTACTTTCTCTCAAATGCTAAGAAATCTGGAACAGTGATCTAATGAAACTGGCTTGTATTTCTTAAGAGCACGTTATTTAAGAGATGCTTCAACATTGCAAGTAGAGTTCCATGTTGTACTGTGAAAGTATGAAACAGGGACAGTTAAAAAACAAATGAAATGTGGCCTACTGAATCCTCTGGGACATTTGCAACCTACTACGTAAGCAATAGGATACATCACTGGAGGTTGCTATTACCTTCTGACCAGACATTCATGGAAGCCAATTTGGTTTTAAATTATTGGGGCTGGTGAGGGGGGAGATTATGGAAAAAACTGAAATCTTAAAGGAGGCTGTAAAGAAACTTCCTGAGATCTTAAGTAATTTTCCTGAAGGTTGTTTACTTTTCTATATTCTACTATATAGTATACTTGGACTCTGTTGTTGTAAAAATAAAATTCATTGTTTTGAGCCTTTAGAAAAATAGATTCCTCTCTCAGGCTAATATCAATGTGAATAAACCAATCATTTTTGCCGATTGATATAAATTGTGTTTGTCTAAAACAGTACCTTTAAAATAAATATTATACCAGGTCAAGAAGGAATTCCACACACAAAATTGGATACTTTTCTGCTGTCTCATTTCTGACATGTTTTCTGATTTTTCCAATAAAATTGTGATGATTGTCATTTTAAATAATAGGCAAATGCAGCTCTTTTGAGATGTCTCCAGATACAGGACCTATATTAAAATTAATTTTGTTTATGTTCATAGGTCTTTGGAAGAGTACTAAATAAAGTAACAGTCTACTAATTTTTCTTTTTATATCATTAAAGTAATTTTTAAAAAACGTTTTTCAGTTAAGTGTATAGAAGAGCCTTTTGTCCCAAGGAAAATTTGGTGTGACATTTTAATTACCTAAATTTAATGACAAAGATAATGAGATGTCTTGCATTCCTTGAATCAGTTGTGCTTGTCTTGTTAGATGGATTTAGTTTGAGTTTTGTAATGCTAATGGAGTTTTGGGGAGGTGAAGAGAGAGCTGGAAGATCATCTAAGCTTGCAGAGTCTGCTGAATAATCTAATAATGCTTATTTTGGCTTGATGTTCTGTTTTGAAATGGAATGAAAGAGAAAGTATTTATTAATTAATAATCCTACCTGTAATCCTTCCTAGAAATGTCCAGTGAGTGTACCAAACAAATGATTGCAAAACACTCTAAAAAAACAGCATCATTATTCTTACTTTAAGTAATCCATAAGTGAAAGCCCAAAGGGAAAATATTATTTCACAGGTGATGATATGTGACTATTTTTTTAACATTATTGTGCTTAAACAATAGCTTATATGATGTTTCCATAATAATCAGGCAGAAGTTCCTCGGATGAAGCAACTGTTTATTTTAGGACTTGAATGGAGACATGGTGAAGGAGGATGCTGTCACACTCAATTTTAGATAGTCATGAATCCTTTTCTTTTTCTCTTTTTAAAAAATAGGAATAAAGCATTCCATTTTTTTTATTTTTACCATATTAAGCCCTGCATGTTATCATTCTGGATTCCCTTTCTTCTTTGTTAATGAAAACTTTTGCCAGTGCCTTGATAAATTGTGTGCATATACTTAAGGAATTGCCTGCCATCTTGAAAACCTTTGTTAAATCATTTGCAGCTGCTCATACCAAACACAACAGGTTTATATTTAAAATGGAAAGGTTGGGAGTGCCAACTGTCCAAATAGTACAGAAATAAAAATGTAAAGTGTAAACAAACAACAATTCTGCTAAAGGTATGCAGATCAGAATACACACTTGTATGACAAGGTTAAAGTTTTACTCATTTAAATAAGGATTGTTGAATGACTTATCCCTACTTGAAGTCATAGAAGCTCAATTATTTTCAGCAGATGTCAGGAGATATGTTGGGAAAACTAGACTTTTAGTCTGGTGCAATTAAATTATTAGTGGAGCCTTTACAGGAACACCCAGGTATTTTTGATCACTTAATATTTTCTTCTTTATAGTCGTTATGATGGAAAACTGTTTGAATTCTACATAACTAAATATTTCAAATATGTTTCCTAAAATAAATAATAGCATAAATCATTCTGCTGGTGCTCTTAGGAATGCCCATTGACCTTGTATTGTGGGAGCTCATCAGCCTGCCACCAGAACAATATGTAATAACATTTTTCCATTATTTGTTTTACCAAACACATTTTATAAGGAGTAATTAATAAACATTCTAGCATATGGTTTAATGGCAGAAAATAGTTTACCATTATAAAGAGCAAAACCGCAAATACACACAAATGCACAAGACAAAAATAATTCTTGAACATGATGTCTTAGTTATCTAGTGATGCTGTAACAGAAATACCATAAGTAGATGGCTTTATCAAAAAGAAGTGTATGGCTTTATAAAACAGAAGTTTATTCTCTCACAGTCTAGGAGGCCAAAAGTTCAAATTCAGGGCGCCAACTCCAGGGGAAGGCTTTCTCTCTCTGTCAGCTCTGGAGGAAGGTACTTGTCATCAGTCTTCCCCTTATCTGGGAGCTTTTCAGTGCAGGGACCCCGGGTCCAAAGGACACACTCCGCTCCTGGTACTACTTTCTTGGTGATATGAGGTCCCCATGTGTCTGCTTGATTCTCTCTTTTGTATCTCAAAAATGATAGGCTCAAAACACAACTTAATCTTGTAGATTGAGTCCTGCATCATTAACATAACTTCCTCTAATCCTGCCTCATCAACATCATAGAGGTAGGATTTACAACACATAGGAAAATTACATCAGATGACAAAATAGTGGACAGTCATGGATTAGCCAAGTTGACACTACTTTTTTGAGGGGGACACAATTCAATCTATAACACATAATTATGTTAATGCTGAATGGTAAACTTAGATCAAATGTGAGTAGTGGTGGAAGAATTATGTGGATGTTAGAATATTTTCTTTCTACATTATTTTAGAGAATGGAGATTGACTACATAGTGCTTAAAGTGTAATTAGAATGGTTTTGAGGGTTCAAACAATGATACTGGCTACAAGAAAGCAGTTTTTCAATAAATCTCAAAATATAAGTTAGCTTGAGTCACTACTGACTCATACAAACTCCACAGGCCTCCTGGTTCATGCAGTCACAGAGGCAAACTTTGGGATCAGAAAAGTTGATGACCCAACAACCACGGGTTGCCAAACTAAGCATTTGCTTGTATTACACATCAAGACCAATTACTAAGATTTTGCACAGTTTAATTACAATCACTTGGGACAAACTGATTTTGTCAATTAGAAAAACTGTGCCTTTTGATTAAGATTCAAAGTCTTCTTATATGTTTGGAGGTTTCCAGGCTGAAATGGATATATAGAGTTTAAGTACTTTTTTAAAAATTGTGGAAGTTGCTATTAAAATATGTTGTTAGGTGCCATCTAGTCAGTTCCAACTCATAGTGACCCTGTGTACAAAGGAACGAAATGCTGCCCAGTCCTGTGCCATCCTCACAATTGTTATGCTTGAGCCCATTGTTGCAGCCCCTGTGTCAGTCGATCTCCTTGAGGGTCTTCCTCTTTTTTGCTGACCCTCTTCTCTAGCAAGCATGGTATCTTTCTCCAGGGACTGGTTCCTCCTGATGACATGTCCAGAGTAAGTGAGATGAAATCTTGGAATCCTCACTTCTTATAAGCATTCTGGCTGTACTTCTTCCAAGACAGATTGGTTTGTTCTTCTGGAAGTCCATAGTGTATTCAATATTCTTCGCCAACGCCATAATTCAAAGGCATCAATTCTTCTTTGGTCTTCCTTATCCATTGTCCAGCTTTAACATGCATATGAGGCCATTGAAAACACCAAGGCTTTGTTAGTTAGGCACACCTTAATCCTCAAAGTGTTATCTTTGCTTTTTAACATTTGAAAGAGTTCTTTTACAGCAGAATTGCCCAATGCAGTAGGTCCTTTGATTTCTTGACTGCTGCATCCATGAGCTTCGATTGTGAATCCGAGTAAAATCAAATCCTTGACAACTTCAATCTTTTCTCTGTTTATCATGATGTTGCTTTTGGTCTAGTTGTGAGAATTTTTGTTTTTCTTTATGTTGAGGTGTAATCCATGCTGAAGGCTGTAGTCTTTGGTCTTCATCAGTAAGTGCTTCAGGTCCTCTTCACTTTCAGCAAGCCAGGTTGTGTGATCTGCATATCTCAGGTAGTTAACGAGTCTTCCTCCAATCCTGATGCCGAGTTCTTCTTCATATAGTCCAGCTTCTCGATAATTTGCTCAGCATACAGATTGAATAAATATGGTGAAAGAATACAGCCCTGATGCACCTTTCCTGACTTCAACCATGGAGTATCCCCTTGTTCTGTTTGAAAGACTGCCTCTTGATCCAGGTACAGTTTCTTCACAAGAACAATTAAGTGTTCTGGAATTCCCATTTTCTCAATGTTATCCATAACTTGTTATGATCTACACAGTTGAATGTCTTTGCATAGTTAAGAAAACACAGTAAACATCTTTCTGGTATTCTCTGCTTTCAGTCAAGACCCGTGTGACATCCTTGTTCCAAGTCCTCTTCTGAATCTGTCTTGGATTTCTGTCAGTTCCCTATAGATGTACTGCAGCAACCACTTTTAAATGATCTTCAGCAAAATTTTACTATGTGTGATATTGTTCTATAATTTCTGCATTCTATTGGATCACTTTTCTTTGGAATGGGTACAAATATGGATCTCTTGCAGTCTGTTGACCAGGTAGCTGTCTTCCAAATTTCTTGGAAATTAAAATGTAGGTTAGTATTGTAAAGTCCTAAGAGGATGTTGTTTCAAGTAAGAGAAATTGACAGATTATTCAAAGAAATGAGTGTTGAATGGCCCTTGAAAGTAATAAAGAGATTACTGTGAGGAACAGGATCAGATATGTAGAGTATTCTAAAGTTTTAGAATAAAATGTAAAATGTTCCAAGCATGGTGGGCAGGCCATGGCTAGAAGGGTGACACTAAATCCTTGAGTAGACCCATCTGTGTAATAAAAACTAAAATGCTAAAGTAATTAGTTTGAATAACTGTAGTATAGCAAAATTTCCTTTTATGTTAATAGAATAGACCTAGGGTTCTGTTGTAACTCCATGCCTCAGGCTCAAAACAATGTAAATAGTAGGCAGCCTGCAGTTCTAGACTGCAGTTACCTAGTAGGTTGTTCATTCAAAGCAGGCTGCCTAGGCTACTCAATTTTGTGTTTCTGTGTAGGTCATGGAGCCCTGATGGTGCAGTGGTTAGGAGCTGGGCTGCTAATCAAAAGGTCAGCAGTTTGAATCCACCAGCTGCTCCTTGGAAACCCTATGGGACAGTTCTACTCTGTCTTATAGGGTTGCTAAGAGTTGGAATTGACTTGATGGCATGGGTTTGGTTTGGGTTTTTTTATGTAAGTCACAAGGCAGGACTGGAGAGTGGAGTCAACAGCAGATTCTGTGTGACATCTCTAGCGCACTTTTTGCATTGCAGATTTGCCGGTTCCATTGGAAAACAAAGTGGTTCTATTGTAAACAAGTTTGCCTCATTTTTGTGAGTGCTGGTTTTTATTAATGGCTCAAACTCAGAGAGTTATTAACATTTAGGAAGAATTTTAGAAGAACACAGGAACATCATGCTGGGATCACTAGATGAGAGTAGGGAGAGAAAGAGAACCAGCAATATGTTCTTATGGACTAAAAAACACCTTGATTTCTTTTTGAGTGACTCCTCAGTGTTGTTAAAATTTCATGTGTGCCTACAAAAATGAGAATGTGTCCCAACTTCCTGTGCCTTTAGTGCTGGTGGTGATGGTGTCTTAAGCACAGAAATACTGGACTTAGACATTGAAGTCCTAGAGTAGAAGTCAGCAGATAAGAATCTCTTCCCACTTTGCCACATCATCTCTGCTTCACATACCTCCTTCAGTAGAAATTTCTGAATGACTGTACATCTGATCATTTCTCAGCATAGTTTTCAGAGAAGTTCTCTATCATTTCTGGGTCTGTAAACCAGAACCCTCTCCTAGTTCAGTATCCCTACCAAATCTCAACTTCTGCTTGAAACCTGATTAAGGAATTGTGCATACCTTAAATATCACCACGTGAAAGCTACTTTTGCAGGTCAGTACAAACTATTTAAAATCATTAAGAAGAGAAAGCGAGAATGTTCTGCTCTACTAACTGAGAATTTCCTCTAATTTATATGTGGGAAATGAGGTTACATGGAAAAATATTTGGCTTCAGGCAGCGCTAGTTCATTTCTTAGGTTTACCGGTTACCAGCCTCGTGATCTTGAGCAAATTGCCTAAACTAGCTAAACTTCAATTATGCAGCTGTTGTGATGATTCAGTTAAATAATGATATAAGGCCCTTGGCATATAGTAAGTACCATATTTGGGGCAATATTTTTGAATTAGTATCAAGGAAAAACAGTTTCGAATTGAAAAATGTGTTTTGGTAACAATGATTTTTTTAATATATAAAACTAATCATCCAATGCAATGACACATTATGCCTATGGTCATCTATTGAATAAGACTGTTTGCCTTAATAGATTTGATTCTGATCATGTCACCCATTTTTGAATATGGCATGCCCCCTCCAACCTCAAGGTTTTAGGAAGTACTTTTTTATTTGTTTGGAGCTATCTTTCCTTCTCCTAAACTAGTTAACTCTTATTCATCTTTAGATTTTAGTGTAAGCTTTATTTCCCCAGAATAGACTTCCATGACATCCACCTCACCACCAAATCAATATTGGTTTCCTTTTCCTTTATGCTTTTTTCCCTAAAATTATGTGCCTTTCATTCAGAGCCCTTGTATCAATTGAACTAATACATCCACTATTATAATTATTTGTTAAATACCTTTCTTTTCTACTAGGCCACCCGTAACCTTCATGAGGGTAAAGACTGTCAGATTTTTCCTCCATTGTTTTCCTAGTATCGAACACATACCAAACAGGCAATAAGTTTGTGTTGGATGAATTAATTAATGTAAGAATAAATGTGTTCAATTCAGTTTTGCTTATAATTTTTGCATTGGAATAGGAAGTAGATACTCTTTTAGTATTACCCAAATCAAATTTTATATCTGTAAAAATTTACCAAGAAAATGTCTGAATATGTTACTGCTCTATACAAAATATATAGAAATGTCGTTGTTGTGTGCTGTCAAGTCGATTCCGACTCATAGCGACCCTATAGGTTGGAGTAGAACTGTCCCCATTGGATTCCTAGACTGTAATCTTTACAGGAACAGATCACCACATCGTTTCTCCTGTGGAGCTGCTGGTGGTTTCGAACAGCTAACCTTTAGGTTAGCAGATGAATGTTTTAACCATTGCACCACTAGCCCTCTATATAGAAATAGTGTATATAAAATTTCTAGTAATTGTTGCATCTCTATAATTTTAGGCAAGAATATATAGGATCAAACTGATATATTTTAGGAGATTTAATTAGCCAGAATGTAAAGCCTAGAAAATGGATTTCTTTTTTTTTTTTTCTTAAGTGAGACATTTAGGAATCAGGATCTGGAAGAAGTATTGGCTCTGAAAACGAGAATGAGTGAGTGAATTAGTCATGGTGCTGCTGTTACAGATGCTGGGGAGTGTGTAGATGGGGAGTCTACCACACACTGGAGAAAGGAAAGGAAGTAAGCTGGAATGGAAAAAAAATAACAGGCACATAAGGAGAATTGGAAGAGGAAGAAAGACGGTGGAGAACATGGCAAGGAGACTCGTCTGTGAGGATCTTATAAACTGAAAGAGAGTGAGGTTTTAAGTTGAACTCTGAAATATACGTTATTTTTTTTATATATAAAATTCAGGGATATCCATCATCTATAACACAAAATCAAGGTGAAAACCTAAGTAAACATTGCTTTATTTTCTTATGAGCAAAGATTCTGTTCTATCCTTAGAGTTTCCTGGAGACAAATAGCATAAAGAATGCACACATGTTACATTCATGTTAGCTTTAGCTCTTGAATCTAAGCATTTACAGGGGTGTGAAAAAGTATGCCCAAATTACTCTCTGGTAGCTTGTAGTCAATTTAAGGAGACAAAGTATATGTGAAATACATTTCAGTATAGATCTTTATGGATAGACCCTTATGCCAGAAATAACTTCTGTAAGTCAGCATATAAGTAGAAAATAGCATTCAAGTAAAATGTCCTTGAAATTTTCATAAATTGAAGACTGGTACACATAATTTTTTGGGTACTGTGTTAGTTCTAGGTTTACTGGTCATTTTTTTTTTCCTCTGGCATTGGTAGAGATTTCTATTTCATTCAATGAACATAAAATAAAGTAAGCCTGTGTTAAAGAACAGCTTATATGAAAAAGACGTCATAGATTCTACTGCCTAAGTATACTTAAATCTGTCTTTATTGACATATGCTGTAACTCCATTTTAAGTGCTAAACTTCTAAACAGAAAAGAGTTCAGAGAAAGAAAGGACCAGTGAGGGTAGCAGTTAGAGGAAGCCACATGCCAGAGTCAGAAAGGAGGGTGAACCTTTGTGTGCTGGTGTTTTGGATAAGATCTTGGTTTTAGGGAAGAGTCCCTGGCTCAGAGAAGCTACAGCTGGAGATTCTAGGACCAAGGCCTAGTTCTAGGATAGAACCACTGGTTCATGACAATCCAGGGGATCAACAGAAATGTGCAATAAAGGCACAAAGCCAAACCCAAATCTGTTGCCGTTGAGTCAATTCCGACTCACAGCAACCCTATAGAACAGAGTGGAACTGCCCCCCCGGCAGGGTTTCCAAGGAACAGCTGGTGGATTCAAACCGCCGAACTTTCGGTTAGAAGTCAAGCTGTTAACCACTGTGCCACCAGGGCTCCAATAAAGGCACAGGTACTGAAAAAAGCGGGTTAAAACTTTCGAGATGAGAACTTTGGCCACTGTATCATTTTACATAAATTATGTTTGCCAAGATTTTAATGTATGTCTTTTGTGGCCCTTGTAATTTTGGGACCATCTAAGTATGTGATTATGGCTCTGGTTTTAACCAATGTGGAGCTATTTTTTAAATATTTTTCTTTTTCTATTGTGTCAAATAAATATAATGTATGCTCATTTTAGATGATTTGGAAAATACACAAGAAAGTTTAAAAAAATCTCTAATCCCATTTCCCAGATATCCTTTTTAATATATTAGTATATGTACTCCGAGGAGCCCTGATGGCACAATGGTTAAGCACTTGGCTGCTAACAGAAAGGTTGGTGGTTCAAACCCACCAGTGGCTCTGCAGGAGAAAAGACCTGGTGATCTGCTCTTGTAAAGATTACAGCCTAAGAAACCCTACGGGGCAGTTCTACTGTGTCCTGTAGGGTTGCTATGAGGTGGAACCGACTTGACAGCACAGAACAACAACACATGCACTCTTAGTTTCAATATATATGAAAATTTGCACATATCTTGTAATAGCCTTTTTAACTGAATAATATTTCTATATGTCCATAAATATTTTGAGGTACTTGATTTTTGATGATTGAAACCATTCCTTCCCGTAGATCTGTTATGATGTATTTTAATAAGTTTCTAGTGTTTAACATTTTTGTCAAGTTTAATTTTTGTTTGCCGTTTTTATAATGTCGTAGCAAAAAACCATAACTTTTTTTCTTAGGGTAAATTGCTAGAAGAGTAAATGATGTCAGCATTTTTTAAAAGATATATCATATTATTGCATGTTATATTTTATTTTGTCAAATTTCTCATAAAGCTTCGCTGCCACTAGTAGAGTGAGACACCACAGAAAAAGCCAAACCAGTTGCCGCCAAGTTGATGGCAACCCTGTGAGTAGCAGAGTAGAACTGCACTTCATCAGTTTTTCAAGGCTGTGACTTTTTATAAGCAAATCACCAGGCCTTTCTTCCAAGGCTCTTCGGGGTGGGTTAGAACCACTAACTTTTTGGTTAGTAGTTGAGTGCCTAACTGTTTGTACTACTCAAGGATTCCGGAGGAAGGTCTTTTTTTTTTGTCACCTGTTTTTATATAGAACACATTTAAAAAATATTTTTTCTATAAAAATATCTTTGAGAAACACTCTTTACCTTCGCACTGACAACAGGCTGAAAACATTTAAATTGCCATTCCTGAACCACCCCATACGTGGTCCGACTTCAGCACCTTTGCATGTACTGCGTCTCTGCCTGAAATGCCTTTCCCCTAGTGATTCACAAGATTCATTGCTGTATTTCATACAGCTTTCTGCTCACATATCACCTCATCAAAAATATTTTCTTGGTCACACTTCTCAAAAAAGTGCCTCATCACTCCCTATCTCATCTTGTTTTATTCTTATAGCATGTATCAATGTATTATAATTATCGATTAATTTTCCAGTTAGAACATTAGCTCTATGAAAGCAAGGACTTTGTTTCATTCACTGTTGTTTCCAGTTCCCAAAGCATTGCCTGACGTATAGAAAATATACAATAAATATTTGTTAAATGAATGAATTTATGAATGAATAAATTGAACCTATTTATCATGAGGAAAACATGATTAATGATAAAAATGACAAACTGATAAATGAAAAAAATCAGTTAACATTTGATTATTTAAATACACGTCTTAGGTTGGATTCTCTAGAGAAGCAAAACCAGTGAAGCATATATATGTACAGATGTATATATTTGTGTGTGTACACAAATATATATAGAGAGAGATTTATCTCAAGGAAATAGATCACACAGTTGTAGAGGCTGGCAAGTCCCAAGTCCATGCATGCTCAGGCATCAGGCTGGAGGCTTCTCCTGAGTTAGGCAGCTGCAGGAGCTGACGAACCTAAGATTGGCAGGTCACACAGCAAGCTGCTGGCTCATAAGGTGCAGAGGCTAATGAATCCCAAGATTGGCAGGCAATATGGCAGAACACTGGCTCAAGTCCCAAGAACTGGAGGTCAGGTGATGATGAGCCAGATGCAGGATCCAGAGCAAGCAAGTGAGCATTGCCAGAACATCCATATATATATATTTGGATCCAGGCCATACCTGCAAGAAAAGTCTCCTTGCAACTGCTTGGCTGATCACATCAGATCACATCATGGAGGATAACTACATCATTATGTAACTGCCAAACTACATCATTACATAACTGTCAAACCACTGAGAATCATAGCCCAACCAAGTTGACACACAACATTAACCATTACAGATAGTATTTTGATTATGTTCCTATTCATATGAGTTATATATTTTATTGATGGCAAGTATTTAGGCTATTTGTAGATGGAATGCCAGGTAATACTTTTCAAATACATTATTAAATTGTAGTCTATAATGTACCTACTTATCTCCATTCATGTGTTCATCTATCAATAGGCAATATGTATAGAAAACTTCAATTATTTTCTATTTCGCCCTGTAGTCTTTAGAGAAAAATATATTAGGGAACTGACTTAGCATTTCAAGGTCTTTGTCTTTTCCATAGCACTGGTTACAATGAGAATGGCATGTGACATCTCTTTCTGGCCTCTTTACCACTGAAATCCTCAAAAATTAATATAGGTATGAAAATTTAGAAGTATAATTGATTTATGTTTCTATCAGTTGCTTATAGCCATGACCTTGTATATCATATCTACATATCTACTACTACTACTTAGAATAGTTTCATGGTCAATGGTTTTGGACATAAAGTTTATACTAGATCACCAAATGTGAAGTGGACATTCCTACATAGTTTGTATGAATTGGTCTAGAATCATTGCCCTTCCACTTCTTGAACTCAGGTGGCATGAGAAAAATCTAATATGAAATACATACTCTATATAGCTCCAACTTTTTGGAAATGTCAAAGCACCAAGAGCACTTGGAGCTGGAAGGTTGGAAAGTGGGATGAACCACGATAATAACTTGAGGTTGTTCATGAAGGAGATTAAGTGGACAGCCTATTTCTTTTTTTGTTTTTTGGATGAACATATATGTACTTCAGGTGAAGGCTTACAGAACAAATAGTTTCTCATGAAACAGTTGTACACATGTTGTTTTATGACATTGGTTAACAACCCCACAACATATTAACCCTCTAAATTCTCAACCTTTTTTTTTTTTTTGGTGAAAATACACATAGCCAGAGATACAACATTTCAAAAATTTCTACATACACAGTTCAGTGACATTGACTACGCTCTTCCCATTGTGCTGTTATTCTCACTTAAGATGAAGGCTTACAGAACAAAATAGTTTCTCATTTAACATTTACTACAAATGTTGCCCTATGACAATGGTTAACAGTCTCACAGCACAACAACAATATCCTTACTCAATCTCGTGTTCCCTATCACCAGCTTCCTTGTCCCCTTCTGCCTTCTGGCCCTTGTCACTGGACTCCTGTACCTCGTAAGTCTCATTTGGTTTTACAGGGCTGTCCACTCCCAGGCTGAAGAGTGAACCTCGGAGGTAACTTCACCACTGAGCTAAAAGGGTGTCTGGGGGCCATACTCGCGAGGTTTCTCCAGTCTCCTTTAGGCCAGTAAATCTGGTCTTTTTTTTTGTTAGTTAGAATTATGCTCTACATCCTTCTCCAGCTCTGTCCAGAACCCTCTGTTGTGATCCTGGTCAGAGCAGTCGGTGGTGGTAGCCGGGCACCATCTGGCTGTACTGGACTCAGTCCGGTGGAGGCCTTGGGAGCTGTGGACAATTAGTCCTTCGGACTAATCTTTTCCTTGTATCCTGTTCTCTTCATTCTCCCTTGCTCCCGAAGGGATGAGACCAGTGGAGTATCTTAGATGGACGCTCACAGGCTTTTAAGATCCCAGACAGTACTCACCAAGGTAGAATGTAGAGCATTGTCTTTATAAGCTGTGTCATGCCAATTGAGCTAGATGTTCCCTGAGACCATTGTCCCCAGAGTCCTCCGCCCAGCAACTCAGTCCGTCAGGGAGTTTGGATGTGTCTATGGGGCTTCCATGACCTTTCCGTGTACAGGTTGTACTAGTTTCCCCTGTATTGTGTACTTTCTCGCCCTTCACCCAAGATACCACTTATCTATTGCCTATTTAGTATTCCCCCCCCCCACCCCTCCCATCCCTGGGAACCAACAAAGATTGTTACATTTTGCGTGTGAACTTTTTCATGGGTTTTTACAATAGAGGTCTCATACAATATTTGTCCTTTTGTGATTGACTTATTTCACTCAGCATAATGTCTTCCAGTTTCATCCATGTTATGAGATGCTTCACAGATTCATTGTTGTTCTTTCTCGTTGCATAGTACTCCATTGTGTGTATGTACCACAGTTTGTTTATCCATTCATCTGTTGATGGGCACCTACATTGTTTCCATCGTTTTGCTATTGCGAACAGTGCTGCCATGAACATAGGTGTGCATATGTCTATTGGAGTGACGACACTTATTTCTCTGAGATATATTCCTAGGAGTGGGATTGCTGGATTGAATGGTTTGTCTATTTCTAGCTTTCTGAGGAAGCGCCATATCATTTTCCAAAATGGTTGTATCATTTTGCATTCCCACCAACAGTGCATAAGAGTTCCCATCTCCCTGCAGCCCCTCCAACATTTGTTATTTCCAGTGTTTTTGATTCGTGCCAGTAATGCCGGGGTGAGATGGTATCTCATTGTGGTTTTAATTTGCATTTCTCTAATGGCTAGTGATCGCAAGCATTTCCTCATGTGTCTGTTGGCCATTTGCATGTCTTCTTTGGTGAAGTGTCTGTTCATTTCCTTTGCCCATTTTTTAATAGGATTATTTGTCTTTTTGTTGTAGAGGTGTTGGATTTTCTTGTAGATTATGGAGATTAGACCTTTGTCTGACTTGTACTGACCAAAAATTTTTTTCCCAGTCTCTAGGTTCTCTTTTTACTCTTTTGGTGAAGTCTTTTGAAGAGCATAGGTGTTTGATTTTTACAAGATCCCAGTTATCTAGCTTATCTGTTGGGTTTTGTGCATTGATGGTATGGTTTGTATCCTGTTAATGCCATGTATTAAGGCCTGAAGTGTTGGTCCTATTTTTTCTTCTATGAACTTTATAGTTTTAGGCTTTATATTCAGGTCTTTGTTCCATTTTGAAGTAGTTTTTGTGTACGGTGTGAGGTATGGGTCCTGTGTCATTTTTTTGCAAATGGATATCCAGTTTTGCCAGCACCATTTGTTAAAAAGACTGTCTTTTCCCCATTTGATGGATTTTGGGCCCTTGTCAAAGATCAGGTGACCACAGGTGGATGGATTTACATCTGGGTTCTCAATTCTGTTCCATTGGTCAATGTATCTGTCATTGTACCAGTAGCAGGCTTTTTTGACTACTGGAGCTGTATGTAGGTTCTGAAGTCAGGTAGCGTGAGTCCTCCAACTTTATTCTTCTTCTTCAGTAGTGCTTTACTTCTTCGGGACTTCTTCCCTTTCCATATAAAGTTAATGATTAGTTTTTCCATCTCTTTGAAGAATGTTGTTGGTATTTGGATCGGGATTGCGTTGTATTTGTAAATTGCTTTGGTCGTAGAATTGCCATTTTCACAATGTTGAGTCTGCCTATCCATGAGCATGGTATGTTTTTCCATTTATGTAGATCCCTTTGGGTTTCATGCAGTAGTGTTTTATAGTTTTCTTTGTATAGGTCTTTTACATCCCTGGTCAGATTTATTCCTAAGTATTTTATCTTTTCAGGGGCTATTGAAAATGGTATTGTTTTCCTGATTTCATTTTCATCGTTCTCTTTACTGGTGTATAGGAATCCAACTGATTTTTGAATGTTTATCTTGTATCCTGCCACTCTGCTGAATCTTTCTATTAGTTCCAGTAGATTTCTCATGGAGTCTTTAGGGTTTTCTATGTATAGTATCATATCATCTGCAAACAGGGACAGTTTAACTTCTTTATTACCAATTTGGATGCCCTTTATTTCTTTTTCTTGCCTTATTGCTCTAGCTAGAACTTGAAGCACAGTGTGAAATAGGAGTGGTGATAAAGGGCATCCTTGTCTTGTTTCTGTTTTCAAGGGGAATGTTTTCAGCCTCTCTCCATTAAGAATGATGTTGGCCGTTGGTTTTGCATAGATGCCCTTGATTATGTTGAGAATTTTCCCTTCTATACCTATTTTATTGAGAGCTTTTATCAGGAATGGGTGTTGGACTTTGTTGAATGCCTTTTCTGCGTAAATTGAGATGATCATGTGATTCTTTTCTTTCCTTTTATTTTTGTGGTGGATTACATTGATTGATTTTCTAAAGTTGAACCATCCTTGCATACCTGGTGTGAATCCTACTTGGTCGTGGTGTGTTATTTTTTTGATATGATGCTGAATTCTATTGGCTAGAATTTTGTTGAGAATTTTTGCATCTATATTCATGAGAGATATTGGTCTGTAATTTTCTTTTTTTGTGACGTCTTTGCCTGGTTTTGGTATCAGCGTTATGCTGGCTTCATAGAATGAATTTGGAAGTGTTGCTTCCTCTTCTATGCTCTGCAATAGCTTGAGTAGAACTGGTACAAGCTCTTCTGTAAATGTTTTGTAGAATTCTCCAGTGAAGCCATCTGGGCCAGGGCTTTTTTCGGTTGGGAGGTTTTTTTATTACCTTTTCAACCTCTTCTCTTTTTATGGGTCTGTTCAGATTTTCAACATCACTTTATTGTAGTTTGGGGAGGCCGTGTGTTTGTAGAAATTTATCCATTTCCTCTAGGTTTTCAAATTTGTTGGAGTATAGTTTTTCATAATATTCTGTTATAATCCTTTTTTATTTCAGTTGGGCCTGTTGTAATGTCCCCCATTTCATTTTTTATTTGGGTTATTTGTGTCCTCTCCTGTTTTTCTTTTGTCAGTCTTGCCAGTGGTTTGTCGATTTTGTTGATTCTTTCAAAGAACCAACTTTTGGTGTTGTTGATTCTTTCTATTGTTTTTCTTTTCTCTATTTCATTTATCTCTGCTCTGATCTTTACTATTTCCTTTGTTCCGGTGGTTGTGGGCTTTTTTTGCTGTTCTCTTTCTATTTGTTTGAGCTCTGTAGTTAATGTTTTGATTTTGTTGCTTTCTTCTTTTTTGATACGTGCATCTATTGCTATAAATTGTCCTCTGAGGACTGCCTTTGCTGTGTCCCAAAGGTTTTGGTATGATGTGTTTTCATTCTCATTTGATTCTAGGAATTTTTTGATTCCATTTCTGATTTCTTCTATTACCCAGTGATGTGTAAGCAGGGTATTATTCCGTTTCCATGTAGTTGATTTTTTTCCTTTGCTCTTTCTATTGTTAAATTCTACCTTGATGGCATTGTGGTCAGAGAAGATACTTTGAATTATCTCAACGTTTTGAATCTTGTTGAGGATTACTCTGTGGCCTAAGATGTGGTCTATTCTGGAGATCGTTCCATGTGCATTGGAAAAGAAGGTGTACTTTGCAGCGGTTGGATGGAGTGTTCTATATATGTCTGTGATGTCAAGTTGGCTGATTGTGCTCTTTAGGTCTTCTGTATCTTTGCTGAGTTTCTGCTTAGTTGTTCTGTCCTTTACTGCGAGTGGTGTGTTAAAGTCTCCTACTATTATTGTGGAACTGTCAGTTTCGCTTTTCAGTGTTGTTAGAGTTTGTTTTATGTATTTTGGAGCCCTGTCATTGGGTGCGTAGATGTTTATTATGGTTATTTCTTCATGATGGATCGTCCCCTTAATCATTATATAGTGTCCTTCTTTGTCTTTTATGGTAGATTATGTTTTAAAGTCTATTTTATCTGAGATAAGAATTGCCACTCTTGCTCTTTTTTGGTAGTTGTTAGCTTGATATATTTTTTTCCAACCTTTGACTTTTAATAAATTCACATCTTTGTTTCTAAGGTGTGTCTCTTGTAGACAGCATATAGACGGATCCTGTTTTCTTATCCATTCTGTGACTCTCTGTCTCTTTATGGGTGCATTGAGTCCATTTACATTCAGTGTAATTACTGATAGATGTAAGTTTGTTGCTGTCATTTTGTAGTGCTTTTTTTTTGTGGTGCTGAAGTTTTCTTTGTTCTTCTTACTCTATTGTGCTGAGTTACTTTTGTTTGTGTATATTTTTTTTCATTTCTTTTGTTTTTGTAGGTTTTGTTTTTGCTGAGACTTTATGTTTTTCGTCTTTATTTTTATGAGTTGGTTTGTTAACTTTCTTTGTGGTTACCATGAATTTTACCCTTGTCTTTCTAAGTTTGAAGCAGTCTACTGTTACTTGGTATCGCCTTGCCTTCGTCTCCATTAGAAGGTTCTATACCTATGCCATTTATTCCCTCTTTCATTGTTTTGATGTTGTTGTCATCCATCGATTGACTGCTCTCATTCCCGGTTGTATTTCTTTTGGTTTTGGAGAGTCCCCAAGAGTTCATTTCCTAGATTGGTATCTGGCTCGTACGATCCTGCGTCCTAGGTCCTGCCTGAGGGCTGAAGCTGTTTGTCCTCAGATCGAAGAACTCCCTTTAATAATTCTTGTAAGTTTGGTTTGACTTTTACATATTCCCTTAGTTTCCATTTATCTGGAAATGACCTAATTTCACCATCAAATTTGAACGAGAGTTTTACAGGATATATTATTCTTGGCTGACAATTTTTTTCTTTCAAGATTTCATATATGTCATCCCACTGCCTTCTTCCCTGCATGGTTCTGCCGAATAATCTGAGGTTAGTCTTCTTGTTTCTCCTCTGTATGTGACTTCTTGTTTTTCACAAGCTTATCTCAGGATTCTTTGTTTGTCTTTGGTTTTGGCGAGTATGAATATGATATGCCTTGGTGATTTTCTTTTGGGGTCTCTTCTATATGGGGTTCATTGAGCTTCTTGGATGGCCAGCTTTTCATCTTTCATGATATTGGGGAAGTTTTCTGTCAGCAGTTCCTCAATGATCCTCTCTGTGTTTTCTGTTTTCTCCACTTGTTCTGGAATGCTAATCACTCGTAAATTTTTGCTTTTAATTGTGTCCCACATAACTCTCAGGGTCTCTTCATTTTTCTTAGTTCTTTTTTCTGAGTTTTCCTGAAACAGAGTTGTATCCAAGTGTTTGTCTTCAGTTCCACTGATCCTGTCTTCCACGGTTTCAAATCTGCTTCTCAGCCCTTCTATGACATCATCCATTTCTGAAATCTTGTTGTTTATCTTTTGGATTTCTAATTGTTGTCTTTGTATAATTTCTAGTTGTGAATTTATTTTGGCATTTTGTTCCTGCATCATCTTCCTGAATTCTTCCAATTTTTTGTCTCTATTTTCCATGAATTTGTCTATTTTTTACTCATGTTTGTCAGTTTTTGCCTCAGTTCTTGGAAAATCCCGAGTATTAGTGATTTGAATTCCTTATCAGGTACTTCTAGTGCATTTTCTTTCACAGGAGAGTCATCTGGTGTTTTAATTTGGAAGTCTACTGGAACCATCCTGTCCTGTTTTTGTAAATGTTTTGATATTGTTTGCTGTTTTCGGGGCATTCAGTAGATATTTCTCTCGTTTATTGATTGCAGATTTGTTTCGTCCCTTTTTTAAAAAAAAAAAAATTTGAGTATGTCTGAGCAGGTGGACTGCATGCTCTTTGTTGTTTGCTTATCTGCGCGCTCAATACTTTTCACCTCCTTCTCCAACTGGCGGGTTCAGTCACTCAGATACGGTACAGCAGGGAAGGTCTAGCTGAAGAGGAGCCACTGGGACGGGTTGTTTGTGGCACTCAGTACAGCCACCAGGGCGGGTCGGTACTCAGTGCTGGGCAGGTTCCAGTAGGCCGTGCCTGCACTGCTTGGTGGTGTGATGTCAAGTGCACGGTGCAGGTAGGCAGGATGCAGCGGGGAGATGGTTATGTGTGGAGCTAAGCTGGATATGGGAGAGAAGAGAGAGGAACAGGAGCTAAAAAACATACAAACAAACAAAAAAGAATGCTAGGGGAGTTTGCTGTTGGAATGGAGAGATGAGAGACTATGAAATGGAGACAAACAGAAGCGGGAAGAGTAAGAAAAGAAAAGAATGAATAAATAAAAAGCAGAAAGGTTAAAGAACCGCAAAGTTCCCAGGGATCCCACCGATGCAGCTATGAGGTCTGGGGAGGTCGCTCTCAGGTGTCACAGCACAGCCTGGCCAGAAGGTGCAGATGCATACATTGCCTGGTATACAGGGATCAGAAAGAGAAGGAAGATATAGAGAGACGAGAAACTGAGCAATGAAGAAAGACAAAATGGAAAAAGAGGGAAAAGAAAACAAATCAAATCAAGAAAAAAAAAAGAACAAGAAAGGCCCCCCCAAAAAACAGGAAAAAAAAAAAAAACCAACGAAAAAAGAAATGTCCTCAGGGATCCCTCTGCACATCTGTGGAAGCCGAAGGGGAGTCTCCCTGGCACGCAGCTCTGCCTGGCCACAAAGGGCTCCCAACTCAAGAAAAGGAAAAGAAAACAGACCAACAATTCAAAATGAAGAAAAGCCCCGGATCCCACCAGCATGGTAGCCCAGACTGGGAAGTAGCTCCACACTTGAATGGAGCTCCGCAGCCCCTCAGGATGAAGGAAAGATGGCGCACGGAGCCAGGCACTTGAGTGAAAGGAGGAGGAAGTGGTGAGAGGCAAGGGAGAAATCAAAAGAAGCAAAAAAAAAAAGCAACACTAGCAGCCAACAAATGACACCCTGAGAGCCACCCGCTTGGGTGTGTGGCATCCAAGCAGCTGGTGCTTCTCAATCAAGAGACTGTGGCCGTGGGAAGCAGAGGAGACCGATTCGGGGTGAAGAATGATGGGGGGTGGGAAGGTGTATATCACCAATTACCGGTTGTTTTGTCTCCCCCGGAAGCTCTGTAAGGCTGCTTTCTCTTACCCCCTGTTTGCTGGTCTCCGATAGGAGTCCGAGATGGCAGATCTGCGCTGCGTTAGCTGGTATGGGACCTCTGCATGAATCTCTCCTCACTCTCCATTCTCTGTCAGTTTTCTCACTCCATTTGGTGCTTGGCTGAGTTCTTTATCTCTTCATTTGATGTTCTAGGGTTTCAGGATTGTTGCATTCTCTGTTTGGCTTAGTTTTTCGGATCTTTGCTGTGGAGGGACGGCGTGGTGCTTCTGCCTAGAGCGCCATCTTGTCGGAACCGACTGAACAGCCTATTTCTTGATGAATGAGTTCTTACATTTTTCTTAATGTTCCTTAAACGGATTTGAAATAGTGAGTTTCTCATGATATTCAATAATGCACACACACACACGTGTGTTCAGTTTAGTTGGCACATATTTGTCACTAAGAATGATGAATGAATTTCTAAACATTTCAAGATAAAGAGGAAGATGTTTTATCTGTTAAAAGAAACTTTAAAAGACAATAGAAAAATCATATACCCTTATAGTTTAAAAAAAGTTTCAATTGTCTTTTCCATGGGAAAGTACAGGAAATACTGATGATTCGTAAGCCACTTTTGACTCTTTCAGTGTACTGTGAAAGTTAATCTTGCTAATCTGTTTTCCAGAGTTTTCAGAACATGAAAGTTTTGGCTGCTTACTTAAAATGTTTTCTGTTGTATGTGTTTCTGATGAAAAGTCATGTTTTCTTCTTCAGTTCCCCATGAAAATGAGTATGCATTCTCACTACACGTTTTGAAAGACATGAAATGTACATGTCTGTTCTTAATGTCAATACTTAAGAGTTGACTTAATTTTAAATTTAAGAAGCATACCACAAAACATTTATTTTCCATTAACATCTACATCCATTCCACAAAGGTATGAAGAAAATTCACCAAGAAATTTTAGGTAATATCTTAAAGTTACTTCTTAAAAAAATGTGATTTTCTGTATTTTAAGTTTCACAAAGAATGCCAGATTACCTTATACTTAAAAAAAAATCAATATACAAAAAAGGAAAGTGAGACCATTCTTCTTTTACTTCTTCTCTCGCTTGCTGATACCATCCTCATGTTGATATTATTATTTTGGATTTTCATTCCAGTTGTTATTAATTTTTTAAAATAATAAATGTTTTAAGCAATAATTTCAGTTGTTTTGTTCAACAGTGCTTTTACATATATTCTTTTAGATCGATTTTTAAAATCTGGGAATAAATTAATAATTATTTCTAATATGGTTTGGTGGCAGTATATATTGAGTGCTTACGTGTCTTAAAATAATTTAAGTTGGCATCATATGTGATTGGTAGTTTGACTAGATATAAAACTGTAGGTTTATAGACTTTTTTCTCAGAGCTTTGACAATACTGTGCCATTATTTTCTTATACCCAATTTGCTGATGAGAAGTCTGATACAACTAGTTTCCTTATTCTTTGTAGATAATCCAATTTTTCTTTCCAGAAATGTTTAAGACATTCTACATATCCTTCATGTTTCTTTTCATTGTTGTCATACTATGTGTGCACTATGCTATTTTATTTTAACTGGGATAATATTAGAAGTGCTCTCACCATCCTTTATCACCACTCTTATTCAACATTGTGCTGAAGGTCCTAGCCAGAGCAATTAAGCTAGAAAAAGAAATAAACGGCATCCAAACTGGTAAGGAAGAAGTAAAGTATCTCTCTTTGCAGATGATATGATCTTATACACAGAAAACCCCAAAGAATCCACAAGAAAACTACTGTAAATAACAGAAGATTTCAGCAAAGTATAAGATACAAGATAAACATACAAAAAAATCAGTTAAATTCCTTTACACCAACAAAGAAAACTTCAAAGAGGAAATCACCAAATGAATGCCATTTACAATATCCCCAAGAAGATAAAATACTTAAGAATAAATTTAACTAGAGATGTAAAAGACCTATACAATGAAAACTACAAGACACTACTGCAAGAAACCAAAAGAGACCTGCATAAGTGTTAAAACATACCTTGCTCATGGATAGGAAGACTCAACATTGTGAAAACGTCAATTCTACCCAAAGCAATCTACAGATACAATGCAATCCCGATCCAAATTGCAATGACATTTTTTAATGAGATGGAGAAACAAATCACCAACTTCATATGGAAAGGGAAGAGACCCCGAATAAGTAAAGCATTACTCAAGAAGAAGAACAAAGTGGGAGGCCTCACACTACCTGGTTTTCGAACTTATTATACCGCTATGGTAGTCAAAACAGCCTGGTACTGGTACAACAACAGACACATAGACCAATCGAACAGAATTGAGAATCCAGACATAAATTCATCCACCTATGATCAGCTGATATTTGACAAAGGCCCACCATCTGTTAATTGGGGAAAAGACAGTCTCTTTAACAAATAGTGCTGGCATAACTGGATATCCATCTACAAAAAACTGAAACAAGACCCATACCTCACACCATGCACAAAAACTAACTCAAAATGGATAAAAGACCTAAATATGAAATTGAAAATGATAAAGATCATGGAAAAAAAATAGTAACAATGCTAGGAGCCCTAATACATGGCATAAACAGAATACAAACCATAAGTAACAATGCACAAACATCAGAAGAGAAACTAGATAACTGGGAGCTCTTAAAAATCAAACAATTATGCTCATCCAAAGACTTCACCAAAACAGTAAAAAGACAACCTACAGACTGGGAAAAAAGTTTTGGCTACAACAAATCTGATCAGCGTCTAATCTCTAAAATCTACAAGATACTGCAAAACCTCAACAACAAAAAGAAAAATAACCCTATTAAAAAATGGGCAAAGGATGTGAACAGGCACTTCACCAAAGAAGACATTCAGGTGGCTAACAGACACAAGAGAAAATGCTCATGCTCATTAACCATTAGAGAAATGCAAATCAGAACTACAATGAGATACCATCTCACCCCAACAAGGTTAGTATTAATCCAAAAAACGCCAAATAATAACTAGTGACAAGGTTGTGGAGAGACTGGAACACTTATACACTTTTGGTGGGAATGTAAAATGGTACAACCACTTTGGAAACCAATTTGGCACTTCCTTAAAAAGGTAGAAATAGAAGTAACATACAATCCAGCAATCCCGCTCCTTGGAATATATCCTAGAGAAATAAGAGCCGTCACACAAATAGATATATGCACACTCATGTTCATTGCGGCACTGTTCACAATAGCAAAAAGATGGAAACAACCTAGGTGCCCATCAACAGATGAATGGATAAACAAATTATGGTATATTCACACAATGGAATACTACACCATGATAAAGAACAACGATGAATCCGTGAAACATCTTATAACATGGAGGAATCTTGAAGGCATTATGCTGAGTGAGTTTAGTCAATCACACGAGGACAAATATTGTATAAGATCACTATTATAAGAACTCAAGGAAAGGTTTAAACACAGAATAAAATATTCTTTGATGATTACGAGGGTGGGGAGGGAGGGAGAGGGGTATTCACTAGCTAGATAGTAGACAAGAATTATCTTTGGTGAAGGGAAGGGCAACACACACGACAGGGGAAGTCAGCACAACTGGACTAAACCAAAGCTAAGAAGTTTCCTGAATACAGTCAAACACTTTGATGGACAGAGTAGCAGGGGAGGGGGGGTCTAGGGACCATGCTTTCAGGGCACATCTAGTTCAACTGGCATAACAAAGTTTATTAAGAAAATGTTCTGCATCTCACCTTTATGAGTGGCATCTGGGGTCTTAAAAGCTAGCTAGTGGCTGTCTAAGATGCCTCATTTAGTCCCAACTCACCTGGAGCAAAGGAGAATGAAGAACACCACAGACACAAGGAAAATATTATCCCAAGAGACAGAGAGGCCCACATAAACCAGGGAGTGCATCATCCTGAGACCTGAAGAACTAGATGGTGCCCGGCTACCACCAATTACTACCCTGACAGGGAACACAACAGAGAGTCCCTGACGGAGCAGGAGATAAGTGGGTTGCAGAACTCAAATTCTAGTAAAAAGACCAGACTTAATGGTTTGATAGAGACTGGAGGGACCCCAGAAGACATGGCCCCCAGACTCTCTGTTAGCCCAAAACTAAAACCATTCCCAAGGCCAACTCTTCAGACAAAACATAGACTGGGCTATGGGACATAAAATGATACTCGTGAAGAGTGTGCTTCTTAGCTCAAGTAGATACATGAGACTAAATGGGTAGCTCCTGTCCAGAGGCGAGATGAGAAGGCAGAGTGGGTCAGGAGCTGGTTGAATGGACACAGGAAATCCGGGGTGGAAAGGAGGAGTGCACTGTCACAGTGAAGGGAGAGCAACTAGGATCACATAACAATGTATGTATAAATTTTTGTATGAGAGACTGACTTGAATTGTAAACTTTCACTTACAGCGCAGCAAAAAAAATAAAAATGAAGTATTGTCTCAAAGCTGTGCGGAATTTTACATAGTACATTTTGTATGAGCTTAATATAGATACTAGTGATTAAACAGAAATATTTATAAATACATATGGATACACAGGGTAGTCTACACATACATATGATTTCCTTGTGTATCAGCTAAGTAAGGAGCCTTGGTGGTGCAGTGGTTAAGTGCTCCACTGCTAACTGAAAAATTGGTGATTTGAACCTTCCAGCTGCTTTGCAGGAGAAAGATGTGACAGTCTGCCTCTGTAAAGATTACAGCCTTAGAAATCCTATGGGATAGTTCTACTCTGCCCTGTAGGGATGCTATGAGTTGGAATCAACTGAATAGCACACAACAACAGCATAAGCTGAGAGAGGCTAAAAGATTGAACACCCCTGTAGCAAGGAGCACCCCTAGCACCCAGATCATAGTTTCTCATACCACTCTTCAGTCAAAGAAACCAGGGCTTTTTAGAAAAATGGCTAATTTTAGAACTGGTCAAGAAGTACACAACATGTTGCTGGACCATCTTGTAGTGCCAAAAAATA
Organism: Dugong dugon; assembly: GCA_030035585.1. Lineage (NCBI taxonomy): Eukaryota > Metazoa > Chordata > Mammalia > Sirenia > Dugongidae > Dugong > Dugong dugon. Next base: position 34,976,786 of record CM057465.1, read on the forward strand.
AGGAAATGCCCCCCAAAATGAAAACATTGACGGGTATATGTCATAGCAATGTAGATGTCAACTGAGAGAGCTCCTAATGGCCAAAGGTGGAAAAATTTGAACAAACGTAAGTAAATAAATAAAGTAATACTGGATTATAGCCCAAAGTAAAAAATCCATGAGCCCATACTGGTTTAAATAACTGACTGAACAAATAAATAAATAAGGAGAATAGACAAATCTGAGCAGAAGAATTTCGAATAATTTGTGTAGATATGCCACCCTAAAGGAGAAAAGTATAACTCCTAACTCCACACTCCGTAAGTGTGGGCTGTAAATCTTGACTGCTTTCCAAATAGGGGTGGGGGCGAACTTCCCAGTGGAGAAATCTGACAAACACTATCTCAGCCAGGTCATCAAGGGCAACATCAATAGTGATAAATCATGTCAACAATATGTACCTTTGATATGATGTGATGAACATCAAATTCAGACATGATCTTATTTAAGTTATATAGCATTATGGATTAGTCATATGTGAGTCCCAAAACCCATAACCACAGTACAATCATAATAATCAGAAAAATTCCAGTACAAGAGCATCCTCCAAAATACCTGACCAATGTTCCTGCAAACTCTCAAGGTCATGAAAAATAAGGAAAATCTGAGAAGCTGTCATAGCCGAGAGGAGCCTAAAAGAGATATGACAACTGAAATGTAATGTGAAACTTGTATGTCATCCTGGAACAGAAGAAGGACATTAGTGAGAAAAACTAAGGAAATCTGAAGGAAGGATGGACTTCGGTTAATAATAATGTATTAACATTGGTTCACTTATTTTAACAAATATACTGTTCTAAAGTTGTGGTTAGGTGCTGCTGAGTCCGTTCCAACTCATAACGACCCTATGTGCAACAGAAGGAAACACTGCCTGGTCCTGCGTCACCCTCACAATAGTTGTTATGCTTGAGCCCATTGTTGCAGCCACTGTGTCAATCCATCTCGTTGAAGGTTTTCCTCTTTTTTGCTGACCCCTCTACTTTACCAAGCATGATGTCCTTCTCCAGGGACTGATCCCTCCTGATAACATGTCAAAAGTCTGTGAGACAAAGTCTTGGCATCCTTGCTTCCGAGGAGCATTCTTGCTGTACTTCTTCGAAGACAGATTTGTTCATTCTTCTGGCAGCCCATGGTATATTCAGTATTCTTCACCAACACCATAATTCAAAGGCATCAATTCTTCTTTGGTCTTCCTTATTCATTGTCCAGCTTTCTCGTGCATATGAGGCAACTGAAAACACCATGACTTGGGTCAGGCACACCATAGCCCCTCAAAGTGACACACTAAAGTAAGATGTTAATAATAGGGAAACCTGGGTATGGGGTATATGGGAACTCTCTGTACTATATTATTGTTTTTTTCTGTAAATCTAAAACTATTCTAAAACATGAAGTCTGTTTTTAAAAATAGTTAATGTGATCTGATTGTGAGGTCTCTGGCAATGTGGAGCATAGACATGCTGATTACATGTGTTTTGTTTTAATTTTATAATTGATTTTTAGAGTCCTCCTTCTATCTACTCCTTTTCCTAGCAACTGCCTTTGGACATACAGTTCTGATCTGAATGGTGTCTATAGGATGGTTAAGAAGAAATTAACCTTAATATCACCCTGACAGAGTCTAATAAGATATTTATAGGAGGGAGACCTGAATTTGTAGATTTTCATTTCCTAGTTGAGCATATTTGTGTCTGCTGGCTACACACACTTTGTCCCAGACAGCTACTGCTTTATTTTTACCCTCCTCTGCAAGGGAAGCAGCTCTAAATATGAGGAATGTGGTAGTTCTCAGAGGTGGATAGCTCTGTGGCACTATATTTAGCTGATTCCAGAGGAATTATTTGTCGGTTAGTAAGGAAGAGTTGCAACACCATCCAGATTAAGCAAGTAACCCTGGAAAGACCACTGGCTCGAAAATTTCTCCTCTACGCCTTCAGGGAACCATAGGATTTTAGAGTGGGAGGTTATTTTAGCAGATAACCAAACTGCTTCTCTACATTGTGTAAGATTTTTGTTCACATAACTCTTATTAAATGGGAATTAATATTTGACCCATAGGGATATATAGGTTAAATAAGATCATGTATGTGAAAATTATTTTACAGCTATAAAGGGCTGAACGGTGGGAAGTATATAATTATTACTTGCAGTTGTTGGTGTTCACTGCCTCACAAGCCAGCCTTTTTGTCAGTTAACTGTTTAAAAAGTGATTTCTCATAGTAAGCCTAAGTCATCTTTTCAATAATTTTGTAATACAAAGCAGGCAAAAATATCACGTCCTACAAATGTGGATTCAAATACTGTTCCTCCTACCCACGAGTCAGGATCTTGGATAAATGACATAAGTTCTCTACCCTCATTTTTCTCATTGATGCAAATGTTAATAATCTCTGCCTTACAAAGGTGTTGTTAATATGATCATATTTGTAAACATGTGCCCAGATTAACTGTTCAATAAATGCATGTCATTATTATCAATATTTAGTTTTCCTTCTGGGAATCATCAGTATGTGAGGGTGAATAGGGGCCCGTGTCTTCTCAACTTCCTAATGATATTTCATAAAAGTGTATCTGAACCTCTGTTTGCAAGTAATTAAAGGGTAACTAGTGGCACAATTCTGTTGCTCCCATTTTATTTCTCCATCTGGGAAGACATCAACAGGAAACCTGAGGTAGGACATTTTTCTTTGGTCCATAGCTATGTGTCCTAGTGGAGCCACATCATATGATATGTGATTCTCCCTAATTCTCAGGAAAATGGACAACTGAGTTAGCATGCAATTACTTTATAGGGGCTCCAGGTTACATAGATGGGGTCTATACCCTGCAAAACACCAGGAATATTTTAAAATCATTATTTTTAAAAATTATTTATTTTTGTTGTACTTTAGATGAAGGTTTACAGAACAAATAGTTTCTCATTAAACAGTATACTTACTGTTTTATGACATTGGTTAACACCACAACATGTCAACACTCTCCCTTCTCGACCTTGTTGGACCTTTTTTTTTTTTTCTAGTAAAAATATACATAGCCAAAGTTACATCAGTTCAAAAATTTCTAAATATACAATTCAGTGACATGGATTACATTATTCCAGTTGTGCTGCTATTCTCATTAACTTTTTCTAAAATATTCCATCACCATTATCTTCAACTCACTGCCCCCTAGGCTTCCCATCAAACCTTTTGAGTTGCTGTTGTCAATTTGACCTCACATAGGTAATTATTTTTCTTTTGTGCCTTAGATGAAGATTTACAGAACAAATATTTTCTCATTAAACAGTCGGTACACATATTGCCTTATGGCAATGGTTAATAACCCCATGACATGTCAACACTGTCCCTTCTCAACCTTGGGTTCCCCATCACCAGCTTTCCTGTCCTCTCCTGCATTCTAGTCCTTGTCCCTGGACTGCTGTGCCTCATCAGTCCCATTTTGTTTTATACGGCTGTCCAATCCCCAGCTGAAAAGTGAACCTTGGGAGTGACTTCACCATTGAGCTAAAAGGGTGTCTGGGGGCCACAGTCTTGGGGTTTCTCCAGTATGTCAGGCCAGTAAATCTGGTCTTTTTTTGTGAGTTAGAATTTTGTTCTACATCCTTCTCTAGCTCTGTCCAGGACCCTCTATTGTCATCAGGTCAGAGCAGTCAGTGGTTGTAGTCAGGCACCATCTAGCTGTACTGGACTCAGTCTGGTGGAGGCCTTGGTAGCTGTGGTCCATTAGTCCTTTGGACTAATCTTTTGCTTGTATCCTGTTCTCTACATTTTCCCTTGCTCCCGAAGTGGTGAGACCAGTGGAATATCTAAGATGGCTGCTGACAGGCTTTTAAGACCCCAGACACTACTCACCACTTTTGCTTGTATCCTGTTCTCTACATTTTCCCTTGCTGCCGAAGTGGTGAGACCAGTGGAATATCTAAGATGGCTGCTGACAGGCTTTTAAGACTCCAGACACTACTCACCAAGGTAGAATGTAGAACATTGTCTTTATAAACTGTGTTATGCCATTTGAGCTAGATGATCCCCAAGATCATGGTTGCCACAGCCCTCTGCCCAACAGGGAGTTTGGATGTGTCTATGGAGCTTCCATTGACCTTTCCTTGTACAAGTTGTACTGGCTTCCCCGGTATTGTGGGCTATCTTACCCTTCACCAAAGTTACCACTTATCTATTGTCTATTTAGTTCCCCGCCACCCCTTCAATCATTCAGAACCAACAAAGATTATTTCTTTTTGTGTGTAAACTTTTACATTAGTTTTTAAAGTAGAGGTCTCATACAGTATTTGTCCTTTTGTGATTGACTTATTTCACTCAGCATAATGTCCTCCAGTTTCATCCATGTTATGAGATGTTTCACAGATTCATCATTGTTCTTTATCGTTGCATAATACTCCATTGTGTGTATGTACCATAGTTGGTTTATCCATTCACCTGTTGATGGGCATCTAGGTTGTTTCCATCTTTTTGCTATTGTGAACAGTGTTGCAATGAATATGGGTGTGCATATGTCTATTCGTGTGACGGCTCTTATTTCTCTAGGATGTACTTCTAGGAGTGGGATTGCTGGATCGTATGGTATTTCTATTTCTAGCTTTCTAAGGAAGCGCCATATCATTTTCCAAAATGGTTGTCTTATTTTGCATTCCCAACAGCAGTGCATAAGATTTCTGATCTCCCCGCAGCCTCTCCGACTTTTGTTATTTCCAGTGTTTTTGATTCATGCCAGTACTGCTGGGGTGAGATGGTATCTCATTGTGGTTTTAATTTGCATTTCTCTAATAGCTAGTGATTGCGAGCATTTCCTCATATGTCTGTTGGCTGCTTGAATATCTAATTTGGTAAAGTGTCTGTTCATTTCCTTTGCCCATTTTTTAATTGGATTATTTGTCTTTTTGTTGTAGAGGTGTTGAACTTTCTTGTAGATTTTAGAGATTAGACCTTTGTCTGACTTGTAATGTCCAAAAATGTTTTCCCAGTCTGTAGGTTCTCTTTATACTCTTGTTGAAGTCTTTTGATGAACGTAAGTGCTTAGTTTTTAGAAGCGCCCAGTAATCTACCTTATCTTCTGGGGTTTCTGTGTTGTTGTTATGGTTTGTATCCTGTTAATGCCGTGCATTAGGGCCTCTAGCATTGATCCTATTTTTTCTTCTATGAACTTTATAGTTTTTGGCTTTATATGTAGGTCTTTGATCCATTTTTAGTTAGTTTTTGCATATGATGTGACGTATGGGTCCTGTTTCTTTTTTTTTTTTTTTTTTGCAGATGGACATCCAGTTTTGCCAGCACCGTTTGTTAAAAAGACTGTCTTTTCCTCATTTGATGAACTTTGGGCCCTTGTCAAATTTCAGGTGACCATAGGTGGATGGATTTACATCTGGGTTCTCAATTTTGTTCCATTGATCAATGTACCTGTCATTGTACCTATACCTGGTTGTTTTGACTACTGTAGCTGTATGGTAGGTTCTGAGGTCAGGTAGTGCTTGTGCTCCTACTTCATTCTTCCTCTTCATTAGAGCTTTACTCATCCGGGTCTTCTTCCCTTTCTATATAAAGTTAATGATTAGTTTCTCTGTCTCTTTAAAGAATGTTGTTGGTATTTGGATCGGGATTGAATTCTACTTGTTAATTGCTTTGGGTAGAATTGTCATTTTCACTGTGTTGCGCTTACCTATCCATGAGCATGGTATGTTTTCCATTTATGTAGTTCCCTTTGAGTTTCTTGCATAGTGTTTTGTAGTTTTCTTTGTATAGGTCTTTTACATCCCTGGTTAGAATTATTCTTAAGTATTTTATTTTTTAGGTGCTATTACAAATGGTATTGTTTTCCTGATTTCCTTTTCAATGTTCTCTTTATTGGTGTATAGGACTCCAACTGATTTTTGTATGTTTATCTGGTATCCTGCTGCTTCGCTGAATCTATTAGTTCCAGTAGGTTTCTCTTGGAATCTTTAGGGGTTTCTATCTATAGTATCATATCATCTGCAAACAGGGACAGTTTAACTTCTTCATTACCAATTTGGATGCCCTGTATTTCTTTTTCTTGCCTTACTGCTCTAGCTAGGACTTTCAGCACAATGTTAAATAGGAGTGGTGATAAACGGCATCCTTGTCTTGTTCCTGTTCTCAAGGGGAATGTTTTCAGCCTCTCTCCATTAAGAATGATGTTGGCTGTTGGTTTTGCATAGATTCCCTTTATTATGTCGAGAAATTTCCTTTCTATGCCTATTTTATTGTGAGTTTGTATCAGGAATGGGTGTTGGACTTTGTTGAATGCCTTTTCTGGGTCAATTGAGATGATCATACGATTCTTTTCTTTTCTTTTATTTATGTGGTGGATTACGTTGATTGATTTTCTAATGTTGAATCATCCTTGCATACCTGGTATGAATCCTACTTGGTGGTGGTGTATTATTTTTTTGATATGATGCTGAATTGTATTGGCTAGAATTTTGTTCAGAATTTTTGCATCTATATTCATGAGAGATATTGGTTTGTAATTTTCTTTTTTTGTGGTGTCTTTGCATGGTTTTGGTATCAGGGTTACGCTTACTTCATAAAATGAATTTGGAAGTATCCCTTCCTTTTCTATGTTCTGAAATGGTTTGAGTAGTACTGGTATAAGCTCTTCTCTGAATGTTTGGTAGAATTCTCCAGTGAAGCCATCTGGGCCAGGGCATTTTTTTGTTTAGGGTTTTTTTAATTTCATTTTCAATCTCTTGTTATGCGTCTGTTCAGATTTTCAGCATCACTTTGTGTTAGTTCAGGTAGATAATGTATTTCTAGAAATGTAGCCTTTTCCTCTAGGTTTTCAAATTTGTTGGATTATAGTTTTTTATAATACTTCATTATAATCCTTTTTATTTCAGTTGGGTCTGTTGTAATGTCCTCCATTTCATTTCTTATTTGGGCAATTTGCATCCTCTCCTGTTTTTCTTTTGTCAGTCTGGCCAGTAGTTTGTTGATTTTGTTGATCCTTTCAAACAACCAGCTTTTGGTTTTGTTGATTCTTTCTATTGTTTTTCTGTTCACTATTTCATTTATTTCTGCTCTGATCTTTATTATTTCCTTTCTTCTAGTGGCTGTGGGCTTTTTTTTTTTTTTTTTTTTTTTTTTTTTTTTTTTTTTTTGCTGTTCTCTTTCTATTTGTTCAAGTTCTGTAGTTAATGTTTTGATTTTGTCATTTCTTTTTTGATGTGCGCATCTGTTGCTATAAATTGTTCTCTGTGGACTGCCTTTGCTGTGTCCCAAAGGTTTTGGTATGATGTATTTTCATTCTGATTTGATTCTAGGAATTTTTTGATGCCATATCTCATTTCTTCTATTAACCAGTGATGTGTAAGGAAGGTGTTATTCATTTTCAATTAATTGTTTGTTTTCTTTGCTCTTCCTGTTGTCAATTTCTACCTTGATGGTGTTGTGGTCAGAGAAAATACTTTGTATTATCTCAATGTTTTGGATCTTGTTGAGGATTTCTCTGTGGCCTAAGATGTGGTCTCTTCTGGAGAATGTTCCATGTGCATTGGAAAAGAATGTGTACTTTGCAGCTGTTGAGTTGAGTGTTCTATATATGTCTATGAGGTCAAGTTGGCTGATTGTGCCCTTTAGGGCTTCTGTATCTTTGTTGAGTTTCTTTCTAGATGTTCTGTCCTTTACTGAGAGTGGTGTGTTGAAATTTCCTACTATTATTGTGGAACTGTCAATTTCTCTTTTCAGTTGTGTTAGAGTGTGTTTTATGTATTTTGGAGCCCTGTCATTGAGTGCGTAGATGTTTCTTATGGTTATGTCCTCATGATGGCTCGTCCCCTTAATCATTATCCTTCCTTGTCATTTATGGTGGATTTTGTTTTAAAGTCTATTTTATCTGAGACTAGTATTGCCACTCCTGCTCTTTTTTGGTAGCTGTTTACTTGATATATATTTTTTACATCCTTTGATTTTTAATAAAGTTATGTCTTTGTTTCTAAGGTGTCTCTTGTAGACAGCATATTGATGGATCCTGTTGTTTTATCCATTCTGTCATTCTCCGTCTCTTTTTGGGTGCATTTAGGCCATTTACACTCAGTGTAATTATTGATAGGTGTGAGTTTATTGCTGTCATTTTGTAGTGCTTTTTTTATGGTGCTGACTTTTTCTTTGTTCCTCTTACTCTCCTGTACTGGATTCCTTTTGTTTGTGGATTTTTTTTTTCTTTGTTTTTGTAGGTTTTGTTTTTACTGAGACTTTAAGTTTTTCTTCTTTATTTTGATGAGTAGGTTTGTTAACTTTCTTTGCGATTAACTTGAAATTTACCCTTATCTTCCTAGGATTGAACCAGTCTGTTATTACTTGGTATTGCCTTGCCTTCCTCTCTATTAGAAGGTTCTATACCTACACCATTTATTCCCTCTTTTATTGTTCTGATGTTGTTGTCATTTACAGATTAACCTCTCTGGTTCCCTGTTGTAATTCTTTTGATTTTGGATAGTCCTTAAGAGTTCATTTCTTAGGTTGATATCTGGCTGGTAATAATCCTGTGTCCTATATTCAGCCTATGATCTGATGTTGTATGTTCTCAGATTGAAGGATTCCCTTTAATAAATCTTGTAAGTTTGGTTTGGTTTTTACATAGTTCCTTAATTTGTGTTTATCTGGAAATGTCCTAATTTCACCATCATATTTGAATGAGAGTTTTGCAGGATACATTATTCTTGGCTGGCAATTTTTTTCTTTCACGGTTTTATATATGTCATCCCATTACCTTTTTGCCTGCATGGTTTCTGCCAAATAATCCAAGCTTTGTCTTATTGTTTCTCATCTCTATGTGACTTTTTGTTTTTCTTGAGCTGCTCTCAGGATTCTTTGTCTGTCTTTGGTTTTAGGAAGTGTGATTATGATATGCCTTGGGGATTTTCTTTTGAGTCTATCTTATATGGGGTTCGTTGGGCTTCTTGGATGGTTAGCTTTTCATCTTTCATGATATTGGGGAAGTTTTCTGTCGGCAGTTCTTCAGTGATCCTCTCTGTGTTTTCTGTTTTCTCCTCCTGTTCTGGAACTCTGATCACTCGCAGATTTTTGCTTTTGATTGTATCCCACATAATTCTCCGGGTTTCTTCATTTTTCTTTGTTCTTTTTTTCTGATTTTTCCTCAAACAGAGCTGTATCCAAGTGTTTGTCTTCAATTTCACTGACCCTGTCTTCCATCATTTCAAACCTTCTCCTTAGCCCTTCTATGACGCTGTCCATTTCTGAAATCTTGTTGTTTATCTTTTGGATTTCTAATTGTTGTTTTTGTATTATTTCTAGTTGTGAATTTATTTTAGCATTTTGTTCCTACATTATTTTCCTGAATTCTTCCATTTTTCTTTGTATTTTCTGTGAATTTGTCTGCCTTTTCCATGAGTTTGTCTATTTTTCACTCATTTTTGTCTGCTTTTTGCTTCAACTCTTGGATCATTCTGAATATTAGAGATTCGAATTCCATATCATGTAGTTCTGATGCCTTTTCTTCTACTGAAAAGTCATCTGTTGTTTTATTTTGGAGGCCTACTGGAATCATCCTGTCCTGTTTTTGTATATGTTTTGATATTGTCTGCTGTCTTCAGGGCGTTCAGTAGTTATTTTCGTCATTTATTGATTGTAGATTTGTTTGTTTAATCCTGCTTTTTTGTTTTATTTGGTTATATCTGAGCACGCAGGCTGTGCGTTCTTTGTTGTTTGCTCTTCTATGGGCCCAATACTTTTTACCTCCTTCTCCAATAGCCAGGTTCAGTCACTCAGGTATGGTACAGCAGGGCTGGTCCAGCTGAAGTTGAGTTGCTGGGCTGGGTTGTTTGTGGCACGTACTAGGGCCGACAAGGTGGACCAGGAATCAGTGCAGGGCAGGTTCCAGTAGGCCGTGCCTGTGCTGCTTGGGAGTGTGGTGTTCAGTGCACGGTGAAGGTAGGCAGGAAGGAGGGGGGAGATTGTGATGTGTGGAGCTAAGATGGGTATGCGAAAGAGGAGAAAGAGGAGAGAGGAACAGGAGCCAAAAACATATACACCAGGAAACAAACAAAGAAGAAAAGAGTGCTAAGGGAACTTGCTTTTGGAGTTGATACTTGAAAGACTGAGAAGTGGAGAAAAACAGAATGAAAAAAAGAAAAAGGGTAAGAAAAAGGACTAAATAAAAATTAGTGGAAAAAGAAAAAGAAAGAAAAGCCCCCAGGGATCCCACCGGAGCGGCTGCTAGGACTGGAGAAATTGCTCTCAGTCTGTGATGTACAGCCTTGCTAGAAGGGGTAGAGGTGTAACACAGCACCAGGTATTCAGGAGACAGGAAGAAAATGTAAGTATAGAGAGATGAGAAACTAGAAATGAAGAAAGACAGAAAGGGAAAAAGAGAAGGAAACTAATCAAAGAATCAAAAAAAGAAAAACACCAAAACAAAAACAAACAAGAAAAAAGAAATGCCCCCAGAGATGTCACTGTGAGTCTGCACAGAGTTAAGGGAGTAGCTCCCAAGGTGCATGGTTCTGCCTGGCTAGAAGGGGCTCCCAAGCTGAGAAAAGAAAAAGAAAACAAAAGAACTAACAAATCAAAACAGAACAATCAAACAAACAAAAAAGTCCTGAGAGTCCCACCAGCGTGGCAGCACAGGCCGGGAAGCAGTTTCATAGTTAAGTGGTATTTTGCAGCCTTTCAGGAAGAAGGAAAGATGGCACATGGAGCCAGGTATTTGAGAGAAAGGAGGGGGAGTAAGAAAGAAATCTAAAGAAGTGGAAAAAAGCAACATCAGCAGCCAACAAATGGCACTCAGGGAGCCGGCCAGTGCAGGAGGGTGGAATCCAAGTGACCCAGGGTGAAGCCGGTGCTTCCTGGCCAAGAGACTGTGGCCACAGGAAGCAGAGGAGGCCGAGTGGGAGTGAAGAAGTGGGATAGTGGGAAAGCATATATCGCTGGTTACCAGTTGTTCTGTCTCCTGCTGGAAGCTCCGTGAAGCTGCTTTCTCATACCCCCTGTTTGCTGATCAACGATAGGTGTTCAAGATGGTGAATCTGTGCTGCGGTAACTGATAGGGGACCTCTGCATGTATTTCTCCTCGTTCTCTGTTCTAAGTCAGTTTCTTATTCCATTCAGTGCTTGGCTGAGTTCCTCGTCTCTTCATTTGATGACTAGGGTTTCAGGATTGACGTGTGACTCTGTTTGACTTAGTTTTTTGGATCTTTGCTGTGGAGGGGCGGCGTGGTGCCTCTGTCTTTAGCGCCATGTTGCCTGGAAGTTTCTTCTATTTTATAATTCTTAATCTAGTGTCTCAGTATAGCATTGCTCAGACAAAGCACTGGACATCTTTAGTAGATATTGTCTACCTAGATAGCTATGTGAACGGCACTCCTGGAGTTGTGTAGTGCCTTGATGCTGTCTTCACCTATCCTGTCACATAATGACAGAGATTTCAGAATTATCTTAAAGGTAAAATGCCCACATATCTCTACTTTAGTCTTTCCTTTAGGCTAACTTAAAAACAAAAAACCCAAGTCCATTGCCCTCAAGTTGATTCCAACTCATAGCAACCCTATAGGACAGAGAACTGCCCCAGGGTGTTTCCAAAGCTGAAATCGTTATGGAAGAAGACTGCCACATCTTTCTCCCCTCGAGCAGCTAGTGGGTTTGAACTGCCAACGTTTTGCTTAGCCACTGAGCACTTAACCATGGTGCCACTGGGGCTAACTTAGTGGATCTTAAAGTTGAATATATGTAAATTTATTATAACACTTTCCTAAATAAATTTTGATTATAATGATTTTTATTTTAGAAGCTGGCTTTAAATTATTTCTCTTCCTACCCACTCCAACCCTTGGCTTCACTGTATTTGGAGATAAAATCAAGTCACTACAGTATTTGTATATGATTCAGAAACTCAGCTAAACTCTTCCTTGAAGTGTGTGTGTGTCAGGATGAGATTTAACCATCCATCGGCATTCATAGAAAATGGCAGTCAGTCTTTTACAGCTTTCCCACTTCTTAGCAGTATCACCTGATATTATACTTAGTTAAAAAGCTCTTATCTTAAATTTTTATTAAGATAGAGCAGGAGAATAAGAAAGTGAGAGAGCAAAAGTGTGTCCCTTGCTAGCGTTTCACAATAAAGGGTGTTTTTCAGTTTCCTTTCTCTGAAAGATGATCTCTGTTTGATTTGGGTATTTGCCATGACCTGTAGTTACTCAGTTTGTTTTGTTTCTATTTAGTTTACTACAGGAAAATTGGAAATCACATGTCCAGATGGCAATCTTTCCTGCAAAGAGTGACTATTCTTTCCTGCCATTATTTTAGAAAGGAGTCACAAAACAATGAGTGGTCACCTAAATATTTTTTCATATTATCTTGTAGTAATTTAAAATAAAGCCAACAGTAACCTCTCTGGGAGTGTACACTTTTGACAGATCATTCAAATAAAGAGTGTGGACCTGGCGTCTAAGGTTCATTTAATAACTGGGCCCCCTTTAGCATGGTGCCTAGAAGCAGCATCAGTTCTCAATGATTGATAGCTCTGATTTTATTTCCACAATTCTCAGATTCACTATCAATTTCATTACACTTCAGATAGAGAAAAAGAAACATTAACAATACCAATTTTTTTGTGAGGTATACCCTATTTTCAGAAATGTTAAAAATGCAAAATGTTTCTCTCCAAATTAATATTGTGATACAGATGATGATCATAATGATGATGTATAGACAATCTCTGGAATCTCATCTTTATTGTTGGAAAAATCTGATTGATGGAACACAACATCTACTATGGCTATAATATATCACTTTATAAAATTTTGTGATGTTTGCTTTAAGATAAAGGAGTCCAACCATTTAATTATCTCATCATCTTTTATGGAAATATAAAATTACCCATATTTTATAGACTAGGAAATAATAATGAAAATAGTAAGCTTTCTAGGAGTTAGTAGGTGTTTTATTATACTGAAGTGTGATCCGATTCCTCTGTTTTTATCTGAATCAGAGCTGAAAAGGCACTTATAATTCAATGGTCTAATCATACAAATTAAGTAATTTGCCAAAGGTTATAACGTTACTTATTTTTTTTCTTTTGTAAACATGTATGTACTTGTATGTATGTCTTTTTTTTCAGAAGAAAAAAATGATCACAGCTCACAACAATACCTTATGCAGAATATGTATTCAATAAATGCCTGCAGGCATGTTGTACAATAAGCACCTAAATAAAAACCCACAAAAAATACTTCTTTTATTTTTTATATGTGTGAGAGAAATTTTTTTTTTTGTTTTTTAAATTGTACTTCAGGTGAAGGCTTACAGAACAAATAGTTTCTCATGAAACAGTAGTACATGTATTGTTTTATTGCATTGGTTAACAACCACACAACATGTCAACCCTCTCCCTTCTCGACTTTTTTTTTTTTTTTTGGTGAAAATATATATAGCCAAAGATACACCATTTCAAAAATTTCTACATGCACAGTTCAGTGACATTGACTATACTTTTCCAATTGTGCTGTTATTCTCACTTAAGATGAAGGCTTACAGAACAAAAAAGTTTCTCATTTAACAGTTACTACAAATGTTCCCCTATGACAATGGTTAACAATCTCACAACACATCAACAATATCCTTACTCCACCTTGTGTTCCCTATCACCAGCTTCCTTGTCCCCTTCTGCCTTCTGGCCCTTGTCACTGGACTCCTGTACCTCCTTAGTCTCATTTGGTTTTACGGGGCTGTCCACTCCCAGGCTGAATGGTGAACCTCGGAGATAACTTCACCACAGAGCTAAAAGGGTATCTGGGGACCGTACTCTCGGGGTTTCTTCAGTCTACTTTAGGCCAGTAAATCTGGTCTTTTTTTTGTGAGTTAGAATTATGCTCTACATCCTTCTCCAGCTCTGTCCAGAACCCTCTGTTGTGATCCTGGTCAGAGCAGTCAGTGGTGGTAGCCCGGCACCATCTAGCTGTACTGGACTCAGTCCGGTGGAGGCCTTGGGAGCTGTGGACAATTAGTCCTTCGGACTGATCTTTTCCTTGTATCCTGTTCTCTTCATTCTCCCTTGCTCCCGAAGGGATGAGACCAGTGGAGCATCTTAGATGGCCACTCACAGGCTTTTAAAACCCCAGACACTACTCACCAACGTAGAATGTAGAGCATTGTCTTTATAAGCTGTGTTATGCCAATTGGGCGAGATGTTCCCTGAGACCATGGTCCCCACAGCCCTCCGCCCAGCAATTCAGCCCCTCAGGGAGTTTGGATGTGTCTATGGGGCTTCCATGACCTTTCCTTGTACAGGTTGTGCTAGTTTTCCCTGTATTTTGTACTGTCTCACCCTCACCCAAGATACCACTTATCTATTGCCTATTTAGTATTCCCCCCCCACCCCTCCCATCCATGGTAACCAACAAAGATTGTTACATTTTGCGTGTGAACTTTTTCATGGGTTTTTACAATAGAGGTCTCATACAATATTTGTCCTTTTGTGATTGACTTATTTCACTCAGCATAATGTCCTCCAGTTTCATCCATGTTATGAGATGGTTCACAGATTCATTGTTGTTCCTTCTTGTTGCATAGTACTCCATTGTGTGTATGTACCATAGTTTGTGTATCCATTCATCTGTTGCTGGGCATCTGGGTTATTTCCATCGTTTTGCTATTGTGAACAATGCTGCCATGAACATAGGTGTGCATATGTCTATTCGAGTGACGACTCTTTTTTCTCTAGGATATATTCCTAGGAGTGGAATTGCTGGATTGAATGGTATGTCTATCTCTAGCTTTCTGAGGAAGCGCCATATCATTTTCCAAAATGGCTATATCATTTTGCATTCCCACCAGCAGTGCATAAGAGTTTCGATCTCCCTGCAGCCCCTCCAACATTTGTGATTTCCAGTGTTTTTGATTCGAGCCAGTAGTGCTGGGGTGAGATGGTATCTCATTGTGGTTTTAATTTGCATTTCTCTAATGGCTAGTGATCGTGAGCATTTCCTCATGTGTCTGTTGGCCATTTGAATATCTTCTTTGGTGAAATGTCTGTTCATCTCCTTTGCCCATTTTTTAATAGGATTATTTGTCTTTTTGTTGTAGAGGTGTTGGATTTTCTTGTAGATTATGGAGATTAGACCTTTGTCTGACTTGTACTGTCCAAAAATTTTTTCCCAGTCTGTAGGTTCTCTTTTTACTCTTTTGGTGAAGTCTTTTGAAGAGCATAGGTGTTTGATTTTTAGAAGATCCCAGTTATCTAGCTTATCTATTGGGGTTTGTGCATTGATGGTTATGGTTTGTATCCTGTTAATACTGTATATTAATACTTGAAGTTTTGGTCCTATTTTTTCTTCTATGAACTTTATATTTTTAGGCTTTATATTCTGGTCTTTGATCCATTTTGAAGTAGTTTTTGTATACGGCGTGAGGTATGGGTCCTGTGTCATTTTTTTGCAAATGGATATCCAGTTTTGCCAGCACCATTTGTTAAAAAGACTGTCTTTTCCCCATTTGATGGACTTTGGGCGCTTGTCGAAGATCGGGTGACCGTAGGTGGATATACTTACATCTGGGTTCTCAATTCTGTTCCATTGGTCAATGTATCTGTCATTGTACCAGTAGCAGGCTTTTTTGACTACTGGAGCTGTATGTAGGTTCTGAAGTCAGGTAGCGTGAGTCCTCCAACTTTATTCTTCTTCTTCAGTAGTGCTTTGTTTATTCGGTGCTTCTTCCCTTTCCATATAAAGTGAATGATTAGTTTTTCCATCTCTTTGAAGAATGTTGTTAGTATTTGGATCGGGATTGCGTTGTATTTGTAAATTGCTTTGGGTAGAATTGTCATTTTCACAATGTTGAGTCTGCCTATCCGTGAACATGGTATGTTTTTCCATTTATGTAGATTCCTTTGGGTTTCATGCAGTAGTGTTTTGTAGTTTTCTTTGTATAGGTCTTTTACATCCCTGGTCAGATTTATTCCTAAGTATTTTATCTTTTTAGGGGCTATTGAAAATGGTATTGTTTTCCTGATTTCCTTTTCATTGTTCTCCGGATTGGTGTATAGGAATCCAACTGATTTTTGTATGTTTATCTTGTATCCTGCTAGTCTGCTGAATCTTTCTATTAGTTCCAGTAGATTTCTCGTGGGGTCTTTAGGGTTTTCTATGTATAGTATCATATCATCTGCAAACAGGGACAGTTTAACTTCTTCATTACCAGTTTGGATGCCCTTTATTTCTTTTTCTTGCTGTATTGCTCTAGCTAGAACTTGAAGCACAGTGTGAAATAGGAGTGGTGATAAAGGGCATCCTTGTCTTGTTCCTGTTTTCAAGGGGAATGTTTTCAGCCTCTCTCCATTAAGAATGATGTTGGCTATTGGTTTTGCATCGATGCCCTTGATTATGTTGAGAAATTTCCCTTCTGTACCTATTTTCCTGAGAGTTTGTATCAGGAATGGGTGTTGGACTTTGTCAAATGTGTTTTCTGTATCAATTGAGATGATCATGTGATTCTTTTCTTTCCTTTTATTTATGTGGTGGATTACATTGACTGATTTCCTAATGTTGAACCATCCTTGCATACCTGGTATGAATCCTACTTGGTCGTGGTGTGTTATTTTTTTGATATGATGCTGAATTCTATTGGCTAGAATTTTGTTGAGAATTTTTGCAGCTATATTCATGAGAGATATTGGTCTGTAATTTTTTTTTTTTTTTTGTGACGTCTTTGCCTGGTTTTGGTATCAGCGTTATGCTGGCTTCATAGAATGAATTTAGAAGTGTTGCTTCCTCTTCAGTTCGCTGATTGTGCCCTTTAGGTCTTCTGTATCATTGCTGAGTTTCTTCTTAGTTGTTTTTTCCTTTACTGAGAGTGGTGTGTTGAAGTCTCCTGCTATTATTGTGGAACTGTCAGTTTCGCTTTTCAGTGTTGTTAGAGTTTGTTTTATGTATTTTGGAGCCCTGTCATTGGGTGCGTAGATGTTTGTTATGGTTATGTCTTCATGATGGATCATGCCCTTAATCATTATATAGTGTCCTTCTTTGTCTTTTATGGTAGATTTTGTTTTAAAGTCTATTTTATCTGAGATTAGTATTGCCACTCCTGCTCGTTTTGGTAGTTGTTAGCTTGATATATTTTTTTCCAACCTTTGACTTTTAATAAATTCATATCTTTGTTTCTAAGGTGTGTCTCTTGTAGACAGCATATTGATGGATCCTGTTTTCTTATCCATTCTGTCACTCTCCGTCTCTTTATGGGTGCATTGAGTCCATTTATATTCAGTGTAATTATTGATGGATATGAGTTTGTTGCTGTCATTTTGTAGTGCTTTTTTTGTGGTGCTGAAGTTTTCTTTGTTCTTCTTATTATCTTGTGCTGAGTTTCTTTTGTTTGTGGATT
Source organism: Dugong dugon (assembly GCA_030035585.1). Taxonomy (NCBI): domain Eukaryota; kingdom Metazoa; phylum Chordata; class Mammalia; order Sirenia; family Dugongidae; genus Dugong; species Dugong dugon. The sequence goes on from CM057465.1 coordinate 34,994,185, forward strand.
TTTTTTTTTTCATTTCTTTTGTTTTTGTAGGTTTTGTTTTTGCTGAGACTTTATGTTTTTCCTCTTTTTTTTTTAATGAGTGTGTTTGTTAACTTTCATTGTGGTTACTATGAATTATATCCTTATCTTTCTAAGTTTGAAGCAGTCTACCATTACTTGGTATCGCCTTGCCTTCCTCTCTATGAGAGAAGTATTTTTGTGAATCAATATTTTTAAGAAAATGTTCTGATCTTCAGTTGTAAGTGACTTCTGTTTCTCATTCTAGATTTCTCTACCTATGTTCATGTCCTTCCTTTAGTTTCTCTATTGAGTAGATAATAATCTGTTAGCATATATTTATATACAATAAGAGGCCACATTCATAATAGAACATAGCTAAAGCAAACTAACCAATTTGCAAGTGAGTCATTCCCTAACTGTTCTGCCTTTTAAGACTGGTTTTAATTTAAATTGTGACATAACTCTAGACCCAAGATCTTTCTCTAGTTTCTTAACAATGGGAGCAACTAAATATTTTGTTTAGAGAACAGTTTTATCAAACAAATAAAATATTTTTGACAATTCTTCCTCTTAATTAAAGGCAACACCATTTATCTATTTAAGACAGAGATCTATGTCTCATTCCTGATATCTCATCAATCACCAAAAAAAAAAAAAAAAAAAGCCCTCAAAAAACAAAAGCAAACCCGTTGCCATCTAGTTGATTCTGATTCATAGAGACTCTGTATAAAAGACTAGAACTGCCCCACAGGATTTTCAAGAAGTGGTTGGTGGATACACTGCTGACCTTTTGGTTAGCAGCCAAACTTTTAACCACTGCGCCACCAGGGCTACATCAGTCACCATCCTGTTTATTTTCTGTCTTAAATATTTTTTCATTTCTCCCTCCTCTCTCTGTTATCAGTACATTTGTTTAAATCATTACCATCTCTCATCTTTAACTCTCTAAAGGCACTTGTTGATAGTCCCAGTGCAGTCTTACTGCCTTCCAACCAGTCTTTGAATTGCTGCCTAAAAATGCAGATCTGAACACACTATAGGCATGTGAATGCCCTATTGCCACAGGAAGAAGTTTTATCTCCACAGCATGGCATACAAAAAGGCCATGATCTGGTCACTGCGTACACGTGCAACCTCATTTCTCTGCTCTAGTAACACTGAATGTCTTCTCCTTATAGAGCCTGTTGTTATGCAGTCCCATGCTTTTTTCCCCAGCTCCTTTAAACTTCCTTATCTCCCCCCACAACCACACCACAGTGTATGTCTTTATCTTAGGTTTATCTTTATGTGTTATACTGAATGTAATTATTTGTCTTTTGGCGACCATTAGGTTCCTTATTGGATTATTGAATAAGTGTCTGAAGACCCAAATGTTTTATTGTTGATAGAGAATAATCTGTTTGCATTAGGCATGATGTATATGAGGCTTTGAATTGGCATGAGTCACTTAGTGTTCCAGAGTTTCAAACGTTTTAATCTTTGCTTCCTCAAAGAGGTAGGTCATAAGTGTGTGCATGAGGATAGAGCCATGTTTTCCTGCTCAAGCATTTAGACAAATAGAGGGAATACGATCTTGTATTATATAATATGGACAAGATAATCTCTTTTTAAAAATTTAGGACAGGTCTAACTTACTGAGTGCCTTAATCTTAGGCTGACTTTGGCCCCCATTAACCCTGTATCTGATTGGGCCCACCAGGCTATATTAAAGGCTACTTTTTTGGGTGGATCTATCTGATATTTAAATTGTGGACAGTTCAATTCCATTCAAATTCACAACCATTTTAGCTACCCTAAATTATTTCAACAATATTGTAGTAAATACTCTTTTGCTCAACACTGATTCATTTTATGCTAAACTAAATACATCATGTTATATCAAACTCAGAATAAAGCACCTTATCATTCTTCTTCACCACCATTATTTATGATTGATGAATTTAGGATTGATGGCTGTTGAATAGTTGAAACAGAGTTGTTTTTAGAAATGTATGTTTACCAATAACTTTGGAGTCTTTAGGGTGGAAGAAGGTCTTTATATGAGCATAAGAAAATGTGTCCTTTTGATTTCTTCTCCAGGATATATAAGAACAGCTATTATAAATTTGGACTCTGTATAAATACACGCACTAGTTGCCACTCTTGTTCTGTTGCTATCAGAAGGCTAGTTTGGGTAGCCGTTCAAAACTGAAGTCATGCCCAGTAGGTGAGAGTAAGGGAAAACCTAAGGACTAGAACTCAATCTCTAAATTATATCTTATGTCAGTCTCATCATAAGGTTTTGTTTTATAAATTGTTATTTTAAAAAATTATCATTCAAATTCAATTAAATCTTAACTCTCACCTAAAATTTTTTATAAACTTTGGTATTTGCATACTATTTTAATATCTTTAATTTTAAGGAAATTATGATATTAAGAAATATGGTACTGCCACAATAAAATTTAAAAAAGAAATATAGTAAATATAATTTTATGCTTTAGTTCATATCTGCTTCATATCTGGCTATAGGTGGTTTTGAGCTAAATCTTGTATTAAAGTCTATTTCTTTTTTAATTTAATGAGAACATCTGTTATACTTTGATATTTATATATTACTTCGTATGGTAAGGAGCCCCGGTAATGCAGTGGTTGAATATTTGGCTGCTAACTGAAACGTTGGTGGTTCGAACTCACCCAGCAGCTCTGTGGGAGGAAAACCTGGTGATCTGCTCCCATTAAGATTACAGCCTAGAAAGCCCTAAAGGGCAGTTCTGCTCTGTCACATGGAGTCACTATGAGTCAAAAAATCGACTCAATGGCACCTAACAACAATAACTTCATATGGTAAATGACCAGCTCTATTTTGACTTACAAAAATATCCCCTAAATCACAACATAACATCTCTAAGGTTGGAATTTTAGTGCCTAGAAGACTTCTGGCACAAAGTATTTCACAGTAAGTATTCATTGAATACATCCTGAAGTGTCTTAAACAGGCCTTTGAATGCTGTAGGAAAGCCTCCTGAGTTGTCCTGAAAGTAGCTTTTAGTCACATCAACATCTGAAATACCTATAAGATTTCAGAAACAAGTTCAAAGTTAAGGGAATGATGTCCAGTATTCTAATATGATAAATGATTTAATAATTTAAACACAAGTCCCCAAAGCAGTCTGTGGTTAGTCAAATATGTTCTGCCTTTTCTTTTCTTAAGCAAGGTTATCCCACTTTATACATAGAATTCCCTGTTAATTTAGTATTCGTGACAAAATATTATAACTTTCCTTGGTATTGCTGCCTTAAAAATTTTTAGGTGAAACAAACTAAAATAACAAAAGAACTTTTCACTGATTTAGATATAGCCTTCTGTATCTATGTTCTAATACAATATGAATTTACTACCAAATATTTTGATATTAAGTAAATGTTTTATGGTGAGCATTGTTTTCATATTATGTTGAACTCAGAATATACCATGAAGTCCCTTGTCTTACATCTCCTTTTTTATGTCCTTGGCAGATAAATATAAATAATCTGTTTGTCTTAGTGGTCATATCCTTTCTCTTAGTACTAAATCTAGACATTTTTTCCAAGACTCTTTCACAAATTTCTAGCCGCTATTACTTGTAGCTTGTTATATATTTTTTGAAACTGTAACAACCTAAGTTGAAGTGATTCAATATGATGCAATATGTTATAAAAATCACAAACAAAAATAACATTATTTAACAAACACTTGTTCAGTGAAACCGAAGCTTGGAGAGTTTAAGGACCTGTCCGTGATCCCAAAAGCCAGCAGCTCTAGAGATGACATTGGAGTCCTGCTTTCCAGTCTAGTGTACTTCCCTTATGCTGCTGCCTTCCAGAGAAAGAGCATCTTAAAGGCTAGTGTTTCCTTGTCCACTTATTTTCCTCCACAGTTAAGGGTGCCATTGGTTCCTTCATTCTTTCCCCTCTGATGCTTTCTAACCAAACAACCTCCCAGATGTAGTTCTCACCATACCTTACCATAACCCCTTGCCGTTGAGTCGATTCCAACTCATAGAGACCCTATAGGACAGAGGAGAATTGCCCCATAGGGTTTGCAAGGCTATAATCTTCACAGAAGCAGACTTCCGCATCTTTCTACTCTGGAGCAGTTTCCAACCTCCAGCCTTCTAGTTAGCAGCCAAGCACTTAAGCACTGAGCCACCAGGGCTCACTGTAATTCCCAGCTGCAGAGGAGTAATTCATTATAATATTATCAACTCAGAGTACTTCTGAAAGAGACTTGAGATGAGGAATGCTGATAGAAGAGAGAGAGAGAGGAAAAGGACAGGGGCATTTCTTGGAAAAGGTATATTCACAGATTCATGCAATGGAGACCTTTTGCCTGGCTAGTGAAAGGGTACAACAAAAGAATAGGGAAATCAAATATGAATGGTGTAATGGGAACAAAGAAAGGTAAAAAGTCAGTAGAAATTTACTATTTTTGCCCGGGGCTGCCCTGATTTTAAAGTAGATTTAAAACGGAAAGGACTGGTGTGCATGTATGTGTGTGTATTTTGTGGGAAGGAGGGAGACATTGTGGATGGTGTAATTTTCAAATCATGCTGGTCAGCAGTTTTATGGTAAACAAGAAAGGGAACATGTTTTGAGACCTGAGCAAGCAGCAGTATATCAAACTTAGAATATACTTTCCAAATATAAAAATAAATATTTTGACTAGAACCTGCCTTTCTATTATTTTGGTTTTGGTTTTCTGTTGTTGGTGTTCTCAACAGTTCTCGTCTCCAAGAAAAAATTTATTCCTGAGCTATGTTAAAATATATTAGCAGTTTTATTTTCTCTTAAAGATTTAAAACTGTCTGATTTAAGCAAAAATCATAATTCTATATAAATCTGCTTTTTTTTCCATGCCACTCCACCCTCTGCTACCACATATATATATATTCTTTTTTTTTCCTTAATCCTGTCTGGAAACATTTACCCGACTGTTCCCTTATTTTTATTTTATTTTATTTTTTGTGAAAAATACACAGGATCTGATAAGAGGAGTCATGTTTCCCACTTCTTTGCAAGGAAGCAAAGAACTCATATAAAAGTATAAATTATGATTTCTAACCACTGAAAGTGGGATTTCAATTTATTCTGACATTTTGTGGCTATTTAGTTTGTCTTTTGATCTCAATTTTCAGTAAATCCAAACAAAAATAAAAAAATTTATGCTATTTTTAGGACTGTGAAAATCTGTTACAAAACTGAGAAAGTGCCAATGTTACAACTTAATGAATTAACCAGTATATAGTAAAGTTGTACTCTTAATTTTATCATCATTTCTAATACCAGTGACCAAGAGAATTTTCAAAAAAGCAAATCACCAGAGCTCCATCATGTAGTTCAATTGTCAGGCCACAGAATTCTGTAAAATGTTAGCTGTGAACTTCTACCTATGGATTAACTGTAAACCAGTTGCTGTAAAGTCAATTCTGACTCATAGTGACCCTATAACTGTAGGTAGATATAAATATAGCTCATGGACCTGCCTGCACAATAAAACAAGTTTTACTGTAGAAATACTAATGTTACAAAACAGGGCACTGCTAAAGGATCCCCGAAGAAGCCTCTTGATCCTGAATCTCTGTGTTCTTTGAATGTGTTTTACATTAGGAATTCAATTCAACACTACTGTATGCCAGCTCTCTTAGGTACTAGAGATAGATTAATGAATAAGACCGGGTGTTGCATATTGAGTATTGACAGGTAATATAAATGACTGAAGTGGAGAAACTATAGAACACGATAGAACTTGATCTAAATTTGGTTTCTCAGTTTTGATAGACATGGTCATGGAAAAATATGTCTCTACTAAGCAATAAAAGGACATCACGCTTGGTAAAGTAGAGGGTCAGCGAAAAAGAGGTAGACCCTCAATGAGATGGATTGACACAGTGGCTGCAACAATGGGCTCAAGCATAACAACGATTGTGAGGATGGTGCAGCACAGGGCAGTGTTTCGTTCTGTTGTACACAGAGTCGCTGTGAGTCAGAACCGACTTGAGGGCATCTAACAACAACAACAACTAAACAGTATCAACATACCAACTGCATGATGCATAGCAAAGGGGTTCGTCCTCTATCAGGGATGTACTAGGGATCTAACGGGACTCTAGGGGATTCGAGGGAACATGCCTGTTTAAAGGGACGCTTTCACTCAACTCCAGCTGATCATTACCATGTAAATCTTTAGACCCAGCAATGTCAGCTATCCTAAGTGTTTTAGGAGAAGCAGGAAATCTAATCTTTATGTGAAATCTCCTGATTTTTAAGTGTAGACTCTAAACGGTGTGAGTCCGGCAGAGCAAAGCTGTAGGCCATGGTTTGCATGAGACCAATGAGTAGTCACAGAAGACCCATTTCTTGCTCTCAAGTTGCTCATAGTCCAGTATCTTGCTGCTCTAAGTGTGGATCCATGGACCAGGGATATTAGCATCCCCAGGAAATTTGTTAGATATGCAGATTCTCAAGCCTTGCCCCAGACCTACTGAAACAGAATCTGAAATCCAACTAGCTCCCAGGCGAATTGTAGGCTCAGAAATATTTGAGAAGCACTGGTCTACTCAAGCATCCAGAAGAACAAATTGATTTTGCTTTATTCTTGGGCCCCTATCGCAGGTGGCTAGGTGGCATGGGTGGAGCTACCAGTCCTCAGGCCCCTGATGTGGGTAGGTAAAGACTCTGCTTAATGGGCAGAGCAGTGTCAAAGTCACAAACCTGCCACTTCACAGCTGAAACAGTTGAAGTTAGACTTCAAGTATATACCCTGTTTACTGCGGTAATGAGGACCTGTGCTGTTGAGATGGGCCCACAGAAGTCTATGCAGGGGAAAAGGCACTCAAAGTCCGTGGATTCCTTATGCCTGCGTGCCTGTGACTAGGCAAAGGAGCTGTGCCTACCCTGAGTTCCTGGCTTAGGGGAGCCGGCAGATTATTTTTTCCCCTGTTTCTTAATTTGTTCCCTTTCCAAGGCCGGGAGAATGGCTCAGGGCGCGTGATGGGTCCTACTTCAGCCCAGGGAACTCGACAATTGCTGAAGCCATTGGGACCCAGTGTGGAGCAGGGAGTGGGGAGGTAAGTTGGAGAGAGGTTTATCCCTAAGGGGGGTGTTTTTGATCCGCGCGGTAGACCAGATGTAAATACTTACCTTTCGCTGGCTGACCGAGGGCTGCTGCTCACTGGTTCTGGATGGTGGAGTAGACTCTCTGCAGCTGGGTCTCTCCCAATGTGGAAAACACCTCCCGAGTGCTGCTGCTTGCCTGCCTCACCTTGCTCCGGAGCTGATCCAGGCTGAAGGGATCTTGCTTCTGCTGGGTCAGATCTGGCAACTCCTCATTACTTCCGAACTGTCTCTCCCTCCCCCTGCCACTCAGTCTGATTCGTCAGCTTTGCCTTTGATGTTCAGGGCTCCTAGATTGTCACATATAATTGATTCACTTGTGTTTTTTGGTCTTTGTTTTAAAAGGGACCACCAGAAGCGTCTGACTACTCCGCAATCTTGGCCCCGCCAATGATTTTGTTTTAAAGGTCGTAACTTTGAATTCATGGCCTTTTCCTTTTTTTTTTTTTTTTTAATTTTTACTTCTTGAGTAGTTCCCATCCCCACTGTCAACTATATCACTGATGCTTGCTCTGTACCGTAGAACAGCTCATCTTAACTCTCATGAAAGTAAATCTTCAGTACTTACTACAGAGTGTTGCTGTGAATGACTACTGCATAGCATCCTATCACGTCTCCTTTAACTTCATAGGTGGTTTGAGTATTTACTGGCATTCCCTGTGCAATCTGGGAACAGTGACCCCATTCTCTACTGCCCTTTCTTGGCAGTTCACCTCATTTCCACTCTCTCATATCCCTTATAACCAAGAACAGAGGGGTCTTTTCCTAGCTAGACCTTGGCTTCAGTTTCAAGTTACTTTGTCACAGTAATTTGAATCCCAAGCACGTAGGCGGTCCTTGGCTTAGTACTCATCTGACTGCTGTGGCTCTTTCTTCTGCCACTTTGTTTCCATGAGCTGTTCCTATAGTCTCCATCAGAAATTCTGGACTCCTATGTTGTCTTTTATTTTATTTCTTTTATATTGGCTGATTGTGTGTAGGGAGTGGGATGGAAGTTTTGGCAAGTGTGTGTGAAAGTATATATGTATGGTATGTGTGTATTCACTGGTATTCATGTGATTTCAAGCACTGTGGGAATTGCTACAATTCTAATGATGTATCAAGAGAGCAAATCTATGTATTTACCATGGATTCTACTCTTGTTGAAGTCAACCTCCGCTCTCACACTCCTTTTTTCTTCATATGTCTATGTCAAAGTGATCTGCATTCTCAGCCGACCTAACAGTCGACTCCTTTAGCTCACCAATAATTTTTGTTATAGCTACCTACATCTCTTTGGTATTTCATTGCTTTCAAAATTTACATTGCATTTGTTTCTTATAACAACCATTACAGATTATGTATTTGTATTTCCATTTTATACAAGACAATATGATGATTATGGAAATTAGCTAGGAAGTTTATTGAACCTAACTTGATTTCTGGCCTTAGGTGTTACTTATTGATGTTAGGTTGTGTTAGTCATCTAATGCTGCTGTTACAGAAATACCACAAGTAGATAGCTTTAACAAAGAGAAATTTTTTTCCTCACAATAAAGTAGGCTAAAAGTCCAAATTCAGGGCATCAGCTCCAGGGGAAGGCTTTCTCTCTCTGTCAGCCTTCTCATCAATGTTCTGCCAGTCTAGGAGCTTCTCCACGCAGAGATCCTGGGTCCAAAGGACGTACTCTGCTCCAGGTATTGTTTTCTTGGTGGTCTGAGGTCCCCCTTCTCCGCTTGCTTCCCTTTCCTTTTTATCTCTTGAGGGATAAAAGGTAGTGCAGGCCATACCCCAGGGAAACTCCCTTTACGTTGGATCAGGGATGTGACCTGGGTAAGGGTGTTACAATCCCACCATAATCCTCTTTAACATAAAATTACAATCACAAAATGGAAGACAACCACACAATGCTGGAAGTCATGGCCCAGCCAAATTGATAAACACGTTTTTTGGGGGACATAATTCAATCCACGACACACAGTATCTCTCTCAAGCATGCTAAAGAAACTTCTTGTAATATATTTCCATTTAATTTCATTTCAAATCTCATCAAACTAGTAAAACTGACTATCTCTAAGATGAATATTATTTTTCCTCATAGCCTTCAGCATGCTTAAAAAAAAATTTCAAATATGTAAAAATGTGATATATATTACAGGATCCTACTGTGTAACAGAAAAAAGGACATAAAGCTGGTGAAAAATTATATAAATTTACTGAAGTGTAATTAAGGCATTTGAACATTTTTCAGAAAGTCTAGATAAACTAACTGAAGATGTATACCACTCAAATTTAAGTATATGTGGTCCTCGAGTTATGACATATTCGAGTTACAACAAACTGCACTTACAGCCGTCCACTTTCTTTTTTTTTGGTACATCTTATCATTTGTCATATGCACTATGTACAATGTTGCAGTATGTAATTTGCTGATGTTATCACTTTCAGATGTAATGTTTCCAACCCCTAAAGACAAATAAAGATCAGATTTATAAAGATACTGATAATAAACGCAATAATAATAAAACTAAAAAAAAAAAAAAATGAGGTATTTGACTTACGTCAGAACCAGTTTATGATGGAGTAGTTGTCAGACCATGGACTGCCAAAAGAACACACAAATCTGTCTTGGAAGAAGTACAGCCAGAATGCCCTAAGATAACAAGACTTCATCCCACATACTTTGGACATGTTATCAGGAGGGACTGTCCCTGGAGAAGGTCATCATGCTCGGTAAAGTAGAGGGTCATCGAAAAAGAGGAAGACCCTCAATGAGATGGATTGACTCAGTGGCTGCAACAATAGGCTCAAGCATAACAACGATTGTGAGGAGGGCACAGGAGCGGCCAGTGTTTCGTTCTGTTGTACATAGGGTCGCAATGAGTGGGAAGCAACTTGACGGCACCTAACAGTTGTCGGAATGGAACCTCGTTGTAAGTCCAGGACTACCTGTAAATAATTTAAAGGATAAGCAGTGTACGTATTCATTCAACAACTATTTACGAAGTATTTCCTCTGTGCCAGTCACTGTTTTAGGCGCAGGATGTACACAAATAAGGACAACGGACATGAGCCCTGACGTCTTGGGACATATGATAGATTAAGGAAGACAGATGGAATTAATTAATCAACTTAATTCCATGCAAAATAGTTATCCTTTGCCACAAGTGAAAATCGTTATAATCACCTAAAATTTGGACAGCACAGGAGACTTCATTATCACCAAGAAAATAATCATTTTGTTGGCACTAGTTTCAAAATATATCCAAAATCTAACCATTTATCATCACCTCTACTGCTAGCATCCAGAGCTAGGCCACTGTCATCTCTGGCTTGGATTGTGTTAATAGTTTTCTCCACTCTGCCTGCTTCTGTTCTTGTTCTTTTCAGTCCATTCTCAATACATAAGCTAAAGTGATCGTGTTAAAATACAAGTGAAAGCATGAAGCTGTCAGAATTTGCTGACAGATCATATATAGGATATAAGAGGAAGAAAGGAGTCAAAGATGACACTGAGATTTTAGTTTGAGTGATTGGAAGACTAGAATTGCTGTGAAACGAGGTGGAGAAGAACACAGGAGGAGCTGGTTTGTGTGGTGTGTGGATCAGCAGCTCAATTTTAGAAATACTAAGTTTGAGATGCCTTTTGGATATCCAAGTGGAGATATTGGGTGAGCAGCTGGATATGAGTCTGGTATTCAGAGAGAGATGGTAGCTAGCAGTAATAATTTGGAAGTCAATAAAGTACAGGCAAAATTTTCCTGAAACTTGATGCAATGTCTAATGGAGAGAGTGTGAACTCAGAAGAGAAGAGATCTAACTACTGAGATTGTGGGATAATCAATGTTTAGAGATCAGGGAGAGGAGGAGAAACCTGCAATGGAAACTAAGAAGGAGCAGCCAGGAAGGCAGGAGGGAAACTGGAGAATGTGGTAGCCAAGTGAAAAAGGGATTCAAGGAGGCGAGAATAATTGGGTACTTCAAATACCGCCAATAGTCCAGCAGATAAGAACTAAAATTTGGTGAGTGGATTTAACACTTGGAAATCATTGTTGACCTTGACAAAGGCACTGTATGGTGAGGGCTGGAGATGGGGTCAGAAAATGCAATAGATAAAGTCTTATGAGGATTAGATTTTGAGAGATGTCCTGTAATCTTTTCAGGGCTTCTTGAGGAAATTGATATGGAGCAAAATAAAAGATAGATTATTACTAAAGGTGTAATGTGAGTTTGGGGGCAGGGTGCAGAGTCTAAAATTTTAATATCTAGATGATAAAATTCTAGAAACTTAAAAGTCTATATACTTTTTTTTCAAAATAAGCTTCTCATTCAGTAGCTACCAGAGACCCATATTTAATCAACTTTATTTCTTATTCCTAATTTCTCTTTTTCTTCTTCTACTTCTAATGTTTCCACTGCTATCTACTAATTGTCTTTTTTTTCTTTGACTACCTTTTTAAAATATTGACCATCGTTTTGTTCCTTTTACTTCCAAACCTGGTAAATAGACTACTCAGTAGAAGAGATGACATTGTTCTCATCCAATTTCTTACGTGTTAGAGTACCATTAAAGCATCTGTTCAGTAGTACATGATTTCATCGTAAATGTCTTTACTTTTATTGCTATCTGTGAAACAAGTGATTTAGGTTCTTAATGTTTATTTCTGGCATTATATTTTAGTAAGTATACATTGTATTCAAAATATCTCTTGAAACCTTATTTGAATAGTTTTTTGTGGGTGGTGGTAGAACTTCTCTTAATCATTTCTCTACTTACTGCTTCCTCTCTAATCTAATTTCCTCTAGGAGTGGTCATATACCTGTCATTGGATTCTAGACTCTATGAATTGGTTCTCAACTCTGTGAATTGGTCAATTCCCTAAAACCACTGGTTCGACTGGCTGACCAGCCATCTGTTTGAATGAGCCATTTTGTTGTTGTTGTTTTATGTTATGTACCACCACCAGCTGCCGTCGAGTCCATACCGACTCATGACAACCTCATGAATAAACCCTAATATTGAAACTGAGCCTCTGAAAAATGTAGTAAAGATTATCACAGGAAGTAGGTGGTCATGAAAACCAAGCCAACAGGGAAGAGAAAGGCATAGCGGTACTTACTAAATTTACCTTAGAACTACTGCCAGATAGTCTTTAATTCTATCCTGACTTATTTTGGGCTTAGGACCAAAAGTTCTTTTCATGACTTTTTGTTACACTAATGTCTAGTCTAATTTTCCTTCTACATTTTATCTGCACTAGATTTGGTGTTTGTTTTCCTACTGTGCTGGTCATGCCATATAGTTACTTTAATTTGAGCAAGTACTTCATTTAAAAACACAGCTAAGTAAGCTATCTGAAATAAGTATGCACAAAGCAAAGAATAGAAAGTTATTCTCATGCTTACTACTCAGTGATAGCAAAGTCACTATAGTCATCCTATGGTCGATAAGTGCCCTTGGATATATCTGGAATTATTTAATTAAAAACTTGCCTTTTGACATAACAAAATTTTATACGTGTCTTTAGGGGCTTGGTGCTTTTTGAATACTGTCTGTAATCTAAAATTTCAGATTCAAGATAAGCAGATGTATTTCAAGTTACAGCAATTACTTTGGGGAAAAACGAAAATATATCATCTGTATTTATATTTGTTACTGGCAGTAAAAAAGTGGTAAAAATGGTTTCTTTTCCATGCGTTTCTTTATATCATCACTGAGTAGTTTTGTTCGGATATAATTCTCTTTAGATTTTAGATTTTAAATCATTCCCTCAAGTACTGTGCTTGTAGGAAAGAAAAAGTGCTATATAATTTTAAAAGTAGAAGAGACCTACAGAATAAACTAGCCAAATGACCTCAAATTATAGGACTGGTGAGAACCTAGAGAACTTGGGTGGTTTTCCAAGGTTATGGAAATTTGGTGCCATAGCTTCTTGATTTTTTTTTTTTTTCCTTATTCACATTCACTTTCAAATATATTCAGTTTACATTTTCTCAAATGCAAAAATAGGTTCTCCACTGGATATTAGCTCCACATTTACTGCATTCTTGCTCTTGAAAGTTTTTGGAATTAACCATAATGCAGCTCAGAATCTAGAAATAATGTTTCTTTTATAACAAGAATAGTTATTTTGTTGCTTAATAAAAGCCCTTAGAAACTACGTTTACTATGTACAACCAAAAACAAAACAAAACAAACTTGTTGCTATCGAGTTCATTGCAACTCATAGCAACCCTATAGGACAGAGTAGAACTGCCCCATAAAGTTTCCAGGGAGTGCCTGGTGAATTCGAACTGCTGACCTGGTAAGCAGCCAAAGCTCTTAACCACTATGCCACCAGGGTTTCCATGTATGACCAGACCCATAAAAATGCTAGCATAAAGAGTAACAGTACTTTTGTGGGTTAATCACAATGAAAATTTTTGAGCTAGTAGAACATTTTCGATTGCTGATAACTACTGGAGTAGGCACGTCATTGGTGCCTGGCAGCTCCTCTGAGTGCTGTTCCCACAATTCACCAAATAGGCAGCATGTCAGGAGACCTTGCCCCGTCTGGTCAACTGTGATTAGATAAAAGATTGATTTGTGATCCAAGCTAGGCAAAGTCTATCCCTTCTCTCTAGAATTCATGGTCCAAGAGTGTAAGTTACTTAGCTGCAAACACTGGATCTATTAGCTCAGAAACATCAGACCTGGAATTGCCATGGACCTGCAGAGCTGAAAAAGCCAATCCTCCCACAATGAGACGAAAAAGGCAGAATAAAGTAGTCATGAAAGATACTAGAGACAAAGGCAGACAGATAAACAGAGACAGGGAGAGACAGAGAAGAGAGAGAGAGAACAGAAAAGAGAGCAAGCTTTCATTACAGAGGGCCTTCCAATTAATACCTACTTACATTTTTTCTGAGGAGTGTCTGGCGGTGCAAAGGGTTAATGCCCTTGGCTCCTAACCTAAAGGTTGGCAGTTTGAGGCCACCTAGAGCCACCTTGGAAGAAATTTTAAAAATCAGCTATTGAAAGCCCTTTGGAGCACAGTTCTACTCTGACTCACATGGAGTTGCCACGAGTCAGACTTGACCGGAGGGCAGCTGGTGTGTGTGTATGGTTTTCCCAGTCCCAGCCAACTTCCCTTGAGGCATACACTCCTCTGAATCTTGATGATAAACTGCCTTTTTTCTGGCTAAGTCTTCTTTGCATGAGTTTAAGGTATGTTTTTTGCCATCTACATAAAACAATTGCTTTTTTATACTTGAGACAATTGTTAATTCTGCCAGGGAAAGAAAGTTTACCGGTAGGCATAGAGTAGGTTTACGAGATTAAGCACTGTTTGCCAGATAGTCTGTTGTTGTTGTGTGCCATCACGATAGAGTCAAATTCAACTCATAGGGACATCACGTGACAGAGTAGGACTGCCATATAGGGTTTCCTAGGCTGTAATCATTACGGAAGCAGATTACCAGATCTTTTCTCCCGTGGAGTTGCTGGTGGGTTCCAGCTGCTAACCTTTTAATTAGCAGCTGAGTGCTTAACCATTGTGCAACCAGGGCTCCTCCAGGCAATCTAGTGGAGTGTTAAAACTCTGACTGTGAGCCAGAGAGCGTCGGTTGGAGTGCTAGCTCCACCACACACTCACTGTGTGATTTGACCAAGTTTCTTGGCCTCTTTTCCTCAGTAAAATACAGGTAGTAATAGTACTTACTTCACAGGGTTATTGTGAGGATTAAATAAAATATATACAAGGGTAAGATGACGCATTGCACTGGGCAAATTTGCTGCAAAAGACTTCTTTAAAGTGTTAGAAAGCAAAGATATCACCTTGAAGACTAAGGTGCACCTAACCCAAGCCATGGTGTTTTCAATCGCCTCATATGTATATGAAAGCTGGATGATGAATAAGGAAGACTGAAGAAGAACTGACACCTTTGAATTGTGGTGTTGATGAAGAATATGGAATATACCAAGGACTGCCAAAAGAATGAACAAATATGTTTTGGAAGAAGTACAACCAGAATGCTCCGTAGTAGCAAGGATGGCGAGATTATGTCTCACATACTTCGGACATGTTATCACTAGGGATCAGTCCCTGGAGAAGGATATCAGGCTTGGTAAAGTAGAAGGTCGGCAAAAAAGAAGACCCGCAACTAGACAGATTGATGCAGTGGCTGCAACAATGGGTTCAAGCATAACAACAATTGTGAAGATGGCACAGGACCGGGCAGTGTTTCATTTTGTTGTACATAGGGTCACTATGAGTTGGAACTGAGTCAATGACACCTAATAACAACAAGATGAATGTCTGGCACATATTAAATCTCTATAAATATTAGCTACTAAAACTATTATTATTTTATAACATTTTATTAACTAGGAGTAAAACAATGTTATATAAATATGAAGAGAATGAACATTTCACATTGGTGAAGTATTTACCCATATAGTTGCCAAATACGTCATGACTTAATTGTTGCCTCTTTCTTCACTTCTTCTGCCACCATCTTGGTCTGTCTATATGGCTTCAGTCACCTTCAAGCAGGCCTCCCAGATTCCATTATCTCCACTTGCTTTTTTTTTTTTTTATTGTTGTAGTTAAAATGAAGTTTACATTTCAGGTTAGTCTCCCATTCAAAAATGTATACATACATTGTTATATGACCCTAATTGCTCCCCCCATACTATGACAGCACACTCCTCCTTTCCACCCCTGAGTTCCCAGGTCCATTCAACCAGCTCCTAACCCTCTCTGCCTTCCCATCTCACCTCCGGACAGAAGCTGCCCATTTAGTCTCTTATATCTACTTGAGCCAAGAGGTACACTCCTCACGACTATCACTTTATGTCCCACAGTACAGTCCAATCCCTATCTGAAGAGTTGGCTTTGGAAATTGTTTTAGTTCTGGGCTGGTAGAGAATCCAGGGGCCATGTTTTCTGGGGTTCTTCCAGTCTCAGACAGACCATTAAGTCTGGTCTTCTTACTAGGATTTGAGTTTTGCACCCCATCTTTCTCCTGCTCCGTCTGGGACTGTCTGTTGTGTTCCCTGTCAGGGCGGTCATTGGTGGTAGCCAGGCAACATCTAGTTCTTCTGGTCTCAGGCTGATGCAGTCTGTGGTTTATGTGGCCCTTTCTGTTTCTTGGGCTACTGCTTTCCTTGTGTTTTTGGTGTTCTTCATTCTCCTTTACTCCAGGTAGCTGGGACCAATTGATACATCTTAGATGGCAGCTTGCAAGCTTTTAAGACCCCAGATGCCACTCACCAAAGTAGGATGTAGAACATTTTCTTAATAAGCTTTGTTATGCCAGTTGACCTCTATGTCCCCTGAAAGCATGGTCCCCAGACCCCTACCCCTGCTCCTCTGTCCCTCAAAGTGTTTGATTGTCTTCAGGAAACTTCTTAGCTTTGGTTTAGTCCAGTTGTGCTGACTTCCCCTGTAGTGAGTGCTGTCCTTCCCTTCGCCTTAGATAATTCTTATCTACTATCCAGATAGTAAATAACCCTCACTCTCCCTCCCCCACTCATAACCATCAAAGAATGTTTTCTTCTGTGTTTAAAGCTTTTCTTGAGTTATTATAATAGTGGTCTTATACAATATTTGTTCTTCTGTGACTGACTAAATTCACTCAGCATAATGCCCTCCAGATTACTCCATGTTGTAAGATGTTTCACGGCTTCATCATTGTTCTTTATCGTTGCGTACTTTCCATTGTGTGGATATACCATGATATGTTTATCCATTTGTCTGTTGATGGGCATCTAGGTTGTTTCCATCTTTTTGCTATTGTGAACAGTGCTGCAATGAACATGGGTATGCATATATATCTATTCGTGTGATGGCTCTTATTTCTCTAGGGTATATTTCAAGGAGCGGGCTAGCTGGATTGTATGGTACTTCTATTTCTAGCTTTTTAAGCAAGCGCCAAATCAACTTCCAAAGTGGTTGTACCATTCTACATTTCCATTAGTGCTGTATAAGTGTTCCAGTCTCTCCACAACCTCTCCAGCATTTATTATTTTGTGTTTTTTGGGTTAATGCTAACTTTGTTGGGGAGAGATGATATCTCATTGTAGTTTTGATCTGCATTTCTCTAATGGCTAATGATTGTAAGCATTTCTTCATGTGTCTATTCGCCCCCTGAATATCTTCTTTGGTGAAGTGCCTGTTTGTGTTCTTTGCCCATTTTTTAATTGGGTTGTCTTTTAGTTGTTGAAGTTTTGCAGTATCTTGTAGATTTTAGAGATTAGATGCTGATCAGATTTGTCATAGCCAGAAGTTTTTTTCCCAGTCTGTAGGTTGTCTTTTTACTCTTTTGGTAAAGTCTTGATGAGCATATGTGTTTCATTTTTAAGAGCTCCCAGTTATCTAGTCTCTCTTCCGGTGCTTGTGCATTGTTACGTACAGTTTGTATTCTGTTTATGCCATGTGTTAGGGCTCCTAATCCTGTCCTTATTTTTTCTTCTATGATCTTTATCATTTTCGATTTTATATTTAAGTTTTTGATCCATTTTGAGTTAGTTTTTGTGCATGGTGAGAGGTATGGGTCTTGTTTCAGTTTTTTGCGGATGCATATCCAGTTACGCCAGCACCATTTGTTAATGAGACTGTCTTTTCCCCAATTAATGGACTTTGGGCCTTTGTCAAATATCAGCTACTCATAGGTAGATGAATTTATGTCTGGACTCTCAATTCTGTTCCGTTGGTCAATGTATCTGTTGTACAATTACCAGGGTGTTTTGACTACTGTGGCAATATAATAGGTTCTAAAGTCAGGTAGTGTAAGACCTCCCACTTTGTTCTTCTTCTTGAGTAATGCTTTAGTTATTAAGAGCCTCTTCCCTTTCCATGTGAAGTTGGTGATTTGTTTCTCCATCTCGTTAAAAAATGACGTTGAAATTTGGGTCAGGATTGCAGTGTATCTGTAGATTGCTTTGGGTAGAATTGATATTTTGGCAATGTTGAGTCTTCCCATCCATGAGCAAGAATATGTTTTTCCACTTACGCAGGTCTCTTTTTGTTTCTTGCAATAGTGTCTTGTAGTTTTCATTGTATAGGTCTTGTACGTCTCTGGTTAGGTTTATTCCAAAGTATTTTGTCTTTTTGGGGGCTGTTGTAAAAGATATTGATTTGGTGATGTCCTCTTTGAGGTTCTCTTTGTGGGTGTAAAGGAATCCAACTGATTTTTGTATGTTTATCTTGTATCTGTAAACTTTGCTGAAATCTTCTAATAGTTCCAGTAGTTTTCTTGTGGATTGTTTGTGGTTTTCTGTGTATAGGATTATATCACCTGCAAATAGAGATACTTTGACTTTTTCCCTACCAATTTGGATGCGCTTTATTTCTTTTTCTAGCCTAACTGCTCTGGCTAGGACCTCCAGCGGAATGTTGAATAAGAGTGGTGATAAAGGACATCCTTGTCTGGTTCCCATTCTCAAGGGGAATGCTTTCAAAGTATCTCCATTTAGGATGATGTTGGATGTTGGCTTTGTATAAATGTCCATAATTATATTGAGGAATTTCCCTTCTATTCCTATTTTGTTGAGAGTTTTTATCATGAATGGCTGTTGAACTTTGTCAAATGCCTTTTCTGCATCGATTCATAAGATAGTGTGGTTCTTGTCTTTTGTTTTATTAATGTGATGGATTACATTGATTGTTTGTCTAATGTTGAACCATCCTTGCATACATGGTATAAATACCATTTGATCATGGTGAATTCCTTTTTTGATATGTTCCTGAATTCTGTTGGCTAGAATTTTGTTGAGGATTTTTGCGTCAATGTTCATGAGGGATATTGGTCTGTAATTTTCCTTTTTTGTGGTGTCTTTACCTGGCTTTGGTATCAGGGTTATGCTGGCTTCATAGAATGAGTTTGGGAGTATTCCATCCTTTTTTGTGTTCTGAAGTACCTTTAATAGTAGTAGTGTTAACTCTTCTCTGAAATTTTGGTAGAATTCTCCAGTGAAGCCTTCCGTGCCAGCGGTTTATTTGTTGGGAGTTTTTAAGTTATCTTTTCAAGCTCTTCTTTCGTTATAGGTTTATTTAGTTGTTCTGTCTCTGTTTGTGTTAGTTTAGGTAGGTAGTGAGCTTCTAGAAATTTGCCCATTTCTTCTAGGTTTTCAAATTTGTTAGAGTACAATTTTTCATTGTATTCTGTTATGATTCTTTTAATTTCACTTGGGTCTGTTGTGATATCACCCATCTCATTTCTTATACAGGTTATTTGCTTCCTCTCCTGTTTTTCTTTTGTCAGTTTGGCCAGTGGTTTATCAATTTTGTTGATCTTTTCAAAGAACCAGCTTTTGGTGTTATTAACTCTTTCAGTTGTTTTTCTATTCTCTGTTTCATTTAATTCTGATCTAATTGTTATTATTTCCTTTCTTCTGGTGCCTGAGGGCTTCTTTTGGTGCTGTCTTTCTAGTTGTTCCAGTTGTAGGGCTAATGCTTTGATTATGAGCCTTTCTTCTTTTTGGATGTGTGCATTTATTGCTATAAACTGACCTCTGAGCACTGCTTTTGCTGTGTCCCAAAGGTTCTGGTAGGATGTGTTTTCATTCTCATTTGAGTCTATGAATTTCTTTACTTCGGCCTTAATTTCTTCTGTAACCCAATAGTTTTTGAGCAAAGTGTTGTTCAGTTTCCACGTGTTTGATTTTTTTCCCTTACTTTTTCTGTTATTGATTTCTACTTTTATGGCTTTATGGTCAGAAAAGATGTTTTGTAGTATTTTGATGCTTTGGATTTTGTTAAGGCTTTCTTTATGGCCTAATATGTGGTCTGTTCTGGAGAATGTTCCATGTGCGTTGGAAAAGAAAATATACTTGGCTGCTGTTGGGTGGAGTGTTCGGTATATGTCTATGAGATCAAGTTGGTTGACTGTAGCATTTAAATCTTCAATGTCTTTGTTGAGCTTATTTCTGGATATTCTGTGCTTCACCAAAAGTGCTGTGTTGAAGTCTCCTACTACTATTGTGGAGCTGTCTGTCTCTCTTTTCATTGCTGTTAGAGTTTGTTTTATGTATTTTGGAGCCCTGTTGTTGGGTGCATAAATATTTATTATAGTTATGTCCTCCTGGTGTATTGACCTTTTTCTCATTATATAGTGTCCTTCCTTATCCTTTGTGGTATCCTTTTACTTTAAAGTGTATTTTGTCAGGGTTTAATATTGCTACTCCTCCTCTTTTTTGATTGTTGTTTGCTTGATGTATTTTTTTTTCCATCCTTTGAGTTTTAGTTTGTGTCTCTAAGTCTACAGTATGTCTCTTGTAGGCAGCATATAGACAGATTGTGTTTTTTATCCAATCTGCCACTCTCTGTCTCTTTATTGGTGCATTTAGTCCATTTACTTTCAGTGTAATTATTGATAGGTATGAGTTTAGTGCTGGCATTTTGATGCCTTTTTTTGTGTGTGTTGGTGACAGTTTCTTTGTTCCACTTAATTTTCTGTGCTGAATTGTTTTTCTTTATGTATTTTCTTTTCATCTTTTTCATTGTTGATTTCATATTTGCTGAGTCTTTATATTTTTGTTGTTTTTTATTTTTACTTGTAGGATTATTAGTTTCCTTTGTGGTTACATTAATATTTACCCCTATTTTTCTAAGTTTGTGCAGTCTTTTATTTCTTTATATCACCTTGACTTCGTCTCTGTATGAAAAATCTATTTTTACATTTTTTAAGTCCCTCTTTTTCTTTTTTTAATATTGTCATCTTTTACATATTGTCCTCTGTTTCCGTATTTTTGGTGTTTTAGCTTTGATTCATTTTTATGATTTCCCTATCTGGGTCAATATCTGGTTATTCTGTCCTATGTTGTAATCCTGGTTTGTTATCTGATGTTATTGATTTTCTAACTGGAAGACTCCCTTTGGTATTTCTTATAATTTTGGTTTGGATTTTGTAAACTCCCTAAACTTCTGTTTATCTGGAAATACCCTAATTTCGCCATCATATTTGAGAGGCAGTTTTGCTGGATGTGTAATTCTTGGCTGGCAATTTTTTTCCTTCAGGGCTTTATATATGTCGTCCCATTGCCTTCTTTCTGCATGGTTTCTGCTGAGTAGTCTGAGCTTATTCTTCTTGACTCTCTTTTGTTGATAACTTTTCGTTTATACCTAGCCATTTTTAAAATTCTCTTTTTATCTTTGGTTCTGGCGAGTTTGATTATAATATGTCTTGGTGACTTTCTTTTGGGATCTATCTTATGCGGCGTTCAATGAGGATCTTTGATAGATACCTTGTCATCTTTCACGATATCAGGAATGTTTTCTGCCAAGAAATCTTCAACAATTCTCTCTGTATTTTCTGTTATCCCCACCCCCATTCTGGTACTCCAATCACTCGTAGGTTATTCCTCTTGACAGAATCCTACATAATTCTTAGGGTTTCTTCATTTTTTAAATACTTTTATGTGATTTTTTTCCTCAAATAAGTTGATGTCAAGTGCTTCATCTTCAGTTTCACTAATTCTGACTTCCACTGCCTCACTTCTGCTCCTATGACTTTCTATTGAGTTGTCTAATTCTGACATTTTATTGTTAATCTTCTGGATTTCAGATTGCTATCTCTCTGTGGATTCTTGCAACCTGTTAAATTTGTCATTATGCTCTTCTCTATTCTTTTTAATTGCCTCTATTGTGTGTTCTGTGTTTTGCTTAATTTCCTTCCTAATCTCTTGAAGAGTTCTGTATATTAATCTTTTGTGTTCTGCCTCCAGTAATTCCAAGAAATTTTCCTCCTCTGGAAAATTTCTAGATTCTCTATTTTGGAAGCTTGCTGAAGTTATCATGGACTGCCTCTTTATGTGATTTGATATTGACTGTTTTCTCCAAGGCATCAATAAGTTATTATATTTATTTATTTTATGTTTGCTTACTGTGTCCTAGCTTCTTGTTTTGTTTTCATATGCCCAAATAGGCTGCTCATGTGAGCTAGTTTGATTATTGGCACCTTTGAAGCTCTAATGTCCTGGCACCAGGTGGTTAGATCTGTTACTAGGTGTGTGAGCTTAGGAGTCCACCCATTCCTCCTGTATGGTTTCAGCTCAGGTGCCCAGGTAGATAGCCACCAAGTGTGTGTGAAGGCTCTCACCTACAGTCCTAGACAGGCATAGGTCATTGATGTAAGCACAGGCATCTGGCTGCAGCATGGGGTCACACTCAGAGCAAGGCAGGGGGCTGAGGGCCGCTCCCACGTGTCCAGGAGGAAGGCGTGTCCCTGTTCCCTACAGTGTGTAGGTGTGTGTGTTTTGCAGCTAGACTATGAGCACCAGTGCTGTTGGCTGTAAGGACTGGTGAGCATCTCTTATTTTTGGGCCCCTTTCGCAGGTGGCTAGGTGATGTGGGTGGAGCCACCCATCCTCTGGCCCCTGGTGTGGGTAGGTGAAGACCCTGCTTAATGGGCAGAGTGGTGTCAAATGTCAAGAACCTGCCACTTCACAGCTGAAACAGTTGAAGTTAGACTTCAGGAATAAACTTTGTTGTACTGTGGCAATGAAAGCCTACGCTGTTGAAATGGGCCCACACAAGTGTATGCAGGGGGGAAGGCACTAAAAATCTGTGGATACCTTATGCCTGTGCCTATGTAAAGGATCTGTGCCTATCCTGAGTTCCTGGCTTAGAGGAGCTGGCAGATTATTGTTTCCCCTGTGTGTTAATTTGTTCACTCTCCAAGGCCTGGAGAATGGCTCAGGGCATGTGATGGATCCTGTTTCCGACCCATGGGGCTCAGCAATTGCTGAAGCCAGTCCGGGAACCAGTGCAGAGCAGGGAGCGGTGAGGTAAACGGGAGAGAGGTTTTTCCCTAAGGGGGGTGTTTTTTATCCGCGCTGTAGGCCGGATGCAAGTACTTATCTTTCACCGATTGAGGGCTGCTTCTCAACTTCTTCTGGGTGGCCGAGTAGACTGTCTGCCACTGGCCTCTCCCGATGTGGAAGTCGCCTCTGGAGCACCACTGCTTGCCTGCCTCACCTCTCATTCATGAACTGATCAGGCCTGAAGGGCTCAGGCTCTTGCTGTGTCAGGTCTGGCAGCTCCTCGCTGCTTCCGAACCGTCTCTCCCTCCCCTTGCCACTCAGTCCAGTTCCTTTACTTTGCCTCTGATGTTCAGGGCTCCTAGATTGTTATGTATAATCAATTTAATTGTTTTTTGGGTCTTTGTTCCAAAAGGGTCCACTGGAAGTGTCTGACTACTCCGCCATCTTGGCCCCACCTCTATCTCCACTCTCTGTTATCTTAATTGTCACTCATCCACAAAAAATCTGGAATGTAAATTCAAATCTGAACTCCTTGGCCTATTTTTATGGATCTTTCATGAACTGATTTACAGTCACCCTCTTCTGTCTGCCCTTCAGATCATTCTCCTTCCTTCCTAGACAGTTACATGTCTTCCATCTCTTTCGTCAGTAAACTTGTTTTGTGTTTCCAATGTGACAGGCCTGTCCTAGCTACTAAATAAACAAAAGTCAAGCACGTTCTCTTACATCATAGAGTTCCAGAGCAGTGGAGAATGCATGGACACCAAAATTTGTTGGCATGTGTATAGACAAGCTACTAAGGGATCATAGAAATAGGGTATCTAATTTAGAGGGAAGTGTGGGGAGAGTGGGATCATTACACATAAAAATCTTCCCTGAGAAGATATAACTTAAAGGATGAATAGAAATTTGTCTACTGAACATAAATTTATTCAAATCAGAAGGAGCAGCATGTACAAAGGCATGGAGTCATGAGAGATCCTAGTCCATTCAGATAACATGTATTGATTCCCAAGTCTGTGTCTTTACAAATTTTATTCCTTTGTGTAGAATTATCTTTCTCTTTGTCTTTCTACAGGCTGAGCTTTGGTTGGGGTAGTTTCCAACCAAAGTAGCCTCCAGAGGAGAGGTGTCAGTAGCCTTCCCATCTTGCAAGATCCAACTCGATCCCATCTCTTCCATGAAACATCTCACACACACTGCACACCCCTTGGTTCTTCCCATCTGTGAACATAGAAGTCGCCAGTTATCTCTGTCATATGCTTTATACTGTATTAAATTGTTTTTATTTATCTGTTATATATGTAGAAAAGATAAATAAATATATACTGTATTAAATTGTTTTTATTTATCTGTTATATATAAAACAGATAAAAATAATTTAATATATATATAACAGACACTTAGATACATATATACCGCAACAACCCTATATAATAGGTATTATTGCACATGTTTTTCAGATAGGAATGTTAAGACTCCAGCACACTCTGAGACTATAAACACTTCTAATGCTCAAGTGTATTGGCCATATGCATGATACTGGGCAAATGGACAAGCTCAATAAATATTAACTGACTGCAGTTATTTCTTGTCTCAATAACATTAAATGTGTGCCAGCTAGTAGGTGTGGATGTATTTGAACTTTTCTTTCTCAGTGTGAGTGATTTAATAAAGTTAGGGACCAGTATAGAAAACATAGCAATTGCCACATAATGTTTTTCCATAATCTTCTGGAAAGCCAGAAGTAAACCACTCCCATGAAGAAACTATAGAATTGTGGTTAACAGTGGTTTTTAGCATAGTTTTTTACATTTTATTCTACTTTAAAAACATAATAAACTCTCATATATAAGTAGTAGTCACAAATTATATGTTTATTTGTCAGCAGGATGTTCCAAAACAGCTTATATTCAGAATTGCTTGTTTCCACATAGGCTACTAATTACATATTGGAAAATATACTAAAATATTAAATCATCTTATTGTAAATGTAATATAAAGTCAACAGCATATGCCTCAAGAAATTATTGGAGCTGACATATGGTTTATGACTTTTTATAGGCTAAATATATTGTGCTTCACTGAAAAGCTTGGAAGTCTTTATTTATTTTAGAAATATAAAATGGTTTCCAAATGGGCATCACTTACCAGAATGTCTATAAATGTGTTTATTAGAAGAAAAGAAAAAATAATATAAATATTTTAAGAGAGAGAAAGCAAAATTTAACTAAGGAATATATCCTTGTTACTCCCTAGATCTTCTGTCTAAACTGTTTTTGGTGATCCTATTCATTTCGTTTTATGGTAATTGAATTTTCCACTTTCTCATTTTTAATAATAATACTGTTCATCATAAAAGCATATGCTTTCTTTGATAACTGGCATAGATATAGTTGTAAGAGCCTGATTAACGGATGGATGGATTTTTCCATTACTTTCTTATTCACAATATTTCAAAGAAACATTCAGCATACCATTCTAAGAGATTTTTCTCTTTTGCATAATTTATAGATCAGATTGTTCCTTCTGTTTAATAGTGGTGGTTTGTCCTTGCCTATAAAAATAAATTGAATAGTTTGTTTTTAAAGAAATTTAGAGTGAAAACAAACTGTAAATTCCATAGTGGAAGAACATAGGCTTAGGAATAGGCTGACTGTATTCAAATCATGACCCATCTACTTATTGTTCGACCATGCTCAAGCTACTTAAATTTGTTTCAGCCTCAGTTAACTTATCTGTAAAATGGGGTTAATAATAATAAACCTTGCAGTTTAATTGTGATGATTAAATTAGATACCAGAGATAAAACTCCTAATACAGTTCTTAGCATGTAGCAAGTCCTCAGTACATGTGGCTACTATGATAAATAGATTTATATAGTATAGATAGAGAATTTTATAACAATATTATAATTAACAGTGACTTTTTTTTACAAACATGAAAGAAAAATGAAGAAATGTATCTGAATAGATGTAGTTGAGAGATTTTCAGGGATATTTTTCTTTCTTGATCTTGCTAAAATATCAGTGGAATTCAGGGAGGGCTGATTTGAATATGTTGATATGAAAATATCTACAGAATGGCTCCTTTTCACCCTAACCAAAACCCATTGCTGTGGAGGTGGTTCCGACTCATAGCGACCCTATCGGACAGAGTAGAACTGCCCCAAAGAGCTGCTGGTGGGTTCAAACTGCAGATCTCTTGGTTAGCAGCTGAGCTCTTAACCACTGCGTCACCAGGGCTTTTCACACTAGTCAAGTGAATACTGAAAGGAAGAAGGAAGACAAGAGATACGAAACTCAAAGTCTGTAAGAAAAAAAAAGAATATGTTATTAGAAGATTGTGACACTACATATTGGCACTTGTAGTCATTTCTGTTTTAAGTAGAAATTGTTCTTTTTTGCAATGTTGGCAAACACAACCTACTTTTGCCTTTTAAAATCAGCTTCTGGCATGAAGTTTAGCCACCTTTGGAATGCAGTTTCCACTATCTAATGTAATTCGATGGAAATGAGGAATTTAGTTCACTATTTCCTTATCCATATAATCTTTCATCAGTGTTTCATATACTGCAGAATATATTTTATTTATGACTTTTTTTATCGTTATAACTATCACAGATTCTGTTGAAATGATTGGGCTATGATCAGAGTTACAGCATAAATTTTAAAGGTATCACGACTTACTTTAAACACGCTAAAATGAATGTCTAAAAATGGGTTTCATATTCTATTTTTCCAGATGGGATAGATACCTTTAGAGAACTAAATTGTGTCATCATATTTAAACAGTCCTTTAAATGTCTTCACTATTGTCAGTCTTGAGACATTTTTACATTTTTCCTGCTATTTTTTATTTTAAGGTTCTTGAGGTTTTAACCACAGTTCCAACAACTGACTCTGTGCCTGAAATTGGTGCCATAGGAAGCCCCAGGCACCCAAAATCAGTGATGCCTGTGTGGCGCAAATGGTTTGCTTTCAACTGCAAACCAAAAGATTGGCAGTTAGAACTCACCCAGTGGTGCTGTGGAAGAAAGGCCTGGCAATCTGATTCCGTAAGATTATAACCAAGAAAACCTGATGGAACTCAGTTGTACTCTGTAATGCATGGTGTCACCATGAGTCGGAGTCAACTCCACAGCCACAGATTTTGTTTGTTTTGGTGGAAGAATAGGCCTGAAGACACCCAGGCTCTGATCAGGAGATTTCCCTAGAGCTCAGAAAGAAAAATGTGTATCCCAATAAGCTTGTGGTGTACCTCCAAAACCATTTTGCTTGAAAGCTGAGGCATGAAAGAAAAGATAGACGCTAAGGAGGTAAAATAGGAAGACAAAAACAAACAAAGAGCAAGAGACTGAGGTTCCCATAATATTTATGCCATTAAATAAACCATTGTAAGATTAATGTGTTTTAATCAAAATGATAATAAAGGTGATGATGATGGTGATGAGGCTGATAGCTAACATTTATCTAGTATTCTAGGAGTTGTATATGTACTACATTTACTCAGTTATATATATATGTATATATATATACATGTTGTTGTAAGGTGCCGTCAAGTAGGTTCCGACTCATAGTGACCCTGTGTACAGCAGAACGAAACCCTGCCCAGTCCTGCGCCATCCTCTCAGTCATTGCTGTGTTTGAGCCCATTCTTGCAGCCAGTGTGTCAATCTATCTTGTTAAGATTCCTTCCTCTTTTTTGCTGACCCTCTACTTTACCAAGCATGATGTCCTTCTCCAGGGACTTGTCAGTCCTGATAACATGTCCAAAGTACGTGAGACAAAGACTCTCCATCTTTGCTTCTAAGGAGCATTCTGGCTGTACTTCTTCCAAGACAGGTTTATATATTTAGGTTTCAAGATAATTTCAGATAGAGAGGTTGTAGTTCATTAGAAGACTGGACATATGCTTTTTCAGTCTGATCTGGATCTTGTAAATTCTCCTGCAGTTTTTTTTTTTTTTTTGTTTCCCCGCATTGTTCCTAGTGTATAATATGTATTCATTGAATGTTGACTTTTAAATTTTTTTTTCAAATTCTTTATGGACCTTAATCATATCCAGAGAAGAAGTCCCCCTCTACCTCTGAGCCATGACATTTTAAGGAAGCCAAGTCAGGATTTTATGAGATGGTCTGCTTTTAATTGAATGAAAATTCCGGTGGATGTTTAGCTGGTTAATGCTTCCCATCATTTTTACATTTTGTATCTATGCCAATTTTTTAATCTGCTTCGAGAGAGAATCATCTAACAATCCCCTCTGCAGACTACTACTTATTGGTGCTATTGGTATGTAAAGAGATTATTCCTTTGATTCACTGTCAGGATCTTCATTCGTTCACTCATTTGTTCATTCATCCATCAAACAGCCAGCCAATCGATCAAATATTCAAGAATGTGTAAGATGTTTTGGGAGGTACACAGATGATTTACACTGCCTGCTCTCTAGCTGTCCTCTGTGTTTAGCAACTTCTTTGATATCTTAGTGAGGGCTGCTCTCTAGTGTTTTACTGCAGATGTTTCTCTGTCATGAAGTTGCATGATAAAAGATTTTGCTTTTATCTAAAAATCATCTTTGAAGGGTAACTTATTGTTTTGGGGATTCCATTAAAATAAATTACAGTCACAGGCATGGATTAAATTCTCTCAAAGGGTTAGCTAATGCCCTGTGGGATTACTTAACTTGTATGCTTTGCTTTATTTTCTTTTTCCCTTGCATGAATATGGAGTGACAATCCATGAGGATTTGGCTAGTCTGTTGTGGAGTAAACTTGCTCTTAATATTGAATAGCTTGTAAAAAAAAATCAGAAACCTGTTCTCATTCATAAAACAGACATTCTAAACCCAAAACAATAAAGTAAAACCTTTACCAGGATAAGAAATGCATCAGTGCTTTGTTTGAATGACCTAGTGTTTCCTCTCGTATGTATAGTGCCTGTATTACAGCATACATGTTTTTTTCAAAATAAATCATTTAAATAGCTTTGGAAAATCAAATCCAAATGCAGCTCATTAATTTCTAGATATCTTTTTGTTTAGAGACATAATGAATGTTTAAAAGATACATTACATCTTTTTTATTCCAGATGCCAGATCCTCAAAAATAAGCTCACAAAACCTAAATATCTTCCTTCATGCTTTACAATCCTCCTCACTTTCCAAGCTCTGCCAAAATTTCTCCACCCTGGATTTACTTCCTGACCAGCTGCACATTTTCTTTGACTTTTGCCTCCTCCCAGAGTCAAGTGGCTTAATTTCAATGTGTAATTAATTTTTATTTCTAAATACAATAGTGAACAAATCACATATTTCACATTCTGCACTTCATGCAGAAGAATGCATCAACAGCGATTTGTGTGAATGAGTATATTAAACCTAACATTTATATAACAGTTAAAAATTCTTCCTAATGTTGCAAAGGGCTGTGGAGTTTGTTTAGGGTTTCTCTGAAATTTCCACTTGTATAGCCCTCTGGAGATCTGTCAAATAAATAACAGATGTAGAGATTATCAGTTACTGTTGAATGCTTGACAAAACAGACACAGAAGCCAGGGATTTCCCCCTGGGTCTCTTCATGTTAAAAGAAAGGAAAGGTCTTCTAGTCAGAATCAAGTCATTCGTCCAGATAGATTATTCTTTGCATCTTTTTATGTAATTTTGCCATTTTAAATCTGCAGAGATTTGTGAGGATAGGGAGGGTAAATTTCCTATGATCCTTGATGAGGATTATCTGAGAAATTAAATTGAATTAAATGAATTATTATCTTCTCCGGTAGAACTGCAGAGATAAGGAAGTCATAAAATTGGTAAGATCTTTGCTACAACTACTCTGTGACCTTATTCATTCCTTATTCATTCATTTTATCCCATCAATATGTACGCTGTCCAAAGCACTGGAGATAGAGTGGTGAACAAGACAAAGAATAGAATGACATGAAACTTATACTCAAATGAGGGGGAGGGGGAGGGGGAGGGAGCAGACAAATCTGTAATGTAGCAGGTGATGATAAGCACTTGAAGAAAATAAAGCAGTGTATGAGGATTCTCAGAGATGCAGTTACACTGGGGGGAGACTATTTTATCAAGAAATTTAGGGAAGACCTCTCTGAGATAGTGATATTTGAGCAGAGACCTGAATGAAATGAATAAGCAAACCATTTGGATATTTAGGGAAGAGCATTATAAGTAACGGGAACAGTTAATACAATGTCTTGAAATAGGACTAAAGTATATGACAGAGTGCACTTTTTTTTTTTAATGTCAAAGCGAAGGGACTATTTATTATTTGAAAGTGATTGCAAAATATACAACTGGGTTAATATTTCATTCAGGGGTTAATACATCAATCCAGAGGGCTAATTCAAACAGAAAGGACTAAAGCCTGTCTCTGGTTGCACCTTGTAGAGTCCAGCTCCTTCAACTGAAAGGTAGAAGAAACAAAGAGGAAAGAGTGATCGATTCTACTGGGAGAGAAACAGATGATATAGAGATAATTCAAAACAGAGTAAGAGTTATTAGGCATTAGTTAAAATGGAGGGAAGCATAAAATGGTTTTCCATAGACTGTACTGTACGTTTTTAACAAAACTCTAAAGTACAAAATCTAGCAACTATCCGTTTTTTTTACTGTTGTATTAAAAGGTATTTTAATCTGTAAATGTCATTTGATCTAAAATATCCAAAGCTAGGGCATTTATCAAGACACATTTGAGTAAAGGCACATCTTTCCATCAGATTTTTGAGTTGGATCATAACAGATGCTGATTTTCAATATGATCAAACAGAAGAAGTAACTGAAAATAATGATAGGAATGTTGATATCATCTTAATGCTCAGAATACTATTGTTTATTATTATAATGAGTGTTAGAAAATATAATCTTCCCAGCGTGATGAAAGCTTTAAAGGATAATATTAAAAGATACTAAGGCAAAGAAGATAGAATTTAATACCAGAAGACATAGAAAACAGAATTTAATCTCTTTCTCTGGCAATGTCACAAGTCAAGAAGATACTTAGAATATATGTATTAATTATTACATAAAAATCATAATGAAAAATAAAATTTTCTAACATGTTTAAAATTTAGATTATATAGTTCATATAACTTGTATTTCCATAGATAATAGCTAATAATATTAACTAATATCTGTTGCTGGTCTATTCTATGCCATATGCTGTGGGAAGCAGTTTGCTTGTGTTACCATTTTAACCCTCATTTAACTAAAGGTTACCACTTGTCTGTCATTTTGTTGTACTGTGGTGGCTTGCATGTTGCTGTGACGCAGGAAGCTATGCCATCAGTATTTCCAATACCAGCAGGGCCACCCATGGTGGACAGGTTTCAGTGGAGCTTTCAGACTAAGACAGACTAGAATAAAAGCCTGGAAATCTACTTCTGAAAATTAGCCGCTGAAAATCTTATGGATCACAACAGAACTTCGTCCAACTTGCTTGTTTTGAACATGTTATGAGGAGGAATCAAGGTCTAAATGAAGACATCAGGTTTGGTGAAGTAGAGGACCGGTGAAGGTAAGGAAGACCCTCAATGAGAATAATTGGCACAACAGCACCAACAACGGATTCTAACATTGTGAGGATAAGGCAGGACTGGGCAACATTTTGTTCTGTTGTACCAAAAGTTATCATGAGTTGGAGTTGACTAGATGACAGCTATCTCTCTCTCTGTCTGTACTGTTATTACCCATTTTACATAAGAGAAAACTATGACATAAGTAATCAACTTGCCCAAGATTATAAAATTATTAAGTGCCAGAACAGGAAGTGGAGCCTAAGTTAACTGTCTCCAGTTCCCATGTCCTTCACCATTATTTTAAACTTTAAACTTAAAATACTACTGGTAACTTTTATCAGAATATACAAAAAACAATTTGAAAGAGCAAGGAAAGGGTAAGATATGTATGTTTTATATCATTCATCCTGTTAAATTATTTAAATATATTACTGAGGGTTATTTGCCTCTTTGGGATTATATAGTTTAATATAACTGAAGCCTTGCATGTTTAAACAGCGTATGTTTTGTTTTTTTTTTCCTATTGTCTTACCTGTGATGCCTGTGTATTGCCTGTTTATCTTCCTGTCTGTTCCCTTCCCTTCTCCTGAAAAGTATATTTTTTAAGCTTGCTTGCCAACTGGCTTGCAGATATAGAAAGCTCTTGTGGGACGTTAAAGAGCACAAAGAAGGCAAATGCCAGGGTATTTCTTCATTTCTTTCTCTCTGATTTTAGAGGAGTATGTTGGCATTTTATGGCAATGAGTGTGTCTCTTCTGTGGTCTCACATCTTGCCAGTTCTAGCCCCCATCACTTAATCCCAGATTCTAGGATTTGGCAATAATATTACATTCTTTTTCCCTACAGCTGTAGAGCCCTGTGTGGTGTAGTGGTTAAGAGCTTGGCTGCTAATCAAAAGGTTGGCAGTTCAAATCCACCAGCTGCTCTTTGGAAACCCTATGGAGTAGTTCTACTCTGCCCTATAGGGTTGCTATGAGTTGGAATCAACTCGACAGCACATAACAACAACATAGAGATGATAGTGGCTTCCTTTTCTTGCTAAAATTTGATTTATTTCAACATCCCCAATTTATCTTTATGGTTCTTCTATCACTCCAATAGCCCCAAATTAAATTACCTCTATTTAAAATACCAGAGTGATTTCTGTTTTCCTGACTGTACCCTGACACTGTTGTTGTTGTTGTTTGGTGCCATCTAGTTGGTTCTGACTCATAGTGACCCTATGTACAACAAAATGAAACACTGCCCAGTCCTGCACAATCCTCACTATCGTTGTTATTCTTGAGCCCATTGTTGCAGCCACTGTGTCAATCCATCTTGTGGAGGATCTTTATCTTTTATGCTGATTCACACAGGCTCCTTATTTCATCCAAAGGCAGTGATTTAAAAATGGATCTTTATAATTGATAGTCCCTATTCTTAAAGGGGAGCCCTGATGGTGCAGTGATTAAGAGCTACAGCTGCTAATCAAAGGGTTGGCAGTTCAAATCCACTGGCTGCTCCTTGGAAACCCTATGGGGCAGTTCTACTCTGTCCGTGAATTAGTCTGAGGTGAGTGCTCAAAGTGTGGTCAAGGATATTCTCCCTATGCTAAATTTTGACCAAGCATGAAGCCAAACATCCGTCATGTCAAATTAAGCTAGCATATGTGAACTGGTGTATTTAGAACTTCCATATCCAAAGGCCCACATGTATGTCTTAAATTAGACTTGAGGTATTGGAGGTGGAGGAGGAGAGCATCCAGCTTAACTTCTACAAACGCTTACACAGTACTGTTGCAACTTTTCACAGGTAGAGATAGCAATAGTTGAGTAGGAAATCATGTCAAATTAAGCCATTGCCTTGTGTATTTACCTACTTTTTAATCCCATGTTTTACTAAAATATGTAATTAAGAAAAATATTCCAAAGCCTGTAATTTAACTTATTTGTTAAACTAAAATACGTTGCTAGTAACCACTGAAGGACATCTTTATATCTTTCAAGACAACATAAATTATATTAATTTCATAAACATCTGTTTTCTTATGAAAATAAACATGTCTTCATTGAGAGAGTTTGTATGTACACTGTTCTCGGTGGCAATTAAATTCCCTTTACTTTATGTTCGATTAGATCAAGAGAATCCTGGCTCTCAAAAGGCCACTGTTTATTCAACTTTATTTAAAACCTAATTGAGCTTTGATTGTCTGGTGGCCTTTTGTCATTGTGAAGGTTATGTGGTTGGAATTTGCAGTGAAGACCCATGATTCCTATAGAGGTTTGAAGAATCATCTGTATTTCAGTTTTGGAAATGACACTGTAGGTATGGCATGGTTTAGTGCTTACCATCATTTTAAGCACTAATTCATCAAATGCATTTAAAATATAGCATAGTGTTAAGAGCTCCAGAGTTTGCTAGACCTGGCTAATAATCCAGGCTCAGCCATTTACTGCTGCACTGTGTGAACTTTGGCAGATTTCTTAATATCTCTAAACCTTAGTATTCTTATCTGTAAAATGGGAGTAATAATAGTAAATACCTTGTTTATGAAAGTGTTGTTTTGAGAATTGCGTTAGTTATACCTGTGTAGATGTAGCAAAGTGCCTGGCACATGGTAAGTGCTCAGTATAGTTTATTGTTATTATTACTGTTGTTACCCAAATATAGATAATTAATGCCTATTTTAGTTCTATGATTCTGCTATAACAGAAATACCACAAGTGGATGTCGTTAACAAATAGAAATTTATTCTCTCACATTCTAACAGGCTAGAAGTCTGAATTCAGGGCACCAGCCTCCAGGGGAAGGCTTTCTTTCTCTGTCGGCTCTGGAGGAAGGACTTTCTTATCAATCTTCCTCTGGTCTAGGAACTTCTCAGTGCAGGGACCCTGGGTGCAAAGGATGTACTCTGCTCCTGGCATTACTTTCTTGGTGGTATGAAGTCCCCCTGTCTCTCTGCTCACTTCTGTCTTTCGTATCTCAAAAGAGATGGACTCAAGACACAACCTAACCTTGTATATTGAGTCCTGCCTCATTAACATAACTGCCTCTAATCCTGCCTCATTAACATCATAGAGATCAGATTTACAACACCTAGGAAAACCGCATCAGATGACAAAATGGTGGACAGTCACACAGTACTGGGAATCATGGTCTAGCCAAGTTGACCCACATTTTTAGGGGACACAGTTCAATCCATAACACTGCCCTAAAACCTATAATTAATATTCAAACAAAAATATTTATACCATATCACATATTGTGCTTAATTTCCTCAGTACTTTATCGAAATCAAGCAGTTTTGTTTTATCTGGGGGAAAAAAAGGATTTTGTTTTACCAATTGTCTAATATCAGACATGAAGAAAACTACATAGATAAATTTATAAAACACACAATAAAAAGCCCCAAAAACCTGTTAAATGAATTAAGTCCTAACTGACCTTTTTACTTATAAATTTCATAGAACAAAGAAACGCCACATAGAATTTTTTTCTGGAAATATGATTAACTTGGTATTGTGGAAAAATGAAATAACATTTTAGGAAAATGTATATTGTGAAAATAGAATCGTCCGAATGACAGGTACAAGTATTTGAACTTACTTTTATGTCCCGATACTCAGACACTTTCTGGGTCATGTAGCTGAACTTCTGCCATTTTTCTATATTTGATTTTCACATGTAAGTTCAAATGTTAACCACCAGTGTTTGTCACAAAAAGAAAGTTATCCAAAGAATGGCAAATTACGCTTGAGATGCCTGTTTTCTTGGGAAAGAGATTATCAGAGAATGAGGTGACATTCGTAAACCCTGGTGGCGTAGAGGTTAAGAGTTTGGTTGCTAACCAAAAGGTCAGCAGTTTGAATCTTCTCGGCGCTCTTTGGAAACCCTATGGGGCAGTTGTACTCTGTCTTGTAGGGTCGCTGTGAGTCACAATTGACTGGACAGCAATGGGTTTGGTTTGGTTTTTTGGTAAGGTGACATTCATGACTCTTTTGCTTTGTGAATATGGAGAGTAGTAGGCATTCAAAGATCATTTAGGCTCTTACGAGTTATCCTCCCACATCCTTGCCGCAAAAGAGAATGGAAGGGCTACAGATATTTCTAAACAGAGAATGTTGAGCCTGTGTTTAATGAACTGAGTTTCTATCTTATCAGAAGAACATGGGAAGGACACCCACTCCTAAGGCTCACTTGCCAGAAAAGAAGCTGAAATTTGTGGCTAGAGATGTGTAACATATTGAATAGATTTTTTAAAAAGCTTAACCTTAAATTTAGGCTAATTATTTTTAGGAAACATGGAAAATATATATATGTTTGTTATGTAAATTTAGTAATTGAGGACATGTATATTCAAGATATAGAATTATATAAATGTTAAATTTTATTCAAATTTTAATTTGGAGTTTTAGGGACTAATCAGTGTTCTTCAGTCCAAGTCAAAATATGATGAGTCAGAGAGACAGCAATTAAAATTTCACTTTTTATATTGATACGACTGTTGGAGAATGTGGATTAGACATGTGGCAGCAATGTGCTTTATAATTCTGCACTCCAGATTAGCTGTATTTACCTGGTCATAGACGCTGGCAGCTTGGAATAACCAAAAAATTGTGACTATTATTAAGCCAAAGGTATTAGAACCGGAAAACAATGCTATTGTTAAGAGCTGCAGCTTAGAAGTCACTTGGATAAGATTCTCTTACAACGAGGATTTTTCATAGCTAAACTCCATTACCATGGAGTTAACATGACCTTTCTGACATGAAAAGATGAAAAATATATAAAAGATGAAAACATAAGGTTAAAGTTACATATTTTTAAGAAAAGCAGTTATTTTATGGGCACAAAAAGGCAGTACACTGCCAAAGATCTTGAAAAAAAAAAATACCATAAGCCTTTTAATTGTTTACACCAATGGAGAAGGTAGGATAATGTCCTTGAAAATGTATGGGAATTGGAGAGAGAGAATCAGTTTCAAATTGACTCTGTGACTTGCTGCTTATTGACTTTGGGCAAGTTAGTTAACTGATCTGATTTCAATTGTCTGATATATAAAATGACTAGAACAATGTCCGTCATGAAATAATATCTGTAGAATGTGCAGCAGATGGTGAGTAAATGCTGTGATGGATTGGTGTGTCCTTTGTGGCTTTGTGGAAATTGTGTCTATTAAATCAGAGTTCTCTCTCTTTCTCACTCTCTCTGAGTCTTAGTATCTAGTCAGTGTACTTGGAGTGCAAGAACTTCTGGGTATCTGCTTAAGAGAAGCTACTGGCTCTTTCAGCCCTGAAGACTCGCCTGAATTCAGCTGTCAGTTTCAATTGCCTACTCTCCCAGAAGACGCCAGGAGAGCGAGCCTGGATAGTTCCCCGCCTCTATGTTTCAAAATCGTTGAGCTATGAATCAGTGAATTTTCTAAAGATCCCTGCCCTTTTGAACTTCAGTGCTTTGCTTTTGGCTTCCTAATTGCTTTTCTGGTCACTCAAGCTTCTGTTGAACACCCTGGTTCTAGTCTGGTCCCTTGGTCTTTTGGGCTTTGGCCTCTACCTTTGAATAGCATTGGCTTTACTCATAGCCTTTTGGCCTCTGTCCCCCAACCTATCTATGGTCCAAGACCCCATCTTGTTACTGTGGTTCTCTCTGTTGGAATAACCAATAATAAGTGTTCATATAATTGATTTAATTCCAAGTCCTCACTGCATTCCCCCCCACCAAAAAAAAAAAAAAAAAAAAAAGCTTGGTCTCACTAATTTTCTTAGAATACTTGTGAGACAATGCTTTGAAATGAATTTTAATTCTACAAAGATATAACACTACAGAAAATGTTTTCAATATGGAGGAAAAAATATAATCTAAACATCCTCATTACAAATACTATTATATTCTGCGTTCTCCTTTAGTGATCTTTTTATATATATACATTCTACGTTTGTCGTTTTATCAACAAGATTGTTTTATATTCTCCTTTTTTTGCATCATACTTTTTCACTTTGTTATACAGGTATCATAATTCTTATTTTTCTTGGCTTCTTACTATTTCATAGAGCAAATGGACCATATATTAATAATAATAATTTGGAATCGACTCATCAGCAATGGGTTTGGTTTTTAATTATTGGGTATTTATTTTAGTTTCAGTTTTTAAGTATTTTTATTGTAATATTATGTTTTTGATGAACGTTTACTTAGCAAATTAGATTCCCAGTTAATAATTTTTATACATATTGTTCGGTGACATTGGTTACATTTTTCACGATTTGTCTACATTCTCATTATTTCTATTCTAGATGTTCTGTTTCTATTAATCTAGCTTTCCTGTTCCCCCTTACCTTCTCACCTTTGCTTTAGGATAAATGTTGCCATTTGGTCTCAATTAGATGATTTTGTTTTTTTAGGAGCATACTACTCATGGGTGTTATTGTTTATTTTATAAGCCAATCTGTTGTTTATCTGAAAGGTGACCTCTGGGTGTGGTTTCAGTACAAGGTTTAAAGGGTATCTCAGGACAATAGTCTCAAGGTTTCCTCTAGTTTCTGCTGATCCAGCAAATCTGGCCTTTTTTAAGAATATGAGTTTTGTTCTACGTTTTTCTCCCCTTCTATCTAGGGCTATCTATCGTGTCCGTGGTAAAGTACTATAATTAGGATTACAAGTGTCCTTTTCCTGGTACATAAACGCACATGAAAAAGTGAATCAAGCAATGTCACAAGGTTGTATGGCAAGCCTAAAACCTATTTAAGGAAAACAAAATTTTCTGTCACTGTAGAATTCTATCCTTGGGACTTGGTGTACTAGATTATGATAGTGAAGAATTTTAAAAACCATTGTGTATGTCCCTATATACAGTATAAGCTATTGAATTGAATTTCACATGCAAAAAGTGTTAGATCAAAACAGAAAAAAGGCAACTGTGGATTTAGAGGTGGGTTATTGTCCCATTTTGGACAATTTGGAACTCCCAGTGCCGTAGAAACACACTGTAAAGTGACCTAGGCCCATATTACCTCTTCTGTAACTCTATTAACTGGAACTATGATTATAATATCTACTCTAGGTACCTAAAAAGATATTGGGAGGAACAAATGAGATGATCAATTTATAAACAGTAAAGAGAAATTAGGATATCAGCTCTATTTAGTAAATCCTATTTTCATAATTGTTTCTCGACAAAAAAGGGAGTAATACCAAGTTCCAAGTATCCAAGCAGTGAAAGCTTGGTTGACCTATTTCCCCCCACCAGGACCAAACCAAACCAGTTGCCATTGAGTTGAATTTAACTCATGGCAACCTCACGTGTGTCAGAGTAGAACTGTCCTCCATAAGGTTTTTAATGACTGATTTCTTGGAAGATGATTGCCAGGCCTTTCTTCTGAAGTGCCTCTGGGTAGACTTGAACTGCCAACCTTTTTGGTTAACAGCCCAGCTCGCTAACAATTTGCACAACCCAGGAGCTCCTCCCTCAGGAGCAGTAGTAATAAATTGAATGGAACTGCTGGGGTCCATGCTCAGAACTTCAGAAAGGAGAGAGAGGAGTTCCTAGTGATTAAGAGTCCCTAATAAGTGTCTAAAAAATGCTTATTAAATGAACTGATGAAGATAATCAGGGGTAGAGAGAATGTCCTCAGCAATAATTGTAGGTACAAGGTCCCTGAAAGGGAAATAGAAATACTTGGAATGGGCTTTAGACTTTTCTTGATGTCACAATTAAAATCTTGGATATAGGGGTGTTGTTCTGGGAAGGGTCTTTGGTTACAAGGAGAGCGTCCTTAAATTAATGCCACCTTCTGTACCAAATGCCCAAATTCCAGTGGCTCAGCACAGTAGATATTTATTTCTCACTAATATAAGTAGTCCAAGGTGTTTTCTGGTGGTTGGGTGTGGGATTGAAGTGATTTGTTTTGTAGAGTCACTCGGGAACCTAGACTGGTGAAAGTTCTGCCATTTTCATTATGTGACGTCCACGTTCTACCTAGGTTTGTACTTGCTGCTGCCTTAAGGGCAAAAAGAATGGAGAATAGGGAACAGGATATTTTTTTTGGCCAGTACTGGAAGAGGTACACAACAGTTCAGCTCACATTTCATTGGTGGGAACAGGTCCACATATCCCCTCTAAATGCAAGGGGAGGAGAGCTGGAAATGAAGTCCTTGTGATGCAAACTACATGCTAGAGGAAATTCTACCCTATGGAAAGTGGAATGCAAATTTTGGTGAACAGTAGGTAGTAGGTAAAATGCAGTAGGTTTCTTACTATGGGTGAGTGGAAGGCTCTTCCAGTCATGAGGCAGCTGGAAGTGCATCTCTGGGTGTGTTCTGAGTCAACTCTTCATAAAAGGTAAGGAGTTGTTCTACAATATCCATTGCCAAAATACAAAGCTGAAGTATAAGCTTCCTTAGGATAGATTAGGTAGTGCATCAGATATGGACAGAGACGAAATTCCAAAGATAAAGGTGTTTTATGAAAGTAAATTAGTTTCTGTGTCTTACTAATACAGTTAAAAAACAAACAAAAAAATAGTTGAACATAATATTGTGTAATAGTTATTTGAAATTACTGTCTGTTTGTTTTGGGAGAATATGTTTTTAATTGTTGCTCATGGGTAGCATGCTCCATTGATTATAATAATGATGCCTTATATTGTATAACACATTTTGCTTTTGCAGATATTTTTGACTACATTTAGTCCTCACAATAATCCTGTGTGATAGGCAGGGTAAGTAAGGAAAGATATGATCCCTGCATTAAAGAGAGAGAAACTCAAGATCTAGTAGTAAGTAGTGGAATTGGGAGAGGAGCCCAGAATTTCTGACTCCAGGCCCCATACCTCCACACTTTCCATTTTTGAAACCCTTAAAAATTTTAACTTGTATTTTTTTGGGTGAATGGCAACAATATCAACTTAGATCAGCATCCCCTAGTGTGAAGTTTGCTTCCTGAGTCTTCCACATTGAATGGATCTTTAGGCCACTTTTCACATACCTCCTGAGGAACAACTTCAACCGCAGGTACAGGTCTATAAGGGAACAGACTGTAAAATTCAGTCTGGGAGGCTTGAAATACTGGCTGATTTAGAATGTTTGATTTTTATTTGCTACCTTGTATTTGTATACAGAGTATTGTATACAAGGTAAGAATTGACACTGTGGTTGCGACAGTGGACTCAAGCATAGAGATGATACTGAGGATGGTGCAGGACCAGGCAATTTTCATTCTGTTGTACATAGGGTCGCTATGAGTCGCAACCAACTTGACAGCACCTAACAACATTTGTATACAAACACAGTGTGAAGTCATATGGCAGTCTGTCTTTTAAATTTTTTCCACTTTTATTTTTGTTTTCTATTTTACTTAACATAGTCCAGTAATTTACAGGCAATTCAAATGGAATTCTCAGCAATCTAGCAATTTGAGATACATTTAAATGAAAGATTTCATGTTGAAATTTGGAGAATTTTAAGGTGGCTGTTAATGCGATGACTTGGTACCTCATAGTGGTCACGTGGTTGTCTTATTATGTGTGTTTTATGTTGCAGTGTGACAGAGCTGCACAGTAGCAGCAACTGCTGACTATTGTTATGTGGATTTAGCAGTTACGTGGATCTAGCCCCTACCCGTGGTGATTTGGAGCTATAGCATGTCACTGTACAAAAAAACACCTGTAGAAAGCCAATATGTATGATGGGAATAAAAATTGGATTCATCAAAGTGTCCTTAGCAAATAGAAATTAGAAGACAGATTTTATCATGTTTCATATATATATATACACATGTACATATGTATACTCACACATACACAAACTATATACATATATGTCATATATATATATGTCACAGTTTCAATATAATTTGTGATAGTATTAAAATTTTGGAACACTTATACAAATAGAATATGTTTCTGGAAATAAGATGACTCCTACTAGGCATCCACAGAATCCTCTAAATAGTGCTGTGCTTGCTTAGAGTTCATATGAGAAAAAGGAAAGAAAGATAGCAAGAAAACAGAAACTTTTAAAGTGTCTTTTCCCTGAAATTTCACTACTGCTGCCTGTCAACGGCTGGATGGCTGTATTAGTACCCCTGGGACCCTGGATTTTTATTTCCGTTACTTCTCACTGCAACGTTTTAGCACAGCAGGAACTGTGCTCTCTCTCAGCTTCGGGGTCCTATGTTTTTAGCGTATGTAAATGTCAACTGTCCCTTGCCTATCTGTTTCTAAATAAACAGATAAATGGTTTTCTATTTTCAAAAGACTCTGGGATAGATAGTTACCTTTATCATTGTCTTAGTCATGTAGTGCTGCTCTAACAGAAATACCACAAGTGGATGACTTTAACAAGGAGAAGTTTATTCTCTCACAGTCCAGTAAGCTACAAGTCCAAACTCAGGGCATCAGCTCCAGGAGAAGGCCTTCTCTCTCTGTCAGGTCTGGAGAAAGGTCCTTGTGATGTATCAGTCTTCCCTTGGTCTGGAAGCATCTCAGTGCAGGAACCTCAGGTCCAGAGGACACGCTTTGCTCCCAGCACTGTTTTCTTGGTGGTATGAGGTTCCCATATGTCTCTGCTCACTTCTCTCTTTTATATCTCAAAAGAGATTGGATTAAGACACTATCTAATCTTATAAACCTCATTAGCATAACCTCATCACGGTGACAGAGTTTACAACACGTAAGGAAATCACATCAGATTACACAATCATACAATACTGGGAATCATGACCTAGCCAGGTTGCTACACACAGTTTTAGGGGGAAACAATTCAATCCATGACAATCGCCAATAATCGAAAGGATTTAAAACATAGGAGCGAGTGGTTTGTGAAGAGCATTTGTAATCAGTATGTTCTGGGCTTGGTGTGATCTTTCTTTTCCCTAGAAAAATGTAGAAACTAAAGTTTTCCTTAACTGTTTTTCAAAGATACTCTTTGGTACAGTTTAATATGCAGATTTTAGCTCATGTTGTCACCTGCATTATTAGAATTTTGCAAGCTGTTAGGATGGACTCCCCATAGAGCACTCTGTAAGTGCCAGATGTTGTAGCATTTAAATAAAGGAGCTTTTTCTCATATTTTGAGATGGATGTCATCTGCATTGGAAATAACTGTAGGAGACTGTAATTGGAGAAGTTTCATAAATAAAATATTTCTTTCAGTATGGGCTAAAAGTATAGATTCTGAGTCAGAGATTCTGTGTGCTAAGCACTTACTGTTGGAATCTTAGGGAAATACTTCACCTCTCTGTTTCAGGATCCTCATTTCTAAACTGGAATAATGGCACCTTCCTCTTAGGAGGCTTTAAGGATTGAATGAGTTAAAACATTTAAGGTATTGAAAATAGGATCTTACTCTCAATACTGTTGTTAGTAGACACTCTATCTTGGAGAAAGACTGTTTTTAGCCCTTTCTTGTTATGCCGCTGTTAGCAGTGGAAATGCAATGAAAGTTCAGTGAAATAAAATTTAAATTAGTACCAAAATTGTGCCCTACAGTTTTAATTTCCAACACCTTTTTACAACATTTACAAGCATGTCTCATTCTTTGTTGGAGAAAAAGATCATTAATCAGGCACCATGCCTTTAAGGCACAGAAGATGGTTTTGCATTATCTATTTGATCTCTCCTCGACTGTTTGATGGATTGCCCACACTGATGTTGAAATTGCTAAAGATGATAATTATAACATTTAAGTTCAGAAAAGATAGTGAGTCAGGTGCCAACGTACTCAGTACATTTGGAGTGCAAGAAGGATTAGAGGGTGGCACATAAGCTCTCAAATGAACACTTAGGAGTCTTTATAAGACTATCAGGAGTGATAATTTGGACGAAGATGTTGGTAGCTAGAATGCATCCATAATGATACCTGGCTCCTGGATAAATAAGGTGGGATGTGAAAGACTAGGTGGTCACCGTTGCAAAGAATACTTAGTAAATGTTCAAAAGGACAAAGTATGTGTGTTATCTTTTTGATGTTTCCCATAATTCCCAGCAGAGTACTGCTCAATAAATGTTGGAGGATTTGATTTGATTATTGTTGACACAGTCTGTATTAAGACCTAGGTTATTTTCTCTGTAAAGATACTGCATGTGAAAAACAGAATATACTATAGTTAGCACAGTAAACCCGACCTCTTCTTTTCCTGTGAGCTTACATTTAGGTCTGTTTCTGTTCATCTAAAAATTTCCTTCTTTAAATATGAAAATAGGTAGATGTCACTACATTCCAAGCTGATAATTTTATGGATACAAATTTAAAGAGACAAATGCAGTTGTAAATATAAATATCAGTATAATTTCTGTTCCAGTAAAATCTGAAATTTGAGTTAAGGGTGCATCTGATGACTGCATACCAAGGAAGTGTCTCTGGGGTAGATAGAGTTGCAGGCATCATAGGTTAGAATATTCATGTTGATTATTTGTTCCATCTGGCTTTATGCTCAAACTAAATACAGTAGCCTGCCTAGGTATATTATTTTCTTGATATAAAATCACTCTTAAAGTATTTGAAAAAGTAAATGCAGTAATGATAGGAAGTGATGTTTATAACATATACAAAGTATGTTCTTTTTTTAAGGACTAGCAATCTTTTCATGTTGAATATATTATTAATAATGTATGTGATATGTACCAGAATTTTAATACATTGATGATTATTAAGGCGTTTCCTCCTTTGCAACTAAAATTAAATCTTTTTTTTAAATAAGGATTCATGCCTTTAAAAACTTCAAAATGAAAGACTTTCTAGAGTTCTCTTGTATTAGCCTCTCAAGGACCTCATGCTGCATAACTCCAGGAAATCATTTGTATGAATTGCTTGTTGATAACTTTGTAGGCTCTAAGCCAGACTTTTTTCACTGCCTATCAGACTTATTTGAGTGCCCCTTGTGTGGGGGACAGGGAACGAGGGAAGTGTAAGGGAACTAAATCTTCATGTATCATTATAGAAGATCAGTAGATAATCTCTAACATTTATAAATCAGCAAATTATAGCATGTCACTTGGAAATATAGATATAAATATCATAAGAAACTGCTAAATGCATGGGAATTGGTTTCTTCTGTTGGAGAACAGAAGAGAACCAGAGGAATGCTTTTGTTTATTTACCTATAAGACTTTGACATTATTTTATATTTATTGTTTGATAAAAGAGTCTGATCTTCACCATCTGGGTTCCAGAGTATTTGGCTGCCATTAAGGTGTGCCAGGGGAATGCCTCCCACCCCCGCCGCCAAAGCAGATGGGGCTGACATGCCCAAGGAGCAGAAGAAGGGGGCCTGCTAGGGCTGAGGGGGTGGGGTTGCCACTCAGATGAACCAGAAGAATGGGGCTGCCCAAAGCCGAGGGAGCAGAATTGTAGTCCTGGTGGGCCTGGAAGGCAAAGCTGAAGCCCAGGGCTTACGGGCCTCCACTCAGAATGCAGAAAGCATGGCCAACATGCAGAGTGTGGAGGGCAGGCCCATTGCCTAGATGGTCTCAGAGAACAGAGGATTATTTTCAAGACTTGAGTGCTAACGTAAATTGTTTTGCTGGGTTTCGGACTTGCTTGGTGACTGTTATCTCTTCTTTTCCTCCCATTTCTCCCATTTGTAATGGAAATGTCTTCTTTGCCCCTG
Organism: Dugong dugon; assembly: GCA_030035585.1. Taxonomy (NCBI): domain Eukaryota; kingdom Metazoa; phylum Chordata; class Mammalia; order Sirenia; family Dugongidae; genus Dugong; species Dugong dugon. The sequence continues at coordinate 35,039,162 of CM057465.1, forward strand.
TACCACCATTGTGCTTTGGAAACAGATAATTTGTAGTCTAGATTTCACAGTTCACAGATGAAGAGGAATTTTGCCCCAGGATGGAATATGCCTAAAGTCTCAGCCATATTTGATTTAGATGATTCAGAAGATAAGGTTTTGGACTTGGAGTTGTTTTAAGACTTTTGGGATGATGTGATGGGGTGAATGTGTTCTACATGTGGCAAGGACATGAACTTTGGGGGGCCAAGGGGTGGAATGTTATGAATTAAATTGTGTCCCCCCCAAATATATGTTGTAAAGGATTGGAGAAAGACTCATGAACAACTTGCAATATGCAGATGACACAACCTTGCTTGCTGAAAGCGAAGAGGACTTGAAGCACTTACTGATGAAGATCAAAGACTATAGGCTTCAGTATGGATTACACCTCAACATAAAGAAACAAAAATCCTCAGAATTGGACCAATAAGCAACATCATGATAAATGGAGAAAAGATTGAAGTTGTCAAGGTTTTCATTTTACTTGGATCACAATCAACATCCGTGGAAACAACAGTCAAGAAATCAAATAACATGTTACATTGGGCAAATCTACTGCAAAAGAGCTCTTTCAAGTGTTAAAAAGCAAAGACATCAGTTTGAGGACTAAGGTGCACCTGATCCAAGCCATCGTATTTTCAATCACCTTATATACATGCAAAAGTTAGACAATGAATAAGGAAGATCAAAGAAGAATTGATGCCTCTGAGTTATGGAGTTGGCAAAAAATATTGAATATACCGTGGACAGCCAGAAGAATGAACAAATCTTTCTTTGAAGAAATAGAGCCAGAATGCTATAGAGAAGTACATCATGCTTGGTAAAGTAGAGGGTCAGTGGAAAAGAGGAAGTCCCTTGATGAGATGGAGTGACACAGTGGCTGCAATGACGGGCTGAAATGTAGAAATGATAGTGAGGATGGTGCAGGACTAGGCAGTATTTCATTCTGTTGTGCATAGGGTCGCTGTGAATCAGACCTGACTCCACAGCACCTAACAACACAACAACAAAATTTTTAAATTATTCTCTTAAAAATAAGGCTAGTGAAACAGTCCAAATGAGAGAGGAGGAGACCCTAAACTACAGCTATGGGAATGTAGAGGAGGCATATTTAGGAAGGAGAATCATCGGGACTCTAATTTTATTCTGACATCTTTTTATCTATTTTGGTATCTGTGTTTTGGTTTAGAAGATTCTGTCTACCAAAGTTGAAGTCTTGGTGACTTTCAACTCTTTATGTATCGAGTATGAGACACTAAAAAACTACTTGTATGCTGCTCGTATGTATGTGTGTGTGCATGTGGGCATGCGTGCACATGTGCATCTGCAGTTCTTCTCAGTGTCCTCTGGTATTCATTATGGAGCCATCTGCTGGCCAGCTGGTTGAGTCATTGGGTACCCTGAAGGTATAAGTGTTATTGGTCTTAGGGAGGATCATTGTTGTCAGAGAGGGATCCTCCAATTTTTTGACTGGAGCGAGGGTAGACAACATAATCCTACATTTTTGGTTTAGTGCCTAGAAGGGGAAGTGGGCTGGGGAGTCTCGATATCAGTAAGCATAAGTTCACGTATTACTCTCTGTTTTTATTGTCATGCCTCCACCTACCTGTGCGCCTGCTATCCTATGTCTGGATTTTCTCTAGAGTCTGTATTTCCTGAATCTTGACAGGGTGAGGGAGGTTAATCACATAACTCTCGACTCTGGTTCACTGCCCTTTCCATTTGGTCTGAAGCCTCACTATCCTGAGCTTTTCTGGGGTTTTGTAGGCAAATCTGTTTACATTGCTTTGATAACCCCTTTGCAGGCCCCTGTGGTTTTGATCTTTCTTTGCTCCTCTTTGCTAAATCACTTGTCGTTCTTTCATATTTTCTCCATTTTCATATATTGTGGTCTTAGAAGATAAGAGTTTGAGTTTCGATTTCTTGCTCTTGTTTTGATTGCAGTTTTCTAGAGAATGCAGGAATGAAAAGTTTTTACTTCACCATCTTAAAAGTGAAAGTGTTACAATATCTTCTTAAGTAGTCTTCCTTTATTTAGTTTTTCTGTACTGTAAATTATTCTTCATAGCTGCCTCCCAGCTAGAGATTAGAAATACAGGCAAGGCTGTCGTAATACCTTGTATAAAAATGTTTAGTAATTGACTTTTACCTAAAAATCTTAATACAACCCTCTTACCTTTATGTAATTCATTTTTGTCTGATTTAAAAGAGTCTGTTTGGCTTCTTAAAGCCAATTATTTGGATAAAGCAGAAAGAAATGCTTATAGGAAGCTATTGCTATTGCTCAAAAGTTGGGGGAAATGTACTGTGTACAGATAAGTGCAGGATTACAGCCAGCTCAGCTGATACTTAAAAATTATCTGTTTGCATTTACAATATTTTCCAACCAGGCTATAGCTTATTGTCTTTTTTCAGATAGACTCTTAGCTTTCCCCTATATTCTCTCCATGCCTTTGCTTATTTAATACTCATCAAAAAATAAATTATTGTATTCCATGGAAACATTTGTGTAACTCAGTATAGTGTATGCAATAACAAAACTAGTTATAATCATTTTTATATAAGTGTTAGGTTGCATATAATACATTCATCAAATACTAAAATATGTAATGGTTAAAAAATTCAGGGGCATCTTGCTGTGATACAAGGAGAAAATGCTATACTGTCAGTAGTAGAAACAATCATCTCAAAGATATAGTACTCTGTGGACTATCATAGTAGATCTTCTTAGGATGTTGTATTACTGTGACAAGTTCACGGGACAAAAGCAATATAGTGCCATGTATATTGCCTTCTATTTGACCCTGCCATTTTATAATGAAAAATGAGAACTGCAAAAGAGGTATTGCAAGAGGAAATGACTAAGCTAATAGGTCATTACAACTTGCAGCAGTTTTTCTTAATTAGTTAGGTTAACTACATTGGGGTGGATAGCTAAGATTTAAGGATTTGACAATAATAATGGCCCAGTAAGTTAATAAATTTCTAATTTTAGTTAATGTAAGTATATTTCATAGTGGAACTTTAATAATATTTAACATTTAATGAACACTTACTGCATAAAAGGCCATGTCCTAAAAGCATAAATTCATTCAATCTGCACAATAATCCTATTAAACCAAAAAAACCCAAACCTGTTGCCATCAATTTCGACTTATAGCGACTCTATAGGACAGAGTAGAACTGCCCTGAAGTGTTCCCAAGGAGCGGCTGGTGGATTCGAACTGCTGACCTTTTGGTTAGCAGCTCAATACTTAAACACTGTGCCACCAGGGCTCCAATAATCCCATTAGTAGATAATATTATTGCCACTTTAGAGATGAGGAAATTCTGCACTGAGGAGGAAAAAAATTTTCAGTCAATATCCACAGAGATGTTAAGTGGCCCAGCAGAAATTCCAGTGGTAAGGAATGCGCCTCAGAGAATACATGCTATTGCAAAACAGACTCTAAAATTTTTGCTCAGAAATGTGAAATGTAAAATATGCCCTGTTATTTTGTACTTTGTAATTTTTAACTATTGTAAATGAATTACTGTGCATACAATTATACTAGAATTGTACTATAATGATTGCATGGGATAACATTCATGTTCATAACATTGTTGTTGACCAAAACTTTTGAGGAAACTAGTTTTAGAAGTTTAGAGGTAAATTGTATTTGAAGCTTTGGTCAGAAACTTGACCAGACTACTGACTCTCTGAAAGAAATTATGAAACATTTAAGTATGATTAATTTGATATTGATCCCAATTATATACATTTCTTCTCTAAAGTACTTGTAACTAATTCATACCAATAATCCTATGAAATGTATTACCACACATTTTGTAGCTCATTCACCTGAGGCTAAGGTATTAAATATCTAGGTGATTTTTCATGGTAAGGAAACAAGAGCAGCTTTGGAGATCAGATCCAAAGTTAGAACAGGATTTCATCATTCTGTTGTGAATTATTTGAAATACACATTCAAATGACAGTTGACAAGATTTGTTTGCATTTTCTTTCATCAGAACACTAAGTTTATGGGTGAGTTTTAAATAAATTTATATCATATGTCCTTTACTTTAAAATTGTCTTATTAATGACATACCTCATCTTTTCCTCAGTTTACATCTTCAGATTTTCTAAAAACATAAACTTAAATTTCTCTCTATCTATCCAAAAAACCAAACTCGTTGCTGTTGAGTCGACTCCAATTCATAGCGATCCTGTAGGACAGAGTAGAACTGCCCCATAGGATTTCCAAGGAGCAGCTGATGGATTCAAACTGCCAACTTTTTGGGTAGCAGCCATAGCTCTTAACCACGGCACCACCAGGGCTCCAGATCTATATATAATATTTTAAAACATGTTCATAAGTGACCTTGTCATAGTTTTATATTTCCCCATCTAGATTTTAACACCCTTTTGGAAGGCACTGTCTTCCTCTTCTTGTGAATTGCTTGAAGGACCACAAGTATTTTTTAATTACAGGAGTTATACAATATATATTAGAAAAAAATAAAACAATAGGACTTATTTTTTTAGTGCAGATTTATTTTAAATTCCTCTATATAGTCTGAATTGGTTTAACTGAGTACAACTAAACTTAGCGCTCTGGCCTGAGCAAAGTTTCAGATGATAGATGTATTGGATGAGTGAAAGCACTGAGGCTTGGGATTCCGCTGGAAAAAAAATCTTGGACCAACTGAAAAATGATTAGTGAACTAAATTGAAGGCTTTTCCAATTAGGTCTTGAAGCCAACCAGCTTGTTTCCCATCTTTTTTCTCACCTAAGTCTCAGGAGGGATTTGGATAGAGGCTGAGGCACTGTTGACATGCATTTGGATAATGAAAGTATTTTTGTTGTCTTTTTAAATACATTCCACTCAGTTATTTAAATATTATTTCCATAATTTAATGTTTTCATTAAACAAAATCTGTGCAACATGGGGTTTGATGGAGGTGGTGTCATGCTAGAGATATTGCAGGCTTGGATAAGAGCATAGAGGCTTAAAGTTACATACAGTCTTCTGAGTTGAAAGGGCAGACAATTTCAGTGTTTTCACCATTTATCATGATGTTGCTTATTGGTCCATTTGCGAGGATTTTTGTTTTCTTTATGTTGAGGTGTGATCCATGCTGAAGACTGTAGTCTTTGATCTTATCAGTAAGTGCTTCAAGTCCCCTTCAATTTCAGCAAGCATGATTGTGTCATCTGCATAACGCAGCTTGTTAATGAATCTTCCACCAATCCTGATGTCATATTCTTCTTCATATACTCCAGCTTCTCAGATTATTTGCTCAGCATGCAGATTGAATAGGTATGGTGAAAGGATGGATCCCTGATGCACACCTGTCTTGTTTTTAAACCGTTCAGTATCCCCTTGCTCTATTCGAACAAGTGCCTCTTGGTCTATGTATGGGTTCAGCGTGAGCGCAACCAAGTGTTCTGGAATTCCCATTCTTCGTGATGTTATCCATAATTTGTTATGATCCACACAGTCGAATGCCTCTGCATAGTTAATAAAACACGGGTAAATGTCTTTCTGGTATTCTCTGCTTCCAGCCAAGATCCATCTGACATGAGCAATGAAGTCCCTCATTCTACATCCTCTTCTGAGTCCAGCTTGAATTTCTTACAGTTCCCTGTCCATGTACTGCTGCACCTCCTTTTGAATGATCTTCAGCAAAATTTTACTTGTGTGTGAAGTTAATGATATTGTTTAATAACTTCCACATTCTGTTGGATCACCTTTCTTTGGAATGGTTACGAATATGGATCTCTTCCACTTGGTTGACAGGTAGCTGTCTTCCAAATTTCTTGGCATAGATGAGTGAGCACCTCCAGTACTACATCCGTTAGTTGAAACGTCTCAGTTGGTATTCCTTCAGTTCCTGGAGCCTTGTTTTTCACCAGTGCTTTCAGTGCAGCTTGGATTTCTTCCTTCAATACCATCATTTCTTGATCATATGCTACTTCCTGAAATGGTTGAACATTGACAATTCTTTTTGGTACAGTGACTCTGTGTATTCCTTCCATCTTCTTTTGATTCTTCTGTTCAATATTTTGCCCATAGAATCCTTCGAAACTGTAACTCGAGGCTTCAGTTTTTTCTTCAGTTCTTTCAGCTTGAGAAATGCTGAGCATGTTCTTCCCTTTTGGTTTTCTAACTCCAGGTCTTTGTCATTATAATACTTTACTTTGTCTTCTGGAGCCACCCTTTGAAATCTTCTGTTCAGTTCTTTTACTTCATCATTTCTTCCATTTACTTTAGCCACTCTACATTCAAGATGAAGTTTCAGAGTCTCTTCTGACAGCCATTTTGATCTTTTCTTTCTTTCCTGTCTTTTTAATGACCTTTTGCTTTCTACATGTATGATGTCCTTGATATCGTTCCACAACTCATTTGATCTTTGGTCATTCTTGAGATGGTCTCCAGATTTAAGTGGGATATACTCAAGGTCATATTTTGGCTCTTGTGAACTTGTTTTAATTTTCTTCAGTGGCGACTTGAACTTGCATATGAGCAATTGATGTTCTGTTCCAAAGTTGGCCCCTGGCCTCATTCTGATTGATGATATTGAGCTTTTCCTTCATCTCTTTCCACAGATGTAGTTGATTTGATTCCCGTGTTTTCCATCCAGTGAGGTCCACATCTATAGCTGTCATTTAGGTTGTTGAAAAAAAGGTATTTGCAGTGAAGAAGTCATTGGTCTTGCAAAATTCTGTCATACGCTCTCCAGCATCATTTCTATCACCAAGGCCATGTTTCCAACTACCGTTGCTTCTTGTTTGTTTCCAACATTTGCATTCTAGTCACCAATAATTATCAATGGATCTTGATTACATGTTTGATCAATTTCAGACTGCAGAAGTTGGTAAAAATCTTCAATTTCCTCATCTTTGACATTAGTAGTTGGTGTGTAAAGTTGAATAGTAGTCATCTTAACTGATCTTCCTTGTTAACCTGTTGCCATCGAGTTGATTCCACCTACGGTGACCCTATAGGACAGAGTAGAACTCCCCCGTAGGGTTTCTGAGGAGCAGCTGGTGGATTCGAACTGCTGAGCTTTTGGTTAGCAGCCGAACTCTTAACTGCCACACCACCGAGGATCATTCTTCCTTGTAGGCATATGGATATTATCCTATCACTGAAACCTGTCCACCAAGGGTGACCCTGCTGGTATTTGAAATAAAAAAAAACACACAGTATGACAAACTGATAGACATGTGGTGGTCTAAACAATATGCATAACTTTAAAAAGACAATTTTACAGTAACACCTGCAGAATAAATTTGTAATTGACCAAAATGATCACCAAATAAAATAGTGTCTATCTAGAATTTACCTGTTAATTTTCAAATTATACAAGTGAGTTCTCTCATACTTTAGTATCTTCATCATAGAGAGATCATGGACATGGAAAAAGAATGAAATATTTCTATCGTATATATTTGTCTTATGCAGCTGGATGCCTCCAATCATTTACATCATTTAGTAAATTTAATCATCACCAGATATGGGTATGGAGCCCTGGTGGCATAGTGGTTAAGAGCCCGGCTGCTAACCACAGGGTTGGCAGTTCAAATCCACCAGCTGCTCGTTGGAAACCCTATGGGGCAGTTCTCTGTTCTGTAGGGTCGCTTTGAGTCGGAACCAACTTGACGGCACCTAACAACAACAGCAGATGTGCATTAATAGATCACGTTGTATTTTCTAAAATAAATACTGATCCTTTTTCTGTCTTGTAAGTTTGAAATGTTTGCACCTTGGATCCATCAGAAGTACTTAGCACTTCTAGTTTTTGATCCTTTAAAAACAGTAGCATGAGAGTGTGCAAAGATGCGTGTGTCAATCGGTTCCTTACAGCATTAGGTATAATAGAAATATGTTTAAACAAACAAATACCTTGTGCAGTTGCAGCAGTACATTGACAGGGAACTGCCGGAAATTCAAGCTGGATTCAAAAGAGGACACGGAATGAGGGGTATATTGCTGATGTCCTGGTAATTCAGTGGTTAAGAGCTCAGGCCGCTAACCAAAAGGTCAGCAGTTCAAATCCACCAGTCACTCCATGGGAGAAAGATGCTTCCATGAGGATTCCAGCCGCGGAAACCCTATGGGGCAGTTCTACTGTGTCCTATAGGTTCGCTATGAGTTAAGTCGACTCAGCTGTAACTGGGCTTAATATCATTTCCAGTTTTTTGTTCTTCTATATAAGCATATATCATAATCTGTGCGTAATGAAATTATTAATGTATTCATATCAATCACTGCAAAAACTGAAAGGTTTTGACATGTTTATTTTCTTTACAATAGTACTTTATGTGAGTAACCCAGTTGCTGCAGAGTCTGATTCGTGGTGACCCCTAGTGTCTGACAACATTTGAAAATAATTAGTAACATTTTATGTTTGTGAAACTTTTTAAGCTTCATCTTTTCTTTGTATTACGATCTGTTGGTTGTTGAAGCGCCATCTACTCGAGGTCAAATTGCCAGCCTTGTGACTTTCAATCCATTCCTCAGTTGTATATCGTAATTTCTATGTAATAACTGCATTTGCTGCCTCTGTTCTTTCATATGAACACATCTCAAAACGTTTAAATTGAAGATGACAGTTCAAATATGATATCTTAGACAGGAAGGCATTTGCAATTATTTCAGAAAACTATGCCAAAATATTCACGTACAGTACCTCATATGACAAATTCAATAAAATCTTCCCTGAGAAACAAATTTTTATAGTAGAGTTCTGTGTAAATCAGTCCAGGTGGCTTCCTTTTACAAGAACAAGCAGGATTATTTTCAAAGTGATAGAACTGGGGGCTAGTGAGAGAGAACCCAAACTGATTGGCAACAGGAGTTTCCTCAGTAGTCATCCGGGAAGGGAGTTTTTGCTTTGTCAGAAGTGACTGGCCTCTTATTTTGAAAGAGAGTGAACCATCCTCCCTTGAAACAAGAGATAAGTGGGAGAAAGAGCTGCTTAAAAATTATTTTACAACTATTTCCTTTTGAGCAGGGACTTCTTAAACTGGAATGTGATCCAGAATAGCTACCCTTTGAATCCAACATTTGTCTTAAACGTTTTTATTGTCTCTCTTTTCCCTCATCTCGTCTCACTTTTTCCCTCCCTCTGCTCAACAGATTTACACTGACTGGGCCAACCACTACCTAGCAAAATCAGGCCACAAGCGGCTGATCAAGGATTTGCAACAAGACATTGCAGATGGAGTACTGCTAGCAGAAATCATCCAGATCATCGGTAAGATCTTCCCTCTGAGAGAAAGCATGGAAGTTCCACCCCACTCCCCTTTGGTGAAATACAATTTCAATTGAATGCACACTGACTTGGTCCATGTGTCTCTGAGATTAATGTAGCTGTCTCCTGATTTAATTAAAAAATGTTTATGTGAGGCTGTTTAAAAAAGCAGTTTGACCATACTTTTAAATGGCTTGAACTGTATCTTTACATACACTGAATTGGCAGAAATGAATGCTTCATAAAACCATATGTCTCCCATGTGTGCATTTCGTTAGCTGGAGCAACTCATATGCTCCGAGATTCCTTGAAACTGTATCCTGATCCTGCAGGGACAATTGTGAAAGGTTTCATGTCAGCAGTCATTTGGCACAGGCTAAAGAATTAGCAGCAACTTACTTCTCACTCACTTTTTTTTTTTTTTTTTTGCCTGGTTTCTGCATATGGAATTGGCGGCTGCTAACAAGTATGTCTCTCTTGTACGCAGCTTGGGAGACAGAGAAAATGTAGACGCAGTAGTTCGCTTGGAGATTTTTTATTATTATTATTTTAAATCTCCTTTTTCTCTAATTTCACTTTATTGCTTAAGCATGTTGTTCTTTTATTTTATTTCTTGGCTTTAGCAAATGAAAAAGTTGAAGATATCAATGGATGTCCTAGGAGTCAGTCTCAGATGGTAAGAATCACATTTATTATCAATAAATAATGCTTTTCTTTGCTTCCAGAATTAACTATTTGTAAATGAAATAGGCATTTTTTTTTTCCCTGCATGTCTTTCTACTTGTTTCAGATAACGTCTGATCACATCCTATCATGTATTTCTTTATGGGTGCAATTTATGATCAAGGAATAGTATCAATACAGTTGAATAAGTCTGACTTCCGTAGAACTTATCTCCAAGTGTTTTTTTCAGATCCTTGACTTGTTTTGGTCTGATGTTCTGAGTATTTGAATTGACCTCTAGTACTGATGGCAATAAGTCCCATTCTTAATTTTCAGTGGAGCCTTTTTGTCTGAACAACTGGTTTGAAGACTAGAACTTGCCACTGTGTATTTTAAAAATATATAAATAGTATTTTTTGTTGTTGCTGTTCATAGAAAGCCTAGTATAAGGACATGGACTCTTTACCACTTTTGGAAGTAGCTCTAAAAGCATACTGCTGGGAGTTTACTAAGCAATGACTGACTGTGAGGTATGATTTATAGCTTCTTCCAGAAAGCTGTTGATCTAGAGATCTATCTCCACCACTACCCCCAGCTCTTTCTTATCTTTGCTGACTAATAAAGCTTAAAGATTTTACCTTTTTATAGTAAAATTTCACAATAAAAGTTTCATAATAAAATCTCAGATTGATAAACTGCTAAAATAAAAAAAAATTACTTCTTGCTTAATTAAATAGCTACAACTTAATTTTATAGGACAACCTGAAATACAAATGTACTAAACTGTAGGTACCTCAGACACACAGCAGGAATTATAGCCAAAATCCACAAGATAAGGCTTCCCCAAACACTCTTTTTAGCTCTGAATAAGCATTTTATATGATCTTAGTAAGTTCTTAATTGTCAGAAACTGGAAGAATGGAAAACAGTTATGAACTTTTTTGACCTGATGGTCTGTTTTACTTAATGTCAGAAAATTGAAATCCAGAGTAATAAAAGGGCTTTATTTTAAAGAGTGATTAACTAGCACATTTTTTATTGTTATTTTTAATTTTTTAATAAGCACTCCAAGGACCTATTCCAATGTCATGAACTCTATATAGCTGTGGTGAAAAAAATCAATATAAAGGAAAGGTTCTCTATAAAATACTTCCATTTAGAGGAAATATCCTGATCTAATTACACTGTGCACAAACATGATTCCATGGAAATTAATAATAGATGTTTTCCAAAGTTTTACTTAGAGCAAACTGAATTAGAATATGTGAAGGCTCCTCTGTGTAACATCTTTGTGATGTTGAGAAGAACATGTAACCTCTCTGAGCCTAGCTATCTCATCTGTAAAATGAATTCCAATTAGGATATGATATGATATATGTATGGAAACCCTGGTGGCATAGTGTTTAAGAGCTACAGCTGCTAACCAAAAGGTTGGCGGTTCGAATCCAAAAGGCGCTCCTTGGAAACTCTAGGGAGCAATTCTACTCCATCCTATAGGGTCACTATGAGTTGGAATCAACCCGACGGCGGTGGGTTTTTTATGATATTGTGTATATAATATTCCTTATTAACTAAACTGATATGCAAATGCAGAATAGTATTGCTATAAACTTTATAAAGAACACATTCATGGATGTAACACCTGTTGAAATATCTTTAGGGCTTTATATTAAAAAGTCCTTAATCCTTAAAATCAAAAATTATGTTTCTTGAACCCATCACTGTTGATTTTGCTTTTATTATTTCAACCATAGGAGGTGTTTGGTGCTATAAAATAGCTTACTCTAGAAATGCTTATCTACTCTTCTATCATTCCAGTTTGATTCTGAGTACAGAGAATCTGATAAACAAGCTAGCTTATATTTGATGATAGGCTAGAAATCCACTTATTAGATATTTTTCTGAAACATATATACCTGTAGATTCTACAAATCTAGGAATATATTCGTATGAGTACCAGACTGTATTAATTTTTTATAACTTCCTACCCCTTATTAGCTCCAAAATATCATGGAGCGGATAATGTGCATATTATGTTGATTCTTCTGCTTCTGATAAAAAATAGACTAAAGCTTGAGAAAAGCAAATGTTACGAAAAAAGGGTGTTTTTCTAGCCAAAAAGTATTAGTCAGGATCACATTGAATTTTAAGTAAGAATGACTTGGAACCATATTTTTTTTCTGATGTGGTTGAATTTTGAACCTGAAACTGGGCACACCCTCAATAAGTTGATTCAGAATTATACATATGAAATAAATTTAACTCTTTTGGTTGGATCCTTTTTGTCTCTGTTCTTGTGAATTGGCATTGGCACTATGTTATTAATGAATAAAAATTCCAGACTTTAACTAAAGAAAGTAGAGGAAAGAGAATTATGGTAGCGTGACTAGGCTTATGAATTTCATATATCTATTCCAAACAGGATGTTGCTTGTTTTATTATTGCATAACCACTGAGAGGTGCTGTGTTAGTAACAGGGAGTGCTATCCTTGTTCGTAGAACAACTTTGACCACATCTTTCTGTTTATTTGATCTTTTGTGGCCTTTGGTAGCTGTTGGTGTTTAAATAACAAAAGGTAAGGTAAAACTAGATCTGCTACTGTTTCTAGTTACAAATGGTCTTTATTTCAATTTAAAATTTGATGCCTTTATTTTATTGTTAAAGACTTTACAAACAGAAATTCCTGTTTGATGATGTGAATACCCAAAACTCATTGCTGTTGAGTCGAGTCTGACTCATGATGACCCTGTAAGACAGAGTAGAACTGACCCACAGGGCTTCCAAGACTGTAAATCGTTATAGGAGCAAACTGGCACACCTTTCTCCTGTGGAGAAGCTGGTAGGCTCTAATCACCGACCTTTCAGTTAGAAAGTGGAGTGCTTAATCACCGCACACCAGGGCTCCCTGAATCTACAATAGATTGCTGAATTCTCCTAAGAGCCTGGTAATTCATATTTAACCAATCTTTACTGAATACCTAAGGTTTTGGACGTAAAGAACTTGAATGAAGTACATTTGAGGAGCAGAAGGGTAAATATTTAAATAATTAACAGCAAGAGTGTTGGATAGGCCAGAAGAAAAGGGCTGAGAAGGGGGTGAGCTTGGTTGTGTTCCAGAAGCAAGATAGAAGACCATTGTGAATGGAGGACAGTGAGGGACATTTGGAGGGGAAGACAGAAGCCTGATCGTATAGAGCCAAGGTAAGGAGTTTGTGTGTTATACTGAGTTGATCCAGGAACCTCTGGAAGATTTTTAAAGCAGAACTGTGGCATAATCTGATATACATATTAAAAAGATCTTGCCAGATGCTTCCTGAGAATTATAGGATAGTAAGTTTTGGTCTCCAGTTGGATGTGGGAGATGAGGAGTATAGAAACCATAAAATCGTCCCATTTTTGTGTGTGAATGAGTTAAGTGGTACTGCTAAACAAAGTGGTTATTGTAAAGGGAGAAAACAGATTAAGGGGTAGAAGGGGAAAGATGAGAAATCTTATTCTGGCATATAGAGTTTGTTGTATCTATTAGAGCATCAAGGAGTCCCTGTTTGGTGCAAACAGTTAAGTTCTCTATTACTAGCCAAAATGTTAATGATTCAAACCCACCCAGACGTACCTCGGAAGACAGGCCTGACAATCAGCTTCTGAAAGGTCATAGCCTTGAAAACCCTATGGAGCAATTCTAGTCTGTACACATGTGGTTGCCATGAGTCAAAATCGACTGGAAAGCCACTAATAACATTGGAACATCAAACTGGATGTGACTTTAGGCAATTGGACATGTGTTTTTGAAGGTTAGAAGAAAGGTGTGGGTTAGGATATGCCTAGTGTATAGGAAATAGTTGAAATGATGGATTAGGATGAAATCTCACAGAAGTCTGTTTAAAGTCAGAGGGCACAAACCCTGAGGCTCTCTGACAGTGGGTGATATCAATATTTATGCAATGGGCAGAGGTATAGAAGTCAGAAAAGGGCAAGGGTGGTCAGAGAATGAGACGAGCACTGAGAGAGTGAATCACAGATGTGGATTTGTTCATCTTTAGGGCAGATATGATAATTGAAGCCAGGGTACTTGAACTGATCCAGCGAGACGGCGCAAGGTGAGAGGACCAGAGTATGGAAGATGCTGTCAAATGCCACATAGTTAGTCGTACACTAGTTGGTGTACTGGGATGAGGACGTTATAGTTCTGATAATTAGACAGGCATTAGTGACCTTTATGTGAACATTTTCTATAGAATAATAGTGTGATAAGGAGTCAGTGAGAGGTGGAGATCTCCGCTGAGTCTTGAATGATATTCCTACAAGTTTCCTGTTGAAGAGAAGAAGAAAATATATACAGTTCAAGAGGAAGGCAGGGTTGAAAGGAGTTTGTGCAAAGAGGAAAAATAAACAGAGAAAGAGGAAGAGGGTGAGGGAGAAGGGAGGATCTACGGGGATGAGGAAACAAATGATGATACCAAGTTCCCAATGAAGGGACAGAAAAGGAAATTTAAAGGCCGCGTGAAAGACTTAATCTCGGAAAGGAATGCCAATACACTGTCCTTTGTGTCATGTCATAAAGTGATATGATCAGTAGAGATGTAGATATTTAGAGGTGGAAATAAATAGACATTGAAAGAATTAAAATCAATGCAATAGCTTCAGATTTTAGAAAATGCTAATGTCCTATCTTCCATGTGACTTGTTACCTTATAATATATGAAGAATAAATATAAATATTTATTTCTATAAATAAGATCGCATATTGAAAGAAACTATGAATGCATCCTTTCAAGAATTTATGAACACTAATAGTGAGAACTTTTGATTCATATTTAAGTTTCAAAGTCATGGTTATGTTTTATTAAGGAACTTGACACTCAACTCATCCTGAAAAAGAAAAACAAAAAACTTAGTTTGTCGGAGCTTATTAAACACTACGTTTAACTTTATCCAAAGATGAAGTTACTGATATGGATGGCACCTGTTGAGTAATTCCTAGGTGGGTGGTATCAGGATTCAAAATATATGCTGCATGCCACAACTTTGGTGAGCTTACATGAGGAAATAAATAAGTAAACTATAAATACCAGGAATGTCCAGAATGCCCAGCAGATTAAAAATAGCAGAAAAAATGCCCAACATGTATTTGAAATACAGAGGCACAAGTGCAAGGTTCTTAGACAAACATTTAAGACACGTAGAGGAAAAGTTATTTTGAAAACACATTTTTTTTTAATATTTTAAAATAGACCATTACATTTAAGGATCTTCACAAATGCATGTAGAGATTAAGGAATTTGATATGTGAAATCGTTGCTAACCAATAATTAGATTATATGGAATAACTAAATATCTGGCAGATGTGGTTCACAGCTTATCCTTTTTCTTTACCTCACCCTAGAAGCTTGACTGTTTTTCAGCCACAACCTTCAATCTTATTTTCTATTATATCATAGATGTTGTTTAAAATTTGCTCACGTGAGGATTTTTGCAATGGTCATACCTCTTATTGTTTTTTTTTTTTTTTTGGTTCTTAGAAAATGAAAAATTAGATTTCAATTTTCTTTGCCCGTCTAATTCCATATCTCATGGAATTGTGGCTATGACTGTTATGGATTTTACAGGCGTCTTATTCCATTTATATGGTTTATAGATACCTGGAAATTAAAATGATTCTTAATTGTCGAAGTACTCCATTCTTTTATCAGTATTCTGTCTTTAAACTTTTACTTCTTTCAGTCACTGGTTGTAATTGTTGCTCTTTTAAAGGAACTTTTTAGGTGAGTTGAGGAGGTGAGGCTCCTAACCAGATCGGGAAAAGATAAAATTTTAGAATGCTCTTAAAGTTTTACTAAAATCTTATAGTCACATATAAAATCCAGGCACACTGCAGGATTCTAGTGCTGTGACTCAGAGAAGTGGAATATTGCTAAGTTAGTCCATTCACATAATACCCCTGCCATTTCTGAAATTGCTCATCTTCTGGCATAGCTAGCAAAAGGTAGCTTAATGAAGACAAATGCTTTAATACAAATATAGTCTGATCTCTATAGAAACAGTAAACAAAAACCTCTACTTTGTGGTTTTCTTAATGAGTTCATAATTTTCATATAAACTCAAACTTTGGAAGAATAAGCATAAACTACCAGTATTAGGAAACTTTTATTTAAGGCATTAGAATATCAACCTGGTGATTTTTAAAACTGAGTTTATCTACAGAAGTTACTCTGTATGCTAATAATTTAAAGTTCAAATGAAGTATTTGAAATAACATGGACACATTGGGAGAAAGTGTGGCAGGTTCAAAGAACAGTGGTCACTGGAATTCTAATTCTGATTATGTGACTCAGGGGGAAAAGAAGTTATTTAAATGCTCAGAGCTTCTGTTCATTTCAGCAATGAGGGAATTGAAATAAACTCTAAAATCTACTGGAACTCTGGTTTACTAGATTGATTTAACAAAACACCAAAGTCTGAGATTTCTCTTCAGAATTTTATCTTAGTAATATATTTGGGTTTTCAATCTTCATAGGTTTTAAAAACTATTTCATGGTAAGGTGAGTAAGATTATTTCCTAAAATGTATTAAATCTAATTTATAAAGAACAACAACCAGACTGGAAACCATTTTTTTATGGAAATTCCCTGGTCTACCATTAAGAAATTAAATAAATGTTGAAAATACAAGAATATTTAGTTGCATCGACTTTACATTATAGATTAAATATTTTAAATTTTGCTCTTATATTTGTTATCAATATTTACATTAGTTTTGTATTATTAGTATGATACATAGAAATTGGAATAACGTAAGTTGTTCTGGTTTGGATTCTAGATTCTGTGTATACTTTTTTGTGTGCTTTTGCTTTCTTTTTTGAGAGAATATATAAGGCATTTGTAAAGGGAAATTAGGAAGCTTTATATAGGTACATATAACCATTGGAAAATGTAGTTAATATCTCCACTATATGTTTGAATATGGACCACTTTCTGAACATTCTGTATGCTCTTTATTCTAACACTTTTAACATTAAATGCTATAAATTATTTCTCACTGATAGACCATTGCACCAGTAAACATAAAATACAACCATACTTAGCATTAAAAACACATTTCTAATAATCCTTTCATGACTTTATTTTTAACCTTCAATAATCTAGGTTTTTAGAGAACTTATTGCTCCATCTTTCCCAAACTCCCCAGACACTGAAATTTAATAGAAAAACGTCACTTATAATAATCAGGGTTAAAATATGCAATAGTAGAACAATTAAAAAACAGTAGTTGGGAAACAAAACACAAAAAGATGAGGCATTTTATTCTTTATTTTAAAAAAATTTTTTTTATTGTACATTAGGTGAAGGTTTACAGAAAAAGTAATTTCCCATTAAACAATCAGTACACATATTGTTTTATGACCTTGGTTAGATAAGGCCATTTTAAATATGAACTTTCATACTCTTAGCTTAAAAAACCTGTGATGGTTAAATAATTATATAATAAATTATCTCTGTAAGAGAACAAAAGGGAAATTAAATAAGGGTAATCTTTATTCACTTGATCACAGTCCAATCACTTAAAAGTTTATTTGATCAGATACATTGTTTGAAATTCAGTAGATGTGCCCAAGCTAGTTGCTCCATGGATTTATGTTTAAATCATTTCAGTAATCAATTCAGTTAAATTGACTTGTACGGGTAGATATAGACAGAAAAAAAACTCATGACATGTCTAGCAAAACTTAGATAAAACATATTTTCCACCTGCTTTGTATTGGATATGTTTCAAAAATAGCAAGAACTATCAAACAGAAATACAGAGTTTTAGAGATGTACCTGAAAGTTCAGCAGTATTGTCAGTTCTTAATGATTTCTCTTACTTATTAAATGGCAACTAAATATGCAGTGCTGTGCTATATGCCATACTTGCTTTATCCATTTTGTCGTCACAGCAAACTTGCAAGGGAACTGGGACTAGTTAAGGTTGGTTGTGTTCCCCCATTAAAAGGAAAAAAAAAAACAAACAAAAAACCGTTGCAATGTAGTTGACTCTGAGTCATGGAGACCCCATGTGTATCAGATTAGAACTGTGCTTCATAAGGTTTTCAGTTGCTCATTTTTCAGAAGTAAATCACCAGGCCTTTCATCTGAGGCACCTCTGGGTGGACTCGAACCTCCAACCTTTCCATTGTTAACTGTTTGCACCATCTAGGGACTCCACTGTTCCCCCATTGAATGGAATAGCCAGGAAGTATATTCATGTCTATTTGACCACTGAAGTCTAGGCTATATTGCTCTTAAACTTATTAATGGATAAGTTTAACAAACCCGGAACTGGAGTTCAGGTCTTTGATTGTTTTCTCTTAAGTAAATGTTTTGGTCCTCATGTCCCCACATCCCCTTGCAATATAAATAAGCATTCTACTTTCATGCTATACTTGCTTCTTTCATCTATGGCAAGATTGTAGATTCTGATGAGATTGGGAGAGCAGGTGAGAATATGGGATAAATAATTATAGAGTTTATATTGAAATTATACATTTAGCAAATATATGTAACTTGAGCTCTATACAAATGAATATTATTTAAGTTTAGAGGAAGTTTATGACTTTATAATAAAACAGTAAGATCCTGTGGCTTTATTTTTTTCTAGAATAAACTGAAAAGCAGGAATTTTTTAAAGCCCGTATAGTATTCTCTCAGGTCAATTAACACTGATGCAATTTTCTATAATTCCGTAGTTATAACACTTTATATTGGCAATTATAGTTCATAGTGAAGACCTAATGTACATATATAATTGATAACAAATATTAAACAGTCTTTATTATTCTCTAGTTACCAAGTCAGTTAAAGTGGAATAGTAAAATTTTGAGCAGAAAAGACTTTTATCTGATTAAATTACATAAATTTTTCCATAACTATATCAATACATCTATTTATACTAACAGATACGCACACATATACATGATTCTGTTATATATATAGGATCCCTGATGGTGCAATGGTTAAGTGCTCAGCTGCTAACCAAAAGGTCGGTGGTTCAAATCCATGAGCTGCTCCGTGGGAGAAAAGACTTGGTGATCTGCTACCTTAAAGATTACAGCCTAGGAAACCCTATGGAGCAGTACTACTCTGTACTATAGGGTCACTATGAGTCAGAATCGACTCAACAGCACACAACAACAACATATATGTGTGTCTATGTATCTGTAAAACAAAACAAAAAATCCCATTGCCATTTAGTCGATTCCGACTCACAGCGACCATGTAAGACAGAGTAGAACTGCCCCACAGGGTTTCCAAGGAGCGGCTGCTATATTTGAACTGCCGACCTTTTGGTTAGCAGCAATAGCTCTTAATCACTACACCACCAGGGCTCATCTCTATCTCGGTCTCTGTCTCTATCTCTGTCTGTATCTCCATCTCTTTCTCTATTTCTATATCTCTATTGATCTGCCTAGTTCTGTTGTACTAACAATCATTCTTATTTCTAGCTTTTTGAGTACTTATGTGTTCCAAGCATGGAGCTAAGCTCTTTGTAAATGTTATTAATCTTCACAGATATATTGATGTAGGAACGATTTTCGTTCCCATTTTACAGATGAGAAAGCTGAGACTTCAGGAGAGTAAAAACTGTTTCAAGTTCTCAAGTTTTTGCAATGTGTCAATTGCAATCCCAGGATGCAAACCCAGTTATATTTGACTGCAGAACTTTTAATTGCTATAATATTGTTGTTAGGTGCCGTTGAGTCGGTTCTAACTCATAGTGACCCCTATGTACAATAGAATGAAACACTGCCGGGTCCTGCTCCATGCCCACAGTTGTTGTTATGCTTGAGCCCATTGTTGCAGCCACTGTGTCAGTCTGTCTCATTGAGGGTCTTCCTCTTTTTCGCTGACCTGTACCTTACCAAGCATGATGTCTTTCGCCAGGGACTGATCCCACCTGATAACATGTCCAAAGTATGTAAGACGTAGTCTGGCCATCCTTGTTTCTAAGGAGCATTCTGGTTGTACTTCTTCCAAGACAGATTTGTTCGTTCTTTTGACAGTCCATAGTATATTCAGTATTCTGCTCCAGAACCACAATTCGAAGGCGTCAGTTCTTCTTCAGTTTTCCTTATTCATTGACCAGCTTTCGCACGCATATGAAGCATATTATAGCATCACATGCTATAATATAGTGCTTAATAAATAAACTTACCCCTTGCATATAACCAAAAAAACAACCACACACATACACATTAAACAAAACAAAATTATTAATCCCTACCCTTCTTCTTGCCCTTCAATAGAAACAAACTAAAAGAGATGGAGAAAGAAAACATGCAAAGCTTAGCATTGGAAGGACATGGGGAACCTAATTAAAATGCACTTTTTGGCTCCCTTCCCTCCAAGCAAAAACCAAAACCAAAAACCTTAACAAATGAAAATAGAAGAGGTCAAGGCCAGAAAATCTGCATGCTCACAAGAATAGCAGTTCATCCCTATGCTTGCTAAAGTTTTGATATCTACTGACTTACTGTGTAGATCATTGTATTAGTTTCCTGTGCCTTCTGTGACAAATTTTCATAAACTTGGTAACTTAAAACCACAGAAGTGTATTGCCTCACAGTTCTGGAATCCAGAAGTCCAAAATGAGTATCACCAGGCCCACTCCCTCTAAAAGTTCTAAGGGAGAATCCATCCCTTGCTTCTTCATGCTTCCAATGGCTTATGCTGCCTCACTCAAGCTCTACCTCCATGGTCACATCTCCTACTTCTCTTCTTTCTGTCCGGAGCATACTTTCCTAACAGAGAATCTCCTAATTTTAGTATTTTTTTTTTTTCAATCTGGTTAGACTATTTCCCAAATCATCAAGTACTGGTTCTTTTTCACTTGATCAGTTCTTCCTTCAGTTTGTCTCTTTCTTCACGCATTTTACTTATAATCATCAAGATGAAACTAGACCACACCTTCAACATTTTGCTTGGAAATGTTTAATATTCATATTTCTACCAATAGTCTCTTCAAGGCAGTCTAGACTTTTTCTGTCATGCTTCTCAAGATTCTTCCAAGCCTTGGACCCATTTCCCAATGCCAACATCATATCTAAATTTTTAGATCCTTGTTATAGTAGCATTCCATTTCTAGGCACTAAAATCTGTATTAGTTTCCTGTGGTTACGGTAACAAATTGCCACAAATTTTTGGTGACTTAAAACAACAGGAATATATTCCCTCAAAGTTTGGGAGGGAAAAAGTCTGAAATTGGTATCACTGAGCTGAAACCAAACTCTCTCTAGAGTCTCTAGGGGAGTATCCATTCCTTCCCTTTTGAGTTTCTGGTAGTTGCCGGCATTCCTTGGCTTGTAGTCACATCAATCATTCTCTATGTTAATCTGCCACATTTAAAAGGTGTGTTGGACATTTGGGAAGTAATTTGGAAGCATTTAAGCTTTGCAAATTTAGAATATGTATGGAACAAATGGTGTTTGCTTACTATTTCTTTCTGTACCTTTATAGTAAACAATTTTTTCCTTTCATTCAACCAAATATTTATTAAGCACCTATTTTGTGTCAGGCACTATGTTCTAGTCACCCATCAATCATGTAAAGAACTTGAGGCAGAGTGGGGAAATAACTCAGTCAGAATGCCTAAGTTACAGTGGTAGGCATTGTTGTGTGGCAGAAAGATCAAGTACGTGGGAGACTGACAGTGTTGAGTTTGAATTCTGCTTCTGCTATTTATTAATTGCCTGTTGCTGTTGTTAGGTACCGTCGAGTTGTTTCCGACTCATAGCGACCCTATATAAAGCAGAACAAAACACTGCCTGGCTCTGTGCCATCCTCACAATCATTGTTATGCTTAAGCCCATTGTTGCAGCCACAGTGTCAATCCATCTCATTGAGGGTCTTCCTCTTTTTCACTGACCCTCTACTTTACCAAGCATGATGTCCTTCTCCTAAAGTTGTAAAAAGTGTGATATCTCTCTGAGATTCTATTAAATAGGAAAAATAATGCCAGCTTCACTGGGGTTTATTGTAAAGATGAAAAAGGATTTTCATTTGGAGTAGATAGTATAATTGTTTAAAACTCTGTATGAACTCATTTTCAATGATAGGTTGTTGGTTGACGGAGGAGAGACTTGAGAAGGAGTTTCTAAACCATTTTGCCTGCTTCCATTCTTGATACAGTACAGGGTTCTCAAACTGCAGCTTGTATTACTAATGTGTTAGTTAAAGTTAGTGGCTATGACTGGCATCTTACTATGAAATAGATTAAAATAGAATGTTTAAGAATCAGAGTACATTATAGATCTTATGGGTAAAATTGGTTTGTGAAACATTTTTAGTGTCTACCAATACTATTTATGTACTATGTGGTCATATAAAATATACGTCTTAAATGCAACACCAGCCCTTTCTTTTGCTTAAATCACACCATTAGCTCTCTGAGGTTTAAGAACAGGCCCAGCAGACTTTTGGTGTAACATGGAGGATGTTCCTCATCTAACCCCTGTTTATCTCTGTAGCTTCACTTCCTGAAACTACCTGTCTCCAGACTTCAGGATCCTTCCTCCTGGAGCTCCCTCTACCTGACGTTTCCTCCTACACAGGTTCTTGAAACCACTTTGAAGGCTACCAGCCTTTGGAGTGCCTGGTTTTTCTCATTCGTAAACAAGGAAGTTATAGAGAAAAACTTAAGTGAGATTCAACTATCTTCCTACCCAGCTATTGTGAATGCCTTGTACATCCCATAACCTTTGATGTCAACCATAACCAGTTCACAAGTGCTCCTTCCTTTGGTTCACATCACACCAAATCCCTCACTTGGCTAACCCATCCTAACCTTTCAGAGACCAGCTCAGGGTTCACTTTAAGTAGCAAAGTAGGGGAGTTAAGAACATGGGATCTGATTCTGATAATTTTCTCTCTGTATGACATTGAATAAGTCCGTTTAATTGTATAAGTAACATTTTTCTAATTGTAAAATAGTAAAATAATGGCAACTTTAGAAAAAAAAATCTTTATCCCTATGCTAAATAAATGTACTTAGTTGCTAATAACTTTCTCCTTTCCTAGTCCCTTGACCTCTGATCTGGAGTAGGCTCTTCTACATACTTCTCTAGGAGTCTTTGCTTCTCCAGTTATAACACTGATCACATTATGTTGGAATTCTCTATCCTTTAAAACTTTTTTTAGAAGATATGGGACATGTCAGCATGAACAAGAACTTGTTGAATGTAAATAATGAAAGAAACCTCTTAAGGATTTTAACCAAAGCAAAAATACTACATTTTACTTGAATTCTCCAGACAAATTTATTTATGGTTAAATTTTTTTGTTAAAATCTATATAATGATTTGAGCTCTATGGTAAAATGGGAGTTTGCTCAAAATGAGCAGTCTTTTTTAAAAGTAATATTTATTTTTTACTTGTTTAATTTATATAATAATACCAGTAATACAAGTTTATCATAAAAATAAGTATAGTTAATCAAAAATAGCACAAGTCACAAAGGAAGAATCTACCATTTAATATCTACAAAATTAAGAGTGATTTATTTTCTTCTAGTCATTCTCTATGTATGATTCACAACAAAAGTGTCCAGTGCTTCAGACATGTCCTAATCAGGTAGCATTTCTGCTATAGAGAGAAATCAGTCTTTGAAGTATTATACCTGCCACCTAGTTTACAGTCACTTAACTTTTTATATCATAACAGGTTTAGACTCCGGGGGCCTTTTCAATTACAGCCAATGCAGGCCCACTCTGAACATTATTATAGAAAGTAAGGACTGGTATGATCTATCCTCAACCATCCTTATGAGGAGTTTTGCTTCTGGTTGCTCTGATTGGCATGCTTTGCTCCTCTTTCTCACGCTTGTCTAGCCTTAGCAAAATCTGACTTAGCTTTCTAGTCTAAATGACACTTCTGTGATGCTTTCCCCATGTTTGTAGTGAAAATGGATAAGTCTATTCTCTTAGTTGCCATACAGTGTTGTTTATAATTGTCTTTTGAAATCTATCATATTATGCCTTGTGTTATGGTGACTTACGCATCTTTTCTGTCTCCTTAACTATTTTACAAGCTCACAAAGGCAAAGACCATATAATTCATTTTTATATTCTTTCACTGTCTAGCGGAGCTCTGTGCCAGTAACAATCATTCAGTAGTTGCTGAACGAATGAATCAATGAATGTTAAGTGTTTACACCATGATTTACACTTACTCACAAACTATGAGGTTGATGTTAATCATACCCAGATATTTACCACTTAAAATGTAATTTCCACTTAATATCTAAAAATGAAATGGAAAGTAACTTGTGAATATACAAGGCATAACTTTGTTAACATTGTGAAAGATGCCTCTAGTTATGTATCCAAAACAAGTTATGCCAGTTTTGTAGTGAAAATGCTGACAGGCTGCCTGGCATAAAATACGCAGCCTAAAGCTATGAGTTTGATAAAGAAGTACGCTAATTAAATACAGTACATTGTTTTGGACTAGTTAATTGAACACTGAAATGAGTAAACACCAGTATTTCCAAAACACACTCTAACCGTGTTTGATTTGTTGAGAACACACAATGACACAAGGTTTAAAAAAATTTGAAGGCGTAAACATACTCATCAATGTCTTGAGTTTTCATAAACACAGATAATGAAAGCCCTTCCTTCTCTCATTTAAAATCCAATTTGTGAGGTGGGGCCAAGATGGTGGAGTAGTCAGACACTTCCGGTGGTCCCTTTTACAACAAAGACCTGAAAAAAACAAGTTAATCAACTATACATGACAATCTAGGAGCCCTGAACATCAGAGACAAAGTTGAGGAATTGGACTGAGTGGGAGAGGGAGGGAGAGACAGTTCGGAAGCAGCGAGGAGTTTCCAGAACTAACCCGGCAGGAGCCGGAGCCCTTCAGCCAGATCTGCTCGTGTGTGCAGTGAGCCAACCAGTGGCGCTCGGGAGGTGTTTTCCACATCAGGAGAGATCCAACGGCAGAGAGGCTACTTGGCCATCCAGAACTAGTGAGAAGCAGTGCTTGATTGACAAAAGATAAGTACTTGCTTCTGGCCTATCACATGGATCAAAAACAGCCCCCTTTGGTAAAAACTGCTCTCCCACTTACCTCCCCGCTCCCACCTCCACACTGGGTCTGGAGTGGCTTCAGCAGTTGCCGAGTTCCCTGGGCCGAAAATAGCACCTGTCACACGCCCTGAGCCAATCTCCTGGCATTGGAGAGGGAACAAATTAAGAAACAGGGGAAAAAATAATCTGCCAGCTCCTGTAAGCCAGGAACTCAGGTACAGACAGCTCCTTTACCTAGCCATAGGCATAAGGGGTCCATGGACTTTGAGTGCCTTTAACCCCTGCATAGACTTGTGTGGGCCCGTTTCAACAGTGTAGGCCCTCATTACCACAGTACAGCAGGTATATACCTGAAGTCTAACTCCAACTGTTTCAG
Source organism: Dugong dugon (assembly GCA_030035585.1). Taxonomy (NCBI): domain Eukaryota; kingdom Metazoa; phylum Chordata; class Mammalia; order Sirenia; family Dugongidae; genus Dugong; species Dugong dugon. The sequence goes on from CM057465.1 coordinate 35,064,528, forward strand.
CTGTGAAGTGGCTTGTTCCTGACATTAGACACTGCTCTGCCCATTAAGCAGGGTCTTCACCTACCCACATCAGAGGCCTGAGGACTGGTGGCTCCTCTCATGCCACCTAGCCACCTGAGACAGGGGTCCAAAAATAAGTGGTACCTCCCAGTCTTTACAGCCAACAGCACTGGGTGCTCATAGTCCAGCTATAAAACCAATCCACCTACGCACTCAAAGGAACAGGGACACACTTTCATCCCAGACACTCAGGGGCAGCCATCAGCCCCCTGCCTTGCTCGGTGTGTGACCCACTACTACAGCCAGATACCTGTGCCTTACCAATCACCCATGCCAGTCTAGGACTGTAGGTGAGAGTCTGTACCACTCGCTTGATGACCTACTACCTGGACACCTGAGCTGAATCCATACAAGAAAAGTAAATGCAATCCTGTGCTTACATATGTAGTAACAGATCTAACCACCTGGTGACAGGACGTTAGAGCTTCACAGGTGCCAATAATCAAACTAGCTCACATAAGCAGCCTATTTGGACATATCAGAACAAAACAAGAAGCTAGGACAGTGTAAGCAAACATAAAATAAATAAATCTAATAACATATTTGACAGCTCAAAAACAACAGTCAGTGTCAAATCACATAAAGAGGCAGACCATGATGGCTTCAGCAAGCTGCCAAAATAGAGAATCAAAAATTTTAAGGAGGAAGAGTTTCTTGGAATTACCAGAGGTGGAGTACAAAAGATTAATCTACAGAACTCTTCAAGAGATCAAGAAGGAAATGATTCAAAACACAGACCAAGCTAAAGAACACACGTACAAAGCAGTAGAGCATCTCAAGAAGGTTAGTCAAGAGCATGATGATAAATTGAATAGGCTGCAAGAATCCATAGACAACAATCAGAAATCCAGAAGATTAACAATAAAATTTCAGAATTAGACAACTCAATAGAAAGTGGTAGGAGCAGAACTGAGGCAATAGAAGTCAGAATTAGTGAGATTGAAGATAAAGCACTAGACACCAACTTATTTGAGGAAAAATCACATAAAAGAATTTAAAAAAATGAAGAAACTCTAAGAATTATGGGGGACTCTATCCAGAAGAATAACCTACGAGTGATTGGAGTACAAGAACATGGGGGGATAACAGATAATACAGAGAGAACTGCTGAAGATTTGTTGGCAGAAAATTTCCTGATATCATGAAAGATGAGAAAATATCTATCCAAGATATTCATCAAACTCCACATAAGGTTGATCCCAAAAGAAAGTCACCAAGACATATTATAATCAAATTTGCCAAAACCAAAGATAAAAAGAATTTTAAGAGCAACTAGGGATAAACGATAAGTCAAGTCCAAAGGAGAGTCAATAAGACTAAGCTCAGACTACTCAGCAGAAACCATGCGGGCAGGAAGGCAATGGGATGACATATAAAAGCCTTGAAGGAAAAAAATTGTCAGCCAAAAATTATATATCCAGCAAAACTGTCTCTCAAATATGATGAAGAAATTAGGGCATTTCCAGATAAACAGAAGTTTAGGGAATTTGAAAAAACCAAACCAAAATTACAAGAAATGCTAAAAGGAGTCCTCTGGTTAGAAAACCAATAACAGCGGATAACAACCCAAGACTAGAACACAGGACAGAGCAACCAGATATCAACCCAGATAGGGAAGTCACAAAAAGAAATCAAAGCTAAAACACTAAACATAGGGAAACAAAGATGTCAACATGTAAAAGATCACAACATTAAAATGAAATAGAAGGACTAAAAAATGTAGACAAAGATTTTTCATATGGAGAGGAAGTCAAGGCAATCTACAGAGAAAAAGACTGGTTTAAACTTAGAAAAACGGGGTAAATATTAAGGTAACCACAAAGGAAACTAACAATCTTACACATCAAAATAAAAAGCAAGAAAAATATAAAGACTCAGTAAATACAATCAACAACAATTAAAAAGATGAAAAGCAGATACATAAAGAAAAATGACTCAGCATAGATAATTAAGTGGAACAAAGAAATTGTCAACAATACACAAAAAAAGACATCAAAATGATGGCACTAAGCTTGTCCTATCAATAATTACGCTGAATGTAAATGGACTAAATGCACCAATAAAGAGAGAGTGGCAGAAATGGATAAAAAACACAATCCGTCTATATGCCGCCTACAAAAGAAACACCTTAGACTTAAAGACACAAACAAGCTAAAACTCAAAGGATGGAAAAAATATATATATTAAGCAAACAACACTCAAAAAAGAGCAAGAGTGGCAATATTAATCTCTGACAAAATAGACTTTAAAGTAAAATCCACCACAAAGTATAAGGAAGGACACTACACAATGATTAAAGGGTCAGTACACCAGGATGACATAACTATAATAAATATTTACATACCCAATGACAGTCTCCTAACTATATAAAACAAACTCTAACAGCATTGAAAAGAGAGATAGACAGCTCCACAATAATAGTAGGAGACTTCAAGACACCACTTTTGGTGAAGGACAGAACATCCAGAAAAAAGCTAAATAAAGACATGGAAGAGTTAAATCTACAATCAACCAAGTTGATCTTATAGACATATACCATACATTCTACCCAACAGCAGCCAAGTATACTTTCTTTTCCAAAGCATATGGAACATTCCCCAGAATAGACCACATAGTAGGCAATAAAGCACGCCTTAACAGAATCCGAAGCATCAAAATATTACAAAGCATCTTTTCTGACTATAAAGTCATGAAAGTAGAAATCAATAATAAAAACAGCAAGGAAAAAAAAATCAAACTCATGGAAGCTGAGCAACATCATGCTCAAAAACTACTGGGTTATAGAAGAAATCAAGGATGAAATGAAATTCATAGACTCAAATGAGAATGAAAGCACGTCCTACCAGAACCTTTGAGACACAGCAAAAGCAGTGCTCAGAGGTCAGTTTATAGCAATAAATGCACACATCCAAAAAGAAGAAAGGGCCGAAATCAAAACATTAACCCTACAACTGGAACAAGTAGAAAGACAGCAGCAAAAGAAGCCTTCGGCCACCAGAAGAAATGAAATAATAAAAATTAGAGCAGAATTAAATGACATAGAGAATAGAAGAACAACTGAAAGAGTTAACAAGACCAAAAGCTCGTTCTTTGAAAAGATCAGAAAAATCAATAAACCACTGGCCAAACTGACAAAAGAAAAACAGGGGAGGAAGTAAAAACCCAAATAAGAAATGAGATGGGTGGTATCACAACAGACCCAATTGAAATTAAAAGAATCATAATAGTATGAAAAATTGTACTTTAATAAATGTGAAAACCTAGAGGAAATGGACAAATTTCTAGAAACTACCTACCTAACAGAAACAGAGGTAGAACAACTAAATAAACCTATAATAAAAAAACAGATGGAAAAGGTAATTAAAAAACTCCCAACAACAGCAAAAAAAAGCCCTGGCCTGGACGGTTTCACGAGAATTCTACCAAACTTTCAGAGAAGAGTTAACACCACCACTACTAAAGGTATTTCAGAGTGTAGAAAAGGATGGAATACTCCCAAACTCATTCTATGAGGCCAGCATAACCCTGATACCAAAACCAGGTAGAGACACCACAAAAAAAGAAAATTACAGACCAATATCCCTCATGAATATTGACACAAAAATCCTCAACAAAATTCTAGCCATTTAGAATTCAGCAACATGTAAAAAAAAAAATTCACCATGATCAAGTAGGATTTATACCAGGTATGCAGGGATGGTTCAATATTAGAGAAACAATCAATGTCATCCATCACATTATTGAAACCAAAGACAAGAACCACATGATCTTATCAGTCTATGCAGAAAAGGTATTTGACAAAGTCCAACACCAGTTCATGATAAAAACACTCAACAAAATAGGAATAGAAGGGAGATTCCTCAACATAATTAAGAGCATTTATACAAAGCCAAGAGTCAAAATCATCCTAAATGGAGAGAAGTTGAAAGCATTCTCCTTGAGAACGGGAACCAGAAAAGTATGCCATTTATCACCACTCTTATTCAACACTGTGCTGGAGAAACTAGCCAGAGCAATTAGGCTAGAAAAAGAAATAAAAGGAATCCAAACTGGTAGCGAAGAAGTAAAAGTGTCTATATTTGCATATGATGTGATCTTATACACAAAAAATCCCAAAGAATCCACAATTTTCAGCAAAGTTTCAGGATACAAGATAAACATACAAAAATCGGTTAGATTCCTCTACACCAATAAAGAGATCTTCAAAGAGGAAATCACCAAATCAATACCATTTACAATAGCCCCCAAGAAGATAAAATACTTAGGAATAAATCTAACCAGAGACATAAAGACCTATACAATGAAAACTACAAGGCACTGCTGCAAGAAACCAAAAGAGACCTGCATAAGTGGAAAAACATACCTTTCTTATGGTTAGGAAGACTCAACATTGTGAAAATGTCAATTCTATCCAAAGCGATCTACAGATACAATGTAATCCCGATCCAAATTCCAATGGCCTTTTTTAATGAGATGGAGAAACCAATCACCAACTTCATATGGAAAAGGAAGAGGCCCCAGATAAGTAAAGTGTTACTCACAAAACAGAACAAAGTGGGAGGCCTCACATTACCTGATTTTAGAACCTATTATACCACTGTGGTAGTCAAAACAGCCTGGTACTGGTACAACAACAGATTCATAGACCAATGGAACAGAATTGAGAATCCAGAATCCAGACATATATTCATCCGCCTATGAGCAGCTGATATCTGACAAAGGCCCAAATTCCGTTAATTGGGGGAAAAGACAGTCTCTTTAACAAACGATGCTGGCATAACTGGATATCCATCTGCAAAAAACTGAAACAAGACCCATACCTCACACCATGCGTAAAAACTATCTCAAAATGCATCGAATACCTAAATATAAAATCAAAAACGATAAAGATCGTGGAAGAAAAATAGGGATAATGCTAGGAGCCCTAATACATGACATAAAAAGAATACGAACCATAAGTAACAATGCACAAACACCAGAAGAGTAACTAGATAACTGGGAACTCCTAAAATTCAAATACTTATGTTCATCAAAAGACTTCATCTAAAGAGTCAAAAGACAACCTACAGACCGGGAAAAAATTTTTGGCTATGACAAATCTTATCAGCGTCTAATCTCTAAAATCTACAAGATACTGCAAAACCTCAACATCAAAAAGAAAAATAACCCATTTAAAAAATTGGCAAAGGATATTAACAGGCAGTTCACCGAAGAAGACATTCAGGTGGCTAACAGACACATGAAGAAATGCTCAGGATCATTAGCCATTAGAGAAATCCAAATCAAAACTACAATGAGATACCGTCTCACCCCAACAAGCCTAGCATCAATCCAAAAAACACAAAATAATAAATGCTGGAGAGGTTGTGGGGAGACTGGAACACTTATACAGTGTTGATGGCAATGTAAAATGGTACAACCACTTTGGAAATCGATTTAGCGCTTCCTTAAAAAGCTAGAAATAGAAGTACCTGGCACTTGGAATATATCCTAGAGAAATAAGAGCAGTCACAGAATAGATATATGCACACCCATGTTCATTGCAGCACTGTTCACGATAGCAAAAAATGGAAACAACCTAGGTGCCCATCAACGGATGAACGGATAAACAAATTATGCTGTATTCACACAATGGAATACTATGCAATGATAAAGAACAACATTGAATCCGTGAAACATCTTATAACATGGAGGAATCAGGAAGGCATTATGCTGAGTGAATTTAGTCACAAAAGGACAAGTATTGTATAAGACCACTATCATAAGAACTCAAGAAAAGGTTTAAACACAGAAGAAAACATTCTTTGATGGTTAGGAGGGTGGGGAGGGAGAGGGTTATTCACTAAATAGTAGATAAGAATTATCTTAGGTGAAGTGAAGGACAGCACACACTACAGGGGAAGTCAGCACAACTGGACTAAACCAAACTTGAGAAGTTCCCTGAATACAAGCAAACACTTCAAGGGACAGAGTAGCAGGGGTGGGAGTCTGGGGACCATGCTTTCAGGAGACATCTAGGTCAACAGACTTAACAAAGTTTATTAAGAAAATGTTCTGCATCCTACTTTGGTAAGTGGCATCTGGGGTCTTAAAATCTAGTGAGCGTCCAACTCCCAACTCACCTGGAGAAAAGGAGAATGAAGAACAGCAAAGTCACAAGGAAAGTATTAGCCCAAGAGACAGAAAGGGCCACATAAACCAGAGACCGCATCAGCCTGAAACCAGAACTAGATGGTGGCTGGCTACCACTAATGACTGCCGTGACAGGGAACTCTCCATCAGAGAGGCCCTGATGGAGAAGGAGAAAAGTGGGGTGCAGAACTCAAATTCTAGTAAAAAGACCAGACTTCATTGTCTGACTGAGACTGGAGGAACCCCAGAGAGCATGGCCCTCGGACTCCCTGTCAACCCAGAACTAAAACCATTCCTGAGGCCAACTCTTCAGACAAAGATTAGACTGGACTATGGGACATAAAATGATACTCGTGAAGAGTGTGCTTAGCTCAAGTAGCTTCATGAGACTAAATGGGCAGCTCCTGTCCAGATGTGAGATGAGAAGGCAGAGAGGGTCAGGAGCTGATTGAATGGACACAGGAAATCAGGGTTGGAAAGGAGTGTGCTGTCACAGCATAGGGAGAGCAACTAGGGTCACATAACAGTGTACGTATAAATTTTTATAGGAGAGACTAACTTGAATTGTAAATTTTCACTTAAAGTACAATGATTAAAAAAAAAAAAAAGAAATAAAATCCAGTTCGTGATTTAGCAATTAGACATGCTCGTATTTAGTAAGTTTATAAGGGCCAAGGAAAATGTACAACTATAAGATTTGACAAGCAAAGACATTTCTGTTTTGAAAAGTGGGCTTCCATTTATTATGGAAGCAGTTGAATATATTAAAAATATATCAATGTTCTTTACAAAATATGAGGAGAGTGGCTATATCTTGACATTTATATCTACAACACTGTGCACAGTTCCAGGCACAAAGTAAGTTTAATAAATATTCAATGAATGAATAAATGAATGTTTTATTTTGTAGAACATGAAACAAATTTAAATGATAGCATTCCAAGGTGTCATCGTTGTTGTTAGGTGCCGTTGAGTCGATTCCAAATCATAATGAATCCGTGTACAAGGGAACACTTCCCAGTCCTGTTCCAACCTCACAATTGTTGCTATGTTTGAACCCATTGTTGCAGCCACTGTGTGAGTCCATCTCGTTCAGGGTCTTGCTCTTTTTTGTTGACCCTCTATTTTACCAAGATATAATGTCCTTCTCCAGGGACTGGTCCCTCCTCATAGCATGTCCAAATTATGTGAGACAAAGTCTCACAACCCTTGCTTCTAATGAGCATTCTGGCTGTACTTCTTCCAAAACAGATTAGTTCTTTCTTCTGGCAGTCCACAGTATAGTCTTTGCCAACACCATAATTCAAAGGCATCGATCCTTCTTCAGTCTTCCTCGTTCATTGTCCAGCTTTCACGTGCATATGGGGCAATTGAAAATGCCATGGCTTGGGTCAGGTGCAACTTAGTCCTTAAAGGGATGTCTTTGCTTTTTAACACTTGAAAGAGAGATTTTGCAACAGACTTGCCTAACGCAATGCGTTGTTTGATTTCTTGACTGCTGCTTTCATGGGCATTGATTGTGGATCTAAGTAAAATGAAATCCCTCCCAACTTCAATCTTTTCTCTGTTTATCATAATGTTGCTTACTGGTCCAGTTGTGAGGATTTTTGTTTTCTTTATGTTGAGGTCTAATCCATAGTGAAGGCTGTGGTCTTTGATCTTCATTAATAACTGCTTCAATTCCTCTTCACTTTCAGCGAGCAAGGTTGTATTATCTGCATATCCAAGACTCTAATATTAATTATACAAAGTCAGGTCTAAATGTATCATCCAACTTCCATTCAACTTCTTTAGTTTCTTCAATAGAGAAAACATACACAGCAGTCCTCTTTCAGATTTATTCAGACTAATAAAACTGAGTTTTGGTTTAGACCATTGTGATGACATTAAGTATTTTGATTGAATCCAAAAGCCTGAAGACTCAGTGTGCCTATACGTTGTGATTATTTCTGACGATGTTGACTGGATCTAGATCTTAGAAACTTTTTATTTTCTTTTCGTTATGCAGTCAGTATTTTTATAGCTATCCAGTGTGCTTAAATTTAACATGAAACATAGAGGCAAAATAGATGTTCCATGCCAATAAAATGTAAGGCACAAATACAAGAAAGAATGCAAGAAATTGTGCAGAACATTGTAATAGGCAAGTAAAAGTATTGAAGTGACTGTTGATGAGCTACATATGTGAATGTTGCCTGTGCTAAAATGAGGAATGTGGTGCCCACAGAACTCAGAGTGAATTTGTTTGTGATACTGTTATAAAAGAAAGTATATTTTTAAGATCACAGGAATAAAATGTAAAATTCATGAATTATGTAAAGTCATTGTTTAAGTAAGCAGAAGACAATGTATTGCTATAGTCTGGTTAGTAAACTCCCTGTAACTATACAGGGGAAATTGCAATGATACGCAATTACTTTCTTTGAAGGGCATGGATTAAAGCACTGGTTTCCAAACTTTGCTGCACATTGGAATTAACTGGGTCTCTCTCTCTCTCTTTTTTTTTTTTTTTTTAAAGATCTGCCAACTGGCTTCTATCTACAGACATTCTGATTTAATTGATAGGGGTGTGAACTGGGCATCTATATTTTTAAAAGCTCAGGGTATTCTAACATGTAGCAAAATTTGGGAACAACTGGAATAAAAAATTCAGAAGCAGATTTAATGCAGTAGAAATGGTTTTCAGGAAAGTTGCTGTTTTATCTAAAGCAAAAGAGGCTAAGATGTAATTTTATACATTTTCATTGTTAGTTACCATTGAGTTGGCTTTGACTCATGGTGACCTTATGTATAACAGAATGAAACAGTGCTCTGCCCTGCCCTATCTCCATGATCATTGGTATGTTTGAATCTCATGTTGGGCTATTGTGTAGTGCCTTCTAACCTAGGGGGCTTATCTTCCAGCACTATATCACACAATATTCTGTTGTGATCCATAAGGTTTTCATTGTCTGATTTCAGCAGCAGATCACCAGGCCTTTCTTGCTAGTCTGGAAGCTCCACTGAAGCCTTTCCGCCATGGTTGACCCTATTGGTATTTGAAATACCAGTGGCATAGTTTTCAGCATCATAATAACACACAAGCTACCACACAGTATGATGAACTGACAGATACGTGGTGGATTTTGTACCTTAGCCACCTTCTACCAGTTTTAAAGACTGTTATAATGATCATACGAAAGCAAAACAAAGAAAAAAACCCTGAATCCGTTGCTGTCGAGTTGATTCCGACTCATAGCTACCCTATATAAGACAAAGTAGAACTACCCCATACGATTTCCAAGGCTGTAATCTTTTATGGAAGCAGACTGCCACACATCTTTCTCCCATGGAGTGGCCGGTAGGTTTGAACTGCCAATTTTTCAGTTAGCAGTCAACCACTTAACTACTGTACCACCAGGGCTCTGTTGATTGAGTATTGAGTTCTTCCTGTTTATAGTGTATTGCACTAAGTGCTGTACACATGGAATTTTCACTAAATCCTGTAAGTTATGACATAAATTCTCTTGATTCCATCTCATTTTTAAATTGAGAGAGTCAGATCAGATGGTCTCTATGACTTCACAATCACGGAAGTTCTTCGAAAATATTCATTTCCATTAATCCTAAAATATAATGATAAAAATATCCCTTCTCATAAGTTCAATATTTACGAAATACTGATAACTCTACATGTTTATTTAGCAGATCAAAATTTGGCTAATATTTTGGCATTTCTCTTTCTCACTAGTGTGACTGTTATCTGCAGGCTTCAGTTTTTTACTGAACCATTTACTTTGCTGATCTAACAGAAGCAAAATCCCAGAAACTAAGTTTTGGGTTGTGTAGAAGGCCAAGTGATGTTAGACCTTATACCTGATGCCCTGTAGTATTCTATTCATTCATTCATCTGATCAAAAAAATGCATTAAGCATCTACTTTGTGCCCGGTATGGTATGAGGTGCTGGAGAAAGGAGGGTAAACATGAAAGGTGAGATGCCTGTTCTCAGCAGTAGAGATGAGAGTGATGAGCGTTCTCAAAGAGAAGAGTAAGATGCCATAGGGATTTAAACCACTTGGACAGTGTCAATAGTTAGTTTTCGTTGCTGTTATTAGGTTCTGTCAAGTGAGCTCCGATTCATGGTGACCTTATGCATAACAGAACAAAATGCTGCCCCGTTCTGTGCCATCTTCATGATCATTGTTATGTTTGAGTCCATTGTTGTAGCTACACTGAATTTGATTTTTTAATAGTGGCCTTATTATTTCTTTTTGTTAAAACAAATCAAATGCTTCCAACATGAAAAATCTTATCTTCACCCTAGTTCATTCATTCCCTCAGCAATTACATAAATAAGGCACTTTCTAAACACTGAGGATATAGCCGTGGACAATATAGAAAATAACCATGAAGGAGTTTGTGTTCTGCTGGATGAAGAAACATAATATATGTTATATATACATATATGAGTACTTACAATGCACTGGAGGCTATTATGAGAGTTTTTCATGAATTCATTTGTTTAGTTCTAAATCTAATGGTAAAGTCTCAATTCTCATGTTTCTTGACTTGCCAGCAGCATTTGACAGAGGTGATCTGTCCCTAGACCTTGATGTACTTTCTTCATGTGATTTCCAGTATCCCATACTCTCCTGATTTCCCTCCTACTTCACTTGTTACTTTGGGTCAGTCTCCTATGTGGGATTCTCCTCCTTTTTCCAATGATAATCTCCGAGGGCTTTGCTCCTCTTCTCTTTTATATCTACACTCTTACGGTGATTTAATACAATCACATGGCTTTAAAGACCATCTGTAGGAGGATGGTCTCAAATTTAGATCTCCACCCCAGACCTCTGAACTGAACTCCAAATATGTATGTTCATCTGTCTACTCAAACTTTCCGTTTGAATATCTAATAGACTAGTCAACATGTCCAAAAATAACCTTCTTGTCTCCATGCCTGACCCTTTTCATCTCAGTGGATGGTGACTTCATCCTTCTAGTTGCTGATGCCTAAAACTTTTGAGTCATCGTTAACTTCTGTCTGGCATGTGCCATAGCCACCCATGAGATTCAGTGAAAATATATCCAGAAAATGACCACTTTTTGTCACCTTCACTGCCACCAGCCATGAACGAAACACCATCAATTTTCACTTCAATTACTTGCAACAGTCACCTAACAGGCTTCCATCTTATCATGCAGAGCCCTGGTGGCACAGTGGTTAAGCTTTCAGCTGCTAACAAAAGGTCGGCAGTTTGAATGCACCAGCCACTCCTTGAAAAATCTACTCTGTCCTACAGGGTCGTTATGAGTTGGAAACAAATTGACGGCAACAGGTTTGTTTGGGTTTTTTTTTTTTTTTTTGGTTTTTATCCTAGTATGCCTAGAATCTATATGCAACAAAGCAAGAGACCAATCATTTTATTCTTTTTTAAAATTGAATAAAATATACATAGAAGAGTATATAAAGTACTCTAAATGAAATTGAGGCAAAGCATACAAAGAATGTACATAAAAATCAGTTGCTGTCAAGTCGATTCCAACTCATGGTGACCACATTTGTGTCAGAGTACAGTTGTGCTTCATTAGTTTTTGTTTGTTTGTGTGCTGTTTTTTAATTGTTGTAAAAATATAGATAATACAACATTTATCAATTCAACATTTTTCATTTATACAATTCAGTGAAACCATTTACATCAATCACATTATGCAACCATCATCAGCATCCATTGTCATGCTTTGTATCCCCATAAACAGAAACTCAGTGCTAGCTAGACTGAGATTTCCCTCATTGAGTGATTTCCAGGCCTTTCTTCTGAGGAGCCTCTGAGTGGACTCGAACTGCCAACCTTTTGGCTGATGTTTGTGCTACTCAGGGACTCTTGGAATGCACATAAAGTACTCTAATCTTTAGTATACAGCTGATTGGTTTTTATTTATGTAGACATTTATTTAATCACCACTCAGCTCCAAACCAAGAACATTTCCAGCATGCCTGTTTCCCTTGTGCCTCTTCCCAGGCTGTGGTCCCCAAATGTCACCACTATTCGCACTTCTGTTTTCATGGTTTAGTTTTGCTCATCTTGAATTTCACATAAACTAGGCATCATATAGTGTGCACTCTTTTCCTGGCTTCTTTTGCCTGTCTTTATGTAAGATCTGCCCTTGAGTTCAGTTGCCTAATCATAAAGAGAATGTTGGACTGAGATTGGAGCTAAAATTTAAAAACATACTAATATCTTGTTCCAATTTACAGAATTTTTTATTCATATTATTTGGGTCAAGCACAGGGAATTAAAAGATCCCAAAGAGCATACAACATGCAGCCTATGGATTCAACTATCTCTAGTCTTTGTTTTTGTTTTTTTCCTATACTCATTTCTTCCCTGAGTGCAAGGACTGATTAGCCAGTATACCCTCTTTCCTCCATTCTTCCTCAAGTGAGTATACATTGAGCACTTATGAAATACCAGACTGTGCTAGGTTGCTGAAGCTACCGGAATCAATATAACACAGTTCCTATCTTCCAGGGTTTTGAAATCTAAAAAAAAACTCTGTCTTTTAAAACTATAACTGAATAAACAATATACGTATGAAAACTCAATGAACAGCTCTCTATACCCACAAACCAAATAAAGGGAATAAAAAGAGAGATCAAGAAAAGATTTGACTTTTCATATAACTTAGTAATTTTGAAATAGTTTAAATTTGATCAAATAACTGGTTGTGTATAAAGGGTTGCCTCAAATTTCAACTCAGTTGTTTTCCTTTGCAAAATTATTTGTGTCTAGACAAACTGACGGCGATTGAAAGGAAGAGGTAAAATTTTTTTTCAGATTTTAAACATAGGGACACATATTAATTTGGAAGGGCACCCTAAGTATTAACTGTGTGATTACATAACCAGTATTTTGAACATGGTTTTCTCTGCATTGGTTAAATGATTTAGTTAAATCTTTGCAGAGACTTTGCTTTTAAGGATGATTTTCCACTTTGTTAATAGCCACTGAATACAGTCACCAAAAAGAGGAGACAGTTACTCTGGTCATTGCTGTGGGTTTATTGTTTAGGGCAGTGTTTTTCAAATTGTGGATTGTGGAATCCATTAATGGATTCTAAAATCTGTGTAGTGAGTTTTACCCACCCAGTAAGTATTGTTCCATGAAACTTTTGTTTCCCTTATGTTTCTGTATGTGTATGCTGCTGGATTGTGCTATTTGATGTATTTCTTGCTATAGTTCACAGTCAAAATTTTAGAAAACACTGTATTTAAGGTACATGAAGTGTTATTCTAATTAAAATTTCACCCAGATTATTAGGTGCTGAAATGCTATATGATTTATGATAGTTTATTTGATATCTGATTTCGAACAATATTAAAGATGGAAAAAAAAAAAAACCACTTCAATTACTTGGATCGATTTGATGACAAAATTGCTTTCATCCGTTTGTAAGGCACCAAAAAATTTAGAGGTTTTACTTTCAAAGAAGATTGTGGTGCAATATGGTGGGAAAAAAAAAAAAAGTAATTAAAGCAGTGTTTATAGGACTATTTTTCCTGGGAGATTATTTGAGGATATTCTATTTAAAAAAAAGTCAGGAATGATAAATTCATCTCTAGAATTTTTTAAAAAGATACCATTAACCAAATTAACCAAGGTATGTTGTTATATAATTTAAAAGTGCTCTCAGATTGTTTTAAAGTATGCATCTGGTGAGGAAACTGACCATAGAAATGACGTTTAAAAGATTTTTCAAAGCCAATTAATCTTTTTTACTATAGTTTTTTACTGTAAAAAAAGGAGCATAGTACACCTACTCCTCACTTATCGACTGTTTTGTTATCTGACATTTCATATTTACAACAGTAGTAAAAAATCTGACTATTTTGCAGATTAGTGTCATACATCTGGCAGTAACGAATGCCAAGTGCAAGACGAGAGTAAGGCTGGCTGTGGTGGTTAAGGTTATGTGTCAGCTTGTCTAGGCCATTATTCTCAGTGGTTTGGCAGTTATGTAATGATGTGATTTGGTGGTGTTGTAATGATGTAACTTGATCATTATGTAATGATATGATTTGGTGGTTATGTAATGATGTAATTTGGTACTTATGAAATGATGTAGTCATCCTCTGTTTTGTGATCTAAAGTGGTCATCCTCCATTTTGCATAATGCTGATTTTCATATAATGACCTGGTCTTCGGAACTGAGGAGTAGGTGTACTAACAACCATAACTGAATTTATAGGAGAACTTTAGAATTAAGTAGGGAAAATATATTTCCTTCAGTTATGCTTATTATGCTGTGACACTGATGGAGAATTCATTTTGTCCATTATAAAAAAAATTTGTTGAATAAATACACTTTAATAAATAGTCATTTAATAATCATAATTGAAACTATATATTAATATACTTATTCTTCAGATATTAGTTAACCAGTACAGTAAATATGGGGAACTGTAGTAACGATCTCAAATTTTTGGTGCTCATAATGTATGCCTTTTTAAGGGAGTTTTAGAAAAGATTGAATGCTCCCAATAGATGATAGGTATGAAAAGAATGAAGATTTTTCAGTATTTTTGATCTTTTTTTCTTTCATATGTTAGAGCCCTTTTCTTTTCCCTTTATAGTTTATAGAAAATGTTAAGCGATCTCTGTGTGTGTAATACTCAATTAGTTTATTTTATATGCTGGTTAAATGATAGCCTGAAAAAGCTACCCTACAAACTTAGTCGCAGACTCTATTAACTTTTCTGGGTCTCCTGGTAAACCATACTCTTTGTATAAATAAAAGTTACTAAGATTTAGGCAACAACAGTCTGTTAAGATCATGCAGTAAATTGCATATGTTTGGGTCAGGAATCCTCTTACTTTCAGTAAAAGACGTATAATTGCTATGAAATTAATAGCATCAGGACTGTTATGGCAAATACTTTTAATATTCAATTTAATTATCTCTTAATATTAGGCCATAATAATTATATGAGTTTTTTTCTTTTGTTTGTTTTTAAGGAAAATAAAAAGTAAATTGTAAAGAACACTCTAGAGTCTATCCCTTTGCAAGTCCTGCTGCCATTTACTGAGCATAGATACAGTAGAACATTCATTTTGCCACAAGGGCCTTGGATTTGCTCATTGAATGAATTAGGTTATTGATTCTAAATCCCTAAGATTAGGATTATGTGCTACTCTTGTTTTGGGAAATCAGTTTGTTGTACTGTGGGGGCCTGTGATGCTGGAAGCTATACCACCGGTATTCAAATACCAGCAGGGTCACCCATGGTGGACAGGTTTCAGCTGAGCTTCCAGACTAGGACAAACTAAGAAGAAGGACTTGCCAGTGTACATCTGAAAAGAATTAGCCAATGAAAACCTTATGAATAGCAGTGGAACATTGTCTGATATAGTGCCAGAAGATGAGCTCCTCGGGTTGGAAGGCACTCAAAATACACTAGGGAAGAGCTGCCTCTTCAAAGTAGAGTCGACCTTGATAATGTGGACGGAGTCAAGCATTTGGGACCTTCATTTGCTTATGCAGCACGACTCAAAATGAGAAGAAACAGCTGCAAACATCCATTAATAACCAGAATGTGAAATATATGAAATTTGAATCTAGGAAAATTGGAAATCATCAAAAAATGAAATGGAACACATAAACATCGATATCCTAGACATTAGTGAGCTGAAATGGACTGGTACTGGCCATTCTGAATAGAACAATCATATAGTCTACATGCTGGGAATGACAACTTGAAGAGGAAAGGCATTGCATTCATTGTCAAAAAGAACATTTCAAGATCTATGCTGAAGTACAATGCTGTCAGTAATAGGATAATATCGACACACCTACAAGTAAGACCAGTGAATACAACTATTATTAAAATTTACACACCAACCACTAAGGCCAAAGATGAAGAAATTGAAGATTTTTACAAACTTCTGTGGTCTGAAATTGATCAAACACGTAATTAGGATGTATTGATAATTACAGGTGATTTGGAATGCAAACGTTGGAAACAAAGAAGGATCAGTAGTTGGAAAATACGGCCTTGGTGATGGAAACAATGACAGAGATCGCATGATAGAATTTTGCAAGACAAATGACTTCTTCATTGCAATTATCTTTTTCCAGCAACATAAAAGGTGACTATACATGTGGGCCTTGCTAGGTGGAATACACAGGAATCAAACTGACTAATCTGTGGAAAGAGACTATGGAAAAACTCAATATCAGTCAGAATAAGGTCGGGACCAAATGTGGAGCAGATCATCAGTTGCTCATAAGCAAGTTCAAGTTGAAAATGAAGAAAATTAGAACAAGTCCATGAGAGCCAAAGTATGACCTTGAACATATATCACCTGAATTTAGAAATCGTGTCAAGAATAAATCTGATGCATTGAATGCTGATGACTGAAGACCAGATGAGTTGTGGAATGACATCAAGACCATCATACGTGAAGAAAGTAAGAAGTCATTAAAAAGACAGGAAATAAAGACAAGACCAAAATGGATGTCAGAAGAGACTCTGAAGCTTGCTCTTGAATGTCAAGTAGCTAAAGTGAAAGGAAGAAATGATGAAGTAAAAGAGCTGGACAGAAGATTTCAAAGGGCAGCTCCAGAAGACAAAGTCAAGTATTATAATGATATGTGCAAAGACCCGGAGCTAGAAAACCAAAAAGAAAGAATACACTCAACATTTTTCAAGCTGAAAGAACTGAAGAAAAAATTCAGGCCGTGAGTTGCAATACTGAAGAATTCTATGGGAAAATATTAAAAGACGCAGGAAGCATCAAAAGAAGATGGAAGAAATATACAGATTCACTGTGCCAAAAAGAATTGGTTGATGTTCAGCCATTTCAGGAAGTAGCATATGATCAGAAACCAATGGTACTGAAGGAAGAAGTCCAAGCTGCACTGAAGACATTGGTGAAAAACAAGGCTCCAGGAATTGATGGAATATCAACTGAGATGTTTCAACAAAGGGATGCAGCACTGGAAGTGTTCACTCATCTATGCCAAAAAATTTGGAAGACAGCTGTTTGGCCAGCCAAATTGAAGAGATCCATATTTATGCCTATTCCCAAGAAAGGTGATCCAACTGAATGCGGTAATTATCAAACAATATCATTAATATCACATGCAAGTAAAATTTTGCTGAAGATCATTCAAAAGCAGCTGCAGCAGTACATCCACAGGGAACTGCCAAAAATTCAAGCCACATTGAGAAGAGGATGTGGAACAAGGGATATCATTGCTGCTGTCAGATGGATCCTGGCTGAAAGCAGAGAATACAAGAAAGATGTTTACCTGTGTCTTATTGACTGTGCAAAGGCATTCGACTGTGTGGATCATAACAAATTACGAATAAAATTACAAACAATGGGAATTTCAGAACATTTCATTGTGCTTATCAGGAAACTGTACATAGATCAAGAACCAGTCGTTTGAACAGAACAAGGGGATACTGCGTGGTTTAAAGTCAGGAATGGTGTGTGTCAGGGTTGTATCCTTTCACCGTACCTATTCAATCTGTATGCTGAGCAAATAATCTGAGAAGCTGGACTATTTGAATAAGAGCAAGGCATCAGGATTGGAGGAAGACTAATTAACAACCTGCATTATACAGATGACATAACCTTGCTTGCTGAAAGTGAAAAGGATTTGAAATACTTACTGATGAAAATCAAAGACCACAGCCTTCAGTATGGATTACACCTCAACATAAAGAAAACAAAAATCCTCACAACTAAATCCATAAGCAACATCATGATAAACAGAAAAGACTGAAGTTGTCAAGGATTTCATTTTACTTGGATCCACAATCAACACCCATGGAAGCAGCAGTCAGGAAATCAAACGATGCATTGCACTGGGGAAATCTGTTGCAAAAGACCTCTTTGAAGTCTTGAAAAGCAAAGATGTCCCCTTGAAGACTAAGGTGTACCTAACTGAAGCCATGGTGTTTTCAGTCACCTCACATGCATGCAATAGCTGGACGATGAGTAAGGAAGATCGAAGAAGAACTGACTCCTTTGAATTGTGGTATTGGTAAAGAATATTGAATATACCATGGACTGCCAAAAGAACAAACAAATCTGTCTTGGAAGACGTACAACCAGAATGCTCCTTAGAAGCAAAGATGGCGAGACTATACCTCACATACTTTGGACATGTCATCAGGAGGGATCAGTCCCTGGCGAAGGACATCAAGCTTGGTAAAGTAGAGTGTCAGCAAAAAAGAGGAGGACCCTCAACAAGATGCACTGACACAGTGGCTGCAACCAAGGACTCAAGCATAACAAGGATTTTGAGGATGGTGCAAGACCTCGCATTGTTTCATTCTGTTGTATCTAGGGTCGTTATGAGTTGGAACCAACTTGATGGCACCTAACAACAACAACAATAGTACTAAAATAAAGTGTGAATACTCATCAGTTCTGTTGAAAGTGTTCAGAAAACTTATCTTCATTTTAGCTTGAGGAAAGACAGACTATATACCTGGAAAATTGCAAACCACATCAGTCTCCCTTCACAAGTAACAGCCTCAAAAATTGTTTGATCATTTAAATAACAAATATGATTTTGCATGTTCATTTTCAGAACTAATGCAGTAGAAAAATAATTTGTTTTCCACAAAGAACAATCATATAGAATTCCGGCAAAATCTGCTTTGTAACTTAAAAAAAAAAATTAAAAACAGACGAAAACAGCCATTACAATGGAGCAAGAGAATGTTTATCTTCCTCTCTCCTCCTCCCTTCTCTCCCTTCCTTCCTTATTAATTCTGTTCTCTAGTAGTAGAATGACATGTGAAGGAAGAATCTGATATATATTTGAGCACCATAGCCACACTGCCCGCTGAGGGACAGAACAACAACATTGATTAGGTCACATTGTATTCAGCATCTTCTGCTCTATTCTTTTCTCCATAGAATAATTCCAGTAAAACTTATTTTGAAGTGAATCATTATAAAAATCTTTTTTCCCTCTCCCCCAAAAATGTGTGCTCCTTGGCTATGATCATTTTTAAACAAAATATCTCATTGGATATTATTAATTCAATTTAACTTTTGCACAAAATTGCATTTAAAGAGAAATGTAAACAGTTGTGCATTTTATAAGGACAGATTCTTGAATCTATTTTTTCTTTTTATTTTCTTTAAGAGACTTTTTTGACCTTTCCGAGCAGCTCCACTGGGGAGGACATTGGCAGAACTTTGTGTGTCTTCACGCATAGCATTTGATGAGAATTTAATAAGACAGAAAATAATTCTTTGCCAAGTTATTAGCTTTAAATCTCTTATTTTCTTTAGAATTTCATGATTTATGGAATACCAAAAAACTCAGGGAGATGACTCAGAAAGAACTTGAACTTTCTAGTTTCCTACGGCATTTAAAAGTCTTAGCTGTATAACTTAGCTGAATAACACCATTATCAATATTTCAATCCTGTTAACCAGTGCCCTCGACTTGATGCCAACTCATAGCGACCCTATAGGACGGAGTAGAACTGACCGATAGAGTTTCTATGGAGCAGCTGGTGAATTTAAACTGCTGATCTTTTGGTTAGCAGCCAAGCTCTTAACCACTGTGCCACCCGGGCTCCAGTATTTCAATAAAACCTATGAATTAGTATGAATCAGCCATTTGTTCATTTGCATCTCACCCCAATGATATCAAGCTGTTTAACATTTGCTATGTAAAATCATTTGCTGTGTAAAACCACGGGCATCTGCTCTGTTAAATAGCAAAAGTAATGCCCTATTTAATCACATGGTTCCTAAACTGTAGGAAAATAAAGATTTTGTAAAGATTTGCTGTGTTTTAGGATAAAGGTAAACATCATTTCATTGATGTCATGTCACCCCCTCCTCCATCTCATCTATCTCTTGTATGTTTGCCAGATATTACTGGTTCAACCTCAATTATCCACTTCCTAGCATTCTAGACTCACACACAACAATCTCACCCTGTATGGGTGCTTTTATTGGGACTTATTTATAAAGCACAACATCCAGTTTTATGTTAAGTAGGTGGGTTGCTGATTTGTCAGAATGCCATTCTTTATCAGGCCTTTATGAATTGTTTGTAAGTACCCAACTGGACAAGGAAAGCTTTATATTCATGCCACAATTAGTCAGAATGATTCTAGTTAAACTCTGGTAAAGATCTCTAGTATGCAATGAATGTAAAGTATTCATGCTTGCTTTATCTTTCGTTATATTTCATTCTGGTTTCATTCTAGCTTACTTATTTATTAAAAAATAATCTTCTAAGTTGCTTTTTCACTGCTTTTCATGTTGCAGATCGAAAATGTTGATGTCTGCCTTAGTTTCCTAGCAGCCAGAGGAGTAAATGTTCAAGGTCTATCTGCTGAAGGTAAGAAAAAGCCCAGTTGTCATGAATGGCACCTATGTTTTACAAGATTCTTCCTAATGTAATAAACGTAAGTTTGGAATATATAGCTCCCAAACATAGTAAAGGAAACCAGTGAAGGTTGCAAAATGTAATAAACATAAATGTAATGATTACTAAGGTATGCTTTATTTATTTTTCCGCATATTATACTAGAATTGTTGTTTTACGTGAGGGAGTGTATGGGAAGGGAGGATTAACGAAATATTGTCATGCTGTTACTGAAACACAGTGTTATTATTAGAGTCTTGAGTAGAGGGGTAAATGGATATATAGATGGATGGATGGATGGATGGATGGATGGATGGATAAATGCTAGATAATAGATGGGCATAAATACCAGTAAAGAGAGTATAATTAATGCTCAACTTTTATGTTATCAATAATAACATTTCTATAGTATATACTAGTTGATAATAGTCAAAATATTTGAAAAGTTTAAATAAGTGCTCCTGAGTTGTTAAATAATTAGCACTAACAATATTAATAACTGTTATATGTAAAGGAATTAAAATCATTAAAGGTTTGAAAGATCATAATTAAAGCTGAAACACAACAAAGTGAATCTCTTTTCTTCCACATGTAAATGTGACAAAAGTTTGCAAAAACTTTCTGTTCATAATATGGACTTTGCCGTACTTAAGAAAACTAACTGATGTTTTTGTTTCCTTTTCCTTCCCTCCATCAGCAGTCATTCTATTCACCATCATTCCTTATTTCCACCTGTCTATTCATTTATCGAAGGAGCCCTGGTGGCGGAAGTGGTTAAGCGCTCAACTGCTAATCAGACTGTCAGCGGTTCAAACCCACCATCTGCTCCATAGGAGAAAGATGTGGCAATCTGCTTCCATAAAGATTTACAGCCTTCAGAACCCTATGGTGCAGTTCTACTCTGTCCTACAGAGTTGCTATGAGTCAGAATCGAGTCGACAGCAGTTGCTTTGGGTTTTGGTATTCATTTATCATTCTGTATTTTAACTATCAGATTCGTGAAAGTGCAATAAGAAATTTTTTGCTTATTTAGATTAAGAATACAGCCACTTCCTAACAAGTGAAATACTTGAATTTTAATATATTTTTATAAGTATTTCTAAAATTTCAAGCACTATTAATAATAATCAATTGACAAAAGTTATGAAATACCAAGTCCTCTGGGGTGTGCATCAAAAAGAATCATTCTAATTAGAATACTAATTTTATATTAAAAATCCTCTCGATACTTTTATATAAATTATACCTTTCAATCACTGAAGTTGGTCAAATTTTTTACTACAGTTAATTTGCTTAGAAAAAACTTTTCCCCAAACATATTAGAAAGATTACATAATTCTAAGTTTTTAAAATTTTGTTGTCATTGTAAAAAGAAATTGTGTAGCTTCTAAAATACAAAGGATATTTTGTAGAATTATTTACTTTTCTCCGTTTTTCTTTCATATTGACATTTTTAATAATGTAAAATTTTGTGTATATTTATATGTTGTGATGTCTAATTAAATTACACATTTTATTACCAAAAAGCTTAGTTCCAAACATAAGTAGTGGTTCTAAGTGGTTAAAGGAAGGCTGGAAATTTGTTTGTTTTATTCCTCTTTCTTCTCACAAGGTATCTCTTACTAATATAAACCTGTTTGTTTTTATTTATCCTTAAAAAATATAAGCATGTTCAAAAATGGCTTTCTAAGTTAATTAAACATACATAATAATAAACCAAGAAATTCAAAATAAAACTGTCTTTAAACATAACCGTTCAACTTATTAATATTTTTCTTTATCTTCAGATCAGTCAAGCCAAGTCTTCTATATTATGGGAACTGTGAGGAAGGTCTGGATAAAAAAGGAACATCTCAGAGGCTCATTTTATACGAGTAATTCCACTGCATAGTTTGGGTGACATGATAAACCATCAGAGAGCAAGCAACTCAAGGAGTCTATTAATGTTCTAAACTCTAAATGGGGACATAAAACGTGGACCTCACAGCAGGATGTATTTTATTGCCTATGGCAACTTTCATTTGAAATATGATTACAGGTTGTATTTATTTCAAGCTTTAATCTTTTCTCTTTTTCCTAATAAATTTTAAAATGACAACTACAGGAGCAAAAACTAGGCCCATGTTGTAGCCTACTTTCTATATTTAATTTTTTATTCACTATTAAAGAAACTTCACAGGAGCCCCATGTGTTAGAACCAAGATTTCCACTTTATTCAATTATGTTGTCTCTCTCTCTATATATACATATATATGTGTACACGCACGTGCACATATATATCTGTTGCTGAATAATTTTGAAGGCATTTTGACTGCTATAAATCCAGTTGATATTCTGAGTTCCACCCACTCTATCAGTATTTATAAATGCAGGCCAACCAACATTTAAGTGGCTTTCTCTCTCCAGTTCATAGCCACTGCTATGTTGGTAACAGCTGTGTATATTTGTGAGGAAAGCAGATTGCTAAATCAAATAATTAGCACAAGACAGAGAGCCTATCCATTTCTAAGAAGAAGCTAATTCTAGAAAAATTGTCGTTCAGGGATAGCAAAGAGTATCTCTTTTGAGTTAGCTTTATTCTCCCCGCCTTCCATTCCTTTATTCTCTCCTTGAAATTCTAAGCTATATGGAAATGTTAGCATGTTTAAAAAATTTAGGTTTGCTTGAATCTATGACTGAGACTCCAATTGTATTTCTGTCTTCATAGACATGGAAATACACTGTGGATGGGTTTGAACCGCCAACCTTTAGGCTAGTAGTCAAGCGCTTGATCTTTTGTGCCACCCAAGGACTCAGAAATTGATATATACAAGAGGAATTTCTTCCTCGCTGAAGGAAGTCTAAGAGGATTATATCTAGAATTTCATTTGAAAAAAAAAAAAAAAAGCATTCAATTTATATTGTGCTGTTTTTTATATTTTCCATTTTATGCAGAAATAAGAAATGGAAACTTAAAAGCCATTCTAGGGCTGTTTTTCAGTTTGTCTCGCTACAAGCAGCAACAGCACCATCAACAACAGTATTACCAGTCCTTGGTGGAGCTTCAGCAGCGAGTTAGTCACGCTTCCCCTCAGCCGGAAGCCAGTCAGGCTAAAACACAACAAGATATGCAGTCCAGGTAAGGAAGGAAAGCGGTGGATGTTCTTTAAAATGAGTTTGTCTAGATACAACTTATTTTTTAGCATATTATTGTTTGTGGGTTTGACAGCTTGCATTTTTGTAGTTTTATCAGTGTGCTGGGATAATTTGATGATGCTATAGAATTAAAGACCATTTTCCTTTTAGTTGGACAAGCAAGATCTAACTCCTTTTAGGTGAAATATTTTTATTTATTTATTTTATTTAAAGATGATTATTGTTCTGTATCAAAGTGTGTGCAGTGACTTCAGGGCAAGTAATTTGGCATGGCTACTTTCTTCTACAAAGTATTTTAGTGTTTAGAATGTGGTCTTAAGTCTTAGTCTTTTGTTGTGTAGTTGGTTAATTAAACCACTTAAAATGTGCATGTTTGAGAATAGAGTTTTGATGTGATATTGTGTGTGTGTGTGTGAGTATTTATACACACACGTATGTGTTTATCTGACTTGAGTCCATTGGTGCATGTAGACACAGCCAGGGCTAGAGTTCCCTCATATCATGGCCACTTCTTTCCATTACTGCTTTTTTCCAATTTGGATTTGTATTAGTCAGGGTTCAACCAGAAAAGTAGAACCAATAGGAGACCTATGATAAGAGATTTATGACTAAGAATTAGTTTGCCTGTTTGCAGAGGCTGGCTAGGCAAGTCCAAAAATCCTGAGGGCGGCCTGTCAGCAAGGGTAGGCTGGCACTCTTGGGCATGAGCCAAAACTACTATGTTGTTGAGGATCCTGACTCAAGGCAACCCCTCTGTGTAGACTAGAACTTCATTCCATAGGTTTTCAAGGCTATGACCTTTTGGAAGCAGATTACGAGGCCTGTCTTCCAAGGTGCCTCTGAATGCGTTCAGACTGCCAACCTTTACACTAGTAGTCAAGCACTTAACATTTTGTGCCATCCAAGGACTCAGAAATTGCCATATACAGGAGGAATTTTTACCTCTCTCAAGGAAGCCTTACTCTTCCTTTTAAGGTCTAGCATCTGGTTGAATCAGGACCACTCAGATAATCTAGGATAATCTATTTTACTTAAAGTTACCTGATTTTCGACTTTAATGACATCTACAAAATACTTTCTCAGCAACATCTAAATTAATGTTTGATTGAAAAACAGGGAACTGTGGTTTAGCCAAGTTGACGTATTAAAAAAAAAAAAATCACAGAATGAAATTAAGTTAACTTAATTAACAGGCAAGTTGCTATATTTATCTGTTTTTGATGACCAGGTTATCTGGTAGGTAGCTCTCTTGAATAAATAACTGTGATTATTTTTCTTAAGACTGGAGGATATCCAAGGTGAAAATACTCTTTATCATCTTTAAAAATAGATACACAGATCAAATATATGTAAATGTTTAACTTTTTCCATTTTACAAGCCAGGCTGAAACCTGATAATACTCAGTTTAGTAATAGTCTGTTGTTGGTAATGAGTATTGACTCAAAAGTTAAAATAAAAATCCAAAAATACCTTCACAAACAGCCCCCACTTCCTGTCAAATGTTAAGCTCTTCAATAATTCGCTTCTCTTTTATCTGTCAACCAGCCCTCATGTGGACTTTGTTTCCCTCTTAATGCTAAGCAAATATTTATTTCTCTATAGAGCGATATAAATCCTAGTCCCTTTGGCTAATTTTTACCCATTAGTGAATTATTACACCATTAAATAAAAATCATAGTTTAAAAATATGTATAGATTATACTATAAAGTCCATGGAATGGTGGGTATATTTCTCACCACTCAATAACACAGATATATTTCTGCTCTTTAATCTCATCTTCGTTTTTTGTGATGTCAAGTGGAGTTGAGCAGAAGTCAAAGTGAAAACAAAACTTCTCTACAGTGTAAGTTTCTTGAATTTAGTAAAGAATAGAAAAAAAGAAACGTATCTTTTTGTGGGTAGTTGGTAGAAAGAAATCTAGATTTTGGAAACTTCCAGAAATAATAATTCCTAGAGTTTGGTTTAAGCCATTTGAATGGACACGAAGCAAGAATAGTAGGTGAAAAAAGAAGGGAAGGAAAATGCTTTTGTGCAAAGCATGTTGATTCTGGAAGTGATCTGAAATATCATTTGTCATTGCTTTACCTCATTCTATTTCTGTATCTGCTATGTGGAATTTCTTGTCCAGAATTTCTCTACAGTGATGGCCCTTTTGAGGGGGATATTATTTCTTTTCCTTTTCTTCCTGCTGGGTATGCATAACTGTTATGAGTCTGTCAAGTATTTTTAAATATATGACCATATTTAATAGTCAAGGTAATTTTACACTATTTTTGGAGGAGTGTCTTCTTTTTCATTGAAAAGTTATGGAAAGTATTCTTTTCAATATTTCCTTTAAGACTGAAGTACACGCTTAGATAATTGCCTTTACTTTTCAAATTGAATAATTAAATTAGTGAATGTTTACAGAACACGCGCTGTACTAAATGCAGTACTCTCTACTGAGGATATAATAGTGACATGGGCCTTGATACAGAGGAGCTCAAAGTCTAAGGAGTATAAAGAAATATGTCAGAATTCTGTGAGGTTTGATTAAAAAATATTATCATTATTATGTTAATTGTAATAGAATCTGTTGTATGTTTTAAAATATTAAAATTTCAGACGTCAATCCTTACTCAGATTTGTATAGATTTGATATATTGAATTAGTTTGTTAATTAGAATTTGTGCGACCTTATGTGTAACAATTGATGTATTTAACCATGTTTCAAAAGCCCATAGTGATAATATACATAGAAAAGGAATATGGTCACTATGTATTAGAGCCAAGACAACTGATGTAGAAAAATATATCCTAGTGACACATTTATCTTCATTTGTTCAACATATGAGTCATAAATCACGATCTGTGAAGCCTTCCTATTGATTCCAAAGTTATTTTCAAGTAAATAGCCTGAATGTCTGGCTGCTATATTATTGTAGATATTTAGCCAGAAAACATGCTTATATTTTTCTCTTTAGACCAATAAATATTTTGGGGAGGCACACTGTTTCAGTTTAATAAGAGTGTTTTTGTTTTATTTTATCAACTAACTGCATATGACTCCATAACATTTATTTTATAGATTAAGAATTTTAAGATTTGGTTTTGCTCTTTTAAAAATAATTTCTAGATATTTTCCATCAATTTGAACATCTTTCATTTAAAAAGAAATTTTGATCTAAAGATTAACAAGTTAAATATACTATATCTCTCAGCTCCCTCTCTACCCTTGTGTGTGTGGGTAAAATTGTTTTGTGTCTGTGCAGGCATGTGGGCAGATAGATCCTGTTAAAATGGCCTTTAGGGCTCTTGTTATCAAGAGCTGTCCTCTGCAATCAGACTGCCTGAAGTTGGATCCCTATTCCATCACTTTCTAATTGTGTAACATTGGGCAGCTCAGTTCACCAATCCGTGTTTCGGTTTCCACGTTTATTAAAAGGGAATAAAAATAGCACAGATTTCATACAGTTGTTTTGGAGGTTAAATGAGTCAGTACATATAAAGCACTTTGAACATAACCTGGCACATATCCCTCCTATGCTCAATACCCAGCAATGTCATCAAATAGCCCAGTTATACTCCCACCTTAGGGAACTTGCCCTGGCTATTTCTTCTGCCTGAAGTATTCTTCCCCAGAGAGCCACTTGGCTAAATCTCACCGCCTTTAAGTCAACTGCTTAAATGTCACCTTCTCAATGACTACCGTTTTAATACTTCACCTTGCCCATGTCCACTCTCCACTGCACCTGGGTGTTGTTGTTACATGCCATCGAGTCAGTTCTGATGCTTATTGACCCCTGTGTACAACAGAACAAAACACTGCCCGGTCCTGTACCTTCCTCACAGTCATTGCCATGTCTGAGAGGATTGTTGCAACCAGTGTTAATCCATCTCATTGAGGGTCTTCCTGATTTTCGCTGACCCTCTAGTTTACCAAGCATGATGTCCTTCTCCTGATAACATGTCCAAAGTACGTGAGACAAAGTCTGTGGCCATCTTCACTTCTAAGGAGCATTCTGGCCATACTTCTTCTAAGACAGATTTGTTTGTTCTTCTGGAAGTCCATGATATAGTCAATATTCTTCACCAACACCATAATTCAAATGCATCAATTCTTCTTCTGTCTTCATTATTCATTGTCCAGCTTTTGCATGCATGCAAGGTGATTAAAAAAACCATGGCGATTAAAACAAATATGTCCATTTGCAGTTTAAGTGAACTTGCTACTATAGGACTCACAAATCAAATTACAAAGTCCCTGGGTAAACTTTCATTGAGTGACTTGTCTGTTCCCTTTGCAGCCCCTTCTCGGGCCCCCATGACCCCTGCCACACACGTTGCCCTGAGAGCCTCTTCCTATTCAGGACATTTGCCTTCCAGGGTTTAGTTTCCAGGAAACATCACTTAACTTCTGGGAGATTCATTCTGAAACTGGGGTGGTTTACAGCTTTTTGTCCTGGGGCTACAAATCTTGAAAAGTATATAAGGAAGTTCAAGATGACAGGAAGAATCAGTAATTTAAGCTCTTGTGAACCTGGCTTCAATTAGTTGCTCAACTCTGTTCTGTGTAGTGGACTATGGTGTGCTCTTTGAAACAGTCAGTGAATCAATTAAACTTTAAACAAAAAAAAAAACAGGGAGGGGGATCCTTATGAATCATTAAAAAAAAAAAAAAAAAAAAAGCAAGATTTTTTAAGTCCTAGAGAGGAATGATTGAAGGGAAAAACCAAAAATGTTTTAATTTACCCAACTGGGTGTACTTATTAAGAGTGTGTGTATGTGTGTGTGCATGTGTGTGCGCATGTGCAAACGTACACAGACACACACACACACACACACACACACACACACACACACACACGCTTTGGCTATGCTGTTCCACTGTTTACAAAGCTTAACAGCCACTCTTGTTTCTGTTGGCATGGATGGAGAAGCATCTATGTAGTTTTCATTACGTTAGAATCAGGCAAACATGGGCTTGAATTTGCCTGCCAATTCCTAGCAGTGTGCATTGGGCAAGTGTTTTTAACCTGCTCAAATACCAGTGTCCTTGCCTATAATATTGGCATTGTGATAACTTAGTCATAGGGCTATTGGGAAGACCACATGGAATAATTTGTGTACAAAGTGTCTACTTAACTCATCACTTAGCATATAATAGACACTCTAACCAGCTGCTTTCATCTTAAGAGCATATCACATGTATATTAAAATATATTGACTCATTTTAGAAAGCGTAAGACATCCTCATCATTGTTCTCCCCCTGTATCACTTTTTCTCTAGTCAACTTCTGTCCATTCCACTTTAAACTTGTATTAAATATATAAAAATGATTCAAAGTAATAATATCCTTATGGTTATAAATAACAGCCAACCCTTTCTATTACTCTGTACAGAGTTAACCCCTTTAATTAAATATTTTAATTAGTAGTTACTACCATATAGATATATAAAATATTTTTACCAGGAGATTTTATTGAATATTTTGATCATTATCTTTTGATTCACGCTCTCCCATCTCTTACCCCCTCCATTGCTATATACAACAAATATTTATTAAGTACTTACTATATTCCAAGCAATGTTTTAGACACTGGAGATACATCAGAGTATTAAATATATCATAATAGCCTTGCGTTAAAGCTTACTCTACTGAGGGGGTCAAACAATAAAAAAAAGTTAAATAACATATATACCAGTAATTTGAGAGCAGATGATAGAAAAAAATGAATCAGGGAAGGAAAAATTAGATGTGTAGGAGACATATATTCAATAATTTAAATAGAGTACTAATAGAAGCCCTCACTCAGATCGTGACATTGAGCAAAGGAAGGGAGAACTATCTGTGTGGACATCTTAGGGTAGGTTGCTTCAAGCTGATGGAAGAACAAGTGCTAAGACCTTGAGTCAGAAGCCTGTCTGGTTTATTTCAAGAGGAGAAAATATTGCAGTTTGTCTGGGTCAGGGGAAATGAGGCAGCAGAAGACTAGGATACAATTAAGAGCAAGAGTGGGGAGACATTATTATAGTCCTGTGACCATTATAAGAACTTTGACTTTTACTCCAGGAGAAATGGGAAGCTGCTATGTGCTATGAGGAGGGATATGAGCAAGGTATAAATCAAGGGGTCATTCTGGCTGCTGTGTTAAGAATACATTGTACTGTGGAAGGGGTGAAAGCAATGAGTCAGGGTAAAAAGTTTGGACAACATGGTTTAAGTGGGAGAGGAAGTTAAATTCCAAATATATTTTGAAAATAGTGTCGATAGAAATAGCCTACAGATTTGCAGTTGTATTGAAAAACAAAGAGGAGACTGTTAGTGTCAGCTATTGCAAAGCTGAAAATAGAAAAGAACGGGGAAGGAGCAGATTCCATAGGAAGAAGGTCAGATATTTGATTATCAGCATGCTAATTTTGAAATGTCTCCTAGATACCTCTAAGTGGAAATACTGACAGTTAGAATTCCAAGACTGGAGTTTAAGGGAGAGGTGTAGGCTATAAAAAGCTGTGAGACTAGATATTATGAAATCACCAAAAGTCTTATGTGTAGATGAAGACAAGGATTGAAGACTGGATCAGGAGCGCACAAATGTTTACAGATTGGGGAGATAGGAAGATCTGGTAGAGGAGACTGAAAAGAGGCAGCCTATGAAGTAGGAAGAAAACTATGAGTCAGAATCGACTCCACAGTAATGGATTTGGGTTTTTTTGGGTTTTTTTTGTTTTTTGTTTTAGTGACCATGATAATTGACTGGACTCTGTTCACTAGAAAAAGGGAGGGAGGAAGTAGAAATAGTAAACATTTTAATATATTAGACTGATTCCTAATTTAAACCAAATAAAAACCAAACCTGTTGCCATTGAGTCGATTCCAACTCACAGTGACCTATAGGACAGAGTAGAACTGTCCCACAGAGTTTCCAAGGAGCGGCTGGTGGATTCAAACTGCTAACCTGTTGGTTAGCAGCCGAGCTATTAACCACTGTCCCATCAGGGCTCCAATTCCTAATTTAGAGAATTGAAATTAAGACTTGTGCTTTTTGACATAATATGTCTGGATTAAAAACATGGTGAGTCAGTGCTCTGTAATTTGGTCATATAACTACCAGATCTTAAAAAAAAAAACAGTTGTGAGATGGGTATCGACAAAGAACTGTAACTCAGGATAACTAATTTGTGATTCATTTCTTTAAAACTTTTCCACAGGACGTTTTAGTGTCTTGTTTACACATTGTATGAATATGCCCCAAGCACTAGAAATTGTTTTTAACTGCAGCTATTTGATTTTGAGTATTTATGGGATACTTTCCTTTCAAACAGAGCACTGATAACTGAAATTTGATCATTATACTTACAATCTTTTACTCTATGAAATTACTATATATTAAGCTGCTTTCTACTAAAGACCATACCTCAAATTTGTAACATATTTATTTACAATGGAAAATGGAACTGTTACGTGAACTATAATAATCATGTCAGTGTGACCACTGAATTTTTTTCCTGTAGTCAGAACTACATGGAAAACCAAATTACAATCAGGGGATGAATGGGTGAGCATGGAATTGGATCTAGGAGACTTGCATACACACTTATGCAACTGAGATAGTCTTGCCGATGAAACTCTTAACTATTGGTCAAGGGTCCCTCTTCCTTCTAGAGCACACTGTCAACATTTGCCTTTAGCATATTCCCTTTTCTATGCATCCACTTCTAACCAACCCACACTCCCTCCTCCTTTCTTGACTGGCCTTTCAGTCTAATAAATTGTGTAAACAAAACCAGCCTTTTTTCCCTGCAAGGCTGTGAGGCAGACTCGGGACCAAATATCACCATCAAAGATTGTTTGAGACCCCAGCCACCCCACAGTAATATGAGACTGGTTGTATTGATGATTACAATTGATTTGCAGTATATTGGGAGTATACTTTATAGATATTTATTTATATAATTATAAATATAATAAAAGTAATTTTCAAGAACATATGTACTAAGAAGTAGTTTGTAAACATATTCGGTTACTACAGCACTTTAATTCTCTTAAGAAGTATTAAATAATCTAGATTTTCCACTAATCTTGTTGGTCTTTACCAAAGTTAGTTGAATAGCTTAGCTTAACACAATAGTCTTATCCAACTGGTATTCAGGGTCCAATCTTTTTAAGGTGGTTGAATTAAAGTTAACAGAAGCCATCTCACCCCAACATTACTGGCACTAATCGAAAAAACAGAAAATAACAAACGTTGGAGAGGTCGTGGGGGGATTGGAACTCTTATGCACTGCTGGTGGGAATGTAAAATGGTACAGCCACTATGTAAAACAATACAGCACCTCCTTAAAAAGCTAGAAATAGAAATACCATGCAATCCAGCCATTCCACTCCTAGGAATATATCCTAGAGAAATAAGAGCCTTCATATGAACAGATATACGCATACCCATCTTCATTACAGCACTATTCACAGTAGCAAAAAGATGGAAACAACCTAAGTGCCCATAAATGGAATAATAGATAAATTACAGTACACACTCACAATGGATTACTACGCAAAGATAAAGAACAATGATGAACCCACAAAAATCTCACAACATAGGTGAATCTGGAGGGCATTATGCTGAGTGAAATAAGTCAATCACGAACAGACAAATATTGTATGAGACCACTATTACGATCACCCAGGAAAAGATTTACACACAGAAAAAAAACAACCTTTGATGGTTATGAAGGAGGGGAGAGAGGAAGAGGGGAAATCACCAACTAGAAATAGACAAGTGTTAACTTTGGTAAATGGAAAGACAACAAACAAGATAGGGGAAGTCAGCACAACTTGACCAAGGAAAAGCCATAGAAGCTTCATAGACACAACCAAACACCGTACTGGGGCTTAGGGATGGGGACCATAGTTTCGGGAGACATCTAGGTCAATTGGCATAACATAGTTCATAAAGAAAATGCTCTATATTCTGCTTTGGTAAGTAGCATCTGGGGTCTTAAAACCTTGTGAGCAGCCATTTGTGAGGACCAATACATCTATTGGTCCCATCCTGTCTGGAGCAAAGGAGAATGAAGAAAACCAAAGACACAAGGAAAATATTAGTCCAGTTAGACTAATGGACCACACGAACCACAGCTTCCACTACCCTGAGCCCAGAAGAACTAGATGGTGCCCAGGTACCACCACCAACCTCTCTGACAGGGATCACAATAGAGAGTTCCAGATGGAGCAGGAGAAAAGTACAGAAGAAAATTCAAATTCACAAAACAATACCAGACTTACTGGTCTGACAGAGACAGGAGGAACCCCCAAGACTATGGCCACTGGACACCCTGCTAACTCAGAAATGAAGCCACTCCCAATGTTCACCTTTTAGCCAAAGATTAGACAGGCCTATAAAACAAAAATATCACATGTAAGGAACATGCCTCTTAGTTCAGTCAAGTATACAAGACAAAATGGGCAACACCTGCCCAAAAAGCAAAGACGAGAAGACAAGAAGGGACAGGGAAACTGTACAAATGGACATGAAGAACGTGAAGTGGAAAGAGAAAGGGGGAGAGTGCTGACACATTGCGAGGACTACAACCAATGTCACAAAACAATTTTTGTATAAATTTTTGAATGAGAAACTAATTTGCACTGTACACTTTCACCTAAAACACAGTAAAATTAAAAATTAAATTAACAAAAATAGGAGTGGAGCTTTCAATGTGTTGCAAAGTAGTTTTACTCCAAACTAAAAATTGTACATGGAAAAAGGTCTATGGAGCATAGTATTTTGAGCTATGTGATGTGAAAGCATGGTGGAAAATCTAATTTATGATAACATTGTGAGAGAAATATGAGCCTGGGTTTCCTGAGTTCTCCTTTATCTTGACATTCTACATGCCTGAAAGGGCGGGAGACTTTGATGCTCAAATATCTTAGACAGGTTATCTCCCACTTTAGTTATAGTTTTGAGATCTCACAAAAGCATACCATGAAGGTGGCCTTATTAACTGCCTGTAGAAATTTAAGATAAGACGGTGGTCATAATATATTTTCATACCATATTTCACTAATGGGGTATGTTATCATAGTAACCTGTCTCAAAGGCTGTTGGGATAATATGTCAGCCACCCAGCTCCTAAAAAGAAACACATGTGGATGAAAGCTAAGGTTCTGACTCATTTATGGATTAGGCAATACTATTTTCAGTGAACTCTCAGCGAGATTTAAGTAGAGGAACAAAGCATTTTTATCATGTACTCTGATGTGAGTACAGTTGTTTCAAGAAGTCTTAAATATTTTTTAATGATTGTTCTAGTCATCTAGTGCTGCCGTAACAGAAATACCACAAGTGGATGGCTTTAACAAAGAGAAATTTATTCTCTCACAGTCCCGTAGGCTATAAGTCGAAATTCAGGGCATCAGCTCCAAGGGAACACTTTCTCCATCAGCTCTGGAGGAAGGTCCTCCTCATCATCAGTCTTCCTTTGGTCTGGGAGCATCTCAGCGCAGGAATCTTGGGTCCAAAGGACGCGCTCTGCTCCCGGCAGTGCTTTCTTGGTGGTATGAGGTCCCCATGTGTCTCTGCTGGCTTCTCTTATATCTCAAAAGAGATTGGCTTAAGACGCTATCCAGTCTTGTATATCTCATCAGTATAACTGCCACTAATCCATCTTATGAGATCATAGTGATTGAATTTACAGCACATAAGGAAATCGCATCAGATTACAGAATGGTACACAATTATACAATACTGGGAGTCATGACCCAGGCAAGTTGACAGATATTTTTGGGTGACACAATTCAATCCATGACAATGATTTTGAGGTACAAAAGACATATTTGCAGAAGTGGCCAAACATCTCCCTTTTCCTTAGAGCTAGTAGCTTGTCAGTAATTGTTTTATACTATGTTACAAGGATCTTGAAGAAGGGAAAATCTTTATACTCAAGGAAAATTTTGGCTTAAGGATCTCTTTAAATCTTAATTCTGAAAATACGGTTTTATTTCTACCCTGAACAATCATAGAATTCCCTATTTCATAAAAGCAATATATTTCAATCTATCTTAGTCTTAAAAATCCTTGGTGGATTTGCTTAAGTGTCTTCAATGTTTGTCCTTTTGTCTAAAAATTCTTAGTTTAAGACTTTCTTTGAATATATTTAACTATAATGTATCTTGGGTAATTTATCCCCAGTTTTATCCCAGGCCATTTTCAGTCAATTTGAAAGTAGATACCTCCTGTCTTTTGAACATAATACCGATTTATAAAAAGGAGTAAAATTGAGAGAGAAAAATTTCTTATTAAAATGCAAACCCAAGAAGTATTTTACTTCATATTCTTATACTTGTCTCTTGGGTTCCTTGGCAATGTTGTTGTTAGATGCTATTGAGCCAGTTCCAACTCATAGTGACCCTATGTACAACAGAACAAAACACTGCCCGCTCCTGTGCCATGCTCACAATCATTGTTACGCTTGAGCCTACTGTTGCAGACACTGTTGTCAGTCCATCTCGTTGAGGGTATTCCTCTTTTTTGCTGACCCTCTACTTTACCAAGCATGATGTCCTTCTCGAGGGACTGGTCCCTACTGATAACATGTCCAAAGTACTTGAGATGAAGTCTCGCCATCGTTGCTTCTAGGGAGCATTCTGGCTGTACTTCTTCCAAGACAGATTTGTTCGTTCTTCTGGCAGTCCATTCAACATTCTTTGCCAACACCGTAATTCGAAGGCATCGATTCTTCTTCAGTCTCCTTTATTCATTGTCCAGCTGTCACGTGCATATGAGGTGATTGAAAATACCATGGCTTGGGTCAGGCACACCTTAGTCCTCAAGGTGACATCTTTGCTTTTTAACACTTTAAAGAAGTCTTTTGCAGCAGATTTGGCCAGTGCAATGAGTCTTTTGATTTCTTGACTACTGCTTCAGTGGATGTTGATAGTATATCCAAGTAAAATGAAATCCTTGACAACTTCAATCTTTTCTCCTTGGGAATAGTGCCATTAAAAAGACAAATGTGATGTTATGGTTAATTATGTCTTTCTCCTTCTTTGAGAAGAGTACTAAATATTTGTCTGATATAGTATAGGAATTTTTTTTTCTTATGATAAGTTTGTGTGTCTCTGAAACTGTAAGTAATTAGACAAGGAAGGAAATGATGATTATAAAATAATTTTCTATAAAATATCTTAATGTAGGTGAAAAAAAAATTGCCGTCTAGTTGATTCCAACTCATGACAACACCGTGTGTGTCGGAGTACAACTGTGCTCGATAAGGTTTTCAGTGGCTGATTTTTCAGAAGTGGTTTGCCAGCTTTTCTTCCAAGGCACCTTTGGCTGGATTTGAACCTCTAACCTTTTGGTTAGCAGCCAAGCATGTTAACCATTTTAATTACAAAAACATACATTATGTGAAATGTGAAAAATCTATATAATATGAAACCTATATAATATGAAAAACTATACACTGCTCCAATAAACATAGTTCATTCAATTATTTTTTTATTAAGTACTTCCACTTTAAAAATTACTGTTTTATCCCTGATTTTTATGTTTTGATGAACTAATCACTGTCCAGTTTGGCATAGTCAATGAATACCATATAGAGTAATGAAAGACGATATTCTTCTTAGTGATCATTTATATATTACCTTTGACACCAGAGTTCTTTTTCAGCAGTTATTTGAAAGTTCAAATGTGACCTTTCAACAAATAAAGATTCAGCCCCCACTATGTTCCAAGAGGAGCCCTGGTAGTGCAGCGGATAAGAACTCAGCTGCTAACCAAAAGGTTGGCAATTCGAATCCACCAGCTGCTCCTTGGAAACCCTATGGAACAGTACTCTGTCCTGTAGGGTCACTATGAGTCAGACTCAACTCAGTGGCAATGGGTTTGGGTTTTTTGAATGTACCAAGAATTATGCTAGATGTGTGGTTGAGATATGATGTGCTTTTATCTTCAAATTGCCATATTCCGATTGAAGACCTAGACATTAATTCCATAGTTCAATAAGATATGTTAACTGATCTAACAAAGGATCAGTTGCTCAGTGACCACAGTTAGAGAGGACAGATCACATATGAAGGCACTAAAGAAGGAAATGCCATTTCACATTCAGGAAACAACAAATATTTGGTCGATGAGAAAACTTAAATAAAAGTATGTTCTGAGTATCTCTGTTTAAAAGCCACCCCCAAATTTAGTGGTGCAAAACAATAACCATTTCACTCTGCTAGTGGATTTTGCAAGCCAAGGAATTAGACAGGGCAGACAGAGATGTCCTCTCTCTGCTTCACTATGCCTGAGGTCTTTACTGGGAAGTATGGCATGACTGGGGTGGTCAGAACATCTGTGGCTAGAAATTCACTTCCAAGATGACTTCTTTACTCACATGCCTGGCAGCTTAGCTGGAGCAGTGCCTAGACATGGCCTCTCCAGCATGGTGGTCTCTAGGACCCTGTACTTCTTACATAATGACTGGGTATTTCAGGAAATAAGTGGAAGCTCATGGCTTCTTATGACCTCGCCCTAGTTATGTGGTTCCGTGTCCACTGTACCCTATTGGTTGAAGCTGTCATAAATCTACCCAGATTCAAAGGGGGTGGTGAAGGACAAAGACTCTACTTCTCAATGGGAAGACTGTCAAATAATTTGTTATAGTTATGTGTTATAGACTCAAACATACCAATGATCATGAAGATGGCTCAGGATTGTGCAGTGTTTAGTTCTCTTACACGTAAGGTTACCATGAGTCAGAGCTGACTTGATGGCAACTAACAACAATAAATGTGTTTAAATTGCCACAGGGTATGATGAGAGATAAGACCAGAGAAGTAGGCAGAGGTCAATTTATGGAGGCACTGAATGCTTTGCTTAGGAATTCAGACTTATTTCTTGGATGTAAAGGAAAATTGCTTTAGGGACTTCTTTTAGCAGGGGAGAAATAGTGCTATTTGCACTTTAGGAAGATGATCCTGATGACAGGGTAGAGGAAGATGTGCTGTGGGGAGGAGAGTGGTGAAAGACACTGTAGGTATAGTGGCAAGAGAGTGAGCACTGTAACTAGGGTCTAATTAGAG
Organism: Dugong dugon; assembly: GCA_030035585.1. NCBI lineage: Eukaryota > Metazoa > Chordata > Mammalia > Sirenia > Dugongidae > Dugong > Dugong dugon. The sequence continues at coordinate 35,102,303 of CM057465.1, forward strand.
ATAATGTTTGAGTTAAAATTGATCAGATTTGGTGACATATTAGAGGTGAGATTAAAAACAAAAAACAAAAAACCACGTATCTATTCTGCTTGTCTAGTTGGATGGTGATGCACTCCAATAAGAAAAAAAAAAATGGTAATACAATAGTGGATTCAGATGAGAGGAAAGAGGTGGAGGGGAGAATGTTTAGTATGGGCCTTCCTGAGTTTGAGATTTCAACAGGACTTCTAGCTAGTGATGTTTAGCACATAGACCTGGAGCACATGAGAGAGGTCAGGGCTGAAGATACAGATCTGGATCATTAGCTTAGTAGTGTTTTATTGATTGAAACAATAGAAATGGAGGAGATCACTCTCAAAAGGAGGGAGCCCAGGTGGTGCCATGGTTAAAAGTGCTTGGCTGCTAACCAAAAGGTCAGCATTTCAAACTTACCAGCTGCTCATGGGAGAAAATACCTGGCAGTCTACTCTCATAACGATTACAGTCTAGGAAACCCTATGAGGCAGTTCTACTCTGTCCTGTATGAGTCAGAATCACACAGCAACAGCAATTCAGGAAAAGAGTATAAAGCTAGATTTTTTTGTTTTTATTTTTAAAGGAGGGCTAAGCATAAAACTCTGGGGAACATAAACATTTAGGGCAATGTGACAATGAACAAACAAGAAGTTCTTTTTGTTTGCTTTGCAGTGTACTCACAGTTACGGCATATTTTTTACTATCTTCTTAAAGGCAAATTGTTTTGCTATTGAGTTATGCCTCATCTTATAAAAGATTTTATCTTTGTCTTTCTAATTATTTATGAAATTTAGAATGCAAATATAACACAAAATTCTGGTTTAAATATTACAATAAATATACTACAGTAAAAACCTGCAATAGCTGGAACCTGTGTGTCTTAGTCATCTAGTGCTGCTATAACAGAAATACCACAAGTGGATGGTTTTAATAGAGAGAAGTTTATTCCTTACAGTAAAATAGACTGAAAGTCCAAATTCAGGGCATCAGCTCCAGGGGAAGGCTTTCTCTGTTGGCCTTCTTCTCATCAGTGTTCCTCGGACTAGAAACTTCTTGGCTCAGGGACCCCGGTCCAAAGGACACGCTCTGCTCTTGTCACTGCTTTCTTTGTGTTATGAGGTCCCCCTGTCTCTCTGCTCACTTCTCCCTTTTATATCTTAAGAGGTTGCCTCAGGACACAATCCAGTCCTGTAGATTGAGTCCTGCCTTACTAACACAACTACCACCCATCCTCCCTCATTAACATCATAGAGGCAGGATTTACAACATGTGGGAAAGTCACACAATACCAGGAATCATGGCCCAGCCAAACTGATATACACATTTTTGGAGGACATAATTCAATCCATGACATTCCACACTTTGGCCCCCCAAAAATCATATCCTTACAACATGAAAACTTGTTCACCCCATCATATCATAGCAAGAGTCTTAATTCCAAGTCCCAAATCCAAAAATTCCTCTTCATCTGTGAAATCTAGAATACAAGTTATCTGCTTCCAAAGGTAAAATGACAGAACAGTCACAAGCTAGACATTTCCATTACAAATGGGAGAAACTGGAGGGAAAGAAGGGATAACAGGCACCAAGCAAGTCAGCAGAACACATTACTTTAGCTCTCAAGGCTTTGAAAATAATCTTCTGTCCTCTGAGACAATTTACACAATGGTCCTGCCTTCCAGAATCTAGGTATTGGTCACAGTCTCTGGATTCTGAGTGGAGGCCCATCAGCCCTGGGCTTCCGCTCTGCCTTCTAGGCCCCCTGGGACAGCAACTCTGCTCCCTTAGCCTTAGGCACACCATTCTCCTAGTCCATCTGAATGGCAACTCCACCCGTAGAAACACCAGAGGCCATGGCTCCACCCTTTGAAACCCCTGAGGTCATGGCCATACCTTTTGAGACTGAGGCAGCTCGGCTTCTTGTGTTCCTTGTCTCTTCAGCTTCTGCTTCCTGTGGCCTGGGCCTCACGCCCGCATCTGCCCTGCTGGGGAAAGTGTTCCAAAGCTCAGTAGCTCCACCAATAAGTGCCCAGAGGCACCTCACTCCACCAGAAAGCCTCCTGCACACAGGCACGCAGCTCTTTCACTCTGGGGGTCGGCTCCAGCACCGTCTCGCACTGGTCTCCTGGTTCTGCTGCTGTTCGTTCTCTGCCACTGCCACTTCCCTGCTGTTGCAGGTTCCCTGCTGCTGCTGGTCCTTTGCTGCTTCCACTGCTCTATCCACTGACAGTTTCAAAACCGCTTCTGTATTGTAGATATTTGTTAAAGAAGCACCCCACTCCTGGTACTAAATTCTGTCTTTGTCATCTAGTGCTGCTATAACAGAAATACCACAAGTGGATGGTTTTAACAGAGAGAAGTTTATTTCGTTACAGTAAAGTAGACTGAAAGTCCAAATTCAGGGCGTCAGCTCCCGGGGAAGGCTTTCTCTTTCTGTTGGCCTTTTTCTCATCAGTGTTCCTCGGACTAGAAACTTCTTGGCTCAGGGACCCCGGTCCAAAGGACACGCTCTGCTCCTGGCACTGCTTTCTTGGTGTTATGAGGTCCCCCTGTCTCTCTGCTCACTTCTCCCTCTTATCTCTCAAGAGATTGCATCAGGACACAATCCAATCTTGTAGAGTGAGTCCTGCCTTACTAACACAACTGCCACCCATCCTCCCTCATTAGAGGCAGAATTTACAACATGTAGGAAAGTCACACAATAAGAGGAATCATGGCCCAGCCAAATTGATACCCACATTTTTTGGGAGACATAATTCAATCCATGACACTGTGTAAGGTGGAAACCTGTCAAAGAAGGAAAACTCCACTAAATTGAGCAATAGAAAAGTGGTAAGACTGTACCCTGTCAAAGGCAGAAAACTTGTGAGACCCAGAAAAACAAGGCAGTCCCGTCACATTCTGGCTCTCACAGGTTTCACTGTATATCTTGTAAACGTCAAAACCACATTTTCATCTAATCCCTATGTCACAAAACAGAACATTCTTTAAATCATGTATTTGAGACACTTTCTGGATTATGTATAGTGTTGAGAAGTGTAGGTTCTGGAAGTCCTACCCTGTGCATATTCTTTCAAGAATGGTAATTCTTGAAATTCCTACAGGAATGGTTTTTGGTGGTGCTTTATGGGGTTAGGACCTACAGGGATTTATATTTTTGAGTTCAGGAAACAAGATTGATGAATAGTATCAAAGGTGGTTTGACGGGGAGTGAGAATTGATTTTATTTGCTTCCAAGAAGTCATGGTTCCATAGTAATTATACACTTGGAGACTGAAAGGCACAAATAAAGACTGACAGCTCATCCATTCTACTGAGAGGTACCTGCTTGTGGGCTTTAGAGGAAGAATATAGTACCATCAAAAATGATAGATGAGAACCAAAAGATTGTGGTGTTGGAAAGACTACCAAGCACAGGTGGGTAGGGTAATCGTAATGAGTGAAAAATATAGGATGTTATATTGTACTGGATTCACCAGAATATTTACAGAGCCTCCTTTAGGGACTTAGTGTATCCAAAAAACAAAAAAAACAATTGCTGTCTGGTTAATGCCAAGTGCTGTGGAGTCAATGCCTACTCATAGTGACCCTTATAGGACAGAATAGAAATGCCCTGTTGGGTTTCCAAGGAGTGGCTGGTGGATTTGAACTGCTGACCTTTTGGTTAACAGCCTAGCAGTTAACCATTGTTACTGCATCAAATGTACATATGAATTCTACAGTATTTTCTTTCTAACTGTTACAGCACTTATGTGTGCCAGACGGTCTTCTAAGTGATTGATTAATTGATTGTGTAAATTAATACATGCATATTGGGATAATAGCACCATGGAACAAAATCGAATTTTTCAATATTAATGTTTAACTTGCAAATTCAGAAACCTTAGGAGTGTGAAGTTGATTTTTCATTCATTCATTAAATTCACCATCTATAATTATTTTGTACTTTATAATAGAATCTTTAAAACAAGAACATACAGTGATCTTTATCTCTGTTGTGCAGATGAGGATTCTATCCCCCTAGTAGTTCCTGTTACTTTCTACACCTCTTGACTATTGACCCCTTGAATATTGGAGACTTGAATTTTTTCTCTTCAGACACTACACTGTTATCCTCAAACTCCTTTTCCTACACTCTGCTTCCTAGGAAATTATACTCTGCAACTGAAGGCCACAGGCCCAGGAGTTATCTGAGATCCCTCTATTTCCTTCAAGTCTTATGCTCACCATTATAACTTCTTTCATTAATCCTTACTTCTATTTCTGTGCCTCTACCTTTATTAGGCCCTCATCGAATCTTGCCCACATTATACCAATGATTTCCTATGTGGTCTCCCTGTTTCATTCTTGCTAAATCTCCCAGCCTCCTTCCTACCTCAGTTCCTCTTTTACCTACGTAAGAGAAGGATCTATCTAATCTAAAAAAATTATTATTTATTCTGTAATTAAAAGCTTTTAGTCAGTCCCAATTATAGACAGAATAAAGGCTAAATTCCTTAGCAAGTTGATACGCTCTCCTGATTCTTATCTGGTAAAAGAATAAGAGTTCAACGAATATTTGTAGAATGAATGAATAGGAAATTAAAAAAAAATTACAGTTATCATTGTAATTGAACACAAATTGAGATGATTCAAGTATCAAGTATCTCAACTGAGGTTTTTTTAGAAGAAACTTGGATGTAGACAATGGAGATAAAGATTGATGCACTGTGTGAAGTTCAGATATTATGTTTTGATGATTTTTAATGGTGCATATATGCTTTATGTTTGGGGGCTAATTTGATTTTTGAGGTTGATCTCTAAGTAATAAAATTATGTATTGTTTATTTTTGCATAGAAGTCAACTGCTAGAATATTTACAACATAAATAGAAGATTATACAAAATCCTGTATGAAACCAGTCAAATCTCCTTAACAATGTTTTGATGAGGGCATAAAGAAGAAATGCAAATAAGTTTCAACTATCTTGATAATTTCTTTTGATTAACAAAAGCTACTTGAATGTTGGCTGAGGATTTTGAGGCTATCACAGGGCTCAGCAGAAGAAAAGAGTTCTATGATCCATTAGTGATGTCTGCCATGGGCATAGGAATAGCAAATTACAGCATACGTGCCATATTTGTCAGCTCTAACTAAAATTTTGCTTAAACTTTAAAAGACTGTATTTACTTGGAAGATTGTGAAGAATGCTGCTTATACTAAAAGTACCTTAGTCCTTAAAATTTTTATAATTTATTCCAGATTTTAGGTGAAGTACCAACTGAATGAAATTCAACTATATCTGTCTGTTATTTGAGACTGAGAGAGATGATATTTTGTAGGCAGTATGAAAGTATTATCATAATGTCTTGGAAATCTTCACAAATCCATAGGGTAATGAATTAATAACAAAAGAAACATTAAAATATTATAATCTAGAATCCATTTCCAAAAAAACAAATCATATAACAGTGCACAGAGTATGGAATCTAACAGACCTACCATATTTTTGCACAATAATGCATGCCTTCTACGTTTGTTTGCCAATTGCGCCCTCCGCCTGTGAGGTATTTTTGTAAGCACACTATGCTAATTTTTTTACAGCAACATGTAAAAAAACAATTGGCATAGCGGCGCTTATGAAAATACCTTGTGGGTAGGGTACCATTGAGAAACAAATGTAGAAGTTGCACATTATTTGCGTAAAAAATATGGAAGGTTTGAATTTCAGTACTATTAGTTACAAGATGTTTAACTTATACAAATGAGTTAATGTTTAAAAGCTTCAGTTTTCATATTTGTCAGTAAAGGATATAGTATCATCTTTGTAGGACTGTTATGAGGAATAAATAAGAAAATGAACGTACTTTTATGTCACTTGTCACATGTCTTATATACAGTGTCACTTAACAAGAACACACTAAAGACCAATCTCTTTCTGTTACCTCTATTAATATACTTCTGATAATTATATTCTTGAAAGAATTTCATTTGCTTTAAATGTAGAGATGTTATATACCATAGTCTGACAGTCCTATCTGGTAAATATCAATCAGTCATCATTTAATTATTGAGCACATACCACCCCCATCCTAGGGACTGATAATGCAGAAATGAACTTGTAATAATCTCTGCCTAGAGGACAACACAATCTGTTATGGATGAAGAAATTTCACCTGGTCAATTACCCTATTAATCTATTAATTAGAGAAGAAAATAGAGCTGTGGACCAGTGGAGGACAAAACAATTAACTCTAGAGACTCAAGACATGTTTAAAATCAGATGTGACTTGTGATCATGATTTTGAAGTAGAAGTGAGATTTCATAATATGGGGAGGGGAAGGAATGATGTTTTAGACAGAGGAAATCTAATGAGAAAAGTCATGGATCCCTAGGAGAAGAGGTCACAGGGAAGAGACAGAGGTTGGTGACAGTGGAGAAAATGGTTGGAGAGGGTGTAGAGATGAAGCTCTAAATTAAGTTGTGAAAATATAGTGAAGAGCTCTATAAACCAAATCACAGGGCTTGAATTTTATCTTGCAGACAATGGGGAGTCAGTAGCAATTTCAAAGAATGAAATTCACATCCGTTTTTTGGGAGAAAATCATGCTGGAGAAAAATGATTTGGTTTTCCTGGAAATAATAAGGGACTGATAAATAAGGAAACTAGAGAAGATGTATTACTAGAGTTCACGAAAAAGATGACCAGGAGGTAAAATATCAAGACACCTCTAAGATTTCCATATTGGACGTTGGGGAAAAATGTTGGTGACACCATATCTAACTAGCAAAGTTAGAGAGGCTGATTTGTAAAGAAAGATGAGTTAGGTTTTAAACATTTTTTAATATCTGGGAGAAATGTAGGTAAGAGATCTAGGTGGAATATCTAGGAGATATCACAAACGATATTTAGAAAAAAGTTTTAGTCTAAAAAAGTTTAGAATTGAGATTAGAGTTTAAAATATAGATTTTCTAGAAAAGGAATGGAAGACTAAATTAGCTGATGTCTAGATTTATTATTTGGAAAATATTCGTGGTCATAGCACACAATTTTGGAGGTACGGACAGTGAATAGTCCTGTATTTTAGAAGTAGGACTAGTAGCTAGAGTGGTAGGAACTGTGTCAGGAGTGCTAAGCAAGAGATGAAGATTTCCAGAAGGAGACTCTCGGTATCTAAAGCAACAGTATGATGGAAGATGAAGACTAACAAGAGGCATGGCTTGAAGTGTTTCAATTATGTTGTCGGACTTCGAAAACCACATTTGTGGATATTCTGTAGAGCATAGCTTCTCTAATTTTAGTAGCCAAGGAATCACCTGAGGATCCTGTTAAAATGCAGATACTGATTCTGTAGGTCTCAGATGGAATCTGAGATTATAGTATTCTAAGAAATCCCAGGTGATGCCAGTGTTACTGAACTATGGGCTACACTTTTCAAAAAAGGGTTTAGTGGTTAGTCTCTTTATATTCTATTTTACAGAAGGATGAGCAGGTACGTCCTTTAGTAGAACTCACACCAAGTATCAAACATTTATATCTTTTGTGCTTTTGTTTCTGACATTTTTTTGCCTACCTGTAAGCTAGAAAGAGTCTCATTTGACAACATTTCAGAAAAAAGCACACTCTTCAATCCAAATGTCTTAAATTCCTTAGTTTACTGGTTTCTTACTCTGTTTATGTTGCCTCAGAGACCCCACTTACCTCAGAGCTGTGTCTCCATGTCCCTTGTGTCTGTTTTACTAATAAACTGTAAGCTAGCACTTTGTACACACTAGTCTGTCTGTAAACCTGAAACTTGGGAAATGATGTTAACAAGCACTGTAAAAAAAAAACACACCCACATAGCACTTTTCTATTACCTAAAGAGGCAGGAAGGATAAAAATGTCAAGAAAAATAAAGGTCATTAGTAAGAAGGAGAAAAATATTGAGTCACTAATCAAATAAAGTTATGAGTGAGATATGGAGAAATTGATCAAGTGAGCATTTGACAGAAAAATATTAAAAAGGGAAAGGGAGAGGAATATTAAGACTGACAGCTTGATATTTCTATCTGCTCCAGATTACTAGTGATTTTAAGGCTGAAGTAATAGCTTGATTTTCAAAGAACTGATTACAAATGTTCAACTAAGCCTCTCTTACTGTCTTGCTGTCTTCTTTTCAAATAAAGAAACAGAAATAGAGAGAGGTAACAGATCTAAGTGACATTACCAGGGACATGAAAGCTAGTTGTCAGCAAAATTATAATTAGCAACAGAAATCAACAAATTTCTAATTAAATTACACACACACACACACACACACACAGCCTTGAGCTTTATACAATACTATAGAAATATTAGATATTATGCCAACCTGATATATTATCCACTGGGCTTCAAGTGGAAGTTATAGAGTTGAAAAATAAAGAAATTTTTCTTCCAAGGCATCTATGCTTCTTGTCTGTAAACATCTGTGAGTGGTAGAGACTTATGTAGTGCCAGCTGAGTATGTTTTGACATAGCAGCTATTAGAGATAAAAATTGGTACTAAATGGTCTGAAAGGTAGCTGGAGATTGTGAAAAATTTTTTTAAAAAGTGAGAATTGGTGAGACCTATGGGTTGATTTGTGAAATATTTTCTTTATTACCTATACTGGAAAATAAACTATTTTATGGACTTGTGCTGCTGCACCATCAATAAATCTACTATGTTCTCATTGGATGCCATTGAGTTGATTCTGACTCATAGCAACCCCATATGACAAAGTAGAACTGCCCCACTGAGTTTTCGGGGCTTGCAGTCTTTATGGAAGCACATCGCCAGGTCTTTATCACACGGAGCCTCTAGGTGGCTTCAAACTGCCAACCTTTTGGTTAGCAGCCAAGTGCTTAACCGTTGCACCACCAGGGCTCCTTAAACCTACTATAAGGAATAGTAAATCTTGTGGCAATGCTAAGTAAGCATTGGTGGCAGTTATATTTCCTTCATCAGAGTAATTAGTTTCTAGAGATTAATAATAATAATAGATAAAAGTAGTTTTCACTCTTCCTTTTTTTTTTTTTTGATACTAAATTCCATACAAAGATTACAGAGAATCTGTTATGCATTTTGTAATCAAAATCACTTTAAAAAGCAAATTAAACTTTATGTAATTATAAAATGCTGGCACTGGAAGATAAGTTAGATATCATGTAATAAAACAGCTTTGTTTTACAAGTTGAAAGTATATGGGCTGTAGAGAGACAATGCATTTTCCAAAGTCAAACATAGTCACACAAAGAACACAGGTTTTTGTTTTTTTTTTTATCGTGATTTTTTTAATTCAAGGATTTGTCTTCGATTTCACTGTTCCTTTTTTTCCATTGTTTCAGATTTGCTCCTAAAACGTTCTATTGCACTGTCCATTTCTGAAATATTGTTTATCTTTTGGATTTATAATTGCTGTTTTTGAATGATCTCTAATTTTTTACTTATTTTGACATTTGACATTTTGGTCATATATTATTTTCCTGAATTCTTCCATTGCTTTGTCTGTATTTTCCCTGATTTGTCTATATTTTCCATGATTTTGTCTATTTTTTCCTTATTTTTGTCTGCATTTTCCTTCATCTCTTTCCTAATTTATTGGAGAACGCTGATTATTAGAGTTTTGAATTCCCTATCAGGTAGTTTCAGTGCCTTTTGTTCTATTGGAAGGTCACCTGGTTTTTATTTTGTTCACTTTCTGGAACTGTCTTGTCCTCTTTTTTTATGTTTTGATATTGTCTGCTATTTCTAGGACATTCAGAAATTATTTGCTTTATTGATTGATTGTAGATTTGTTTATTTCATCCTACTTTTTTGTTTCATTTGGTTATGTTTGGGCAGGTGGGCTGGACATGTTTTGTTGCTTGCTTGTCTGTGGGCATGATACTTCTCACCCACCTTGTCCAGGTGGGCAGGGCTGGTTGCTCAGCTATGGTGCAGCAGGACAGGTCCAGCAGGGAGGGGTGGCAATGGGTCATTTGCAGCACAAATTGGGGCTGACAGGGTGAGGCCAGGGGACAGTGTAGGGCAGAGTCCAGGGATCTGTGCAGGTGCTACTCAGGGTTGTGCTCAGTGCACAGTGCAAGTAGGGAAGGGAGAGGATGTGATACGTGGAGCTAAGTGGGTGAGAGAAAGCAGAGAGAGAAACAGAGTAAAAAAGAGCAAAAAGTGAAGGAAAAAAGAAAAAAGATTAAATAAAATGGCAGCATGGTAGTACTCTGTGTATGGAGGTAGGGCAGACCAGGCGAGGTTGTGTGCTGGTGGCTCTCTAGCCGAGCGGTGCAGCACAGCCCTTTGAGAAAGGGTGGGTGTGGCACACAAGGCTATGTGGGTCGAAGAAAGGAAAGGAAAGAAAGCAGAGAGAGAGAAGAAACAGAAAAAAAAAAAAAAGAACAAAGCAAACAAACTGAATAAATATGGTGCGGAGGGAGCCTGCCAGTGGGGGCAGCATGGACCCAGGAAGACCATGTGCTGGTGGCTCTCTAGCTGAGTAGTGTGGCACAGGCCATTCAGAAAGGGCAGGATGGCACATGGGGCTAAGTGGGAGGGACAAAGGAAAGGAAAGAAGGGAAAGAAAGAGAAGAAAGAAACAAACATAAATATGGTGCTGTGGGAGCTGATTACTGGGGGCAGGCTGGAATTGGGGTGAAAGTGAGCTGACGTCTCTCCCATTGGGCAGCATAGCATGGCCTGTCGGGACTGGGTGGAGGCAGCGCAGGGCCTAGGTTGGAGAGAGAAGGAAAAGGGAGAAGGAAAAAGATAAAGACAAATAAAAAATATGGTGCTGAGGGAGCCGATGTGTGGGAACAGCACAGACCCAGGGAGGCCATGTACCAGAGGCTTTCTAGCCAAGTGGTACAACACAGACTGTCAAGAAGGGGGGTAGGGGGAGGCACATGGGGCTAGGTGGGTGGTAGAAAGGAAAGGAATGGAGGGAGAGAGATGAAACAGCAACAACAAAATAAATAAATAAAACAAGAACAAAAACAAACAAACAAATGGCAATGAGGGAGCCAGTTGGTGACAGGAGCACAGACTCAGGGAGACTGTGCTGGTGACTCTCTAGCTGAGTGATGCAGCATGGTGCTTCCAGAAAGGGTGGGTGTGGTGCACAGGGCTAAGTGGGCAGGAAAAAGGAAAGGAAGGAAGAGAGAGAAGAAACAGAAAAAAAAGAAAAAAGAAGAACAAAGCAAACAAACTAAAAAAATATTGCGCCTGGTGGGGGCAATGTGCATCTGGGGAGGCCACGTGCTGGTGGCTCTCTACCTGAGCAATGTGACACAGGCCATTCAGAAGGGGTGGAGTGGCACATGGGGCTAGCTGGGTGGGAGAATGGAAAAAAAGGAAGGGAGAGAAGAAACAAACAAAAAGACCAAAACAACAACAACAAAATGGTGCTGAAGGAGCTGGCCAGTGGGGGAGAGGCGGACCTGGGTGGCAGTGAGCTGATGTCTCTCCAGCCTAGTGACCATAGCCCATTGGAAAGCAATGGAGGCTACACAGAGGGAAGAAGTGTGTAGGGTGGGAAAGCATGTACCCCTGGTTACTGGGTACTCTGGCTCCTGTTGGGAACTCTGCAAAGTTGCCTTCCTGTACTCCCTGTCTGCGTTCCTTGATGGCTGTAGTCCAAGATGGTGAATCCTTGCTGTGTTAGCTGGTAGAGGACATCCACTCCGTAGCTCTCCTCGTTCTCTGTTCTCTGTCAGCTTCTTATTCCATTCGGTGCTTGATCAAGTTCTTTATCCCTTCATTCAAGTTCTTTATTCCTTCATTTGATGCTTAGGGTTCCAGAATTGATGTTTGTTTGTGTTTTACTTAGTTTTTCGGGTCTTTGCTGCAGAGGGATGGCATAGTGCTTCTATGTATAATGCCATGTTGGCTCCGCCTCGTGATTTTTTTATTATAGATAATTTCAAACATATGTAAAAGTAGAAACAATAGAATAATATATCCTCAAAAACCAGCTGCAACCATTATCAATTCATGACCAATCTTGTTTCATTTGTTCCCCCAATCTTTCCAAACCCCTACTCCCACAATCAATTATTTTGAACTAAATACTTAGCATTATTTCATTTAATAAATAAATATTAAAAATATACACCCAAAAGGTATTCACAATACTATTATCACACTTTAAAAATCAGTGTTAATTCAGTAACAACTGCAATGAACTCAAAACATACCAACAGTCATGAAGATGGTACAGGACCGGGCAATGTTTCATTCTGTTGTACATGGTGAAACCATGAGTTGGAGCTGGCTCAATGGCAGCTAACAATAACAACAATTAATAGCACAATGGCATTAAGAATAATATTTTAAAGAAAAATTTATTTTAATCTTCTTGAAAACTTATCTTTAATAAAATACTGAAAGAGGGGAATATAAAAATAAAAATATAAGGGACCACTAGAAGAAATTGTTGTTAAGACATTTGAAAAAACATCAAAAGTAATTTATCCTAGTATTAAAAAAAAAGGATGCTATATAATGGAATTATGTAGTATGTAAGCTTTTAGGATGGATGTTTTTCACTCAGCATTATTCTCTGGAGATTCATCCAACTGTTGCCTGTACCAAAGTTTGTTTCTTTTTATTACTAAGTAGTATTCCATGGCATACGGCAAAGTTTGTTTACTCATTTACCCACTGAAGACATCTGTGTTCTTTTCAGCTTGGGGATATTATGAATAAGGATGTTGTAAACAGTCGTGAAAAAAGATAGTGTTAATTACTTAATCTCACTCAGTAAACAGTTGTTAAAATTTCTCCGTTTTTCTCATATATTTTTCATAGCTGTTTGAATAAGTTTCTATACATTACAAGAGAGTCTTGGAGTTTTTGAAAGACTCTCTGTAAGCTCTGTTTCCATAATTTTTTTCTTGTAATTTATTTGTTGAAAAAATTGGGTGATTTGTCCTGTTGGATGCACCACAGTCTGAATTTTTATTATCATATTTCTTGAACACCCATACCCATTTCCGTTGAGTTGATTCTAACTCATAGCAACCCTATAGGACAGAATAGAACCTCCCTATAGGGTTTCCAAGGCTGTAATCTTTACGAAAGCAGACTGCCACATCTTTCTCCCTCAGAGTGGCAGGTTTGAACCACCAACCTTTAGGTTAGCAGCCAAATGCTTATCCACTACACCACTAAAAATTGTCTCCATTGTTCGATCAATAATTATATTAATAATATACCCCCTATTACTACACTGGAGCCCTGGTGGCGCACTGGTTAAGTGCTACGGTTCCTAAACAAAAGGTCAGCAGTTCAAATCCATCAGCTGCTCCTTGGAAGCTCTATGGGGCAGTTCTACTGGGTCCTGTAGGGTCACTATGGGTTGGAATTGACTGATGGCAATGGGTTATTACTACAGTTACTCTACTGATTTGGTAATATATAATATGTTATGTTTTCAAAATTTGTTAATTTTCTCTTGTAGTAAGAAAAGTTTGCAAACTCCCAATATCTAGGATAGTCTTGGTACATTTTATTTAATCAAGGAAACTACCAAGAATTGAATTCCCTAAAAGGAGCACAGAGCATTCAGACTGTTTTAATTTTGCCAAACTGAACACAGTATTTTGAGTGTGCTTAAATTCTTTTAAGGAAATGTTCTGATAAATTACTCTATACTTTCTAATAGTTCATTGAAGTGATTACCTTGAGAAAGCCTTTCAGTGTTTACAAGCTTAAATAACTAAAGTAAAATGTTAAACATGTTAATTACATGAAAGGAGTATAAACAGCTATGAGAGCATAGAGATTGAATATAGGTATGAGATAATAAAATGTTATATGAACTTGGTGTCATTTAAGATAGGCCTCGAAAAATGGATAGAATTTGGTATGATAGACACAGGTAGAAAGTATTCCCATATGAATTATAGCAGGAGTAAAGGCAGAGAAGGGGAGAAGAACCAGTGATATTTGAGCAACAGTGAAAGTTCCTTTTAGCTAGAAAATGTGTTAGATGACAAAGAAGATAAGGATGGAAACACAGAGCATTCTGTAAAGGTCTTTCAATTTGCTTTGAATCTGCCGCTGATTAGCTGCATGTTTTAGGATGTTTATTCTATCTCTTTAGGCTTTTTTTCTTCCTTCACCTATAGTACCAGATAATTTTTGTGGTTCTTTCTAGCTCTAGTTTTGCATTCGGAATAAATATATTCTATAGAATGAATAAAATAATCATAATCAATATGACATTTCATCTCCTCTAGGCCAGAGGTATTACTGGAGGTGCTAAGGGCTTGAGTTAGTATGATGAACATGGAAATTGAAAGAGGGCATGTATGCAAATGAATTTCTAGAGGTTGAATCAGCATTGTTCGGTATTGAATGACCATTGATGATAATTAAAAAGAAAAAAGGATGGATCAACTATTGAGTTTTCAGGTGCACATGACTAGAGAAAATGGTGGTCCTGTAAAAAGAAATCTAAAAAGCAACTGGTGAGGACCTTGGAGATAAAAGAAGGAAAATGGAGAGTTTGGTATGACAAGTTTGAAGATTATGCAAATGGACAAGCCTTTTATTCAGTTGATATTGATGGCTGGGATTATGAAGCAGAGGTTTGTGCTCGGAGGTAGAATTGTAACTGAAATCTTAGGTGAGAAATAAATTACTAAGTGAAATAATGCATAAAAATGTTTGAGGAAAGAGAACATAACGTTGGGGGAAAAGTTTGACTTTAAGACATGGGAAAAGGAGGAGAACCCAGTGAAAGAAAGAGAAAATGGACAAGAAAGATGGTGGACAAAGCAGGTAAGCGGATTAGTACATTAGTCTATCAAAGAAGGAAATTCAAAAATGTGGAGGGACCAACAGGGTCAAATATAAGAGCTTTGGAGCAGGATGAGAGCTGAGTAAAACTTCGGATTTTAAAAAATAACAGCTTCACAATTGCAAACGAAGCATATGGAAGCCAAGTTTCAAGGGATTAAAGTGTGAAGATTTGGTATGAAAATATAAGCAGCAAGTATGGAATATTCTTTCAATAATAAGTCAGAAAACACGTGCAGGCCATAAAACCAAATTGATTTTGGCCAATTCACTTAACTTCCCTGGACTTTAGTTTTGTTTTGGTTCGGTTTGGTTTTTTCCAGTTCTGTATTAGGCATTATGTTATACTACTTCTTTAAAATTGTGGAGGAATAATCAAAGAGGTGACTTCAACTCCCTGAAAGAAAATCCACTGTTTTATTGTTGTCTCTACTGCTAACGTTTGTGTTCAATTTGGAGACTACAGAATAAGACATAGTGATATACCTTTGGGTGGTTATCTTACTTTGGATTGACAAAGTAGACTAAGAAGTTCACAAAAGATTTTTCTTCACTGTAGGTACTTTTATCTTTAAATCATTATCTTATATTATTGTATTGAGATAGGCTGGTTTTATTTTTGAATTACAGTCAAATTTGTTACCAAGGTAGTACAGAATCATTATATTCAAATAACAATTTATCACATAGCGAATGTAAAAAACAAGAGCTCTATGAACCTGAAAAGCTCCATCCATGTGAGGATGTTGTCCTCAGTTTTCCCCTGGAGCCAGACGATTGTAAGGACCTGCATGCGTCCACTATAACCGGAGTAAGAGTTAACTTGAGAGACTTGTCATCATCTTAAGGAATCCTTTTCTTGATTAGAATTCCCTCTGTTTGATAGTAAATCAACTACTAGATCAACTCCGATTGACCCTTTTAGCCCTGATTCCAACAGCCCATGTTGCTCCTGTTTGCTTGGAGGACTTGGAGATTGTAGACATGGAACAATCGGGCTTATGTAGACTCATCCATGATTCACCTGGGAACTGATTCTCCACTCAGGTATCAACCATGCCCATCACAGGGCGTGTGAACATGTTTTGAGTCTCACTATTATCACTATATCCTTGAGAACACTAATTTCAGAACCTTAAGTATATCAGAGATCAATTTAGCCTAAAATGTAAATTTGCATTTTGTTTTATAAGCTACTAATCTTCAATTTAAAGGAAGTGTAACAGTAAGACCCTATTCTATCAGTGTATCATCAAACTTTTTTTCAAATCACTGATCAGAAGCACAGAATTTGGGAAACTTTTATTGTTCTTATAACCTGGTTTACATACTGCCTTCTAGTATGTCTCTGATCAAAGGTTTTAATTTAAACCATCGTTAAGGAATGTAATTAAAGCATGTCCAGAAATTCACATTAAGTACTAGTTATGTTTGTTTTTGAAGAATTTAACACGACTTTAACTTCAATTTTGGGGTAGATCTCTGTCTTTAGACAAAACATTTTTATTATTCACACCCTTAAAAAAATTCTACCCAGTGCTAGGAATCAACAATAACTTACTAGATAAAAACCAGATTTTTCAAAACTCTTGGTTTTCAAAATAATATTAGATTTTTAAAAAAATCAGAAACTATACTTATCTCATACTCTTCTTTTTACTTTAATCTTTAAGAAAGACATCTTTCTATCAGTAAGCCAAACTTTAGCTTTCCTGAAGTTTTCAGTCATCTATAAAAGGTGAAC
Organism: Dugong dugon; assembly: GCA_030035585.1. Classification (NCBI taxonomy): domain Eukaryota; kingdom Metazoa; phylum Chordata; class Mammalia; order Sirenia; family Dugongidae; genus Dugong; species Dugong dugon. The sequence continues at coordinate 35,118,843 of CM057465.1, forward strand.
TTTTTTAAAGAAGAAATAATACTTTAAAAATAATATTAGTATTATTATGCAGCCATAATTTTAAAGTCAACAATGACACTTTATTTCAGGGAGTATACTGCATTATTTCATAGCGCATTCATAACCAAAGGTCATTATATATATGTTACATTATCATAATTTTCTAATTAATTTGTTCTTTATACATGTTCCAATTGCATTTCATTAACTCATAGTTTTCTTTCCATGTTCAGCGAATCTCTTTAATTCAATTTCTCTGTTTCTCCTCATACAGTCTGGCAGCCAGATATGCAACTCAGTCTAATCACAGTGGAATTGCAACCAGTCAAAAAAAGCCTACTAGGTCAGTTAATATCTCTAATTTATTGCTTGTTAGTGATATTCAAGTAAATACCCATTGATATTTTGTTCTATTACTCTAAATTTCAAAAACAAATGATGCAATTCTGGATGAAAAGGATTCTTCCATAGCAGATTTCCACACACAGTTTCAGAGAAGACCATGTTCTTGCAGATCATTAGATGGGTTTTGGCTTCTCTAGGTGCAATGGTGAAGAGTTCGGCAGCTAACCAAAAGGTAGGCAGTTCAAATCCACCAGCTGCTGCTTGGAAACACTATGGGACAGTTCTACTCTGTCCTGTAGGGTCACTGTGAGTTGGAATTGACTCGATGGCAGTGACTTTTTTTATCTTAGTGTAGTTAGACACAGTACTGTGACTGGGCTGAAGTCTACGTTCTAGTCTTAGAGCAAATTTTACAAAATTTCACTTTGAAGGTCCCATTCTTTCCAGGTCACATAATCTGGAAATTACCCTACAAAATTGTAGTTAGTTTTTGAGATGGACACGCGGTAATTATTACATGTTTTAAAGTGGAATTGAGATAGATTGGCAAATTTCAGTGGGGGATTTTGCACCAGAGTAGCCTAGACTGTTCTTCTACCTGTAATAATTTAATTTCTCTGCTTTATGCTGTATATATTGGAAAGAGTTCTGTTATAATAATTACAGTGTGTTATGCCCCATTTGAAAAACACTGGTATGTAAAAAAATGTTTTAAAAGAGTTGGATTATTTAAATATTAAGTTGCTAAGGGCCTGATGGTGGCATAGGACAGTTGAGTACGCCCACAGCAAATGTGTTTTGCACCCCTGATTATCATGCAGTTCTGTATGCCATCACACTCACTGGGGAGGCATCTCAGTGGTGGTTTACTAGTCATTGCTCCACTAATAAATCGTATCATGTAACGTTTGACCACAAGGACTGCTTCTGATGCCTTGACTTGAGGTATGTGCCTTTCCTCTTGCGTTGGTTTTCTAAATTGTGTTCATTTTCATAGTTGTTAAAATGATTCTGGACAGAAAAAATAAAAAAGCATATTTAATTAAAACTTAGAATAAATGGTATAAATTAGATGAGCAAGGAACGGTGACCTTCCATGTACAGGGAGCCTTTTTTATTACCACTTCTGAGACTTGTGCATGTAAAATATATTTTAAGTAATTTGTTTTAATAGAACATCCTCTCATTTTTTTGCTTCATTCTCATTTATCTTTTTATTACTTTGATGAATGATTTGGAGGCTCTGGCTGCCTGTCAAAGTAGGATAATGAGAAGAACAAATGGATTTTTTAATTTGTTTTAATTTGTTCTTCTGAGACCACTTGTCTTCATAAGTCACAGTAAAGATAAAAATACATTTTAATTGCTCTCTAGGAACAGGTCTGATTTCATTGCAAACAGGGCAAGTTTGGTGACAAAAGTTGCCTATACATGTGGATTTAGAGTGAAGTTTCTACATCTATGGCTATGTCTACAAGAATAGTTCTCAGATTTATGATAAATTGGGACATTTTGCCAACTTAATTAGTTGAGTTCTTTCTGCAGAGTACAGTCACTGGTACTGTAAATTCCTGGCATCTATGGTTATCATGTTATACTTACAAACCCATGTAGATACCTTTGACCAAAAGTTAAAAGCTGGAATCATTTGCAAAAGATTCTAATCCTGTGTATGACACAACCTCTAATGAGCAAATTAACCGAAGGAAATATTTATTAGCCATATGTATGTAAACTCCAAAACACAGTGAACATTTTGAAACCATTAACTATTCCAAGAAATCAACACTTCTGTTTTTAAGCTGATATTTGTGTTTTCCTGATGTTCATTCCATTTAGCAATACCCATTACTATTAAAAAAGTATTTGCGTTGACTAAGAGTTTAATTTCCTAATCATCTATGGACAAAATAAAGTCAAGTACTATTATAAATGTGAGTTAAAAATGTAAGTAATATAACAATGAGGTTGTGAAATTTTGATATGTTGGGTACCAACATGTCAAATATAAACTTCTTTTATTAAAAAAATTATAAAGTAGAACTGTGTAAAAATACAGCGCTACGTTTATAGATTCTCTATTGTTTTTGTTTATTTTCTTTCATAATAGGAGTTTTCCGAGTAGTACACAGTGACATTCACATGGTGGCAGCAAATGCTAGCACAGATGTTGGCAACCTTCAGTACATATTTTCTAAATGGATCTTACAACATTGTGTTCTTAATTTGGATTATTCTCATTTTTTTTTTTATTTCTAACTTAAGTAGATTGAGTGTATTATATGCATATAAAATAAGTCAGTAGTATAAAAGCAAAATATAGCAATTAACACATTTTAGGCACAGTTCATAAAATAATTGATACTTGATGTTTTAATGTGGAAACTGCTTAAAGATTGAAATGAGTGACCCAAAGTGATAATTTAGTTATAGTAGTAATAAAGTTGTTACAGGTCATAATCTCCTGTCAAATTCCCCTACTTATAAGATATTCTGCATATATTTCCTCATATCCTGTCCTTCGTATATAAAGAATAGCTAAAGCTACTGTTATTCTAGGTATAAATTTTCATTCTGCTAATAGTCATTTTCTTCTGAGACCTGCATCTTTTCTTGCCATTTTGCTTCTGTGATCAATTGACCACACTTGTGATATAATCAGCTCAAGTCTGGGTCTTATTTTTGGCAAGAGCTCGAGAGTCTTCCTGTGAGTCAGGTCAGTCAAATAGGAGTTGACCCGTGACCTTGGTCTCCACACTGTGTTTTAATTAGAGTAGCTAACTAGCTTGGATATTCAATAAGCATTTGCTGTTTGCAATTTAATATCTTTATTCTTGTTATTATTAATATATAAGCTGACTTAAAATGCAACTACATAAAGATAAAAATAAATGCCCCATACATTGAAAATAACATCTTAAGAATGACTGCAAGTAGCTGATTAAATACCACATAGAAAACAAATAAAAGATAAGTGTTATTTTCCTCATACTTTTTATGTAATTTTCATGGTCGTTTTAAGACAAAGTATTGTTCATTGCAGGATGAGCTAAGTATATAGCCTTTTCCGTTAAATATCACTTTATTTCTAATTGTGCTATATTATCAATGTACTTTGGGGGCATGTTTATTGGAAACTGAAACAAGATTTTTTTAAGATTCTCAAATCTTATGTTTATTTATTGGTCACTTAAACTATCATTTTCTGCTAAATAGATTTTATAACATCATATACTGTGACTTTCCCATTAACTCTTCCCTGCTCAGAACCTCCTGCCCCCTATATTTTCATAAGGTACAATAATGATGTAATTTTTCTTATACTATTTCAGGCTTCCAGGGCCCTCTAGGGTGCCAGCTGCAGGCAGCAGCAGCAAAGTCCAGGGAGCCTCTAACTTAAATAGGAGAAGTCAGAGCTTTAACAGCATTGACAAAAACAAGCCTCCGAATTATGCAAATGTAAATGAAAAAGGTAAGTGTCTGCCTGTTACGTCATTACAGTTCAAGTGTAAATACCACTCTGAAATTACAAGCTAAATCTTTAAATGATCAGTGTTACGGCTTTTAGAATAGGAATTTCATCCGTGGAGTTTTCTTGTATTTCCTAACTGCCCCTTCCTAAATTCTAGCTTTCTTCAGGTGTTTTCTAATCTGAAAAATATTTTAAGGAAATAAACTTATTTATTTTAAAGTGGTTGATTTTATACCCAAATATAAATTCAGTTACTCAAAAACAGTTCCTCCCCAGATGCATATAAAATAGCATTGTCTTGTGTCTTTTCATGATTTTCTGAAAATTTACCATGAAATCATAAAGCCATATTAAGTCTGTATGAATCCTTAGCTTTAGTTTGGGCAGATAAGATTGGCACGTTGAAAAAAAATAATGGTAGGTGTTTATTTTTGAAAGCAGCAGACCACAAAAATATTATGGCTTTGTTATTCTCTAAAGAGAGAAGTTATTTATATATTTTTTATTTTCTTGAAATGGTGCATAATTGGAATATTAAATCACAAAACTACTAGGAAAAAAAGGACATTTAATGAAAATCTGTGTTAAGGGCATGTTATAACTACATGCTACACAGTTCTCTGTAACATGCAAAGTCTACATTTAAAGAGGGGCTGGTTTGATGTATATTGCTGGAGTAAGGTGTGTGCAGTTCATGTATAAACCAAGGAAAAATCCTTTAAGAACATACATTAATTTATATTGTTGTAAGCAGTGTGATGGTGTTTTCAAATCACTAGAACTTTAAACTTTTCTTCAGAAGACTTGACTCTACATGGAACCAGACATGAAATTAAAAAGTCACAATTATGTGTTGTTAGTAGAAGAGCTGGCAAATGTGGTTTGACTAATTCAACCATGTAGGATTTTTTTTTTTTTTTTTTTTGCTCAGATTGGATAATTTCATATTATTTCTTATAGAGGAACTGATTAAACAACATTCACTTACTCAGACTTGAAATGAATATGAATTACTCTCTTTTGTGAAATTTATTTCCCTCACATTAAGACAAAAGTAGTAGTTACCCCTTGAGAGCAGAACCGTCTATCTTGATCCCTGCAATGCCCTTAGTTTTTAAATTGAATTAGAAAAAAAAAGTGTATATTTGGAAGTTAGGAGTTTGAGTTTAAAATATAGACTCTCTGATTTAAGATCCTAATAAATATTATTAAATAATTATAATTTTCCTAGGGAGAGGGAAGATGGCAACTCCCCATCAGAAAACCAACCTTCTTAGTTTTATGACTTTCCTAGAAAGTGTAATACAGGTTCAGGCTAACATTTTCCATATATGCTATGAAATTCTAGGGGAAGCTAAACATGCATTGAAATAGAGATGTGTTGAATGGACTTCCAAGGAGTCTAATTTCACTTAATGATACCACAGTTACATAATATTTTTGCAAGAAATTACTAATAGGGAGATGGGGCCAAGATGGTGGAGTAGTTAGACGCTTCCGGTGGAACCTCTTACAACAAAGGACTGAAAAAACAAGTGATTCGATTATATGTGGCAATCTGGGTACCCTGAACATCAAAGGCAGAGTTGAGGAACCAGATTGAGTGTCAGGGGGAGGGACAGACAGTTCAGAAGCAGCGAGGAGTTGCCAGACCTGACCCACTGAGAGCCTGAGCCCTTCAGGCCTGAGCAGCTCGTGGGTGAGCAGTGAGACAGGCAAGCAGCCATGTTCGGGAGGCACATTTTCTGCACCAGGAGAGACCCAGTGACAGATTGTCTACACGGCCACCCAGAACCAGTGACAAGCAGCCCTCAATCCGGCAAAAGATAAGTAATTGTGTACAGCCTACCGCGCGGATCAAAAACACAACCCTTAGGGAAAAACCTCTCTCCCATTTATCTCCCCACTGCCTGCTCTGCACTAGGTCCCAGGCCAGCTTCAGCAATTGCTGAGTCCCCTGGGCTGGAAGTAGGATCCATCACAGGCCCGAGCTGTTCTCCCTTCCTTGGAGAGTGAACAAATTAACAAACAGGAAAAAATAAACTGCGGGCTCCCCTAAGCCAGGAACCCAGGGCAGTCACAGTTCCTTTGCCTAGGCACAGGCATAACGGATCCATGGACTTTGAGTGCCTTTCCCCTGCAAAGACTTGTGTGGGCCCATCTCAAGAGCATAGGCCCTCATTACCACAATACAACAGAGTATATACCGGAACCCTAACTTCAACTGTTTCAGCTGTGAAGTGGCAGGTTCTTGACTTTTGACAATGCTCTGCCCATTAAACTGGGTCTTCACCTATCCACATCAGGGGCCTGAGGACTGGTGGCTACACCCACGCCACCTAGACACCTGCAATAGGGGCACATGAATAAGAAGTGCACCTCGGTCCTTACAGCCAACAGCCTTAGGTGCTCATAGTCTGGCTGCAAAAACCCACCCATCTACGTGCTCTAGGGAACAGGGACACACCTTCCTCCGGGACGTTCGGCGGTGGCCGTCAGCCCCCTGCCTTGCTCAGAGTGTATCCCCCTGCTGCAGCCAGATGCCTGTGCCTACACCAATCACCTATGCCACTCTAGGACTGTAAGTGAGAGCCTACACCACACACTTGGTGGCTATCTACCTGGGCACCTGAGCTGAATCCATACAGGAAGAGTGAGTAGACTCCTGAGCTCACGCACCTAGTAATGGATCTAACCACCTGGTGACAGGACATTAGAGCTTCAAAGATGCCAATAATCAACCTAGCTCATACGAGCAGCCTATTTGGACATACTAAAACAAAACAAGAAGCTAGGACACAGTAAGCAAATGTAAAATAAATAAATATAATAACCTATTGATGGCTTGGAGACAACAGTCAATATCAAATCACATAAAGAGGCAATCCATGATGGCTTCAGCAAGCTCCCAAAATAAAGAATCTAGAAATTTTCTACAGGAGGAAGCATTCTTGGAATTACCAGAGACAGAATACAAAAGATTAATATAGAGAACTCTTAAAGAAATTAGGAAGGAAATTAAGCAAAACACAGAACACACAATAAAGGAACTTAAAAAGATCAAAGAAGAGCATAATGACAAATTTAAAGGCTGCAAGAACCCATAGAGAGACAGCAATCAGAAATCCAGAAGATTAACAATAAAATGTCAGAATTAGAACAGGAGCAGAACTGAGGCAATGGAAGTCTGTATTAGTGAGATTGAAGATAAATCACTTGACACCAACTTATGTGAGGAAAAATCAGATAAAAGGATTTAAAAAATGAAGAAACCCTAAGAATTTTGTGGGATTCTATCAAGAGGAATAACCTACAAGTGATTGGAGCACCAGAACAGGGGGGGATAACAGAAACTACAGAGAGAATTGTTGAAGATTTGTTGGCAGAAAATGTCCCTGATATAGAGAAAGATGAGAAGATATCTATCCAAGATGCTCATTGTACCCCACATAAGCTAGACCCCAAAAGAAAATCACCAAGACATATTATAATCAAACTTGCCAAAACCAAAGATAAACAGAGAATTTTAAGAGCGTCTAGGGATAAACAAAAGTCATCTACAAAGGAGAGTCAATAAGCTTGCACTACTCAGTAGAAACCATGCAGGCAAGAAGGCAATGGGATGACATATATAACACCTTGAAGGAAAAAAACTGCCAGCCAAGAATTTATCCAGCAAAAATGTCTCTAAAATATGATGGCAAAATTAGGGCATTTCCAGATAATCAGAAGTTTAGGGAATTTGCAAAAACCAAACCACAATTACAAGAAATACTAAAGGGAGTCCTCCAGTTAGAAAATCAGTAGCATCAGATAACAACCCAAGAGTAGAACACAGGACAGAGCAACCAGATATCAACCGAGATAGGGAAGTCACAAAAATAAACCAAAGCTAAAACACTGAAAATGGGGAAACAGATGTTAATATGTAAAAGATGACAACATTAAAACAAAAAAGAGGGACTTAAAAAAATGTAGACATAGATTTTCATATGTAGAGGAAGTCAAGGGGATATAAAGAAATAAAAGACTAGTATGAACTTAGAAAAATAGGGGTAAATATTAAGGTAACCACAAAAGGAATTAAATCCTACAAGTCAAAATAAAAAACTAGAAAAATATAAAGACTCAGCAAACACAAAATCAATAACAATGAAAAAGATGAAAAGAAAAACGACTCAGCACAGAAAATTAAGTGGAACAAAGAAACTGTGAACGACACACAAAAAAAGACATCAAAATGACAGCACTAAACTCATACCTATCAATAATTACGGTGAATGTAAATGGACTGAATGCACCGATAAAGAGACAGAGAGTGGTAAATTCGATAACAAAACATGATCCGTCTATATGCTGCCTACAAGAGACTCACCTTAGACTTAAAGACACAAACAAAAACTCAAAGGTTGGGAAAAAATATACAAAGCACACAACACTCAAAAAAGAGCAGGAGTAGCAATATTAATCTCTGAAAAAATAGACTTTAAAGTAAAATCCACCACAAAGGATAAGGAAGGAATCTAATGATTAAGGGGCCAGTACACCAGGACGGCATAACTATAATAAATATTTATGCACTCAACAACAGGGCTGCAAAATACATAAAAGAAACTCTAACAGCACTGAAAAGAGAGACAGACAGCTCCACAATAATAGTAGGAGACTTCAACACACCACTTTTGGTGAAGGACAGAACATCCAGAAAGAAGCTCAACAAAGACACAGAAGAGTTAATGCTACAATCAACCAACTTGATTTTATAGTCATGTACCAAACACTCCACCCAACAGCAGCAAAGTATACTTTCTTTTCTAAAGCATATGGAACATTCTCCAGAATAGGCCACATATTAGGCCATAAAGCAAGCCTTAACAAAATCCAAAGCTTCAAAATATTACAAAGCATCTTTTCTGACCATAAAGCCATAAAAGTAGAAATCAACAACAGAAAAAGCAAGGGAAAAAAAAAAAAATCAAACACATGGAAACTGAACAATACCTTGCTCAAAAACTACTGGGTTATAGAAGAAATTAAGGATGGAGTAAAGAAATTCATAGAATCAAATAAGAATGAAAACACATCCTACCAGAACCTTTGGGACACAGAAAAAGCAGTGCTCAGAGGTCAGTTTATATCAATAAATGCACACATCCAAAAACATTAACCTACACCTGGAACAAGTAGAATGAGAGCAGCAAAAGAAGACCTCAGGCACCAGAAGAAAAGAAATAATAAGAATTAGATCAGAGTTAAATGAAATAGAGAATAGAAAAACAATTGAAAGAGTTAACAAGACCGAAAGCTGGTTCTTTGAAAGATCAAGAAAATTGATACACCATTGGCCAAACTGACAAAAGAAAAACAGGAGAGGAAGCAAATAACCCGTATAAGAAATGAGATGGGTGATATCACAACAGACCCGACTGAAATTAAAAGAATCATAACAGAATACTATGAAAAATTGTACTCTAACAAATTTGAAAACCTAGAGGAAATGGACAAATTTCTAGAAACTCATCACCTACCTAAACTAACACAAACAGAGGTAGAACAACTAAATAAACCCATAACAAAAGAAGAGGTTGAAAAGGTAATTAAAAAACTCCCAAGAAAAAAAAAGCCCTGGCCCGGATGGCTTCACTGGAGAATTCTACCAAACTTTCAGGGAAGAGTTAACACCACTACTACTAAAGGTATTTCAGAGCATAAGAAAGGATGAAATACTCCCAAACTCATTCTACGAGGCCAGCATAACCCTGATACCAAAACCAGGTCAAGACACCACAGTATAGAAAATTACAGACCAATATTCCTCATGAACGTTGACGCAAAAATCCTCAGCAAAATTCTAGCCAATATAATTCAGCAACATATCAAAAATAATTCACCATGATCAAGTGGGATTTATACCAGGTATGCAGGGATGGTTCAACATGAGAAAAACAATCAATGTAATCCATCATATAAATAAAAAAAGACAAGAACCACATGATCTTATCAGTTGATGCTGAAAAGACATTTGACAAAGTCCAACACCCATTCATGATAAAAACTCTCAAAAAAGTAGGAATAGAAGGGAAATTCCTCCGTATAATTAACGGCATTTATACAAAGCCAACAGCCAAAATCATCCTAAATTGAGAGACTTTGAAAGCATTCTCCTTGAGAACAGGAACCAGACAAGGATGCTGTTTATCACCACTCTTATTCAACATTGTGCTGGAGGTCCTAGCCAGAGCAATTAGGCTAAAAAAGAAATAAAGGGCATCCAAATTGGTAGGGAAGAAGTCAAAGTATCTCTTTTGGCAGATGATATGATCTTCTATACAGAAAACCCCAAAGAATCCACAAGAAAACTCCTGGAACTAATAGAAGATTTCAGCAAAGTTTCATGATACAAGATAAACATACAAAAATCAGTTGTATTGCTTTACACCAATGAAGAGAACCTCGAAGAGGAAATCATCAAATCAATACCATTTATAATACCCCCAAGAAGATAAAATACTTAGGAATAAATCTAACCGGAGACATAAAAGTCCTATACAATGAAAAGTACAACACACTACTGTAAGAAACCAAAAGAGACCTGCATAAGTGGAAAAACATACCTTGCTCATATAGGTAGACTCAACATTGGGAAAATGCCAGTTCTACCCAAAGCGACGTACAGATACAGTGCAATCCCAATCCAAATTCCAGCGACATTTTTTAATGAGATGGAGAAACAAATCACCAACTTCATATGGAAAGGGAAGAGGCCCCAAGTAAGTAAAGCATTACTCAAGAAGACCAAAATGGGAGGCCTTGTGATGCCTGATTTTAGAACCTATTATAGCGCCACCATAGTCAAAACAGCCTGGTACTGGTACAAAAACAGATACATAGACCAATGGAACAGAACTGAGAATCCAGACATAAATTTGTCCACCTGTGAACAGCTGATATTTGACAAAGGCCCAAAGTCCATTAATTGGGAAAAAGACAGTCTCTTTAACAAATGGTGCTGGCATAACTGCATATCTATCTGCAAAAAACTGAAACAAGACCCATACCTCACACCATGCACAAAAACTAACTCAAAAGGGATCAAAGACTTAAATATAAAATCAAAAATGATAAAGATCATGGAAGAAAAATAGGGACAGTGCTAGGTTCCCTAATACATGGCATAAACACAGTATGAACCGTAAGTAACAATGCAGAAGCACCAGAAGAGAGACTAGATAAATGGGAGCTCCTAAAAATCAAGCACTTATGCTCATCAAAAGACTTCATCTAAAGATTCAAAAGACAACCTAAAGACTGGGAAAAAATTTTTGGCTACGACAAATCATATCAGTGTCTAATCTCTAAAATCTACAAGATACTGCAAAACCTCAACAACAAAAAGAAAAATAACCCTATTAAAAAATGGGCAAAGGATATGAATAGGCACTTCACCAAAGAAGACATTCAGGTGGCTAAGAGACACATGAAGAAATGCTCATGATCATTAGCCATTAGAGAAATGCAGGTCAAAACTACAATGAGATATCATCTCACCCCAACAAGGCTAGCCTTAATCCAAAAAACACAAAATAATAAATGCTGGAGAGGTTGTGTAGAGACTGGAACACTTATACACTGTTGGTGGGAATGTAAAGTGATACAACCACTTTGGAAATCAATTTGGCACTTCTTAAAAAGCTAGAAATAGAAGTACCATACGATCCAGCTATCCCACTCCTTGGAATATATCCTAGAGAAATAAGAGCTGTCACACGAATAGATATATACACACCCATGTTCAATGCAGCACTATTCCCAATAGCAAAAAGATGGAAACAACCTAGGTGCCCATCAATGGATGAATGGATAAACAAATTATGGTATATCCACACGATGGAATACTATGCAAAGATAAAGAACAACGATGAAGCCATGAAACGTCTTGTAACATGGAGGAAGCTGGAAGTCATTATTCTGAGTCAGTTTAGTCAGTCACAGAAGGACAAATATTGTATAAGACCACTATTGTAAGAACTCAAGAAAAGGTTTAAACACAGAAGAAAACATTCTTTGATGGTTATGAGGGTGGGGAGGGAGGGTGAGGGTTATTTACTAACCAGATAGTCGATAAGAATTATCTTAGGTGAAGGTAAGGGTAGCACACACTACAGGGGAAGTCAGCACAACTGGGTGAAACCAAAGGTAAGAAGTTTGCTGAATACAGTGAAACTTGAGGAACAGAGAAGCAGGGGTAGGGGTCTGGGTACCATGCTTTCAGGGGACATCTAGGTCAGTTGGCATAACAAAGCTTATTAAGAAAATGTTCTGTATCCCACTTTGATGAGTGGCATCTTGGGTCTTAAAAGCTTGCAAGCGGCCATCTAAGATGCATCAATTGGTCCCAACCACCTGGAGTAAATGAAAATGGAGAACACCAAAGACACAAGGGAAGTAGTAGCCCAAGAGACAGAAAGGGCCACAGGAGCCAGAGACTTTATCAGCCTGAGACTAGAAGAACTAGATGGTGCCCAGCTACCACCAAGAACCACCCTGACAGGAAACACAACAGAGTCCCGGATGGAGCAGGAGAAGGGTGGGGTGCAGAACTCAAATTCTAGTAAGAAGACCAGACTTAATGGTCTGACTGAGACTGGAGGAACCCCAGAAAGCACGGCCCCTGGATTCTCTATCATCCTAGAACTGAAACAATTTCCAAGGCCAACTCTTCAGACGGATTGGACTGGACTGTGGGATATAAAGTGATACTCGTGAGGAGTGTGCCTCTTAGCTCAAGTAGATATAAGAGACTGAATGGGCAGCTTCTGTCCAAAGGTAGGATGGGAGGGCAGAGAGTGTTGGGAGCTGGTTGAATGGACATGCGGAATCAGGGGTGGAAAGGACGAGTGTGCTGTCACAGTATGGGGAGAGCAATTAGGGTCACATAACAATGTATGTATAAATTTTTGTATGGGAAAAAATAAAAAAGTTGCTAATAGTATTGACAGAGACTAGAAATGCCCCAGATAACCTCACACTTGGAAATTAGAATGTATCTGAATGTTTGTCACTTGATATACTTTTCTTAAACATTTATCTCTGATTTTTAAAAGGAAAAATCCAAAGACGGACAACCGTTTATGTATTTGTTTGCCATTCAACATCTGTTATATATGTGCCGGAAATGGTGCAGATTTAGAAAGTGCGCAATATTTACAATGACCACACGGTGGAGACAGATGTTATACATTATGAGACTGACCATGCAAAGCAGATTTCGTTTGGTACTTATCTGCAGGAAACAACAAGATTTTTCCTGGTGATTTAGCCATTGCTTTTAATTACAACTAACTTAAAATTCTAAAACATTTAAAGTGAGTCTTCTCATATTTACAACAATTTTTACATACATTAAATGTGTGAACTAAATGACTATGAACTGTCGATAATGATTCAGGTTTAAATTGTATCATAAGATATAACACAGCATCTAGAATTTGTTTTATATGCGGTATGCAATTTGCTGTTAAACATGGAGTTACAAATTTATGTCAGTACATCCAAATTAAATGTTTTTAAATTAATCATTATGTCAATTTATTGTATACCTCCAAAATTTTATCTTAAATTATAAAAGCAAACAAAGTAATAATATTATGTATAACATAAATTATAAATTATGTATAACATAATATTATTATTTTGAATTTCAAAATAATAAATCTGTTTGATAAGATGTTTGATTCAATATTTTTTACATTAAAATGTACAGTTGCAGCATCACTGAGTTAAAAATAAGATTCTGTCTTCTGGCGATTTGATCTCTGTCACGATCCAGTTTGCACATATATCCTGGATGTAAGCAATTAAGTTGAAAATTAAACAATAATTTTCAAAGTTTACAGTACTGAAATCACAGAATTCAGAAAGTACTAGCTTGAGTATTCTAATTTGAATTCCTGTTCCTTTTGCTTATTAGAAATTGCTGACATGTCATTTAATAGATTAAGAAATTGGTCTTGAAGGTTTAACCAATTGATTTGTAAAGTGCTCCCTGGATGCTTCTAATGAAATATACTTTCTACTTTCTTTACAAGTCCTAGGTGAAAAGGGAGCTATATCAATCAATTTAGGACTCTCTAGAATTTGTAATAGATAGTAAAATTTTATTCACAGCTAAAGCAATTTTACTTCACTATATATACGCATATATATATAAAATGTTTGTCAGTGCAATAACTTTTCACATGTATGTTTTTTTAAAATATCTTATTTGCAAATTGTCGGACTTAACTAATGAAATCAGTAGAGAATGACAAACCAGACTTTAAGGATAAATCTAATATCATTTTAACAATACTGCAACTCAGATATAGCGTGTTCATTTCGCCAAATGAATTAAAATCAGTGAACATTGTGAGAGATTGTCACTCACCATACAGGCTGAAATAGAAATGTTGTTACAGTAGAATGCCACGCCATCCAGCATTCTGCTGAAGTGGAACGTAGGGGCAGATTACACAGAACAAATGGTGAGATGAAGATAGCAACCGTTGTCGAGAAATATTTCTTTTGAGAGTTCTTCAGTTTCCTCTCTCAATGACTGGCCATTCAGTAATGGACAGTGAATATGTTCTGACACTAGCATTTATGAATTTGCCCATACACCCCATGAGAGTACTCTGGACAGATACATCCTATAAAGAAAACCAAATACCTGTTCACCGTAAATCAGGGATCACGTGAAAACCATGCCCTGGTTCACTTGGGCATACATTTTGTTGAAGCAAATTATTTTCTTAAGCAAATCACACTTGTTTTATAAAATCTAGGTAATGAGCCTGAAATGTGCTAGATAGTTTGGTATTATTAAGAATGTCAATATCTCTACCCTTTTTGGAATCCACTTTCTGAATTATGATGTGTGTAAACACTTGTGCCTCAACAGGGTTCATTAGTTGAGAGGTGTTTTTCCACGTTGCTAAGAAACATGCCCCAGTACCAGAGGACATGCTACCATTGTGCTACTGTTTCTCCCACCTGATTGTTATATTGTACTGGGGCCTCTAGTAAAGAGGTTTCCTTTCTTGCCTTGTGATTCTGATGAAGTGTCTTCTGGTGTGGGAGCCTTAACGTTAACGTACACTTTTAACCTAGAATTAGTAGGATTGATGCCAAGAATTTAGCAATATTTTAGTTACGCTCTATAAAACTATAAGGTTGAATGTAAAGTTTGCATTTGTGATGGAATTGTTGCTACTTATTATCAGCTAAAACATAGATATCTAGATCTTCAGTACTTTCTCTGTTTTTAAAATGTTTTTTATGTTTTATTACTCTGAAGTTACTACAAGGCCAAGGAATTACACCCTTTTTTTCCTCAAGGAAAAAAAGCGTGTGTTTGCTTATTATATTACTTTACTGATGATTTAATTATTTTACCATTGATTTTTTGCTTCATTTCTTCAGTACGTATACAAGCCTAAAATATAATCTCAATCTGTCATAGTTTCAGATTAATTTTATGGATTTTCATGTGATAATATGATTAGGTACATATATCAGGCAGACTGGTTAAATATAGCTATAGGTATATGTTGTTTGTTTATATATACATGCAAATATATTGAGGAGGACATATACTGTACACACCTGTGCATAAATTACATACTTTTCCGAAACTGCATGGTGAATGGAAGCATCCTGAAATTTCACAACACCCCACAAAGTGGCACTGTAACATTGCAAATGATACAATATAAGCATGTGCAGAATACACAGCCTCTCCAGGATCCTTGGGATACCATCCCATGTTTCTGCTGAGTCGCTGTGAAATTGATGACTGAAGCATCTCACAAACAATCATTTATGGAAGGCCATGCAGAGAGGTGAAAGAAGGCCCACTTGGGAATTAGATATATTTGTATTAGAATGCTATTTTTTCAGCTTTTTTACTTTTCAGAATGTATTTTGGTATGTTATTTTGAAATGAGAGTCTAAATTAATTACTTGACAGACTAATTGCCATGGCTACATTTCTTAATTATTTTCTTCCTTCCACAGTGGATCTGTGATGCTCAGTGTGTCCATATTCAGCATAGCTACATATATATGTGTGTGTGTGTGTGTGTGTGTGTGTGTGTGTGTGTGTGTGTATACATATATATTATATACCTATATTTATTATACATACATACCTATAAGGTGTGTGTGTATGTAAGTATGTGTGTGTCTGTGTGTGTGTGTGTGTGTGTGTGTGTGTGTGTGTGTGTATACATACATATCACTGAGGACAATATCTGCCACACAGTGAATGCTGTATAAAGAAAGTTGCTATTGTTATTGTTATTGTCTCTTTGTATATTTCTGAATTGAAAGATGATTTATTCCCACTTAAGCAAAATACATCTCAGTGAGGAAAAGCAATTAACAGTTTAGGATGTTGTTCCCTTTTTCAGATCGACAGCACTGTTGGCAACGTGGCACTAAGCTATAAGGGTAGCCTAAATTCCATGGCAAAATGTTTTTTCTTAAATTTCCCATGTTCCTTTGCAGTGGCCACATTTACCTCAATGTATTAATTTTGAGCTAGATTAGCATTGTTCCCAAGCCATAAATGTCATTTATTGGCAAGATGAGATAAACAAATACCAACTCGGTGAATTTATATGTTTTCTGAGTGTCTTAATCATCTAGTGCTGCTGTAACAGAAATACCGCAAGTGGATGGCTTTAACAAAGAGAAGTTTATTCTCTCACAGTCCAGTAGGCTACAAGTCCAAATTCAGGGCATCAACTCTAAGGGAATGCTTTCTCTGTCAGCTCTGGAGGAAAGTCCGTGTCATCGGTCTTCCCTTGGTCTAGGAGCTTCTCTGTGCAGGAACCTCAGGTCCAAAGGATGCCCTGTGCTTCCAGCACTGCTTTCTTGGTGGTATAAGGTTCCCACGTGTCTCTGCTCACTTCTCACTTTTATATCTCAAAAGAGATTGGCTTAAGACACTATCTAATCTTGTAGACCTCATCAGTATAACTGCCGCTAATCCATTTTAGTACATCACAGTGATAGAGTTTACAGCACATAAGGAAATCACATCAGATTACAAATGGTACACAATCATACAATGCTGGGATCATGACCCAACCAAGTTGACAGATATTTTTGGGGGACACAATTCAATCCATGACACTGAGCATGAATTAAAATTGACTCAGAAGAATTGATCAAAGTAGGATGTTCAAAAAGATAGTGTATAATATACTGAGTAGGGAGAACTTTGTGTTCTCCCCTCACTGAGGAAGAAGGAAATATGCTTCAAGGAGTTGCCCGATTAACTTCACCCATTGTGACAAACCTGTGACTTTTTGGGGAGCTGTAGCAGGAGAGGGTCTGGGCATGTGGCAAACATATAGAAGGAAGAGCTAGTTAAAAGCCCTCAAATTTTAGAGTTAGATAAACCTGAGTTTCAATCTTGATTTTTTTCTTTTTTTAAGTTTTACTATGTATGTGATTTAGAACAAGTTGCTTTCTCTCTGAGCCTCAGTTTTCCTCATTTTGAGCAAGAGAAATCATAACCATATTGCAGAGTATGGTGGGTTTAAATGAGATACTATGTGTGAAGAGCTTATAACACACTTGAAATAAAGTAAATAGGTGATAAATAATACTATATGGTTGTGGTGCAGGTGCTGATAGAAGAGATGGAAGTAGCCGGACGAGAGGAGGGAGAGGGGAAAGGGCTATTTCGGGACATGAGACAAGAAGCAGAGCTGTAGCATAGAGAGGCCCTGCAAATGCCATGTACAAATCCATTTCAGGAATACTTTCTCTCTCTCTCTCTTTTTTTATTGTTGTAGTTTAACTGAAAGTTTATAATTCAAGTTAGTCTCTCATACAAAAATTTATACATACATTGTTATGTGACCCTAATTTCTCTCCCTATACTGTGACAGCACACTCCTCCTTTCCACCCCTGATTTCCTGTGTCCATTCAACTAGCCCCTAACCCTCTCTGCCTTCTCATATCACCTCCAGACAGAAGCTACCCATTTAGTCTCATATCTACTTGAGCTAAGAAGCACACTCTTCATGAGTATCATTTTATGTCCCACAGCCCAGTCCAATCTTTATCTGAAGAATTGGCCTCAGGAATTGTTTTAGTTCTGGGTTGACAGAGAGTCTGGGGGCCATGCTTTCTGGGGTTCCTCCAGTCTCAGACCATTAAGTCTGGTCTTTTTACTAGAATTTGAGTTCTGCATCTCACCCTTCCCTCTGCTCCAACAGGGACTCTCTGTTGTGTTCCCTGTCAGGGTGGTCATTGGTGGTAGCCGGGCACTATCCAATTCTTCTGGTTTCCGGCTAATGAAGTCTCTGGTCTGTGTGGCCCTTTCTGTCACCTGGGCTAATACTTTCCTTGTGTCTTTGGTGTTCTTCATTCTCCTTTACTCCAGGTGGTTGGGACCAATTGATGCATCTTAAATGGCTGCTTGCTAGCTTTTAAGACCCCAGATGCCAGTCACCAGAGTAGGATGCAGAACATTTTTTTAACAAGCTTTGTTATGCCAATAGACCTAGATGTCCTCTGAAAACATAGTCCCCAGGCCCTGCCCCTGCTACCCTGTTCCTCCAAGTGTTTGCTTGTATTCAGGAAACTTCTTAGCTTTGGTTTAGTCCCATTGTTCTGACCTGTGGTGTGTGCCATCCTTCCCTTCACCTAAGATAATTCTTGTCTACTATCTAGTTAGTGAATAACCCTCACCCTTCCTGCCCACCATCGTAACCATCAAAGAATGTTTTCTTCTGTGTTTAAACCTTTTCTTGAGTTCTTATAACAGTGGTCTTATACAGTATTTGTCCTTCTGTGACTGACTAAATTCACTCAGCATAATGCCCTCCAGATTCCTTCATGTTATGTTTCACAGCTTCATCGTTGTTCTTTATCGTTGCGTAGTATTCCGTAGTGTTAATATACCATAATTTGTTTATCCGTTTGTCCGTTCATGGGCACCTAGGTTGTTTCCTTCTTTTTGCTATTGTGAACGGTGCTGAAATGAACATGGGTGTGCATACAGCTATTCGTGTGACAGCTCTTATTTCTCTAGGATATATTCCAAGGAGTGGGATTGCTGGATATTGCCACTCCTGATCTTTTTTTGAGTGTTGTTTACTTGGTATATTTTTTTTCCATCCTTTGAGTTTTAGTTAGTGTCTTCCAAGTTTAAGGTGTGTCTCGAGTAGGCAGCATATAGATGGATCGTGCTTTTTTATCCAATCTGCCACTCTTTGTCTCTTTAGTCGTGCATCTAGTCCCTTTACATTCAGCGTAATTATTGATAGGTATGAGTTAGGGCTGTAATTTTGATGTCTTTTTTTGTGTGTTGTTGAAAGTTTCTTTGTTCCACTTAATTTTCTGTGCTGAGTCATTTTTCTTTATGTATTTTCTTCTCATCTTTTTCATTGTTGTTGATTTTGTATTTGCTGAGTCTTTATATTTTTCTTGTTTTTTATTTTGAAGTGTGGGATTGTTAGTTTCCTTTGAGGTGACCTTAATATTTACCCCTGTTTTTCTAAGTTTATACCAGTCTTTTATTTCTTTATATCCCCTTGACTTCCTCTACATATGAAAAATCTGTATCTACATTTTTTAGTCGCTCTATTTTGTTTTAATATTGTCGTCTTTTACATATTGACATCTGTTTCCCTATATTCAGTGTTTTAGCTTTGATTTATTTTTGTGACTTCCCTATCTGGGTTGAAATCTGGTTGCTCTGTCCTGTGTTCTAGTCTTGAGTTGTTATCTGATGTTACTGATTTTCTAACCGGAGGACTCCCTTTAGTTTTTCTTATAATTTTGGTTTGGTTTTTGCAAATTCCCTAGAATTCTGTTCATCTGGAAATGCCGTAATTTTGCCGTCAAATTTGAGAGACAGTTTTGCTGGATATATAATTCTTGGCTGGCAATTTTTTTCCTTCAAGGCTTTATATATGTCATCCCATTGCCTACTTGCCTGCATGGTTTTGCTGAGTAATGCAAGCTTATTGACTCTCCTTTGTAGATGTCTTTTAGTTTATCCCTAGCTGCTCTTAAAATTCTCTCTTTTTATCTTTGGTTTTGGCAAGTTTGATTATAATATGTCTTGGTGATTTTCTTTTGGGGTCTAGCTTATGTGGGGTTCAATGAGCATCTTGGATAGATATCTTCTCATCTTTCTCTATATCAGGGATGTTTTCTGCCAACAAATCTTCAACAATTCTCTCTGTATCTTCTGTTATCCCCCCCTGTTCTGGTGCTCCAATCACTCATAGGTTATTCCTCTTGATAGAATCCCACAAAATTCTTAGGGTTTCTTCATTTTTTAAATCCTTTCATCTGATTTTTCCTCAAATAAGTTGGTGTCAAGTGATTTATCTTCAATCTCACTAATACGGACTTCCATTGCCTCAGTTCTGCTCCTGTTCTAATTCTGACATTTTATTGTTAATCTTCTGGATTTCTGATTGCTGTCTCTCTATGGATTCTTGCAGTCTGTTAAATTTGCCATTATGCTCTTCTCTGATCTTTTTAACTTCCTCTATTGCGTGTTCTGTGTTTTGCATAATTTCCTTCCTGATCTCTTGAAGAGTTCTGTATATTAATCTTTTGTATTCTGCCTCCAGTAATTCCAAGAAATTTTATTCCTCTGGAAAATTTCTAGATTCTTTATGTTGGGACCTTGCTGAACCCATCATAGTCTGCCTCTTTATGTGATTTGATATTGACTGTTGTCTCCAAGCCATCAATAAGTTATTATATTTATTTATTTTATGTTTGCTTACTGTATCCTAGATTCTTGTTTTGTTTTGTTTTGATATGCCCAAATAGGCTGATTGTGTAAGCTTGCCTGATCACCGGTACCTCTGAAGCTCCAATGCCCTGCCACCAGGTGGCCAGAGCTGCCACTAAGTATGTGAGCTCAAGAGTTCACCCACTCCTCCTGTATGGATTCAACTCAGGTGTCCAGATAGTCAGCCACCAAGTATCTGGTACAGGCTCTCACCTACAGTCCTAGACAGGCATGGGTGATTGGTGCAGGCACAGGCATCTGGCTGCAGCAGGAGGACACATGCTAAGCAAGGCAGGGGACTGATGGCTGCCCCCGAGTGTCCAGGAGGAAAGTGTGTCCCTGTTCCTTAGGGTGCGTAGGTGGGTGGGTTTTGCAGCTGGACTAGGAGCCCCCAACGCTGTTGGCTGTAAGAACTGATGGGCACCTCTTATTCTTGGGTGTCTATTGCAGGTGGCCAGGTGGTGTGGGTGGAGCCATCTGTCCTCAGGCCCCTGATGTGGATAGGTGAAGACCCTGCTTAACAGGCAGAGCAGTGTCAAATGTCACGAACCTTCCACTTCACAGCTGAAACAGTTGAAGCTAGACTTCAGGTATAAACCCTGTTGTACCGTGGTAATGAGGGTTTACACTGTTGAAATGGGCCTACACAAGTCTGTGCAGGGGAAAGGCACTCAAAGTCCACGGATCCCTTATGCCTGTGCCTAGGCAAAGGAGCTGTGCCTACCCTGGGTTCCTGGCTTAGGTGAGCCGGAAGATTATTTTTTCCCATGTTTCTTATTTTGTTCCCTCTCCAAGGCCAGGAGAATGGCTCAGGGCGCGTGACGCATCCTATTTCTGGCCCAGGGGACCTGGCATTCGCTGAAGCCATCCCAGATCCAGTGCAGAGCAGGGAATAGGGAGGTAAATGGAAGAGAGGTTTTTTCCCTAAGGGGGATGTTTTTGATTCGCATGGTAGGCCAGACGCAAATACTTACCTTTCGCTGATAGAGGGCTGCTTCTCACTGGTTCTGGATGGTCGAGTAGACTCTCTGCTGCTGATTCTCTCCCAGTGTGGAAAATACCTCTTGAGCGCTGCTGCTTGCCTGCCTCACCACTCACCCCTGAGCTATCTGGGCTGAAGGGGTTCAGCTCCCACTGGGTCAGGTCCGGCAACTCTTCGCTACTTCCGAACTGTCTCTTCCTCCCCCTGCCACTTGATCTGATTCTTTGACTTTGCCTTTGATGTTCAGGGTTCCTAGATTGTCATATATAATTGATTCACTTGTTTTTTCAGGTCTTTGTTGTAAGAGGGACCACCGGAAGCATCTGACTACTCCACCATATTCCATTTCAGGAATTCTTTTAAACGTGTACATTACATATTTGTTATTATCCCATACCAAGATATCAATTAATTCATAATAAGTAGCTGAGTTATCAAGCTTCAATTAAAAAAAAACACAAAAAACCATTGCTGTTGAGGTGATTCCAACTCATGGCGACCCTATAGGACAGAGTAGAACTGCCCTGTAGGGTTTCCAAAAAGCAGTTGGAGGATTCAAACTGCTGATCTTTTGGTTAGCAGCCAAACACTTAACCACTGTGCCACCAGAACCCCTATCAACATTCAGTAAGATACAAATGGCTAGTTTATATTGAATACATAAATGGCATAGAGAGTAGAATTTGTGGCTGAACCCTCTCAGCATATGCTACAGATGCTGCCGTTGCAGCTGCTGTTGTTTTGCAAGCTTTATTGTGAAGAGTCCAGAGAGACTCATGTTTCCAATGCATTCCTGATACACAGCACACTATGGTTTGCCCTTTAAACCAGAAGCACCTCATAGCTTCTGTGTAGAGACAAGCTGAGGACAGATTTAGAGCTGACCTTAGAGAAGTGCCTTATACGTGTGTACTCATCTGAGAACCATTTTGCAGCTGTGACTGAGACTAGGGGTTGCATGTGGATGTCATAATCCAGAGTCACCCTCATCTCATTTTTGGGTGAAATGATGTTGAAATTCCTCGTCTGTGCTTGAACTGCTGTAACATTCAATCTAGCTGATGTCCTGAGCTTGTTTTCTCTTTCTAAGGAAAGAGCTCCCTCACTTACTTCCCATGATCAATAGTATATGCATAAAAAGTATCTTGACTGGTTTCTTTCTATTCCCTCCTCTTATCCCTACCATAGCTACCAGGGGGTAGGAGTCCTCTACCTTCTTAACCTAATTGCAGATTCACAGCTTTCAAGAACATTACATTTGCGGCTAAGGTTATGAGAAAAAGGACACTGGGAAAACCTGATGAATCTACAAACTACCAAGCAGCAAGGAGAATTGGAAGCTGGCCAAGGTTCTGAAAGTTCAAAGTGGAGGACATTAATGCTGCACAGCTATGGAACATTGAAAGGATTTAGCAAATTCAGATATTATAAGAAACAACCCTTTAAAGCTAAGGATGTTAGCAATTGTCATGATTTGTGAATCTGTTCAAACATGTACCCAAAAACGGTCTGTGACCAGCAGCATAGACATCATCTGGAAACTTGTTAGGAATGCAGTCTCAGGACCCACTGCAGACCTGTTGAATCACAGTGTTCATTTAATACAACACCCAGGTGACTCGTGTGGACATTAAAGTTTGAGAACTACTGTGTTAAACACTTAGAATGTTAGATATTCTAAGACAATCATACAGCTTGGGCTCTAGAGCTCTGGAGTTAGATTACTTTGGATTAAATCCTAGCTCCACTACATACGACTCACTAACTGTGCAGCTTTGCATGAGCTGCTTTGGCTCACCAAGCTTCAGTTTACATAAATGTGAATTATCGATATAAGCCCTTCCCACCTCTTAGGGT
This sequence comes from Dugong dugon, assembly GCA_030035585.1. Classification (NCBI taxonomy): domain Eukaryota; kingdom Metazoa; phylum Chordata; class Mammalia; order Sirenia; family Dugongidae; genus Dugong; species Dugong dugon. Next base: position 35,142,310 of record CM057465.1, read on the forward strand.
TGTGAAGACTAATGTGTGATAATGTATATTAAAGGCCTTCAATAAATACCAATTAGCATTATTATAGGAGTCCCTGGATGGTGCAAAGGTTAAGCGTTCCACTGCTGGCTGAAAGGATGGTGATTCAAACCTTCCCAGAGGTGCCTCAGAAGACAGGCCTGGAAATTTCTTCCAAAAGGTCACAGCCTTGAAAACTCTAAAGAGCAGGTCTACTTTCCTGCCATGTGCTGGAATCAACACTATGGCAACTACCAAAAACAACAGCATTGTTATAGTTTCTATAATTATTAATATTATTTTGTTCATTTTAGAATAAGAAATGTGGCAAATAGCTTTTGAGATTAATGTAAGAGAGTTAGCATTAATTCACTATGATGTCACCATGTTCTCTTAACAACGTTCCCAAGCAGAATAGCATCTGATGTTTTGGGTACCATGTTTCTCTCCACGTATATATCCTAGTATATGTATGTACATATTTTTGAAATGTAAACAAACAGAATAGCTTATTAGTTCCTTAAAAAATTCTTTAAATGTTTCTTCTGCCTTGCATGCCTGCACATCTCCCTTAGCTCATCTGTCTTGATCTTATTTTAGATTGTTCAAACCTCTAATCCCTTACAACTCTGATTTTCTTTACCACTTTCTCTTCTACTTCCCACTCAATTTTGTGTTTAACATATGCCACCATGTAGTGACATTTATATTTTATAAGTCTGTTTCCTGTCCCCCAACTAGTTTATAAGATTTTTGGGAGCGTCTTGCATAGAATAGCCACTCAGTAAATATTAATAGATGTTGTGCTTGGATTAGAGTCCTATAGAGAGTAGCCACTAAAAAGCATTAATTAATGCTTCTGGATATAGTAGAAAAATAGTCATACGTGTTGAACAGAAATCAGCAAAACAGTGAGTTGCTGGGTGAAATACATGGAGATGCATATAATTATTGAAGTTGGAGAAATCATTGTGTTTGGAAGGGTTCTTAGTTTCTAATTGAGAATCTGAGTACTGGAGAAATAAATTTCACTTGATGTAATCCTATGAAGAGTATTAATTTGACAATTACCATTTTTGTTGCATTCTGTTTTTTATATTAAAGGAATAATTTTTGTAATCAACCAGACATTGAATTTATCCTTACACATTTGATTAATAGTATAATATAATAGCTGACTGAATTAATATAGAATCTAAGCTAAGTTCAGTTCTCAGCTTTGCCACTTACAAGTTATGTAACCTTGGTCAAGTTATTTAATTTCTTGTGCCTCAGTTTCTTCATGTGTAAAATGAGAGTAATAACAATAATAATAATAATAATAAACTTTATACAGTTGTTGGGGAGACTAAGTTAAATACTTAGTTCAGTGCCTATTTTATAGTAGGTCCTATGTAACTATTGGCTTATGACCTTATCACTACACAGTGGACTATGACTACCCTACCAAGGACGTGGAATGTGACCGCTAACCGAAAGGTTGGAGGTTCAAGTCTACCCAGAGGTGCCTAGGAAGAAAAAGACCTGGTGATTTACTTCTGAAAAATCTGCCATTAAAAAACTCTGTGTAACACAGTTCTACTCTGACACAGATGGGGACGCTATGAATCAGAATTGACTCGATGGCAACAGGTTTTTTTAATGGCTGAGAAGTGGAATACTGGCATATAGTAGTAACACAAATATTCCTTCTCTAAGAGGAAGGAAGTTGAAGATAAAATCTAAACTATAGAATTTAGGAGTGAGATAAACCAAAGAAAATTAATGTAAAATACTTTATGTGAAAGGTGCATTTTACATGTATCTGTTTATTTTACCTGTATAAATTTAGAAAAATTCCATGATGAATCTTTGGGATATGAAGAGAACATACACTGCTTCTGTATCTGTAGTTCTTCTGAACCCATGAATGTCATCATTGGTAGCCGAGGAAAGTCATGCACTTCAATGCAAGCCTACTTCCTTGGTGTCTGAAATACACAAGTAAGGCTCAAGTACAAACCAAACAAAAGAGCCTTTATAGTATAAACCACGTGCTGCAAGCAGACAGAAGGGTAATGATTGAATAGTTGGGACCCTGAGAGACCAGGCATGGGAATTGCATGCCACATGTAAATGTCCTTTCAGGCAAATGATATACAGCCCAAAACCTTGACCTGGGCTGTCCACCTAGATGTTTTCAGTATTTGTAGGCCACTGCTTAGTCATTTCATTAGTCCACCACCATCACCAAGACCATCATGTACTTTCTTGTTTATTCCTAATACATTGTTAGCTGGTGGCATCAATATGCAAAAAGGGTACTGCCATTGGGTAACCCAATAAGATTATGAATTCTAAGAACTTCTGTGTGAACAATCTGTTCAGTGTTAGGCGTTACATTGGATGTTAAGTGTAAAACTGCAAATAATACAGGCATGGTCTTTGCTTTCAAGGAATGCACCATGTAGTGGAGGAAACAAGCAGTTATAGTAGAGTGATAATGGCGGTAATAGAGGAAGTAGTGAGCTATGGAAAAATGTGGAGCAGCCACCTAATCCAGACTTGGTATTATGATGGTCAGACATAGGGTTCCAGGTAAAGTCATTTTTGTTTTGGTTTGTTTTGTTTTTCAGAGGAAGTGAGGTCAAAACTGAGATGAGACCCAAGTAGAAATAAGTCTGGAGAAATATTTGGTAGGCATTCCTACCAGTATGTAGTCAGTGTGTGAGAACTATTCAAATTCTGATGAAGTGTTAACATTCCCTGAAGAGGATCTGTGCATGAAGTAGATTTGGCATTATTCATACTTATAACCCAGATACTAAGCAAAGGTTGAAATCCATTTACAGAGAGTAAAAATGTTTGAGAAACTGGAGGTTTGGAAGACTGCTGGGTTTATTTTTCTTAAATTAGCCAATACTGTATTGTTTTTCAGAACACCATAGTGTTTGTATATGAACCTAGCAAATTTCTACAGATATCCCATACATGGAAACAATTAAACACTTTACATGGGTACTGGGAAAAAATATCGATTTATCCTCAGATGTTATAAAATTTAAATAGTACCATATAAGCATTTTAAATTTTCAGACAACTTTTACATTTTAATTTAGAGTACGTCGTTGTTGCCAGTTGAAATGAGAAGTTGCAGAGGGTGGTGAGAACTAGAAGTCAGTATCAGTGTACTAAGTTGTATAAGAACATTTCACGTAAATTGCATTTGTGTACAATATCACTATCATTTATATAAATGTTACATGCTTACTATATTATTTTAGGTGAAATTATTTTCAAAAAAATAAAACCTGCCTACCTCACTCAACATTAAATTAACAATTTAACTTGTTTTCTTATCTCTAACTTCGTTCTTTCCTTCTTTTGAGTCTGAATTTCCTCTTATGAAAAATGGGTAAGACTAGAATCCTTTAACAGTTGGTTTAATTATATATTGTTTGTAATTCATTTTGAGTTTTTTCAAGAACACATTGTAAAAGTAAAAGTTTTATAGCTTTACATTTATGAATATTTAAATTCAAGGCGCTCCAATTTATAAATATTATGAATAAGGAATATTCTTTATAAAATATTTCCATTGGACATTTTATCAAAAATAGCCTTGCACCAATCTGTCAATATCAAGTATACTAACAATACATATTAACTACCTTACTTAATGGCCACTTTTCCTCGAAATTAAAAGAGAATGGAAGAAGAAGACATTTATGTTTTGGTGAAATTGTTGATTAGGTTAAATGACCAAAATTGCACAGTTCCCAAATGTTAATATTCAAATTGAGGTCTTTTAACTCCAAGTTCAGTTCTTTTTTTTTTTTTTTTAATTCTATACCATGTTATAAAGTCCATTCTTTGATTTACTTACTCTTGCTTAAACATAAGACTTGTAATCAGGCATTAATCAGTGCTAGACCAGTCATATGAAGATATGTGACTTCTGAATGGAAATTAAGCAAACACTAGTGCATTGCAAGGTACTTATAAAACAAAGGTTTTATTTTTCATTGACTCTCAGTAGGTAGCTTGATTTGTATTAAAATTTAAAGTTTGTTCAAATCACTACAGGATGCAGTAGGTGTAATGGTTAAGAGCCCAGGCTCTGAAATCAGTTCAGATCCATGCTTTGTGACCTTGAGCAAGTTATTTAGTCTTTCTCTGCCTCAGTTTTTTTAACTGTAAAATTGGAATGATAATACAATGCATCCCTTATAGGCTTTTTATAAGAATTAATTTATATAATAATTATATATACTATATATATAATTTAGTACATATTATAATTCTATATTAATTATATAATGATTTATAAGGATCAATTTGTATAAATACGTATGTTTAGTAGATTATTTAACACATAGTATGAATTCTAATGATTCTTTTATACAAATAAAATTTTAAAAAATTAACAGAAAACTAAGGCGTGACTCATAAGCATAGTCAGATAACCATAAGCTAAACTTCCTGTGACTTAAAGCAGTTTCTCAGTATTCATTATAAAACATATTTTTTTCTTTTTTTTACAAAGCAATATGGAATATCCATTTACTGGTATAAGCTCCAGTAGTAGCTGGGAAAACAAACAAACAAACAGCGAATTACTTAGGGGAAGAATAGCGTTTTATTCATCTTTAGGTATTTGTGATTAGCAAAGTCCATTTAAGTAGGAGTTATTTTAGAGGAGGGCTAAACTTCTTTTTCCCCAAATACCGATGCCTGTCAAGCATTCTTGATTTTTAATATATGGTACAAAAAACAATCACATCACCAAAGTGATTGATGCCACATAGCATGTCTGTTTTCTATTCAGCAGAAAGATGCTTCCATGCCTCTGTAGTTAAATACTTAATGATGCAATATAGATGATCAAAACTAATCACCCTTTCCTTTTTTTTTTTTTTTCTCATTCTTTTCTTTCTAATAATGTTCAGATTCCTCCAAAGGACCTCAACCATCTTCAGGTGTAAATGGCAACATGCAGCCTGCCAGCACTGCTGGGCAGCCCCCTGCCTCCGCCATCCCTTCTCCTAGTGCCAGCAAGCCCTGGCGGAGCAAGTCCATGAATGTCAAGCACAGCGCCACCTCTACCATGCTGACTATAAAGCAGTCGAGCCCAGCCACCTCGCCCACACCATCTTCAGAGAGACTGAAGCCACCTGTCACAGAAGGAGTCAAAACAGCTCCCTCGGGACAGAAATCCATGCTTGAAAAATTCAAGCTTGTCAATGCCCGGACTGCTTTACGCCCCCCACACTCTTCCAGTTCAGGTCATAGTGATGGTGGGAAGGATGAGGATGCCTTTTCTGAATCTGGTGAAATGGAAGGTTTTAACAGTGGTCTGAATAGTGGTGGCTCAACAAATAGCAGCCCCAAAGTATCACCTAAATTGACCCCTCCAAAAGCTGGAAGCAAAAATCTCAGCAATAAAAAGTCTTTGCTGCAGCCAAAGGAAAAAGAGGAAAAGAACAGGGACAAAAATAAAGTTTGCACTGAAAAACCCATCAAGGAAGAGAAGGATCAGGTGATGGAGACAGCTCCAAAAAAGACTTCTAAAATTGCAAGCTTGATCCCAAAGGGTAGCAAGACGACCGCAGCCAAGAAGGAAAGCTTAATCCCATCTTCTAGTGGGATTCCAAAACCAGGCTCAAAGGTGCCAACAGCAAAGCAAACTGTTTCACCCAGCAACACAGCAAGCAAAGAGTCTGAAAAATTCAGGACTACCAAAGGAATCCCTTCCCAGTCCATACCTAAGCCCATAACCAGTGAGAAAGCAAGCACATCCAACTGCCCTACTCCTTTGGAAGGAAGGGAAATTGGCCAAGCTTCTCCCTCTGGTTCTTGTACCATGCCAGTGGCACAAAGCGGTGGACAGAGCACAGGAAATGGTGCTGTCCAACTTCCTCAGCAGCAGCAACATAGTCATCCAAATACTGCCACAGTAGCTCCATTCATTTATAGGTAAGGTGGCTTCTATTTGTTCATAGTTGTAAACACATTTATAGATCTGCATAATCACAGTGTAATAAGAAAGTTTGCTGAAGTGATGTTTTATATAGTCATTTTGGAACACTGTTTCATTCTGAAGATATTAGCCTATAATTTAATATGGAGTTTTGTCTAGAAAAAGACATCCTTTACGATCTAGTCCTATCCTCTGCATCTCTCTCTCCCTCACTGAAATAAAAATGTTACCTTTAAGCTCTTGGTACACCTCATTTAAGTCCTATCCTGGTGGCACAGTGATTAAATGTTCGGCTGCTAACCAAAAGGTTGGCAGTTCCAATTCACCAGCTGCTCCTTGGAAACCCAGTGGGGAAGTTCTGCTCTGTCCAGTAGGGTCACCATGAGTCAGAATCGACTTGATGGCAACGGGTTTGGTTTTATTCTGACTTTAGTAGCAGAAGTTCATTTGAAGTCTTTGTACCTGGATCAGATGGGAATCTGCAGCTCTTTCTGACTCTGGGGTCTGTATCTGACAAAGCAGAATTTAAGATGTCAGAATCATAATCTACATTTCAAAAATATAAGAAAAAAATCGTGATGTTTTAAATATGTCATACTCAGCACATTTGTGGATCCCAAATTCTGGAAAAACAGCAGTCATTTGAAAACATCACAAGCAGAAATAATACATCTGCCAACTCAACAGACTTCTTTATGTAAGTAGTAACAGGCTCTTTGTTTGTTTGCAATAAAGTATCCAGTAAACATAAATGTAGTGGTTTCCTTTTGGAAATGTAACTTTTAACTAGTAAAAAGAAGAAGCAGAACAGCTTAGTGATTGAATCCTCAGTTTGGACTTAAATCTCTGCTCCATAAGATACCAGCTGTGTGGCCTTGACAAGTTCTCTTAACTATTCTAACTATCTGTTTGCCCTCTTTAAAAAGAAGATTATTAAAGTGAGGCAATATAGCTGAGAAGCCAAGAACATAGGCTGTAAACTCTGTCTTGCTTAATCACTATTCACAAACAGCCATGTGTGGTGGTGGAGAAGCTGACTCATAGGGCCAGGTTGCCTGGACTGGAATCTCCACACTGCCATTGACTAGGAGTGTAACCTTGGGGAATATATTGAAGACTCCAAGCCTTGATTTCCTAAGCTTAAACGGAGATGATAAAAACAGAATCTACTTCATAGAGCTATTTTAAAAATTAAATGAGTTAATATTTGTAGAGGACTTAAAAAAGTATATTGCCACATGGTAAACCACTTTGTTAAATAAACAAAGGCATGTCTGACTTTCTCAAGCTTCAGTTCTCTAATCCTGTAAACTGTGGTTGATAAGAATAGTTACCTCACTGGTTTGTTCAACAGATTAAATAAGGCAATCCATGTAAAGTTTCTAGCACAGTCAGATTCAGAGTATATGGCTTATAAATATTATTATAATCATCAATAGTATAAGGTAGTTGAAAATAAATAAAACCATCTTGTAATAAAATTTCAGATCACACTCTATACATGAGGCAAAAGTCCTTTATCAATGAAGAATAATTTTTAAATGATATTATAAATCCCCTCGAGATAGAGTAGTCAATATTTAAAAGACTTTTCAGCTATTAGTGAAAGATGTTTACATAGAGAATCATGCAGTTTGGATTCTGTGATCCCTAATGTCCTGGTGGTGCAGTGGCTAAAGAGCTTGGCTGTTAACCAAAAGGTCAGCAGTTCGATTCTACCAACTGCTCCTTGGAAACCCTATAGGACAGTTCTGTTCTGTCCTTATAAGTTTTCTGTGAGTCAGAATTGACTTGATGGCAGTGGGTAATGCCCTTTATGACTCTTACTGCTCCAAACTTATGCAAGAGTCGCTGCCGCAAAATTCTGACAGACTCTTCTAGAATTATCATTTGATAGAACACTACTCATAGTTTACTATGTTATAATGGTATTATCATTTGTTATTTATGTGGTAAAAGTTTCTGTTATGAGCTTTATGTACATTTCCTTATTTAAACTTCATCACAAACTCATGAAAATGCAATGTTCTCCCCATTTTACGGAGATGAAGAAGCAGAGGTTTCAAGTCAGAATGATAATAACTTCTTAAGATTACAGAGCTAGTAGGAGTTTGCTTTTGAACCCAAGTCTGCCTGACTCCAATTTTTTTCCCCTTTAAACATCTACAACATACCTTCCCTTGCTTATTGGTTCTTTCTGCATGTATATGAAGAAGTGGTCTTGTTGCTGGGAAAATTCTGGCTGGAAAAATGTCAATAGATTTTCAAAATCCTTAATCAGAACTTATTTATAAACGAAAATTCTTAATTGCTATTAACTATTATATATATGTTGTTGTTCTAAGGTGCTGTTGAGGCAATTTCAACTCATAATGACCACATGTGACAGAGTAAAACTGCCCCATAGGGTTTTCTAGGCTATAATCTTTACGTGAGCAGATTGCCAGGTCTTTCTCCCATGGTGCCTCTGTGTGGATTTGAATCACCAACCTTTCAGTTAGCAGCCAGGGGCTTAACCATTATGCCACCAGGGCTCCTTTATATGTGTATATATATATATATATATATATATATATATATATATATATATATATATATATGTACATATATATGATTTTTAAAAATAAATCACCTCTAATTATTTTTAATAAATAACCAAAATTATTGCTTTTGGGACACTCATACATGATTCATAATATTAATTCTTACAAATCGAGTGTTCAGAGTCTGGTAAATATAATGCTTGTTTCTGGAAGTTAATGGATTTCATACTAATGTAACTTCCTACCTAATTCAAGAATATTTATATATATAAAGTTTTTGTAATTCAACTATAATTCACTGTAATACGATAAAAGTAGTTTTTGAACTTGTTATGTTTATCCATTTAGTGAGTGGGTAGAACAAAAATTAAAATGTGGAAATTTTAAGAAGGAAGATTTTAACTCAGTTTAAGAAGTTTACAACACTCAGGTTTATCTGAAATTGGAATAGGTTGCCTTTTTAAGTGTTAAGGTGACCACTGGAGGTATTTAGGAAGTGGTGGAATTACCAGTTGCCATAAGTTAGGTAAAGTGAAATGACCAAATTTTTTTCATTCATGTACCCATCACTCTTTCTGCAAATACTATATAGTAGGGGATACAAAGTTTTTCTTTTTTTTTTTTAATCTGTAAATTCTAGAAGCTCAGTCTATTGGGAGCAATGATAATAGTATAAGGAAAAATATAAAATCATTACTGTTATGTAAGCATATGCAACATATAGAAATAATGTAGAAGAAGTTTTCCTAAGTCTCACATGGGAGTGGAGTCAATGAATGCATCACAGAGGAAGTAAGATAAAACAGTGAGACCTGAAATATGAGTTGCAACTTTTAACATATTACACATATTTAACATATTACACATTTAACATATTACAATTTTTTAATCCAAGCGTGATGGAAAAAATAATAGGTAAATTATGAATTCCTATGCAAATGCTAGTTAACTAAAATTGATACAGGGACTAGAGGTAAGGATTCATGATTACTGGAATGCGAGACTAATGGAAAAAATGGAAGTAATTCATATCCGGTTCTTTAATTTCAGTCACTCCCTCCTCATTCATCCAATTTTCAGCTAGTCCTGTTGACTTTTCTTCTAACATATACTCTGAATTGGTCATATTTTTCCATTTTAACTTCCCTGCCCTGGACCAAGCCATATCACCATCAGTTCTGACCTAGTTTCAGATGAGTCTTCCAGCTTCTACTGTTGGCCCTTTCCAATAACATCCTTCACACAGCAGGCCCTCTGGTCTTCTAAAGCCATAAATCATATATGTCATTCCATCATTCCAATTCATGAAACCATCTATTGGATTTCTATTACACTTAAAAAAATAAAATTTGAATGCGTTACCATGACCTACAAGGGCCTATATATAATCTGACCCTCCAGCTATACTCATACTACTCTTCCTTTAGTGCACAGTATCCCAGCCCTAATTCTTGTTTTCAACAAACCAAAGTCATCCTGCACTAAAGCCTTTGTCATAGGTGTCCCCTCTGCCTGTAACAGTGATCACCGTCCTGATCACTGCAGGACTCCTTCTTGTCATCACACTCTCTGCTTAAATGCTGCCTCTTCAAGAAGCCTTCTCCAACCATGTAGTCTAAAGGAAGATTTACCATCCCCATGCCAGCGTTTTATCCTATCGCCTTGTATTTCATTCATTATGTGTATTATGATCTTTTATTCTTTATTTATTTACAAATATGATTTTAGCCACCTCCCACTGTAATGAAAGCTCTTTGAGAGCAGGAGTCTTGTCTTTTTTATGTAGCAATAGTATAATTGCCAAGAACAGAGCCTACCCACAGTAGGCACCCAATAAATATTACTGAATGAAACACCATTATCCTAGGTTAGACTCACTTTCCTAGAGAAAAATTGGAAAACTGCCAAAACTGTAGTAGAATTTTTTTGTTTAAGTTCTAACATCTCTTACGTGCTATAAGTAGGAGAGTTCAAGTGAAATATAAACTGCATTAAAATATTTAAAGAATGAAATCATACCTTTTCTTCAGGACATTCGTTCACTTTCCTTTTCCTTTCAGTAAATACTTACTGAATATCTATTGTGCATGAAGAATCAAGAATAGAGTTAAACATCTTACTGATCCATTTTGTGATTTCATATGCCATTTTCTGTCCATTGTCCACAATATAGTAGGCAAAAAGCTGGGTCAAAAATAACTATATATTAAGGCAAGAAGTGCAGACTTTCCCTAGGAGTGAAGCTGATTTAGTACAGTGAGACTTCAGAAGAGTCAGAAATTACTTCTGGTTGATGGAATCGGGAAAGGTGACACTTTAGCTGCATTCTGAAAGATAGGTGGGATTTGGGCATGTAGAGATGAGGGAGGCAGAAAGGACAATGTAAAGCTTAATCAACCATATAAACAACTTAAATAAGACATATGGGGTTGTCAGCAAGTAGACCAGTCTTCCTGGAAAGTAAATTGTAAGAATGAGGGTTGTTGTTATTGTTAGGTGCCAGCGAGTTGGTTCTTACTCATAGCAACCCCATGAACAACAGAAACACTGCCAGGTCCTGCACCATCCTCATGATCATTGATATGTCTGAGCCCATTGTTGCAGCCACTGTGTCAGTCCATCTCATTGAAGGTCTTCCTCTTTTTAGATGACCTTCTACTTTATCGAACATGACGTCTTTCTCTAGGAATTGGTCCCTCCTGATAACATGTCCAAAGTACATGAGAGGAAGGAGCATTCTGGCTGTACTTCTTCCAAGACAAATTTGTTCATTTTTCTGGCAGCCCATGGTATATTCAATATTCTTCACCAACACTATAATTTAAAGGCTTCAATCCTTCTTTGGTCTTCCTTATTCATTGTCCAGCTTTTGCATGCATATGAGGCGAGTGAAAATACGATGGCTTAGGTCAGGTGTCACTTAGTCCTCAAAGTGACATCTTTGTTTTTTAACACTTAAAGAGGTCTTATGCAGAAGATTTGCCCAGTGTCTTGACTGCTGCTCCCATGGGCATTGATTGTGGATCCAAGTAAAATGAAATCCTTGAGAACTTCAATCTTTTTTCCATTTATCATGATGTTGCTTATTGGTCCAGTTATAAGGATTTTTGTTTTCTTTTAAACACGACAGTGGGAAATAAAGTAGTGAAGATTGATTGGAGGCAGATTGTAGCAGAAAACCTTGAATGTTAGGAACTTGGATTCTGTATGTGTGTGGACGGGGGAGCATTATTAGGAAAATTACTGTGTCTTCAATGTGTAAAATGGATTTGTTGTGGGAGAGGTCGTTATGGGGTAAACCAGGTTCAGTGACGAGATAGAGGAGAAATTTACTATCAGAGGTATCTTTCCTAAGACTTGACTTAGGGGTCTCAACTATAGGAGTGATAGCCTGCTAACTGAAAGGCCAGCTATTGGATCCTACCTAGTGGCTCTGCCCGAGAAAAGACTTGGCTATCTGCTCTCTTAAAAGACTGTAGCCTAGGAAACCCTATGAGGCCGTTCTACTCTGTCATATAGGGTTGCTGTGAGTTGGAATCGATGCGACAGCAATGGGTTTGTTTTTGAAGGAGCCCTGGTGGTGCAGTGGTTAAAGTACTCAGCTGCTAACCAAAAGGTTGGCAGTTTGAACCCACCAGCTGCTTCGGTGGAGAAAGATGTGGCAGTCTGCTTCTGTAAAGATCACTGCCTTGGAAACCCCATGGGGAAGTTCTGCTACGTCCTATATGTTTACTATCAGTTGGAATAGACTCAACAGCAGTGGGTTTAGTTTTTTTTTATATGTCGAAATTGACTTGGCAGCACACAACAACAGCAAAGAAAAAGAAAGGAGAACAACATAATAAAAAAAAAGGGGGGGGGGACTATGGGAGGAAAGGAGGAAGGGAGGGTGGGAGGGAAGGAGGAACTAAAAAAAGAAAATGGAAAATGGAAAAGAAAAAGCAAAGGCTCCTTTGCTACCCTTTATGTCTTGGTGTCTACCCTTTATGCTGTATTCTTAGAACTTGTTTTTCCTTGCCTGGAGTAAAAAAATTGTTACTTTAGTTCTCTGGGACCATCAAATATGTGTGAGGTCTTCATTGCCTTTCCTTTCCTGTAAGTCATTTTCTTTCCATTGCTTTCCCATTAATCATCTTTTCTTCTGATTTACTAATTGGTATTTTACTTTACGAAAGAGATTTCTCTTCTCCTCATTATTTATTCATTTATAATTTATCTTGTGCATACTAATGGGGAGTCCCTGGATGGTGCAAATGGTTCATGTGCTCAGCTGCTAACTAAAAGGTTGAAGGTTCAAATCCACCCAGAGCTACCTGAGAAGAAAGGGCTGGCAACCTACTTCTGAAAAATCAGCCATTGAAAACTCTATGGAGCATAGTTCTGCTCTGATACACATCAAACAGGGGATTGCCACGAGTTGGAATTGACTAGATGACAACTGGTTTTAGTAATCTATTTTAGTCAATGGGTTATAATCATTGCTATCAATATTTATGTGATGCTTTCCAAATTTGGCCACTGGAGCCTCTTGAAGCTGGCTTCTGTGTCCTTTTAATATTCCCCGTCACCCTTTTCTTTCTGGCACAAGGTGTTCCAGGCTCATCTTGTACCTTCCCTTCCCTAGTCTTGGAATCAGTTATTATGCAAGGAGCTTTGATTCCTTTTACAATGATTTCAAGTTTAACTTCTCCATGTCCCTTTTCTTGATCAATCGATTTTATGATCATTGTTAAAATAGGTAATTCATATAGAAAATATCATGGGAAATACACCAGAGAACTTGAAAATAAGGTAAACTAAATTGTCTCCTGTGACTTAAACTAAAAAGCCAGTAAAGAGTGAATAATCCAGAAATATGCAATACGACATTAAAAATTATGCAAAATAAAGGCTTCCAAGATAAGAATGAGCTGTCAGAGTATAAATACATTTTTATAAGAGTATCTCAGATAGGAGTGATGATGGGTGCTTAGCCAATGGAATTGAGTATTAGGACCCATCTATTGACAAAGGAGCCCTGGTGATGTAGTGGTTAAAGTGATTGGCTGCTAACCAAAAGGTCAGCAGTTCAAACCCACCAGCTGCTCTGTGGGAGAAAGATGTGGCAGTCTGCTTCCACAAAGATTTACAGCCATGGAAACTCTATAGGGTCTCTATGAGTCTGAATCAACTTAATGGCAGTGGAGGAAAAAAATTGGCGAAGGTAGTCACAGCTATCTTCTGAGGAAGACTTTTAAGAATTTTGTTAATACTGTATACCTTTTAAAATAATATTTTGAGTGTACTGTACTTCCAAAGTGCATTCTGAATATAACTTTGTTCTGTATAGATTTTCCTACAGGGAGATAACTATGAATCTGTATCACTAACACATTGCCACAGACATTCTGGCTCCTGTGACTGCTGATAATCTTCTTCTAGTAAGAACCAACTGGCATTTAGCTTTCAACAGTAGTCTCAGTGAACGGCTTAGTGTGACTCAGCTTCTGAAAGGGGAATCCATGGGTAGTGAGGCTGCAGGACTGTAACCTAACCCTGGTGCATAGACAGTTCACTGAGGCACCCAGCCTCTGTAAGGCCCTTGGCAGGCAGCCAGTCAGCCTTCCCTAGGGACCCTGATCTCACTATGTACTTCTCATTTTAACTTATTTTCTCAAGTAATACAAATCCTTAGAAAACAACAGAGGATATATTACCCTTGGTTTGGAGAGAAGAAGCAAAGGAGGAGGTCAGAGAGGTACAGTGGCCCAGGAGAAACAAGCACAAGTGGAAGAAGAGGCTATGGTGGACTTAAGAAATACAGGGGGATGGGGCTATAGGAAGACAGAGGACATGGGAGAGCCTGTGGTCCAGAGGAAAAAAAGAAAGAAAAGGCTGCACAGAGAGTCATATATATTCTCTGTGTTTTAATATTGACTAGAAGTCTTTATGCCTCAAGAGAATGCCTTTTTAGAGCTCTAATGATAATCACAGTTTGAGTTCACAGTTATCTTGCAAGGCAAAAATTTTTCTTCATTTTAGCTGATGAGCACACTGAGGCTCACAGAGATTGCATAACTTGCCTGAGGTCACATGAATTACTAACTAATGATAGAGCCAAGTTTTGCATCCAAATCCAATGTAATCACTATTATAGTTTGTTTCTTTCCATATGATCTTCTCGCCAATAATTCTGTTTGACTATCAGTAATAATGTGATTTATTCATTCTTTTATCAAATATTTGTTGAGTGTAGCCTATATGCTAAACACTGAACTGGGTGTTTGGGAACAATGGTGAGCTTAAACACAAAGAATAAAGTCTAGTTTGAGAGATAAACACTAATCAAATAATTGCACAAATGTCAAGTTACAAAAGTGTTAAGTGCTATAAAGGAAGGTATGGGGGCTATAAGTACTTAGTGACTTCACCTGATCAGTGAAGTCAGGGAGGATGCCTTAAGAAACAGTCACTTGAAGGAAGTGGGGAGGAAAATAAGTTATTGGCAAAGAGAATATTAAGCATAAAGGCCCGTTGAGGCAGGGAACTATGGAAAGTGGGGAGAAGACTTTGTGGCTACAGTGGAGAGAGTGGATGGGGAGGCCAGTACAAGATAATGCTGGAGAGGCAGACAAAGACCAGAGTATGCAAGCATAATCACTCCTGTAATGGGTTTCTCCCAGGGACACAGTGGACAAGGACCAGGTTAATTGAGAAAAGATCTTAAGTTCAATTCTGTGCATGATGAATGTCTTAATTACCTAGGGCTGCTATACCAAAATACCAGAAGTGGACAACTTTATAGAACAGAAGTTTATTGTCTCATAGTTCAGAGAGGCTTTAAGTCCAAATCAGGGCATCAAGTCGAGAAGAAGATCCTTCTTTGTCTCTTTCAACCTCTAGTATGTGCCAGCAATCCTTGGTGTTCCTGGGCTTGTAGATGGCATCTGCCCCTGTCTTCACATAGTATCTTCCCTCTATGTATGTGTCTGTGCCAATTCTACTCTTTTTATAAGAAACCTCTCAGAAGGAGTTAGGTTTAGGACCCACCCTACTCTGGTATGACCTCATTAACATAAAAAGAAAACCCCTGTGCAATGAGCTGGGAATGAGAAAGTAAGTTCATTCAGGGCTGTAGCTCTCAGCAAATAATTTATGAAAACATCCAGTGGTGTTTTCATAAGCTTTGTTACTTACATAGTAATTGGGACAGAGAGGAAAGGGTAAAATTCTATCTCAGACCTGTTCCCCTAAAAAAGTGTTTGGCCCCAGGTTAGTATAGAAAGAAAAACTCTTCTATACTCACATAGCCCCTTGAAACATCAGAGGTGAAGGAAACAAAAGGGCAAAGGGCCCTGGGTTTTCAGTATACCTTAAATCAGAAGGGTCTATGTATGCAGTAAAAGGGGATGGGGAGAAAGTGAGAGGCTCCTTGATGCAATCTAGGCTCAGGGTGTGTGATGGTCTTGTGGTCAGCCTTGATGGTGTCAAAGAAGAATATTTCCTCACCTTCTGGGATCTAAGATTAAGATCTTGCCAGTATGCAATTATATAGTTAATCATATACCTTACCACTGAAGCACTAGGAGAATGTACAACTCAGGCACTAGGGGAGGGGGTCCTACTTCTCCTAGGGTACATTCTTTCAGTATAATTTTTGTGTAAAGGGCATGTAGTTGGCGGGGGTAGGGAGGCAAAAACTGCTTTTGCTACCTTACACCCTATCTCCAAACAGGGTCATATTTACAGGTAGAGGGATTGGCACTTCAACATAACTTTTTGGAGGGACATAGTTCAATCTGTAACAATGAGTTTGTGGTCTCTTTGTGACAACCAAGAGGAAATGTCAATTTGGCAGTTATTATGCACGTCTGGAATTCAGAGGAAAGCTGTGGATTAGAGTTAAATATTTGGAATTCATATGTGAACAGGTAGTAACCAAAGCAAAGATAGGACTTAGGTGATCTAGAGATAATCTAACAGAATGAAAACTGGAAGGAACTTCAGAGTTTGCTTTGAGGAACCTCAACATTTTTCTCTCTGTACCCCTTCTATTTGCTACCCAGAATCATAGCATTTCGTTATTGAGTAGAGGAGAACAAAAGAGGAAAAAGCAGCATCTGGTACCAAGTTCTGTCATAGTTGCCTAGTGCTACTGTAACAGAAATACAACAAGTGGGTGGCTTTAAAGAGCAGAGATATATTTTCTCCCAGGAGTCTAGAAGTCCAAATTCACGACACTGACTATAGGGGAAGGCTCTCCCTTTTTCAGTTCTAGGAGAGGATCCTTGTCTCTTCCAGCATTCCTTGGTTCCTTGGTGATGTTCGTGTGGCACCTGTCTTTCCCCATTTGTGCTTGCTGCTGTGTCTAATCTGCTGTTTTTATAACTCAGTACTGATTAGGTTTGTGACACATCATACACTGGTATGGTTTCATTAAAATAACAAGAAAATCCTATTCCCAAACCAGATTACATCCACAGGTATAGGGGTTAGGATTCCAACACATATTTTAGGGAAACACAGTTCAATCTTTAACAACCCCTTTCTCTTTACTATCCAGAACCATAATGGTTAGTTACTGGGTAAAAACTCACCGACGTTGAGTCAATTCCGACTCATAGCAACTCTGTAGAGTAGAAAAAAAGTGCGAAAAGCAGTATCTAGAGAAAATGGGGAACAAACTAGAGAATTTTCATCATAGAAGCTAATATAGGATAATTTCATGAAGGAAGGAGTGTGCAGCTGTCTTGAATGCTATCAAGATATCAAGAAAGGTGAAGACTAAAAATGTTTGCGGATTTTAGCAACTTTGAAGTCCTTGCTGACCTTAGTGGTATGTCCTGTCACTTGAATAGTCTATCCTCTTTCTTAGTTTTCCTGTAATTTTTATATTTAATTTAAGTTGGGGTAGAATAGGATCAAGGCACAGCTTCATACAGGAATTCCTGCATATCTCTCTCTCTTTTTTATATTAATTCATATATGCACACGTACACCCATACATAGAGCATTATAGCTTTCTGTGATTGTTAAAATTCTAATGAGCTGTGCGAGTTTATAGATCTGTCAAATAGCTGTCATATATTGCTCGCATCAGTGATTATCCTCTATTTTCTCTCAAACAAAACCAGAATTTATAATAAAAGCAAAATATTAATTAAAAGTTGATTTAGAAAAAATATACTGAATTTTTCTTTTGCATATAAATATTCACTATAGTTTTATTTTTTTAATTAAGAAATATTTAGTGAACACTTGCCATAGGCCAAACACGGTACTAGAAACTTGGGATTTCAGGGCAAATGACATGTCTGCAAAGAACACAGTCCAGCATACCATACTATATTGGCTTGCCTCCTTTTAGGTCTTAACAGTTTATGCTGTAAATTTTTTTAAGATGTGGTGGGCTGAATTGAATGTAGATAGATTTTGAAGGTGCACTGAGAAAGAAAGTATATCTTATAATGGTTGCCTGTGTATTAAAGGAAGAAATAATAGATAAAGTAAGACTGGAATATCAAACAGTATGTAGTCCCTCCATTGAGTGCCCCACCCTGCACATGTTAACCACACACACAAATATACATCCATGCATATACACATGCAAATATAAAGCAAGTAATAGGTAGTTGGTTGTAAGAATGAAAATTTGTTTCTGATTGACTTTGATAATTCTGAAATCTTTGACAATCAAGCCATCATAATCACTTTCATGTCGTTGAACAACTTTAATACTTATTTTTCCTCATACTTTGTATTTTTAATAATATGTTTTAAGACTCATATATGCTCAATATTGGACCCACCTTAATATAATTGGTTAGCATTTTGAACAAACATATGCTGGTTCTTCATTTCGAAAGCACACTACTGAATATATGTGTGAATAATACAGAAAAAAATATAATTCCAAGTACGAATTTCACTGAAAAAAATTATTTTTAGGTTTCAGTGCTTTTATTAGTTATTTTCATAACAACACAATTTGTCAAGAGTTTCTATAAAACAACAATTAAAAATAATAAAAAGTTGGATCTGCTCAAGTCTTTTGCCCAACAATGTAATCAACTATTGGTAGTTTCAAGCTTTTAAATGTAGAAAAGTTTAATAAATTTGTTTTTAATATCTCATTCCTTCTTGGATTATATACAATAAGTAACAAAATTCTCCTATAGATAGACAGTCCTAGAAGGTCCAAGTCATAAAGAATGCTTATTTACCTTGATTAAAAAAAAAACTTTTTAATAAGTTGATTTTTTCTTGTATGAGAGAGCTTCCATGTTGACGATGAGTAACTGGTGACTATAATTACTATGTATTTCTGTTTTGGTTAATTCCAGAGCACATTCAGAAAATGAAGGTACCTCCTTACCATCTGCTGACTCCTGTACCAGTCCTACTAAAATGGATTTATCATATAGTAAGACTGCTAAGCAATGCCTAGAGGAGATATCAGGTAAGTAATCTGACTGATGGGTAGGTCAAACCTGAGAATTCTTGTAATCTCTCTGTAAATTTTCATATTAAATCGTATTTGTACTATGCTCTCTTTTCTTATGCAAAAATGGACTGTGTTCATCTTATGTATCAGAGATTTTTAGAACTATTTGGCTGTTCTGCTTAGGATGGTCTCATGATGTCTTTGTAGAAAATAGTAGTACTTTCATAAGTTGAGATTTGAAGTCAATATTGACCTCAGTCAAGTTATTTATATTCAGGGGAGAAAAAAAAAAGAAACCTAGAGAAACTTCTTGTTAGTAAGGCAGCCCTTGGATATATTTGGCAACTGAAACTATACTAAAGATCAGGTATAAATGTAAATTTTCCATAGCTAATCTAAACCTGTTCTATCTTCAATTCTGTATTATTTAGAAAATTTCTACATGGTGACTCCAAATGTACATTATGAAAAAAAAACTAGCAAAATATTGCATTTTATATAAATAATGTAAGGAAAAAAACAAACACATATTACATACCTCAGACACAGTTGGTCAGATTTTTAAGTGTATAAAACAGGTTTCTTAGCTTGAGCCAAGTGTTCTTCCTAGGATCCAGATAAGCCTGGGCCTATATGGAAAGCCTTTGTTGTAATGTTGTTATATATATATAGGTCTATTTTCATGAGGTATCGAGCAGCCTCTTAGCAAAATATACTGCCCTCACAACTGAACCAATAAGTAACATCATGATAAATAAAGAAAATGTTGATGTTTTCAAGGACTTCATTTTACTTGGATCCACAATCAACATCCATGGAAGCAGCAGTCAAGAAATCAAATGATGTATTACACTGAGCAAATCTGCTGCAAAAGACCTCTTTAAAGTGTTCAGAAGCAAAGATGTCACTTTGAGGACTAAGGTATGCCTGACCCAAGCCATGATATTTTCAGTTGCCTCAAAAGTATGTGAAAGCTGGACAATGAATAAGGAAGACTGAAAAAAGATACCTTTGAATTATGGTGTTGGCAGTGAATATTGAATATACCATGGACTTCCAGAAGAACTAACAAATCTGTTTTGGAAGAAATATTGCCAGAATGCTCCTTAGAAGCAACAATGGCAAGACTTCGTCTCACATACTTTGGACACGTTAACAGGAGGGACCAGTTCCTGGAGAACGACATCAGGTTTGGTAAAATAGAGGGTCAGCAAAAGAGAGGAAGACCCTTAACGAGATGGACTGACCCAGAGGCTGCAACAATGGGCTCAAGTATAGCAACAATTGTGAGGATGGTGCAGGACCAGGCAGTGTTTCCTTCTGTTGTACATAGGGTCACTGTGAGTCACAACAGACTCGACAGCACCTAATAACACCAAGAGGAGAGAGAATGTAAGAACATTTTGTCTGTTTCTAAGTAAGAATGGATGGAAGTGGAGTTACGTCTGTTATTCCGGTAAATTCTTACCTAGTTCCTGTGTATTTGCAGCTACATTCAAGAGGAAAACAAAACACTAGAAGAAGTATTTAATTATAATATTACCATAGTACTCCAAGGATTCAAAGTATTGCTCTGAAGCTCATGAAAGTAACCATATCACAAATTTAGGGGTGAAGACACTACCGCATTTCATCAGACCTGAAGCACACTTTGGCATGTGTTAGCTTTTACTGCAATATCCACCAGCAGGTATTGGCAATGGCAACAAGCTAAGGGTACCTTTGGGAATTACCATCAGTGGCATCATTAGGCACTAGAAGTTTCACATGAAAATACAACAAAGGCCCAGTGCAGGGAAGGGATAGAAATGGTTAATGTCATGATGCAGCTGTGGGATGGTATTGGCAGATTCTTCAAAATACTTGCAGGAAATGTTCCATACGGCTTTCCCATAGCTCCGGGTAGTCTCATGGCCAGAATGTTGCTGTGTATCTTTATTGTGACCAGTTTGTAAACCTAGTGTGGCCTAACGAAACATATGCTTCACATGTTTATTTACACATGACTTCCTTCAATTAGCATAATTATACCTGTGCAGCACTAGAGCTCAAGTCAGTAGGAGCAAATGTATGTGATGCAGTTTGAAGTGTAATGTTTATGTGAGTTTCACAGAAGAACATTGCTTTTCTGAAATTAACATATCACTGTGTATCTCCGATTATATAAATAATCCATATTTGATTTTTTCTACAGTCTTACCCTATCTACCGTCTGATTATTTTTTTCATAGTTCCAGTTAATATTCCATTTAGTGTTCTTGTGTTTTCAGTAGAATACTTGAAAGTGGGATATAAACTGATGGTAATATAATGATTTAATGGATTTATGAGAAGACAATATTATTTTACACTAATCATGAAATGCATTTATAGAATCATAGATTTGATTATATGATTTAGATAGGAATATAACAAAGAAAACAAATTCAGAACTAAGACTTATCTGATTGTCTTTCCTGCTATCATCTTTTTAAAATTATCTTGTAGTGTGGTAGTAAATGTCCCTTAATGCAAGCGTAAGATTGTGTGGGAGAATGATGATTTTTACCTACGGTTGAGACCCCCATTAGCATCAAGTTGATTCTGACTCATGGCAACCCCATGTGCTACAGCAGAGAACTGCTCCAAAGGTTTTCTTTACAGAAACAGATCACCAGGCCTTTCTTCCATGGTACTGCTGGGTGGGTTTGAACTGCCAACCTTTAGGTTAGTAGTTGAGCACAAGTTATTTGTGCCACTTAGGGACCTCTTATTTACTGTTAGTAAGTTATAAATGGTGAGTGCCATATTTGGAGAAATCTTGGTGAGAGTATACCAGTAGGGCAGTGATGAGAGCACAGATATCATAGAGAAATGAGATTGAATATCCTCATTTTTTCCATTTTAACCTTTGCATCATTATTACCATGTTTTTACCCAAATAACATGTGCCTTCTGCGTTTGTTTGCCAACTGTGCCCTCCCCTTGTGAGGTGTTTTTGTAAGCGCTGCTATGCCAATTCTTTTTTTACATGTTGCTATACAAAAATTAGCATAGCATGCTTATGAAAATACCTCTGGGTGGGGGGAGGGCACGGGTGGCAAACAGAAGGCACACATTATTTGCATAAAAATACTGTACTTTTTTTTTTACAGTTTCTGCTTTAATATTTGGTGATTGCCATATTCTCATAGATGATCCTTCCAACTCCCTGGCCTCTCTCCCAGTGGTCTTGTTCTCCAGCTCTCCTGAGCTACTCATTCTCATAACCATACTTTAGATCTTATGATTACCAGCAGCTCCAACTTTTCCATAACCTCCATTTCATGCTTCCCTCTCTCACTGACTACAACCTCCTATCTTTGCTGTACTCTTCCTTTTGTACCCTGACTCCACCCATGGCTCCACTAAGATTTCAAACTCATTGATCCCACCACATTTTGTTATTCGTCACCAAACCCTGTAGATTCTTCTTACATTTTTAGATAGCTGGATTCCTATGGTCATGGGTATGATTTTACTTTTGCCTATATCCTTGACTCTCTTACCCCTCTCTTATGTCATTGTACTTATCTGATGAAGTCACAGGCCTGGTACCATTCAATGCTCCACCTATTCCATACCTGCAGTGAATGAGCCTGGGGAAAAACACACCACATGTTTATGTTACTCACTTTAAACTAATGATGGTAGACCTCAGTGGAATACTTAAAGCTGTCCTCACAATTATTCTATATTACTGTGATCTGTTTACTCTTTCAATTTCTTAGATGACATTGTATACATTTTCTTTTCTTTTCAAACCTACAATACCATCTCTTACATACTTTCTTTTAACCGATGACAGCTTTGCTGTCTTCTTCACTGAAAAAAGTAAAACAGGCAGAAATCACCTTTACAAGTCACTGCCTCCACATCTACCCATGCACCAGTATCTATACCCGTTTATTCTGCCTTTTCTCTGATTACTCTGTCTTCTACCTCTATAACGTCAACTTTTCTTGACCATGTGATGTACCAAGTGAAATAAAACAGATGGAATGGTGAAGGGATTTTTGGCTCAGAACAAATAATTATACTATTCACTGACATTGTTGTAGACTTTCGTTACTTGCCATAATCAGGACACTGATAAAAAGAGTAAGGGTTCATCAAGAGCCAGGTTCTCTTCAAAGGCTCCCATCCAAGTGTGGGATGTTTTAGGTCACTTCCATGTGCATCCCTCACTGAACCATGGGCAAGAGAACAAGGAGGAACTTGGGCCTGGGGCTTATATAGAGAAACCAGAGGGGTATACATGCTGGACTGCATGGAAGCAAGAGAAGGAGAGGTAAGAAGAAGGTGTCTCTGTTCAGGTGCAAACAGGATGGCTATCCAGTGATCAGGAGAGTGCCTTTGTTCGGGTGCAAACAGCATGGCCATCCTGCAACCAAAATGTGCAACATTTCTTCCCCTCTAGCTACAAGATTAATTCTGTACAATTAAGTACTTAGTTATGGGTAGTCATGGGGAAATAGAAGGTTACTTTTAGCTCGGAACAGGGAGGACACCTTCTCTGATAAGAAGAAGAACTGGGAGAGAGAGTGAGCCCCAATTCCTTGCTCCCTTATCAGAGACCGCTCTGAGTCCAAGGCTTCAGCTTTGGCAGCCTGGGTGGAAATCATAAAGGCAGACCACACTCCCTGCAGACCCCAATTTGCTCTTCAAATACTGTCCACACTTATGTCTTCTTCTTTATAGCACACTCCTACAAAGAGTAGCATTCAATCTCTGTTACTAATTTCTCTCCTCTTCAATAAACCTACTCCAGTTAGGCTTTCAGCCCCATCTCTCCACTGAAACTCTTATTAAGGTAACAATGATGTACATATGGCCAAATCTAAGGTCTCAGTCCTCATTTTACGTCTCAGCAGCATATGCCCTCCTCTGGAAAAATTTCTTCCTTGCCTCCCAGATTATCACATTTCCTTTGTTTTCCTTGAACCTCAATATTTGCTCCTTCTCAGTTTCCTTTTCTCCTTGATCTCTTATATCTGAACTGATCTTGGTCTCAGTTCCTGGACTCCTATACCTGTACATGCTCCCTTGGTGATTTAATACTGCTGATGACTTTAAATTCCATCTGTATACTGATGGCTCACAAATGTCTCTCTACTTAGTCCTCTCCCTGGCATCCCAGACTCATATATCTAACTGTGTATACAACATCTGCACTCGAATATCTCATAGACATCTCAAATTCAGTATGTCTAAACTGAACTTTTGATTTTACTCCTCAAACTTTCACCCTTAAGAACTCTTTACTATGCATTTTCTCCATTCAGGTTAATGACAATTCTATCTTTATTATTGCTCAGACCTGAAATCTTAGAATAATTCTTGACTCCTCCCATACGCTCACACCTGACATCCAATCCATTAGAAAACGTGTTCACTCCAGGGGTATTGTTTTCTGTGTGAACTCTGGAACAGAGTTGTATATTTGAAGCAATTTTTTGAGATATTTCTTGCTATTTGAACTCTTGCTATTATCTCTCAGAGACTCAGAAAATAAAAAATTGCAGATGACACAGTATCCCTCTCATCCTAATTCACTATCAGAACTAAGATACCAAATAAATTGAGGTAGCAAGGAATTATTTCAGTTTCCAAATATATTCAGAATTCGACCACTTTTCCCCATCTCTACTTCCATATGTTCCGTTAACTGATATATCACTAACATATGGCTGGTATATAGTAAATGCTCAATAAATGTTTGTAAAATAACGTAAATGTAATAGATATGTCATAGAAATGAGACATATACTGGGGAAGGAGCCTAATAATTTTCAGGTGGAAATGATAGGAAATTTGAGAATGATAACTTTAATTTGGAAGGCAATATGGCAGTATAGAACATTCAGAAATGAATTACAGTGAACTCGACTTTTTAACATCCAAAGATAAATGTTTCACAGATATCAATGCTTGCTGTAATAACACTATGTGATTTATGGCAATGGGAAAGTATATCATATTAAATAATAATAAAAAGCTGACTAGCCCTCAGTTGAAGAGATTGACGTGAGTAGAAAAGCAGAGTATTGTCTGATGCAGTGCTAGAAGATGAGCCCCTAGGTTGGAAGGCACTCAAAATAAAACTGGGAAGAGCTGCCTCCTCAAAGTAGAGTCAAACTTAATGATGTGGGTGGAGTAAAGCTTTTGAGGCCTTCATTTGCTGATGTGGCATGACTCAAATGAGAAGAAACAGCTGCAAACATCTATTAACAACTGAAACATGGAAATATGAAATATGAATCTAGGAAAACTGGAAGTTGTCAAAAATGAAATGGAACACTTGAAGATAGATGTACTAAGCATTAGTGAGCTGAAATGGACTGGTATTCGGCCATTTTGAATCAGACAGTCATGTGGTCCACTATGCAAGGAATGATAAAGTGAAGAGGAATGGTGTCTCATTTATTGTCAAAAAGAAGATTTCAAAACCTATTCTGATGTACAGCTCTGCCAATGATAGGAAAATATCCACACGCATATCCATATCCATACAGGAAAGACCAGTTAATATGACTATTACACAAATTGACACACCAACCACAAATGCTAATGGCGAAGAAATTGAATATTTTTATCAACTTCTGCAGTCTGAAATTGCTCAATCATGCAATCACATTGCATTGATAATTACTGGTGATTGGAATGCAAAAGTTGGAAACAAAGAAGAAGGGTCAGTAGTTGGAAAATATGGCCTTGGTGCTAAAAATGACAGCAGAGATTGCATGATAGAATTTTGCAAGACCAACAACTTATTTATTGCAAATATCTTTTTTCAACAACATAAGTGTTGACTCTACACACTGACCTCACTGAATGGAATACACAGGAATCAAATTGACTACATTTGTGGAAAGAGATAATGGAGAAGTTCAATATCATCAGTCAAAACTAGGCCAGGGGTCGACTGCAGAACGAACTATCAATTTCTCATAAGCAAGTTCAAGGTGAAGTTGAAGAAAATGAAAACAAGTCCGTGAGAGCCGAAGTATGACCTTGAGTATATCCCACCTGAATTTAGAGACCATCTCAAGAATAAATTTCATGCTTTGAACACTAATGACCAAAAACCACAGGAGTTGTGAGATGACATCAAGGGCATCATACATGAAGAAAGCAAAAAGTCTGTAAAACAACAAGAAGGAAAGAAAAGACCAAAATGGATGTCAGAAGAGACTTTGAAACTTGCTCTTGAAAGTTGAGTAGCTAAAGCAAATGTAAGAAATGATCACATAAAAGAACTGAACAGAAGATTTCAAAGGACAGCTCGAGAAGACAAAGTGAAGTATTGTGCAAAGACCTTGAGTTAGAAAACCAAAAGGGAAGAACACGGTTGGCATTTCTCAAGCTGAAAGAACTGAAGAAAAAAGTCAAGCCTCAAGTTGCAGTATTGAAGGATTCTATGGGCAAAATATTGAATGACGCAGGAAGCATCAACAGAAGATGGAAAGAATACAGAGTCTGTAGTAAAAAGAACTGGTCGATGTTCAACCATTTCAGGAGGTAGTGTATGATCAAGAACCAATGGTCCTGAAAGAAGAAGTCCAAGCTTCACTGAAGGTATTGGCAAAAAACAAGGCTCCATGAATTGATGGAATACCAATTGAGATGTTTCAACAAGTGATGCAGCATTGGAAGTGCTCACTCATCTATACCAAGAAATTTGGAAGACGGTTACCTGGCCAATCAACTGGAAGAGATCCATATTTGTGCCCATTCCAAAGAAAGGTGATCCAACAGAATGTGGAAATTATTGAACTATATCATTAATATCACACACAAATAAAATTTTGCTGAAGATAATTCAAAAAACAGTTGCAGCAGCATATCGACAGGAAACTGCCAGAAATTCAAGCTGGATTCAGAAGAGGACATGGAATGAGGAATATCATTGCTGATGTCAGATGGACCCTTGATGAAAGCACAGAATACCAGAAAGATTTACCCGTGTTGTATTGACTATGCAAAGGCATTCAACTGTGTGGATTATAACAAATTATGGATAACACTGCCAAGAATGGGAATTCCAGAACACTTAATTGTGCTCATGTATAACCTTACATAGACTAAGAAGCTGCCTTTCAAACAGAACAAGGGAATGCTGCGTGGTTTAAAATTAGGAATGATGTGTGTCAAGGTTGTATCCTTTCACCATACTTAGTCAATCTGTATGCTGAGCAAACACACTGAGAAACTGGACTATGTGAAGAATAACGTGGCATCAGGATTGCAGAATGAGAAAACCTTGCTTGCTGAAAGCAAAGAGGACTTGAAGCACTTACTGATGAAGATCAAGGACTACAGCCTTTGGTATGGATTATACCTGAATATAAAGAAAACAAAAATCCTCACAACTGGACCAATAAGCAACATCATGGTAAATGGAGAAAGTATTGAAGTTGTCAAGGATTTCATTTTACTTGGATCCACAATCAATGCCCATGAAAGTAGCAGTCAAGAAATGAAATGCCATATTGCATTTGGCATATCTTCTGCCAAAAACCTCTTTAAAATGTTCAAAAGCAAAGATGTAACTTTGAGGACTAAGATGAGCCTGACCCAAGCAATGGTATTTTCAAATGCCTCATATGCACGTGAAAGCTGAACAATGAATAAGGAAGACCAAAGAAGAATTGATACATTTGAATTATGGCTTTGTCAAAGAATATTGAATATACCATAGACTTTCAGAAGAGCAAAGATTCTGTCTTGGAACAAGTACAGCCAGAATACTCCTTATAAGTGAGCATGGCAAGACTTCGTCTTACATACTTTGGATATATTCTCAGGAGGGATCACTCTCTGGAGAAGGACATCGTGCTTTGTAAACTAGAGGGTCAGCAAAAAAGAGGAAAAGCTTCAACGAGATGGATTGACACAGTGGCTGCAACAATGGGCTCAAACATAGCAATGACTGTGAGAACTGTGCATAACTGGACAGTGTTTCATTCTGTTGTACGTGGGGTCACTATGAGTCAGAAGCGACTTGATTGCCCCTATCAACAACAAAAGAAAGTATCTGCAAATTTAATTTTGTCTATACTATAATCAAAAATTATGAGGAAGAAAAGGTTTAATCATTTTAAAGAGGCAATGTAACAGTCCAGAAATATTCTCTGAAGAGCTGGGATTTTATATATATATATATATATATATATATATATATATATATATATATATATATATGTATGTATATATATGTAGTTAGGTGCCATCAAGTCAATTCCAATGCATAGCGACCCTATATACAACAGAACAAAACACTGCCCAGTCCTGCACCATCCTCACAATCCTTGCTATGCTTGAGCCCATTGTTGCTGCCACTATGTCAATCCATCTCATTGAGGGTCTTCCTCTCCTTTGCTGACCGTCTACCCTACCAAGCATGATGTCCTTCTCCAGAGACTGATCTCTCCTGACAACATACGCAAAGTATGTGAGATGTAGTTTCACCATCCTTGCCTCTAAAGGGCATTTTGTTTGTACTTCTACCAAGACAGATTTGTTCGTTCTTTTGGCAGTCCGTGGTATATTTAGTATTCTTCGCCAACACCACAATTCAAAGGTGTCAATTGTTTGGTCTTCCTTATTCATCGTCCAGCTTTCACATGCATATAAGGTGATTGAAAACACAATGATTTGGGTCAGGCACACCTTAGTCTTCAAGGTGACATCTTTGTTTTTCAACACTTCAAAGATCTTTTACAGCAGATTTGCCCAATGCAACGCATCTTTTGATTTCTTGACTGCTGCTTCCACTGGTGTTGATTGTGGATCCAAGTAAAATGAAATCCTTGACAACTTCAGTCTTATCTCCATTTATCATGATGTTGCTTACTGGTCGAATTGTGAGGATTTTTGTTTTCTTTATGTTGAGCTGTAATCCAAACCAAAGGCTGTAGTCTTTGATCTTCATCAGCAAGTGCTTCAAGTCCTCTTCACTTTCAGCAAGCAAAGTTGTGTCATCTGCATAAGGCAGGTTGTTAATGAGTCTTCCGCCAATCTCCACATCCCATTCTTCTTCATATAGTCCAGCTTCTCAGATTATTTGCATAGCGTACAGATTGAATAGGTGTGGTGAAAGGATACAACGCTGATACACACCTTTCCTAACTTTAAATCACGCAGTATCCCCTTGTTCTTTTCGAATGACTGCCTCTTCATCTATGTACAGGTTCCTCATGAGCACAATTAAGTGTTCTGGAATTCCCATTCTTCACAGCTGCTTTTGAGTGATCTTCAGCAAAATTTTACTTGGCGTGTGATATTAATGATATTGTTCAATTATTTCCACATTTGGTTGGATCACCTTCTTGGAAATAGGCATAAATATAAATCTCTTCCAGTTGATTGGCCAGGTAGCTGTCTTCTAAATTTCTTGGCATAGATGAGTGAGCACCTCCAGTGCTGCATCTGTTTGTTGGAACATCTCAGTTGGTATTCCGTCAATTCCTGGAGCCTTGTTTTTTGCCAGCGCCTTCAGTGCAGCTTGGACTTCTTCCTTCAGTTCTGTCAGTTCCTGATCATATGCTCCCTCCTGAAATGGTTGAACGTTGACCAATTATTTTTGGTATAAAGACTCTGTGTATTCCTTCCATCTTCTTTTGATGCTTCCTGCATCGTTTAATATTTTACATGTAGAATCTTTTGGTATTGCAACTCGAGGGTTGAATTTTTCTTCAGTTTTTTCAGTTTGAGAAATGCTGAGCCTGTTCTTCCGTTTTGATTTTCTATCTCCAGGTCTTTGCACATATCAGTATAATACTTTACTTTGTCTTCTCGAGCTGCCCTTTGAAATCTTCTCTTCAGCTTTTTTACTTCATCATTTCTTCCTTTTGCTTTAGCTACTTGACATACCTATATATGTATGTATGTATATATATGTATACATGTGTGTGTATATATTTATCTGTAAAAGACAGCAAGGATGAACACATAATAATAGAATAAACCTATAAAAGAATGAACCTCTTATAAACTTAAAGCTTATGGAATTTTTCCTATTTTAATTATTGCTTTCCTTTCTTTCAGTCTCCATTGCTTCCTCTTTCAGGCCTTCTTGCCATAGCTCTCCTTCTCTTTCTTATTTCTGCTATTGCTACTACATTCTGACTGCTGCATAAACATAGGCACCTTAATGTATTCCTTAGCACTAGTTTAGACAGGCCCATAGAATATTTCTTCATCTCAAATAATATGAGATGTGGGAAGATAAATGTTCCAGAAATTGGACAAAACGGCCTCTGCCCTGCCATTATTTGTCTGTTAAATCATCCTCAAATTCCTTATCTTTGAGGTGACTGATGATATCTAGTAAACCACAGGATTGTTGTGAGATATAGTGTTATTCATTCATCCTTAGTTTCAGTATTCATCACCTGGCATGCTATACATGCCAGACATCTCAAGAGTTGGGAAAATAAACATGACTAAGACATGCGCCCTCCTATGGAAGAGTGAGAGGCAAATGAATAAACCACAAGTAAATAAATTAATAGACATAGAGAGCAACTAACTTTGCTGTAAAGAGGTGGAAAAGGCTTAAAAGAAGAGTAGATGTGTATGTTGTCACAAAAGATTTGTGATATTCTAATGGGCAGAGAAGTCAGGGAATAACAATCCAGGAAGATACAACTTCAATGAAAGTAGTTTGAAAAAAATTCCTCTTACCTTATTATTTTTAATAGTTTCTTTTTGTGAAAATGGCCAGTTTTCCTGAATTCATTGGAATCTTGGTATCTCACTAGTTTTTCAACCCAAAATTTCATAGTTCAAAATGTTGTTGATGTTGTTGAACTCCTACTGTTAATGATTGGTGTGGAAACCGGAATAGGGAGTAATTTCTTGTTCTGCTCCCCCAGTAAAATTCATGATACAGAGCACTCATGGAATTAGTCTTGGCAGGGGCAGATCCAGGTTTGTGAATTTTTGAAGGCTGTAACTCTTTTTAAGAAAGAATAATAGAAATTAAATACAGAATTGTGTAGAGGTCCTTGGAAGGGGCCCAGGCAAGTGCGGGGTTCTATAGCTTAAGCACCATTGGCTTCACAGTAAGCTGATCTTGGTGTCCTGGTGTGGTTTTGTCTAACCAACATCCATTGCCCCGTCTGCTGATAATAGAACCTTGATTTTCTCTGGGGAACCATAGCCCCCACATTTTTTGTCCATGCAGTTCAAGTGAAATTGACCTAAACACAGCCAATCAGAACAACTCATTCCCTTGATCTCAGTGACTGTTTCAGGAATGGTCATGTGATCCAACGCATCTCAACTGGAACAATTTAGAATCAATCTCAGAACTTTTCCTGAGATGACTGGGACAACGAAGCTCTCTTTTTCTGCTAGACCTGAAGTTAATAAAAAGAGAGATTCTGGCCGCTCTCTTCATTCGCAGATGAAACAAACATAAAGAAAGTAGGGCCTAGAACAGGAGAGACTTACCCCAAGTTCATCATAGGAAATGTCTGAGCCCCTGAACAAGCTGTGTGTGAAATTATACCTTCCCTACTCTCTGTCCTTTTGAATTGTATTACTCTGGGAAGGAGGGATCTCTTTTTATGCATAAGCAAATGTGAAAAATGTCCCTGCTTACATGATGCCAAAGTCCATGGCATGTAAAGATTTGAGATACTGTTAAGGAACAAAGATGAATGGTTCATACTAGAAAGAAGATTTGTTAGAGAGGGTCATTTAGTTGGAAAGCTTAGTTGTTTAAATTTTCAGTATGCAGTATTTCACATGAAGTTATAAAAATGTCTCTGTGACTAAATGGTTGTGCGGGTTAGAGAAGTAGTTAAATTGTGGTGGGAAGATACGCATCAGAAACACTCAATAAAATGGTATACGGGAAAAACTTAAGACCTTTGCAATGTGGAGATTTTCAGAAGTCTTTAAGCACATCACTGAATTCTCCTTTTTCATCATACTCTTAGGGAGGTAACCTAGTGATATTTGCCAGAGGTGATGATGGTGGTCTTCCAGTAATTATCACAGGCAGGTGTAATTAATTATATAATTCAAATGGCAGTAAGTGAGCTTCTTGTTTCCAGCCTATCGTCTCAGATTCATGCCGTGATCTCACTATTGCAAGGCCAGCTGTTTTGAGGGCGTAAATTTTACTACTTTGGTTTGGTTTTATTCTCACATTAATAGATAAAAAGAAACTTGGCCTCAGAGACCATCGCCTTCATCAAGTGCTAAGATATTCTGCTAAATGTGAAGTGAGTTTATTCTCCTCACCCCCTCCCCTCACTGTTATCATTCAAGAAATTTTAGAATTTTTTTCTTCTACATGGTTTACACTTGCTCTATTTTTTTTTTTTTTTTGGTATAAGACTGTCTGCCAACATGTATAACATTTGTTTAATGCACTTTTTAACCTTTATCTAGAATTTATATTCAACTGAGAAATGTTAATAGATGTCATACTGATTCAATATCAGTGAAGCTGGCATTTCATTTGTAAAAAAGTAGTATTAAAATAATAGGATGAATTCAGAAAATAATTTTAGAAGTGAGATTTAGATTCATCAGAAGGCTAAGCTAATGGTTATACGTGGGTTTTGTTTTGTTTTACTTACCAGACTTTATATTAAATAATGGGAAATATCTGATGTTTAAGACCTTTGTAAATGATCACTTAAATTGTCTTTTTTCTTAAATGTTTATGAAGATCAAGAAGATGAAAGTCAGGTAATTCCAGTCCATTTAGATCTTTTAGTTAAATAGCTGTCTTATAATTATGTGTATTAAAGAACTCAAAAACATTCCTTTTCATAACATTATAGTAGCTACATTTTATGTTAGGTTTTGCAAAATTAGAGTGATTCACATTTTGAGTTCTGATTGGGCTTGTTTATCTCCTTTGTACTGAGGTCTCCTCCTCTATCTGTGTAACATGCATATATATTTGTGAATACACATAAATATGAATACACCCATGTATGAATACTCACCCAACAAAAGCAAGGATAGCTGCCTCTAGAGAGGTAATGAATGGGCTCCTGAATACGGCTCAGAATAAAACTAAGGACTGATAAGTTCCAAGGGCAAAACTTCCATAACTACAAGTTGACAGTACAGTAATATCAGCAAATAAAGAACTAAACAAAATTCTTTGATGTTTTGTCTGTGAGGTTATTTCTTCAAAATATTTGCAGTCTGTCTCTACCAGCCCCTCCTTACTGACTCCACTGGACTTGGCCCACCCCTCCCTGGGTTCGTTCCTATAGGAGGATTATATTGAATCAGGCTGGGCCATGTGATATGCTTTGGCCAATGAAATGTAAGTGGAAAATGACATGGGCCATTTCTGAGCAGAAGCTTTAAAAGCCATTGCTTGGCTCTCTCATCTCTATTCCCTCTGTCATAAGACCAACGTGTCGCAGACTGGGGTTACTCTTTCTTCTTGGATCATAGAATAAAGAGTATCTGAATCAGAGCTGCAACCAACTCAGAGTGGACATTAATGTGAGTAATACTGTAGTATGTGTTTGATTTTATACGCCACTGACATTTTGAAATTGCTTGTAAATGCAACATAATTTAGTCTAAGCCAGGATTTTTCAACCTTTGCTCTATTGAAATTGTGGCTTGCATAATTCTTTATTTTAGGAGGCTGTACTGTACATTGGGAGTCCCTGGGTGGCACAAACGGTTAAGCACTCGACTACCAGCCAAAAGATTGCTGGTTCAGACCAACCCAGGAACACCTTGGGAGACAGGCCTGGTGATCTGCTTCCGAAAGATCACCGACTTAAAAACCCCGTGGGATAGTACTACTCTGCACACATGAGGTCACCATGAATCAGAATCAACTTCATGGCAATTAACAACAATACCAACAAGTGTACATTGTAGGGTATTTAGCAACACCCTGAGCCTCTAACCGCTAAATGCCAGCAGCACACCCTTTCCCAACTGTGTCAACCCAAAATGTCTCTAGATATTACCAAATGCCCCCTAGGGAAAAAAATCACCTCCAACTAAAAACCACTAGTCTTGGCCTGAGTGGTTCTCAAAGTGGGGTCCCAGAGCCAGCAACAATAGAAATTCTTTCCAGACCTACTGAACCAGGAGAGATGGGGATGGGACCCAGAAATCTTTGTGTTCTAATATGCCCTCCATGTAACTCTGACCGCATAAAAACTGAGAACTGCTTGTCTGAGCTGACTGGCGTACAAGTACCCATGTATAAGGAGAAGGCATAATTATTGTTTTCATTTGTCAGTGCGTAAGGTCAACACTTTCGAGTTAGAGCATTAGCGTTCCCTTTTTGTGAATTTGTAAGGCTTTAGTGTACACAACCATATATTAGTGTAACAGATGTCAGACAAATTGAAGTTTCATAGCCTCAACAAATTTCATTATGTTCTCATAACTTGGTGATTCACCAGGCTGCAATAACTCAAAATGAAGAAAATAGAAATGTTCTCCTTAAAAATCCCATGGGGAGGGTCATTTTGGTCTTTTTTAAATTACTTCACAAAATGATATTTTTAGAAGTACAATTGTCAGTTTCTATGATGCAACATTAGTACTTTCATTTTATTTAAGACGACGCAATTTATTTTTGAAGATTAAAGAGAATATTTATAATTCACAGGTTTGTTTATTGCAAAATTTTGCCACAAATAATTGCTTTCTTGAGTAAATCATTTTGGCTCCTTTTATATAAATGTAAAATGGATCTTGAGCTGGGAGGCTTAAGGAGTAATTAACTTTATAAAGTAGATTGTTATCATATGTAAAGGTATGTTGTTGTTATGTGCTGTTGAATCAGTTCCAACTCATAGCAACCCTATAGGACAAAGTAGAACTGCCCCATAGGGTTTCCAAGGAGCATCTGATAGGTTTGAACTGCCGACCTTTTGGTTAGCAGCCAAGCTCTTAACCACTACACCACCAGGGCTCCCTGTAAATGTATAGGCAATGCATATTATAATGTTAATGTATATAGTTAAGAGTTTCACATTTCCTGTAGTGGAAATTAGAAAAATTAGAAGAAAAATCAGAATTCATTTTACTATATTACCTCTGAAATCGATGAGGATTTATTTATATGTCAATTTGAATGGCACAACTTAACATTTCTATGTATTTCTCCACTTTCCTCTTTTTAATAAGGGTTGTTTGTAGGCATAAAATCCTCAAAAGTTTTTCTTTAATACTTGTCTTCTTAGAATGTCGGTAGTGCATATGATCTCTACCATACCTGATACTTGCTTTTGAAAGTTTTCCTAAAACTAGAATTTCAAGGTGGTGGTTTAGTGAATCAAAAGAAATTTATCTTGTAGATTTTCTGTTTTATCAAAATATTAAAGATAATTATGCTGTGATAGGTTTATGCAGTAGATTTAGAAAAATGCTCAATATCAAAACACTTAATGTGAATTTTATGTTTTCATGGAGATCATTATGTTCTACATACTTGGCTATAAACTTCCAATTGCAAGCTTTGAGTCAAAAGCATATTTGGGGAAAAACATTTTGTGTCATTTTTTGCTATTTTTTTAAAGAAGGCAGGAAGAGATCTTGACTTATATTGTTACATTAGGATTTTGCTAAATAACTTCAGAATCAAAAACACTTGGATTTGTTCTTTGAAAGATGAGGCGAAGTGTTTCCCTTTAAAGTGTTACCTGTCAGCAGGTGGAGAGCGTCAAGCTCCGTTTTCTAGGTCCTTTACACTCTTGAATTTGATTTGTTCTGTTACAGCACAAATCTCAACATCCAGAAGGCAGATCTGTCTGCTTCAGCTGCCTGCAGCTATAGAGAATTAGTCTGTCATTCTCGGCACTGGGGAGTGTGTGTGAGTGTGAGAGTGTGTGTCCCTGTCTGAAGCTGGGTGGCTGAGAGCAATTTCCATGTGCATACAATTAATAGCGTAGCATCTCATTCTGGCTTGGCTCTGAAACCTGTGGCATTCTAGGCTGGACAGCCGCTTCCGTGCCTCTGTTTTAATTTAGCAGGATGTTTGCTGCCATGGCAGCCAGCAGCATCCACTGCAGCAGCAAGAAAGAACCATAGATCTGAGAATGCAGGTGGAATACTAAAACGCGAGAGGCTTGTGCAGGGCTGGGCTTCCAAGCTTGATTCCTGCTCTTATTGGGTTCTGATGCGGAGGCTGTACTTGCGGCACTGTGTCGGCTCATCTAGAGTAAAGGGCTGCGGACCTAGATCAGTCAAGCGCCGGTGAGAGGAGGAAAGAAAAAAAAAAAAAAAGCGAGAGCCGCCCTCCGGCTCCACTACCTTTCATTTCGGAACACAGAAGCAGTAAAGGGAAATGTGGACCCATCTTCCTGCTGAGACATGCGATTGGATGAAGAAGGGAAAACGTAGTTGGCTCCCTGTGTTACTTTTCAGCTGGAGCAGAATCTTCGGTGAACTCTTTTCTGCTTCAGCTATATTCAAGCAAAATGTTTGTAAGTACTGCTGATTAGTGAAATGATGTAGCAAGCTGTGTAAGTGTGGACAAATCATTTTATGTACCATAGCTACAGAGTGAATTTTATGTGAATGTTTGAGCCTGGCCTTTTATTGAACTGCATGAGGTTAATTAAAACCTAAAGGGCCAGTTGGGATCTCAGTATAAGACGACAAGATGATGTCCAATTAATTGAAGAGGTGAAGCCACTGGAAGAGACATGCAGCGCCCTGTTGAACTCTCTGTGTTTAGGGGCAAAGAGGTAAGGAGAAAGGGAGCTTGCCTTCAGAAGCAAAAGTCTTTGACCAATCTCACCCTTGCGAGTGAGATCGAGAGGAGACCCACTGTGCGCATTTCTAACTGGTTTGGAAATGCTGCAAAGGCCAGCCAGAGAGAATCCTACTATGAAGACAGGCGCTCTCTGTCCAGATTTCTCTCGAGGTCTGTGCAGTCCGTGTATCATACCGGCAGCTCCAGGGCCTGGAACCTCCTGCCTGCTGGAGGCAGCCAGTCAGGCCATGAGGGCTTCGAGGACTGGTCTGCAAGAAAAGGCCTGGAAAGGGAGAGTGATGAAGAAAGCAGATCGGAAGATCAAACTGTGTCCTCTAAGCTAAGCAGCATCAGCAGAAGCTGGGCTGAAGAGGAGGGAGAAAGCTGCCTGCGGGAAGGGACTGCTCACCTAGATCAGGATGTTATCCTTACAATGCTGGGGGACCTGGAGCAGGCACTATACGCTGACTTACTGGGTAAGTTGGGTTTGCTTCTGAAATGTGTCTGGCGTTTTAAGACGCCGCACATTTGCATTAGCCAAATACCTTCCATTGTACGGACTGATTTTTTAAAATTGTTTATTTCTTTAAATTATTTTCTTTCTAAAGCTTAGTTCATCGGAGGACTAGTTGCAAAGTCTATTTGGAAAAAGTAAATAGCAGCAATTTTCCATGGATTTTATTGGCCTAACGACCTGTACATTTTAGATACCTATGTAAAAGTGCTAACATTTTTAGACTCCAAACATTTTTTTTTTGTTTTTTACTTAGTCATTAATGGGGCCTGTTTATTCAGCTTCCTTCAAGGTGACCTCACACAAATATGGAATGAAGATTGAAGGGTTTGTGGGTGAATTTTCTGTATATTTGAGTTTCTTTTGCTGCTTTAGTGGTACTGGAATAGATGGCCCTTGTTTGTACCTCAGTGACAAGCACACTGCATTCTAGTAACACTTTCAGAAATGCAGATGCCTCTTCTGCCAGCTTTACTCACTTTTTGGGAGGAGAGAGGGTGTTTGACAAAAAAATGCTCTTGAGTGTGTACACTCGAACTATTTAAACTACTATATAGACAGCTTTAACTATTTAAACTACTATATAGATAGCTGTGATCTGTTTTCATAGTTTACACACTAGACTTTTGATGACATGGGTCTCAGGAGTAACTTCTGATATAATCTTAACAAGGTTTGAAGATGTCTGAAGTAAGTAGCTTTGTAAATAATACTTTAAATGTCAGCTTTACCACCTGTCTAAGTAGGTGAAATGAATACATTTTGTTATTTCTAAATCTAATACTTAATTAAAGCATATTTACATCATACATTCCCTTCCTCAAAATTCCATAATGAGTGAACCATTGACCATACCATATTTTATGTCAATGTGTATTTCCATAAAGGACTCCATAAATTCAAAAGACTGAAACCTGGCCAGGGATCTCTTTGTTTCTTATTCATAAAACAGATGCTAAATAGATGTTTATTTTCTATGTAGATTCTCCTGTTATGTGGTGTTTTATAAGATTTTCTGGAATCTTTTAGTGAACCAGTTTTAGAAGAAGAAAGCTTAGAGACAGCAGAGGCAGATATTGCTCAATTTTTCATGTCAGTTTGGCTTTAAAAGAGTAACGTTTCCACGGCTGTTGGAATTGCAATTCTGAATCTGAATGCACCAGGTGCTCAGCCACTGAAGATTTACTTCTTCACCATTGTTCGATTTCTGTGATGAACTGCCTTGTGCAAAGAGCTGTATGCAGTACAAAGGCAAGAGAGGGAGTCTTAATCCTTATGAATCTTTTTCTTTTGATCCTCTGGAACTGTAGAATCAAATAATATTCATCTTTTGCCTTTAAAATAGTAGAATTCCTCTTGATCCAAGTACCTCTTATGTAAGCGTTTTCAAAGATATGAACAGAGCGCAGTCCCCTGACAGTATTTATCAGTTGTTCTGTTAAATTATAGTATGCCGTGGGTGGGTGTAGATATGACACATGCCTTTCTGTGCATAAATAACTTGAGCATCACTGTCAGAGGGTAGCCTCTCAATAGAAATCTGTGTATGCTGTGGTTTTTAAACTGAGTATCTGCTTATTGGAGTTACGTGATTATTCACTTTAAGAGGATTTTTTTTCGCTCTCATTAAGCCAGAATTTAAAAACCCAAGTGAGAAAGAAAGGGGATGAGTTTATTTAAATATCTCTGATATTAATAACCATAGCTCAGGATAGTGAAGCATCCCAATACAGTTCCCTAAACAATGATGCATTGCATGTTAAGTTTGGGGAAGATATCCAAGCCCACGGTGCACAGGAATGTCAGGATCCCTGCCACATGCTTGACTAGGTTCTGCTTCTGACTCACAATGGCCTCTTCCAAGTTAGTTTTTAGGCAGGGCTTCTTAAGGTCCACTCTTTAATCTGGGATAGCCTAATGATTCAGACAGACTAAGGGCTCTACTGTAACTATATACAAGAGTATTTAAAAACTGTTGGCCATATTTTCACTATTGTTTCCCCACAGATCTGGATAACCTGTTTCATCCAAAAAATACTTGGAATCATCCACAAAACTAGGGTTATTTTTCGAAACAGATCAGACAGCTCTACTTTAGTTAATACCTTTGTTATGTGGATGGTGTAGAGGACATAATTCTCTGTAAATTATGTTTATACGTATGTAATTTAATTTTCTATTAAAAGTTGACAGTGCTGGCAGTGTTAATTACAATGTGTAATGTGTAATGTTAATTACAATGACTAAGGCCTAAAAAGTAGGAGCAGGACCATACAGATTAAATGGTTTATCTGTCACTAAGTAATGATATAGAAGAACCAAATATAGCCTGTTATTCTGTTCTCCACCAACAGAGAAGACCTTACAAGCAATGAGAAAGCAGTTGGCACAATGTTAAAAACTCAAGTGAATTTCAGAATATACTGTTGTGGAAAGTGTGTGTAAACTCTTACCATTGTGTCTGATACACAGGAAGCCTCCTACAAGAATAATTGATGTCGAGATTATATAAGTGAGAGAAGATACATTTTGGTGATTAAATAAAGTTTTTAAATGCATTCTTCTGCTAACTTTCATTTGTTACTAAGCATTTAACTTTATTTGTGCTTTTATATTTGGCCTTTTCAATTGTTCCCCATCCCCCAAAAAAAAGGCCTTTAGATATCATTTGGATACAAATTTGCATGATATTTCGGACTGTAAAATCCTTAGGATCTTTGCACACATGCATTCAGTTTTACCTTGCCTTTTGTGGGTCATTGAAAACATTTAGTGTAATAAATTTTTAGTTGGTTATCATCATTCATTACATGGATGAAGCAGCAAATGTGTTTTGCTCAACAGGTGTTGGGAGGAAAGGAACATTTGTCTGGTTGTCATGAGTGGGTGCTATGATGAGAAAATCAAAGGAGGAAGGGAGGCTGTGGTTCTGAAACATGAGGGAGGGTATATAAATCAACAGTGACTTCAACGGGAAGAATCCAATGATCTAAGACATCTATTGGATTGCAAGAAAGGATTTAAAAGGAGATGAAGTAGTTGTGAAAAAATAGCTAATGGAACTGAATATCAGACATACAGACAGTGTTCTTAAATTTAATGTAAAGGAGTGATACTGAAAATAATTCAGTATCATTAGTAGCGTGCCAGTTGGCAAGTGGTTGAAATACCGCTTGAGTACAACTTAAAAGCTCTCCCAGAGAAAAAGAGATCAGGGATAGGGGAAACGTAATGGTGTATTCTAAGAACTTGTATAAGGTCAATGGCTTGTATCTCTCCCCACCACCACCAAAAGGTCATCTTAATACTTTTTTCCCTCTATGACTTCTTCCTTACTATCCCTTAGAATCTAAGGCTTCTATTCTGTATGATATCTCATATACTAAATCCTAGGTTTAGGGCTTCTCCAATGTTGTCTCCTTCTTCACTAGGTATTTGTTTTGACCAAGTTTGAATGAAATTTCTTCATCTTTGCTCCTCTTTGACTTAAATGATATTCCTTCCCCACCCTTCAAGATTTTCCCTATAAAACTCTCCTTTATCTTCAAAGTTCTACCAGATTACTTGGAAGTAAAAGGCAGACTTCTTTCTAGCCATTTCTGAAATACATTTTCTTGTATTTATGAGGAGAAACATGAGCAGAATTTCCAGGGAGAAGATGGTCAGAGTCTCAAGGGTTATTAACAATCAGGGATTTAAAAGAATATCTATAAAGATAGGGATTGAATGACTTCAATTGACATGCAAAAAGGTTATGCCATGTGCATGAGGGCAAACAATGCATTTTTCTATTTCTAAAAAAAATGTATTCACTTTAGGAAAATTTTCAGCGTTTTTGAAGTTTGAAATAAGAATGTTATTATTAAACATATTTTAATTGTTCAGTTAGTTTGTAAGTTAATAGGAAGAGGTTGGCAGACTGGCAGCAGAATGGTGGTTGTTTTGGAACCATCCAGGATAAGCAGTAAGCAAACAAAGTAGTAATATCTGGCTGAAAAAGATAGTAAAGAAATGAGTAGTCATTGTCTGCCATGGTAAAGATGGTGTAAAGTTGTTCATTTGGTTTCCGAAGCAAAAACTAGGACCTCTGAGTGGAAGTTAAAGGGAGACAAATTGTTGCTCCTCCTAAGAAATATTTTCATGGTTAGACTTGTCTAATACTGGAAGGAGCCATCTCAGTCAGGAGAGGGGCAGCTCTTTCCAATATTGGGGATTTTCAGGCACAGACAGATGGTCATCACCCAAGTGAGATGCCAAGTTTAACTCAGTGGCTGAGAGGTTAAGACAAGACAATCTTTGAAATCCCCACCAACTCTATGATTATAAATGTTAAATGAGTGCATTTGTTGTGTGTTTATTAAAAATATGACATGAACACAAAGGAAGAAAATTAGCAGGTTGAATATTTACCTATATTCTTAACAGATGATAGATAATGTAGCTTGATTTGTGTATGTGGCAATTTTCAGAGTGTAATTAAATACATGCTTTTTTTCTCTCTCTCTTTTAGCTTTTCCTTCCCTTTTGCTTTTCCTTCCATTCCCTCTTCTTTGCCTTCTCTTCTCTTCCCTGTCCTACCATTCTTTTCCCTCCTCTTCCTTTTCTTTCCCTCCCTCTAACCCATCCATTCCAGTTTCTTCCTTCCTTTTCCTTCTTGTTCTTTCTTTCTTATTAAAATCTCCCATCACTGGGCATCCTCCTGAGCCCAAGGTGAACAGAATAAAAACTGTGCTTCCTCTACTTTCCTCTCATCTTCTTATTACTATCCAGACTCACCAGCTTCCACTGACCACTAGTCAAGGAGTCATTACATGGCATAAATAAAATGGTTCAGTGGCATTTTTGTCCCCAAATGATAGATAGTGGCTCTATAAAGCCAGCATTTGTCATTCTGTTCATTTCATGCCTATTAGACACATTTTTAGCTTTAGATGCCTAGGAATTTACTTGAACTCTAGTGTCATGGTGTGGGAGTTTTGGTTCCCTGTAGAATGTGGAGAAATAATTAAAAGATAAAGCCATCAGATGTTGTAAATCTTCATCCATGAGTCTAATAAAATACAAGATTTATGAACATATTATTTCTATTAAAAATGGCCACTATCTTATTTCCCATTGTCCAAATATGTATTTGCTGCAGAAGAAAAGTTTATCTCAACTGCTCTGAATGTACTTAGAAATAAATGATTATTGAAATAATCAGAATCCAAATAATTTCAGATTTTTTAACTAAGTTCAGTAACATGGAGAACTCTGTGGTATATTTCCAACTGACTCTCTCAATCATGCAACAGTAAAGAAGATCATACACCTATAAACTAATATCGCATAATCATCACTTCAAAATTATTCCTAGTGATAGTACCTTTGATTCCTTTCACATTTATTTGTAGGAAGAAGATTATAATTTTCAGGTGATAGTAGTTATTTGGAATTTCCTCTCTATCTTTTACTTTTAAGAAGAGTTTATATAATCTACATGAATAATTGTTCTGAAGACAATAAATGACTTGAATAACAAATTTATTACTGTATAAATTTGTATATATTCGCTGCTTTTTTAGGTGAAGACCCTGAAACAAGAAGAATGAGAACAGTTAAAAACATAGCAGATCTGAGGCAGAATTTAGAAGAGACTATGTCCAGTCTTCGTGGGACGCAGATAAGCCACAGGTTGTTCTCAATTCTGCGTATCTTTGAACCAATAAATTTTAAAAAATGCAATCAAGAGTTTAATGTCTATTAATGAGAGAGAAGAAATTTCCCTGACATTATTGTTTTTGCACTTCAATTTTACATGGCAGTCAACTGATGTGTATTCTTACACTGAAAATTCTCAGGGTTTTTTTTTTTTTTTTCCTCCTACCCATCTCTTCTTAGATGTAATTTCCTATTCAAACTGAATTAGGTACTGCAACTACCACAGTACTGTGCAGTTGTACGAAGTGAAATGGATTCTTCTGTCTTCCCTAGACAACTTGACAGAGGTTAAAGTTGAAATACCCTTGGTAGAGGTGGTAGGGAGACTTTCAAACATAACGGTTGCTGACTTCTAGAATAATTGTGAGAAGGTCACAGTGGGTTAAGTTTTAAGTTTGTTGAAAATATGAAATAACATTTTATTTTATCTGAAATTAATGATAGCCTGTCTTTTGAAAACAAAAACTAACAACCAAAAAACAAAGAGAATGATTGCCCCTCCCCGCATTTTGACATTTGCAGAGGTGATTGGCATCTCAAAATAAACATGCAATTTGGCTTTCAAGAAAATGACATAATTCTAAGAAATGACTCTCAACGCTAGCCTCTCCTGTCTTTATGCATTCATGGTCTATGCTCCCTGGTAAACCACAGGACAGTAATTTCTCCGTTTTATTTAATAGCACTCTAGAAACGACGTTTGACAGCACTGTGACGACGGAGGTGAATGGAAGGACCATACCCAGCTTGACAAGTCGACCCACTCCCATGACCTGGAGGTTGGGTCAGGCTTGTCCTAGACTTCAGGCGGGAGATGCGCCCTCCCTGGGTGCTGGCTACCCTCGCAGCAGTACCAGCCGATTCATCCACACAGATCCCTCTAGATTCATGTATACGACGCCTCTCCGTCGAGCTGCTGTCTCTCGGCTGGGAAACATGTCACAAATTGACACGAGTGAGAAAGCAAGCAGTGACCTGGACATGTCTTCTGAAGTTGATGTGGGTGGTTATATGAGTGATGGCGATATCCTTGGGAAAAGT
The DNA here is from genome assembly GCA_030035585.1 of Dugong dugon. Classification (NCBI taxonomy): domain Eukaryota; kingdom Metazoa; phylum Chordata; class Mammalia; order Sirenia; family Dugongidae; genus Dugong; species Dugong dugon. The sequence goes on from CM057465.1 coordinate 35,186,218, forward strand.
CTCAGGACTGATGACATCAATAGTGGGTGAGTGCCCCTGGCCTCAACGTCATATAAAGTGGGAAGTGGTTGACTAGGATGCATTAGCTGTGAAAAGAGCATGTGGGTTAGCTCACTGAATCATTAGAAAATGTGAGAAATCTGAGGTTACTTGGGGTATTTCAGGCCTTCTCTTCCGCTCATTCATGAAAAGTAGAATATCAAACGTTTCTATAAATTCTTTTCTTTATATGCCATTAAATTTTTTTACTGTTAGTTTAAAGAAATGCCCCAAGCCTGTATTTTTTAAGGTGTTTTTCACAGACTTCTTAAATAACAGATTTTTGTAGTGAAGGATGTGGGAAGGAGACAGAAGGAGTTGCTAAGCTGCTTGCATTTTCTTCTTTGGCTTGTCAGAGCTGCCTGTAGCTGCTTGGAGGAATAAATACTTTCTAGCATTTTTCAACTATGCACCTCCTATTTAACTTGAAGGAAAAATCGTTTCAGAGTTGAATGTTTCAATCTATTTATTCTCCTTAGGTGGTATCATATATATATGTTTTTATCTTAGGCCCTAATTTCCTTCTGTTTCCTGTTACATTCTAAAAATATTGTGGGTATAAAACTCTTAGACTGTTTTAGCAATTTGGAATATTTGGTCAAGTCAGAGGACAAGTCTCAATGGAAGCAATAAGATATTCTATTAAAACTCCTTCTATTAATAATTGTAATTGCCATTTTGAACACTTCCTATTACCTGTTACCCTCCTGTTAAGTGCCTTAAAGATATTATTTCATATAACCATCCCACCCTCAATAACCCATATGAAGTGGGTATTTTTATATCTGTCTTATAAATAAGGAAACTGCAGTTAAATGGCCCCAATCCCATAATGCTAGGGAAAGGCCACACTTGCATTAAAACTCAGATCTGTCTGACTTCACAACCCAAGTTTTGTAACACTTCTCAGTTAACTTTATAATTTTCATGTCAGTGTAGGCTTTGCCCTACTCCTTGCCATTATGCATCTGTTGGACGAGTGTAGGAAACCCATTCTTCTATATGAGTTGCCCTTCCTGACCTTATTCATGAAAAGCTTGTTTTTGACTGGTGATTTTGTGACAAGATGTAAACGTGTTCAAAATAGCTTTTGAGCAGATCCATACTCCTGCTCTGAAATTCTGATGTTCACCAGTCCATTTTTGATATCCACCCGACCTGAGTTTTTTGACAGATTTAAAATTAGGGAGGTGAACTAAGGTTAATTAGGGTAGGAGGGAATTGAGTTGCGCTGAAATTAGAGTGTCTCAGTTAAATCCTTCTCTGCCATTCGCTACCTGTGGATTCCTTGGAAGCTTAACTTATCCAAACTTCTTTTTTGTCATCTGTAATAAGGATATAATTGCAGAGTCTTCATGAAGTTGTCAGGAATGAAGGAAATAATCTGCAAAATTATACTTAGCCTGGTATAGTTTAAGTGCTCAGTAAATTTATCATCATCATTATCATTACATATATTATCATTTTTACTAATAATGTATAATTGTTATTGATTACCCTTATCAGTTTTGTATGTGTTTGAGATCATCATTAATACATTGTATTTAACATTGCCCAGGAGATAATACCCAGTTAAGAGAGTGTGATGGCAACATAGGAGTTTCTAAGATACAAACTCTCTCTTCTCCCCTCTCTGTTCTCTGTTCTCTCCACTCTCTCTCCTCTTTATCTCCATCTATCTTTTCTTTCTCTGTCTTTTTAAATGTATGCATATATGTGTATTCATTTTTATATTCACTATTTAAAGACATTTGGATGAAGATTTAATTATATACACACATTACATACACATACCACACACACTAGATACATATCCAGGGAGCAGATTAAATCTGAAATCAAGGGACTGCCACAATTCAATGTGTAATATCAAAAGTTCATATCCATACAAATTAAGCTACAAATTCAGATACAGAGAAAATGCTAAATCCCAGTGTAAATAGAAAGGACTGAATAAGATAGGGAAGTTTTTTATATATGTTCCTGTGATTTAGATAGCTATAAGAGAGGAAATATTATTTTAAAAGAGATAAAATTTGTAATCAAATTATAAATATTGTGGAAGGTATAAGTCATTTAGTAAGCTTAACTAAAATATAATTTTCAGGAGCAGATTAGATTAATTAAGCGGGTTTCCCCTTAACTGAGATTTAAAGATAAGCTATAACAGAGAGGGTCTAATATGACTGGTCTCAATAACACTATGCTAAGAAGTTTAAACAGTGCACTGTAAGCAATGGAAAGCACTGTTTAACTTAAAGAAGATTACCTAATATTCACTGAGCAGAAAATGATAGTGATGATTTTACAAAGACCAGTTTAGGGGAAGCATGCAAGATGGATTGAGGGAAGAAGCTCTGGCGTAAATTTCAGGCACTATTGTAAGCATCCAGGTCGAAGCTCATAAGGCCAGAATTATGGGCATGGCATTGGTGGGGATGGAAAGAGGAAAGAAAAATTGCTGTGGGAGGCACTACAAAGGAAAAATTTACAGAAACAATGAAGGACTGTTTATAAAGGCATAAGGGAGACAAAGTATTGAGACAAACTGCCCAGATTATAAAGACAGGAGACAGGAAAATGAGGAGACTATTAGAGAAAATAGGCAGAAAGAGAGAAAGATGATTTGTTTGGTAAGAAAGCAGAGAGGCAACATGAGTATAGTGTTAGAATGGGGAGCTGGAGAGAGTGAGCTATAAAGGCTGTTTGTTGAAAAAGCAAAAATAGTGCCCCGGGTAGAAGGATAATGTAGAGCGTTACCTCATATAAGAGACAGCAGAAACTGTGGGAAGCATAGGGACTCCTGGGGAAAGAACGTAGAGAGAAAACAGAACGGGCTGGAGTATATACAGTGAAGCCTGTGGGAGCCGGAACTTGACGGGACTGCCTTGTTTTTCCGGGTCTCGCAAGATTTCCACCCTTAACAAGGTGCAGTCTTACCACTTTTCTATCCCATTTTAGTGGAAAGTATTTTAATTTTCCTTCTCTGACAGGTTTCTGCCTTACAAAAGTTCCAGCTTTTGCAGACTTTACTGTATGTATGTATATTTGTATTCAAGATATATCTGCTGAGTTCATCGTATATGTCAGCAACTTCTCGGCACTGCATATGCAGTGGTGAACAATATATGTAAGGTTCCTAACTACATGTGACTCATGTGCTAGTGTTTTCACATTTTTGTAGGTTCTGATTTACCCAATAAATGAATAGTAATATATCCACATATGTATATAATTGTACATTTGTATACACATTTTCTTACATAAGTAGTTTTTTTAAGACAATGTTTTTAGCAACGGAGTTCTGTATATAATAATACATAGTAAAAGCATACATATACTCAGAAGCATTTAGTATCTTCCAGGACTCTAGCTATATTAGTTAACACTAACTTCTGCTACAGACAAATCTCAAAATCTCAGTAGTTTAACCCAAGGAAGTGCATTTCTCACCCACAGAAAATCCTTGCTGGTATTTCTGATCTTCAGTTGGAAAATGTGCACCACCTAGTCATTTAGAAACTAAGATGGATGATGATTCTGCTGTTATCTAACATGGTTTCCAATGTCACCTTGGCCATTGACATTCAACAGGCAGATGGAAAAAGAGAAACAACCATGGTGTGAGAATGTTTTGTATGTATGCTGTCTTAGTTATCTCGTACAGCTATAACAGAAGCACCACAAGTGGATGGCTTTAACAAACAGATGCATTCTCTCACAGTCTAGAGACTAGAAGTCTGAATTCAGGGTGCCAGCTCCAGGGGAAGGCTTGCTTTCTCTACTGGCTCTGGGAAAAACTCCTTGTCATCAATTTTCCCCTGGTTTAGGAGCTTCTTATTGCAGGGACCTCAGGTCAAAAGGACACGTTCCGCTCCAGGCGCTTCTTTCTTGGTGGCATGAGGTTGCATCTCTCTGCTTGCTTCTTTCTCCTTTTATCTCTTGCAAGATGAAAGTTGATGCAGGTCACACCCCAGGGAAACGCCCCTTACATCAGATCAGGGATGTGACCTGAGTAAGGGTGTTGCATTCAACCCTAATCCTCTTTAATATAACCTAATCTTGCCTCATTAACCACAGGCAGAGATTAGGATTTATAACACATAGGAAAATCACATCGGATCACAAAATGGCGGACAACAACGCAATACTAGCAATCGTGGCCTAGCCCAGTTGACACATATTTTAGGGGTGACACTGTTCAATCCATAATATATGTGTATCACTTCTATCCACATTTTCTTCTTCAGAATAGCCACATACCACATCTAGCTGTCAAGGAGACCAGGAAATATGGTTTAGCACTGTGCCTAGGAGTTGATAAAAATCTTTAATTTCCTCATCTTTGGCATTAGTGATTGGTGCATAAATTTAAATAATAATCATATTAACTGGTCTTCCTTGCAGGTGTATGGATATTATCCTATCACTGACAGCATTGTACTTCAGGATAGATCTTGAAATGTTCTTTTTGACAATGAATGGCATGCAATTCCTCTTCAATTTGTCATTCCTGGCATAGCAGACCATAAGCTTGTCTGATTCAAAATGGCCAATACCACTCCTTTTCAGCACACTAATGCCTAGGGTTTGGTAGAAGGCAGCCCAATGTCTCAGCTTAGAATTAAAACATGGGAAGAAGAGAGGACCAGAGGCATCCTAGGAGAATTTTAATTTGTAATATTTTCTTTTTTTAATTTTATTGTTGTACTTTAAGTGAAAGTTAGAATTCAAGTTAGTCTCTCATACAAAAATTTATACATACATTGTTATGTGACCCTAATTGCTCTCCCGATACTATGACAGCACACTCCTCCTTTCCACCCCTGATTTCCCATGTCCATTCAACCAGCTCGTGTCCCTTTCTGCCTTCTTATCTCGCCTCTGGACAGGAGCAGCCCATTTAGTCTCATGTATCTACTTGAGCTAAGAAGCGCACTCTTCAAGAGTTATCATTTTATGTCCTAGAGTCCGTCTAGTCTAATCTTTGTCTGAAGAGTTGGACTTGGGAATAGTTTTAGTTCTGGGTTGACAGAGAGTCCAGGGGTCATACTTTCTTGGGTTCCTCCAGTCTCCGTCACAGCATTAAGTCTGGTCTTTTTACTAGAATGTGAGATCTGTACCCCACTTTTCTCCTGCTCCATCAGGGACTCTGTTGTCTTCCCTGTCAGGGCGGTCATTGGTGGAAGCTGGGCAGCACCTAGTTCTTCTGGTATCAGGCTGATCCAGTCTCTGGTTTATGTGGCCCTTTCTGTCTCTTGGGCTAATACTTTCCTTGTGACTTTGGTGTTCTTATTCCCTTTTACTCTAGGTGGGTTGGGACCAATATGATGCATCTTAGATGGCCACTTGCTAGCTTGTAAGTCCCCAGATGCCACTCACAAAAGTAGGATGCAGAACATTTTATTAATAAACTTTGTTATGCCAATTGACCTAGATGTCCCCTGAAAGCATGGTCTCCAGACGCCCACCCCTGCTGCTCTGTCCCTCAAAGTGTTTGGTTGTATTCAGGAAACTTCTTAGCAGTCCAGTTGTGCTGACTTCCCATGTAGTGTGTGCAGTCCTTCCCCTCACCTACTACTATCTAGTTAGTGAATAACCCTCTCCCTCCCTCCCCACCCTCGTAACCATCAAAGAATGTCTTCTTCTGTGTTTAAACCTTTTCTTGAGTTCTTATAAGAGTGGTCTTATACAATATTTCTCCTTTTGTGACTGACTAAATTCGCTCAGCATAAAGGCTTCCAGATTCCTCCGTGTTGTAAGATGTTTCACGGATTCATTGTTGTTCTTTATCATTGTTTAGTATTCCATTGTGTGAATATACCATAATTTGTTTATCCATTTGTCCACTGATGGGCACCTAAGTTGTTTCCATCTTTTTGCTATCGTGAACAGTGCTACAGTGAACATAGGTGTGCATTACCTATTCACATGATGGCTCTTATTTCTCTAGGATATATTCCAAGGAGCAGGGTTGCTGGATCATATAGTACTTCTATTTCTAGCTTTTTAAGGAAGCACCAAATCTATTTCCAAAGTGGTTGTACCATTTTACATTCCCACCAACAGTGTATAAGTGTTCTAGTCTCTTCACAACCTCTCCAACATTTGTTATTTTCTGATTTTGGATTAATCCTAGCCTTGTTGGGGTGAGATGGTATCCATTGTAGTTTTGATTTGCATTTCTCTAATGGCTAATGATCATGAGCATTTCTTCATGTGTCTGTTAGTGGCCTGAATATCTTCTTCGGCAAAGTGTCTGTTCATATCCTTTGCCCATTTTTTAATTGAGGTATTTGTCTTTTTGTTGTTGAGGCTTTGCAGTGTCTTGTAGATTTTAGAGGTTAGACACTGATCGGATTTGTCGTAGCCAAAATTTTTTTCCCAGTCTGTAGGTTGTCTTTTGACTCTTTTAGTGAAGTCTTTTGATGAGCATAAGTGTTTGATTTTTAGGAGATCCCAGTTATATAGTTTCTCTTCCGGTGCTTGTGCATTGTCACTTGCGGTTTGTATTCTGTTTATGCCATGTATTAGGGCTGCTAATATTGTCCCTGTTTTTTCTTCCATGATCTTTATCATTTTTGATTTTATGTTTAGATCCTTGATCCATTTTGAGTTAGTTTATGTGCATGGTGTGAGATATGGGTCTTTTCTCAGTATTTTGCAGATGGATATCCAGTTATGCCAGCATCATTTGTTAAAGAGACTGTCTTTTCCCTGATTAATAGACTTTGGGCCTTTGTGAAGAAATATCAGCAGCTCATAGGTGGATGAATTTATGTCTGGATTCTCAATTCTGTTCCATTGGTCTATGTATCTGTTGTTGTACCAGTACCAGGCTGTTTTGACTACCATGGCAGTATAATTCTAAAATCAGGTAGGGTGAGGCCTCCCACTTTGTTCTTCTTGAGTAATACTTATACAGGGCCTCTTCCCTTTCCATATGAAGTTGGTGATTTCTTTCCCCATCTCATTAAAAAATGCCAGTGGAATTTGGATCGGGATTGTATTGTATCTGTAGCTTATTTTGGGTAGAATTAAACATTTTCACAAAGTTGAGTCTTCCTATCCATGAGCAAGGTATGTTTTTCCACTTACGCAGGCCTCTTTTCATTTCTTGCAATAGTGTCTTGTAGTTTTCATTGTATAGGTCTCTTACGTCTCTGGTTAGATTTATTCCTAAGTGTTTTATCTTCTTGGGGGCTATCGTAAATTGTATTGATTTGGTGATTTCCTCTTCAAAGCTCTCTTTGTTTGTGTAGAGGAATCCAACTGATTTTTGTATGTTTATCTTGTATCCTAAAACTTTGCTGAAATCTTCTATTAGTTCCAGTAGTTTTCTTGTGGATTCCTTGGGGTTTTCTATGTATAAGATCATATCATCTGCAAACAGACATACTTTGACTTCTTCCCTGTCAATTTGGATACCCTTTATTTCTTTTTCTAGCCTAATTGCTCTGGCTAGGACCTCTAGCACAATGTCAAATAAGAGGGTGATAAAGGGCATCCTTGTCTGATTCCTGTACTCAAGGGGAATGTTTTCAAACTCCCTCCATTTAGGATTATGTTGGCTGTTGGCTTTGTATAAATGCTGTTAATTATGTCGAGGAATTTCCCTTCTATTCCCGTTTTGTAAATATTTTTTTTCTTGAACGGGTTTTGGACTTTGTCAAATGCCTTTTCTGCATTGATTCATAGGATCATGTAGTTTTTGTCTTTTGTTTTATTTATGTGATGGATTACATTGATTGTTTCTCTAATGTTAAACCATCCCTGCACACCTGGTATAAATCTCACTTGATCATGCTGAATTTTTTTTTTGGTATGTTGCTTAATTCTATTGGCTAGAATTTTGCTGAGTTTTGCATCAATGTTCATGAGGGATATTGGTTTGTAATTTTCTTTTTTTGTGGTGTCTTTACCTGGTTTTGGTATCAGGGTTATGCAGCCTTCATAAGATGGGTTTGGGAGTATTCCATCCTTTTCTATGCTCTGGAATACCTTTAGTAGTAGTGGTGTTAACCCTTCTCTGAAAGTTTGGTAGAATTCTCCTGTGAAACCGTCTGGGCTGGGGCTTTTTTTTCATTGGGAGTTTTTTTTTTTTTTTTTTTTTAAATATTTTATTGTACTTCAGGTGAAGGCTTACAGAACAAATAGTTTCTCATGAAACAATAGTACACATGTTGTTTTATGACACTGGTTAACAACCCCACAACATATTAAGCCTCTAAATTCTCAACCTTTTTTTTTTTTTTTGATGAAAATACAGATAGCCAAAGATACACCGTTTCAAAAATTTCTACATACACAGTTCAGTGACATTGACTACGCTCTTCCAACTGTGCTGTTATTCTCACTTAAGATGAAGGCTTACAGAACAAAATAGTTTCTCATTTAACAGTTACTACACATGTTGCCCTATGACAATGGTTAACAATCTCACAACACATCAAGAATATCCTTACTCCACCTTGTGTTCCCTCTCACCAGGGGACTTCCTTGTCCCCTTCTGTCTTCTGGCCCTTGTCACTGGACTACTGTACCTCATTAGTCTCATTTGGTTTTTTTTTTCTTTTTTTAACACCATTTCAAAACTTTTTACTTACACATTTAAGTGATATTGACTATGTTCTTCCAACTGTGCTGCCATTCTCGCCCAAGATGAAGGCTTACAGGACAAATCAACCTCCCATTTAATAGTTACTACAATTGTTGCCCTATAACAGTGGTCAACAATATCACAACACATCGACAGTGTCCTTACTCAATTTGTGTTCCTTATCATCAGATTCCTATTCCCCCTCTGCCTTCTGGCCTTTGTCACTGGACTCCTGTACCTCGTTAGTCCCATTTAGTTTCACTGGGCTGTCCACTCCCAGGCTTAACATCGAACCTCGAAGGTAACTTCACCTCTGAGCTGAAAGGGTGTCTGGGGGCCACACTCTTCACACTCTTGAGGTTTCTCCAGTATTCTTTAGGCCAGTAAATCTGGTCTTTTTTTTTTTTTTTTTTTGGGAGTTAAAATTATGCTCTACATCCTTCTCCAGCTCTGTCCAGAACCCTCTGTTGTAATCCTGGTCAAAGCAGTCAGTGGTGGTAGCTGGGCACCATCTAGCTGTACTGAACTCAGTCCAGTGGAGGCCTTGGTAGCTGTGGACAGTTAGTCCTTTGGACTAATCTTTTTGTTGTATCCTGTTCTCTTCATTCTCCCTTGCTCCCGAAGGGATGAGACCAGTGGAGTATCTTAGATGGCCGCTTATAGGCTTTTTAAGACCCCAGACACTACTCACCAAGGTAGAATGTAGAGCATTGTCTTTATAAGTAGTGTCATGCCAATTGAGCTAGATGTTCCCCGAGACCATGGTCCCCAGAGCCCTCCGTCCAACAACTCAGTCCCTCGGGGGGTTTGGATGTGTCTATAGGGCCTCCATGACCTTTCCTTGTGCAGGTTGTGTTAGTTTCCCCTGTACTGTGTACTATCTCACCTCTCACGCAAGGCACCACTTATCTATTGCCTATTTAGTATATCCCCCCCCCCTCCCATCCCTGGTAGCCAACAAGGATTGTTACATTTTGCATGTAAATTTTTTCATGGGTTTTTACAATAGAGGTCTCATACAGTATTTGTCCTTTTGTGATTGACTTATTTCACTCAGCATAATGCCCTCCAGATTCATTGTTGTTCCTTCTTGTTGCATAGTACTCCATTGTGTGTATGTACCATAGTTTGTGTATCCATTCATCTGTTGATGGACATCGAGGTTGTTTCCATCGTTTTGCTATTGTGAACAATGCTTCCATGAACATAGGTGTGCATATGTCTATTTGAGTGATGACTCTTATTTCTCTAGGATATATTCCTAGGAGTGGGATTGCTGGATCGAATGGTATGTCTATTTCTAGCTTTCTGAGGAAATGCCATATCATTTTCCAAAATGGTTGTATCATTTTGCATTCCCACCAGCAGTGTATAAGAGTTCCCGTCTCCCCGCAGCCCCTCCAACATTTGTTATTTCCAGTGTTTTTGATTCGTGCCAGTAATGCCGGGGTGAGATGGTATCTCATTGTGGTTTTAATTTGCATTTCTCTAATGGCTAGTGATCGCGAGCATTTCCTCATGTGTCTGTTGGCCATTTGAATGTCTTCCTTGGTGAAGTGTCTGTTCATTTCCTTTGCCCATTTTTTGATAGGATTGTTTGTCTTTTTGTTGTAGAGGTGTTGGATTTTCTTGTAGATTATGGAGATCAGACCTTTGTCTGACTTGTACTGTCCAAAAATTTTTTCCCAGTCTGTAGGTTCTCTTTTGACTCTTTTGGTGAAGTCTTTTGAAGAGCATAGATGTTTGATTTTTAGACGATCCCAGTTATCTAGTTTATCTGTTGGGTTTTTTGTGTTGATGTTTATGGTTTGTATCCTGTTAATGCCATGTATTAAGGCCTGAAGTGTTGGTCCTATTTTTTCTTCTATGAATTTTATAGTTTGAGGCTTTATATTCAGGTCTTTGATCCATTTTGAAGTAGTTTTTGTATATGGTGTGAGGTATGGGTCCTGTTTCATTTTTTTGCAGATGGATATCCAGTTTTGCCAGCACCATTTGTTAAAAAGACTGTCTTTTCCCCATTTGATGGATTTTGGGCCCTTGTCGAAGATCAGGTGACCGTAGGTGGATGGATTTACATCTGGGTTCTGAATTCTGTTCCACTGGTAAATGTCTCTGTTGTTGTACCAGTACCACGCTGTTTTGAGTACTGTAGCTGTATAGTAGGTTCTCAAGTCAGGTAGTGTGAATCCTCCAACTTTATTCTTCTTCTTCAGTAGTGCTTTACTTATTCGGGGTGTCTTCCCTTTCCATATAAAGTTAATAATTAGTTTTTCCATCTCTTTGAAGAATGTTGTTGGTATTTGTATCGGGATTGCATTGTATTTGTAAATTGCTTTAGGTGGAATTGCCATTTTCACAATGTTGAGTCTGCCTATCCATGAGCATGGTATGTTTTTCCATTTATGTAGATCCCTTTGGGTTTCATGCAGCAGTGTTTTGTAGTTTTCTTTGTATAGGTCTTTTATATTCCTGGTCAGATTTATTCCTAAGTATTTTATCTTTTTAGGGGCTATTGAAAATGGTATTGATTTCCTGATCTCCTTTTCATCGTTCTCTTTACTGGTGTGTAGGAATCCAACTGATTTTTGAATGTTTATCTTGTATCCTGCTACTCTGCTGAATCTATTAGTTCCAGTAGATTTCTCGTGGAGGCTTTAGGGTTTTCTATGTATAGTATCATATCATCTGCAAACAGGGAGAGTTTAACTTCTTCATTACCAGTTTGGATGCCCTTTATTTCTTTCTCTTGCCTTGTTGCTCTAGCTAGAACTTCCAGCACGATGTTAAATAGGAGTGGTGATAAAGGGCATCCTTGTCTTGTTCCTGTTTTCAAGGGGAATGTTTTCAGCCTCTCTCCATTAAAAATGATGTTGGCTGTTGGTTTTGCATAGATGCCCTTTATTATGTTGAGAAATTTCCGTTCTATACCTATTTGATTGAGAGCTTTTATCAGGAATGGGTGTTGGACTTTGTCAAATGCCTTTTCTGCATCAATTGAGATGATCATGTGATTTTTTTCTTTCCTTTTATTTATGTGGTGGATTACGTTGATGGATTTTCTAATGTTAAACCATCCTTGCATACCTGGTATGAATCCTACTTGGTCATGGTGTATTATTTTTTTGATATGATACTGAATTCTATTGGCTAGAATTTTGTTCAGAATTTTTGCATCTGTATTCATGAGAGATATTGGTCTGTAATTTTCTTTTTTTGTGATGTCTTTGCCTGGTTTTGGTATCAGTGTTATGCTGGCTTCATAGAATGAATTTGGAAGTGTTGCTTCCTCTTCTATGCTCTGAAATAGCTTGAGTAGAACTGGTACAAGCTCTTCTGTAAATGTTTTGTAGAATTCTCCAGTGAAGCCATCTGGGCCAGAGCTTTTTTTGGTTGGGAGTTTTTTAATTACCTTTTCAATCTCTTCTTTTTTATGAGTTTATTTAGTCGTTCTACTCTGTTTGTGTTAGTCAGGTAGGTAGTGAGTTTCTAGAAATGTCTCCATTTCCTCTAGGTTTTCAAATTTGTTCGAGTACAATTTTTCTTTGTATTCTGTTATGATTCTTTTAATTTCAGTTGGGTCTGTTGTGATATCACCCATCTCATTTCTAATACGGGTTATTTGCTTCCTCTCCATTTTTCTTTTCTCAGTTTAGCCAGTGGTTTATCATTTTTGTTGATCTTTTCAACGAACCAGCTTTTGGTCTTGTTATCTCCTTCAATTGTTTTTTTATTCTATATTTAATTTAATTCTGATCTAATTCTTATTATTTCCTTTCTTCTGGTGCCTGAGGGCTTCTTTTGCTTCTCTTTCTATTTGTTCCAGTTGTAGGGTTAATGTTTTGATTATCGCTCTTTCTTCATTTCGGATGTGTGCATTTATTGCTATAAACTGACCTCTGAGCACTGCTTTTGCTGTGTACCAAAGGTTCTGCTAGGATGTGTTTTCATTCTTATTTGATTATATGAGTTTCTTTATTCCATCCTTAATTTCTTCTATAACCCAGTAGTTTCTGAGCAAGATGTTGTTCAGTTTCCATGTGTTTCTTTTTTTTTCCTTTCTTTTTGTTGTTGATTTCTAGTTTTATGACTTTATGTTCAGAAAAGATGCTTTGTAATATTTTAATGCTTTGGATTCTGTTAAGGCTTTCTTTATGACCTAATATGTGGTCTATTCTGGAGACTGTTCCATGTGTGTTGGAAAAGAAAGTATACTTGGCTGCTGTTGGCTGGAGCATTCGGTATATGTCCATGAGATCAATTTCGTTGATTGTTGCATTTTGATCTTCTGTGTCTTTGTTGAGCTTCTTTCTGGATGTTGTGTCCTTCACCGAAAGTGTTGTGTTGAATTCTCCTACTACTATTGTGGAGTTGTCTATCTCTCTTTTCAATGCTGTTGGAGTTTGTTTTATGTATTTTGCAGACCTGTCATTGGATGCATAAATATTTATTATAGTTATGTCCTCCTGGTGTATTGACCCTTTAATCATTATATAGGGTCCTTCCTTCCTTCATGGTGGATTTTACTTTAAAGTCTGTCTTGTCAGAGATTAATATTGCCACTCCTGCTGTTTTTAGAGTGTTGTTTGCTTGATGTATTTTTTTCCATCCTTTGAGTTTTAGTTTGTTTTTGTCTTTAAGTCTAAGGTGTGTATCTTGTAGGCAGCATATAGACAGATCATGTTTTATCCATTCTGCCACTTTATTGGTACATTTAATCCATTTATATTCAGCGTAATTATTGACAGGTATGAGTTTAGTGCTGTCACTTTGATGTCTTTTTTCGTGTGTTGTTGACAGTTTCTTTGTTCCGCTTAATTTTCTGTGCTGAGTCGTTTTTCTTTATGTATTTTCTTTTCATCGTTTTCATTTTTGTTGATTTTCTCTTGATGAGTCTTTATATTTTTCTTGTTTTTTATTTTAACTTGTAGGATTGTTAGTTGCCTTTGTGGTTACCTTAAAATTTACCCCCATTTTTCTAAGTTTATACCAGTCTTTTATTTCTTTATATCCCCTTGACTTTCTCTCCATATGAAAAATCTATGTCTACATTTTTTACTCCCTCTTTTTTGTTTTAATATTGTCATCTTTTACATATTGACATCTCTGTATCCCTATTTTCAGTGTTTTAGCTTTGATTTATTTTTGTGACTTCCCTATCTGGGTTGATAGCTGGTTGCTCTGTCCTGTGTTCTAGTCTTGGGTTGTTATCTGATGTTATTGATTTTCTAACCAGAGGACTCCATTTAGTATTTCTTGTAATTTTGGTTTGGTTTTTGCAAATTTCCTAAACTTCTGTTTGTCTGGAAATGCCCTAATTTCACCATCATACTTGAGAGACACTTTTGCCAGATATGTAATTCTCGGCTGGCAGTGTTTTTCCTTCAAGGCTTTATCTATGTCATCCCATTGCCCTCTTGCCTGCATGGTTTCTGCTGAGTAGTGCGAGCTTATTCTTATTGACTCTCCTTTGTAGATGACTTTTCATTTATCCCTAGCTGCTCTTGAAATTCCCTCTTTGTCTTTGTTTTTGGCAAGTTTGATTATAATATGTCTTAGTGACTTTCTTTTGGGATCTACCTTATGTGGGGTTCCATGAGCATCTTGGATAGATATCTTGTCATCTTTCACGATATCAGGGAACCTTTTCTGTCAACAAATCTTTAGCAATTCTCTCTGTATTTTCTGTTATCCCCCCCAGTTCTGCTACTCCAATCACTTGTAGCTTATTCCTGTTGATATAGTCCCACAAAATTCTTAGGGTTTCTTCATTTTTTTAAATCCTTTTATCTGATTTTTCCTCAAATAATTTGGTGTCAAGTGCTTTATCTTCAATCTCACTAGTTCTGGCTTCCATTGCCTCAGTTCTGCTCATATGACTTACTACTGCCTTGTTTAAAATTCTGAAATTTTATTGTTAATCTGGATTTCTGATCGCTGTGTCTCTGTGGATTCTTGCAGCCTGTTAAATTTTTCATTATGCTTTTCTCTAATCTTCTAAAATTCCTCTATTTCTAGATCTGCATTTTGCATAATTTCCTTCCTGATCTCTTAAAGAGTCCTGTATGTTAATATTTTGTATTCTGCCTCCGGTAATTCCAAGAAAGTTTATTCCTCCAGAAAATGTGTTGATTCTTTATTTTGGGAGCTTGCAGAAGCCATCATGGTCTGCCTCTTTATGTGATTTGATATTGAGTGTTTTCTCTGAGCCATCAATAATTTATTATATTTATTTATTTTATGTTTGCTTACTGTGTCATAGCTTCTTATTTTGTTTTGATATGCCCAAGTAGGCTGCTCATGTGAGCTAGCCCCATCACCATCACCCCTGAAGCTCCAATGTCCTGCCACCAGCTGGCCAGAACTGCCACTAGGCATGTGAGCCCAAGAGTCTGCCTACTCCTCCTATATGGATTCAGTTCATGTGTCTAGATAGTCTGCCACCAAGTGTGTGGTGCAGGCTCCTACCTCTTGTCCTAGACAGGCATGGGTGATTGGTGTAGGCACAGGCATCCGGCTGCAGGAGAGGGTCACAAGCTGAGCAAGGCTGGGGGCTGACAGCTGCCCCTGAGTGTCCACAAGGAAAGCGTGTCCCTGTTCCCTAGAGCATGTAGGTGCGTGGGTTTTGTAGCCAGAGTATGAGCATCAAATGCTGTTGGCTGTAAGGACTGGTGGGCACCACTTATTCTTGGCCCCTGTCATATGTGGCTAGGTGGCGTGGGTAGAGCCACCAATCCTCAGGCCCCTGAAGTGGGGAGGTGAAGACCCTGCTTAATGGGCAGAGCAGTGTCAAATGTCGCACCACTTCACAGCTGAAACAGCTGAAGTTAGAATTCAGGTACATACCCTGTTGTACTGTGGTAATGAGGGCCTACGCTGTTGAAATGAGCCCACACAAGTCTGTACAGGGGTGAAAGGCACTCAGAGTCCATGGATCCCTTATGCCTGTGCCTAGGCAAAGGAGCTGCGCCTACCCTGATTTCCTGGCTTAGGGGATCCAGCAGATCTTTTTCCCCGTTTGTTAATTTATTCCCTCTCCAAGCTTGGGAAAATGGCTCAGGGCACACGACGGGTCTTACTGCCAACCCAGGGGACTCAGCATTCATTGAAGCCATCCCAGACCCAGTGCAGAACAGGGAGTGAGGAAGTAAATGGGGGATATTTTTTTCCCAAAGTGGGGGGTTTTGATCCACGTGGTAGGCCAAACACAAGTACTTATCTTTCACCGAGCTGCTTCTCACTGGTTCTGGATGGCTGAGTAGACTCTATGCTGCTCGGTCTCTCCTGATGTGGAAAACGCCTCTGGAGCACCACTGCTTGGCTCAACGCACACCACGAGCTGGTCTGGCCTGAAGGGCTCTGGCTCCTGCTGGGTCAAGTCTGGCAACTCCTTGCTGCTTCTGAACCATCCCTCCCTCCACCTGCCACTCAGTCCGATTCCTCATCTTTGATGTTCAGGGCTCCTAGATTGTCATATATAATCACTTCACTTGTTTTTTTGGGTCTTTGTTGTAAGAGGGACCAGTGGAAGCATCTGACTACTCCGCCATCTTGGCCCCACCTGTAATACTGTCTTTAAGTAAGAAAGAAGGGCATAGAAAGTTCTGCGCTACAAGTTATTAAAAATAAGCCAGAAAGTTAACTTTCTGTTCCCCATTTTTAAAAGTATTTTTTACTGATTAAAGGGACAAAAGGCTCAAAAGATATTCTAATGGAAGAAGTTGTTTAATTTAGGATTTTTTTCTTATGTAACCACAAGGAATGTCATGGAATAAATGGGGAAAGTCTTTTTTTCCTCATGCACTCTAGGTAGAGCTTAGAAAATTAGTTAATAAGCATTGTGAGAATTCAGAATTTCTTGAAGCATATCATGGCTTATCTCTTTCTTCTCTTTTTGAAATTACTTTAAACACTTGGGATGTGAATCTCTCAGTAATTAGGAATTAGAGAAAGGCCTCTTACTTATAATAAGCCTCTTTGGAAAAGACTCTGTTTATGAAGCAAAGAAGAAACATCCTTGAAAATTGAGAGGAAAGCAGTATATTTTAATTGGGTAGAATGTGAAGTTATCAGAAGGTGTCACAGTGATAAATAGTTCAGCCAAGAATATAACCTAAAATTCTGCTTTAAGGCACATAACCTAAACACAAAGGAATTTAAGAAATTTGAGGGATGAAATAAAAAAAAAGGTAATTATTTCACTCCTGCTTCTTTCATGGTCTTCCTTCCATTCTCCTTTAGTAAACTTTATCGCTGAAGCATGCTGAACAGTGGAAAGGGCAGATTTGTCTGAACTGGGTCAAAAAAGGATCTCCCTTGTGAATCACAGAGAGTCCTAATCTTAATGCTTCTACTAATTTTATATTCAAGTCATGAGAGTTATTTTCAGTGAATGTAGAATGGTGGAAAAATAACTGATAATACTAGCCAACATTTATATAACAGTTACTATGTACTAGGCAATGTTGTAAGCATACCAACCAACCAACCTATTGCCGTAGAATCGATTCTGAATCATGGTGACCCCATGTGTACCAGAGCAGAACTGTGCTCCATGGAGTTTTCAGTGACCGATTTCTTGGAAGTAGATGGTCAGGCCTTTCTTCTGAGGCATCTCTGGGTGGACTCAAACTTCCAACCTTTTTGTTAGCAGCTGAGTGCTAACTGTTTACACCATCCAGGGACTCCATTCTAAGCATATTCATATATTAACTCATTTTTTTTGCTCATCACAATCATAATAAGTAAGTATCTTACTATCTCCATTTTACAGATAAAGCAACTGAGGCACAACTAATTTAAGTAATTTGTTCAAGTCCACCCATCTACTTAGTAGCAACACTGAGATTTGAACTTAAGCAGTCTGGCATCAGAGTCTGCATTCTTAACAACCACGTCATAAAGACCTTATGGTATTATCTGTAGGTTGTTTCAATCCTAGGAACTTCATTTTCTACAGATAAACATAGCAGTTGTTTGTAACAGTTATTCATTATTGGCACAGTTTTCTTAGCTAGGATGTTTGACCTAGGGGACAGTTTTCAATATTATATCTCTGTGCTCATCTAAAGGAAGATGCTAAGCTGGAATTCCTTTGCGGGGGTGGGGGTGGGGGGGGATACAAAACAACTTTTAGATGCTCTGTATGTGCATATGGTTAAAAATGAGCTTTTGTGATATACAGAGGTTGTATGTTATACTGAATATAAAAAATAAGAATCCTAGGAAGATGAAGGATATGCTGGAAACAAATTTTTCATCTTTCCAAGTTCCCACATAAAGCAGACAGAAAAACTAGGTAGCAAAATCAAAAACCCATGATCAATATTTAGAAAAAATACAGTTACAAAATATCCTCTGAAACACCAAGTATAAGCAATTAGGGACAAACCAACAGCCAAAAGACCTGCTTATGTGTAAGAAGACACAGCCAAAAGACCTGCTTACGTGTAAGAAGAAACAGAGGGAAGCATCAAGGCTTCTGCGAACAGGATAATCTGAAAATGACCCCCAGAAACTGAATAGAAAACATACATGAGCCATTTGGAAACAGTCGCTGGAGCTAGAAAGGATTTTGATGGCTCAGCTGGCCAGGGAGCATGAGGAGCCTATGCTCATCAGAAAGAGCCTGAGCAGTGTAGCCTCTGTGAACTCGTTAAACTGTCCAGCCACAGCTGTCTTTCAAGACAAAGCCATGCACTGACAGAAAACATCTGGGAATAGGATCAAAATTGAACAAGATTATGGCTATAGAGATGAAGGCAGAGAAGGTCCAGATAAAAGTAGGAGAGGGGAACTGAGCCTGAAAATCTCAGAAAGCAAGTTAACATGTTTTTAAACACCACATAAAAGTAACAGAAGCTGCTGCTCTGTGAAATTAGAAAAACTACCTACACGAAGCCTATTCCTAATTGGTCAGGATTAACTTCACACAAAAATGAGCAAGTGAAAAGTGTCAGGATGAAACCCCATACAAGCCACAGACATACGCAGCACATATAACTGACAAATGATTAGAGTGTCAGTGAGGAAAGGAAACAAACCGGATCCAACAGAAACCTGAGGAAAAGGCAAGGGCACATATGTCACAGATAATACATAAATGAACTATAAAAAAAAGTGATCCACCTGCTTGGTAATCAGGAACATAATTAAAACAAATTAGAAATCATTTATCAGTTTGATGCTACCAAATATTTGGTAACATTACCAAATATTGGCAACATTCTGGAATAATGAGAATTTTTATCCAGAGAAGGGGAGGAAAGTACATTTGTACAACCATTGTGAAAATGATTTGGCATTGCCTAGTGAAGTTGAATATGTGCATCTTTTATGACCCAGTGATTCCCTTTCTAGATATTGGTTATTGTTGTTGTTAGGTGCCATCAAGTCAGTTCCAGCTCCTAGCGACCCTATGTACTACAGAACGGAACACTGCCTGGTCCTGCACCATGCTCACAGTTGTTATGCCTGAGTCCATTGTTGCAGCCACTGTGTCAGTCCTTATCATTGAGGGTCTCCCTCTTTGTCATGGATTGAATTGTGTCCACCAAAAATATCTGTCAACTTGGCTGGGTCATGATTCCCAGTATTGTATAATTATGTACCATTTTACAATCTGATGTGATTTCCTTATGTGTTGTAAATTAAATCACTGTGATCTAATAAGATGGATTAGCAGCAGTTATACTGATGAGATATACAAGATTGGATAGTGTCTTAAGCCAATCTCTTTTGAGGTATAAAAGAGAGAAGCAAGCAGAGACACATGGGAACCTCATACCAACAAGAAAGCAGTACCGGGAACAGAGCTCGTACTTTGGACCTGATGTTCCTGCGCTGAGATGCTCCCAGACCAAGGGAAGACTGATGCATCACGAGGACCTTCTTCCAGAGCCAACAGTGAAAGCGTTCCCTTGGAGCTGATGCCCTGAATTTTTACTTGTAGCCTACCGGACTCTGAGAGAATAAATTTCTCTTTGTTAAAGCCATCCACTTGTGGTATTTCTGTTATGGCAGCACTAGATGACTGAGACACTCCTTTTCTCTGACCCTCCAATTTTTCCAAGCATGATGTCCTTCTCCAGGAACTGATCCCTCCTGACAACATGTCCAAAGTATTTAAGTTGTAGTCTTGCCATCCTTGCTTCTAAGTAGCATTCTGGTTGTACTTCTTCCAAGACAGATTTGTTCATACTTTTGGCAGTCCATAGTATATGCAATATTCTTTGCCAACACCACAATTCAAAGGCATCAATTCTTCTTTGGTCTTCCTTATTCATTGTCCATCTTTCGCATGCATGTGATGTGATTGAAAGTACCATGGTGTCTTGGTCATCTAGTGCTGCTGTAACAGAAACACCACAAGTGGATGGCTTTACCAAAGAGAAATCTATTTCTTCATAGTAAAGTAGGCTAAAAGTCCAAATTCAGGGTGTCGGCTCCAGGGGAACACTTTCTCTCTCTGTTGGCCTTCTAATCAATGTTCCCCCAGACTAGGAGCTTCTCTGCACAGAGAGCCCAGGTCCAAAGGACACGCACTACTCCCGGCACTGCTTTCTTGGTGGTATGGGGTCCCCCACTCTCTGCTTGCTTCCCTTTCCTTTTATCTCTTGTAAGATAGAAGGTGATGCAGGACACACCCCAGGGAAACTCCCTTTACATTGCATCAGGGACATGACCTTAGTAAGGTTGTTACAATCCCATCCTAATCCTCTTTAACATAAAATTACAATCACAAAATGAAGGACAACCACACAGTACTGGGAATCATGGCCCAGCCAAATTAATTACACATATTTTTGGGGGGACATAATTGAATCCATTACACATGGCTTGGGTAAGGTGCATCTTAGTCTTCAAGGTGACATCCTTGCTTTTCAGCACTTTAAAGAGGTCATTTGCAGCAGATTTGCCCAATGCAATGTGCCTTTTGATGTTCGTAGCAGCATTTTTTTTTTGTAACAGCAAAAAGACTAAAAATAGCTCAAATATTCACAATAGGCAAATGGATTAATAAACTATAGTGCATTCATAAAATGAAGCTATACAACTTAAAAATGAATAATACAACTACAAATATGAATATGGATAATTCACAAAAATATAATTTCGAACAGAAGAAGAAAGTCCCAAGAATATACATATAGTGTGATTCTGTGTATATAAAGTTCAAAACCATATGATGCTAGGCAATATATGTTGAGTGATTCATACCTATGTGGTACACTGTACAGAAAATGAAAGAAATGATTAACAAAATTTATTTGAGGATTTTTTTGGTCAATAACCTCCGTAAGTTTACTTTGTAACTTTGTTTTTAACATTCTGTTTTGTGACTATTACTTCCTCTTAAACTCACTTTTGGCTGATAGTTTTTCAGTTTAGGAAAGAATGCTATTGTTATTGTTGTTAGGTGCTGAGAAGTCTGTTTCAACTCATAGGGACCCTACGTACAAGAGAACAAAACACTGCCCGGTCCTGCTCCATCCTCATGATCACTGCTATGTTTGAGCCCATTGTTGCAGCCACTGTGTCAATCCATCACATTGAGGGGTCTTCCTTTTTCTCGTTGACACTCTGCATTACCAAGCATGATGTCCTCTCCAGGGACTGATCCTTCCTTATAACGTGTCCAAAGTACCTGAGGTGAAATCTCGCCATCCTCGCTTCCAATGAACATTCTGGTTGTACTTCTTTCAAGACAGATTCATTCATTCTTCTGGCAGTCCATGGTATAGCCAATGTTTTTCACCAACACTGTAATTCAAAGGCGTCAATTCTTCATCGGTCTTCCTTATTCATTGTCTAGCTTTCACATGCATTTGAAGAGATTGAAACTACTATGGCTTGGGTCAGTCGACCCTTAGTTCTCAAAGTGACGTCTTTGCTCTTTAACATTTTAAAGAGCTTTTGCAGCAGATTTGTCCAATGCAATACATCATTTGATTTCTTGACTTCTGCTTCCACGGATGTTGATTGTGGATCCAGGTAAAATGAAATCCTTGACAACTTCATGGAAACCCTGGTGGTGTAGTGGTTAAGCAGCTACGGCTGCTAACCAAAAGGTTGGTGGTTTGAACCACCAGGTGCCCCTTGGAAGCCCTATGGAGCATTCTACTCTGTCCTATAGGGTCACTATGAGTCGCAACCGACTCAACAACAATAGGTTTGGTTTTGACAACTTCAGTATTTTCTCCGTTTATCGTGATGTTGCTTATTGGTCCAGTTGTGAGGATTTTTGTTTTCTTTATGTGGAAGTATAATCCATACTGAAGGCTGTGGTCTTTGATCTTCATCAGCAAGTGCTTCAAGTCCTCTTCACTTTCAGCAAGCAAGGTTGTGTCATCTGCAAATCGCAGGTTGTCAATGAGTCTTCCTCCAATCCTGATACCGCATTATTTTTCATATAATCCAGCTTCTCAGATTATATGCTGAGCATACAACACTGTTAGGAAGACTTTTCTTTGAAAATTTACATTCTTTTTAAAATATCTTCTAACATTTGTAGTTCTCAGACTGTATCATAATTTTTGTAGAGAAATTATGATATTTGTGTTCTTTTAATTTTTTAAATCTTTGATAAAGAACAAAAAGAATTGTCAAGAAAAATAAATAAATCAGGAATTTGTCTTATGACTCAACGACAACAAGTTTTTTTTTTTTTTAATATCATACATCTTAGTTATCTAGTGCTGCTATAACAGAAATACCATATATAGTGACTTTAACAAACAAAAATTTATTTTTTCACAATTTACGAGGCTAGAAGTCTGAATTCAGGGCACCAGTTTGAAGAGAAGGCTTTCTCTCTCTGTCACCTCTGGGAGAAGGTCCTTGTCTCTTCAGCTTCTGTTGGTTCCTTGGAAATCTCCATATGGCTTGGCATCTCTCTTATCCCATGTCTGCTTCTCTTGCTTACTTGTTTAATGTTTTTTATATCTCAAAAGAGATTGACTTAAGACACACCCTACACTAATCCTGCCTTATTAACATAACAGACAACTCATTCCCAAAAGGAATAGAAGAACCACAGGCATAGAAGTTAGGATTTACAACACATAGTTTGGGAGGACGCAGTTCAATCCCTAACATTCCACCCTTTGACCCCCCAAAATTTATGTTCCTCTCATATGCCAAACACATTCACCCCATCACAGTATCCCAAAAGTCTTAAATCAACTCCAACTTCAAAATCTCATCTTCTTTCTGAATCATCTAAATCAAATATGGATGAGACGTTAGGCATATTTCATCCTGGAGCAAAATTCCTCTTTATTTGTGAGCCTGTGAAATCTAGAGTACAAGTTATCAGCTTCCAAAGTGCAATGGTGAAACAGGGGCAAGGTAGTCATTTCCATTATAAATGGGAGAAATTGGAGGGAAAGAAGGGATAACGGACACCAGATAAGCCCAAGGCTCAGCACAACAAACTACATCAGCTTTCAAGGCTTGAAAATAATCCTGTTCTAGGAGACTATCTAGGCAATGACCCTGCCCTCCAGACCGTGGGTGCTGGTCACTCTGTCTGGTTTCTTAGTGGAGGCCCCTCAGCCCTGGGCTTTAGCTCCACTTTCCAGGCCCATTTGGATGGCAACTTTGCTCCCTTGGCTTTGGGTGGCCCCAAATCCTAGTCCATCTGAGTGGTGACTCCACCTTCTCAGCCCAAGCAGGCCCCATTCTTCTGCCCCTTCAGTATGGCAGCCCCATTCCCCTCAGCTTTGGGCAGTGACCCCATCCCCGGAGCACACCTTAATGGCAGCCCCACATGCCAGAACCAAGTTGGCACAGATCCAACTCTTTGAAACCCAGGAGGCTGTAGCCTCACCCATTGAGATCCAGGAGAATGTGGCTCTATCCTTTGAAATTGAGAAAGCCCTGTTTCCCGTGCTCCTTCCAACAGTTCTGTGATCTCTGAGCTGCTCCAGGGATAGTCCTTTACTTTTCTTGGAGGTCAACAGATGTAGCTCCTTTGGCCTGTTCCCTGCCTCTAGAATTCCAAGAGAGAGATAGCGTTCTTTCCTTCTGTTCTTCCTATGTCCCCTTCAGTGTAAGCCGATGGGTCTTCTGCTGTGTTAGTTAGTTAGATACATCAGTCACAGGCTTAATCTCTTTAACAAAAGGTTGTGTAGCCACATGTCCTTAGTTTGTACAATAGAATTTTCCAAATCTTAAAGTTCTGTTTTCGTTTTGCACAGCTCATTTTTTTTTTTTTTTATTGTACTTCAGGTGAAGGCTTACAGAACAAATAGTTTCTCATGAAACAGTCAGTACAGACATTGTTTTATGACATTGGTTAACAACCCCACAACATGTCAACCCTCTCCCTTCTCAACCTTCTTTTTCGGTGAAAATATACATAGCCAAAGATACATCATTTCAAAAATTTCTACATGCACATTTCAGTGAGATTGCCTATGCTCTTCCAATTGTGCTGTTATTCTCACTTAAGATGAAGGCTTACAGAACAAAATAGTTTCTCATTTAACAGTTACTACACATGTTGCCCTATGACAATGGTTAACAATCTCACAACACATCAACAATATCCTTACTCAACCTTGGGTTCCCTATCACCCGCTTCTTTGTCCCCTTCTGCCTTCTGGCCCTTGTCACTGGACTACTGTACCTCGTTAGTCTCATTTGGTTTTAGGGGGCTGTCCACTCAGGCTGAATGGTGAACCTCGGAGATAACTTCACCACTGAGCTGAAAGGATGTCTGGGGGCCATACTCTCGAGGTTTCTCCAGTCTCCTTTAGGCCAGTAAATCTGGTCTTTTTTTTTTTTTTTTGTGAGTTAGAATTATGTTCTACATCCTTCTCCAGCTCTGTCCAGAACCCTCTGTTGTGATCCTGGTCAGAGCAGTCAGTGGTGGTAGCCGGGCACCATCTAGCTGTACTGGACACAGTCCGGTGGAGGCCTTGGTAGCTGTGGACCATTAGTCCTTCGGACTAATCTTTTCCTTGTATCCTGTTCTCTTCATTCTCCCTTGCTCCCAAAGGGATGAGACCAAAGGTGTATCTTAGATGGCCGCTTACAAGCTTTTAAGACCCCAGACACTACTCACCAAGGTAGAATGTAGAGCATTGTCTTTATAAGCTACACAGCTCATTTTTAAGTCCACTTCTGTCCTCTCACATTTTACTGTAAGTGGCAAGGAGAAACCACATAGCCCCTTTTATATCTTGTTTAGAAATTTCCTCAGCCAGATATCCAAGTTCATCACTTAAAAGTTCTACCTTCACCAAACCTTTGAACGTAATTCACACAAGTTCTTTGCCACTGCATAAAAAGCATCACCCCTTTTTTATCGTCTGATTACATGTTCATCATTTCCTTTTAAAGTCTCACCAGAAGCACGTTTAACATCCACATTTCTAGCAACATTCTGTTACAGGCACCATATGTATTTTCTACAACAACAGAGACTTTCTCTATGGCTCTCCTCACTTCCTTCAGAGCCCTCACCAGAATTGCCTTTGACTTCCGTAATTCTACCAACTGTTTCTTCAAGACACTCTAAGTGTTTACTGCTAGGCATCTTAAAACTCTTCCACCCTCTACCTATTACCCAATTATAAAACCACTTTCACATTTTAGGTATCTGTTAGAGCAGCACTCCTACTTTTTATTACCAAATTCTGTCTTAGTTATCTAGTGCTGCTATAACAGAAACTTCATAAATGGATGGCTTTAACAAAAAGAAATTTATTTTCTCAGAGTTTATGAGGCTCAAAGTCTGAATTCAGGCCCTGGCTCTAGGGGAAGACTTTCTCTCTCTTTCAGCACTGGTGGCAGGTCCTTGTCTCCTCAGCTTCTTTTTCCTGGTTCCTTGGAGTCCTCCATGTGACTTGGCATCTCTCTTACCCCATCTCTGCTTCTTTTGCTTGCTTGTTTAATCTCTTTTATATCTCAAAAGAGGTTGACTTGAAACACACCCTACACTAATCCTGCCTCATTAACATAACAGACAATGCATTCCCAAATAGGAGCATATCCGTAGGCATAGAAGTTAGGATTTACAACACATATTTTTTAGGGGACACAATTCAATCCATAACATACATGTATATTATTTTTCATGTCGTGAACTTATGGCTCTATTGTGAAAATGCCATGCCAACTGTCTTAGTCATCTAGTGCTGCTGTAACAGAAATACCACAAGTGGATGGCTTTAACAAAGAGAAGTTTATTCTCTCAGAGTCCAGGAGGCTACAAGTCGAAATTCAGGGCATCGGCTCCAGGAGAAGGCTTTCTCTCTCTGTTGGCTCTGGAGGAAGGCCTTGTGATGCATCAGGCTTCCCTTGGTCTGGGAGCATCTCAGTGCAGGAACCTCAGGTCCAAAGGACATGCTCTGCTTCTGGTACTGCTTTCTTGGTGGTATGAGGTTCCCATGTGTCTCTGCTCACTTCTCTCTTTTATGTCTTGAAATTTCAAGATTGGCTAAAGACACTATCCAATCTTGTATACTTCATCAGTATAACTGCTGCTAATCCATCTTATTAGATCATAGTGACTGAATTTACAACATATAAGGAAATCACATCAGATTACAAAATGGTACACAATTATACAATACTGGGAATTATGACCCAGCCAAGTTGACAGATATTTTTGGTGGACACAGTTCAATCCATGACACCAACATTCAGATAAGGGCACATCTGTCAACTGAGAAATGACAAACTTAAGATTTTTTGCTCCAATAAATAGCTATTGTAAACTTATTTAACCTGAAAAATTGGAGAGCCAAAGAAAAGTTAATATTCTTTGAAATATTGTTAGTTGCTTTTGAGTCAGCTCTGATTCACGGGAACCTCATGCATAGCAGGATGGACGTTGCCTGAGCCTATATACCATCTTCATGATCATTGGTATATTTGAATCCATTGTTGAGTCTATTGTCTCAGTGCACCTCGTTGAGGGTTTCCCTCATTTTCGCTGGCCCTCAACTTTTCAAAACATGATGTCGTTTTATAGCAATTGGTCTTTTCTGATGAAGCATCCAAAATTAGAGAGTCAGAGTCACTTCTAAGGAGCATTCTGGTTGTATTTCTTCTAAGACTGATTTGTTTATTTTTCTGACAATCCACAGTATATTCAATATTCTTCACCAGTACCACGGTTTGAATGCAGGAATTCTTCTATCTTCCTTTTTCACTATCCAACTTTTACGTGTATAGGAAGCGATTTAAAAGACATTTACTCTAAAACAAAGATGAGAAGGTAAGGGAGAAGGGAAACTAGATTACTGGAAACAGAACAACCAGAATAGAAATAATGAGAAGTTGGCACACTGTGAAAAATTTAACCAATGTCACTGAAAAAATTGTGTAGAAGTTGTTAAATGAGCATCTAAGACAATAAAGACTTTATATTAAATAGGCATCTTAGTTTGCTGTGTAAACTTTCACTGAAAACACAATAAAATATTATTTTTAAAAAAAAGCCATGGCTTGGGTCAGACACACTTTAGTGATCAAAATGACATCTCTGCTTTTTAAAACTTTAAAGAATTTCTTGAAGCAGATTTGCCCAGTGCAATATGTTGTTTGGTTTCTTGACTATTGCTTTCACAGATGTAGATTGTTTATCCAAGTAGAATGAAATCATAGCCAATTTCATCTTCAAAATGCTTTGATATACTTGGAGAAAAATCATTTTTTTTTTAATTCACTGAAATTTTAAATGTATGATTTTTTTCCTCCTGAAAATGAGTTTTTCAAAGCAGTTAGCCTTTATCTATAGAACTTACTTTTCTGTACATAGCTGAAAGATTATTTTCTGATTCTAACAGCAGCGATCTTCCATGTTACTCTTGTTCAGATATGTCACCATTATAGGTAAAGTTGCTGAGACCTCCTGTGATGGTTTCTTCCTACAATATGGCAGCCTTCTAAATACAGCTGAGCAAAGATTTAATGTATTTACTGATCCCAAATTATATAAAAAACACTTTATGAAATACTTTTGTTCAGACTGATAATACATATAACACAAAATGTAGACATTCTTGTAACTTTCTCCAGAAGTTAGGTTTGGAATTAAGGATAAAAGAAAAGGTGGTGGCGGGGGGGGTGGGGTGGTGAGGCGGAGTATCTCATTTATCGAGAGAGAAGATTTCTACCACCCTGACTTTTTAAAACATAATTCCAAAAGAAGCGAATGTGTAAAATATTTGCCACTAAACCTTTTAACTTTATAAGAGATTTCCACCTTCAGAAAAAGAGGCAATAAAGACATTCTGAAACATTAGTTGATAACTGTGTGGAAAATAAGATAAGAAACTGGAAGCAAGAAGAAACAAGAAAACATTGACAACACACAAATTGGCTGCTAACAAATTGAAAAATATGGAGGACAAATGGTCAGCTCTTCACTCATCAGTTATCCCACTGAGTATCACTATACACAGTACAGTAACCGATGCTTGTAACCATGAAGTTGTCATAAGAGAAAGTTAAATTATTATCTTTTTTTTTTGTATTCCCTCTTTAAAAGAACATATCCATGTTCAACATATTCTAGAGGCAAAATCCTCTTTTTCTTTTTTAAGTCGGGGGTGGTTAAGTTCTTCAGTTATCAAGAAAATTTAACCATGTAGAGTACTTTGTAAGAATAATACAATAAAATTTAGTGCTATTCCCTTGTCTATGAAATTCTTGCATTTCCTTCTCAAAATGTGTGGGAGAGACTTTCTGAATATATGAGTAGCTACCATTTGCAGATTCTTATTATATGAAGAGCTTTATATACTTCTTTAATTATCATAGTACACCTGCAGTAGATACCGCTTTTCCTATTTTCAGAGAAAGAAATTGAGGCACAGTTTAAGAAACTTGTTCAAGGTCTTTCAATTAGTAAGTCACCAAAGTTACTAATTATGTAAATAATTATCCCGCTCAGTAACCCTAGTTTTAAACTGTTTGGTTAATTGTCAATTAAATATGGGAATTAAAGGCTTGATGGTCTTGATTAAATTTTTTTTATTCCAAAAAATTAAATCAACTTGATTTTGCTTAAATAAATATGAGACTTGATTTTAAGGAAGTACTGAGGTCTTCTAGAAATGAAAGGCAAGTTGTGAAGCTAAAACCATATGGCCGACTATCTTGGCTTCTCTTTGTGCTTCTGCTTCATTTTATTTTTGAAAGCTGTGGATCTTTGCAGTTGGTGAAAAACAGAAACCCACAGCTCCTGTTTCCATTATCATCAACTTTATGCCCATGGAAAGACTTAATTCCAATTTTTAAGGGAAGAAGACCTGATTAGCCTATCATGAGGCAGGAGATTAAATCCCTGATCTAATCCCTCATGGCTAGGGAAGCAAAATTGCTTAATAGTCACATGACTATCATGGACTACCAACCCCGTGTGATGGGGGTGGTCAGGTGATGGCAAGGAGGTAATTTTCAGAGGCAGGAAGCAGGATAGATAGTGTGATGTTTCAGCTCAGACAACATTGTGTGGTGGTTAATTGTTACTGGAGTCAACTTTCTAGATTCATCCCTCAGCTCTGCTAGGGGTGATGAGTGACCTTTGGCAAGTATTTAACCTTTTGGTGCTTAACTTATTTTCTTCATCTTTACATGGAGATATAATTACATTGTTGCATGTAAACTATTTAGAACTTTTCCTGACATATATGAAACACAATACGTCTTGATTATTGTTTTAGGATAGTGGCCAATTGTGGCATAAATTTTACTTATAAATAAGTTAATCTGATATTGAGTTTAGTAATATTCCATTACTACTGTGACCTTCAACTCTTCAAAAATGATATTTATAAAATTATCTTGCAGTTATTTTCATAAGAGTTATATTATCTATAAGCCTTTTCAAAATATAGATAACCAAAGAGAAGAAAAAGTTACAGTAGGCTAGTTATTTGTTGCAATAATGAAGGTTGATTTCCTAATAAACTTAAAAAGATATTTTAATTCTTCCCTATCAAAAGAACATTTATACAGAAGAAATTTCAATAGATCATATTTGAGTAATTACTGAAAATTGTGAACACAATATGTTTGTTAAATTAAATTATACAATGAAGTCGTTTAATATTCTTTTGATTAACTAGACATTTATTTTCAGATACATGACAGATGGAGGGCTCAACCTGTATACTAGAAGTCTGAACCGAATACCAGACACTGCAACTTCCAGGGATGTCATCCAAAGAGGGGTTCATGATGTGACAGTGGATGCAGACAGGTAACGTTACCAATATATGTGATGTTGAGGAGCGAATAAAACAGGTTCATAAATGAAATCGTAAGCATTTTACAGTATAAACCGAAAGGATTTTTTATTGCCATATAATAATTATTTTTGAAGTAGTTTAAAAACTAAGGTGATGTCATTTGCAAAATATTTTTAGCTCTTTAATACTGAAAAAAAATTGTACTGCTGGTGAGAATATTTTTTTAAATTTCAGGTTACGTAGTGACAAATTTTAATATTTATAAAACCATGATTTCCCCTACTTGAAAGGAACCCTGCTTGATAAATTCCTTTCAGCTCAGATACCCTCAGATTTACCTGGAGGCTAATGATCAAAGATTCTAAAAAATTTCCCATTACCAGGTACCAAAGGCTTGATGCTTTTCTTAAGGGTATTGTTGAGAATCTACAACAACTCTTGCTTTAGGCTCACTTCTAATACTCTGTTGTCTCAAATTGCTTAAAAGGGGTTTGTGTGTTCATATACCAGTTATTATTTTGCTGGAAATTGTTTTGCCAATTGTATCAGAATCATCACTGCTGGAGAACATTGCCTTTGTAAAATAATATTGTAAGATGTGTTCCTGACCTGATTTTGCCCTGTCTTCACTCAGAATCTTGAATTTACTGAGCAGGAAGAGATTGCTCATTTTCAGTACTACTGTATTTCAATACTTAGAATGGTTCTTGGCTCTTTCATTCAGTATTCATGAAGAGGACAAAGGTTACAACTTACTGTATCTACATTTCAAAGTAACAGCTGTGTAGGTTCATTTAGCATATTCCGATGCAACCAGTGCCAGCGCTAGACAGTGAATTCCGCTATTAGTCTTTAAATTTCTCCTTACTCAAATTCGGTTGATATCTTCACTCATGGTGGTCAGAGGAATGGTCTCAGCTGTCACTCTTATGTATGCTAGTCTCCTACTCTGTGTACCGTGTGTGTGAAGTATATGGTTAAAAACGGCTCATGAAAACTTTTGCCCACCACCCACCTCCTTCAACTCTTCTTCAACAATTTTCCTCCCAGTCTCCTTCACTAACTTTAACACAGTGGGCTTCTTTCTGTCATTTGAGTAGTCTAAGCTCATTCCCATCTCAGAGCTTTTGAATTGGTGTTTTCTCTGCCTGGAACATCCTTTTCCATGTTCACTGTATTATTGCCTTCACTTCATCATTGGCCTCAACTTAATGTTATCCTCTCTAACTGGGTAGCCAAGCTATACTTCCCTTCCAGTCACTTTCTTACCTCTGAAAACCAAAAAACTCCATTGCTGTCCAGTCGATTTCAACTTACAGGGACTGTATAGCACAGAGTAGAACTGCCCCGTAGGGTTCCCAAAGAGTGGCTGGTGGATTCGAACTGCCAGCCTTTTGGTTAGCAGCCAACTGCTTAACCACTGCACCACCAGCATCCCTGTTACCTTGTATTATTTTCTTCACTATATATATCAGTCCCTGAATATACTTTATTTACATGTTTGTGTTCTATATCCCCATTGTAATTTAAGCGCTTGAGTGCAAAATTTTTGTCATATTCATTATATATTGATTCTTTAGCGAATGTTAGTGGACTGAGTGAACAAATGAATGAATATGGCTAGCAATTGGATCCAGTTGGCTGGAGAGGCAAGTGAGGCAAGAAAAGAGCCAAGGTACTTTAAGAATATTATGAAATAGAGGGAATGAGTAACGTGGAAAACTAGTAGACAGTGATTAGAGGGGAGGAAATCCAAAATGTGATCCATACTTTGCAAACTAATGACCTACAGTTTCTAACAGTGAAAACAATAAAGGCGGGAAAATCCAATGGTCTTTGAGAAATGAAGTGCTGAGAACAGAACCCAGGAAGCAACACAAAGGTGACTTTAATTTGGAGAGGACTAGGATAACCTGCACTTCCTGATCTATTCAGACTCTAGATTAAGAAACCTCAGACCAACAGAAAGACCTAGGGGTCTAATAAATGAGTGTCTGCGAAGGCACTGGTTCTAAACTGTGGTACCTGGACCAGCAGCATCAGCATCATTTGATAACTTGTCAGAAAATGCAGATTTTCTTTTTAAGTGTACTTTAGAGGAAGGTTTACAGAGCAAATTAGTTTCTCAAACAACAGATACACATATTGTCTTGTGACATTGATTGCCAGCCCCATGACATGTCAACATTCTCCCCTTCTCGGACTTGGGTTCCCTATTACCAGCTTTCCTTTCCCATCCTGCCTGCTCGTTCTTGCCCCTGAGTTGGTGTGCCCATTTAGCCTCTTTTTGTTTTATGGGCCTGTCTAATCTTTGGCCGAAGGGTGAACCTCAGGAGTTCCTTTAGTATTGAGTTAAAAGGGTGTCCGGGGCCATACTCTCAGGGTTTAGAAATGCAGATTCTTAACTCCATCCAAGACCTACTGAATCAGAAACTCTAGGGATGGGGCCCAGCAATCTTGAGTTTTAACAAGTCTTCCAGGTGATATCACTATCTTAAAATAACCAAATAGATGTCAGACCTAGGAAAACATAAATACTGTTTAACATAAACAATTTAACATAAAAATGACACAGCCAGCTGTGGTCTGTCAAGGGAAAGAGACTATCAAAATGTGACCAGAGTCACTAATTTAAATTAGGAATCCTAGATTCAAACACATAGTCACACTGAATCCCTAAATCTCCAATTGTTAGCAATCTGCAGAAAATTGCACTACCTCCACAAAGGGGGTCATGGGAAAATTCTCATAAAATCAGACTGAGAGTTGTTTTCAAGGGAGGAGTCCTGCTATTTCCATGCCTTTTCTATATTGAAAATTAAGGGCAACAGTGATTCATTCTAAACCACCAAGCAAATATCTCTAGGGGTAGGGTTCATGATGCTTGTCACTAGTCTGTGTGTACTCTAATAATTAATTCTGTTCTGTGTTGATTCTTCCAGCATAATCACTGAATTACTATATTCCCATATCTTATTTCTTTCATTACCTTACTGACTTTCAATAGTAATTAAAAGTAAACAGAAAAAAGATTAATAGGCTAAGATGTAAATAAATATAATTATGTCATTTCATAATCAACTGGCCAGTCTCTTTTTCCTGTGTTTTCTTTAAGTAAAGAGAGAGCAATGCAAGACATGGGGAAGTAAAAAAAGTATTATATGGTAGCCCTGTCAACTTGCCTTTGGCACTCTGCTCACCATTGCAGGCTTAGGAACTGGTGCTGTGCTTCCCTCCTGTGTCCTAACAGTCAAGATAAACTGATCCTATTGGGAATGATCTGATAAGTTCCAGTATTTTTAGGTAATACCCCTCCCTACTAGAAATAATCCACATCACAAAGCATTGACGGGTTTTTTTGCTCAATCCTGGGGACCCTGTCCTCAAGGGTCTTACATCAGAAGGGTATTACCATAGGGAATTGTTAAAACCAAAAAGACATCGAGGACCAAAGGATACTTGAGTAATATGAATGGCCCAAGGTGTAGATATTTTTTGTTGGAATATGTTTTGATACTTTTCAAAACATACATACAGGTGGCTACAATCTCTGTCACCTCTTTATAAGACTGATCTTGACATTACTCACCTCTTTATAAGACTGATCTTGACGTTAAACTTGACCAGCACTAAACTGTGTCGTTGTTAGGTGCTGTCGGGTCAGTTCCTACTCATAGGGAAGCTACATACAACAGAACAAAACACTGCCCAGTCCTGCACCAGCTTCACCATCATTGCTATGTTTGACCCCATTGTTGCAGCCACAGTGTCAAATTTAAACTGTAGCCTTACAGAATTCAAGCTCCAAATGGAAGAGAGAGTCCACAGTACTCTTATTTATACAGCATTTTTACCCTGTCTTCTTCCAAAATAATTTGTTAGTGAATCTGATGACAAAAGTGATGGTGATGGAGATGATTCAAGTTTGTTAATAAAACCAGCAATAGTTGTTAACAACACCACAACATCAACATTGAGGACTTATTATGTATATACAACATGTCAGATTACTTAAATGCGTTATTTTACTGCCTCTTTGCTACAGCACTATTAATGAGCTTTATTACTACCATTATATGTGAGGCAGCAAGCTCTTAGATCAAGCAACTTGCCTATAGATACTTAGTTAGTAAGTGGTTGTGTCAGGATTTGAATCCAGTTCCTGTGCTCTTACTATATTTTACAAAATTATTAATGTAAAGATTTTATTGTGCCTGGATGACACTTTCTGATTTTGTAAATTATTTCATTTTCCCTCTTGACCTACGTATATCTATGAAATGTGAGCTTTAGCTTCATAAAGATTGGTAAGTAACTTCAGAATGTGATCATAATTCATTTCTATGGCATATTGTCAATAAATCTAGAAACATAAATGACAGAACGGTCTCCCCACATGTGCTAGAGCTTCTAAAAGGCTAGCTAACTTAATATCAGTAAATCAATTTAGCAGTGTTTTGTTCTTTTTTATATAAAAACCTGTCACAATCTTGAAATCTAATGTCTGCTGAAATATCTATTTATGATAGGCTCAAGGAAATAACAGAAAAATGAAAAAGGGAGAAATATGTTCAGTTTATATACTGAAAAATACTAAAAGAGTACTAATGTGAAGGGAAAAGCAATTTGGATCTTTTTTGTTATACTTTTTTTTTTCTTGAAAAGCAGTAACAGAGGAGAGATTGTATCAGCTAATTTAATGGTTTAATTGGATTTAAGAAATTGCATCTGTACATGAAACACTTTCTTTTTTTCCCCTTCGAGTAGTAGGGGTGAATTTTTTTTTTTTTTTTTTACCATTTTATTGTTTTAGGTGAAAGTTTACACAACAAATTAGATTCCCATTCAACAATTCATACACAAATTCTTCCGTGACATTGGTTACAATCCCCATACTATGTAAGCATACTCATCATTTTACCCTGCCTGCCCCACTTCCATTCCTCTGGTTTCCCTGCCCCTCCATGTCTTCTCATCTTTGGTTTTGGGTAAGTGTTGACTATTTGGTCTCATATAGTTGATTGCTTAAAGGAGCACATTCCTCATAGTTGCTATTTATTTTATTAGGCAGTCTATTATTTGGCTTAAAGGTGATCTTCGGGAGTGGCTACAGTTCTATGTTAAAAGGGTGTCAAAGGGCGATAGTCTTGTGGGTTTCTCTAGTCTCTGTCAATCCAGTAAGTCTGATCTTTTTTATGAATTTGAGTTTTATTCCTCATTTTTCTCGCATTCTAACCAGGACCTTCTGTTGTATCCCTGGTCAGAATGGTTGGTGGTGGTAGCTGGGCACCATCTAGTTCTTCTGGTCTCAGGCTAGAAGATGCTGTGGTTCATGTTGGCCATTAGTCCTCTGGACTAATTTCTTCCTGAGTCTTTGGTTTCCATTACTCTCCTTTGGTCCAGATGGGAAGAGACCAATCGTTTTGTCTTAGATGGCCACTTGCAAGCTTTTAAGACCCAGACGCTACTCACAAAACTGGGATGCAGAACATTATCTTTATGAGCTAGGTTATGCCAGTTGATCTAGTCATCTTATGAGACTATGGTCCTTCAAACCCAGTAGTAAATCAATCCCTTGAGGTGTTTGGGTACGTCTAGGAAGTATCCATAACTGTGCCCCCTATATGCTTTATTGTATGTATACAGCCACCTACAAACATATATATACGTATGCCCACAAATATACCTATATATGTACAAGCATATATTCCCATATGCCTTCCCACACTCATATAGCATACATATCTACCTATGTAACCACTCATATATTTTTTAGTTTTGCTGTTATTGCAAAATTGTATATGTTATAGCATTTACCGTAGTTGTCCTTTACTCTTGCATACCTCTCAGTGTCTTCATTTCCCTTGGTCCGCTTGTGCTGACTTTCCTCACACTGTGTATTGCTTTCCCATCACCAGAATTAACACGTGTCTACTATCTGATAAGTGATTCACCCTCCCTCACCCTCCCGTCCCTGGTAACCATTAAAGAACATTGCTTTCTGTGTGTATACTTATTCTTAACTTTTTATAAAAATGATATCATGCAATATTTGTCTTTTTGTGTTTGATTTATTTCACTCAGCGTAATGTCCTGCAGTTTTATCCATGTTGGGATGAATTCTTTTTTAATAGGCTAACTATTGGGGTGAGACGTTCAACTTGGGATTATTAAATTACGGGCTTCTGGCTGGTAGCTGTTAAATTCTGTGTCTTTCTCACTCTAGCTGTACAGAATGGATGGTATGAACATATTTATTAGAGTCATGTGTGCTCCATTTATATTCTGTTTTTCTTTCTTGACATAGTTTTTGTTTCAAATGGTTAAAATTATTTGCAATAGGCTGAATTTTTAAAAGCATTAACAGAGCTTCTAAATGTTTTTTAAAATACGTTGTAAATTAAAGTGTTTTCATCACAAATGAGCGCTGTGTTAGCCATCTGGTGCTGCTATAACAGAAATACCGCAAGTGGATGGCTTAACAAAGAGAAATTTATTTTCTCACAGTCCAGTAGGCTACAAGTCCAAATTCAGGGTGTCAGCTCCAAGGGAAGGCTTTCTCTTCTCTGATGGCTCTGGGGGAAGGTCCTTGTCATCAGTTTTCCCTTGATCTGGGAGTATCTCAATGCAGGAACCTCAGGTCCAAAGGATGCGCTCTGCTCCTGGCACTGCTTTCTTGGTGGTATGAGGTCCCCACGTCTCTCTGCTTGCTTCTCTCTCTTATATCTCAAACGAGATTGGCTTAAGACACTGTCTAATCTTATAGATCTCATCAATATAACTGCTGCTAATCCATTTTATTACATCATAGTGATAAATTTTACAACTCATAGGGAAATCACATCAGATAATAAAATGGTAGACAATCATATGATACTAGGAATCATGACCTAGCCAAGTTGACAGATATTTTTGGGGGACACAGTTCAATCCATGACTTAGTTTCTAAATTAGTTATTTTGTTATTAAATTTGTTCTCAGGATTATTGAGGAAAATTCACAGAACTCATTACGGCATTAAGAAGAACCAAAAAATAGTTCATAAACACCCACCCCAAGACAACTAGGGATATTGCTTTGATGTATTTCCTGCGTGGCTTGCTCACCGTCTCTATTTACACAGTTTAGAGTATACATATATACAATTTAGTATTCTGCTTTCTTCGTTGAATATTATTACATAATGAACATTGCCACATAGCATTAAATATTATTTTAAAATATGACATAATGATTTCAAGCTGTTCTATCCTATAGAATAAACTATATGTAAGGAGCTGGAGCAATCAACCATTAAATTTCAGACATCTATCAAATTTCTGATTTATTGGCGTAGTCATTAGCAGATCTTACCAGTGCTGGCTGTATGCTCTATATCCATGTATTTTGCTTCTAAAAAGATGGGATTTTAAATCTACCGCAAGAGAAAGCCTCATGTATATGCATAGGCACTTTTGTGTGTGTAAACATATGTGTGTCTATGGAATTTTATTTTATTTTTCATGGAAATCTCATTCCTTAAGATAAAGTTTTAGATTTTAATTTCAGTTTAGATTTTTAAATTTAAGTACGTGTTTAAAGTTTTATAAACTGTTATAATTCATGAATTCATTGTAATCTTAAAATATTCTGTCAGGCATGATTTTCTGCTGGCAAGATAGATACTAAAGCCCTGTTAACTAAAAGTATGATACTTCTTCAAGCTTAATAAAATATCCGGAGGTGCCTTATTTCTTACAGAACAAAACTCTACATTTGTTTCTCTAGCACTGTATTTTCCTCTGTCTTCAGACCATTTGCACTAGCCAGGCCTATTGAAAGCCCAGATGTTTGCTAATAAACACTAAAATAAATTATGATAATCATTTTTTTAATTGAGTGACTACTTAGTGTCAGGTAGAGTTCTTAGTACTTTACATATATGAACTGATTCAATCCTCATGACAGCTTTCTGAATTTGATACAATAATTATCCCCTTTTTGCAAATGAGATATCCAAGACACAAAGAGATTAATTTGCTCAAGATCACACCCTTAGTAAATTTCAGAACTAGGATTTAAACCCAGGTAAAGTAAAAACAATAAGTGAATAAAAAATAATGATGTCCATAATATTTTGTTTATTTTGAAATGATTTTCGGCTTTAGTTTTGAATAAATTAATTTGACCTCTTCCTCCTTTCCCAAGCCAGTCTGATTGGCTAGTGACTAGAACTGGTTAATCATGATAAAAACCAATACAGCCACTGTTCAAATCCCAAGTAACTGCTAAATTTTTAGAATATATTGTCAGAGTTGTTTTTATGGCAGAGATATTATATTATACTACCCTGCAGTGAGCTGAGAATGAAAAATGAAAGTCCATGTAGGGCCGTAGCTCTCAGTAAATAACTGACATTACCCAGTGGTGAGACCATAGACTTTTATTACTTTCATGGTAATAGGACGGAAAGGAAAGGGTAAAATTCCTTCTAGGACCTGTTCCCCCTTGAAAAGGTCCTCATCCTCAAGTGAATTGACAGAGAAACTTCTGTGCACACATAGCCCCTCATTGTGTCATAGGTGAAGGGGACAGAGGACCTGGGATTTATATATACCTTAGAATGGAGAAATTTTATGTGCTGGGGTACATAGGAACAGGCAAAGGGGAGAAAAAGGGAGGTGTCCCTTGATGCAGTCTGAGCTCAGGGTGTATGATGGTCCTGTGGTCATTGTCCTCAGCCTTGATGTCATCAAAGGAAGAACATCCCCTCCGCTTCTGGGATCTAAGATTAGATCTTGGCAGCATGCAATCATGCAGATAATCGTATACCTTACCACAAAGGCTCTAAGGGAGCTTACGATGAAGTGGTTCTACTTCTTCTAGGGTACATGCTTTCAGTACAATTCCAGTGTAAGTGTCATGCAGATGTGGGAGATGAACTGCTTCTGCTGCCTCACATTCTCAAATATTGTATCAGCTTCACTGACTCCAGAAACCCTAAAAATATATTGGAGAAAATATTTTATTTTGATATATGCCCCCCAAGGACCAGGGAACTGAAGAACAGACAATAGTAACAAAGTTGCAAAAGTGACAAGGCAGAGGGTGACAACTGATTTAGCAGCACCCTTTAGCATTGAGAATACTATGAGAGAAGTCAAGAAGCAACCCCAAAGGCTGGGCAATTTTAGGATTGTTTATCTTGGGATGTAGGAATGAATGGAAATTGAAAACAGGAGTAATTCAATCAAAGGCTTTTTAAGAAGCAGTTACAGTGAAACCTATGAGAGCCAGAACTCAACGAGTCTATCTTGTTTTTCTGGGTTTTGCACGTTTTCCTGCCTTTGACAGGGTGCACTTACCACTTTTCTATCACTCGTTTTAGTGGAAAATATTGGAGTTTTCCTTCTCTGACAGGTTTCCATCCTACACAGGTTCTAGCTTTTGCAAGTTTTACTTTATATCCCAGAACCCCAACCCTACATAACTGAGCAACTGCTCCTTTGCTATCTTAGTAAAAGACTGATGAATTATTCTCTTGGGAGGGTAAAAGAAAGGGAATTGGGGGGAGAAAAATGCCACAGTTGAGGACTGAGAGTGGGATAATTAAATGAGATTTATATAATAGCCATTGAGGTTCCCAGAATTTTCTCCCCTCTTGGATCCTATAGCCCTGGCAGCCAGGTGTGACTCCATCTCATCAAGACATTTATTTACCCTACACTTTCCCCACGTATCTGGAATGTGCTGATTGCAACCAGAAATCACTATAAGCAATCGACATTTGGAGAAAGTATAGCATTGTGAGATAGAATTTAACATAATTGGTTCTAAAAAATGGCTTTGGAGTTTGGATCTCTGGCTTCTGATCCCAGCTAAGGCACTGCTGTCAGACTCTCTTTTTCCTCACCTTCATACTTACAAATGAAGGAAATGTCAGTAATTACTAGTTACTATATTAGCCTTCTTTTGATTGTGACAGAAAATCATATTAAAACTGTCTTAAGGAAAAAAAAAAAAAAAAAAGAACATGCATTGTTCCCATAACTGAGAAGTCCAACGGTAGATCTGAAATTGGATATGACTAGATATAACAGTACCCATTTCCGTTTATCTTTGCCTTGACTAGGATATTTTGCATGAGTTGGCTTCAATCTCAGACAGAATCTCTTCTCATTATTGTGACACACTACCAGTGCTACATAATTCAAGGTTCAAGTCCAGAGGGGTGAAAGCAAGCTCCTGCTAGGTTCCTAAGAGTATTTTGGATTGGACAAGTTAGGTCATATGCCCATTCCTGAACCAATTACTGGGACTAAGAAACATCTTAACTGCCTACATTCTTACTTTAAATCTTAACATGCTTAACCACTGGAGATACTATGCCCCCGTCTCTACGCCCTCCTTCTATTCTTAACCTGGGTATCATGGATTGAATTGTGTCCCCTGAAAATACACGTCAACTTGGCTAGGCCATGATTCCCAGTATTGTGTGATTGTCCTCCATTTTGTCATCTTTATAATTTTTCTTTGTGTTGTAAATCCTAATCTCTGCCTGTGGTTAATGAGGCAATATTAGGCTAAGTTACAAAGGATTAGGGTGGGATGCAACATCGTTACTCAGGTCATAGCCCTGATCTGATGTAAGGGGAGTTTACCTGGGGTGTGGTCTGTATCACCTTTTATCTTACAAGAGATAGAAGGAGAGAGAAGCAAGCAGAGAGATAGGGACCTCATGCCACCAAGAAAGAAGCAGCGAGAGTGGAGTACATCCTTTGGACTTGGGGTCCTTGCGCTGAGAAGCTCCTAGACCAGGGGAAGATTGATGACAAGGACCTCCCCCAGAACCAACAGAGAGAGAAAGCCTTCCCCTGGAACAGGGGCCCTGAATTTGGGGTTCTGGACAAATTCGGACTTCGAACTAAATTCTAACTCACAAAAAAAGACTAGACTTACTGGCCTGACAGAGATGGGAGAAACCTTGAGAACACCCTTTTAGCTCAGTACTGAAGTCACTCCCGAGGTTCACCCTTCAGCCAAAGATTAGACAGGCCCATAAAACAAAAGGAGACTAAAGGGGCACACCAGCCCAGGGCAAGGACTAGAAGGCAGGAAGGGACAGGAAAGCTGGTGATCGGGAAACCAAGGTTGAGAAGAGAGAGTGTTGACATGTCGTGGGGTTGGTAACTGTCACAAAACAATATGTGTACTAACTGTTTAATGAGAAGCTAGTTTGTTCTGTAAACCTTCATCTAAAATGCAATAATAAAAATAAATAAATAAAGCAACTTATTTCTCATCTCTGAATTTAGAAAATTTAGAGTGAAGCTATAGATTTCTAAAATTTACTGTATATAATTGTAAATTACTTTTTCTATAAAAAGCACTACAATTATATTTTCATTAGATCTTTATATGTTTCTTAAGTTTTTTTCCATGTTCATTTCTTTTTATACCTTCATATCAAGTATGTGAAGTCAGACAAGCTATTAAAAAGTCCTATTTTACAAGTAAGATATGAAAGTTCAAAGAAATTAACTGAACTATCAATAATTAAATGCTGAATTTAGAACTGAACTCAGCTTGATTCTTATCTAGGCCAGGGACCAGTAAATGTTTAGGTTCTGTGAGGCAAGAAGCAAATTCAAGGATATTATGTAGGTATCATGGATTGGATTGTGTCCCCCCAAAATATCTGTCAACTTGGCTAGGTCATGACTCCTAGTATTGTATGATTGTCTACTGTATTGTCATCTGATGTGATTTCCCTGTGTGTTGTAAATCCTATCACTATGATGTTAATGAGATCGATCAGTGGCAGTTGTATTGATGAGATCTACAAGATTAGATAGTGTCTTAAGCCAGTCTCTTTTGAGATATAAAAGAGAGAAGTGAGCAGAGACATGGGGACCTCCTTCTACCAAGAAAGCAGCCCCAGGAGCAAAGCGTATCCTTTGGACCTGAGGTTCCTGCTCTGAGAAGCTCCTAGTCTAGGGGAAGATTGATAAGAAGGACCTTCCTCCAGAGCTGTTAGAAAGAGAAAGCCTTCTCCTGGAGCTGATGCCCTGAATTTGGACTTGTAGCCTACTAGACTGTGAGAGAATCAATTTGTCTTTGTTAAAGCTATCCACTTGTGGTATTTCTGTTACAGCAGCACTAGATGACTAAGGCAGTAGGTACTCATATAACAAGAGAGAAAACAAATTACCATACATTTTTTTCAACCATCTAAAAATGTAAAAAATATTTTTAGCTCATGAGGTTACAAAAACAATTCTTAGCTTACAGATTTGACCCACGGAGCAGGGTTTGCCGACTTCTGTTATGAGTTATTCCTAGGCCTGACATCCATTCTCTTTCTCTTTGCACTACGCCAAAGTTGATTTCTATTTGAAGGTAACTTAGTAAATAGGAGAGTTGTATCTCACTCTTCCTATACTTCTGAATTAAGATCCATTGTTTCTCCTCAACAGCCTTGCCGCATGATAATAGGTAAATAGAACTGCATTGAGACGATGGAAAGATGATCCTCTGAGACATGCTACCCAACCCTACCAAACACCCAGAAAAAAATGTGAAATGGCATCATGTATCCGAATATTTGACCACTTTACCAACTAAGCAACAATTTAGAAAGAAGTCGATTATGAGGAAAAAAAAAAAGTTTTTGCTATATTTCTAACAAATACTCTGCTGGTTTTTAACAGCCTTAGACTCTTTGATTCCTTAAATATATCAAGAAACGGCTCACATATAAATAACATCTTCCTGCGTCCGAAGAGCAGTCAGAATTGACTGTAAAATAAAACTGTCATTTGAAATCCCCAGCTGTGAATGTGCCTTGCGGTTAGAAGTGCCACACCTTTGTAGTTATAACTCGCAACAGGCAGCGCATACGTGCCATTGAGTCTTACATCCAGTGCAAGGACTGGTGAGCACAGGGATTCTAAAGAATCTTTTTTTGTTGTTGTTTTGTTTAATGAAAATGAAGATGAAGATTTTAGATATAAAAACTTAGATTTGTAGCTTGGTTACCTGAGCTCTCTTTGGGAAAAATTAGTCCATATTCATCTATTTCTAAAGAAATGTGCTTTTTAAAAAAGCAGGTATTGCATTCTCTCTTTGAGGTTTTATTTAACCTGCCATTGATCTAGCTGTTATTTTCACTACTGATGATATTTTCATTAGCAAAAGAAGGCAGTATTTCGGAATTTTTTATTTGGTATTTTATATCTATTTTATAATCACAGTCCTCTTTTAATAAGACTATTGTAAAGAATATATGAGATAACCTATAAAAATATTTTATAGGATGCCAGGCACAGTTCTACTTTTCCCTTTTCTTCACAGAAGAAAGAGGAAAGAGTCCCTGAGTGGTGCAAAGGGCTAATGCAGTAGGCTGCTAACTGAAAGATTGGAGGTTCAATTATACTCAGAGGCACCTTGGAAGAAAGACCTGGCAGTCTACTTCTAAAAAATCAGCCATTGAAAACCCTATGGAGCATAGTTCTGCTCTGACACATAAGGGGTTGCCATGAGTCACAATGACTCAATGGCAACTGGTTGGTTGGTTGGTTGGTCACAGAAGAAAGAAAAGTGTTAAGTTAATTTTAAAAAACCTCTCACTTCCTTAGAAATAAGAAAACAAATATGACACTTCTTTAATTGGTTGGAGAATGACTAGATAGTCCACTGCATTGATCTTACGTCCAGATTGGAACCACTAGATAGTGTTTTCCATTGCTTTCATACCTGATGTTGTTGTTGTTAGCTACCATCGAGTTGACTCTGACTCACGGTGACCTTTTGTACAGCAGAACGAAACGTTTCTCGATCCTGTGCCATCGTTACAATTGCCAGCATGTTTGAGTCCATCATGGTGGCTATTGTGCCAATCCAACTCGCCAAGGGTATCGCATACCCTCACTGGCCCTCTACTTCAGCAAATACGATGTCCTCCTCTAGTGATCCATCCCTCCAGATAGTTTTTCCAAAGAAAGCAAGTTGGACATTGTTCTGTTGTGATCGAGGTTTTCAGTGGCTAATTTTTGGAAGTCGATCACCAGGCCTTTCTTCCTAGTCTCTCCTAGTTTGGAAGCTCCACCGAAACCTGTCCACCATGGGTGACCCTGTTAGTATTTGAAATACCAGTGGCATAGTTACCATCATTATAACAATACACAAACCACCACAGCACGACAAAATGACAGACCAGTGATGGTCCTTACCTGATAAGTGATGGTTATTCCCTTCCCTATATAATCCAGAAGAGAAAGGAAAGGGTACTTTTATTTGTTTAACTATGTGCTGTATGCTGTGTCAACTGCCTTATTATTCATAATCAAAGATATTAACAGACTGTATCCTGCATTTTGAAAATGAGGAGTTAATACACTTATTATAATAAATGTGCTTTATTTATGTTTTAATGTTTAATACCTTGTGAATCTTTTTTCTTTATTTTTCTATCCTGTTGACAATAGAATCTCAAATTGAGCTTACTACAGTATTCTTGAAACTGACATTTCTAATGAGAATATTTTGGGGGAAGGGTATACAGAAAACCAAGCCTGCTGCCATCAAGTCGATTCCAACTCATAACTACCCTATAGGATGGAGTAGAACTGCCCCATAGGGTTTCCAAGGAGTGGCTGGTGGATTCGAACTGCCCACCTTTTGGTTAGCAGCGAAGCTCTTAACCACTGCACCTAACAATTTTCTGAAATTAAAAA
Organism: Dugong dugon; assembly: GCA_030035585.1. Lineage (NCBI taxonomy): Eukaryota > Metazoa > Chordata > Mammalia > Sirenia > Dugongidae > Dugong > Dugong dugon. Next base: position 35,230,779 of record CM057465.1, read on the forward strand.
TACCTGTCACATAGTAGGTACTCAGTTGAGATGGTTTGATGGATAGAGGTACAAAATCCCAGTAGAAAGTGGAAAATGAGAGTATTACATCCCCTTGGCAAGCAAGCCATAGTAGCAGAGCAGGACTCCTTCTCTCATTTTTTAAAGATCGATAGGAACCCTTTTGTAAAATTAAGCTGTCTGTGTGATGTATAAAGTGAAACTTAAATTAACTTTTAAATGTTTTCTATCTTGAAACATGCTTTCAAAAATAAATTTTCACCTGCATAAATGTTCTTTTCAGACTAAAAGCTAATCACTTTAAGAGATACTTCTCTTACAATTCTGATTCCATTGTTATTGTAATGACAGCAACTCATTAACACAATGGGTGTTAGTATTGATTATGACTTTTAGATTTCACGTGTTCCCATTATAGTTTAATCTCTAACTAAAATAGATCAGAATGCTTGATTAGCTGCCACTTTGGAGTTTTTCCAAGATATTGGACCAATTATTCATGGTAAGATAATAGTGTTCAAGTTGATAATGGTGGTTACTAGGGACTCTGGACTTTTTCTCTTACTGCTCTGTTTTGCAAAACACAATAGTCTATGTAGTCTTCAATGAAGAATTAATCATGAAAGTCAAGTGCGTACTGCAGGTACAATCAGCACCATCTAATTATCTCAAACTTGTTTATCTTATGACTTTACTTAGCTGAGCACATGTGCCCAATAATAACAAATAGGCTAATTCAAAATCTTATAAACCACAGGCAATTTAGAAATCATAAATGGAGTCTGGTGTGTTTTAGAGATTGCAACCACGTGAAAAACTAGCAGGTATGCACAGGAAAAGCATAAAGCAGAAAACAGAAAAGTCAGAATTTGATTTTTTTTCCTTGTAAGAAAAGCTTATCAAGGTATATGACTCTTTGTTTAATATGATACGAGAATTCAGTTATTTATATTGTTATAAAATCTCTAATATCTTATTATCTCTATAGCATTATAATATGTTAAGAAGAGAGTGAAGTTGATTTTTCAGACTCACAGGAATCTTCTTTGTTTTGAAAAAATGGCTGTATTGGTCAAAGTCAGTAGAGACTCTCATGCCTTTTATTATTCCCCATGTATAGCTACAGTGAATGAATCTGTTAATTCAGTACTGCAAGGTTCATGGAGAGCCCTAGTATAGGATGCAGATCTTGGTGCTGAGCACAGCTTGAGGGCCCCAAGGTGATGATTGCAACCCTTCACAAGGATATGAATGGCAGGTGATAAGTGGGGAAAATGTTCTATGCCACTGATGTTCCTCCCAGTTTATGCCAACGGTCTGTCTTGCTGACAGTATCTTGCTTATTGTCAACATTTACTCTCATTGTCTCTCTGGTTACTTTCTCTCTTAATTCTTTGTGATCTGGATTACACTAAGTTTATCCATGTCTTGCTGGCCCACCAACAAAACTCTGACCTGGACCTATTTACCCACATAGGAAATCTGGTAGGGGTAGATCTAGAAGTGAAAGAGATACTTTCTAAGGTGCTAAGCAGTTCTTTGACTGTGTAAATGATGATCTTCTCCCTTTCCTAAAAGAAGGGCCTAATCTGCTTCTTCCCTGGTTGAAGATAACTTCCCTCATTGCTGAACCTTCCACATCCACTTGTTGCTTTCTCTTTATAACCCACACGGTGGATTTCTGCCACTGATGATATCACAAAGGTAACTTTTCATTATAAAATGCCAACCTTCTTCAAGACAAGAATATTAATTAGATGTCCCCCTGGGTGCTATTTAATTCTCATTCTCTGCTACATGCACATTTTCAAATTTAGAAGGGATGAGGAATTATTTTATTTTAATTGTTTTATCAAGTTAATGACCTTTTTGTAAAGTTATCTGTAGGCATGTTTTAAGAGCAACCTGTTCTTTTTTATTTTGGGCTAGTTTTAACTTGAAGGTAACAAGTTATGTGTTCAGTGCTTTAGCATTTCGTTCAGGTATGCTGCCCATGATGTCTGTTCATGTATTATCAAACCAAATCAGTGTGATCTAGCTCTTCTGTTAGCATTTTCAACAGAAAATATTTGATTTATAAACTGTGTTGTTATATACATCAAACTTTTAAGACAGTATATTTAATGTGGTCATATATCCCTCATTCCCATATCTTCTCTCCCATATAGTTGTGTAAATCTCCCCTTTTTAACACCCTTTTCCACACCTTCACAATATCTGAATCTCTTCCACTATGTTTCTTAGAATTTAAGATCACAGTCAGCTAAATCACCTCTATCGTTAGTCTCTGCGTGAAACACCACCCTCCTTTCCTTCTCCTTTCACTGAAAGCTGCCTCTCCCCTGAGGCCTCTTACTTTCCCTGTAGCCCTTTCCTACATGCCTCCTGCTACTAGGACTAGAAGTGGGTTAAATATCCTCCTTCCTTTAAACCATTTTTATTCTTCCTCTCCCTAAAAATACCCAATTTTAAAGCCCTTACAGTCAAACTAGACTGCCTGCTACCCCTCCTTGGTGTTATTCCAAGAAACTTAAGTCACTTTCCTCCATTCTTTCACGATTTTAACTCTCATTTTTTGTGTCACTTTCTCTAACATTACTTCTGTCCTAACTTATTATGAAATAAGTATCCATGTACCTCTTCTAATAGCCTAGCTTCTCAGGAACTTGACAGCTGATTCTCCAATGATCTTGCCTTCCATTCTACATTAACCATACCCTCCCATAGTCATACCTTAGAATATGTCATTAATAAAAGCATCATCATCTCTACTGAAGTGGTTTCGAGCATCCAACTCTCTAACAACCACTTCCAGTTCATTCCTATTTATTATCCCAGCTCCAACAATAATATAATTTAACCAGGACTCATGATCCATTGACTCTCAACTTGCCAGCATCCTATTCCCTCCCATGTCCTCATATTCTTTGTACAGTTCATATCCCAGGATCCATCAAAAAAAAAAAAAAAAGTTACTTTCTTGCATATACCCTCTACTCCGCTGTCCCTTTCTCCCTTTGCTATTTGGCTTGAAAACCTAAACCTTAATTAAATCCAACATTCCATGTACTCTGCACCTGCCCAGCTGAATGAGACTGAAGAAAAATTCAAAAATTATGTACACAATTTCATGATAAGTTCATGACTGGAAATCTGAAGTGGGCTTCTGTATTTCCTTAGCCCACTCATTCATGAATTTGCCCAACAACTAATTCACACTGTTCTCCTCAAACATCTTATCTGTTTCCCGTCCTGATTCCCAGTTAGTATGCGCCATTTCACTTAGAAAATGGAAGCAATCCAGATGTAACTGTCCCTACTCCATTTATGTCCCTACTTAGAGCCTATACTTAAATTTGCCTAACTTTCTGTTCCTATGGAGTCCCAAAGTGGTGCACATGGTTAACGTGCCTGACCTCTAACTGAAGGGTTGGAGTTGGAGTTTACCCAGAGGCACCTTGGAAGAAAGGCCTGGGATCTACCTTCTAAAAATTTGGCCATTGAAATCCCTATGGAACACAGTTCTACTCTGACACACCTAGGGTTGCTATGAGTTCAAGCTGACTTGGTGTCTTAGGCTGGGTTCTCTAGAGAAGCAAAACCAGTAAAGCATATAAGTATATATAGAGGGAGATTTATATCAAGGAAACAGCTCACGCAATTGTAGAGGCTAAGTCCATGGATCAGGGTAGAGGCCTCTCCCAATTCACAGAGCCACAGAAGCTGGTGAATCCAAGGTCGGCAGGTCAGACAGTGGCTCCGACTCACAGGCTGTGAAGGTTAACGAATTCCAAGATCAGCAGACAAGACTGCAAGGCTTCTTCTAATTCACGTAGCTGCAGGGGCTGGTAAACCCAAGATCAGCAGGTCGTGGAACCAGACTCTTGCTTGCAGGCTGTGAAGATCAGCGAATTCTAAGATCAACAGGTAAGCTGCTAGCTCAAGTCCCAAGAACCGGAGGTGAGACAACAAGAGGCAGCTGCTGAGTCTGGAACAAGCCAAAAACTTTGGCAAGGCGAGCAGGCAGAAGGTAACTGGTGGAAGACAGAGAGATGAACTGAGGGGACAGTGAGCTGCCACAGGCCCTGCCTCCACCAGTACCACTCAGCAGATTCCATCCTGGGGGTGATCACATATCAAATTTCAACAGAGAAGTGATCACATTATACAACTGCTAAAACACTGAGAATAGTGGCCTAGCCAAGTTGACATACAATCTTAACCATCACACTTGACAACTGGTTTTCATGTTTCTATGTAGGAACTGTCTCAGCTACTATCTAAGACCGAACACTCCGTTTAGGCACTGGCTCCCATCCCCTCTCTCATGCACAAAGTTGTAGCTTCAGTTATCCCTAAGCTGTCCTGCATCATCAATTTTTTTTGTCTCTACTAGATCATTCCCATCAACATACCCACATATTAAAGTTTCTCTTACCATTAACTAAATAAGGCAAGACAAAATACCCCCCCTTAACTCTGTATATCCCTTGAACCCCACCACCCTCTTTTTCTTCTTTCCTTCACAGCAAAACCTTGGAAAAGAGGGTTTTTTGCTTGTTTATTTGTTTTTAATTCTCATTATGTCCAATTTCTCTCCTCCCATTCTTTCATGTATCCAGTGCATTCAGGCTTTCACCCCATCTCTCCTGCAAAATTTTTATTACTAAAGTCGCATACATGTTGCTAAATCTGGTGATCAGTTCTCATTCCTCATCTTACTTGGCCTACCAGCACTATTTGATGCAACTGATTACTTGGTCTCTGTGAGACACTCCCCACCGCCCTGGAGAATCATTGATGGTATTTGATTAGGGGAGTGAAATGATCATCAGATTTCACTGAGGAATAGTCAACTTGATAGAAGAGAAACTAGAGAAAGAGACAAGTTGGGAACTGCAATCATCAAAATGATGGGTCATGATTAACTCAACTAGGGTAGAGGTGGTGTAAAAATAAAATAGGAAAGGATAGAAGGTATATTCAAGATGTAGAACTAATGCAAATTGATAACTGATTAGTTGTCAAGGTGAGGGTAAAAAGAAAAGCTAAAGTTTTAGTAACAACAAATAACCCCCACAAATAACAAGTATGTATTCTTTGTTCACAATACATGATGCAACCATGGGTTGTTTACTGGCTCTACTTGTTTTCTCATTCCTAGGCTCAGACTGAAGGAACAGCTTCTGCTAGGAATTTGTTCTTGAGGCAGAGGGGAAAAGCAAGAGAGCTAGCAGAAACTCGCACTGTCCTTTAAAGGAGGTGGCCTGTGGCATATCTGTTCCTGGCCAAGACCAAAGTCAACGGAGTATGCATGTATAATCCACAAAAAGGCAAGGGAGGTAGATGTTTGTGAACAATAATGCAATTTATCATAGAGAGGACTCAAAGCAGTTTCCATCCTCCTATGAGAAAATAATGGGAAGAAGTAGAAAATCTAGTAGATGGGATGCATTTGGGAAGGAAGAAAATGAATTCAATAAGAAACATATTGTGTGGGGGCTGAACATCCAAGAGGAGATGACAGGCAGGCAGCCTGAAATGGAAAACTGGCACTTAGGAAAAAGGTTAGGGCTGGAGAATTTGAGTGAAGCCAAGAACAGATCATTTGGGAGCACCTACACTTTGGCAAAGGAGGCTGAAGAGATACAACTATAGCACCCAGAGTAGCTTTTCACAAATTATAAAAATCCAAACTCAAATGTTGAGTAAAATGCATTCTGATAGAAATGTAGATTGTGGAACCACGATTAAGTTGTCTAGACTCTTTCAGCAGTGGGTTTAGACTTCTATGAATTAAACAGAAAAACAATATGACATAGAGGTTAAACACACATGCTCAGTAGTCCAAGATCTGGGTTTATATTCCCAATCAGCCACTTTGTAGCTCTTTGAGACTGAGCAAGTTACTTCACCTCTCTGAAACTATTTCTTTCTCAGGAAAGCAATAACAATGGCATTTACTTTGTCCAATTGTCGAAAGGATTAAATAAGATTATGCCTTTGTTATCACAATAATGCGGATTGGAGCTGCCTGCCACAATAGCCAATTCTGAGACAGGGGTGAGGTGAGCAGCAAGATGTTTATTATGTATTGATATATAGGAGACAGAGGGGAATAGTTTCCTCCAAAAAACCTGTCTCCCCCACTGGAGATTGGCTGAAGGCTTTTATAGGGACAGGATTATGGATCTTAGAAGTTTGTGTTAGTTTCCCCTTGAGATGGTGATGTCTTAGATGAGTTAACCTTCTACTGGTATTCTTAGAGGTTATCTGGTGACATACGTGGGGATTAACTGTCAACATCCTGCTTTTTCTTGTCACAAGATGGGTGCTTTGTTTCGTTTTTTATTCTTAGATCATTATCAGTTGTTTTCCACCCTCCAGGGAGGAACATCGGTTAATCTTAAACATTTTGTAGAGACTGGAACTGGAGGGAAAAACAAAATCATGGGACAATGTGGTGGTTAGCAGTGGGGAGTAAATAATAGTGAGCTGGGCCTATGCAGCCTCTTCCACCTCTAAAAAGGGGCCCTGGTGATGCAGTGGTTAAGTGCTTGGCTGCTCACTGAAAGGTTGGTGGTTCCAACCCACCAGCCACTCCAAGGAAGAAAGATGTGGCAATCTGCCTCTGTAAAGATTTACAGCCTTGGAAACCCTATGGGACACTTCTACTCTGCCCTATAGGGTCGCTGTGAGTTAGAATCGACTCGATGGCAGTTGGTTTGCTGGCAACAGGATGCCTATAAAATGTTCAGAAAGCCCCTGGCTCATTTTAAACAGTGAATTAGTATTAGTAATATTATTAATAGAATTACATAAAAGAAAGCATTAACTCTGTTTACCTTTGCTTTACTTGAAGTCTTTCTTGTAAATTTTCTTTATTACTAGTATTAAAAAAATCTTTTGACAACTTAAAAATATTTGTTATGTGTATTATTAGCCGATTATATGAAATGCAATTAATATTAAATTCAATTATAAAATACTTTGTGTAATAACATTTATTTATAGATGGATTACACCCAAATGGTCACATCTCATGCCTCGCAAAAGTATGACTGATCAGCATGAATATTTATTGCTACCAATATTTTTATCACAGTGAAATTATGAGAAGCTATTTGGACAATGTTGATACTATTTGCCTTTAACCTTTTAAGCTTCGGCTGTGTTTAATGAGGAGTCAGATGGTAATGAAATTTTTTTTTAAGTAATTAAACATTGCTGAGGGACCATTCCATTTAGCTTAAAGTAATAAATAAAGGCAAACACAGGAAGTTGATAAGAATTAAAAACTTGAAAATATATGTCTCCCACTGTCAGCTTTTCTGCAGCCTACTTGTGGCCCAGCTTCACTTTACTTTTTGTCCTTTCCTCAAGTATTACTTCTTTTCACTGAGATATGTCATCATCTCTGGTTTCACTGACTGTCTTTGATAATAGTTAAAATCAAATAATCTTTAGTGAGGATTCCCAACACTTTTTTTCTATCTTTGAATTAACTGCCTATGAAGTCTTAAGAGTTGTCAGTGAAACAATATATATTCTAGAACCTGTATCCCATATTGCTCTTTTATGCTATATTGCGATTTTCTTGTCAGATGTTTTTGTTGTGTATTTATTTATTTTTTAAGCATAGCTAGCCATTTGTTAGGCTGCAGAGCTGATTAGAACCCAGACTCCCACAGGAGGCTTAGAAATGTTGTAGAATTAGAGAAAATTAGTTTCAGGTCTGGCAGTGATCTCGCTGAAATCGGGGATTTCTTTGCTAAGCTGCCAAGATATATAAATCTTCTGTGAGAGCTGATTCTGTAACAGACCTTGACATGTATGATCTAACTGTAGAAATCAGACTTGTAACTGAAAATCAACAGCCTCGGAGAGGATTAAAGATTATGTTGGTATTCACTGTATATTCCAAATCATGGCAACTCCATGTATGTCAGAGTAGAACTGTGCTTCGTTTTCAATGGCTGGTTGTTTCAGAAGTAGATGGCCAGGCCTATCTTCCAAGTCACCTCTGAGTGAATTCAAACCTCCAGCCTTTCGGTTGGCAGCGCAGTGCGTTAACCATTTCCACCACCCAGGGACTCCAAACAAAATAGATTAAAATATAAAATTAATCCAATCATTTTTTTTTCCTTTCCAACATAGAAGACACTGTTGTTACAGATTGTGAATGAATTGTCTCTGCAAACAGTATTAGCTCATCTAGATGGACAAGTAGAGAAGACTCCATGATTGTGTTAGCTTTACAGCTTGTCCTTATACTTTCATCTTTCAGCAATTTGCTGAAAAGCATTATCATATAAATTCACAGATAATGCTAATCGTGTCCTCACTACAAATGAAAATTGAAAGATCTTTATCCCACTTATCTTTTGTTCCCTCAAGAGAGAAGCTCAGCAAGCAACTAAAATGAGCAAACCTCTTATGCAGAACTCTGCACAAGAACTCATGACCACTGTAACTCTCTAGGTCTTGCTTTTTTTAGACAGCAATTACATAGTTTTACATGGGTCACCAGAGATTTTGATGGCAGACTGGCTCACTAAAATCTGAGTGCATCAACTAGAAAATTCCTGTGTTTCCCACATCACTGGATAACAGACCCAAAGACAGGTATGCTACACTAGCAAAGCTGGGGTTCAAAAAGACATCTACACATATAACCACTAAACATCATCTCTTATCAGCATTTAGATAAGTAGTTTTAAGTTTTGATCTTTTTTAAGGAACTGTATAGTTCATTGTTAGTAACTGCTCACTGATATCTTAGAAACTTAAGGTTATGATTGAACTCTATTCTCTGTACATTGTGAAATCTGCATAAAAGACATGATAGTACATTGTACTCTCTTTGCAAATATGATGTTTCAGGTCATTTAAATTTGTGATTTAGTCACATTCCATGGCAGCTAACACCACCACCAACAACAAAAAGTCAGCCAGCTTTTGGGCAGAGGGCTGTGGGGACCATGGTCTCAGGGATCATCTAGCTCAATTGGCATAACACAGTTTATAAAGACATTGTTCTACATTCTACCTTGGTGAGTAGCGTCTGGGGTCTTAAAAGCCTGTGAGCAGCCATCTAAGATACTCCACTGGTCTCACCCCTTCGGGAGCAAGGGAGAATGACAAGAACAGGATACAAAGAAAAGATTAGTCTGAAGGACTAATGGACCACAGCTACCAAGGCCTCCACCAGACTGAGTCCAGTACAGCTAGATGGTGCCCGGCTGCCACCACTGACTGCTGTGACCAAGATCACAACAGAGGGTTCTGGGCAGAGCTGGAGAAGGATGTAGAACAAAATTCTAACACAAAAAAAAAAAAGACCAGATTTACTGGCCTGACAGAGACTGGAGAAACCCTGAGAGTATGGCCCCCGGACACCCTTTTAGCTCTGTGGTGAAGTCACTCCCGCGGTTCACCGTTCAGCCAGGGTGTGGACAGCCCCATAAAACAAAACGGGACTAATGAGGCACAGCAGTCCAGGGACAAGGACTAGAAGGCAGAAGGGACAGGAAAGCTGGTGATAGGGAAACCAAGGTTGAGTAAAGACAGTGTTGACATGTAGTGGGTTGTTAACCATTGTCATAGGGCAACATGTGTACTAACTATTTAATGAGAAACTGTTTTGTTCTGTAAACCTTCATCTAAAGTGAGAATAGCAGCACAACTGGAAGAACGTAATCGACGTAACCGAATTGTACATGTAGAAATTTTTTAAATGGTGTATCTTTGGCTACGTGTATTTTCACAAAAAAAAAAAAGGGGGGGGGGGGTTCTTCCAAGGCAGAAAAGGGAGTATGTTGACATGTTGTGAGGTTGTTAACCAATGTCATAAAACAATATGTGTACTGACTGTTTGATGAGAAAATATTTGTTCTGTAAACCTTCACCTAAATTACAATAAAAAAAATAAAAAAAGAATAAACTATGTTGCTTATTTAACAAAGTTAACAGCAGTTAAGTTAAAAAAAGTTCAAAAAAATAAAAGTCAGCCAGCTTAGCATTCTTCCTTCTCAACCACCCCCAATAAAAAGAAAACACATAAAACTCAACTCATTTATAAGCTTAGATTTCTTCCCTGTAAGGTTTAATGCCCTGGTGGTGCAGTGGTTAAGAGCTATGGCTATTAACCAAAAGGTTGGCACTTTGAATCCAGCTGCTCCTTGGAAACCATCTGAGGCAGTTCTACTCTGTCCTAGAGGGTTTCACTATGAGTAGGAATTGACCCGATGGCAACTTTTTTTTTTTTTTAATGTTTAATGCCAAGTGGAAAAATTAAACTAATACAGATGAAACAAATGAGGAAGAGAGAAATGCTAAACCAGATGGTGAGGTTGTGCTTATTCATAAAATATTTACGGGAACATCTTAACATACTAAACAAACACCATTTTAATGTATTAAAAGAATCAAGGCTCTTACCTTGGTGAAATAGACATATTGAGGTTTCTGATTTGTCAGAATCTAATCCACATAGCCCCTGAATACTATAGTATTTGGCTTTCCAAAGACATTGTTTCTCTAGTTTGCTTTCTTTATTTTAAAGAAGAAATAGAACATCATTTCCACTGTTTTTATTAGCTTATATGATGATTTTTAGGGTTACCACTATGCATGATTTTTGAAATTTTTATCCAGTTTAAATGCACCAGTTAGTGATAGGGTCTAGAGTGGAGATTAGGACTCTGAGTTTATGAAGAGATACTAGGTGTGTTAGGAGGGAGTTGGTTCCCTTCTCCTTCCTCACCATGAGCAGGTTGATCCCTGTGATCAACACTGTACTTCTGTCCATCCTACTTGACAATACTTCCTTAGCCACTACTTCTGACTCATGTAATAAAGAATAACTTCACATCTCAAGTGCTCCAGTGTAACTATCCAACCTCAACTTTTATTCTTCTTCAACTTAGGTCTTGACTTCCAGCTTGGCTAATTGCTAAATTCTTCTATGCCTTTGCTCTGCTCTTACTCCTACATTTATTAAAAATGACCTGTCCCTCAAACCCTGGTTTAAGCTCTCTGTGTTCTACTCTGGCTTGCCTGACTTTTTATATTATTTTGTTTATTTCATTAATTCACGCCTATCGCCTTTTTGAAAAATTAGAATTATTATCTAAGTTTCTCCTTCCCTTATATCTCCACTGTGCCCTGCATCAAATGATTGGTACCCTGCTTTGTATACAGGCCCCCCAAAAATGTTTTGAAAGCTGAATTAAATTGCAAGAGTTCCTATAACCATACCTCTTTGATCTAGTACTGCAAATGAATGTGAATCATGTAATATTAAGCAATGGAAAAATCAAAGATGTTAAGAAATTTGTCCAAAATAATTTAATCTTATCTGAGTTTAACGCCTCTTCTCTGCTTCACTACTTGAAGACACCTGTTAGTCTGCACCCCAGGTATTTTTGCCTTACGTGATTCCAAATCATTACATTAATGTTGCGTGTCTGATGAGCTTTTTGGGAAATTTTCTCAATGACTGTATTGCTATTGAACCTTTAAACTTAGTTTTGTTGTCAGTATATTGTGAATTTTATTACAGAGTAACCCTGGGCCCTTCTTTTGTAGGATCTACTTAAAATTACCCCCATATGTATTTTTAAAGTTTCAATATAACAAAGACTACTATGGTTGACATACCATATAACTGTCTTTATGACCTGCCTTTAAAGTGATAAAGCAGATCCTATAATAGTCACTTTCATATTTCTAAAATTCATTGATTTCAGAGATAAAAGTGAAAAAGATGTGAAAATTCCATAAGTCTTTTCATGGGATCTATCCTTTTACTTCTAAAGTAACAATAAAAAGTGCGAGATAAATGGTATCTTGCTAAGTGTCAGAACTATTTCTGTGCTATATGTGTGTGTATGTGTATATGTGTCAGGGAGCATATCCAAAGAAATATAAATTTCAACTTTTTATTTGACTCTTATATTAGAAAATGGCATACTATAAATGCAGTGTATGTTGTTTACATTTAAAAATACCTTTTTGAGATACAGTTGATCGCTAACATAGCAATTAATGTAGGTTCTGTTTAAGGTATGGTGTTGAAGTATTCGAGATAATAGAAATGTTAACCTACATATTCTTATTGATGTTTTAAAGTTGAAAAACTCAGTTGGATATATATATAATAATAACCTTAGTTTTTTAAACCAAAAGTTGGCTTCAGAAGAGGATTATGATGGATTCCTTAAATGTGTATTATTGGCAATTTTTTTGCTAAAATGCATAGCTCTTTGATTAATGCTGACAATTTTTGAATTTTAGAAAATTAATAACTTAGGAATTGATGCTATAATAAATCCCCATTACTCAGCAAATTCAATTTATCAAACACTTAATTCAAAATAAGTATTAACTGAAGGCAATGTACTAATCAGGGTCTATTGCATAATTAATGTAATAGGCTACATTTCTTTTTTTTTTACTTTTTATATTTTTATTTTAAAACCTACATAGAAAATAAGTAGGTTTGTTATGCTCAGTCAGTTATCAAAATAGAATTCACTCAGTCCAAATTAAAAAGTTGTCATTAATAGTTAGAAAGAAAGAGGTAATTTAATTTTCCTAATATTCTTTTGGCTTATGGCATTTGTTCATAATTTATCCACCAAATATCCACACCTACTGTATATAAAACACTGGGTATATAATAGTGTACAGGATAAACCAGAACACAATTTCCATATAGCCTAGATTTTTGCAGAATTTTTTATTTTATTTTATTGTACTTCAGGTGAAGTCTTACAGAACAAATAGTTTCTCATGAAACAGTAGTACACATATTGTTTTATGACATTGGTTAACAACCCCACAGCATGTCAACCCTCTCCCTTCTTGACCTTTTTTTTGGTAAAAATATACATAGCCAAAGATACACCATTTCAAAAATTTCTACATGCACAGTTCAGTGACATCGACTACGCTCTTCTAATTGTGCTGTTATTCTCACTTTAGATGAAGGCTTACAGAACAAAATAGTTTCTCATTTAACAGTTGGTACACATGTTGCCCTATGACAATGGTTAACAACCTCACAACACATCAACACGATCCTTACTCAACCTTGGGTTCCCTATCACCAGCTTTCCTGTCCCCTTCTGCCTTCTGGCCCTTGTCCCTGGACTGCTGTACCTCATTAGTCCCGTTTGGTTTTATGGGGCTGTCCACTCCCCGGCTGAACGGTGAACCTCGGAAATGAGTTCACCACTGAACTACAAGGGTGTCTCGGGGCCATACTCTCGAGGTTTCTCCAGTCTCCATTAGGGCAGTAAATCTGGTCTTTTTTTTTTTTTTTTTTTGTGAGTTAGAATTTTGTTCTACATCCTTCTCCAGCTCTGTCCAGAACCCTCTGTTGTGATCCTGGTCAGAGCAGTCAGTGGTGGTAGCCGGGCACCATCTAGCAGTACTGGACTCAGTCTGGTGGAGGCCTTGGTAGCTGTGGTCCATTAGTCCTTCAGACTAATCTTTTCCTTGTATCCTGTACTGTTCATTCTCCCCTGCTCCCTAAGGGATGAGACCAGTGTAGTATCTTAGATGGCTGCTCACAGGCCTTGGTAGCTGTGGTCCATTAGTCCTTCAGACTAATCTTTTCCTTGTATCCTGTACTGTTCATTCTCCCCTGCTCCCTAAGGGATGAGACCAATGTAGTATCTTAGATGGCTGCTCACAGGCTTTTAAGACCCCAGACGCTACTCACCAAGGTAGAATGTATAACATTGTCTTTATAAACTGTGTTATGCCAATTGAGCTAGATGTTCCCCGAGACCATGGTCCCCACAGCCCTCCGCCCAGCAATTCAGCCCCTCAGGGAGTTTGGATGTGTCTATGGGGCTTCCATGACCTTTCCTTGTACAGGTTGTGCTGGTTTCCCCTGTATTGTGTAGTGTCTCACCCTTCACCCAAGATACCACTTATCTATTGCCTATTTAGTATCCCCCCCACCCCCTGTCCCTGGTAACCAACAAAGATTGTTACATTTTTTGTGTGAACTTTTTCATGGATTTTTACGATAGAGGTCTCATACAATATTTGTCCTTTTGTGATTGACTTATTTCGCTCAGCACAATGTCCTCCAGTTTCATCCATGTTATGAGATGCTTCACAGATTCATCATTGTTCTTTCTCATTGCATAGTACTCCATTGTGTGTATGTACCATAGTTTGTTTATCCATTCATCTCTTGATGAGCATCTAGGTGGTTTCCATCGTTTTGCTATTGTGTGACTTTTAATAAATTCACATCTTTGTATCTAAGGTGTGTATCTTCTAGACAGCAAATTGATGGATCCTGTTTTCTTATCCATTCTGTCACTCTCCGTCTCTTTATGGGTGCATTGAGTCCATTTACATTCAGTGTAATTATTGCTAGATGTGAGTTTGTTGCTGTCATTTTGTAGTGCTTTTTTTTTTTGGTGCTGACATTTTCTTTGTTCTTCTTACTCTCTTGTGCGAGTTACTTATGTTTGTGGATTTTTTTTTTTCATTTCTTTTGTTTTTGTAGGTTTTGTTTTTTCTGAGACTTTGTGTTTTTTCTCTTTATTTTTATGAGTATGTTTATTAATTTCTTTGTGGTTACCATGAATTTTACCCTTATCTTTCTAAGTTTGAAGCAGTCTACCATTACTTGGTATCGCCTTGCCTTCCTCTCCATTAGAAGGTTCTATACCTATGCTGTTTATTCTCTCTTTTATTGTTTTGATGTTGTTGTCATTTACTGGTTAACTGCTCTGATTCCCTGTTAAATTTCTTTTGGTTTTGGATAGTCCTTGAGAGTTCATTTCCTGTATTGGTATCTGGCTGGTACGATCCTGCATCCTAGATTCTGCCTGTGAGCTGAAGTTGTTTGTTCTCAGATTGAAGAACTCCCTTTAATAATTCTTGTAAGTTTGGTTTGGCTTTTACATATTCCCTTAATTTCTGTTTATCTGGAGATGACCGAATTTTACCATCATATTTGAAGGAGAGTTTTGCAGGATATATTATTCTTGACTGGCAGTTTTTTTCTTTCAAGGTTTTATATATGTTATCCCATTGCCTTCTTGCTTGCATGGTTTCTGCCGAATAATCTGAGCTTAGTCTTATTGTTTCTCCTCTGTATGTGACTTCTTGTTTTTCATGAGCTGCTCTCAGGATTCTTTGTTTGTCTTTGGTTTTGGTGAGTGTGATTATTATATGCCTCGGTGATTTTCTTTTGGGGTCTCTCCTATATGGGGTTCATTGAGCTTCTTGGATGGCCAGATTTTCATCTTTCATGATATTAGGGAAGTTTTCTGTCAGCAGTTCTTCAATGATCCTCTCTGTGTTTTCTGTTTTCTCCCCCTGTTCTGGAACTCCAATCACTCACAAATGTTTGCTTTTGATTGTATCCCACATACCTCTCAGGGTCTCTTCATTTTTCTTTGTTCTTTTTTCTGAGTTTTCCTCAAACAGCATTGTATCCAAGTGTTTGTCTTCAATTCCACTGATGCTGTATTCCACCGTTTCAGATCTGCTTCTCAGCCCTTCTATGACACCGTCCATTTCTGAAATCTTGTTGTTTATCTTTTCGATTTCTAATTGTTGTCTTTGTATAATTTCTAGTTGTGAATTTATTTTGGCATTTTGTTCCTGCATTATTTTCCTGAATTCTTCCAGTTTTTTGTCTGTATTTTCCATAAATTTGTCTATTTTTGACTCATGTTTGTCAGCTTTTTGCCTCAGCTCTTGGAGAATTGTGAGTATTAGAGATTTGAATTCCCTGTCAGGTAGTGCTAGTGCCTTTTCTTCCACTGGAAAGTCATCTGGTGTTTTATTTTGGACGCCTACTGGAACCATCCTGTCCTGTTTTTGTAAATGTTTTGATATTATCTGCTGTCTTTGGGGCATTCAGTAGTTATTTTTCTCGTTTATTGATTGTAGATTTGTTTGTTTCATCCCTTTTTTTTTTTTTTTTTTTAATTTGGCTATGTCTGAGCAGGCGGGCTGTGTGTTCTTTGTTGTTTGCTCCTCTGTGGGCACAATACTTTTTGCTTCCTTCTCCAATTGGCAGGGTCAGTCACTCAGATATGGTACAACAGGGCAGGTCTAGCTGAAGAGGAGTTACTGGGACGGGTTGTTTGTGGCACTTACTACAGCCACCAGGGCGGGTTGGTAATCCGTGCAGGGCAGGTTCCAGTAGGCTGTGACTGTGCTGCTTGGTGGTGTGATGTTAAGCGCATGGTGCAGGTAGGCAAGAAGTAGCGGGGAGATTGTTATGTGTGGAGCTAAGATAGATATGGGAGAGACGAGAGAGGAGCAGGAGCCAAAAACATACAAACAAACAAAAAAGAATGCTAGGGGAGCTTGCCGTTGGAGTGGAGAGATGAGAGACTATGAAATGGAGAAATACAAAAAGGGGAAGAGGAAGAAAAGAAAAGAAAAGAATGAATAAATAAAAATCAGAAAGGGTAAAGAACATCAAAGTTCCCAGGGATCCCACTGGTACAGCTATGAGGTCTGGGGAAGTCGCTCTCAGGTGTGGCAGTACAGCCTGGCTAGAAGGCGTAGAGGTATACAAGGCCAGGTAGTCAGGGAACAGAAAGAGAAGGAAGATATAGAGAGATGAGAAACTGAGTAATGAAGAAAGACAAAAAGGGAAAAAGAGGGAAAAGAAAACAAAACAAATTTTTTAAAAAAAGAACAAGAAAAGCCCCCAAAAAACAGAAGAAAAAAAAAAGAAATGCTCTGAGGGATCCCTCTGCACATCTGTGCAAGTCGAGGGGGTAGTTCCAAGCCACGCAGCACCACCTGGCCAGAACGGGCTCCCAACTCAAGAAAAGGAAAAGAAAACAGACAAACAATTCAAAACAAACAAATGAACAAAAGCCCCGGGATCCCACCAGCATGGCAGCCCAGACCAGAAAGCAGCTTCACACTCGAACGGAGCTCCGCAGCCCCTCAGGAAGAAGCAAAGATGGCGCACGGAGCCAGGTATTTGAGCGAAAGGAGGGGGTGGTGGTGAGAGGTAAGGAAGAAATCAAAAGAAGTGGAAAAAAGCAACACCAGCAGCCAGCAGATGGCACTCAGAGAGCCGGCCCATTTGTGTGGGCAGAATCCAAGCAGCTGGTGCTTCCCGGACAAGAGATTGTGGCCGCAGGAAGCAGAAGAGGCCGAGTGGGGGTGAAGAAGGGTGGGGGGTGGGAAAGCGTATATCACAAATTACTGGTTGTTTTGTCTCCCGCTGGAAGCTCCATGAAGCTGCTTTTTTGTACCCCTTGTTTGCTGGTCTCCGATAGGAGTCCAAGATGGTGGATCTGCGCTGTGTTAGCTGATAAGGGACCTCTGCATGAATCTCTCCTCGCTCTCCCTTCTCTGTCAGTTTTCTCACTCTGTTTGGTGCTTGGCTGAGTTCTTTATCTCTTCATTTGATGTTTTAGGGTTTCAGGATTGTTGTTTTCTCTGTTCGGCTTAGTTTTTCAGATCTTTGTGGTAGAGGGATGGCGTGGTGCTTCTGGTTAGAGTGCCATTTTGCCGGAAGTCCCTGCAGAATTTTTTGAATTCTTAGAAAGTCCACATAGAGTTAAGGACTACTTTAAATATTATAGCACATTTCTACCTGTGCAAATTTTGGGGGGCTTAGGGGGACAGGGAGAGATCAGTTGAGCCCCTTATGAAATGGTTGGCAGGGCTATAGTGTGTGAGATAAATATGTCTTTAAACACTTTATCACACTGATGTTTCTGACACCTGAAAGAAGTTCATTTCACCCTGTGAAAGTATTCATTATTCTCCCAACTTTTTCATCCATATTTATTAAGCCCTTAAACAAAATTCTAAGGTTATTTCAGGTCAGGAGATGCAGATTTTTGTTTTTACTGGTTTCTTAGCATACAGCAAAGTACTTACTTGACTTTCATGTATTGTGTTGTTTGGTTGGTTAAGTATCCTTGGGAAAATTGCCAAATCATGTCTACTTCGGGCAATAATTTTCATTTGTTCAAATCCTGACTGGGTGGATTTGTGTTCTTTTCATGTTCATAGCCCAGTAAGCATCCAACAACCCCTGGAGTATGAATAAATGAATGAAAAAAATAATGGTTCAACAATGAACAATGAATATATGATTCATTGAGTAACATTTTCAAGTTGCTGTGGTTAATTTGTTAACAGGTTAATTTGTCTTTTGTGGAAACAAGCAAATTTAGGTATAGGTTTTGCACAGTGGATTTTTATCTTTCTGCTATTTGACTGAAAATAGGCTGAAATTCAGGTCCATCTTTCTTTTCCTGCATTCTATCAGATTTTGAGGGCAGAAACTAATTTTTAGTCACCTTTTTGTATTTAGCAATGCATCTAGTTTCTGGATTATAAAAGACACTTAATAACTCAATTATGGAGTAAAAGAGTGGATATTTTAAGCTTTCTGTGAAGAAATCCAAAGTACTCTTAAATTTCATGGGGTATGAAGTTGTGATGGAAGTACTAAAACAAATCCAAATATTATTTTTGAAAATAAAACATGCATCAGTATTGTATAAAGATTTGCCAGAGCAATGGAAAAGCTGGAGACTAGAGGTCATAAGCTCTCTGCTTCTGTTTGGCAAAACAAAGAGACTCTGGGGATTTAAAAAAAAAAAATCCAGCAGAACATTAAGTAGAAAATCAAATCTTTAGATAACTAGAACTGCTTCCTTTCCCAGTGAACATTGTTCCTACCTGAAATCACCTTTACTTTTAAATTTAGGAGATATTTTAATTCCAAGCATATTTAAAAAGCTACTGTTTACAGAGTTGGGTCTGAAAAATGATAATTCGTTTATCTTATTCCTATTTTATTTTCTTAAGGAGAATGTCTGAAGTACCAATTCTGAATACAATTTGAGAATTAGATATTCATGCTATGTGTCCCTTCATTTAAGAGTTTATCTAGAAACACGGTAGAGAAAATTATTTGTTAAGTCTTTAGTCAGTTGGGAATTTCCCTGTAGCAGGTCGCCATGGAGTCACTTTGTGCTTTATCCCAAAAGCAGTCTAGAAAATATTAATTTCAATTGCCTGAGGTTTAACATTATATCCAAGTTGTTAAGCAAAGGGCTATTTATTTTTAATTGAAATGATTCAATGGATGTTCTGGTATAACGTTTTAATGGGAAAATAATTCCCCTAACAAAAAATAACACTTGATAAAGTACAAGCAATTACTGAAATGAATGAAAATTTCATAGTTAAACTTTGAGGATGACATTAACACTGTTATATTATGATGTATTTTTGAACATCAAAATATTTAATCTTTGGAAGTCATACTTACAATACTTTATAAATACACAATTATCAATATGTAATATTTTAGTCATTCTAAAAAAAACCTTAGGGATATGATGAAGACTGAAGAAAAAATAAAGGTACTTATAATTATCAGTTTATAAACATGATGCAGAGAACATCTAGCATGGTGCCTTACACATTGAAGATATTAAGAAAATATTTCTTGGTACTGATGTTGATGCGTTTCATGGTATCCTACCTCAGCACAGTATATAAGATCTCAATACCAGAGTGGCTTACTCACAAACTACGTAAGCACCATGAGAAAATATTCCAACTGTTAGAAGTGACTTCTATAAGTTTCCTCAGTAAATTTAAACTCAGCTCCTGAAGGAAGAATGAGAGTGAGAACGAGAAAGACAGAGAGGGGAATAAGAATGAATATTAGTATAAACAGAGTTGAAGTAGTCCTGGTTGGTGTTTTACTTCACTGTTCCACTTAAGAGCCTATACCCCAGAGTAAGAACATGATGGAAGAGTTACATTTGTTGTCTTCTTAACCTTAGTTTCCACTTGCCTTTTGTACAGTGAGGTAAGCAATGATTTAAGTATTTGAAATATGTTTCTTTCATATGTTTTGGCTCCTCAGTATAAGTCAGCTACTTCATATGTGGCTCAACTGAAGAACTTACAGCATATTCTAATGAGATTGGATGAGATCATCTAGGGAGTGAGCATTGATAAAGAAAAGAAGATTAATGGAAATACTTGTTTTAGGAATGTGAAAATTACTGCACCTTTTGCGTATTTGAGTTCTTGCTGAACTCAAACCATTCTTTTGCATGCTAAAGTTTGAAGAAAACAAAATTATCGAATTGATTAAATTTTTTTCTAAAATTATATCTAAAAGACAAGGAATGATTATAATTGTTAGTTGCCATTGAGTTGGCTCCAGCGCCTGGCAACCTTAGATATAATGAAATGTGCCCTGGTCTGTGACATCTTCATGATTGTTAGTATGCTTGAGACCATCGTTGAGGTTATGTGTCAATCCATTTCGTGGAGGGTTTCCTTCATTGATCCTCTGCTTTGCCAAGCATGATGTCTTTGTCTAGTTATTGGTTTTTCCTGATGATGTGTCCAAAGTAAGTGACTTGAAATCTTGCCAAACTTTCTTTTAAGGAACATTCTGGTTGTATTTCTTCTAAGACTGGTTTGTTTGTTCCTTTGGCAGCCCATGGTATATTCAGTATTGTTCACCACCACCACAGTTTGAGTACATCAGTTCTTCTGTCTTCCTTTTTCATGATCCAACTTTTGCATGCATATGAGACAATTGAAAAGACCATGGCTTGAGTGAGACACACCTTAGTCATCAAAGTGACCGCTTTCCTTTTTAATATTTTAAACATGTATTTTGCAGCAGATATGCTGAATGTGATATGTCATTTGATTTACTGACTGCTACTTCTGTGCATATCGATGTTATTGCTCTTTGAAAATATAATCCTCCAATCTCATACAAATCTATTTGTCAGTTTGAACATATGATATTGTACATGTTTAAAATTCATTATACCTGTAATCAGGGATCTGTCCATAACTGCCTTCAAGAAGATTAGATTCTAATGAAAAAATAAGTAAATAAAATAAAGAATATCCATTTGGAGAGAGAAGTGCTATAATGAGAATTATAAATATTTGTATTGGATATTCAGAGAATACAGAGGAAAGTCATCTAAAAGCCTTGGGAGTTTGAAAAAGACAATTTAGCTAAAGACATATAAGAGTTAGTCTTCAAAGAATGTTATATTTTGTTGTTGTTGTTCTTAGGTGCTGTTGAGTTGGTTCTGACTCAAAGCAATCCTGTGAACAACATAACAAAACACTATCCGGTACTGTACCATCATCACAATCATTGCTATATTTGAGCCCACTGTTGTAGCCACTGTGTCGATCCATCTTTTTAAGGGTCTTCCTCTTCTTTGGCGACCCTCTACTTTACAAAGCTTGATGTCCTTCTGCAGGGACTGGTCCTTCCTGATAGTTGAGATGAAGCTCAGGTGAAGTCTCACTATCTTCACTTCTAAGGAGTGTTGTGGCTGTAATTCTTCCAAGACATATTTGTTCATTCATCTGGCAGTCCGTGGTATATTCAGTATTCTTCGACAACACCGTAATTCAAATGCATCAATTCTTCTTCGGTCTTCCTTATTCATTGTACAGCTTTTACATGCATATGAGGCTATGGAAAATATAATGACTTGGATCAGGCACACCTTAGTCCTCAAAGTGACGTTTTTGCTTTACAACACTTTAAAGAGGTCTTTTGCAGCAGATTTGCCCAATGAAGTACATCGTTTGATTTCTTGACTGCAGCTTCCATGGGCATTGTTTGTGGATACAGGTAAAACGAAATCCTCGACAACTTCAGTCTTTTCTCCATTTATCACGATGTTGCTTATTGGTCCAGTTGTGAGGACTTTTGTTTTCTTTACGTTGAGACGTAATCCATACTGAACGGTGTATGTAGCCTTTGATCTTCATCGGTAAGTGCTTCAAGTCCTCTTGACTTTCAGCAAGCAAGGCTGTATCATCTTGTATATCACAGGTTGTCAATGAGTCTTCCTCCAATCCTGTTGCATTCTTCTTCATATAGTCAACCTTCCTGGATTATTTGCTTAGCATAAAGATGGAATAAGTTTGGTGAAAGTGCACAACCCTGATGCACACCTTTCCTGACTTTAAACCACGCAGTATCCCCTTGTTCTGTTCAAACAACTTCCTCTCACTCTATGTATAAGTTCCACACGAGCACAATTAAGTGTTCAGGAATTCCCATTCTTTGCAATGTTACCCATAATTTGTAATGATCCACATGGTCCAATGCCTTTGCATGGTAAATAAAAAAACACCTTTCCGGTGTTCTGTGCATTCAACCAGGATCCACCTGGCATCAACAGTGATCTCCCTCATTCTATGTCCTCTTCTGAATCTAGCTTGAATTTCTGGCAGTTCTCTGTTGATGTACTGCTGCAACCACTTTTGAATTATCTTCAGCAAAATTTTACTTGCATGTGATATTAATGATATTGTTTGAAAATGTCCACATTCTGTTGAATCACATTTCTTTGGAATGGGCACAAATATTGATCTCTTCCAGTCAGTTGGCCAGGTAGCGCTCTTCCGAATTTCTTGACAATGATGATGCACACTTCCAGCTTTGCATCCATTTGTTGAAACATCTCAATTGATATTCCACCACTTCCCGGAGCCTTGTTTTTCGCCAATGTCTGCAATGTAGCTTGGACTTCTTCCTTCAGTAACATTGGTTCTTGATCACATGCTACCCCCTGAAATGGTTGAACATTGACCAATTCTCTTCAGTACAGTGACTCTGTGTTTTCTTTTCATCTTCTTTTGATGCTTCCTGGGTCATTCAATATTTTCCCCATAGAATTCTTCAATACTGTAACTCAAAGCTTGAATTTTTTTCTTCAGTTCTTTCAGCTTGGAAAAAGCCCATCGTATTCTTCCCTTTTGATTTCCTAACTCTGGGTCTTTGCACGTTTTATTATAATACTTTACTTTGTCTTCACCAGCCATCCTTTGAAGTCTTCTGGTAAGCTCTTTTACTTCATTTCTTCCATTCTCTTTAGTTACTCTACGTTCAAGAGAAAGTTTTCAGTTTTTAGAGTCTTTTCAGACATCCATTTTGGTCTTGGAAGAATGTTCATATGAAAATTGCACTAAGGGATGTGTGATGGTTAAGATTGTGTGTCATCTCAGCTGGGACATGATTCTCAGTGTTTTAATGTGATCACTCCCATGATTGAATATACTGTGAGTAGCCAATCCGGTGAAAGGGAGTCTCCTTAGGGGTGTGGCCTGCATCTGAATATAAGCAGACACTCTGGCTTTTTGCTCACTCTGGATCCTGTGGCTGCCTTCTGTCTTCTCATCTCTGGTTCTTGGGACTTGAGCTGTCAGCTTATCTGCCAAACTTGGGATTTGTCGATCTTCACAGCCTGTGAGTGGAGCCCTGCTCTCTGATCTGCCGATCTTGGGTTCGCCAGCCCCTGCAACTATGTGAATCAGGAGAAACCCTGTGGTCTTGCCTGCTGATCTTGGAATTTGTCAACCTTCACATCCTGTGAGCAGGAGCCCTGCTCTCTGACCTGCGGATCTTGGGCTAGCCAGCTTCTGTGGCTGCGTGACTTAAGAGAGGCCTCTACCCTGATCCAGGGACTTGGGGACGTTCTAGCCTCTACAGTCGCGTGAGCTGTTTCCTTGATATAAATCTCTCTTTATATATATATATATATTTATACACTTTGCTGGTTTTGCTTCTCTAGAGAACCCACCCTAAGATAAGATGTATGAATTCATGAAACTGAGAGAACACTTGAAGAAGTGCAAAGTAGCTCAACAAGACTGTATGTAGGGAAGTAATGAGAAACTAGGCTGAAACATAGGCAGATATCAGACTTTATGTATTCTTTGTACCATGCTGAGGTATTACTAATTTATTCTCGCTCTTTGGAAGATACATTGGAAACCCAGACCAGAGTCAGAGATACCAATTAGGATATTATAGCCATAGTCTGTTGGAAAATGGTAAGGTCATTAATTAAGGCAATGGCAGTGAGGATGAAGAGATGCAAGTAGTCACCAACTGGATATAGTTTGAGGTTATATAACTTGGAGAAATCTAGGTTTTTGTCTTGGGTAGGTACTTGCTTATTAAGCAAGTAGGGTACAGGTTGGAGGTATATAATCCAAATATGCATAACTGAGTAACTGATTGTCTGAAATCCAGGCCTCACTCTGCTTCCTAAGCCACGCACTTATGGTACTGTACAAAGTGCTTGCTTCATAGCCCTAGAAGTAACCTATATGGAATATAGGAGGTGGAGTAAGTTTGGTATAAACCCTACAGATAAAATGCATTTTCTGATCCTAAAATTTTCAATCCTTACTTACCCAAGAACATCATCCAATGTATCTTACCCCTGAAGCTAAGAAATGGTGGTAGTAGATTCACCGTTTGACAAGGAAAAAGGATACAGTCTTCAAGATCAATGCTATGAACCGGAACCTCACAGAATATGCACCAACCAATTGTCTGACCTCTCCCAGGGCCTATAGAATGAAACCTAGTTCTCCTCTCTTGGGAGGAGCAGGGGATAATGCCATAGCTTGTGTCACAAACTTCCTGGCTGTGAGCTGTTTTTCTCCAAGTCTTTATATTGTTCTCTCTAGCAGGCCATTCCGTTTGCCCTCACCAAATCCTGGGAAATTGATTTCTGCTATAATAATACAAAAGCTCCCTGTTTGAGAGAAGGGGCTGCTCCATTTATCAAAGTCTTTCTTTGTTACTGAGTCTCGCATCTCTTCTCCTGTTTATGTTATGAGCCTTTCAGCTACCATAAATCTTCTAACTCTTGTCTGTGCCAGAACTCAGTGGCCTCTCTCTTGCTCTCTTCTGTTCTACCCTAAACCTTCTCCGTGGGTACGCCCTGACTCCAGTTTGCCTGTGTGAAGTGAGAGATGGCCTGTCTACCAACCACTCACCTTTTAAACCTCACCTTTTGTGAATCCTGACTTCTTGCTGGGTGGGACACAAGGTAAACCTGGGTCGGAGATTCTGGTCCAGGGTCAGCAACAAAAATCTATGGGCTAAAATACTCATCTAGTGGGACGCAGAAATCGAATGGAAGTTACTAAACAGGGCTCAGGAATACAGACATCAGGGTGTGTAGGAAATGCAACAGTGGACTGGGAGCAGCTGCCAATGTTTTAGACATAAAGATAGGTTAGGCAAAGCATCAGCAATGAGGAGACTGCTTGGAGGATCTCTGAAAACTACCACCTGGCCAGGGTCATGTCTTCAGCTACTCCTGCTTTTCAGGTTCAATCCTGTTCTTCTGTTAAGACTTTATGTGTCATTCTTGTATTTTTTTCCTTCCCTTTTATATTCATACATAAAATATAAGGAGACAGCAGCTGGCTGTTTGTGCTAGTAATCTAAATGGCCATTTTGAAAGTATGCCAGACAGGATCTGCTGCAAGTGTTCATTGTTACTGCTGCCATCTGTTGTTCCTCAGTGCTGGGATGTGGATTTCCTGGCAAACGTCTAATTTTGAACTATCTTTCAACCCCTGCTAGAGTTATTCACTCACTGGAGTGGCTTTTTTAAGGAATGTTCTTTACAAAGGCAGTGTTCTGAATATTTTAAAATGGAAGAATCCAGAATGTTTTTATCATAACACATTTTATATATCTCCAAGCAAAAATATTCCTTAATCATTAATAATATTTCCCTCTTAAAAGTAAAAGCACTTTATTGCATTCTTGTTACTTTAACGTATGATGTTTCAAGTAAGATAAACAACAGATTTCTGTTGTACACAGTTAGCTCTGGAGCTAAGCTGCTGAGCTTTACCTAAGCTCTTTTATTTCTATATAACGTTTCTCTTTTCACTCACTCTTGAAATTATAGTAATTTGGGTAATTCTCTTCTTCTGAAAGACATAGCTAATGCCAAAAGTATTTCAAGTGATAAAGGTTTTTGAGAGGGGAGATAATTTAGCTGAGAATTACTAGCTGTGATTGTTACTTATTAAGTAAAATGCCTACAACTAAATGTTCAGATACCGAAAAGATAGTCTGAATCCTCAAAAGTGAGAGCCAACCATTTTCTAGAGTAAGCTAAAAATTGTCTGTACAATATCTTATTTATTACTATATTCTCAGTTTCTTCCATAAAGATGGCACTCAATAAATGTTTGATGCAATAATGAATAAAATACGTATGGTAATCATTTTTTAGAATAAAAGCTAAATTTCTGTTCTTTTTGAATTCTTATTTATCATATATTTTTCAGATGTAGTCTACCTTTTAAAAAAAAACTTTCATATCTCTACAATAGTTAGAACAGCATGGTGTTACTGTAAAATGAACAGATA